>FR990090.1:17500-2417500 GCA_905404285.2 Erannis defoliaria | reverse complement strand
TAAAACAGAAATTACCGTCTTTGATTTTGATTAAGTACTTACTATGAAATGAATTAAGTACAGTAGATGCTTATTTATTGGACTTTGATTACTATGAAATTAATTACAGTTGACTCTGTATTTTTTTCATTACAATAAACAGTATAAAATTCATATTGCCTACAGTAGGTAAGTACCTAAATCTACTGTAATTACAGTGGGTCTGGAAGCCAACGAAACATCAACTTCAAAAAGTCATTGTAGTTTGTTCTAGTTAATAATGGCTTATGCCTATTAAAAAAAAAAAAAAAAAAAAAATATATATATATATATTGGCAACTACTTACAACAGATTATAATATGCTCATAAATATCATGTCGCAAATTTTATATCCATCCATACCAATAACTGATGTACGTCTAACTTAAAATAAAAATTGGTAATCTTTCTAGACAATAACAGGCACATTGCGTAAGGTCACAAGGTCATTATAGTCAAATTTTAATGTTAGAAAAACCATAGAGGTTGCTTGAATTCTTTGAATAGGATCGTTTGGTTTCTTCGTCATCGACCCTGTCGTAACAGCTTGATACGGCGGTATAGCAGGTTTGCATTAGGGGTGTCACTTGCTACTTTAATATTTTTAAATGATCGACACAGATTTAATATTCATTCTGTCTTCAAATAATATTAAGTATAGTTTATTTACTTACAAATTTTTACTTGGCTTGAGCATCTATTATCTTATCGACACGGAATAAATACGTTATTTGTTTGTCCTTTGTGACAGACATACAAAATGTATATTGTATTATGTATATCTCTCTCCATCGAGACGAACTCAAATAGTATTAAAATAATTAAACTAGTGAAATATTTTATATCTTTATCATAGTTTCTTAGAGGATTTGAAATTGTCTTCTACTATGTAAGCAGCTCGATGTAGCTGGAAGCAAATAATTTAAACGATCTTCAATTTAGACTACTTGGATGAAATCCTCATGTTTTCTATTATTTTGATTTATTTCAGTGATTTTGATTTAAAAACCAAACTACCGAACCTATTGCGATACAATTTATATGGGACCACCTCTAAAGTATTACCTACCAAACAAAAAATATTCATTACAATCAAGTCATAATTGGCGGAGGAATCGCGTAACATACATACAAAAAAATACATAGCGGAACGGGGCGATTTTTTAAAATAATATTTGTATTTTTGAGTTGTATTTTTATTTAGTCACATTTATTTTTTCAGTCACATTAGGCACCCATAAGAAGATACTTTTAATCCTGTCACAGAGTACCTTTATTGTAATTCTCTGTGACTGAGATCAAAAGTAAAAACTGCCAACCCTAGTGATAATGGCAGGTTTATTAAGTAACATGCACTGCTTTAAATGTAAAAGTTGCAATAAACAAGTTGGCGGTCAGCCAGCGTAGACACGTCTAAAGCGTGTATAATAAAATAAAACTAATGGTAAAAATATAAAACGTGCAAAAACACTGGAAATTTAAAGAATCTACTATAATAACATTTTACGAGCAAACAGTTGAGTGCATCGGATAAAATCGGTGTTGATATTCTGGCTTGGGAAACCTGGAAAACCTGGAAGTTGCTTAGAAAATTTCGAACGATGAATAAACTAATAGTGAGTACAACTACTTAATTTTTTTTATCGACATCGACAAACAGAAGGTTCTCAATTTCGACTGTGTATGTTTTTTTTGTAAAACTTCTGAAATGGTGCTCGATAGTGTGATCGGTTGGTGTTGACTCCATAACAGATACTTATACATATATTGTTTTAAATATTTTTAAATAAAAATATTGTATGTCCGTAAGGACAAAACTGTTTTCAAGCACTTACAGTTGCATAATTTTACACAGTTTTAGACAATAAAATATATTTCAAAGTATATTTCATTTTTTTTAAGTGTTCTAAAAGAGAAGATTGGGCTGAGTGGCATACCTTGGAAGAAGCCTATGTCGAGCGTGCAGTAGAATTTGATATGCTGATTATGATGATGCTATAAGAACATTCTGTAGATACTTGTAAGTTGTAATTATGACGTACTTATTAACTTGTGATTGTGATGTAAGACACACATAGCTCGCAGGGTTTGCAAGTTGAAGTGGCAATGTGGGCAGGTCACATTGCTCGAAGAACTGACAACCGATGGGGAAGAAAGGTTCTTGAGTGGCAACCGCGAACCGGAAGACACAGCGTAGGAAGGTCTCCCACTAGGTGGACCGACGACATTGTAAAAGCCGCGGGCACCCGGTGGACGCAACTGTCAGGTTGTCGTACAGTGTGGCGGTCTAAGGGGGAGGCCTTCGTTCAGCAGTGGACGTCTCCAGGCTGATGATAAATGTAAGATATAATTAGGATTTTTGTTTTATTTATACGGGAATACTCACGTTTAATTAAATCGGATTCTCCGACTAAAAAACAAAAATAAAAAACAAATATGTGTCAAAACCACGTCAGTTTTCATAATAAGATAATTAGGATATTTTTTTGATGTAATTAAATTCGACCTTTTGTATCTTCGACAAAATGATTTGTATTTTGTGTCTGCAATACTTAGCTTTTTTTTTAAGGATTTCGAAGAAATGTATAGCGTAAGAGTTTACGATCTCTTTTTCTATGTAGATCTTATCCATAAGAAAAAAAAAATACGATCCTAGAGATAGTAGGTATGTAAGTAACTTATTCTATAAAATATGCGTAGGTAGGCAGCGACAATGATAAGATGAATGGACGGGAAATAAGCAAATAAAAATGGATTTTGAAGACTATATGTTGAGCGCCGGCTCTCCACTCGCTTCAGTCATACTGCCTTTGCGACATGCGAGCCGTACGATACGACAATACAAACTTCTTTACATGTGTTCTCTTTTTGTCATGCTGTAATTAGATTCGCTATCTCTATTTTCCGACAAATGTAATATGCATACTTTTAGCTAGGTATGCTTGATTGTGTTGTCTTGTTAATTTTTATCGATTTGCAAGCGCGGGCCGTCCATTCCATTGTCACCGTTGCTGTAGGTAGGTATGTAAAATATATTTTTTCTAACAAGTAAACTAGTATTAGTGTTGCTCTATCTAGAGCAAACATAATTTTATATCTAAACTAGACAAGTATCTTTAAGTTTGAGGCAGTTACAGAGCATCGTGAGCTGAATTAAAATTTCAATTCTTCCATGGCGAAATTATAATTGCATTGTTAAAACCAAATTGTTCATAATACAATTATGCAATTATATATTTTTGTATCTTCAATGCAGCCACTGACTATAATTTACGTCTGTATAAATATTAATTAACCAAGGCTTATAAAATACAAGTGTAGGTATTCCGTTTCCTTCCGAATAGTTATTTAGTCTACCTACCTAAGTACTCTATTTCAAGTTTCCGGCTTTTTCGCATAATTAATTAATTTAATGCCTTTGTAGCACGGAACACAGAACAAGTTGTAGGAACTTACTATTTCTTTGTTATTGTTGGGTAATTCATCTTTGAATAGATTTAACATCTAATATCTCAGGGTGACGAGCGCAGTGCAGTGCAGGATTCTGTTCGCAGGTTCACAATTATGGCATTGCTACTGCTCGCAGGCGTGACGTTTACCACCAGGCGAACGTCTTGCTCGTCACGTCAATTGTTTGTATAAAAATGAAAATAAACATTTTATTTACTTTACTAAATCTCCATCACAAAACGTAATCAAAATGTGATGAGGCGAAATTCCTAAAAAAGATTAGTAAATAGGGTAGATGACTGATGTTTAAATCGTTGAAACCAATAGCTTTGATGAAGAATTTAAGTAAATATACTATGTTTACTGAAAAAATCATGTTCTGATATATAAGCGTTTAAAGTTTTTGTTAGAGACAACTCTGTCCCTTTCCCACAAAACAAAAATGACGTCACGCTTTCCTTGTCAGAATTTAATTTATATGGCGTACTGACAAGTGACGTCACGATTTGCTGTTTCGCCTCTCTGCCTAGCATGATATTAAAATGCTTATAAGTTGCTAATTTTTGATCAGAATTTCATATTTTTTAAGGATTCAGCTATATTTATGGGCCACATTTTAATAGGACAATAAAAAAAAACAGTCATCTAGCCTATTGTTTCCTTCTTTCTCTATGTAGAGAGTATGAATAAGGTCACTATGGTGACTGTAGTGCTACCATAATTTATAGTATGGACTAAGGTGGTAGGTATGGTACTGTGATGGAGGGTCACGTCCACATGACGTGAGGCACTACAAATAATACATTATTATTTTATGACGATAAATTCACCAGTATTACTCGTTTTTCATAGTTAGGTAATGCGTGCGTACGGAAAACGTAAATAACATAGACTAGACTAAAAATAAACCTATAGTAGCGCCACTGTAGCGCTCGTGGTGTAGCTTGTCTAGATTATTCTAAACGCAACGGACAGTCCGGTCAGTCTTCGGATGGGTGACCATGAGCGGCATTTATTTCTGAGCGCTACCGTGGGTCAGATGACACGTTAAATTGTTGGTCCCGGTTGTTTGTTCTAGTTTCTATAACAACAACCGTCAGCCATGTCAGAGGCCTTCGGGCGGCATTAACTCTGACACTAGGGCTGGCCACTCAGCCTATACGAACTTACTTAGTAGCGCCACTTCGTCCATATGGACGCTAGGTGCTCTGCTCTTTTAGCAAGCTATGCTAGCTGTACTACAGACAATCCTTAGTGAGTAAAAATTCTTAAAATACATTTTCACTCCAAATTTTTGACAACTGTATCTTTTTCTAGCTGTCACTCTGCATGCTGGCTCTACTTTACCGACATAGTTCCGCCCAGTTATCAGTATCTGGACCTCTAGCGGCTTTTGTTCGAACTAACCTCATCGGATATCCTGTGATACACGACAAGAAAGTTTGGATTTTCGATCCTGATGTAGCGCAAAAGAGGCGAAAAGCTTTTATAAATCTTCACGGGGATAAAGGAGATAAGCTGATAGAGAGGTTGGGGCTGGGTATTGATGGGAATGACGAGGAACGGTTAGCTCAGCAAAGGAAAAGAGATGAAGGACATTTGGGCGGATTAAATGCTTTTTTACCATGAGATTCCATTTGATACATTATGCCAAAGATGTAATTAGATAGGTACCTGATCAAGGCAAATCAAACCTTTTATTTCATTAGTTAAAAGTTACAGTCGTCCAAATTTATACACAGGTTCATTTTTTCCTAGTTTTAATCATAGCTTCAATGTGTAGCATTATGATAGTGTCTGCATAGGTATCTTCATTTTGTTAATATTTTCTAAAAGACGTAGGTAAGTACTGTAATACCTACTTACTTATAAAATACAATTTAAGTAAATAAATACTTATAAAATAAAATTATTAGCCTGTTCCAAATAAAGCAAAGTTTTTTCTATGGTGTCAAGAAATGTGAACATTTGTTTCTTATAATTTATTGGTGTACAATCATTTATTCATAAGTCAAACTCATCTCTAATTAAATAAACATCCTAATTTAAACTTAACCAACATTAAAAAAAAAACGATATAAGAGACGGACGGAAGAACGGTCTATATATATATATATATTTACTATGTAATATATATATATATATATTATATATATTTTAGGTATTATAAAACTGTGAGAAATGAATAACAAATGATTTAAAATAAAATTCGTATTTTAACTCATTTTACATTATTTGGAAACATTAATTATTTTAGAATCGATTCGTTAATAATATAAGTTATATAATATATTAATATATATAAAACTGTGAGAAATGAATTACAAATATATACTACTACGTAATACTACGTATTACTATGTAATATATATAATATATATATATTTACTATGTAATATATATATATATATATATATGTTTACTATGTATATTTATTGGTTTTAGGTATTATAAAACTGTGAGAAATGAATTACAAATATATATATTATATATTAATATATTATATAACTTATATTATTAACGAATCGATTCTAAAATAATTAATGTTTCCAAATAATGTAAAATGAGTTAAAATACGAATTTTATTTTAAATCATTTGTTATTCATTTCTCACAGTTTTATAATACCTAAAATATATATAATATATATATATATATATTATATATATATATATATATATATATTACATAGTAAATATATATATATTTACTATGTAATATATATATATATATATATATGTTTACTATGTATATTTATTGGTTTTAGGTATTATAAAACTGTGAGAAATGAATTACAAATGATTTAAATTAAAATTCGCATTTCAACCCATTTTACATTATGTGGAAACATTAATTATTTTAGAATCGATTCGTTAATAATATAAGTTTAAAAATAACTAAGTACTTACCTACTTACTGAGATGTTAAAATTTTTAGACACCTTAGAAAAACGTAGGTACCTACTATAATTACTTATATTCATTAATTGTTTGTATACCTACAATCTTCGTAACTAGGTAAATACCTAAGTATTTTAAATTAGCTAAGCTTAAAAACAATTTGGTATTCTTACAATAAAGATCTTTGCATGTAACTTATTACAGTAGAATTCGGATATAACGACTTCGCTTAAGACGGCGAAACGTTTTTAGCGACGACGGTGTAAACTCTTGTTTGGTTTTATAGTGACGTCTTTACTCTGTTCGCTGAGAATGTCTAATAGCAAATTCGTCAAAATGCACGTCATTGATCGCAGATAACGAACATAGTTATTACCGTCATACAAGTAAATTTATCTGCCGTCATAGCTAGTACCGTCCTTTTCACTAACATACAATTGTGCAAGAGATAGCGCCCTATATTAGACATTCTCAGTGAACAGAGTATAGGGAAACATATCCGTTTAGTACGACAAAAGTTATGAATGTAATTTGTATTAAATGTTTTATTACCCTAACCTAAATATAAACGTATCTGACTATACTATTACATAATGTACATATTAAAAAACAAGCATTAATTATTCGGCCGCTTTGTGCGTCGTCCGACGTAGTACGACGTAGTTTCGCCGGTCCCTTGAGGGTCGTTATATCCGGATTCTACTTATTTTTGTTTACATACAGCAATTTCAATTGCGTGAAAGATTTTAGAACGACTTTTATTGTTCCGTGAAACCGAGATTATAAAATATATCAAAGGCTCTAGTACTTACCTTTCAAACGTGAAAGGTAAGTACTAGAGCCTTTTTCGCCTATCTTCCCTGTTTTTCTCTGTTTAGCATTCTAGTCCAGGTGCTACAACTGAACTTCCGAACGTAGCCCCGCACCGTTGGACTGGTCTTCCGGGTCTGCGCTTACAATTACAAATGTACAAAAAATATATTTTATATATTTTTATTTTTTATAATTATATTTTTATACAAAATTAATAAAAATATGGTTAAACCTAGACACATCCATAGATTTATAATATACCTACAGTATCTAGTACCTAACCTAGGTAGGTATATAATAAATCTATGCATTCATTTATCTATTAATTGATGGTACGTTCTTAAACCTATATAGGACTTGGTTATGTCTTTAAACAGTATCCGGGGCCACCGGAGGACGGGCAGCGGACGCTGCTGCCCTCGGTTAGCATTCTGCGATAAATCATTATTTTTTTTGCCGTTGCCAAGCGTGGAGATTATGGCAACCTCTTCCTTTTGAGGCGGAGGCCTTCGTCCATTGGACGTTGGACGTTTTTTGGCTGATGATGATGATGATTGCCGATGATAACCGATGGGGAAGAAAGGTTCTTGAGCGGCGACCGCGAACCGGTAGATGCAGCGTAGGAAGGCCTCCCACTAGGTGGACCGACGACATTGTAAAAGTCGCGGGCAACCGGTGGATGCAAATGGCAGGTTATCGTACAGTGTGGCGGTCTAAGGAAGAGGCCTTCGTTCAGCAGTGGACATCTCCGGGCTGATGATGATGATGATGAAGTTACTTATCTAGGCGAAGTAGAAAACTCTCTCGCCAAGGTTGGCAATCGGGTCCGTATGCTAAGCGCATGCTACAGACGTCGCTTGCATAACTTTTAATAATTATTTTATTCCAGTGCCCTTGACTCCAATGCATTCGACCAAAGTCGAAAAGAACGCGTGTCTATCATAGTCTTTGCTAGCGAACGACGATAGACGCACGACAGACGTACGTAGCGTATTTCGTAGATACAAACGCAAAACAGAGGGAAATATGTTCTCTCTTGTTGGTCAGAGGCTCATAAACACATTCCCTAGGTAGGTATTGTTTACTTAATTTATTTATGTACTGACCTAATTCTTTTACCTAAACAAGTCTAAAATAATGGGCTTATAGAGTTTTTACATCAATGATATTATATATAATAGGAGGGAGATAGGTATGTAATAAACGCACCCTCAAATGGCCCCGTGAAAACGGCCCACGGACTGTCTCGCCTGTCTGCGCTCACTAAGCGAGACGCGCGCTATCCTTTTTGCTCTCATGGAAGTGCTATCTTCTTTCGCACTCCGGCGCAGGATTTTGAACGCAAATTCACAGTTCTGTCACTGCTACTTTGCTAAAATGTTATGGGCAGGCGGCATGCTCAATACCAGGCGGTCGACATGCTAGTCTCGTCCCTGCATTGCATTAAAAAAAATGCCTACCATACCTATCTTACTAGGTAGTATTAATAGTATCATAATAATCTCTGCCTTTAGGATGTATAATAGGCGTGTGGCCTAATGTTTAATTTATGACAAATAACAGGCTTAGTGATGAATATAACTAAATACATTACACATACTGAAAAAATAAATTGTATTGGCTGAAAAATCTCTGAGATATGAGCGTTTAAAGTTTTAGGTGGGGATAGAGAGGGGATGCTCTATCCCTTTCTCGCAAAGCACGTGTTAGTATAGCATTTGTATGCCGTGCCTGAGGCTTGACGTCATAGCTCAGTATAGCGCGCTCTCTGTCTAGTTAGAAATTAAAATACTTAGACCTTATTTATTTTTGAGTTATTTTAAATTTTGCTTTCGTTGATAGGCTCTATTGATGATCAGCTTTTTTATGAGGTAATAAAAAAATTGTAGTTATCATGCCTATTGTATAATCAGCCTTTTTAGGGCCCTGTTTTATGAAGCTACAAGTACAAGTTTACAAAAGTATATAAAAGTTTACAATCGTACTAGCTTCTTTTACCAGTAACTACAAGTTACCAGTTACAGGTATATGGTTTGTCTTTATCTATACAAGTGCTTGTACTTGTAGTTTGTACTCTGGTTGTCCTGTAGCTTTAAAAAACGCCGTACTCAATATATTTTTTGCTGTGTTGCCATTTTTTCACTACCAGACTTGTAGCTTTATAAAAAAGGGCCCGGGATAGCCTGCTCTTGAAGGGTGATTGTGCAAACCATACTTACCAGTGGCCCCGTTGCGGGTTGGTGAATTCACGTATCACACCATAAAAAAAACCCGGAAATTTGCAGGGTTCCTAACGGTATTTCTATCATTTCGCCACGCATTAATCTTTCTATTGTAACACCACTGTTTGATATCATATACAGGCAGTGCATACCAGGCGGTAATCAAGCAGTTTAACGCTCTCTGTTAAAAAAAAAAAAAATTATTTCCTCCAAATGCGGTAACGAGTAACAGCATATTTACGTGAAGTAACTTTTTGTATAAGTCTTCTTTTTGTAACCCAGTGCTACCATCTAGGAAAAGTCATTGAAAACAAATGGTACGTTATCTGATATTATTCTATGGCTACGTTTATGCTACATTATTGTCCTAGGCTCTTTCTACATAGCATAGCTGTCCAGTCGACAGATAAATTGCTCGACTTTTCATAAAGATGGCGCTATTAGTCTTTTCAATACTGACTACAAAATAACTATCATTTTTTTTAAACTTGTTTGCAAAATTATATTTTTTTTGCGTAGAGGTCGGGATTCTAAAATTATTGTGTTTCGATTTAATGTTATAGAGCAATTTTGTTTTGTAACAGTTTTTACCTTTGATTATATACCCAGCCGAGAGCTAGATCCAAGGATTTATTGTTTTCAGATTATTTTTTCTAGGTACCTACAGACTTACAGAAGGTACTACCTTTTTTAAGCAGTGGAGGAACGAGACGATCGAGGCGCCTAGCGCCTGGTGGTTAGCATCGCGCCTGCACGGGCGTGATGACAGTTATGGAACTTTAGTAGTGCCAGAATAGGCTAGATGACTGGTTTTTTTATTGTCCTATTAAAATGAGGCCCATAAATATAGGTCAAAATAAGCAACTTATAAGCATTTTAATATCAAATTCTATTCTGACAAGTAAGGCGTGACGTAATTTTTGTTTTGTGGGAAAGGGACAGAGTTGTCGCTAACAAAAACTTTAAACGCTCATATACCAGAACATTATTAACCGACAAAATTTTTTTTTCAATATACATACTATATTTAATTAAATTCTTCATCAAAGCTATTGGTTTCAACGATATAAACATCAGTCATCTACCCTATTGTGAACTTGCGATCAAAATCCTTCGCCGCACTGCACTGTGCTAGTGTGCTCTCACCCCGAGATACCTATTAAGATGTCAATTTTTTTATGCCTAGTAATTTCTCTGATAACATTTCCAAACCGAAACACAGTGATGCTTACATACTGCTTATTCGACTTTCTTTGGCGGTTGAATACATGGAAAAGGTGCGGTACTTCCCCAAGCGGACTCTCGAATAGAATTCCTACTAATCTCATTATCATCAGCCCGGAGACGTCCACTGCTGAACGAAGGCCTCCCCCTTAGACCGCCAAACTGTACGACAACCTGCCATTTGCATTCACCGGTTGCCTGCAACTTTTACAATGTCGTCGGTCCACCTAGCGGGAGGCCATCCTACGCTGCGTCTTCCGGTTCGCGGTCGCCACTCAAGAACCTTTCTTCCCCATCGGTACTACTGATCTATATACTACATAAATAATGCCTAGTAGGTATGTATAAGAACAAAACTAATTATTCAAACCTCAGTGAATTCTCTCAACATAATCTAGTACTGTTTAATGTAGATCTATACCATCGACACGAAAAAAAAGAATATTCAAAACAATTTTGCTTTGTAATCATTTCATTTATTTATCGTAAAATTATGACAATCGAGATTTGAAAACTTATTACTAGAAAATACGATTACAATTAACATACCTTAGGAATCATGAATGTTGGGACATCTAGCTTATACTATCGAGAAATATTTTATTTTAACTAGGACAATAATAAATGATAAAGATAGAATCAGAAATTGAAGACGGTATGGTCAATTGGTCATGTCTCAGTTACGTTCCGAAGTTTGCAAGTTTTGCAGTTCATACAAATATATATTAGGTATTATCTTCGAGATAGAGTGGTAAAAATCCAAAAAGTAATTTGTGCTTTATCGATCTATCATAAACATTATTGGAGAAAATATAACTTTGATACCTTTGAATTTGGTTTCTTTGCGATATTTTGCGTTGAATTAAAATATGTCAAACACAGATATAACCGACGTAGTAGAGATGTTGCGCAGTATAAATTTGTGAGACCTTCTGTCAAACACATATTATAGAGAGAGAGAGAGAGAGACAGAGACCTTCTCAGAGACATTCTTCAGTTTTTTTTAAGTGTAATTAATTTACGATTCACTTTAAAAAATGCACTCATGTGAAAACATAAATAAGAGCGAGGCAGTTGTGAACGTGGCTAAGAAGGGACTTTCAATAAGAGATTTTCCTTACAAGTTAAATAAAAAAGAATTCCTCATCAACTCGATAGATGGCGCTAACTATACTTGCCAGTCAAAAACTGCATAACATTTTTGATCTGTGGCACATTAAAATAAAAAACTTGACAATGCCAGACTATTCTGGTCAACGCAAAGTCAGCACCATCTACAATGAGCTTCTTTTAACTTTGCGCAGAGGCAATATCGTAACCAATGAGGTTAATAAGCTTATTTTTTTATGTGTGCCGGAAAATCTCCTATTAATGCTTCTTTTGCCACGGAAAAACTGAAAACGGCTGCTGGCTGTAAACGCGGCAAACATATAGGTTTAGTTTTTCCTGCGGACTGCGATTAGGAATACTTCTGTGAGTGCTAAGACTTTTTCAACTACTTGTTGCCGGTTTATATTTAGAACTGCAGTTTTTTTAGTGATAAACATGATGACATTTTTCAAATATCACTAATTACGTACACGTTAATAAAATATACGTAAAACTAGAACAGCGCACTTTCGAGCGTAAGTAAATGCTTTCATACACTTTTTTCCGTTTACGTAATTCTAATTTTCATGGTAGATCCTCGGAGTTTTTTAGTACTCTTTCTGGCTACCGCCTGTTGACTGTTGAGGTAAAAGCCATTACTATGAAACAGTGTGAATTAATTATGAATACATTTACCATTCCCGGCCTTTGAAAACATATGACTCAATCCCAGTAAAACCGTTATAAAGTAAATAATGAGTACTTATATGAAATACATTGTCGTTACACTTTAGATTCGATAAATCAATCAAAGATCCAAAATTGTTTTGAATCTCCAAGTGACTTGTCAATACAGAGAGATAATAAACACTTAAACTATTCGCATCTAGATTTACTTAATAGCAATTTTAGGTTTGTTTATAGCACAGAATATTTTGACATCGTAGATGAATAAGTACTTACAAAATGATGTGAAAGTCTAATTTTGTTGTTTTTAATAATTCCTGGCCATGGATACTATTCCTACAGCCGAATATATATTTCTTCATCGATCCTTCTTTCTGCAGTTAAATGAGTCGTAGTCACAGTCCAAGTCACACACAGTAAGTCACAGTCAAGTACAATCATGCCCTAGTAAAGTCGTGGCAACTTTACTAGCTTCTTCGGAGTTTTGGAAACAACACGAAAAGACACGTTTCACTTCATTATATCACTTGCCCACACTCTTGCTCGTAAATCAGCACTTAATTAATAAAACGCCACCATTTTTATGCATTAACACTCGAAAAAACACAAGTTTAGGAAAATTATAAAATGCAGCGACATGATTTTCTCGCGATCCCGCCAAAACTCATGTGAAAGTCTCAGCTACAGAATGTTGCAGATTAAAAATAAAATATGTTTTGTTTTAAAATGAATCGATCTAAAAATTCTACATCTAAACAAACCTTCAACCTGCTATTTAATAATAACTAAAACTGCTAAAATTACTTTGACTGTTATTATAATAATAATTAATCGATAAATGCATAATTTTATAGCTAGTTGTTAAAATAACTCTGTTATTTATAACTTTTTCACCAACGAAAAAATAAGAACAGATTTGGCAGTGAAACGATAAAATACACTTTCAACTTGAACTGTATTTTAATACAAATTATTAAAATTAAGAATCTTTGTGACTGATCTTAAATAATTTTACGTTTTTTGAACATAACACAATATAATATCTAAAGAGTCAATCTCTAAGTGAAAACGGTCAAAAACATCCGAGTGCCGTTGTACATACCTATACGTGCATTATATAGTTCACAATTGTTTGAATTTAGACGTTATGTCGCTTGTATAGTGTTCAATGTATGCTTGAGCGCTTGTGTGTTATCGTAGTTCAAGTCGTTTAAAAAGCCGGCGCAATGTGTAGTGTGCGCCGAGTTTTAGCTCGGACATTTTTTTGCACGTTTGTGACTCTTTAGATATTAGCTCAATATTTTGAAGTAAAAATTAACGTTTAAGGCACCATACGTTTTTGGTAAAAAAAAAACATTTCAGCAGTACCTTATCATAATGAAATGTTAGAATCATATTTATTATTAGATCTAAAATCATTACAAAATGGATTACAATATTGTATTGTTTCTTACCACAAAAAAAATGATACAATTGCACAAAAAAATTAAACTTAAAAATCATATTCTTCCTGAAACCTTATTTTACTTAAACTCTATAAGAACACCAAGAAAGAGAATTATACCTTAATATGGCATTACAAATCATAAATATAACATTTATAATTATTCATTAAGAGATCAAAATTAAGTTCATTTTGTTTAAAAGTTCAAAAACTTTGTTTTGTCTTCTCTGGGTTGTAGTTTCTATCTCTGTGTCAAATCAATTATAAGTTATTAGAAATGTCAAAATTCAGATTTAAATATCTTAAATCACCACTTCTATCTTAAACTATACTCTGATCGCTGAGAAAGTCTAATAGGGAAATCAGGTTTCTGCACGTCATTGGTGGCAGATAACGAACATGGTTATTACCGTCATAGCTAGTGCCGTCCTTTTCACTTACACACAATTGTGCAAGAGAGAGCGCCCTATATTAAACATTCTCAGTGAACAGAGTGTCTAGTGCCAGTTTTTCCAAGAGCGTTTACGTATTCGTTCACGTTAACGTTAGCGCCACCTAGTGTCAAACATGTTTGATATGTTTGTCACTAGGTGGCGCTGCTCTTATTTCATACAAATTGTAGTTTACGTTAACGTGAACGAATACGTAAACGCTCTTGGAAAAACTGGCACTAGACACTCTGAGTATAGGTATTTTATTTATATGATCATTGTCCTGCTTCGTAACAGGCATTTAATTATTATTATTAATAAGCCACGTATATTTATTCTTATTTTTATGCAGAGAATTGCATATAACAGTCATACTTTTTCAGAAATTAATACAATTGGATGTTTCAGTATATTTCAGGGCACATAGCGGCACATTGTAAAATAATTATGATAATACGAAAACTAAGTATAAAGAGTTACGCGGGACTGTAGTAATAAGCTTGAAGAAGGTTATTGTAGTTATCATTGTGAACAACTTTTACTAATGGATAAAGCCCGAAAATATGAAAAAAATTGCTTTTCCATACAAAGAAAAGGACACTATCTGGACGAAATGTACGGAACATAATTTTTTACGATTTCGACGATACGGGTAGGACCCATTGTAAATGCTGTTCACAATAACCTTCTTTCAGCTAAGTACTACCTTTTTGTGTAACGCTGTATGTTACATGCTTTTATTCGTTATTAACAGGGAGTCAATTAACTAGTGTCCATTGAAGAGTTCCATAACTTTATGATGTAGGTAGCTTGCTTCTGGAATTTCCCATATTTTTCGTGCTTCTTCAAGGGCAGCCATCTGAAAATACGGAAAAATATATTAGTACAAAATAAAAATATACAAACCTATTAAGTGCATAAACCTATTTGAAATAGGTTGATATTGTTTAAATTATATACCTATTTGGGTTGGGATAGATATATCAAATATTTTTTGTGAAATGGCGCCATCTCTTAACAGACTCCATTAACTAATATTATTTCTTGACGCTCTTGTTGACTTATTATCTAAACTAACCAAAAAGTTTTTTTTAGTTACAAGCCGACCCTAATCAGATGTTCCATACAAAAAGTTCATTGAACTTGGACAAAATGTATGGAATAGCTGGGATTTTTTCGCGATTTTTGTGTTGGCCCCATACATAGTTAAACTTGTTCATAACGATGAGTAAGTTTATCTATAAATTTGCCGGGAATGCAAAACAACAGCTTGTGTCGCAGAATCCAGAACCACTTGGGACGTGTTCTACAGTGGAGATCGCGGAATAGCAAACGTAGCGCAGGACGCCCTGCGACTTGATGGAGTGACGATATACATAAAGCAGTGGGCAGTGATTGGAAGAATCGAAAATCAGACTGAGTGCCGTGCATTGGTAGAAGCCTATGCCCAGCAGTGGACTAAAATGGGCTGATGGTGATAATTCCACATTTTTTTATCACACAGCGAGGGCGCGGAACTCTCTGCCAAAGGATGTTTTCCCGATAAGTACAATTTGGGTCTTCAAATCCAGAGTGAACAGGTTCCTTCTAGGTAAGCGTGCTCCATCCTAGACTACATCGTTGCTTAACATCAGGCAGGATGTAGTCAAACGCAAACCTATGTTAATAAAAAAAACCTCTGACTCGGCAAATTTATTACTACCTGTTTTCTAGAAATTCCAACTGAAAATGAAATGGTAGTGAGAAATTCAACAGCAAAATTATATCAACTGTTAAACATCATTGATTGCACAAACCATGATGTTGCATTTTGCCATGGCTGTATAGTCTGACACTATCTGACATAACCAGTTGGCTGTAACGGTACGCTCGCCTTTGCCTTTTTTGGCGTATAACAAAACGGTCTTATCATAGCCGAGACGCTTTCTCGTTGTATTTGTAAACATTGGCTTTCTTGGCGATAGGGTTGCCAGTTTTCAAGTTTATTTTTTAAGTCTGTCCTAAGTAAGTTTAATTAGGCGGGCATTCTTGAAAAAATATGACTCTCACAAAACATGATAAGTACATATTTAAAGCTATCTTCTCCCTAAAGTTTTAAAGTTACAACACTTAAAAAAAAATAACAACCGACTTCAATTTAGATTATCTGGATGGCATCTTTTTTCCAGATAATTTATTATGATTTAAAAACGAAACTACTAAGCCGATTTTGTTAAATTCTTAAGGGACTACCTCTGAAGTATGACTTACGAAACATAAAAAAAAAAACACCAAATCCAATGCCTAACTGGTGGAGTAATCGCATTTATTACTCGTAGGTATTAAAAAATATATTTTGGGTGCTCAAAAAATTGGCGCCCAATCGGGAATACCTCGAAAAATTTGTCAAGGATAAAAAAGGTAAAGGTAGTCTAGTCCAGGTCCAGTGGGATGAGCTAAAACACTGCAATAGTTGAGAGATTGGTTTTAATTTGTCAGCATAATATATATCGCTACATTCGTAAGTTGCTAAGTGCAATAGTTAAACGACACAACAAGCTACAAAAACGATCCTACGATGGCGGCGCGGAGCGACACAATTAAGTAGCGATAGTAGGTAAGCGAAAGTAAAATTTTGCTCTTAAAATATTTTTATTACACCTATTCAAAAAGACCAACCTCGCAAACAGGGCAGAAAAGAGCTCTTTTCTGCCCTGGGAGGAAAAGAGATTTGAATTTGAAATGTAGATATTGTTAGTAAAAGTTCCAATCACCAAAGAGATCAACCTCGGACATTGTATGAATAAGTAACAGCCTGTTTGTAAAAGGAAGGAGCGCGAATGAAAAAGATTGTGAAAAAAACAAAAACGCGCGAAATGCATTCCGCCTTCATTAGTAATTGTTTACTCAAATTCCGATTTTACTTCGTTTATTTTCAACTCATTGTATCTTCCTCAATAAAAAGTGAGAAGTGAGAATGAAATAAACATAGGTAGGTACTATTCTTATTCATAAGTTGCACTTGCTTTTTTTGTCATAGAGGGTGACAAAAAGTAGAGTTTCCACCTCGGGATCAACACTATTTTAAGCTCGAATAGGTACTTTAAATCCCTCGCTGCGCTCAGGATTCTACTCTAGAATCCTTCGCTACGCTCAGGATTTGAAATAACACTCCTTAAAAAAATTAATTGCTGCCTTGGTAAACAATCTAATATTTTAAATGTTGGTTCGCTCCAAAATGCATCCGACATTTTAAAATGGATTGGCAGCCCTATAAGAAAGCAAGCTGTGTGTATTTATTTATCCAAGTTCAGATATCGAGTCGACAGTTGCTCATCTTCGAATGATATGTAACGAGAGATCATTTAAGAGAATGAATCGCGGAAAATATACTCACGTAGCACAGAGAACATAATATTACGTGCAGAAGATTGACTCCCATTGAAAAATACCACACAACTATAACTAAATCACGTAAAGTTTAGTGCACGCCAATGTCTATTCTATTGTATAGGAAATCGATATTCCAATGTGGTGCAGACGCGCGCAGCCAGCGTTAGCCGCGTGACGTCACCGAAGCAAGCGCCACAATGGAAAATCAACTCACACAAATAAAGTACACTTGGTTGCAATCTCTAAATTATCATGAAACAGAAAATTTACTTGTCTGATTCTCCCCCAAAATTGGGTTTTTGGTGCATATCCCTGAAATTCCTCCGCACATAATAGCAGATTACTTCTTATTTACCAATTTTTTTACCCACACAAAAAAACAGGTAAATAGTAAAAAAAAGTTTTTTTTTCATCACAATCAAATAGTTGTCCTTTATTGTATCAATCCTATTGAAGAATCAACTGTCTCCCATAGTACAGGGTTATCCTAGTTTGGGAGACAGGGACTTCAGTATTATTTATTTATAAATTATTCTACAACTAGTATTTTGTATCTTTCCCTCCTTTTTCTAAATATATAAACATTAGTTAAAACATATAAATACCGATATAATAATGTAAACCATAATTACCTACCTACCAAAATTGTAATATCCTAAGGTTTTTGTTTATATTAATGTAATATTAGCTTTAGTTTCTTCATTTGGAAATAAATAAATTATTATAAAAAATATTATATTATTATAAAATATAAATTTCACTACTTGAAAAGGATCGGATGTGATATGTGAACTATAGTCGGAGTATACGACGTAAACTAAACTGGAGTTATACCATAATAATAATACAAAAATTATTGTAGTATTAAGGTAGTAAGTATACTATATTTTTTATATAATATTTCTGATTCCGTGTTGGTAATATATGATAACGCCAACAAATCGAATCATTAGTTAGTGAGACTCATTAGTTAAATTTACTAGCTGCAGTACCCTTCAAACTGGAACACAGCAATGCTTGCACATTACTGCTTGGCGGTTGAATAACCTGGCAAAGGTGTGGTACTTCCCCAGGCGGACTCTACTATAGAGCCTTACCACTACAAAGTCTATCTGTCTAACGCGTATACTAGTATAGTATAGTAGTATATTATCTTTGCGTGTATCTTTTTTTTTTCTGGACCTAGGTACGTCCTAAAACTGCATCCAGAACCACCGGAGGATGGGCAGCAGCGTCATCTTAGTTAACGGTGGCAACAATCTGCGATCCCCAAGCCGCCAGCTAAGAGTGGGGATTATGGCAAGCCCTCCCTATTAAGGGGGAGGCCTTCGTCCAGCAGTGAACGTCTTCTGGCTGATGAGTAAGTATCTTATATTTTTTTACTTTTATGAAGGTTGTCCAGTATATCTGGGTAGTCTAGACACTAGACCCAGTTTTATTTGGCTTCGAGTACAGTTAAACCATTTATTTTCTACGTTTGACCGCTGTGCTAACCAAAAGTACCTACTAGGTGCTCATAAAAATGTGAGATGTGTCTGACTCAAGCCCGATGGTTTGATAGTGAACCGTACCGCATTATAAGGCACTGTTACACTGTGTTTAGGTTTTTTATGCAATAGTGTGCCGAGACGAGAGAGGTAGACCATATACCTATATTTTATCGAAATCGGTGTAGTAGTTTGGATTTTAATCAAAATAACTGGAAAAAATATGTCATCCAGGTAAACGAAATTGAAGTCGGCTTGAAAAAATATTATTTGATTTAATCTGTTAAGTGCTAATGTCACCAACTTATCAAACTCCTGAAGTTGATAATAGTAATTTATGATACTATTGCGGTAAGTTGGTTTTTACTAGTCACGAGTTTGTAAAAAAACAATTCCTCACGAGTGCCTTACAACGCTTTACAACACATTTGCGAGAAAACAGATGAAATGAAACAGAAGTACAACAGATAAAACAAACTTTATTATTTTGTTTATACAAATCGGTCGGAAAGTCGCAACTAAATACCGGACACTGGCAAATGCACAACGTGCGATGCCATAATCCTCCTGGGAGGAAGGAAAAAAAAACTACGTTCTAAAGTTTCGTCTTCGTTAAAACGTTTCTAATATGAATGTCTTTTCGTGTTGTTTCCAAATCTCCGAAGAAGCTTGTAGTAAGTTGCCACGGCTACTAGGGCATGACTGGACTTGACTGTGACTTGACTCATTCGACTTGAAAAATATCAAAAACTTGATACAAATAAATACTTGACACTGGCAAATGCACAATGTGCGACGCCATAATCCTCTTAGGAGGAAAGATGAAATGGCGCGAATTAACAAATGGCGCTAACGTGCGCGTGGTGAAAATTTGAATTACACCTTTCGACTCATTTTCTATTTAGTATTAATGTGAGACAAACGTATTGACAGCCTGATAGCTCAGTTGGTAGCATGTCTGCCTTCAGAGCTGTAGGGCGTGGGTTCGATCCCCACCCAGGACAAAAAAAAAGTTTGTGACGTACATCGATCTTTGTTCTGTGTCTGGGTGTAGTATGTATTATAAGTATATATAAAAAAAAAAATTGTATATAAGTATTCTGTCAGCTATCTGGTTTCCATAATACAAGCTTTGCTTAGTATGGGGCTAGATGGCGCTGTGTGTAATAAATGTCCCCTCAATATTATTTATTTATTTAAAAGATTATGACGTCACTTCTCTGTACGCCATATAAATTTTATTCTGACAATTATGGCGCACAGAGGCGTGATGTCATTTTTGTTTTTGTGAAAGGGACAGTCTTTTGTACCAAAAAAATTAATCGCTTATATATCTGAACATTAATAACCGAATTAAGTTATTTTTTCAATAAACATTTTATATTTAATTAAATTCTTCATCAAAGCCTATTAGGCTACCAAGGCCTTGAATCAAAATCTAGGAACGTAAAATGAACGAATGATGGAGAGGTATCGCAAATGAAACTGTTGAGAGCAGTGTGAACGCAACTTAAGCCACAATGATCAAAAATCCGTTTATCTGGCCCATCGCTTACGCAAAGCTTCAGTCTGATCTAGTTTACCGATATGGTTACGTTGACCCGCGCCACGGATGGCTTTTTTGTTTTGATATAGTTTTTGCTCTACATCGGAAGATTAAGGGTTATCGCGCACTTATTTCTGGTCCAAACTCTGACCAAGTTTCAGTAAATTTGTCATGTTTAGCAATACTGCTAATTTTATTACAGATTTAATTTTAATTCAGTTTTAAAATATATTTACAGGTTATATTCTTTCATCACTTGTTTATATCTGGCTTTTACTCCTTTAATATTAGCAAGTTGGTTGTATAAAAATCTACCTATACTTTTAATTAAAGTCAACTACCGTTAATATCAATGCTTTTTATGTATAATTTGTGTACGGTTTTAATTGGACTTATTTCAAAAAACAATTACATACATATAATAAAATCATTTTGGTTTTTTATATAATAATAATAATAATTTGTACTATTATGGATCTGTGTCTGAAAATACATGTGTTTTTTTATTATAACTAACGTAGCGACATATATAGCAAGTATGCAAATTGGCCAAACTCTGCAACCATAAATTAACGGGATTTTATTTTTCAGATATGTAGGTGGCCAATTGCAATTATTTCAATTAAAAAATATAATTTTATGTGGATTAAAGATCCCATTCTATATCTTAATAAATATATAGGCTGATAATAACTTAATATGATCTAATGCTCGTGTGTAAACAATTTTGGTCGACATAGTACACGCTTACCTCTAAACATAGTTTTTAGTTTGTCTCGAGATTTTTTGCCATATCGGAAGACTTGTAGGCGATACTTCATAATACATTTTAGATTTTATGATATACCAGGTGGGCTAGAGGTGTAAAAAGTGTACCGATGTCTAGCGAGAATTAATTTATTGTTATGCTAAAATAATACTGTAAAAAATTATATGATCGAGTGATTGACAATTTAAAACTATTTAATTTCATATTTGAAAGAAAGGTGCGAATCGGACTTCGGACTTCGATCGGCGAAGACAAGTAAATTTTTCAAAAAACAAAAACAACCGACTTCAAATTAATATGGAGACGGAGAAATCGGTGAACATACATTAAAAAAAACATACATACCGTCGAACATAGAAAAACAACAACCTACATCAATTTCAACTACCTGGATGACATCTTTTTTCCAGTTATAAAAACCAAATTACAAAACCGATTTAGATACAATTTATATACGAACTATGGGGCCTTATTTTTGAATCGTGCGCAAAGTTGCGCATGCGAGCGGTGCCGACTTTTAAACGACATTGAACCTTATTCCATACAATAGTTGTGGTAACTTATAATTAGCCTTTAAGTTAAATATAATTGTGTTATTTAAGTGCTAGCTGTTAGTTATCCTAAAAGAATAAAATAAAATAAAATAAAATAAATATCGTTCGATCACACTCTCCGAAATGTGTCCGATAAAACTTAAAACAACAACAACACCAACCAACCAACCAACTTTTGTTTTGAGAGATTAAAAAAATTGCTGATTCATAGCTGCTTTATATAGAGAAAAAAAACAGAGTTATCTGTGCCTTAAAGATGACTGCCACTGTAATAAAAAGTCCAATTTCGCAACGAATACAATAACAAGGTGTGGTAACTATCACTTCATGATTAGGGAGTGTCTCCACACCTAGCCATTAGCCTATTGCGTTATTAAAACCAATTAGTTTCAGAAAGCTGGCGTTTTATGGGGAATTTGCGGAATTAGTGCGCCATTTTCTAAAAACGCTGCGACGTAGCACGAATCTCATATTATTGCAGTTAGTAATACGAAACAAACTAAAATTAGAAATTTAATTGTTACTCTAAATATTTAACTGGAGATCAAAACTAATTTACGCGCACCAAAACGTCACCGTTTATTATTTATATTTGCACATCAAAATAACGAATGTATCTTATGTGTTAACGGATGTGAATGGTATGTTTGTTATTAATATGACTGCTACTTCTGTAAAATGAATTATTATTACTAATTATTATTAAGTAAATAATGATAATAATTAATTTATAATAAATAATTAATTATTAATTTATGATACTTGATAGATAAATGGTTATTATTATTATTAAAATCGTAAGACTAAGCAAACCTTTACCCAAATTTTATTTTCTCTTATAATAAACGTGAACTAACCTCTAATTAATTTCTAATTTGTACCCTTCAGTATTGTTGAACCTTTTTGGTATTTGTACCATTGTACAGTTTATATTTTATTCTAAACAGTGCATAATAGGGAATATGCGTTTTCTTTTATTGACTTACAAAAAAGCTGACTTGCAACAAAACAACATATCGAATATAAAATTGAAATATGTGCACAAATAACGAAGGCAAAGATTTTAGTTTCATGTTAGACAGGGACACTATACTAGCAAATGACGTCAAAGTCCACGGTTCCAAACAAATTCTATACTAGCACGTGTTTTGCTAGAAAGGGACAGATGACTCCATCCCAAATACTTTGAACGCTTATATTTCAGGACTTTACCAGCCGATTTCAATATTTTTTTCGAAGCATCAGATTCAGTTAAACTCTCCATTTATCTTATTATTTTTTATGATCAAAACACATGCGTATTCCCTATTGTGAGTCAGATAGCACAGCATAAGAAATACCCAGCAGTGGAATAGATGACGATAATTATGATTCGTGAACAGCGTTCGGGAAATTGCGTAATATCTTCTCGTCCAAAATCCCTCAGTGTCTGAAGACAAGGGTCTACGACCAGTGTGTGTTGCCAGTGATGACATATGGAACTGAAACATGGTTTTTAACTGCTGGCTTTTTGGAAAAACTCAGAGTCACGCAACGGGCAATGGATAGAGCTATGCTCGGATTTACTTTGCGCGATAGAATCCGGAACGAGGATATTCGCCAAAGAACCAAAGTTACCGACATAGCTCGCAAGGTTTGCAAGTTGAAGTGGCAATGGGCAGGCCACATCGCTCGAAGAACTGACAACCGATGGGGAAGAAAGGTTCTTGAGTGGCGACCGTGAACCGGAAGACGCAGCGTAGGAAGGCCTCCCACTAGGTGGACCGACGACATTGTAAAAGTCGCGGGAACCGGTGGATGCAAATGGCAGGTTGTCGTACAGTGTGGCGGTCTAAGGGGGAGGCCTTCGTTCAGCAGTGGACGTCTCCGGGCTGATGATGATGATGATGATGAATTATGATTACTTCAGGTACCATAACAATTTAAAGAAAATGTCAAGATAAACCTAACAAATTGTCTTCATTACCTACTGCAATATTTTGTATCGGATCGCCCAGCGATTTGGATAATCTACTGAATATAAATTAGCTCGTAATCATCTGCAATTGAAGCCAATTTGATAATGCAGATCAATTTACATTTTAAATTGACTACGCGAAGGGAAACTTGGTACCTATGTATTTTAATATTTAACCCAAGGTTTATATAACTGTTAAGGTAAGAGCATAGGATATTTTGGCCTTGCATGTACATCGTACTACTTATAAATACATATAAGTATGTAACCATTAAACCACGCCCACGTTCTTATAGGGAAATTCTATAAATTTTATTTATTTGCATATCTAATACTATAAGAATCTCTGTACTGACTGAGGACTGAGTGACACACAAAGCACAACCTAAACCGCTGGTCGTACAGGTTTTTTTATAGTACTAGAAAGGATTTTTAGAAATTCAACCCCTAAGGGTTAAACCCCTAAGGTAAAAATAGGTAAAACTTTTGTATGTAACTCCTTTGTTTCTGAGCTTTTAGTCGTGAAAATGTGTATTTGGATAGATAATTTGAAATACAATGTTTATCAATATTTTACTAACAGGGATTAATTAGGGGGGTGACATCAGGAATGAAATATTGTAAAAACTCTTTGTTTTTGAAGTTAGACTGATGAAAAATTGGTATTTGGATAGACTTAAAACATAATAGGCTTTAAAAAAAATACAACCGACTTCAACTTTGAATACCTGGATGACATCTTCATATTTTCTAGTAATTTTGATTTAAATACCAAATCACTGCACTGATTTCGATAAAATTTATATGGGACCACCTCTGAAGTATTACCATACAGGTAACAATAACCAAAGAAAAAAATAATCATCAATATCGATATACAGTCGAATCGAGAACCTCCTTTTTTGAAGTCGGTTGAAAACCAATAACATTTTCTGCTAGGGTTGACGTAAAGTGGTGAA
This sequence comes from Erannis defoliaria, assembly GCA_905404285.2. Classification (NCBI taxonomy): domain Eukaryota; kingdom Metazoa; phylum Arthropoda; class Insecta; order Lepidoptera; family Geometridae; genus Erannis; species Erannis defoliaria. Next base: position 2,392,578 of record FR990090.1, on the reverse strand, counting down.
TGAGAGGACGAACAAAAATTTTCGTATATAAGATATTTGGGATATTTCCGTACGCGGACGAAGTCGCGGGCGGTATTCTATAAATATCTCTATCTATAAACTACCCATCAAACATTTATAAATAAACAATAAACTCTTACATTTTCTTAAACTGCATGCCTCTGTATTGTTTTCAGTACCCAGCAACATGTTGCTGTTATATTTATAACAAAATTTAAGTCTTCCATGCAAATCATTGGCAAATATATTTATTGATCTCGCTGCAGACTCGCCACTTGTTAGTGATTTTCGAGAACAAACTTGGCAGACTATTCATGCGGATAACATGTATTGACACAAATATCATATTCGCCTTTCTTTAACATTGAGCAGTTGTACAAAACTAGTAATTCTAGTCTCCTAGTTTTTACTGCACTTGCGCTGGTATTTCATATAACAGTATGGGTGATAAATAAATTAAATTTCATTTCAAGGGATGTTCTTAAACCTACCTACCTACCTACTCCTACATACTCGTAGTAAATAGTAATGAATATGAGAGTCGATGTCTGCCTACAAACTGCTATGCAGTTTGGCAGAGTTATAAATTGAGCTATGTAATTAATTCTCAAAGACAAAAAAAAAAAAAAAATGTGATTGAAAACTGATACCTTTATGAAAATTTACGTTATTTGCAGTGGTGTGGATCTGCTTGGTTTAATTTATACCGCATCGTGGGAAAAGCTATTAGATTAAAAGTAGCAGACTAGTGTCTACTAGAGTCTATAGTACTGTACTCACGGCTTTAACCATCAGCCGCCTTAATTTTTGGTTTACATATTAAGATTTTGTAGTGCAGTCATCTTCTTCTCGTACTCTACTGCAGAGTCCGCCTGGGGAAGTACCACACTTTTGCCATTTGTTCAACCGCCAAGCAGTAGTGTGCAAGCATTACTGCGTTCCGGTTTGAAGGAATAAGTTACCAGGTAAATTACTGGGTATGAAGAGATATATCATCTAATATCTCAGGGTGACGAGCACAGTGCAGTGCGGCGCAGGATTGTGTTCGCAATTTCACAGGGTAGATGACTGATGTTTATATCGTTGAAACCAATAGCTTTGATGAAGAATTTAAGTATATATAGTATGTTTATTGAAAAAATAATTTAAATCGGTTAATAATGTTCTGATATATGAGCGATTAAAGTTTTTGTTAGAGACAACTCTGTCCCTTTCCCGCAAAACAAAAAATGACGTCACGCCTTACTTATCAGAATAGAATTTATATGGCGTCCAGAGAGCTGACGTCACGATTTGCGGTTTCTTGTCTCTGTCTAGCATGATATTAAAATGCTTATAAGTTGCTTATTTTTGATCAGATTTTCAATTTCTTTTCATTAAATAGCTATATTTATGGGCCACATTTTAATAGGACAATAAAAAAAAACCAGTCATCTAGCCTGTTAGTGGCAGGCGTGATGCTTACCACCAGTCGAACGTCTTGCTCGTCTCGTCAGTTGATCGTATTAAAAAAAACTCTTATTAATTTCTCATTGGTAGAACATTATTTTATTTTTACCTGTGGAGTGTTACTTTAGTGAACGCTTTTCAATTGACCCAGAGTCCATACTGCTAGCATAGTGTTCTGGTACGTCCAGTAAGCTATAAATAAAATAGTTCTTGAATAATGTATAGCTTAGGCTGTATAATAGGACGAAGGCCTTTTGCTTGGTTCCGCTCTCTAGGAAAGGGGTTAAAAAAAGGAAATTGTTATTATCGACTTGGTTATACCTGGATCGTCTGTCATCATATTTCTTTATAGAAGTAATTTTTATTGAAGTGTGACAGACTTGGGTTTATACCTTATGCCCTTATTAAGCTTCAAGTAGCCGCGAAACAGTTAATCCGTCTATGGTTATTTATTTTCTTTCAAATGTCTAACTCGGTCACTGATAAACTTTTTATAACCTAGCTGAGCTGCCTATATAGTGAGTTAAGTTAGCTATTACAGCAATACTCTATTGCAGAGTCTGCCTGGGGAAGTACCACACCAATGTCAGTTATGCAAGCGCCAAGCAGTAGTGTGATAGCATTACTATGTTTCAATTTGAAGGGCATTGATTGATTCATTGATTCCAGAGACATTTCTGGGCATACAGAGATTTGACATCTAATATGTATATCAGGGCGACGAGCGTAGTGCAGTGCGGCGAAGGATTTCGTTCGCAAGTTCACAATTCTGGCGCTGCTACTGCTATGGGCAGGCGTGATGCTTACGACCAGACGAACATCTCGCGCGTTTAAAAAAAAAAACGATAAAGCATACCGCCGTACCGCATTGCGCTCGTCACCCTAAGATATTAGATGTTAAATCTCTTCATACCTACTAATTTCCCTGGTAACATTGCTCTTCAAACCAAAATACAGTAATGGTTGCACACTACTGCTTGGCAGTTGAATAACTGGCAAAGGTACTTACCTGACTGAACTAAACTGACTGTACCAAAAGTTATGTTTTGGTACTTCATTTAAATATTTAATATTGGGTATTCGTTAGGAATAGAAAATTTATTATGACAATAAACAAATACCATTGGTATTAGAAAGGATCGACTTTCAAAGGGTTATTTTTCATCTGTTTTGTAATTTATGTATGTCTGTATCTTTGTTTTATCTTTGTTTCGACGATAAATTGCAAACTGTTGATCAGATCATCGTGACATTTTATGTAAATACTTGATGCTCATGCAATTTTTAAGTTCAAATATAAGATTAATCAGCCGACTACAATTGTATAAGCTATGACTGTGACTTGATAGAGTGACGCTGTTCATATGTAAAACAGACTGAATAAGGTAGGCTGATTCTGTTGATGATGATATTACAGTTGCTTAGGACGTACATTGAGAAGCTTAGGTTGTTGAATATCTGATATGCGGCCGCAGAAATTAAATGGGTGATGCTTTTAAATTTCTCAAGATAATGTAATTCAGCCTTTTGTATTGCTCGGTGCAGGCACAGATTCTGTATTAAACAATACAGAATACGGTGTAAGACAGATTCTGGATTGGCTATTCGTAATTCGGTATATTCACTACTCGACAGATTTGTGGATTGGACAGGTTCTAGGATTAGACGGATTAGCTATAGCTATAATAAATAACAAGATTATCAAGTGGAATCAGAATTAGAACGAATAAATCTACAACGAGAGCGATATTAAATTAAAACGAATAATATATTTAATAATAAATATAAGTACTTAGGTAAGTCTTTTTTTTTAACTCCGTGTAGGTGAGCAACACATTGTGTTGTGCAATTTTTTGCCGCAAGATAGAATCAGCATTCCTTAGGGCAACTATGTTAGGTTATGTACTCGTATGTGTGATTGTATGGGTTATTCATGGCAGGTGATGCATGGAGCCATTCTTACAATGTAGGTACTCGCTTTAAAGGATAGAAAAAGCGCAAGTTCTTCAAAAATGTTGTGACTACAAAAAATAGTAGATCAATATCTAAATGAACATCAGAAATACTACATAATGGATGGATGTTTGTTACTCAATCACGAAAAAAAGGGCTCAACGGATTTGGATACAATTTGGTATTAACATCAGCCAGAAGTAGACCACTGCAGACGAAGGCCTCCACCTTAATAGGGCCATATACCATAGGGAATGGGTCCATCCATTGGGGTTGCCATAATCCCCACGCTTGGCAGGCGGCTTGGGAATCGCAGAACGCTCACCACCGTTAACCGAGAGGACGCTGCTGCCCTGATGCAGTTTTAGGTCATACCCAGGTCCAAGCTACTTCCATACCAAAACTTGGGATGGAATTAGCGTATACCTTCTTGGAACAATACATAAGCTATTTTTCATCCCAGAAATCGTGGGTAAAACTGCTAGTACTTACTTGAATGTTTTCTTTAATAATTAAAGAAAACATTGGGTTAATATTTTTATTACAGTTGACCATGTAAAATTTTGAAATTAAACCGTCGTTGATAATGCAAAACCGAGAAACCAACACTTGGTAATACCGCGTAACTGAGTGGAGGTAAATTTTACAGGAGAGCGTAAAAACTATATCAATATAATAGGAATATCTTATCTATAAAGTTACTTTATAATCTAGACATACTAAAATTGTTGCAGTCCTTATCTATTAGACTGAACAAGATAGCTATGTTTTAGTAAGTTTCGATGGGTTGTTCCTAACTGATCCTTGGTGAACTCATCCTTATTTAAAAATTATCTCAACTCGTCCTTAATCAGTATTCTTAACTCGTCCGACTGAATTAAACATCACCATCTTCATTAACAACGCAATCTATAATTATAGATAAGATATTTCTATTGAAGTTAAAGGTTGTAAAACAAAATACTGCGGTATTTTTTTCATTATCATATCATATCAATATAAGGTCATAAAACTGTCCCTTACTAGAGAAGATAAGAAACGTGGCAAAGGACAATCTAACATTTATACCTAGAATTGTTCAATCATCTGGGTGCATTATAGCAATACAGTTAGATTCTTTTGATTTGAGATAAAATAGCCAATTCTCGACATAGATCTAAATTAAAATAATTTAGTCGGACGAGTAAAGAATACTGATTAAGAACGAGTTGAAATATTTTTTAAATAAGGATGAGCTCACCAAGGATCAGTAAGGAACAACCCATCGAAACTTACTAAAAAATAGCTATTTCACTTGTTCAGTCTATTAGATAAGGACTGCAACAATTTTAGTATGTCTAGGTCTGTCAAATAAAGCCTTCAAGATTAGCTGTATAATACGCAATTTTGTTTATTTAATAGGAACCTTTTTGTAAGCGATAATATTTTTATGTAGTGTGTAGTTTTTTCAGAAACTCCTTTACTTGCCAATCTATTCATAAAAATATTATCCACGCTCGTGAAAACTAAATCGATACAATAGATTTAAATCGATAATTGCGTGCCGAAACAAATAAATCGATATTTCGATTCCGTTTTTTTGCCGATGTCAGTGACCGATGCAACAGGATGTGAAGTGATGTAACTATTGTCTATTTTCTATTAATTTATTTGCGATTGAAATAAAATAACCTTTTTTCATCACCTTTTTTTTAATATGAAGTGACGAGACAAACGAGACGTTTGCCTGGTGGTAAGCAGCATGCCTACTCGTAACAGTAGCAGTGCCAGAATTGTGAACTTTCGAACAAAATGCGTTGCACTGCACTGCGCTCGTCACCCTAGATATTAGCAGCCTTATCTAAAATAATCTCGATTCTCTTAGTCACTGGTTAAACTTCTCTGTCTTGTTCTTGCATGTTACACTTCACGTCAGAGAGAAGATGGCAGATCATATTAAGCAGTGACTAACGGTTGAGAACTTTTGTTAAGCAAGACTGTTAATGTCAAATCTCTTCATGCCTAGTAACGTTGCCCTTCAAACCGAATCACAGTAACGCTTATACACTACTGCTTGGAGGTTGATTTACTGGCAAAGGTAGTACACTACTAAAACTTTCGTTTAATAGTTTTGGTTTTGTATTGGTAGGGCTCTACTGCAGAGTACGCCTGGGGAAGTACCACACCTTTGCCAGTTATTCAATCGCCAAGCAGTGTAGTGTGCAAGAATTACTGTGTTCCGGTTTGAAGGGCAATGTTACCAGAGAAATTACTGGACATAAAGATATTTAACATCTAATATCTTAGGGCGACGAGCGCAGTGCAGTGCGGCGCAGGATTGAGTGCCTTGCGCACTCAATCCTGCTTCACAATTCTGCACTGCTACTGTTAGTGGCTGGCGTGACGATTACCACCAGGCGACTCGTATCGTCACTTAAAAGTATTAAAAAAACTACAACCAAGCCTATTTATCCTTGATAGATAAACTGGAAGGAACGACTTTGCCTTTCTTCTAGTTCTTCTACCATAAATATTTTAACTAACCCAACAATTGTAGTTTAAAATGTAAGTTTTTTTTGTATGTTCATCTTATAGGCATTTTGCTACTATAGAATCAACCGGCATCTTCCTCGTCCTTCGGACCTTTAAGTGCAAATTTATTGTTTCTTATAAGGAAAATGCCTTTATACATGCATATTACAGAAACAGCGATTATTAGATATGAGAACTTTATCCGGCCACTTTCGGTTCTTATGCCGACTTATCGCGACTTTTATTTCACGAAATACAGGAAAACTTAAAGATAAGCAAGAGTGCAAGGCCAAGTTACTAAGAAAATATTTGGAATATTTCACTTCACTTCAACAGCCGGAAGACGTCCCCTGCTGGACGATGGCCTCCCCCTTAATAGGGAGGGGTTGCCATAATCCCCACGCTTGCCAGGCGGCTTGGGAATCGCAGAATGATCACCACCGTTAACTAAGAGGACGCTGCTGCCCGTCCTCCGGCGGTTCTGGATGCAGTTTTAGGACATACCCAAGCCCGGAATATTAATGGATTAATATTAAATTGGAATATTTAATGACATGTGCATAATGTCATTCAAGCCATCTTTACTACATTTCATACAATTACGTAAATGGCATCTTTACTAATCTTATGCTGGCTAAAGCAAATGTCCTCGTGAGGGTTCGAGTGTGTATGAAATCATCTATTCAGGATTTATCGTCAAATACCTCTGTTCCTACAGTCCTGATTATTTATCCGGATTTATTCCGGCTAAATTTGTACCCGCCACAACATTATGCCATTCGCATTACTAGGTATTGTAAATGTAGGTAATACAAGTGAATCTGCCTAGATTCCGCAATTTGAAAGCTAACTTCGTGATATGCCAAACGTATGCTAAATGCAAGTGAGTTTTCTATAAATTGTGAAAATGAGGTATACCGTCGATTCGACTTTGTAATACTTTGTTATTTGGAAAATAGGCTGGAAGTTAAAACCAATGAACGTAAAAAATAAAACGAGTAATATTAAGGATGACAATGTGTTGACTTGATAAGTAGCAAGTGCTTAAGTAAGTAGGGAACCAGGGACAGCTTAATAATGACTTTATATACTTATGGGATAATATGACTTCAAGTACGGTTATCTCTAGATAAACAGGCTCTTAGCTGGAAAATTTATTATCGAGTCCTAATTTTAGATAACGTTCATAATATAGAATCTATAAACCTCCAGTATTTTAATGTTACACATTAATTTTGTGAAACTTTGTTGCGAGCGAAATGCTATTTTTAAATAGTAGTTTGAGATAAAACTACTTCCATAAATAGGCATAGTGATAAAAATAGTCATTTTATGAAAATGAGGTTTAGCATTTACAATGTAATCTGTAAACTGTATTGGCACATAATTTTGAAAGTACATTTTATAGATAAGTACTCTAGAGGTTGCAAGTTGAAGTGGCAATTCGTCGTTATTAACAGGTAGGGATCATACCGGAAATTTACATTAAGAGTAAATAATGTAGGATCAGATACACCGAATCTTCAAATCCAAAAGTAACAGTTGTTGTAGAAGTAATAGTTTTTAAGGTGTGCTCCACCCGAAACCACGTCAATATTTACCATCAGATGAAATATGGTCAAAAATAAACCTATCTAGTAAACGGAAAAGCTTATTTTATAGCAGCCGATACAAAGTTTTGATCTTCACAAATCAGTATTTAGCAGATCAATTCAATAAAATCTCATTAGTGATTGAATAGGATCTTTAAACACACAACACTAGATTTGGAGCTCGAGATTGCATTTTAAGCGATCGACGCGTCGATCGACGCCTTAAATTTGAAGATTTTTACAAAGTAAAAAAATGCTTACCATAAATTCATAGATACAGAGTCGGCACTCTTTTTTGCGCTCCTAATGATAATTTGCATCCCAGCTTCTTATATCCTTCATTTTTAACCCTAACTTTTGGTTTCTCTGGTTCCACAGGACACCCTCTCAATTCCCATACTAAATTCGTCAAAGACTTAGGCCTGCTTAGTCTTCTGGACCTTTTTTCTGGTAGTTTTGGACCATTTCCTGAGTCGCCCGATGTTCTACCTCCAGAATGACTTGAATCCAACGTACCGTCCAGCTCCATTGCTTGATGAATGTTACTTAAGCTCTTATATCTGATGTTAAAGATTGGAGAATCATCTTTCGTCACCTTTACTGGACTACCTAAAGGACTAGGGGTTTCTTTCGTTGGCGAATCACTTTTCTGTCTAAACACCATCCTTGGCTTATTATTATTAACACTGTTTTTTATAAAAAGCTTGGGTAAGTTCGGTGTTGGAGCTATAGAGCATTTCTCTTTGTAAACTGTAACGGGAGTCTCTTTTATAGGTGCTTTTCGAGTTCGCTTTTCGGCTTTTTGGATGTGTAATGGTTTCTTGGAAGGTATAGTCTCGATTGGTGGAGGTTCGGGCTTTATTTCCGTTATTAATGGCATGTGAATTGGAGTAACAGCGGGAGATACCGGCGCTGATTCATGCTTAAAATTTGGTTCATTAGTGTATGACGCTTTAATGTTTTTAGGTAGTGGGGCGAAGCCTCTGACGTAGTCGTAGATTTGATCAATCTCATCGTATTCATCAGGAATACTATTGTCGTCTCTATGGCTACTGTATATATGGTTGTGTCTTGACAAATGCTTGTGCTGATTCGCTGCATCAGATGAAACACTTCTTCGAAGGAAGTATCCAGTTTTAATTATAGGAGGGGCGTGCAAGGGGCCATTTAGGAGTCTTTTTGGGTCTCCCAATTTCCCATCTAAAACTTGTATCCTATCCACCACGTCTACTAACAAACGATTGCACTTTTCGACTAGTCTAGAAAATTCCATGAAGTTTTTTATCTGCTCCTCGTTCTTGCATTTTTGCATTTTCAGAGGTGCTGCTAAAGGTAAGGCTATTAATGCATTACCTTCCTTTTGAAGAGGTAATGCGAAGACATGTTCTTCCTCAAACATTGATAGTAACCTCAGTTCAGCGACGAAATGACTTGCGCTTTTCAATCCTCTTGGAGGTGTTCCATGAACCAGTCTCACTGTTATAGGAAGCCTTTTAGTAAGCAAAGTTTTCGCTGTATGAACACCACTTATATTTTCTTCTTTAGCTATGGCCGAAAATTTCCCCCTTTGATCCAGACTCAGCAAAACTGTGTCACCTTTCGAGTCACTGCATTTGAGATACTTATTTTTCCCCAGAAAAGTCTCTCCTTTAGGCATTATGACTTCACCTGCTGGCAAATTTCTTGCCCCATCAGCTGTTACATTACCATCTAGATCTATTTTAGCACATATGACTCTCACTGGTTCTCTGACTAAGCAACCATCGTCTAACTTTCTCCTTGCTACTTCTGATACTGACTCCATACATCTGACTGCTCTGCCTTCTTCACTTAGTAACTCGAAATAGCCTTTGTAAGTTTCTGGAATTGCTATTCTAGGTCCTATGGATACCATACGTCTTCCTTCTTTTAGCTTGATGGCTTGAGCGATGATCTTCTTTCTCTTTCCAGCTGATATAACCAAGGCAGTGCTTTGTAGGCCTGGGCTCGGTAGGGTAGGGACTCCGAGGCCTCCATACTGGCCTTTGATGATCTTGGCGACGCTGGGTAGTCGGTTTTTTCCGACAAACTCACGGAGGTAGTTCCCTTCGTCCGACCAGCGTGATGCGGCGACCAGGACTTGACCGTCTGTCGCTGCCATTTTCGGGTTTAGTCACATCTGGAACGAATAGGAGAAAATAGGTTAGTTAGGTAAATTTACTATTGACTACGTTAATTCATAAATATACTCCAGCCCAAATTACAGAGATGCTGACATTGGGCTCATAGTCCTCTGACGTAACTAAATGGTTGTTATAGACAGATGTAATGTGACTTCCGAACCATGGTACCGCTCGATTTTCGCCTGGTTTCTGATTAAAATGTCCGTGGCAGCTTGACACAAGGTAATAGTAACCGTTGCATGGTGGTCAAGTACTTTTTAGTGTTCAACTAGCTATCACACTCAAGATGAAAATCTGCCGACGGCCAAACGGTGTGGTCTTGTAGCTTCACTTGAGAGCCAGTTCGTATTCCAGACTAGGTGTATTTACTTTGACTACGCGCCGCAACTTAACATCAGGTAAGCTTTGGTCAAACGTCTAGCTTATGAAGAATAAGAAAAATATTAACCAAAAAATTACGTCGCAAGAGCAACTAGGTAGGTATATCATATTCTTATCTACAAATAAAACCTACGGAGCCTTTTACCGGAATCGAGGTGAAGTACAAAACAATCGGAACAATTAAGTTTAGTAACAGCACAAGTTTAAGGTCATTGTACATGAACAATACGTGTGGAGCAACTTCGGTAACACCACGTTACGCGCCGACGGATTCGTACGTGATACACCAAGCGCAAGGGCGCGAGCGAGTGGCTTAGGGGACAACTCGCCCATGAAATCTTACGAAACGGTGAGTTGACTGCAATCCGATATTCGAAATGGTATTTTGCCGGAAAGGATGAGTTGCTATTGGTGAAACTAAATTGAAAGAGGTAACACCGTAACCGTAAAACAATAATAGCAACTCATAAGAAGTAACACTACGTTACGGTAACGGTGGTAACGCTACGTTACTCAGAGAAAGTTGCTCTTTAAAGCTAGTTCACCAATACCAACATTATTACAAAATTTCATGTATCCCTACCAATTAGAAAGATGTAACAATTTTCCTCTAAAGTTACTTAGTTACGGATACATTTTAACACAGGCGCACACAAGCATTCAAAGATAAATGTTTTTTTTTAAATAATGTAAGTATTTGTTTATTTTAGCTGTGTTTTATTATTAATTAATAATCTAAATGCGCATATCGCGAAGGTATCAAGCGGGAGTTATTTTTAGACAGAGTACAACGTCAATGAATGAATTTATAATATTATATATCTCCCATAATCCCCACGCTTTGCTTTTTCAAATCGGTCTACAAAAGTAACGGAAAAATAGGTGAACATACAACATTAAAAATACATGCCTACAGTCAAATATCCTTCTCCTTTTTTGAAAAAACAATAAGGTTGTACCTATATCTTGCTTTGTTCATCAAAATAAAATACTTACTGTAATTCTAATCATCACTCAGTATGCTTCCACCTTTAGGCTTTAGTTTTTAGCAGCGAAATAACAACACGTTTATGATATAACTGTTCTTACATCATTTACGTTCTTTCGATACTCAATAAAAGTTACATTTGCGGTATCTCTATCACTGTTTGAATTGCGTAGTTTTTCTGTAAGCTTTGAGTATGTAAAAAGCTTTGTGAAGAAGAAGAAGAGAAAGTGTGTAAGTAAGCTTTGTTTATGAGTTGCTCAGTTATCATTGCCTCGCGGTTGTCCTTGATGAAAAATTATGATGATGACTACTATCTTTCGTTTGAAGGGCAATGTTACCAGAGAAATTACTGGGCATGAAGAGATTTGACATCTAATAAATCTGGGTGAAGAGCGTAGTATAGGGCGTAGGATTTTGTTCGCATGTTCACAATTCAGGTACTGCTACTGTTATGGGCAAGCGTGATGCTTACCACCAGGCGAACATCTCTCTCGTCTCGTCACTACCTTGCATTAAAAAATGACGACAAAATGTTATTTGGCAGAGTTTCAACTTATCTTATGTAGATAATGTGTAGATAGCTGTTTGTAAAAAGTGAAAAGATCATAAAGAGCCAGATAGACAGCGATAGAGAGACAGGGAGAGAGAGAAAGAGAGAGAGAAAATAGATTACAACTTAAAATAATAAAGAGATCATAACACCAAAAAGCTGCAAATGTGCCAGATGTCTTGGCTTGCCACCTTCAATAGTAGGTAAGTATAATGCTCGAGGCCTTGAATGGCAGATGTGACGATATTATAATGATTTAGGGATACTAAGCCATGGTAGCCTAATCGGGAGATCGCTGGTTTTGAAATTGTGAGATCGGTGGTACAAACCCCAATAAGCTATTTGGTGTTTATGTACGGAGTTTCATACCACAGGCTTTTGGACAAAGGAAAACATGGTGAGGAAACCAGCGTAGGTCATCACCAGCCCGGAGACGTCCACTGCTGAACGAAGGCCTCCCCCTTAGACCGCCACACTGTACGACAACTTGCATCCACCGGTTGCCCGCGACTTTTACAATGTCGTCGGTCCACCTAGTGGGTGGCCGCGCCTACGCTGCGTCTTCCGGTTCGCGGTCGCCACTCAAGAACCTTTCTACCCCATCGGTTGTCAGTTCTTCAAGCGATGTGGCCTGCCCATTGCCACTTCAACTTGCAAACCTTGCGAAGCCAGCGTAGGTGCGGAGAAGAAATTCTACGGCATTTTATGTGAATAATCAACGCGCAACTGGGACAGAGTGGTGGATATGGCCCAATCCCCTGTCGAGGTGAGTCCTGTAGTGGACTATTATAAAGGTTGATAATGCTTAAAGCACATGTCCCGTTTATAAGGAAGTAGGTAGTATATTGCCCATACATTAACCATTGTTGCGGCCTGCACACTGCACACTGTTGAAGCTCAAATGTAGTGGAGGTAGGTAATTTTAATTTTATTAATATGTTTATTGCGTTGACATCATACAATTGAATTGTCATGTTTATAATTTGATTATTTTAAGTTCACAATTTTTAATTTCAAATTTAATTTCAATTTCAAAACATAATTGCAAATTTAATTTCAATTTCAATTGTGTGTATGGTAGGTACTTATTAATGTGACTGCTAAATTGATGATTTATAATATGAGTCTATGATACTTGAAATAAATGATTATTTAATTTATTTTTATTTTTTTATATTAAGGTTTTGAAAAGAAAAACAATCGACTTCAATTTGACTACCTGCCCACCTAGCACACACGCCATGATAAACGTCTATCCACTCTTCTTCACCCCGTCGAAACGAGACAGACGTATCCATATTGTAGCTTTATCACGTTCCCGCGCGGGGAGTGACGAATTTGTCCTCGGCGCATGCTACGGAGCCTGGATGCCTCTTCATATTTCCAGTCATTTTGATTTATTCCGGTTATTTTGATTTTAAACCAAACTACTGAACTGATTTCAATAAAACTTATAAGTAACTACCTCTGAAGTATAATCTACAAAAAAAAGAGGAATAATTAAAATAAATTCATAATTGGCGGAGTGATACTATAACATGCAAACAAACAAAAACCAGTCGATTTGAAACCTCTTTTTTTGAAGTCGGTTGAAAAGCACCAAACAGAATACCAAACAAACACCAAAACCAGAAGCTAGTTCATATAAATTGAGAATTTGAGCTTCACAGTTTACACCCGTTAGGTAATTTTGTTTTTATTACGTTTGTAGCATTGACTTTCATAATGTGATTTCTGCGGTCGCCAATGTTGGGATTCCGGATTTTTGTGGGTTTTGCATGTTTAATTTTTTCTTGTAAAAATGTTTTGTACCTATTTTACTTGCTTCTAAATCATCAACAAAATCCCGCAGTGTCTGAAGACAAGGGTATACGACCAGTGTGTGTTGCCAATGATGACATGTGGAAATGAAACGTGGTCTTTAACTGCTGGCCTTTTGGAAAAACTTAAAGTCACGCAACGGGCAATGGAGAGAGCTATGCTCGGAGTTACTTTGCGCGATAGAATACGGAACGAGGATATTCGCCAAAGAACCAAAGCTACCCACATAGCTCGCAGGGTTTGCAAGTTGAAGTGGCAATGGGCAGGCCACATCGCTCGAAGAAATGACAACCGATGAGGAAGATTCTTGAGTGGCGACCGCGAACCGGAAGACGCAGCGTAGGAAGGCGTCCCACTAGGTGGACCGACGAGATTGTAAAAGTCGCGGGCAACCGATGGATGCAAATGGCAGGATGTCGTACAGTGTGGCGGTCTAAGGGGGAGGCCTTCGTTCAGCAGTGGACGTCTCCGGGCTGATGATGATGATGATGAAATCATCAACGGAGAATTTCGATAGTAGGTAATTATATTGATAATTTATTTAGGTATCGTCAAGTAGCGAGTAAATCAGTTTCTTCTAGGCTTTCTTCCCCTGGCGTGGATTTGGGTATGTCCGCTTGCCAGAACCACTGCAGGACGGGCAGCAGCGTCTCGCGGCTAACGGTAGAGCAGTCTGCGATCCCCAATCCGCATGCCAATTGTAGGGAATAAAAATCAAACCCAAAACCCCCATTAAACGGGAAGGCCTTCGCCTAGTAGTGGACGTCTTCTGACTTAATAGTCAGAAGACGTCCACTACTAGCGTAGCGTAGCGTACACACTATAAGCGTGCTCCATTGTAGACTGGATTTACACTTGACATCAGGCGACGCAATTCATAAAAAAAAGTGCACCTATCACATCACATCAACAGCCGGAAGACGTCCACTGCTGGACGAAGGCCTCCCCCTAATAGGGAGGGGTTGCCATAATCCCCACGCTTGGCAGGCGGCTTGGGAATCGCAGAATGTTACCACCGTTAACTAAACGCTGCTGCCCGTCCTCCGGCGGTTCTGGATGCAGTTTTAGGACATACCCAGGTCCAAATAAAAAGTGCATAAACTTCCCAATTTTTTTTATACTTTCAAGTGACGAGACGAGCAAGTCGTTCGCCTGGTGGTAAGCATCACGCCTGATACTAACAGTAGCAGTGCTAGAATTATGAACTTGGGAACACAATCCAGCGCCGCACTGCACTGCGCTCGTCACTCTGAGATATTAGATGTTAAATCTCTTCATACCCAGTAATTTCTCTGGTAACATTGCCCTTCAAACCGGAACACAGTAATGCTTGCACACTACTGCTTGGCGGTTGAATAACTGGCAAAGGTGTGGTACTTGCCCAGGCGGACTCTGCAGTAGAGTCCTACCACTACAAAAATGCTAGGTAAAAATACTGGCAGGTAAAAATAATCAGTGAAATGCCTCGAGTTGATTCACCCCGAGTAGTCGTACACTGCCACGCAGTCCCAATGCGGGTTGGTTGATTCACATACGTTAAGTATTAAATTTCGTTTTCTGAGAATATGCAAGATTCCTCACGATGTTTTATTTCACCGAAAAGCCAGAGGTATGATTTTTAAACACCAGTACACTATTTTTTATACTTGACAGGCTAGGTGTCTGACTACAGCTCTACTGATGTCAGTGACAATTATGATCGAAGATAGAGCTAAGATTGAAATGATAGGACTTATGATAAGGATTGTAGGTAGGAATCGACTGTAGAGTCCGCCTGAGGAAGTACCACACCTTCGCCAGTTATTCAACCGCCAAGCAGTAGTGTGCACTGTGCAAGCATTATTGCGTTTCGGTTTGAAGGGCAATGTTACCAGAGAAATTACTGGGTATGAAGAGATTTAACATCTAATATCTCAGGGTGACGAGCGCAGTGCAGTGCGGCGCTGGATTGTGTTCGCAAGTTCACAATTCTGCACTGCTACTGTTAGTGGCAGACGTGACGCTTACCACCAGACGTCTTGCTCATCTCGTCACTAGACTGTATAAAAAAAAGATAACTTATAAAACAAAATGTAATTAAATTATTTGAATTTGAGTAACTCATTTTGTTTTATAAATCTTCTCATAACTGTCTTCTTTTATTGTAAGCCAAGTGGCTTAGAATAAGAAATAGTGATTACAAAGTTATTTCTTTGTCTATGGAGTATGTTTATATACCTAGTTACTGTATTATCAGAATGTTTTTATTCCATTAGCCCGATCTAAACACAGTCCATTAACTTCCTCATTCCAAATCATCTTCACAAAAACTACTATCTGTAGAGGAGAATCTCATTAAAATTTATCAGATCGAAGCAAACTAAACAACAGACTGGACTGAGAAGATTCGCGTCACGAAATATTTTATTTAATAAGTTTATTGTAAGAAATGGCGCAAACTAGAACCTACGTCAGCAAAAAAGGGTTAAGGAAAAAATAATGATATGAATGCTTTTTGGATTTTAAATTGAACCTGTTAACGTTGTGATAAAAAACAGATAAACAAGGTTTAAATAATAATCAAAATATCTTGGTGGAAAATATGTATCCGGTTTTCTATGTAACATCATAATTATCATCAGCCCACCAAAGTCGAATGCTAGACATGCTCTCCTGATGTAATGCATCAAAATTTAATTATTCATATTTTTTAATTATTTTTAATATATTTTTTGGTGAAAAAAAAAATCTAATAAAAAAAAAAATTGCGAAAGTATGTCGGTATGCGTCTATCTTAATTAATCCTCTCTTTCATATCTATATATCCTTGTAGATCAAGGATATAACAATTTAGTAATATACATCATCAAATGTTTGCTAAATGAGCGTGGCAGAAATTTGTGGGAGCACTAATTATAAATTTTATTATTATGCAAAAAAAAATGCGTTTATGTTAACATTTGTATTACGAAAAAATATACCGACAGGAGCGAAGAAATATCATCTTTTATGCCGTCGGATTCTTCCGATATTTTATTATACCAATATAATATACCGCTTCTGGGCATTTTTACAAGACCTTTTTCATTAGCGCTGCCGGTCAACAAATGACGCGCGACGCTAGTTTATATAACGTCAATGATATGAATAATTTGTGCATGCATAAACATCTGTCTTGGTCCTTTGGCTTGCGGGGTAGGCCCATTAGCCACTCCGGAGAGAGAGAGAGAGAGAGAGAGGCGCTAAATCCTCCAAGTACAGAACCCGATGATTCAGATTAAAATAAAAACGTTTTATGTTTTAACCGACACTTACTTTTTTACGACACTAAATTATTGACAATAAAGAAAATGTCTAGGTACTAGGTACATTGGCTTCTAATAAAAGCAAACATCTTCATGGAACTGCAGCGCGAGTACCGTTCTATGTCGCTAAATTTGACGTGTCGGTATAGCAGATTTACTTAGACGAATTTGAGAATATACCGAATTTTATCGAATTATACCGATTTAAATGTCAAATATACCTGTATAATATACCTGTGTAATGGACCTGGGTATGTCCTTAAACTGCAACCAGACCCACCGGAGGACGGGCAGCAGCGTCCTCTTGGTTAACGGGGGTGAGCATTCTGCGATCCCCAAGCCGCCTGCCAGGCGTGGGGATTATGGCAACACCCCTCTATAAAGGGGGAGGCTTTCGTCCAGCAGTGGACGTTTTATGGCTGACGACGAAATGTCAAATATAACGATCGTCAAGAACGGTATTCGCGCTGCAGCTTACAGACCTAGAAATTTAATAGTTACTCAAACTAGCCAAGTCTTTTCTGTTTTGCGTCGGTGAATAAGCAAAAATGCTTTTTCTATAGCAACGGATACTTATATTTTTCAATAGACATCTTCGTTCTTCGTGTTCCAATGTACGTCACGACATAAAAGCACGATTAAAGAATATTGGACTCTTAATGGAGGCATTTTGAACTTTATTACAACGGAATACAGTTGAAAAAAAGGATTTTTAAAACCAAACCTGAGATAATATTAAAGGTAACTGTATCAGATATCTTGAAGACAAATAAGGAGAAGGGTGTGGGGCCATAGAGAGAGCGATTTTGTATTCGGGAACCGAATACCGGATGTGATCGAAACTATAGTCGGAGTATCCGATTTAATTAAACGTGAGTATTCCCGTATAAATAAAACAAAAATGTTGAACATTGTTATAGCAGTTGAATCCGGCGTTGATTTGTTAAGACCACAATAACAAGTTTTCATCATATTTCTGCTTCTAAATTGCATTTATGTACAATAGAAATAGGTGCTAAGTTACTTTAAAATAAAAACTATTATAACAAAAATTCTGTATATACCTATCTGTATATATATATATATAATCAGGAAAAATGCATTTTTTTATTCATATTACGAACAAAATCGATCTGAAAGGTTGCGAAGACCTCTTGAGATTCAAGGTACACAACTACTATAAAACTTTGTCTAATTGTTTACCCACCTGGTTTTTCCCGCTGCAATCTTCAGTAGTATAAATCCAAATACGATATACTTTTCTGGTCTCAGTAGTCAAAATAGTCAAATAGTAGAACCACGTGTATAAGTATTTGCTCTCTTTCTCTTCTTTATTCAGGGAAGGCTCCTAAATATCGGGTGGTTTAACCCCTAGCGCGATTATGTATCATCCTATAGACCTTAATAAATTTGGTTAGGTAGCGCTATGGTATCATTATGGTAGATCTTAAGCGAACATGACTATTTGCAAAGCTATTACCTATCAGCCAAAGTCTCTGTAATTCTTGTTTTGAATATCAATCACATTAGGCCTACATTAAGTATTACATGTTTATCAAAAGTTAGACAGATAATGCAACATCCATAACTCCTTGCCGTTAAAAAAACCGCGAGGTGCGCTGGGGCTATGCGCACTTTTCAGTTCGTGGGACTTGTCGGGTGACGGTTTACTAGGCCTTTATGACCTAAAAATGTCAGCTATATAAACTTATACTATACTGGCTTCCGCTTCCACTCATGCGCCCTCTGGTTTCGTGGCCCGACCCTCGCGAACTATTGCGGTTCCCATGCCGACTGATTTATTACTACTCGATTTGTCCTGTTCCCTAATTTGGACGTCATAAACACTTATAATTAAGGCTGGTCATTATTTTAAGTTTATAACGCTGTATTCGTCCGTACAGGCTGAGTTGAGAGCTCTAATGTCAGATTTAATATGAGAACCGCCCGCCGATCTGTGACATGGCGTTCTATTATAGAAGAAAAACTGACTTCATGCACGGTAGAATTCAGTTGTAAATACCACTTGCGGTCATCCATGTGATAACTAAACCGACCAAAAAACCGATCACGCGTGCATTGGGCTTAAGAAAAAGAAAAAGTACAAAAAAAATAAGAGTAGCGAACTGATGTTTTTCAAAAATTATTATTTTTGCAAAAAAGTTTTTATTATTATCATGCTAGAGGTAAGAGACTATGACTCTGACTCGTACTTAGTTATTTTTCAACCAACTCCTTAAAAAAAGGAGGTTCTCAATTCGACAGTATGTTTTTTTTTGTATGTTTGATACGCGCTTATTCCGCCAATTATGAACTGATTTTAATGATTATTATTTTGTTTGGTAGGTAATACTTCAGAGATGGTCCCATACATATTTTATCAAAATCAGTTCAGTAGTTTGGTTTTTAAATCAAAATTACTAGAAAATATGAAGATGTCATCCAGGTATTCGAAGTTGAAGTCGGTTGTATATAAAAAAAATGCGTATGGTTATTTAATGTCTTGCATTTACATTAACTGAATTCTCTGAACAAAAATAAATTTAAATACATAAATGAATTTAAATACACAATCTCTAAGTAAAGAAGGCCCAATTAAAATCCCGCTTCGCAGTCGGGGCTTGAATAAAATTATTAAATTGGTAACTGGAGAAGCAAAAGTTTCTGTTCACTGAACGAAATAATACGAAATGGGATAAAATATCAAAATACGAAACACGATAAAATCGGAAAACGAAAAAAAGTTGGAGAGTATATAAATAAATAAATATCGGTGGACATTTTCACACAGCATTTTGGTGGGTATTTCAGATGTAATTTTTTTATATGATTTGTACAGGGTTAGTCCTAATCAGTTAGCACCCTTTTAAGTGCATATTCTGTACATCAAAACCAAAGATTACGAAAGATGCGCCATCGCGCATTCATTTCAAACGTTGTTTTAACAACGTTTGAAAATGAATCCCGTGCCGTCATGTTTACGAGTTGCGCCGGAGTGCGAAAGAAGATAGCACTTTTATGAGAGCAAAAGGGATAGCGCGCGTCTCGCTTAGTGAGCGCAGACAGACGAGACAGTCCCTGGGGCCGTTTTCACGGGGCCATTTGAGGGTGCGATATGACATATCTCCCTTCTTATATATTATACGAGTATAAAATATATCATCGTTAAAAATAAAAACAACTTTTACTATGAGGCCAACATTGAAATCGCAAAAAAAAATGCTGTTCCATACATTTGCCCAAGGTTGATGAACTTTTTGTATGGAACAGCTGATATTTTTTTCGCGATTTTGATGTTGGCCGTATAGTAAAAGTTGTTTGTTTTAATGTACAGAATATACCCTTAAAAGGATGCTAACTGTTAGGACCCCTGTATAGGATTGCTTGATTAGGCTTTGTTATTAGGTTTGTGTTTGGCGGTCTACCATGGAACACGCTTACCTTTAAGAAGCCGATTCACTCGCGACTTGAAGACACCTAGATTATAACTATCGGGAAAGACTCACTCGGGAAGCGCATTCTACTGTAAGCATTTCGCACAATGAAAGAAGATTCAAAGCATTTCGTTCGGGTTTTTTGGTACGCACATCAACCATGAAACGGTGTCATTTTAGCCGTCCGATAGAAGAACTGAAACTAGAAATATCTCATTGAACATAGCTCTTTATAGATCCGTTCCCAAATCGTTTCGTGCTCAAAAGATGTTCAATTACTAAGGCTACCGTGTCTGTCCGTTTATCTGTCCTGTCTTCAATGTCAATTACGTCACCATCTTTTGGCAACGTATTACTGTTCAATGTCCATCCTTAAAATTTACTTCTAAGACGTAAAATATTATTTTTAATTTAAAAATGTTTCTAGCGCCATATCTTGGTAATGCCTCAATGAATAAAGACCCTCACCTCAAATAACGAGAGACTAACTGCTAATTATAATGTTTAATTTCGTTTACATTTCAAATGAAGCTTGTAAATCTCCAAATTGATTTACAGCTTACGGTCCAAGCAAACATTGATTGGTCAATTTTATTACAGAGTCGTTGTAATTAAAAATAACATGTCTGCTGACGTCTGCTGACTTGTCCAATAGGAGTCGGAGAGGCAGTGGTTTTAAGGAGTAAGGATTTTATTATAACGCTGTTTGAGGTTGGCTTTCTTATAGGAATGGAAAGGAGTTTTTGAGACGCCACGTCCATGCGTAGCAAAGTCCGCTTTTTCAACGGACTTCAAAAAAGGAGATTCTCAATTCGACTGTATGTTTTTTTATTTTTTTTATTTATGCTATTACTCCGCCCATTATGAACTGATTTTGATGATTCTTTTTTGTTTGGCAGGTAATTTTTCAGAGGTGGTTTCATATACATTTTATCGATCTCAGTTCAGTAGTTTGGTTTTTAAAGCAAAATTACTAGAAAATATGAAGATGTCATCCAGGTATTCGAAGTTGAAGTAGGTTGTATTAAAAAAAATCGTATTAATTATAATTTGTATTGTTATATATCTAACAAAAAACTTTAAAATAAGTAAGTACTGCCGAATGAGCCGTTGGCTCTCTGCCCATATCGGACGGCCAGCAGTAACGGTCCAAACGAGTCTTGCTAGTGTTCCCGCCCGGTAAAAAGTACAAAAAGTACAAGTTAGGCCTTCCTTCCCAGGCCTTCACAGCATACGTGATAGTTCTTAATGTGAGCCAGCTTACATCGGGAATTAACGATTTTATTACAGTGAGACCAGTGGCTGTCAAAGTAATTTCAATGGGCAGTCTTCACAGCCCATTGGTATATCATACGAAGTGGCAAGGGCAGCAAGAACAGAGAAGATACAGAGCAAGAGAGATAAGTAATACATGGATGAAAAAAAAAACTGGAAGGCCGTGGATGATGATGGTGACGATACTGATGAAGAATTTTTTTTATCACGTCATCATCAACGGCTGGAAAACGTGAACTACTGGACGAAGGGAGAACTTGATAGGGAGGGGTTGCCACAATCCCACGCTTGGCAGGCGGTTTGGAGATCGCACAATGCTCACTACCGTTAACTAAGAGGACGCTGCTGCCCGTCCTCCGGCGGTTCTGGATGCAGTTTTAGGACATACCCAGTCCAGGTATTTTTTATCATTGAGATAAATTAAAGTCACAGAACGATAAGGTTACATGATGTCCATTCCGTAGTGTCAACCATTGAATATTTTAACGAAAAAAAAAACGAAATTTCTACCCACTGCAACAAAAGTTTGACATCCACATTCCCATCGGATATCGGCGATCTCCTGTAATCTATGATTACTTTATAATGCATTATTCAAAACAAAACGCCTTTTCTGCATAAAATGGAACCTAAGGTGCTTATTTATAATTTCAGGGTAAGACTGGACTAAAATATGAAGTAAACGATCATTTTTTACGTGTGCGGGGCTAAAGTAGCTACTTTAACCCCACTACACGGAGCGAAAGGAACTACTTCCTCCCCGCAGCGGCATATAAAATCGTATACACACCACGGGAGCAAGTAAATACGCCTCAGATCTCATGTTTGTCACCCTCGGCTTCACCTCGGAAGACTATATATAGAGATATACATGAGATCTGAGATATTCTTTACTTTTTCTCCCTTGGTGAGTAATCTTCTATTGCTGTCTCACATCTCTCCATGATTACCAGGTAATACTCCAAACAACCTGGCCCTGGGTATGTCCTTAAACTGCAACCAGACCCACCGGAGGACGGGCAGCAGCGTCCCCTTAGTTAACGGTGGTGAGCATTCTGCGATCCCCAAGCCGCCTGCCAAGCGTGGGGATTATGGCAACACCCCCCTATTAAGGGGGAGGCCTTCGTCCAGTAGTGAACGTTTTATGGCTGATGACATACTCCAAACGTATTTTTTTTGTTAAGAATAAAAAAAAAAAAATTCTTTCTTTCTTTCTTTCCAAACAATAAGTAAAGTCGTCTGTTCTCAATTCGTGAGAACAGACGACCTCACCTGATAACTTATATCCTGAGCAATACAATTTTGAAATGAATTTTAAAATAAAAAATACCACTTTCAATTAGATATTTACACTTACGCACCACATTTATTCACTAGTTCTTTTAGCCGAATACCTAGTGCATTTTTATCCTTAGAATATATACCTTCATTCTTTTCAAGTCCAACCTATTCTTTTTGCATCCGCAGGGATGCATATCGAAGGAATATTAATTTTGATTATACAGGATGAGACTGGAAGGAATAGGTAATGAGCTCTTCACTTTATAATGCAGACAATAGTTTTAGCAAGTAAACCAAATGGAACTAAAACTTCTAGCTTCGAGCTTTGCCATCATCATCGTAAATAGCCTATCATGGTTCACTAATTAACACTACACTATCAGCCAGATGAAATCCACTGCTGGACGAAGGCCTCCCCTTAATAGGGAGGTGTTGCCGTAATCCCCACGCTTGGCAGGCGGCTTTGGGGATCGCAGAATGCTCACCGTTAACCGAGAAGACGCTGCTGCCCGTCCTCCGGTGGTTCTGGATGCAGGTTTCGGACATACCCAGGTCCACTACTAGATACAAAAAGGAAGTTTCACTAAAAAAGCCTAGTTCAAACGATTAAAGGACCACTCGGACCCAAGGATTAATTCCCTTCAAAAAAACAAAAAATAAATACCGTTTACATTTGACGCAGAAATCGGTGACAAATTGAAAATACATTTAAAAAAAAGCATACATACAGCCTAACACCCTCCTTCTCTTTTGAAGTTGGTTAATAAGCCACCCTCTAAAAGGAATGCCAGTCATTCCGCCCCATCTTTAGCTTAAATATATATTGTTAGGACTCTACTGCAGGGTCTGTTTGGGGAAGCACCACACCTTTGCCAGTTATTCAAGCAGTAGTATGCCAGCATTATTTCAGTGCTGTGTATGTTTGTAGGGAAATTTTACCAGAAAAATTACTACACATAAAGAGATTTTATATTTGAGTGTCTATTTTCCGTTCAGTTTTATCTTCGTCCAGCAGTGTCTATTTTGGCTATTTATAAATAATTTAATTATTATTGATGCTTTTCATATTGTTTTTAATTTGTAAATTGTTCTTAATTAATTCTTAGCGTCATTTTTGTTATATTTAACTTAATTTTTTGGAAAGAGTAAAGTTAAAGTTAAAGCTAAGCTAAGGTAAAGTTCCCGAGTTTTTTTGTGACATATAAATGTTTTTATGTCAATAAGTAAATATATAGGTATAAGTGATAAGTTGCTATAAATTTCACGCAAAACATCTTGCCAGCTTACCTACAAAACATCTTGCCAGCTTACCTACAAAACATCTTGCCAGCTTACCTACAAAACATCTTGCCAGCTTACCTACAAAACATCTTGCCAGCTTACCTACAAAACATCTTGCCAGCTTACCTACAAAACATCTTGCCAGCTTACCTACAAAACATCTTGCCAGCTTACCTACAAAATCATACCAAAGTTATATAGTAAAAGTTCTGTCATTGAGTTTACGTAACAAGTCTTGGAGTCTATTGTTACGTAGTTTCAAATATACCTATTCAAAGTCTATTATAGTATCATGCGATATAAAGCCGTGTGCACATTTGCAAGACACGTGCGGCGGTTACCGTTATGCTTGACTCGTTGATGTGTACAAGGATTTATAACCTGACAGGTACAATGCTGGCCAACAAATACACCACAGTTTCGTACTATCACGGTTGTTCATATCAAGGTTGTTCATTATTTACGAGATATTTAGCGTAACCATGTTGTTTCGTGAAACGAGCTCTCAAAGTATCAACCATATATTTTGGTGAAGTTGTATGCACCAGTCTGCCCGTGAACATGTTTTTTAAATCCTATGGACTATGTTGCCACGAGCGAGATGTTCGCCTGGTGGTAAGCGACACGCCTGCTCATAACAGTAGTAGTTGTAGAATTGTGAACTTGTAATAGGTACTTATTATGATATAGTATGATGTGTTTTTTCTTCTTTCCTCCGAAGAGGATCATTGCGTCGCACTTTGTGTATTTGTCATTGTCAAATATTTTAATAATAAAACTTTTTAATGAGGTCCAGTCTAATACGTCTTAGGTGACAGTCAAAGTGACACACAGTAAGTCACGATTAAGTCCAATCATGCCCTAGTAAAGTGGCAACTATAATATAAGATTCTTTGGAGATTTGAAGAAAATATGAAAAGACATGTTTCACCATATTATATACCCTACACGCCATGCACGTAAATCAGCACTTAATGAATAATAATCCACAATTTAAGCACTTAAAAACCACAAGTTTTGGAAAATAATACAGTGCGGAAACATAATTAAGTTGATTTGATTGAATTGATTGGCAAATAGATGGCGCTGTGTGAAAAATTACCATCGATATTTATTTATTTATTTGAATTTTTTATTTTTCGCGTTCCCGCCAAAAACTCTATGATGTTATTAGTGTGTAACTGGTCACGCTAATAAAACCTCGTAATTTGTGACGTGTGTATTTAATTTTGTACCGCAGTGTACGTTTGGCTTTTTGCACCCGGTGTCAGGGTGAATGTCCTGTACAGCCTGAGGCCTAATTTTAACAAAAATGCAAGCCTTTGTACTTACTTTTATCCAAGTAACTGGATTTTCTTACATTTGCAAATAGCACATGAATTCAGCGCTCAGAAATGTTCTACCAAAGCAAAAAAGATATACATATTAAATTGTAAAAATTCTAATCTAATAATAAAAAATAAAACAAAATAATAATAAAAAAATAAAGTATAATATTCTTAGTTACAAAGCAAAAATATGTTTGATAATATAGGTTGTTTTTTTATAATTAAATCTTAGAACTTTATTATTTTACTAGCGCCTATGCGCCTCGCGATTTTATCACGAGGTGATGAAAAACGATGATTATAATGATAAAAACTAGCTTAAGAGTGCGACTAATGCCAGAAAAATATCAGATTTCACCCGCGCGTCTTGCATTAGTTTAGAGTCGAAAATCGCATGATACAATTGATGATGATGATGTCTTTGGGCAATTTAGGTGGGATTTTATTTAATTATTCAAAATGTAGGCATGAAATAAAAAAAATTACGGCAACTGTGCTAAAACACTAGTTTGGCTATGTTATTCGTAAAAAATAATGTAGTGATATCGCTGATAATTTAGAGCATTTAAATTAAAATAGTTTTTTTTGTAGGTAATTTGTTTTTTTTTTTTATATAAACCAGTTTATTTTCCAAAATTCTATTCGGTTACTCGGCTTCTTTAGGGGTTAATCTGAATATTTACGTTCTTTATCATTAAACTATGTGTTTAAAAATACACCTTTTACTTACTTTTGGCATTAGTCGCCCCCTTAAATATTGTTCCGGAAAATTAGCTATCTCCATTCTGAGTTTTATCCAAATCCGATAAGCCGTTTTAATGTGAAGAGGTAAGAAATATACAAACACATTCAAATACGGAGAAACTTTTTCGCAACTAACAGTCTAGTTCAGCTCAATTTGAAATGGCATGACCGGTCAACTTATCCGGTCAACCCATCTTAGGAACGATCAGGTCGAACGGAACGACTTTTTTTTTTACATATGTCTGGTTTGTCTACAAAGGTCATATTCAACCGAAAAGTCATTCGAACTACAGCGTAATCCAGTTGAATTCGCAATGACACGACCGGTCATCCATCCCAAGAACGACCGGCAGGCTAATCATGTAACTGTTCGGGATCGCGATTCGGATCGCGATTTGTCATAAACGTCACTTGTCACTGTCACAGCTTCACAGTATCACAGAGGGATTTCTCTCGCTATCGTTATCGAACGAATGCATTGATTTCCTTAATTAAGTTAAGCAAATCCTTCAGTCTTTTGGCGTGTCATCCTGCCCTGCAGGGTCAAATGAGTTGCAGTGACAGTGACAAGTGTCAATTTTTGACAACTCGTATCCGAATCGCGATCCCGAAAAGTTACATGATAGCTCCACCGGTCGAACCGAACAAAGAAAGTTTCTCCATTTATCTGTTAGAAACAGCTTATTTCGCAAAGACACGACAGTCACCCATCCCACCGGGTCTAACCAACCGATGGATGTTCCTCCTTTAGAATCTGTTAGAAGCAACTAGACAAGTCAAATCATACACAATCTAGTGAGATTAAGGTCCTGTTCAACATCCAAGTCATCCAAAAATAGTCTAGTCCAGCTCAGTTCGAAATGGAAAGACGAGTCCACCCATCTTATGAACAAACGGGTTTTTATCTACAAAAATCTGGTTTCTCTTCAAAGGTCCTATTCAAACTAAGTCCGATTCAACATCTAAAAGTCATCCAAATAGTCTAGTATAGCTGATTTCGCAATGGCACGACCCATCCCAAGAACGACTGGGTTGAACCAAACAAATAAGGTTTCTCCGCTAGAATCTACTAGAAGCAGCTAGTCGAGTCAATTAGTACAAAGTGGTCTTTTCTAAACGTGGTCATTTTTATTTGTGGGCCAAAACCGCCGAAACGACACAAAATAGTGAGATTTAGATCTAGTTCAACATCCAAGTTATCCAAAAACAGTCTAGTCTAACTCAGTTCAAAATGACACGACCGGTCACGCATTCCAAGAACGACCCGGTCCAACCGAACGAATGTTTCTCCACTAGGATCTGTTAGCAGCTAGTCGAGTCGAGAACTGTATACAAGCTAGTAAGATTAAGCCCTGGTTCAACACCTAAAAGCAATCTGATGCAAGTGAACTAGTCCAACGTTGCTTGTAATACCTTCCTGTATTGCTGTGTTTTGTGTGGTATAAGTCATGAGATATCGTCCAAATAAAATTATAATCTTTCGACCTTTTATACTCGTATAAGTAGGTTTTTTAAGGCTGCAAAATTATAGCTGATCGCGTCCATCGCTAGTTCGCATTGGCAAAAGATTATTATGCAACCGTGGTAGACTTGTGGGGAGAAAACGTGTGGCTAGTTCTCGTAATGTTTGTTATTTTTTACCCACGATCAAACATCGTAATGTAGAATAGGTTGGTATTTTATTTAGTTCCATGTTACAATCGCGAAAAATGTTAATATGACAAAAAATACAGGAGATCTATGTATTTGATTTATCAAATCAACAATAATCAAATTATTATGTTTGCAAACAAAAATATCAAGAACTAGTGACACAAGATTATAATATTGTGAAGCGAGTTTTCTCTCAACAAGTCTACCACTACTATACAATTCGAATTTTGGACATCAGTAGGTATTTTTTTTTACAAAGTTAGCGTTTAAAGTTGGACTGGGCTAGCCTTGTCAACCACTTATCGCAGGGTCTTTGAGCCATAGAATCTAATATCATCATCATCATTATCCGTCCGGAGACGTCCACTAACCACCACACTATACGACAACCTGCCATCTGCATCCACCGGTTGGTCCACCTAGAATATAATATGTTTGGGTCAAAACCACGACACAGAGACGCCTCTAGACGTTCTACTTGAAGAGTTGGGCTTAAATTGCGCAGAACAAAGAAGAATAGAAGCTAGGAAGTGAGTCAATCATGTAATCATGAGACCGTGCAGAATAGTTTATTATTTATTCTAACCCGCTCTCGCGTCTGCCTCACACCGCAAGCCAGACGGCTTCAAATTGATTGAGACCATCTAATTCCGCGTTAATTCGCCTCGTTTTAACGGTGTGGCTCTAATGGATGTGCCGGTGCTTAGCAAGTTGCAACTTTATGTAAACATGGAATACTCGGTACAGATAACCATAACATTATTTTTAAATTCGGTCCTGTAATGTAAAAATATGAAGATGAAGTTTTTTATGCTTGGTATGCTGCCGACTGTAGTGGGTTAGCATTTGGATTGTCTCTAGATACAATCATTTTGTCATTGTAGGGTTATAATGTATTTTGTTTTAGTTAATAAAGGCACTGGACAATGGGCAATGGGCAGGCCACATTGCTCGACGAACTGATAACCGATGGGGAAGAAAGGTTCTTGAGTCCTTAGAAGTTAGAGTAAGTTTAGACTTAGTTTCGAAGAGTCTTATGCACGTGAGCCGTAGGCGAGCGCGATAAGGAAGCCGAGAGTGTAATGACTAACATAGCACAAGAGTTTCATACGACTGTTTTCACACTTGCGATGAAAAAACAAACTTTTTTTTGATAATAATCAACCACACAGCGAAAACGTCAGCAAACATTTGCGAAAAATGGCGCCCAAACCAGCAATGCGCGCGCAGGTTGAAATTTACTTCAGCGGCATAAGAACTCGTTGGTATTACAAAAAAAAACTAAGTATTACCCGGCTATACTAAGAGTGCTTCGTATACATACGTCTA
Source organism: Erannis defoliaria (assembly GCA_905404285.2). Classification (NCBI taxonomy): domain Eukaryota; kingdom Metazoa; phylum Arthropoda; class Insecta; order Lepidoptera; family Geometridae; genus Erannis; species Erannis defoliaria. The sequence continues at coordinate 2,363,562 of FR990090.1, read as the reverse complement.
ATTGCAGTCACGTACAAACTTGACTTTACCGGGTTATACCTATTATAGCGATATTCACGAACCGGAAGACGCAGCGTAGGAAGGCCTCCCACTAGGTAGACCGACGACATTGTAAAAGTCGCGGGCAACCGGTGGATGCAAATGGCAGGTTGTCGTAGTGTGGCGGTCTAAGGGGGAGGCCTTCGTTCAGCAGTGGACGTCTCCAGGCTGATGATGATGAATAAACGCACTACAGCAGTCTGCTGTGCGCAGCCCTCTCACCCGCAATGGGAAGTGGTCTGCGACAGTAGGCGCTGCCCCAGTCACGTGGTGGTCTAGATACATTTCGGACACATCGAGCAATTCGAACATCTGCACCGCTTTCTGTGCCTCCCGTGACATAGTGTAAGACTAAGAATATCAGTAAGACTACTTGCATTGCACTGGTATAAAATTACTTGTTTTGTAACGAATAGTTTTCTTTATAATTCCCCGGGAAATAGAGTAGCCAAGGAAAAAAATGAAGGTGAAGACCAATTTGAAAAAAACACATTAAACGTAGCAGAACGCATATAGTGCCATCATAAAAAAGAAGAGGAAAAAACCTAATAAACGCCATACTGGCTTATTTAGCTAGGGATCATCAAAATAAGCCAGTATGTTTGTCGTCCTTCAAAACAAAAAAAAAACTGAAACATGTTTTTTCCTGACTGTACTAATTTCCGCAATATAGTGGTCGAATTAACTACGATACAATAATATAAAATGAAAGGTCGCCCACAGTGTCGAGTTTTACGCGGCCGAGCTGACTACTACTAACCAACTATCGAGACCACACAGATCCAAAGAATTAGCTAAAATTAGTTAAATAATAATTTTAGTAAAATTTAATAAATTTTAGTATAATTAATTAAAAAATTTGCTAAAGAAGAATTAAAATAATCATTTAATAACTTACCTTATAAACAGTTAGGTTTTGTGAGTCCACTTCTCCAATCATTCAATCTGAAACAACAAAAAATAAAATTAATATATTTATGTACTTATTATTAATTTTAAAACTGCTTACTTTCCCATTCAAGTTTAAGATAGCTCTAACCCTTCTAAAGACTTTCCCAGTATGTATACAGGGCTAGTTGTAATCAGTTAGCATCCTTTTAAATTCACAATTCTGGCACTGTTACTGTTAGTGGCAGGCGTGACGCTTATCACCAGGCGAATGTCTTGCTCGTCTCGTCACTTGACAGTATAAAAAAATAAAATAACATACGGATACTTTGTGAACGATACGACCTGTAATTGAAAATGTATACACATAAGTTACACAATGTTATAAGCACACGACAGGGTTAGTTCTAATCAGTTAGCATCCTTTTAATGGCATATTCTGTACATCAAAACAAACAACTTCACTATGGGGCCGACATTGAAATCGCGAAAAAAAACAATAGTTGTTCCATACATTTTGCCCAACGTCGATGAACTTTTTGTATGGAATAGCTGTTTCCTTTTTTGCGATTTCAATGTTGACCCCATAGTAAAAGTTGTTTGTTTTAATTACAGAATATGCCCTTAAAAGGATGCTAACTAATTAGAACTAACCCTGTATTTCTAAACACACACACACATCACTTCCATTTCCATTTCTTTTTCTACCTTTCTAATGTAGCTCTAGCGCGGTTTCATTCGCGTGATGATGAAAAAGGGTGATGATGAAGATGTTAAAAATAGTCTCTATGTTATTCCGGGAAATAAGCTATCTCCATTTCGAGTTCACCACAATCCGTTCAGCCGTTATGGCGTATAGAGGTAACGAACATACACACACAGATATACCGACAAATTTTCGCATTTAAATGCGAAAATATATATTTATACTTATTATACTGTGTGATATGTGATAAGTGATAAATATTACCAACTATTTCTAATAATAGTCAAAATATTACCAACTGTTTCTAATAAAGTAAAAAAAAAACAACTATTTCTAAGAAAGTCACAAATATTACCAACTATTTCTAATAATAGTCAAAATATTACCAACTGTTTCTAATAAAGTCAAAAAAAATACCAACTATTTCTAAGAAAGTCACAAATATTACCAACTATTTCTAATACAGTCAAAAAAAATCTAACTGTTTCTTATAATCGGCCATGAACATCATAATTGATCAAAGTAGCGGCTTCACACATTACTGTATAGAAAACTAACAAATCATCCGTTTAGCAAAGATGTTAATAACGCAATAATGTAGTTAAACCGCTAGTTACGGTTAAGTAAGGCTAATTAATTACTTGTTAAGTTAATTAGACACCTTTTAGCTCACACGCTCATGTAGGCATTGACCTGGTTCCTTCGCATAGATTTGATGGATTTAAAATACCGTTTACTTAAAAGTGTTTATGATTGCTTGCGTACTAGGTAATGGAGGTTAGAAAACTAAAATTTGACTAATTGCTTACGTCATGCTGCAGAAAATGTTTATACTGATAGTCAAGAGTGCATCCAGGGGTGGGGCACAGGGCACGTGCCCCCTCTAGACTATAAAGACTATACGACATACGACAATTAGTAGTTTAAAATCACTGCTAGCCACTGGGAGTACGTCAGAATTTCATAACTCAGATTGTTAGCGATAAGGCCGCCACTTGTGGCACTAGTAGTACAGTGAAAGGGCCTACAGTGCCCTCCGCGTTCAGTATAATGATGCTTTCCGGGCGGTGTTGGGGCTGCCCAGCTTATGCAGTGCTTCGGGCATGTTTGCGGAGGCGCGCACCGACTGCTTCCAAGCCACTGTGCGTAAGCGGTGCGCTTCCTTAGTACGCAGGGTGCGGGCCAGCTCCAACGTCGTCCTGGCGATGATCGCTACCAGACTCGATTGTGTGTATATCCGGCATGGCTGCGACAGGCATGTCGGTGGCAATGCCGGGTAGAACATTATAATGTTGACATACTGAATTCTGTTTGACTTTTATTAATTTACCTACATTTTTACTGACTTTAATTTTGACTTTTCCATTTATGACATTTGATTTTATTCATTTTATTGAAATTTTATTTAAAAAAAACAGTTTTAAATGTATGGGTGTAATTTGCCTGAATAAATAAATGAATATTATTATTATTATTTAACTGTTCAAGCAAGTAACTAATAATAACTAGTTCATAAGGTTTTTGTTTCTATTGTTGTATTATTTTTGGTATCCACAATAAATTGTTTCTATCTAAATATTGCGTCACCCCAATGGCCAATCGCAAGCATAGAAAGTTACCTCGCCCCCTGCCCGCAACGGAGAGTCGTGTTTTAGGAGAAATTATGTTCACGAGCCACCAACAGGCTATATCTTTGTAACATCGGTTATCAATCGGTTCTCTTTACTAGTTCTATGAAAAGAACCTTCGCGTGGTCAATAAAAATCGTGTAATAGGAAATACAAAACTACGAGTAAGACCACCCATCGAGCTATTTAGTTGTTCTTTCTCTATTTTAAAGCTAGCATAAACGCACAATATCTTTGCGTATATCTTATATTAAACTTGGATTTATTTACGGTTTACGAGTTGTTGGGTCATTTCACTAGATATAGGCCTGAGGTGCTCAAACTTTTCTCACGATATAGAAATAATAAAAAACCTGACACTACTGGCGTATTTAATTGATAAATATTTATGGATACCAAGACAAACCACAAGATAACAAGGACGACCAAAGAGACGATGAGAAGATATATTTCAACAAAGATGTGGATCAGACTGGATGAGAAAAGCGCGAGACAGAGAGACTTGGAAAACTTTGGGGGAGGCCTACGCCAAAGAAGCCACTATTAATAACAAAGCTAAATTACCGATGCAACATAGGTTAAAGGGAATTGATATTGACATAAATAATCAAATAATTTGTAATATGTTTTTTAAACTCTATTCTTTAAATGCGACACGTAACTCATTGTTATGAATAAAAAGTATGAGTATAACAAAAAGTGGTTATAAATCTTCACCGATTGGCTATTTTATCATTGTGTCAGTTATTAATCAGTGATGTTAATAGGAAAGACTGAGAAAAAGTGAAATCTTGACGCGTGTCTAAAAGATCGTCAAAATGAGGCAGTATGTGGAAATGATTGCAGCACAGTTAGTACAGTTTAACTTTAACCATATTATTCAAAATTATGAATAAAGTAATTTGATTATTTAATTTAATTTTGTATTTTTTAAGTGTGTTTAAAAAACATTGACCAGCCAAAACATTAAAGCAAAAAAAAAAGAGATTGTATAAACAAGCTGAGCACTATACATTTCAGACGAAAACACAGCAAATAGAAAAATAACTGCGAACTTATTTTTTTTTAAGTATTAGTAGTATTAGTATTCTATAGTACAAGCTGTGCTTAGTTTCGGGCTTCTAATGTTGGTTCACATTTCACACAGCACCATCTGTGCACCAACATTTTATTTTATGTATTATTATAATTATATTTAAAATTAATGAATTACTTAATTAAAAAAGTCAAATGAGTAATTTGGATCGAAAATGATCACGTCTACTCTACCTATTACCTTTCTGTAACTGCTCGCCCAACGTGGGTACGTTCAGGCTATCAGGCTAGCAGCGTTCTCGCGTTGTATGGCCAACGAAATATGTTGGGCCAAATATTCACCCGAATCGGGTCACGCTCTCTGCTCCGCAAGCGGCGCGGGGGTCCCAGATCGGCCACAAACTTTTACACAACAAAATTTTATTTGCTTTTATTTATTTATTTAAACACTTACCGATATCCAGTCACTGCCTCATCCCAAATCCTTTCCAATGCGTCAAGATAATATCACCACATTTCACGTCAAGTAAAGTCACTGAAGAGAGAAGTAAAGTAGGGCCTTCGCTTTTCTGTGAGTAAAGTAATGAGGAAAAGTTTGAGGTTCCATGTGCTAGATGATATTAAATAGTCGATTTATTCGACAGTAAAACCGTCGAGGAAAGGAGACGTGGGTGACAGTTTTACTTTTATTCTGAGCTGTAAAATGGCATACAAGGGTTAGTTTAACGAGAAGTTAAGATGAGAATAAATTACAGGAATTGTTGAATTACGAGCATTGTCTGGTTAGTGCTTTGAATTTGTTTAGAATTGAATGCTGTGTTGATTTTTGTGCTGTGTTTTTTCGGATTGTTCTGTTATTTTGTGTTTGTAAATATCTCTTTGGCGAGTAAGAAGGGTGACGTAATTGTATTGCCTGCGAAATGTGGTTAGGCGTATAGTAAACTATACATAAAGGTTTTTGTTTTTTTCTGCACTTAAGAGAGATATTAAAAAAAATAGTTTTGTATTTTTTATTATGTAGGGTTTGTTTTAACTGGTTATAATTGGTTTTAATTTAATTTTAAGTACTTATAAAATATTTTTTACTGAAATGTATTTAATGTAAATAAAAAACCTTTGATAATTTATTAATCGTTTGGGCGTTTATTTGGCCCAACGCATAAGCATTGCCATCCAGCGTGGCAATGCCGCCAGCATGCTGGGTACGCTGCCGACTGGTAGTGGGTTTGAGCATTTGGATTGTCTCTAGACTTTCATCGGTCTGGATACAATCCTTTTGTTTTTTGTTGTGTAGTAGGCTAAGTAGTCTTTGTAGTTTATTTATTAATTAAAATTGATTAATAAGGCGCCAATATTTAAGAAAGTCCTTTGCTGGCTGGGAATCGAACTCGGGGGCTCTTAATATGGAGAGGGTCTCGTTACGTTAGTCTATTATTTGTTACTATAAACAAGATAATATATAAAAAACAACCGACTTCAATCAAATCTCTAAAAACACCACTGAAAGTCAGAAAAGCAAAATACGAAATGTTGTTTACTTGAATGTCATTTTTTTCCTTTTATTTTGATTTAAATACTTAACTATTTATAACTAAACTATTTTAACTCTTTTTTTTACTATTTATGTATATATTTTTTCGAAATGTTTTTTTAAAATAATATACGTTTAAAATTGTTTAGTAGTACATTGTGGCCGATTCTGACGGTTTTAGTTGTTCTAAACTAATTAAAATATTGCTGTCACTTTTTTACTAGGCATGTTAGCTAAGGACAGCACCTAACTAAACTTTCTACTAATTAAACCTTCAGATTTGACCACACTGTGGTCGATTTAGAAGGTTTAAGTTATCAGAACTATTATGACTGTAATATTTATAAGTTCCTATTACCAGGCCTGTGTCACTCCGCGTGTAGGTATTAAAAACATACCTACGGGCGGCGGCCATTGCGCAAGGGCCAATCTAGTAGGCTCGGCTCGGCGGCTCTTTCAATACGTATAACCATGTATAACTTATTATGAACCGTAGTATAGTGAATTAAGGCCCATATTCCTTCAAAAAGAAATTGGTAGGTATGTAAATGAACACGTGCTCGACTGGACCGCGAGCTAAATTAAATCATATTGTTTATCAGATTGAGTCATATTTCTTTGAAAACCATTGCGAAGTAAAGCTTCTGTTACTAGTTATTATTCTGTGCTATTACTATAATGTAAATTTGTTATTGGCCGTAAGCTACTTTATAAGATACTGTTTATATATTATAACTAGCTTTTGCCCGCGGCTTTGCCCGCGTAGTAATGTTGAATACTGGAATTCGGTTAAATCGGGGCCCAACTCAATTGAATCACTAAAATACGTATATTATTGCATTTTTTCCAAGCCGCTTGCAAGTCTTTAAGTTTGCTTGAGGATGACCAAATTTGGTATGTCGCGTTTGCAATACTTACTTCAAAACAAAGCAGTCTTGTTGAATTTTAAACAGACAGACAGATGGACATGACAAACTTATAAGAATTCCTCGTAGTACTACGGAACCCTAAAAATGTCTGCTAATGACGCTATAGTTGCCGGGGCCTTTGACCCGACAGATTACAATATTTCTTTGTAGACAACGTTTTTGACTTTTTTGTTGGAAGGTGCTAAAATAGCCAGGCTTTTAGGGGAGCTAACTCGCGAGCAAGCCACATAGAACTGACCATGCGTAAAACAGTCCTGCCTTAAATCAATACCAGCGTATTTTAAAGTGTGACCCTGAGCCTTATTGATGGTCATGGTAAAACAAACTTTTAGGGGAAATTGAAGCCTTTTGAAGTCATAAGGTAAGTCACTGGGAATCATGGGAATACGCGGCACAAACACTGTTTCGCCATGGGCACACCCAGTCAAAATGATGGCCTCAACCAGATTACGATGCAGCATTTTTACTTGTAACCTGGTTCCATTACACAATTTGGGTGGTCTTAAATTCCGAAGGAGCATGACGGGTGTACCTTTCTTCAGGATAAGCCTATGATAAGGTAGCCCCGCTGGTCTTAATGAATTTAAAAACTCAACTGGATAGTTTACAGCATCATCATTATTGCATACCGTATCAACAGAGTCAATGAAATGAAATAAGCTTAAGCAGAAAAAGTATGATAACAAAGAACGCAAAAAGATTACCAAAATATCGCAAGAATTACAAAACTTCGATAAAATACAGTGCTGCACTGATCGCTTAGGTAGACTCGGTGTGGGTTGGAGTGGGGCGCGCTCGAGGTACAGCGCGTCATACTCGGGTTTTAACGTATCTGAGCCGACGCGGGATGGACGTTTCGAAAGCGCTGTGCTTGGTGCGTGCACCGGATCAAGTACATGTGTTTAAAACATTTATCTTCTTACGCATAAACACTCGATTAGCTAATCTATAAATATAACATATTTTTTTCAAATGAAAAACTGACCCGTAGCTTTCCAGTTTTGAAATTGTTTGAAAATTCTGAAACATGTTTATGTTTATTTTATCTTATCTCTTAAGTCAAAAAACTTAACAGCCTTAAATGAATGGTTTCGGCAAAATGGTATTTTAATGATACATTGAGCCCCTTGCGAATTTTTCAAAATCGTTGCTGAGTGTGCGTTTCTCTGCATCATCCCTTAACACTAATGGTATATCGGCCTACCCGGATTGGGCCATATTCACTACGCTGGCCCAGTGCAGGTTGGCGGATTCAAATACACTATCGTATTTCTTCTCCGGAAATATGTAGGTTTCCTCATGATGTTTTCCTTCACCGAAAAGCCAGTGGTATTATCCATGCGTAAGTTTCAAAGAACTAATTGGAACGGGCTCGCCCGGGTTCGAACCCGCGACCCCAAGAATGTGAGTCGAGCTTGATCTCACTGAAGCTACCACAGCTTGAGCTGAGTGTAAGTATACACCACTCAAAATTTAGTTTAGGCATTTAAAAGTAAGTTAATTTAATATTAAAAATTAATTTAGCAGCTTAGGCTGTACAGTTTCTATAATAATTATGTCCGTCAAACAGTCGTCTGCGTGGACCTACAAAAAAATAGCCTATGTCCGTTTCCGAACTATATGCTATAACTACCTATCCAAAAATTCAGGCCATCTGTTCAGCCGACCAATAAATATGCCCATCCCCGTCCCCATTCCCAGCTTCATCCCTATAAGCGCCCCCTTCCCCATCCCCATCCCGATACCAAATGTCATTTTAATATGAACACGTCCCATCCATCCCCGTCCACATCCCCGTTCCCTCCCTCATCCCCATCCCGAACCCCATCCCATCCCCACCCCCATCCCGATTTCAACTTTAACCTTAATATGGACACGCCCATCCCCGTTCCCAGCCTCATCCACATCCACATCCCATCCCCACCTGTCCCCACCAAATCCCCACTCCATCCCCACCCATCCCCATCCCCACCCCATCCCCATCCCGATACCAATTGTAATCTTAATATTAACATGCCTATCTCCGTCCCGTCTCCGTTCCCAGTATAATCGCCACTCCCACCCCCACCCCCATCCCCACATCTATCCCCATTCCTATACCAAATTTCATTTTAATATGTACAGCCGTTACAAAGTTAAGGAGAAACAAACGTACTATCACTAAAACTTAGTTTTTATTTTTTTTATACTAACGGGAGCTGATTTTGAAAAAACTGTGACACCCGTATCTTCTTATTTTTATAGTAGAATATGTATACCAAGTTTTGTATCAATCGAACCAGAGAATAAAAACTTTCATACAAACTTTAACACCCCATTTAACCCCCTTCGGGGTTGATTTTCGAAAAATCCTTTCTTAGTGGGCGTTTACACCTCTCCAAAAACATACCCTCCAAATTTCAAGTCTCTATGTTTAGCGGTTTGGGCTGTACGTTGTCTATATGTCAGTCAGTCAGTCAGTCAGTCAGTCAGTCAGGACAAAGCCTTTTATAGTTATAGATTAACAGCTGTGGATTTTTATTGACAAATAAAATAAAATATATAAATAAACTACTGAACCGATTTTGATGAAATCTTTGGGATCAATCTTTTCAAATATTTTTTCAAATCGGTTTATAAATGATAAATGACAACAAACATTTAAAAAAAAATTGAACTTCCGTCTTTTTGTAGTCGGTTAAAAATGTTTAACTTGTAATTAAAGATTATTCTACATAATTTTTTTAAACTATCACAGCTATGTGTTACAGTTCTATGATTTTGTATTGAATATTCACCATGACTATACAGGGTTAGTTCTAATCAGTTAGCATCCTTTCAATGGCATATTCTGTACATCAAAACAAATAACTTTTACTATGGGGCCAACGTTGAAATCGAAACACTATCACGGTAAATATCCCGTAATTAATCATTCATCTTTTATTTTTACACAAATCGCCCTTACTCTCGAAACCCACAGAGACGCATCTTTTCCACGGAACACCAAACTTTTTTAGAAACCTCTGCCCTCAGAAACACATTGGTCAAGTTCAAAAGTTCAACTTACACTTAGATTGTAAGCAGACCCAGTGCCTACAATTACAATCAGTGCACTAACAATACAAGACCTCAGTGTCTCCGATCCAACCTAGTAACTCAGCACACGTTGTATTCCATCACGAGTCTTGCTGCTAGGGTTGCCACGTTTTATGTCAAAACTGGGACATTGTATTCTCACTTTTCATTATCAGCCAGAAGACGTCCACAGCACGAAGGCCTCCTCTTTTATAGTCCCCACGCTTAACGCTGGATTTAAATTATATCATGGAATTGACAATTCAATTTCAATTCAATTTTTGAATTTGATTTCTTTTGAGTATTCCCTCGCTGTGATCAAAAATAAGTGAGAAATACCGATTTTAAAGGCTTATGACAAAACTTTGTTGTTAAAGAACAAAACAGTATAACCAAAAGTGGGACAATCCCGGAAACAGCGTAGCTGGCAACCCCAAGTACGCTACGTGCACCAACACTCGACCTTTCGCCTACATATCGGCCAGTATCTCGTTAACGGGACGGTCAGATACGAACACGGCGCGAGACACAAGCGGAAGCGGCAGGGAAGTAGTTTATTGGCACATCAGTATTCAGTCCGCGACATTTGGTTTGACTCCTCGTTCTCACCAAAAATTACATACAATAAATACGCGTGGCCTTATCGCTAAACTGACTATAGCTTAAATTGAACTTAAGATAAGTACGGCAAAGTTTTTGTACCAAAAAAATACGAGGCTTAATAAATAAGTAATTTTTGTCGTTGTCTTTGAAAAAACCCATAAACTTATAGAGTTTTCCAATCCCCTGACAGGTAAATTGGGTACCTAACTTCACGATCTAAAAACAATGGTATCAAAAAATATTACATTGTTTAAACATCGTGTCGTCGGGGTTTTTAATGCACACAATTATTAACTAAACCTAATTTGGAACGACTCATTACAGCGCGATACTGTTTTGGTGACTATCTATTTCGTTAGGAATGTCGACCTTGATGAGATTCAATACGAAAGAATATATTAGGCCCTCTTAGGCCTCGTAGGACTTGCATTAGGCCGTGATCTGGCCGTGACAAATTATATGGATAAACATTTTTAGAATAATCCCCTCATAGTTTTCAATATTATCTTGTACTGAGTGTTGTTTAATGTTACAGGTACTTTGTAGTGTGTGTTGCCAGATTTCAAACTTCATTGAAGTCATTCGAAAATGCATATCGATCCCCGCTGTCAACTTGTTTCTTGCACCACAAAGTCGCGGTTCAAAGGCCCTGGCCAGCCATCCGTTTGTTGATACCTCACACTTACGAAACCTAAATACCCGCTGTGTGTCTGAATGTCAAGGATCCCTCTGTTTACCGTACTTGTCGCGCTTGCAGACGGAATGTGCGTTTTTATGCGCGCTAGAGTTGTCAGTAGAGAGGACGGCTGTCATAATCATAACCTACTAGCAATGCCTTCGTATTTCATACAATGTACACTTCTACGTCTACTATATAATACTATAGTCAAAGATACGGTCTAAGAGTATATACCCTCATCTGTTATTAATCGATGATGCCAAGAATATTAGGTATATTATTATGTTACAAAATTCATTATATATTTATTGATAGGCATAATTTTTCACAGAATAATATTATTATAATATGAATAACGAAATTTGAATGTGTGAGTTTGAATATATTCCTTGTTGTTTTAATTTAATTTGTTAGTCGTTTTTTTTGTTTCAATTGTTAGGTTAATAATTATGGTTGATAAATTTTAACTTGACACGCAAATGGAGCAATTTACAATACAAATTAATTTTCTTATTTAAAATTTGTTTTTCTTTTGGAGGACTTAGATCTCTCTCTCGTTTTCCATTTGTTAAAATTGATTTCGACATCAACAAAAACACACTCACTATAACACTGTATAATATGTTATGACACATTTTGGACGCGACTTAGTCGAACCGTGACAGTTAAAAACTGTGTAACAAAAAACGCTTTGTTGAAATCTAGAATATTACCCAACATTTACATAAAACAACAAAATTTTCATTAGGTAAGCACATACCTAGTACAGTGAAGTTTGTAAAAACAGTTCTGGGAGGTAGATGTGTGGCAGTGCCACGGGTAAAACTATATATGCCACTGTTTTCCCCGTTTGAACTCTCTACAGGGTTCATGCTCAGCCTCCAATTGTTTGTTTCTGACCATTTATCCTCATTGTATGCAAGCTGTATAAAAGCTGGGCAGAGCTGTAAACCTGGTTAGCTTTTCTAAAGCAGACAAATCTCAAACAAACCAGGCGTATTTCTATGCAATGCTTCACTGCAATGCATACAACTAGGGCTACCATGGTTCTTCAAATAGGCTAGATGACTAGGTTTTTTTATTGTCCTATTAAAATGTGGCCCATAAATATAGCTAAATAATGAAATCCAAATTAAAGTCTGATCAAAAATAAGCATTTTAATATCATGCTAGACAGAGAGGAGATTAAGACGTCACTTCTCTGTACGCCATATAAATTCTATTCTGACAAGTATGGCGCACTGAGGTGTGACAGGGACAGAATTTTCTGTACCAAAAACTTTAAACGCTTATAATTATATCAGAACATTAAAACCGATTTAAATTATTTAATCAATAAACATATTATATTTACTTAAATTCTTCATCAAAGCTATTGGTTTCATTATATTGGAAAACATCAGTCATCTACCACATTTGATAATAATATTTAATAAAAAATGAGCTGTCTCATGCGGGGCCACGCCATCGGGTCATCTAACATAATCTAAGCTCCCTCGTTCTACATAGGTCATCTGTCTCCTTTGAATTTCTATCCCGCCTGCCTCAGTCATAGATTTTTTATAATAATAATGTCTATTAAGGTCTGTCTGTTTGTTTAAAATACAAATAAATAAACGACAAAAAGAGAACGGCAAAGCACGTCGTGTACCGTATTTTTGTATTATGTTTGGTTTCTATGTAAAAAAAACTCATTGATTACCGGCAACAGGATCCCCTGTTGCTCGGCAAGAGTACATGAACTACCCCACTAGCCTCCTGTCAGCCGTACAATTGAAATTATGTAAACAAAATTAAAAAAAGCTAAGAATATCCTGATTACACCTGATATTACAAACATTGTAAAACTAAAACTAGCCTTTCCCGAGCCATTCTGAACTGATGCACTTACCAATGAACTGCGTATATTTTTTTAATTTACACATGTCCATCTTTGTCTTTCCCAATCAAGGAGCAAAGTTCAGACTGCAGGCTTAAAATCCGACCACAGTCCTGATATATCCGAACGCTTGGTAACCCTTCACACGGAAGAGTCCAGTATCTCTCAGATAAGATGTAAGATTTAGGGTCGGCGCTGTAGGTAAATCAGGGCCGTGGGTGCTTACTGTCACCCACGGAACTTGTACGAGTGTATGGGATTGAATGTTGTTACTAGACCATCATAATAAAATTTAGTTGTAGAGGTTGTAGGCTCCTTTGATTAGGACTGCGTTCCACTTTTTGTTTATGAAAACTGACGTGGATTTGACACACATTTTACGACTTATAAACATTTTACGACTTATAATAATGTGAGCAATCTGATACTATAAGAATATCTGTCCTGACTGACTGATTGACTGATAGACATATTTTACTCTATGGATAGACAACGCACAGCCTAAACTGCTGTCGTACAGACATTAAATTTAGAGAGTGTATTTTTCTTGATGCGTAGGGGTGTACTAAGAAAGGAATTTTCGAAATTCAACCCGTAAGGGGGTAAAAACTTTTGTACGAAATTTCTTTGTTTTTGAACTTGTAGTTCTTCGAATTTCATCGACTAAACAAATGGGTGAAGGTGAAGGTCGTTGTCGGATCTTAGACTATACGGAATTCAAAAAAAAACTGTAGGTTTGTAGATTTTTCTTACAACATACCAAAGTAAGTATCCTCATACTTAACGTAACCAAACAATTTAAGTAAAAACTATAATTGAATGAGCATTGTGTTCACACGTCACAAAGAATCACAGATATTGCAAAATCTGTGACAATGGTCTTGGGCTCTTGGGAGTTATGAAAGTGACAATGAGTTTCGTAACTTAGGTATTTGAATGTGTGAGACTTTGCTTTGAGTTCGAATACCCTTCGAGTTTGTGTAGAAGATATTATGGCTCTTAGCGATAAGGCTACTGTATTGTTACTCTGTAGATTTAGTTTTTTTTTTAAAGGTAGGGTTCCGTACTAAAAGAGTCTAATGGGACCCTATTACTAAGCTCACGCCGCGGTCATTGTCTTTATTAGGTTATATCGTAAAGAAATAGATTTTTCTTTTTATTCTTACTGAATTTGTGTTGTGATAATTAGTGAATTTCTTAATTTTTTTTATGAATGTATTATAATTATAAGATTAAAACATGTTTTTGCTAAAGCCTCTAAGGTTTTCGCTCTATCGTGAAAACCGTAATACATAGAAGCATAATAGAAACGGATAAACTTCGTGATTAGGAGAACTAATTATAAGTAATTGCGAAAAACCGGGCATATGATTAGAACGAACAAGAAACATTTAAAACAATTCCAATATTTAGTTAATTTTTAAAGAGCGATTGAACACTATATTGCAGCGCACAAAATTAATTTTCTTTTTTTTTACTTCGACGATCCAGCTACTATACAATGTCAGTGGTACGAGATGACTGGCTAATAAAAACAATTTCGTGAGCAATCAAGTACCGTTTTTTTTTAAATACTCCGTATCTGAAGGACTATCAGGTAAATGACGATGGTTGCAGAACGTCCGCATGTTAAAACGTCTATGTGATATCAACGTCCTGAGTGGCAAAACGACGAAGCCCTTATTGGATCCGTATCAGAAGGACTATCAGGGTAAATGACGATGTTTGCAGAACGTCGGCATTTAAAAGCATAGCAACTACCTAATATGCTTAACTCACTACACAAAAGAACCAAAGGATACCTGTTATTTTGTTTGGTGGTACGGAACCCTCGCTGTTCGTATCCGACTGGCACTTGACTAGTTTTTCGTCTCTATTTATTTCAAGACATCATCCTAAGTAATTTTCTGGAATAGTTTTATGTTCGATCGTTAAACCTTTTGCATAAACATCCATTATTAATGAGAAGTGATAAAGTCCATTCAGTTTAACTCACCTTTAATTTATGGAGGTAATGAGGAATAATGGCTTCTTGTATTGTTAATTACTCAACTGTCTAAGAATGTGCATCGGCTTTCGGTTTAAAACACTTACCTGAAATGATAATTAGAAATTTCCTTAAGCAAATAATTAAATTATTTTAATGTGCTGTCAGTGATGACATATGGAACTTAAACGTGGACTTTAATTGCTGGCATTTTGGAGAAACTCAGAGTCACGCAACGGGCAATTGAGAGAGCTATGCTCGGAGTTACGGCGCGATAGAATCCGGAACGAGGATATTCGCCAAAGAACCAAAGTTACCGACATAGCTCGCAAGGTTTGCAAGTTGAAGTGGCAATGGGCAGGCCACATCGCTCGAAGAACTGACAACCGATGGGGAAGAAAGGTTCTTGAGTGGTGACCGCGAACCGGAAGACGCAGCGTAGGAAGGCCTACCACTAGGTGGACCGACGACATTGTAAAAGTCGCGGGCAACTGGTGGATGGAAATGGCAGGTTGTCGTACAGTGTGGCGGTGTAAGACGGAGACTTTCTTTCAGCAGTGGACGTCTCCGGGCCGATGATGGTGAAATAATTAAATTAATTTATGACAACAAGATGACCTATGATTATTTCTGACGATGACGTAAGGAGTCAATGTTTAGCCAGTGAGTCTTTATTTGAAAGGATATGTTCAGATAACATTGCATACTATCAGATTGAACCCAAACACATTTCACCAAAATCGGTTCAGTAGTTCGTTTTTTGAATCATAATTATAGGAAAAAAATATGTCATCGAAAAGAAATTGTACTTTAGATGGTTGTTTTTTTTTAATAAAAATTGCTATATTGATAAATAATACGGATACTTTTTTTTACTGGCATAAGCCTTTATTAACTACAACACATAACAAAAACTACTTAGCCTACTACACAAAAGAAAGGATTGCATCCAGACCGATGAAAGTCTAGAGACAATCCAAATGTTCAACATTTTGTATCCCATCTTTGAAAATAGATCCAATGAGAAAATAAAATCTTTCTAGATCCATCGTGGATCTGGCCCATGTATCTACTGAGATTGATCCAAAACCACTACCGGTCTACAAAACCACTGGGCAGCGTGCCCAGCATGCTGGCGGCATTGTCATGTTGAATGGCAATGGTTATGCGTTGGGCCAAATAAATGCCAGCATTATGATCACGCGTCGCGTCGACCAGGCGCTCGGATATATTTTATACATACTTGACAAGGCAAAATACACAAAGGGCGACGCCAACATTTTCTCTGGAGAAAAGAAATAAACTTTAAATACATTAGGGCCTCTTAAGCCCACTTAGGCATTAAATTCCGTTACAAGCCCCAGGGCTAGTTGTAGGGAGGAGTGATGTTTGACCCGACCTGACCTTTAAGGATTGATTCTAGGTAATCTCTTAGATGGTGGGATTTATTTTCTTGCTTGTTTTGTTATGTAGGTACTAGGTACTACAGTTATAGCCGAGATAGACTGAAAAAATTAAAACTACTGATCAGTGGCTATAATATGGTCTGGACCATGATCCAATAAAACAAGGTCTGCCTCCGGGAGTGACACATGCTTACGTCACTGCAGTTTCCACTTAATGGCAATAAAAATGGAAAATTGGGAATCAAATCTGTTTTTTTTTAAATTATGTAATACCCAATTATTTCAGTTGTCGTTTCGCTCAAGCGAAATGATTTAATTTAACACGAATTTCAATCAAACATAGTTTTATGGGATTCCCACAGGTAATATACGGAGAACGGGGAGTTATGATTTCACGCTACTGGTCATTATTTCACGTCGATGACGTAGGCTTGTGTCACCCACGTGACCTTTGTCACTCGGGAGTGTCATACCTGGTGGAGTATATTATTATACCATGGTCTGGACTATTATTTATTTATTTATTTAATAAGGTACACAAAACAGAATACAGTCCTAAAAAAAACAGAATTAAATAAAGATAACAGTTACGAACTAAACTATATCCCAAAACATGTATACACATCATGGCCAATAGCAGTTTAATAAAGAAGAAATTATGATTTAATTAAGTAGTTAAATAGAGAGTTAAACAAATAATACAAATAATACAAACCAGTGTTATTTAGCTTGCAACTTTAAAATTTATACTTTTATTTAACATATATTTTTTTTAAATTTCTTTTCTTGTTGTGGTGTATCTGGCTATGCGCCATCAAAGAGTTTTTAGGTTTTATTTTAGAAGTATGCCGATTGTCTTTTGTTTTTGATATGTTTTGTAAGTTTATGCTTAGCTACGAAATAAATAGCATTTGTTAATACGAAAATGCGTATTATTGAAGCAGAAACTCATTAATTGGCGACGAGATATTAATCTATTATTAATTAATTTTCTAGTGATCTATATTAAAGATTATAATTATATTATTCTTGTACAGTCAGAATGAGAAGTTATATTTCATAAATAAATCTCATTAATATTAGGATTAAGTATATGCACAATTGTTTCTTATTGAGTTCATTAAACTATTTATAAATGAGGCCAGTCGAGACGAGTAATTTAAAAAAAACTTATCACATCTTTTAATTTTACAAAATATTACTTGGTGAACTGAAATTTAATAGGAAGTTTTCTTTCTTCAGTTATAGTATTGGTGCATTCTGCCTATGTACACTGTACAGTCATATCGTGTCGAGTTATAGAAGGTACGGAGAAATTAAACGACACAATAAAAAACCGCTTTAATATTTATAGAAAATATAGTTATACAATGATTCGTGATTTCAATGTTGGTCCCATAGTAAAAGTTGTTTGTTTTGATGTACAGAATATTCCCTTAAAAGGATGCTAACTGTTTAGAACTAACCCTGTATAGTAAATAAATATATATTTTAAATTGTATTATATCAGTACCACCAGCACCAGCACTAGTCTTCTGGGAATATTACAATTTTATTTATTATTTCGTACTCTTGGGCAAAAATAATTAATAACTGTTCAAAAACAAATATTTTGGACTTAACTCAACCCTTTAATGTATAAGTTGTAAATACAATTTCACCCTTCACCGTCACCCTTCCGTTAAAACTTAAAACAAAGAATTATAAAATAAAGAAGCTTGTTCAATATACAAACAGACATACCCATACCTATACACCTATACATTACCAACCAACTGAACTGTCCACTAATGACCACTTCACTATTACCAGTCACGACTTTATCGATTCCATATTCGGTACTCGATTAGAATCGATCCTTCCCGGAATCGATATGAGGACGTTACGGTAATGTTATTAAAATCGATATTGTACCGTTATTTTGGCGGACTAAAAATCGAATGTAATTTTTGTGTCGTTAAATTAAAGTTATGTGTTCGATTATTAATAATCGATAATTTTTTGTAGCAGAGTTTTAGATAAAAAATGTGTAACGGTGATAAATAGTGCGTTCTATGGTTTGACCCGTGACTGTCCAGTTTTTATAGACTGGCTTGTTTGACCGTCAGCGATGCGGTCGGTAATGGTGAACACACCTAGTTTAGCTAGTTTAGTTTAGTTAACTGGCTCTCAAGTGAGGTTTGATTTTTTATGGAATCATTTTTTGTTCATACGCTATTACTTGAGACTAACTCAATCGGATATTCCAACAATAGTGTGTATTCTTTGACCTTTTTCAAGGAGTGAATACTGAGCCCGGTGCAAATCTTTATTTATCACAAATTTTTGAAAAAGAAAAAATTCGTATTCCAAATTTGAAATTAATAATTTTTGCTTTCTATATCTTTTATACTTTACACAGTAAAGATATTTACAAGTATTCGTTTAATTTAAGAGCCAACGTCTTTATAATTATTATTTAATTTTCTACACACTGGTCATCAATTATTTTTATAATAAAAGTACTACCTTTGCAACACATATTATTTATAGTAAAGTACTTAAATTCTAATCAAGCTTGTACAGTCATGCACAAAAACCTTTTATTTTTCTTTTTATAGCATATTAAAGGCGATCCACTAGCTCACTTTTATATTGTGGATTTCCTTGGGTACGTACCAATGGTTTGGCCTCGAACGTTTCTAATCCATACAGCCAAGGAATGGGACAAACTGTCGGTTTTTTTATTTTATAAGAGATATAATCTAGATATTTTAAAATCTGAGTGATTAGATATATATTATATTCAAGTTCTGAGTGAATAAAGTAACACGTTTCTATTCCTAACAGCCAAGGAATGGAACAAACTGACAGTTTCTTTATTTCCTGAGAGATATAATCTATATATTTCAAGATCTGAGTGAATAGATATTATATTCTAGATCTGAGTTAATAGAGTAATCTTCTGAACTTTCTGTATCTTCTGTTCTGTTTCACCTTCGACCAGATTCGTCAACTTACACAGAGACAAATTTGTGGCCAACGCGAAATAATACGTTTAAAAAAACTATAATGATTTTAATACAAAAGTTTTTAAAGCACTTTCGTACTCGCCAGTACTTTCTGGCTGGTAATACAGGTATTATCATTAAGTTTTTCTCGTCCATCCACGTTAGGAGGCTGCGGTAACACGATCCGTCATCCTGCACGGATCCTTTTGTGGATACTTTTTATTCTATTATCTAGAATAGCCTTGTTCCAGTGTTGCTAGCCTTATTCTTTTAGTTTTTGGCTTAACTAATAATTATATATATATACATTTATACGGTCAAGTGACGAAACGAGCTTAACTTTCACCTGGTGGTAAGCGTCACGCCTGCCACTAACAGTAGCTGTGCTAGAATAGTCTAGATGCCTGGTTTTTTTATATTGTCCTATTAAAATGTGGCCCATAAATATAGCTGATTAATGAAAAGAAAATGAAAATCTGATCAAAAATAAGCAACTTATAAGCATTTTAATATCACGCTAGACAGAGAGGCGAAACAGTAAATCGTGACGTCACTTCTCTGTACGCCATATACATTCTATTCTGACAAGTAAGGCTTGCCGTCATTTTTTGTTTTGTGGGAAAGGGACAGAGTTGGCTCTAACAAAAACTTTAAACGCTCATATATCAGAACATTATTAACCGATTTAAGTTATTTTTTCAATAAACAGACTATATTTACTCAAATTCTTCATCAAAGCTATTGGTTTCAACGATTTAAACATCAGTCATATACCCTTTTGTGAACTTGCGAATACAATCCTGCGCCGCACTGCACTGCGCTCGTCACCCTGAGATATCAGATGTTAAATCTCTTAGCCCAGTAATTTTCTGGTAACATTGCCCTTCAAACCGGAACATAGTAATGCTTGCACACTACTACTTGGCGATTGATTATCTGACAAAGGTGTGGTACTTCCCCAGGCGGACTCTGCAGTAGAGTCCTACCACTACAGAAATTAGTGGTGGGACTCTGTTGCAGGGTCCGTCTGGGGAAGTACTACACCTGTGACACCGCCAAGCAGTAGTGTGCAAGCTTTTCTGTGTTTCGGTTTGAAGGGCAATATTACTAGAGAAATTACTGGGCATAAAGAGATTTGACATCTAATATCTCAGGGTGACGAGCGCAGTGCAGTGCGGCCTTCGATCAAATATCCATCAAATATGGATATTTGATCGAAGAGTGCGGCGCAGGATTGTGTTCGTAAGTTCACAATTGTAGCACTGCTATACTGTTATGTCGTGGTACTGGCAGGCGTAATGCTTACCAGCACGCGAGAGTCTCTCTCGTCGCCAATCCATTGCATAAAAGATCTATGTAATCGACCATTATTTTCACCTGTGTAGTCTTTATCGTATTCGACTATACAAAAAGGAGGATTACTTAAACACTGTTTTAATTTAACTACTACTAGATTTTGTTAACCTATTTCTGTTTTCAAATGATATAAAGCGATAAAAGACTAAACAAGATGTTTCTCTAAAAAAACTCACTACGAAATCCGGTTTGTGACCAAGTCGTCATTAGGTCACTGTCAAAGTCAGTACCTACTCTAACATGATTTGAATTTTCGCACGATTAGAGATTTGTTTGGCATTTTATGGAAAGTAGTTTTATGGTTCGTCAGAGGAATTTCTAATACGTGTTTATATGGAACCGCATAGTATTTGAGGAGTCAGAGTCAAGGCAGATTCTCTCCCGTAAAAAACGCGTTCGAATGTAGATTTATACTTACAACTGTAAATATGTCATATTGATTGCAAGCAACTTTTGTTTTGTAGTGGTAGCTGATTATTTTTACCTGCCAGTGCATACTTACCTAGCATTTTTGTAGTGGTAGGACTCTATTGCAGAGTCCGCTTGGGGAAGTACCATGCCTTTGCCAGTTAGTCAACCGCGAAGCAGTAGTGTGCAAGCATTACTGTGTTCCGGTTTGAAAGGCAAGGTTGCCAGAGAAAATACTGGGTATGAAGAGATTTAATATCTAATATCTCGCAGGGTGACGAGCGCAGTGCAGTGCGGCGCAGGATTGTGTTCGCAAGTTCACGATTCTGGCACTGGTACTGTTAGCGGCAGGCATGACGCTTACCTCCAGGAGAACGTCTTGCTCGTCTCGTCACTTGATTGTATAAAAATAGTACTTTATTTGTATCAGACAGTTTATTGCTTTTACACTGTAGCGCTTGGCTCGTTGACGTCACATGGCTCTCGCCAGCTGCGCCTGCTCCTCGTCGATACTCGTCATCAGCCATAAAACGTCCACTGCTGGATGAAGGCCCTTAATAGAGGAGTGTTGCCATAATCCCCACACTTGGCAGGCGGCTTGGGGATCGCAGAATGCTCACCACCGTTAACCAAGCGGACTTGCTGCGTCGATCTGCGTCGATACTCAGTACTATACAAATAGAATCCAAATTATATAAAATAGCTTTTGTTTTTATGCGAGAATCCCAGTGCTAGTCTGACTTACTCTTGGGCGGTTTTAATGTTGCACATTTAGTTTCAGTTGCTAGGGATCTCGTGTTGGTTCACAGTTGCGACATCTGTTTTGTCTTCATTTTGAAATTAATCGTTGATTTGCATGCAGGAAGTGGCGTTAGTGAAAGCGCTTAGAAAAGTGCTGTTATGTTTTTTACTATGTTATGGTGGATTATAATTTGTCACGGAAGTGATTGGCCAATTTTTTTGATAGAATAGTGTTTAAGATAGAACCACCCTTTTCTAAATATAGTTTATCTCCTTTTTTTTACTTGTTAGGGCAATGTTTCAAAAGAAGGAGGTCGCTTAGGGCTTTGGGAAGGCACGACGCTTACTACCAGGCGAACGTCTCGCTCGTCGCACCATTCCATTCCATAAATAATACGCTTTAAAAAAAAAACAACCGACTTCAACTTCGAATAGCTGGATGACATCTTCATATTTTCTAGTAATTTTTGATTTTATAACCAAACTACTGAACCGATTTCGATACAATGTTTAAGGGACTACTTCTGCAGTATTAGGTACCTATCACACAAAAAAATAATCATCAAAACCAGTTCATAATTGGCGGAGAAACGCGTAACAAACAAAACAAAAACATACAGCCGAATTGAGAACCTCTTTTTGTGAGGTCGGTTGAAAAAGGTAGTATGTTTTGTCTTAAAATGTTGACATGACATTTTTTATCAACCGACTTCAAAAAAGGAGGTTCTCAAATCGAATGTTTTTTTGTTTGTTGCGTTATTACTCCGCCAATGATGAATTAGGGGGTCTCAACCCCCCTCATCATCATACTATGACATCTGTGCGAATGAAGTGCCATGTTGAGCTACTCGCCAATTCCCTTTTTTACACCCCATCTAATCTTATCTTTGTACATTTTAGGACCCTCGGACCACTATTAATCCCCCCCCCCCCCCCCCCATGTGAGAGCTTTAGCTACGCCCATGAATACACACCTTAGTTTCGTCAAAAGTAGACCTCTGTGAGTTTATTCCTCTTCATTACTTTATTCACGTTTTAAAAACGAAGTCTTATATATTTTATTTTAAAAACGAATAGCTCAACATAATACAAACATCGTTATAGTACTCGCTTAAGTATATTTTAAACTGTGATTCTTAGCTTTGCACAACCTTAACATCAATAGGTGAGTCTTAAAGCTTTTCAATAACGCCCTTCGTATACAAAGCTATTAACTCACTAACTAAAAGATATTTGGCGACTCGCTTGCAGTGTGCTATTTATAGTTATTAAAAAGAAGGAGGTTCTCAATTCGGTTCCATGTTTTTTTAATGTTTGTTACCTCAGAACTCCGTCATTCACATACCGATTTGGAAAACTTTTAGAAATAACTAGTAAATTATCCAAGTAATCGAAATTGAAGTTGTTTTTTAAAGTACTAAGTTTAAGAAATGAAATGAATTTATATCACTAAAAATAGAGTACAAATATGATCGTATTGTTTATTTAAGTAATCGTATACCGTGTATGTGTAGACGAAAACTTCTTATCAGGTCTCTTACAAGGTTCTCTTCTCTTCATGCTTCTGTATATAGCTGACTGACAGCTAACTGAAAATATGTCCAAACGCGTAGTTAGAGAAAGCAATGGACACAGCCACATTTCCATCTCTTTTACTCCGCAGCAAAACAACCATATGAAAAAATAGCATGCGTGAAAGAGAAAGATTGATGCATTTTTTCTCTTTGTTTATGTGGATAGGTTCTCTGGCTGTGAGTAAAGCTAATAGTAAATAAAACATAATAGAATTACTCACAGAAGATTATCTCCTGTAGATCACAGACTCACTTCTCTCTTTCTTTTTTCTGTGTTTTCGTTAAATCACTCAAGAATTGTTGGTAAGTCATTACTTTAATGTAACAAAATAAATGTTTTTTTTTTTTTCTTTCCATTGAAAATGCAAAATATGGTAAGTGTGTCAAAATTTCACTGTAGTGCTTGGCTCGTTGACGTCACACGACTGCGCCCGCACTTCAGCACTATAGTGAAACACCGACTTGCTTTAAACACAAATAGAGTACAAATCAACTTGTATTAATTATGACAAGATTTAAAACAAAACGCATAAAAAAAAAACTTTAATTTCGACTACCTTACTACCGACTACCGATGACATCTTTATATTTTCTAATTTCGATGTATTCCAGTAATTTTGATTTAAAACCAAACTACGAAACCGATTTCGGTAAAATGATCCTATGAAGTATCACCTACCAAACAAAAAAAAAATCATCAAAATCATTCCTAATTGGCAGAATAATCGCCTAACATGCATACAAAAAAAACATACAGTTGAATTGAGAACCTCTTTTTTTGAAGTCAGTTGAAAATGGAAAGAGTTAAGCTAAACTTAAGTTTATGATTTGTGTCACCCAGTGTACGAACGGCCTAAGTTATTTTAATACCTAAGTCTATGAGCTAAGTATTACAAACACATTGTAGCTGTAACAGTCATCAATACGAATGAGACCTAAATGCTAAAGTTCGAGAGTTGTTTTTCAATGACCTCTGACGCAAACGACTAAACTTTATAGACTTGTTGATTTTATGAGGGAACGTCCTCATTGTGACATTTAGCTTGTATCTTTTCTAAGACGAAGCCCAAATTCAAAAATCCGTAAAACACCCTGTATAATTTTATTATGAAAACTGACGTTTTGACACATTTTTGTTTTATTTATACGGGAATACTCACGTTTAATTAAATCGGATACTCCGACTATAGTTTCGATCACATCCGGTGACCGACGCGCGTGCAGCTGCCTCCTGCTTAGCACATAAACAACAACATTTTGCTTTTGCTAAGCAGGACGCAGCTGCACGCCCGTCGGTCACCGGATGTGATCGAAACTATAGTCGGAGTATCCGATTTAATTAAACGTGAGTATTCGTATTCCCGTATAAATAAAACAAAAACCCTGTATAATATCACCAAGCCAAAATGTTGATTGGAGCTATTTTGGGAATATGCTAAGCAGCGCCGGATCTACGATTTTTTCGAACCGGCGCAGAAACTTGACAGTGGCGCCCCCAGCTCCCTTATAAATAATGGTTGGCATTTTTCGTGAACGGGACAGTAAAAACCTTTAATACATTTGAACTGTTTATTATCTATTACCTATTATTCTATTATTAACTTGCTCCGGTTTGCCCCCCCCCCCCCCCTCAGATCTGGGGCTAATGCTAGGTGCTCATTTCATGGTTGAATCCAGAACGGAGCGAAGGATTCTAGAGTAGACACTTCACTGTCTACTTTTTATCACCCTCTAGTAAAATCCAAATTTGAGTAAACAATTAACGACCGAAAGCCGAATTGCATTTCGCGCGTTTTTGTTTTTTCTCAAACTTTTTTGGCTGATATCTTTGGTGATTGGAACTTTTACTCACAATACCCACATTCCAAACTCAAATCACTATTCCATCCTATTGCAAAAAAGACCTAGTATATTAAATTCCGTTTGCGAAGAACTAGCTCGTTTTGAATAGATGTGATAAAAAAAATATTTTAACGACATCTCTTGGCAAAGTTTACTGGCCCATCTACTTTAATCAAATAACCCGTATATGTTAGCTCCGCTAAGTCTGCGTTTCCATCATCACATGACGCCGCTAACGACATGATTGCGCCTACGCAGATTCCTCCCGCTTCGTCATGCGCCCAATAACCTTGAAGCTTTAGCCTGAATACCCGGGTCTAGACCGTGTCACTTACATTGCACACATTTTAGTGCTTGGGTTAGTGCTTACGTATCTGCACATAACACACACTAATATAGTAAATGCGAATGTTTGTCGGTGTGTGTGTGTTTACAATGTTAAGTCGACAAACCGACTCGTCGACAGTTGACATAACCTGAAGGTAAACAGAAACCTCCATAATAACCTATGCTTAGTGTAGGTTTCTGTGAACTAATTGAATAGGGTAGATGACTGATGTTTAAATCGTTGAAACCAATAGCTTTGATGAAGAATTTAAGTAAACATAGTATGTTTATTGAAAAAAATATTTAAATCGGTTAATAATGTTCTGATATATGAGCATTTAAAGTTTTTGTTAGAGACAACTCTGTCCCTTTCCCACAAAACAAAAAATGACGTCACGCCTTACTTGTCAGAATATAATTTATATGGCGTACTGAGAAGTGACGTCACGATTTGCTGTTTCGCCTCTCTGTCTAGCTTGATATTAAAATGCTTATAAGTTGCTTATTTTTGATTAGATTTTCGTTTTCTTTTCATTAATCAGCTATATTTAAGGGCCACATTTTAATAGGACAATTAAAAAAAACCAGTCATCTAGCCTATTGTTACTTCAAGCCAAATTCTATAGTATGTATAGAGTCAATTAATAAGATAAATTTATTTAAGAGGCTTCTGTATTCAAATAAACAAATTATTATTATTTATTGTTATTACCTTGTCAGGTAAAGATATATTAGACGAATTTATTTGTATGGGATATAATTCGCTAGACGATTTACAATGTTATGTCGACAACTTTTCTTAAGCTGTTAACAAGTGAATAACAGTAAACAGAGTATAAAAGTTAAACCACTCGTGTATGACATTAGGACTACGCCAGCCTTGCTAACTGTCGACGTAACATTGTAAAGAAGTAATGCTCAAACGAATTTATTTCAATGGGATATAATTCGCTAGAGGATTTACAATGCTGTCGCCAACTTTTCATGAGCTGTTAAAAAACGAATAACATAGTGAACAGAGTACAAAAAATAAAACACTGTATGACATTAGGACTAGGCCAGCCTTGCCAATTACTGTCGACGTAACATTGTAACAAAGTAATGCTAGATCAAACGAATTGATTTCTATAGGATACAATTCGCTAGAGGATTTACAATGTAATGTCGCCAACTTTTCATGAGAAAAGCGAACTACGAAGATTTAGAGATGTGGAGGCCCTGGGGCAACAAAGGAATGGAGGCCCATAGTTATTTTTCAAATAGGTTAAATAATATTTTACTTGCAAGCGTTACAATTATTTATTGAAAAAATCAGCAAACATTAGGATAGAGCACATTTTTTTTATTTCTTCAATGTATGTGGTTGTGGCCTCTCTTGTGGAGACCCCGGGCAATTGGCCCGCTTGTCCTCTCCCTTAAATCGGGCGATGGACAGAGTATATATGAGGTTAATAATACTTGAATAAACCAAATAAAAGTCTCCGAGTCTAGGGGATACGTCGGCATTTGTATGTAAGTTTTTATGTTTGTATGTCCCTAAATTTATATTTGTCTAACGATATCTTGCGAACTGTTGATCCAATTAATATGAAATTTTGTGAGCAAAATACATTTATCAAGTTTAAATATGAGCCCATTTGGTCAAGGGGTTTGAAGATATGAGGTTGCAAGGTCTCAATTTCCTGCGAACTACTAGTAATATTTATATTTAAAAAAAAAAAAAAAAAATACCTTCAAAACGTCTTGCAGTAGTTGAAATCTGAAATTAAAGAAAACACAATTATAATTTGTCTGAGTTAGTTATTAAAATAACATCTTTTAATTGGATATATTTTTTGTAGTGGTATGACTCTACTGCAAAGTCCACCTGGGGAAGTACCACAGCTTTAACAGTCGTTTAATCGCCAAGTAGTAGTGTGCAAGCGTTACTGTTCCGGTGTTCCAGTTTGAAGGGCAATGTTACCAGAGAAATTACTGGGTATGAAGAGATTTAATCAGGGTGACGAGCGCAGTGCAGTACGGCGCAGGATTGTGTTCGCAAGTTCACAATTCTGGCACTGCTACTGGTAGTGGCAGGCGTGACGCTTACCACCAGGTGAACGTCTTGAACTTCTCGTCACTTAATTGAATTTTAATTGAATTTTTTTTTTCAGCTACAATTGCATTATAAACAAAAATTATTACGGAACACGGACGAGAAAGTGGCTGGTGCCTAGGATATGCAATGATTTGCCAGATAATTTTGAGAAACAATTTATAAACAAATCTACATTTAAATTAGCCTTGAAAAAACTACTGTTAAATAGAATATCTATGTAAATAACCCGTGTACCTATAAGTTAACATATATTGAGTTATAAGTTTATTTATCGCTAAAATGTCAATACCTACTCCTACATACTCGTAGTAAATAGTAATGAATATGAGAGTCGATGTCTGCCTACAAACTGCTATGCAGTTTGGCAGAGTTATAAATTGAGCTCTGTAATTAATTCTCTAAGACAAAATAAACAAAAAAAAAAAAAGATCGCCAAATTTCACCAAAAAGATCAAAATACACACCGAGTATAGAATTAGCCAAAGTTCACGGCCTGCCAGTATCTCTTTGTTATACAATGCAATTTCTAGAGGTCATAGACCTTACATCACTCCGTCATATGTTTCATTTAAAACGAATTAAATGACGTCACGCATCGACGAACACCCTATGCTAAATACACGCCCTTTTCAAAACAAAAACTTCTTTATTTGTAGCAAGCTAAAATTGAATATCCTTTAAAACTTTTCACAGAAACAATTATCGGGAACTTTAAGAGAGTTTGTGCGTTGGATTGTTAGAAGTAAGGTGTAAAATTGAATGGCATCGCTAATTGAGTTTAGTATACCGGAACGGAATGATAAGTGAGATATTTTTGCAAAGAAATTGTGTGAAGTTGAGCTGATTTTGTTATATATTGCAAAACATTATTTAATTTATTTAGCAAGAAAATAAAATATGAGTATTTCTTTTTAATAATAATTGAGGTAAAAAGTAAACCTAATAACAGATGATTCTTTCATACAAATGATTTTTACAGACAGCAGACGGCAATTGGCATTTTCAACCGACATCAAAAAAGGAGGTTCTCAATTCGACTGTGTTTTTTTTGTTTGTATGTATGTTTCGCGATTACTCCGCCAATTATGAACAGATTTTGATGATTTTTTGTTTGGCAGGTAATACTTCAGAGGTGGTCCCATGTAAATTTACAAAAACTTGAAGATGTCATCCAGGTATTCGAAATTGAAGTCGGTTGTTTTTTTAAAAGCGTCTTATGTTACGTTTACGTTACGTTTTGCTAGTCCAATAAAGGCTTAATCAATATACGTAGATTTTTTACCTGTACTTCTGACTAGACCTATTCAGGCAAATATATGATTTTAACTTTAAGTACATAACCTTTAGTCTATTTGAACCATAATATGGTTCAAATTGGAATATAAAACCGTCACTAGTGCCCGCTTTGCCTGAGGTGTGGGTCTAAAGTGGGCAAGTGCTTTTGGCAAAGTGGGCATACTTATAACGGTATGAAAAACATGTAAAATATTATTATATGATCGATTTAAACGATATTTTAGTCCTGAGTATGTCCTACAACTATATCCAGAACCACCGGATGTAGGGCAGCAGCAACATCTCGGTTAACGTCGGTGAGCATTATGCGATCCCCAAGCCGCCTGCCAAGCGTGGGGATTGTGGCAAACCCTCCCTTAGGGGAAGGCCTTTGTCCACCAGAAGACGTGTTCTGGCTGATGATGATGATGATGAAATACTTTTCGGGAAACATAGACTTGTACGTAATATCGTTTTCAAGAAAATGCGAATGTTTCATACAAAAGACTTAAACGCGCGAGGAAGAAACGAGAATCGCTACCAGATTGCATGAGGTATTTTTATCTCCAACTATGTAATCGCAACAGCTTGACTATGCATTTCATCATCATGCACATCTAACCTTGACCTGGGTATGTCCTAAAACTGCATCCAGAACCCCGGAAGACGGGCGGAAGCATCCTCTCGGTTAAGGTTGGTGAGCATTCTGCGATTCCCAAGCCACCTCACAAGCGTGGGGATTGCAAACCCTCCCTATTAAAGGGAAGGCCTTCGTCCTGCAGTGGTTGTCTTCTGTCTGTTCATGTACATCTAACTCACTGGAGCTACTATGCCACCGGCCCAGAGCCACAGAATAAATAATAGTACTCGGTACAGAAAGCTAATAGCGCAAAAGAATTGAAATAAATAAGGACTCTATCTACTAGGCAATAAAGTAGCAATTCAACTCGCACAGCGCTGGACACCGCTCGCTATATTCACCTAGATATACCGCTCTCTTTCTATCACGTATGCTTAGTTACGTGCGACGAGGCTAGCGTGCGGGCGGCGACTGACTTCTGCCTTGCATTGTCCACCCGGACGGAGCGCCGGCCGAACATACCTTAACTGCGGAGTGACACCCCCCTGCCAGAGCCTTGCTCCGTTACTTCAAGGAGATGGGTTGGCTCGGGTAGACGCTGGCGGGGGAAATGCACGACACACCCCAAGAGGGACGTCAATGCAGGACTTATCGCCTTCACGTCGAATAAGAATTAGATCATCTAAGTTCATATCAAATATAATTATATACTAAAATTAAATTATAACTAACAACTAAACAAACCCTAACTAGTAAAAACAAACCCTACATAATAAAAAATACAAAACTTAAAATTTAAACTAAAAGCCCCGTAGATGATGGAAAGGTGGCCAGAATGCTGGCGGCATTGCCACGTTGGATGGTAATGCTAAGATTTTGACCAAAATATACGCCAGCATTCCGGACACCTGACACCTCGACTAAGTTAGTTAGTTCCTCTCTAAGTTCATTATTTTAATTTAATTTTTCATGGTCACTGGCTAGTTTGACCTCAACTTACTTACATTATTTAATTATTTGTATTGGTATTGTGTTTATTATTGAAAAAAGTCATAATTAAGCAGAAGTAAGTTATATAAAAACGGGCCCATTGATATGTGAGAAGAATGCATCGTGACCAATACAACGGATGTCCGCGGAGTGCTTTAAAAGGATGTACGATGGCGATGAGGTTAGAATATTAATTTTGCTTTTTATGTTTACTAGAAACCTGTGAAGTAATGTCATTTTTACATTAAAAACTTCTTTACGCAAAGCAAGTTATTATTTTACTAACTGCACACCGAGGTTTCACCCGCTAGATGATGAAAAACGGTGATGAGGACGATGATAAAAAGTACCTTATACGTTATGCCAAGTAATAATCTATCTTGTTTTCGAGTTTCATCCAAATCCGTTCACCGTTGCAGCGTGAAGGAGTAACAAACATGCACACACGCCGACAAACTTTCGCATTTATAATACTAGCTGCGCCTTCCTAGAATAAATAGTAGTCTATGTTTTATTACAAGGTATACGTTACCTCTATACCGAACTTTATTCAAATCTGTTGAGCCGTTGCAGCGTGAAGGAGTAACAAACACACACATACCGGCAAACTTAGGCATTTATAATATTAGTGTGATGTGATTTGATAATTTTGACGAAACTTGCGGTCATTTAAAACACTAAAAAACCATTAAGTATTCACTTTTTAACTGACTTCAAAAAAGGAGGAGGTTCTATGTTCGATGGTAAGTAACCTATGTATGTTTTTTTTATGTAATATGTTCACCGATTTCTCTGTCAATTGTGGACCAATTTTGTTATTTTTTTAAATTTGTAATGGTATACTCCCGAGGTGGTCCCATATTAATTTAAAGTGAGTTGTTTTTATTTTTTTTGAAAAATTTACTCGTCGAACCAATGTAACAACACGACACTAAAAACTTTTATAAATTAAGTAAAGAAAGAATTTAAAATAGACCATACCATTTTTAGCTTAATGTATTGCGTAATTCTTTCACTTAAAACATTGTAGTTTCACGGTCCAAACACTTTCGTCTTCCAACGTACTAACAAGAGCTCTTTGTTTCAACTATACAAACAAAAAGTAAACCCTTTGAACTCCTGAACAGTGAGGTGCGTTCACAAAGACGTGTTATGTTCAGCCCTTAGACACGCCATACTAAAAATTTAGTATTTTACAGTGGGGAATATGCATGTTTTTTTTTTATTCACAAAGCTGCAGCGCGAGTACCGTTCTTGACGATCGTTATATTTGACATATAAATCGTATCTTTGACATTTAAATCAGTATAATTCGATAAAATTCGGTATATTCTCAAATTCGTCTAAGTAAATCTGTTATACCGACACGTCAAATTTAGCGACATAGAACGGTACTCGCGCCAAAATTAATAATTGAGAACAAAATATAAAAAAAATGTGCAAAAATAACGAAGTTATTAACATTTTAATTTCAGGTTAGACAGAGAGCGCGGCATTATCGAGGCAAGTGACGCCAGAGCGCCTAACATGCGCACAGCGAGAAAATTTTCTCGATTCTACAACACAGGACAAGGCTACGAATCTGTATAATTTTGTCTCGTTTTCGCACGACATAAAGACACGTCAAAATTTTCTCGCGGGCGCATGTTAGCCCTGCAGAACACGGTTCCAAACAAATTATATATACAATTATGTTTTTTTTTGTGCTAAGCAGGACGCAGCTGCACGCGCGTCGGGTTCTGTTTTCACCCTTTGAAAAAGGTCACCGGGTGTGAGCGAAACTATAGTCAGAGTATCCGATTTAATTAAACGTGAGTATTCCCGTATAAATAAAACAAAAATTATATACTAGCACATATTTTACGTGTTTTTCTAGAAAGAGACAGATCACCCTTCTACTTCGTCCTTCCATTTTCTTCTTTATCTTTGTTTTTATTTTTTTGTTCTTTTGATTGATTTTGGGTGATTCCAGAAACCTTTAAGGCTTATACCTATTTCAGAACTTTACCAGCCGATTTCAATTATTTTTTCGATATAAATATCACATTCAGTTAAACTAACTTGTAACTCTCGAGTTATGCCATTATTTAAAAAAAAACACACTGTCTCAGCCTTTAACATTCAAACTAATAAAATACTTCTATGTTTAAAAACTCTGAGGACGCATCCTAAGCCAAACACGACCGACAGTCCAACACCTTTTAACAGAAATTCCACACCTTCGTGTTTGAACAACTTTTGGTTGGCATTCATTTAGCGCCATCTACAGGTAGCATTGTAAGTTAAACTAGTTATTATCTGGTGGTTTATTTTCTTTCTAATTTTTTTGATGCAACTGCATTTGATTCGTGCGCGTTGTTTTAAGAACTTCGTTACATTGGCAAATTATAGTATTTTTTATGGCAATGCGAGGTTGGGTTACGGTAGTATTAAACCGAAAGATGCTGATTGTACTCATCATTATGAACAACTTTAATAGGGAGGGGGTGCCAATTGCCATAATCTTTACCCATGCCAGGCGGCTTGGGGATCGCAGAATGTCACCACCGTTAACCAAGAGGACGCTGCTGCCCGTTCTCCGGTGGTTCTGGGTGCAGTAGTCCCATAGTATATTGAGTTGACCTGCGGGTATGTTCTTAAACTGCAAATAGAACCACCGGAGGACGGGCAGCAGCGTCCTCTTGGTTAACGGTGGTGACATTCTGCGATCCCCAAGCCGCCTGGCAAGCGTGGGGATTATGGCAATACCCCTCTATAAAGAGAGGCCTTCGTCCAGCAGTAGACGTTTTATGGCTGACGACGATAGTCTATAAAGTTTAGTTTAGTTACATAAATAATTCATACTCAACAAAATGTATAATTATAGAACACTGAATTATTTTTTCTCAATTTCACGTATACTCGTAATGCATTCTCCTAAATCAAAAGCTTTTTTAGTTAGAACTTCCATGCTACGAAATATGAAAACTTACTGAATGAATTTGCGTGCAATCATGACGTAAAACGATGCGCAAAATTTTATTCATCATCATCATCAGCCCGGAGACGTCCACTGCTGAACGAAGGCCTCCCCTTTATACCGCCACACTGTACGACAACCTGCCATTTGCAATCACCGGTTGCCCGCGACTTTTACAATGTCGTCGGTCCACCTAGTGGGAGGCCTTCCTACGCTGCGTCTTCCGGTTCGCGGTTGCCACTCAAGAACCTTTCTTCTCCATCGGTTATCAGTTCTTCGAGCGATGTGGCCTGCCCATTGCCACTTCAACTTGCAAACCCTGCGAGCTATGTCGGTGACTTTGGTTCTTTGGCGAATATCCTCGTTCCGGATTTTATCGCTCAAAGTAACTCCGAGCATAGCTCTCTCCATTGCCCGTTGTGCGACTCTGAGCCTCTCCAAAAGGTCAGCAGTTAAAGACCACGTTTCAGTTCCATATGTCATCACTGGCAACACACACAGGTTGAAGACTTTGTCTTCAGACACAGCGGGATTTTGAAAATTTTATTCACTTAAATTTTATTATTAGACACTGAATTATATATTAACAGATAGACATAAAAACACACACACACACACAACACAAACATATAAACACACTTTTTAAAGATTATTTAAATTTAATTTAATTTAATTTGGGGTTGCGTTTGACCGCTTTCTTGCCTGATACTGCGGTTTATGATTGCGCTCGCACTCGCGACTTGAAGATACCCAGATTATATCTATCTAGAAAGACCATTCCACTGGTACAGCAGATCATAAAATAAAAGTAGAATCAAACAGATTCGTTCGAATTTGCTAGGTCTTGCTATTAAACGTCCCAAACGCGTAACCTTTAATCTATGAATAAATAATTACATTAGTACTTTTCACAGAAGTCCATAGGCACAAAAGTTCACCTCACGTCGCTAGATGGCGCTATACCGGTCCGCATACTAATCACCTGTGTATTGTCTATAGTACCAGGATCGCATATTAAATAGGTGATAGCATTTCCCGAAGCCTTGCGCTATAGAGTAGAAAATAAATAGAGTGCTGACACTGTTTTCTAAGATGACAAACTTAGAAACTCTGAACTCTGAACTTTATGAGGCGATGTGACAGTTCAGAAAAATTTACAAAAAAATATGAATTCTAGCTTAAAATACAGTTCTCTTATAATTTACGGGATACCCACGTACCGTGTTCGCGGCCAAAACATGGTGCATACTGTAGGTAGGTACTGCGCAGAAATTAGGAGCTCGTTTCACAACCTAATCATGAAAAATATCCCGTAAAAATACAACTGTAATGAATAAGCTTGACAGTTTAAAACAGCGTTCGACATATTGTGATAAACGTAAAAGATAAAGGAAATATAAAGATTCTAAGTTCATCTTTACGGAATAAAGAAAAATTAAAACTGAACTTTGTTATAAATAATTAATTGTTTAACGTAACCCTTGAACAGCAAAAATGTAAAAGAAAAACAAGTCTAATCAGTAAAAATCATCACAAATAATCATTCATTAAAAAAAAAATATATAAGAATCACCAAAAAAACATAAAAATTAATTGACATTGGTATTGAAACTGCCCGCCAATTAAAATATAAGTATATAATTATATATATAGTAACCGTATAGTATATGCATAAAACGCTAAAACGTATTTCAAACCTATTTTTGTTAAAAAGTGTTTATAATGCATAAGACGGTAGGTATATAAGTAGTAAGGAAAGTGGATACCTTATAAGTTGTAATATAGGTACCGACTTTTGTTGACTTCGACACACTAGGTAGAAGAATTACTAACGGCTGCTGTCCAAGATTTTAAAATATAAAGCTATGTAAAAATAAGAACAGCGTTACCACCTTTTGGAGCTATTGCTCTGTAAATTATCTACTCTAAGGTATACACTCGGTTCACATGATGTCATTTGATATTTATCACGCTTCATTGGCTGCACTGGGAAAGTAAAAGAATTAGCGTGTCAGTAAAAAAGAACAATTAAAAAGTAACAAAAAAAGCTAACGGCCACATTAAGGTGCGAGCACATTAACGATGTGCCGGGCCGCAGAGCTTGGACAGATATTATAGTGCTAGTCCTAATCAGTTAGAATCCTTTTAAAGGTTTTAAGGCTAAAACATAAAAAATATTACGGAACACGGACGAGAAAGTGGCTGGTGCCTAGAATATGCAATGATTTGCCAGATCATTTTGAGAAACAATATTTTTTTTTTTTTAACAAATCTAAATTTAATTTAGCCTTGAAAAAACTACTGTTAAATAGAGTATCTATGTGTATCTTTCTCTATTGTATTTTTTTGGTGTGCACAATAAAGAGTTTCTATCTATCTATCTATCTATGTAAATAACCTGTGTACCAACGCATGTTTTTACTCGTGTTCAATGCAAATAAATGAATCTTTATCTTTATCTTTACCTATAAGTTAACATATATTGAGTTATAAGTTTACTTATCGCTAAAATGTCAATACCTACTCCTACATACTCGTAGTAAATAGTAATGAATATGAGAGTCGATGTCTGTCTACAAACTGCTATGCAGTTTGGCAGAGTTATAAATTGAGTTATGTAATTAATTCTCTAAGACAAAATAACAAAAAAAAGGGTTATGGGATTTCAATGCTGGCCCATAGAATAGAATAGAATATCATTTATTAATAGATGGAATTTCAAAAGCTTATTATAATTAAATAGTAAACGATGAGCATCACACCATATCTCGTCATCAAATTAAATTATTTAAAAATGATAATTAAGTACTTAAGTAAATTCCTTAATCAGAAAATCAGCTGTATAAGGGCTGAGTTTTCCAAAACTACTTGTTGGGCTTTAAATGGCTATAATCATTCTCCATGTACTCCTTAAGCGTGTAAATTGACCTGTCTAACAAAAGCATTTTGACAGTGTTGGAAAATTGTACTTCACTTGTGACTGACTTGATAAATTCTGGGAGTTTGTTGAACAATTTTTCACCCATTATACCTAATAGGCAACTTTTCTGTCATCTTTAATCGTGGGTACGTCGCTTCTAATAACAGTTTATTATTTCTTCTGGTCCGTTTACTGTTCACTGTTTTTATCTTAAATTTATGTATATTCTTTCTGACATATTTGAGTACTTCTAATATATATACCGACACAGACGTCAGTACGCCTAGTTCCTTAAAATGTTCCCTGCACGTCTCATCAAATTTTCCACCAACTAATACCCTTATAGCGCGCTTTTGCATTTTTAGTACCCTCTCATATTCCGTTGAATTCCCCCACAAAATGATTCCATACGACAAAATAGAATGGATATATGCATAGTACACTTCTTTTAAATTTTCCCGTGTAGTCATTACTTTGAGTTGTTTAAGTGCGTGTATACCTTTTGCCATTTTATTGCATGTTACATCTATATGCTGTTTCCACTTTAGGGCTGGATCAATTTCAAACCCAAGTAGTCTCACACTATTTGATGAAATGCACATAGTGTCATCCTGTAGTATAACAGAGATAGGATGTTGTTCCGATGATACAGCATTAAAAAACATTAGGTTAGTTTTCTCTGCATTAAGTTTAAGGCCATTGATTTTGAACCATTCACTAAGTTTATGCATAGTATCTTTGATTTTATCTCGAAGATCATCGACTGTGTCTGCTGAAAGAACTATAGTTGTGTCATCTGCATATTGCACTATTACTCCTTGTATGCCTATGTTGGCAATGTCATTAATAAAAATGAGGAATAATATATTTCCTAAAGATGATCCCTGAGGAATGCCGATATTAGTTCGTTGTGTGCTAGATTTTGACGTTTTACTATTTATTTTTATTCCTACTATTTGTTCTCTACCTGCAAGAAACGATTTCATGAGCTGCTGGTTCTTTCCTCTGATTCCGTACACCTCGAGCTTCCGAAGTAGCAGTGAATGGTTCACAGAATCAAATGCCTTAGAAAGATCTATGAAAACTGCAGCTACCTTCTGTTTCTTTTCTAAGCTTTCTGTCACTGCTTCTACAAATTTTAATGTGGCTGATGTAGTGGATTTTCCGCTCCTGTATGCATGTTGGCAATCAGATATGATCTTGTGTTCATTCATGTGGCTCATTATTGTATTTGAGATTATAGACTCTATCATTTTCGACATTGTTGGCACAATTGCAATCGGCCTGTAGTTGTGCGCTGACGCCGTATCACCTTTTCCCTTATATAAAGGAGATAATCGTGATTTTTTCAAAGATTTTGGGTATACGTTAGATTCAAGCGTTTTGTTTATTAAAAATGTAATATGGTCACTTAAATAAAACATTATTTGGAACAGAAATTTCCCAGATATGTCGTACACATCTTTTGTTTCCGAATGGCTTATCTTTAGTTTTGCTAGCTTAATCAAATCATGTGTTGAAATTCTGGTAAAAAGTAGCTCAGGCTGTTCATCAATAGCCGCTCTGAGAGCAGCCATCGCTTTGTCGGGGTCTGGAGGACTATTTACGCAGAGATCATTTCGTATAGAAATGAAAAAAAGTTTCAGATGGTCCGAAATTTTTTCAGGGTCTATTTTTTTTTGTAGTGTCGTCTATTATATCCCATTTCCATTCATAGTAAAAGTTGTTTGATTTGATATACAAAATATGCCCATAAAAGGATGCTAACTGATTAGAACTAGCACTGTATATTAATAAATATCGCTGGAAATTTTTCAAACCGTAGAATCTAGCCCCAAACTAAGCAAAGCTTGTAATATACTGTAGTCGAGTCTCTTAGTTTTTCTTTTTTTTTCTGAATCTAATTGCTACAGAAAATATAGCTTTCCAAAAGTTACTATGAAGATATTCAAAGCGATATTTTTTTTAGCTATTCATCATCATCATCAGCCCGGAGACGTCCACTGCTGAACGAAGGCCTCCCCCTTAGACCGCCACACTGTACGACAACCTGCCATTTGCATCCACCGGTTGCCCGCGACTTTTACAATGTCGTCGGTCCACCTAGTGGGAGGCCTTCCTACGCCGCGTCTTCCGGTTCGCGGTCACCACTCAAGAACCTTTCTTCCCCATCGGTTAGCTATTCGTTTCAGAAAAAAAGGAAAACACAGAGACACGTCTACAGTAGACCTAGACTTTATAAAAAAAAATTGCTCTAGAGGCATTATCCAGGAAGAAAATAAGGGAATACGTTTGTATGGAGAAGCGCTCACCTCTTTAACTTTGTCACGTATTTATTTGAAACTAGATATCGCCCGCGACTTCGTCCGCGTACGGAAGAAATTCGGCGCGCTCCCAAAATTCACCACTCTAAATCATCATCAGCAAATCCCCCCCACTCCTTGA
This sequence comes from Erannis defoliaria, assembly GCA_905404285.2. Classification (NCBI taxonomy): domain Eukaryota; kingdom Metazoa; phylum Arthropoda; class Insecta; order Lepidoptera; family Geometridae; genus Erannis; species Erannis defoliaria. Next base: position 2,324,690 of record FR990090.1, on the reverse strand, counting down.
AAAACCTTGAATGAACTACCCAAATATCAATTTGCATCGCTATAACTTCAAAACCAAAGAACTTTCCATGCAACATTCCACTCCCCTTTCCCCCTTAAATCGTCCCTGTCAATAAATTATGGAAAACAGCATTTTTTTAAATTATCTAGCCAAATCCAAATTTTCGTGACTAAAAGTACAAAAACAAAGGACTTTCATACAAACGTTTCCCCCCTTTTCCCCCCCTTAGGAGTCGAATTTCAAAAATCCAAAAAATAAAGGATTATCATACAAACGTTTCCCCCTTTTCCCCCCCCTTAGGGGTTGAAATCCTTTGTACACCCCTACGTATCGAGACGAATACACCCTCCAAATTTCAAGTCTGTACGACCAGCGGTTTGGGCTGTGCATTGTCTGTCAGTCAGTCAGTCAATCAGTCAGGACAGAGCCTTTTATATATATAGATAGATAGATAGATTGAATGTATTAGGATTGTCGATCGAACAGATGTTTAAATTATGCTATATGACCTCCTATGGGCCGTTTGAATAGGTTTCAAGTAGATTTAATTCCAAGCTACTCTGCCCTTCTGTATCTTGTATAAGCAACTTTACCTATCTCTGTTTCTTGAAGAAATGCACGGTTCTTGGCGGAGCGTTATCCTAACAGATGGTAATAATTAATTTCCGCGGCTTTCTGTCTGAGCCTGGGCCGTAACGTATTACTGCATAAAATGTGCCATTAGGAAGTCTACGGATACGCTGATATACAGGGTGGTGCGATAAAAAAACGGGCCAAGCATTCCGTATCGTACACCAATACCTATCGGTAAAATGCTTACGACCACATTTCTATATCCAACAATTCATTTTGCCTAAAAGATTTTTTTAACAGGAGGTTCTCAATTCGAAAGTAGGTTTTTTTTAATAATTATGTTTGTTACGCGATTACTCCGACAATAATGAATTGATTTTGAGGATACTTTTTCTGTTTGATTGGTCCTTCAGGGGTGATCCCATATAAATTTTATCGAAATCGTTTCAGTAGTTTGGTTCTTAGATCAAAATAACTGGAAAAAGATGTCATCCAGGTATTTGAAATTGAAGTCAGTTAAAAATAATAATATTTGATTTAATCTTTTAAGCGCTAATGTCTTACTTATAAAACGCTCTAAAGGTACTTATCAGGGCCCTATACGACATGGACGTCCATAGTTAAAAAAATATATAGTATTTTGGTGCCTTGGTGTACAGGGCATGCATGTTTTTTTTAATGCTATGTATTGACGAAACGAGCGAGACGTTCGCCTGATGGTAAGCGTCATGCCTGCCCATATCAGTAGCAGTGCCAGAGACTTACCAAAACAATCCTGCGCCGCACTACACTAAGCCTTCAGCCTTCGGGTGGCACATTAACTCTGGCACTAGGGCTGGCCACTCAGCCTATACGAACTTACTTACTACACTAAGCTCGTCACTCTGAGATATTACATTTTAAATCATAGTTCATAGTTCATAGCTCTTTATTTATAACAGAAGATGTTACATCTCTTCATGCCCAGTAAATTCTTCGGTAACATTGCCCTTCAAACCGAAACATAGTGATGCTGGCACACTACTGCTTGGCGGTTGAATAATTGGCAAAGTTGTGGTACTTCCCCAAGCGGACTGCAACCAAAACCCTGCCTTCGTATGTCAATCGACTGCAATATTCCAGTTTGAAATATCTTCATTCTCGCAGAAAACTGCTGGACGGCACGTTACTTTTAATTTATTTATTATTTTACAGACGCTCCTTATCTACTCTTTAAATTAAACATCAAAGTTCCTAGAAGCCAGCAAAGAGAGTGTAAAAAATGCAAGCCTTTTGCTATTAACTCTGCCCGTTCCATTATCCCCCTTAAACAGGATTATAAGCTGTTACAATGTAATCTATCTCTATTATATATATAAAATTCAAAGTCCTGACTGGCTCACTGACTGATATATCAACGCACAGCCTAAACCGCTGGTCCTAGAGACATGAAATTTGGAAGGTGTATTTTTTCGAAAGTGTAGATATCCACTAAGAAAGGATTTTTGGAAATTCTACCCCAAAGGGGGTAAAATAGGGGATCAAAGTTAGTATGAAAGTCCTTTGTTTTTGTACTTTTAGTCACGAAAATTTGGATTTGGATAGTTTATTTAAAATAAAAAATGCTGTTTTCAATATTTTTTGACAGGGACGATTTAAGGGCGGGAAAGGGGGACGTTGTATGGAAAGTTCTTTGTTTTTGAAGTTATAGTGATGAAAATTGATATTTGGTTAGTTCATTCAAGGGAGGGAGAGTAGGGAGAGGAGGGGGGATTTCTCTAGATGATTCAAAGTGGTGAATCTTGGGAGCGGGCCGAATTTCTTCCGTACGCGGTCGAAGTCGCGGGCGATCTCTAGTCTATAATATCAAAATAGAAGTCGACAAGTGCAGTTTCAAAGAACTACACGAGATTGATGTTTTTTCAAGCCGTGATTGTAAATCAAGTCTTGGGCTGATTATTTCTGATACGTCGTCCTTACATTCTTATTTCACGGCAATAATTAAGTGTCTGATTAATTTTATAAGTATCTAATTAACTAACTCAATTTTACCTACGAAAAATTACGACGTTTATAGATATTTTTGATGACTGTGGCAAGTTAACTTTCAAATGGAATTCATAAAAGTGTGAATTAACTTTGGGGCGAGTTTACAATGAGCCAATATTTCTATTCTAATTTCTTATTGCCTCATAACTTGGAGGATCTAGCTCTCTGGTTATAATTATAAACTAATTTATGATGCTTTGATTAAAAGCATCATAAATTAGTTTAACTGTCAAATAATTCAAGTTTTCAATTTATTTTTATTTGTACACGTAATACGAATTATTCATAATTAATATTAGTACACGTAATAATATTATTAAATTTAAAAAAAAAAAAAAAAAAAAAAAAATTAAAATATTATTATAAATAATATTATATTATTATTATTATTTTAATATAAGTTTGCTGCTGTCTATATAGCATGAGGTTTATACATAGGAATGTTGTATCGAAAGTTCTTTGTTTTTGATGTAATAGGGATGAAAATTGATATTTGGGTAGTTCATTCAAAGGGGGGGGGGGGGGGGGGGGGTTGATTAGGCTAAAAAAATTGGTCGGGATGATTTAAAGTGGTGAATTTTGTGAGCGGACCGAATTTCTTTCGTACGCGGAAGAAGTCGCGGGCGACCTCTAGTTAAATATATAACTTTTTGTCATTTTAATTGTATTGTTCCTCAAGCAGTGTAATAGATAAGTAAAAAAAAATCAGATTAATTTCTACTTGTTCCAAAGACAGACAAAAACGTTAAAAAAAATTTTTAATATATTATAAATTTACTCACTGTTTTAAACTATCACGATTGATTTATTTACTATAGTTATATTATTATATACGGGATATTTATCGGGGGTTTTTATTTCTTATTTATCGGGAGCTCATTACACAACATAACCACAGTAAATATCCCGTAAATAATAATAAAACTTTACTAAAATTTAAATTTTCTTCACCTGAAAAAGAGAGTGGGTACGTACAGAATTAAACATGTTAATGTTAACACAAGAGAATAGCGACATAGCTCGAAAAACTGACAGCCGATGGGGAAGAAAAGTTCTTGAGTGGCGACCGCGAACCGGAAGACGCAGCGTAGGAAGGCCTCCCACTAGGTGGACCGACGACATTGTAAAAGTCGCGGGCAACCGGTGGATGCAAATAGCTGGCTGAAACTGCTAAGAACGTCAATACTGATTATGACTACTATAATATAATACTGAATTCTCATCATCATCATCAGCCCGGAGACATCCACTGCTCAGGCTCTGCAAGGCCTCAGACGTGGGCCTTCGTTCAGCAGTGGACGTCTCCGGGCTGATGATGATGATGATGACGACAAGAGAATTAACACTAGCTTCGGCTGTGGCAACGATGAGAATTTAAATTCTTCACATAGCATCTCCTCGAATGGGAACTTCATAGGAGACGTTAGGAACATACCTTTTTAACGATTAATTTTAAAACTTTTTATGAACACAACCTGTATCGTCTCGTCTCGAGTTAATCCCGGCACCATGTAAATTGTGCACATTATACAAAGTTAGCGCTTGCCCGGAATCAGAGAGCATTCGGTCACGGCTCCTCCTGATGACTTCTAGTGATGTGACACGGGTTTGAATAGAACAGTCTTGAAAAGGAGTCTTAGAAAATGTATTTGAAATAGTTGATCTAAATATTCATCACGCTTTCACATTACTCACATAATATTTTAAATGCGAAAGTATGGCGGTGTGTGTTTATATTTGCTACCTTTAACGTTTTTTTTTTGTTGCCTCTTCACGTTTTGTTTTGGTCACCAAAACATCTAAACGGATTTTGATGAAACTTAGAATAGAGATTTTCTGAACTTATATTCTGAAATAGGCTACTTTTTATCATCATCATCATCATCATTTCTGTTTTTCGTCATTACGCGGAGCGGAGAAAAACTATTACCTATAATACTATGGAATCAACGCGTAAACCGCGAAAAAACTCAGTTGCTATAAATAAATTTTGTCGTGCGTAATTGCAATGTTTGTATGGAATGCATTTTCGCGTTTTTAGGGTTGGTTGCATGGTACAAGTTGTAAATTTTGAATAAATATTGCCCTTAAATATTGCCATTGAATTCAATTTCATTAACCTGTATACATATAATCCAATAAAAAACTAAATTTATCTGTTATAATTCCTTAAACGTTTCTCCAGTCTCGAAATATCTGAGGATTGTTTTCCCCTCACTAGTGATGTCAGGGCATAAGTGAAAAATGCACTACTCAGAACTCGACAGATTAAAACGTAAGAATTGCACTAACGACAATTTAATGGGATGCTTGTTGGAGAATGTTATTTAAACAGATGCATAAAATACCAGCAAGAATGACTCGTACGGCTCTACTTGACTTTTTCTCATACCTAGCGAATACAATGTTACGCGTAGTTAGTTGGCCTGGCGAATACAATGTTACGTGGAGTTAGTTGGGTATAGTTAGATAGTCTGAGATGTTCCCAAAAGATCACTGATATTAAGTAACGTATGGCTCGTCTCTTCTTGTTTTTTTCTCTTACCTAGCGAATACAATGTTACTCGTACGCGGAGTTAGTTGGCCTAGCGAATACAATGTTACAAGAAGTTAGTTGGATATAGTTAGATGGCCTGAGAAGTTTCCAAAAGATCACTGATAATAAGTAACGTATGACTCGTCTCTACTTGTTTTTTTCTCTTATCTAGCAAATACAATGTTACGTGGAGTTAGTTGGCCTAGCGAATACAATGTTACGTAGAGTTAGTTGGGTATAGTTAGATAGTCTGAGAAGTTCCCAAAAGATCACTGATATTGAGTAACGAATGATCCGGTCAGTATACGGATGGGTGATAGTAAGAGGCATTTACATCTATGGTTTGTTCCATAGTATACAATACAGTAGGGCCAATTTAATAGATTTGACATCTGTCAGTCTTAGCTTCATAGTGAGATGACATCGTTTTTTTAAAATAATTATTGCAATCAATACGTATTGTTAACTGAAAAAAGTTAATTTTGCAGTTCTAACTTTGAAAAAATTAATAATGTTGTGTGTTACGTAACAAGGCTACGTTGTTTAATTTTGATGAAGTGTCAAATGTGATCTATTAAATTGGCCCTAGTGTAAGTTTGTTCTATAAAACAGCAAACTTCAAATCAAACCCTGTATTCAAAGGCTTGGCCGGTGGCACAATAATTAAAAACATTTTTTTTAAATGTAGGATGACATCTTCAAATTTTCTAGCCATTTTGATTTAAAATCCAAACTACTAAACCGATTTCGATAAAATGTATATGAAGTATTACCTACCAAACAAAAAAAAGACTCATTAAAATCAATTCATAATTGGCGGAGTAATCACGTAACATACAAACAAAAAAAAATACATACATACGAATAGAGAACACTTTTTTTTGAAGTCGGTTGAAAACAAGACACTAGTTTTGTTACAAACATTCGCTTTCCTCATATAGACCGTTGCTTTATTTGTTATTTTTTAACCCAAACACGTCGGATAGAAGGATGGAATGCCACCGTTATCGGACGATGATTCACGCAAATTTACATAGAGCTCGTAAAATTCGAATATATTGCGCCTTATGGTGTAAAGCTGCTAAGGACGTCAATACTGATTATGACGATGAATAATCGAGTTGATTTGACAGGTTACTGAACTCTCAACACAGAATAAAATAAAATTATGAGTACCTTTACTTAATAATACTTGTAATGTAGCAATTATTTTCAACCGACTTCAACAAAGGAGGTTCTCAATTCGACTGTATGTTTTTTTTTGTATGTATGTTACGTGATTACTCCGATAATAGGCTAAATGACTGGTTTTTTAATTGTCCTTTTAAAATGTGGCCTATAAATATAGCTGATTAATGAAAAGAAAATGAAAAACTGATTAAAAATAAGCAACTTATAAGAATTTTAATATCATGCTAGACAGAGAGGCGAAACAGCAAATCGTGACGTTACTTCTCAGTACGCCATATAAATTCTATTTTGACAAGTAAGACGTGACGTAATTTTTTGTTTTGTGGGAAAGGGACAGAGTTGTCTCTAACAAAAACTTTAAACGCTTATATATCAGAACATTATTAACCGATTCAAATTATTTTTTCAATAAACATACTATATTTACTTAAATTTTTCATCAAAGCTATTGGTTTCAACGATATAAACATCAGTCATCTACCCTATTATGAATTGATTTTGATGATTCTTTTTTGTTTGGTTGGTGATACTTCAGAGGGTCCCATATAAATTTTATCTAAATCGGTTCAGTAGTTTGGGTTTTAAATCAAAATAACTGGAAATATGAAGATGTCATCCAGCTAGTCGAAATTGAAGTCTGTTGTTTTTTTTTAAAGCGTACATACTCTTTTGAGAAAACTCGACCTCTCCGCGCTACTCGAATAGGAACCAACAAAGTTGTATGGAATTTCATTGGTGAGTTTTAGCCACCAGCAATTTCCTTTGAAAATCCATTATTGTCGAGTTTTAGTTTCAAAAATAGTCAGGTGTTCGACGTTGGAATTTCTGCGAGACTAACGCACGGTAATGGACTTTTTATCACATCTATTCAAAAAGAGCTAGTTTATTCGTAGTAAACAAAAAAACGCCTCGAGTGTAATGACCAACATAGCACACTTGTATCATAATGTAATATTAATGCAGGTAATTTAGCTGTGTTTTCAGAAATCTGGTGTTTATGGTACAAAACGGCGAAGATTAATAAAACCAACTCAAAACGGTGTATTCCCGTTGTCCCCATTGACACTGTCCCCATTCAATGGGGACAACGGAACTCATTTCGCTAGAAACTAATCATCATCCAGTCCACTGCTGAACGAAGGCCTCCTCTTAGACCTAATATATGGCTAAACTAATATCATCATCATCATTGGCCCTTTTCCATCTACAAGAGATGATTTATGTACCGTCCAAAGTACGTCTGCGCTCGTGGCTAAATAAGCCAATTCGGGAGTGGCAGATGCGGTAACATTTTACGTAGATATATTGCGAAGAGGGTGGCAGTTGGCTGTCGGCGATAAGGTGTATCACCTCAGTCATCGCGTTTTTGAGCTAACCAAAATGAAGGAAATAAAATAATATTTAATATTACATAATATTTTATGCCTATATAAACTCATATATGGCTCTAAATATAGTCCAAGACCTAAGTATGCCGTGAAAGGATACGGTCTACAACACGATCACCCTGTATGACGAAGGTGTATGATGCGATCAGGTATTTGATCAAAAACAGACTTTTGATCTTCTCTACTGCAAGATGACAAAATTATTTCAAAAAATTAATTGATTTTATCATAAACCTGTACAGTAATGGTTAGGTTATTGATCAAATCTAATTGAATAATATTGCTATATTTTAAATCATAAAAAAAAGTAAAAGATATTTCAAAAGAAGAAATAAGGCTTTTCTCTCTGACTGTACTAATAATAAAATTGGACAGTGGGTCCAGTCGACCTATTCAAAATGTGACTAGGTAGAGTGGACCCGCGGGTCCACTGGCAAGCGGGTCCAGTCGACTAAAGGGTCAAGAAACTAGATTTTCTCTGATACCACTAAGTAACATTTACATTTATTTAAAATTGTTTTTTTTTGGACCTGGGTATGTCCTTAAACTGCAACCAGACCCACCGGAGGACGGGCAGCAGCGTCCTCTTGGTTAACGGTGGTGAGCATTCTGCGATGCCCAAGCCGCCTGCCAAGCGTGGGGATTATGGCAACACCCCTATTATTGGGAGGCCTTCGTCCAGCAGTGGAAGTTTTATGGCTGATGACGACGAAGTAACATTTTGTCTTCTTTCGGTTCTTGATCAAAAATCTAATTTAATCATAAATCTGCGGTATGGTTATGAGCCAATCGACCTGTGGATACCCGAAAGGACCTGTAATGGACCGCTAATGGGTATGACCTGAAACTGCACCTAGAACAACCGGAGGACGGGCAGCAGCGTCCTCTCGGTTAACGGTGGTGAGTATTGTGCGATCCCCAAGCTTCCTGCCAAGCGTGGGGATTATCGCAAAGTTTCATAAGACAGGAGGCCTAGGTCCAGCAGTGGACTTTTAACAAGCTGATTAGTTTGCTAGGACTACCTGGCTAAACAATTTTGTTTATATATATTTTTTGTAGTAGAGTACTGCAGAGTCCGCCTGGGGAAGTACCAAACCTTTGCCAGTTATTCAACCGCCAAGCAGTAGTGTGCAAGCATTACTATGTTCCGGTTTGAAGGGCAATGTTACCAGAAAAAATACTGGGTATGAAGAGATTTAACATCTAATATCTCAGGGTGACGAGCGCAGTGCAGTGCGGCGCAGGATTGTGTTTGGAAGTTCACAATTCTGTCACTGCTACTTTTAGTGGCAGGCGTGACGCTTACCAGCAGGCGATCGTACTGCTCGTCCCGTCACTTAATTGTATTAAAAAAAATAAAAAATGGGCAAGTTTTGAATTATTAATAGACTAGATTAGACTCATTAAGTTAAACATTAAAACGGTTAATTTATAAAATCTAAATCAGGCATGGTAGTCGCTACTATAAAAGAATACGTGGGATATTAAACATAGACATATTATGAAACCTTAACATAACAATGCGAAGAAAGCTAATTTTCTTCGACCTACATAAAGGCGTGTTTACATGAAAGTGAAATCCGCAACTTCTATTTCGTTATTAAACGCTTTCACGCGTAATGTGCACCGACCCTTATACTCGTAGAGCAATCTACAGAAGCGTCAGTTGTTAATTAGTAAGAATAATTTTGCCTATTACGTCGTTACTGATTTGGGATCATTTGTTGATACAGTGTTGTAATACATAGCTTTTACTTTTCTCTTATAATAGGCAGACAAATGTATCAGGAAACCTCTTACACGAAATGATTAATCGTGATTTTTTGTTTATAGTATTTTCCTAGCAACGTATCGCGATAAAACCTGGAACGAGGATATTCGCCAAAGAACCAAAGTCACTGACTTAGCTTACAGGGTTTGCAGTTGAAGTGGTAATGGGCAGGCCACATCACTCGAAGAACTGATAACCGATGGAGAAGAAAAGTTCTTGAGTGGCGAAAGCGAACCGGAAGACAGCGTAGGCCTCCCACTAGGTGGACTGATGACATTGTAAAAATCGCGGGCAACCGGTGAATGCAAATAGCAGGTTGTCGAACTGTGTGGCGATCTAAGGAGAGGCCTCCGTTCAGCAGTAGACATCTCCGGGCTGATGACGACGTGTCGCGGTGTCACTCAAGAAATTTTCCAATATCAATCCAATACCAGTTTTTTTTTTGCCCGGATATTAGAGGAGCCTATGTTACTTTAATCTTTGCCCATTCCAAATATCACGTCGTTGCGGTGCGGCTCAAAAAATGAATAAAAAATATTTTTTTGCACTTATAATTATTAGTAGATATCAGCCCGCTCCAGTTTCGCATGAATATTTATATTACATGTATACGATATAAATCTTCCGGAAAAAAGTTTTTTAAGTATTAATGAACCCGTTGCACAGTTTAGAAAAAGAACTTAGCACCATAGAATGCGACTTCATATCTATTCTATCTATATATATAACAGGCTCTGTCCTGCTGATTGACTGACTGACTGACAGACAACGCACAGCCCAAACCGCTGGTCGTACAGACTTGACATTTAGAGAGTGTAGGGGGTAAAAAAGTGGTGAATTTTGGGAGCGGACCGAATTGCTTCCGTACGCTGACGAAGTCGCGGGCGACTTCTAGTTAAGTTATATAAACATACTAATACTACTATAATATATTACTACGTTATACTAAGTTTTGTTCTGTTTCACTTTCATAATGTAGGCTTCAACAATAACGATAGTGCAATACATCTCTGCTCTGCTGTGCTTGACCTGGGTATGTCCTAAAATTGCATCCAAAACCGCCGGAGGAAAGCAGCGAGCAGAACGAAGGGGTGGGGAGCAGCTGCGTCCTTTTAGTTTTCGGTGGTAACACTCTGCGATCCCCAAGCCGCCTGCCAAGCGTGGGAATTATGGCAACCCCTCCCTATAAAGGGAGAGGCCTTCGTCCAGTAGTAGACGTCTTCTGGCTGATGAGTGAATACATCTCTGATTTTTACGCCTCTTCAGACATAACATGTAATCCAATTATAATAATTATAACGTCACCAAACGCATGTTTCCACTCAAGATTAATGCAAATAAATATTATCTTTACCTCTACTGTTTAATGAAGAGTTCTATACTTTATATAATAACTGTGTTTTTGCAAATCCATTAATTTCGAGCCTTTGGTTACGTGACTTTTCATCCAAATTCTATTGAATGCCGGCTCGGCATTGCTTTTGAATTTCATTTTCTCGCACGCGAATGCAAGAAACAAGGTAGCAACTTATTATAAATCATGTGTACGTAACTCTTTGTTAAATAGACTTAAGTTATACGTAACGTCGTGATAATAATGATGGGTATAACTTTAACCTGCCACCAATGGAAGCGTGCTAGAAATCCTTTATACTCGTAATCAAACAAAAGACATGAAAAATCGCTGCTTCAAAGCCTTCTTTGCATTCACGTTAAATTTAATTACTTCAAAGTAACACTTCACTGAGATGAGTTACACTACGCATTACAATGCGGCAATTTTTTTTTTAGTAAGAAATTATAATGTAAAGGAGATCCAAAATACCTGAATATAATATTTCCACTACCTATCTCTACAACGAGTAAATATGGAGAGTATTTTTTTTTAAGTATTAGGCGGAAAACTTGCAACTGTTACTGATACATATGTCGGGGTGCATTTTAGACTTTATTATCAATGCTTTGACATACTACGTTTATGCAATTTATTGTATAATATAAATATTATTAATCATATGCAAGAAAAATACGGTTGTAAGTATAAATAAGTATAAATAAGGTTGTAAGTATTTGACCTATCGCAAATTGTCGTATGTCGTAAACAAACTTAGTTTTGTGATTTGATATTAAATTTTGTTGTCAATAGATAAAATAACTTAACGTACTTGTCTTCAGACTTTACGTAAAACTGTCTTTAAAATTTAATAAACGTCATTAAAATTTAATAATTAATAAAATTTATAATAAATATTGGTATAAATAATTATAAATATTAATATTAAATATTATAATAATAATAAACATTAAATTTATTACACACAGCGTCATCTAGCCCCATACTAAGCAAAGCTTGTATTATGGAAACCAGATAGCTGATAGAATACTTACATACAATTTTATTCGTAAATATATACTTATAATACATAGTATTCAAAAGAAGAATTCAGCTGGGCTGGGCAGCATTCGGGAAACTACGTCAAGTCTTCTCGTCACCCATCCCACAAAGTCTCAAGACGAAAGTTTTCAATCAGTGCGTCCTACCCGTTATGACCTACGGCGCTGAAACATGGACACTCACAGTTGGATCGGTCCACAAGTTTAAAGTCGCTCAGCGAGCTATGGAAAGAGCTATGCTCGGTGTTTCTCTGAGGGATCGTATCCGGAACGAAGTAATTCGCCAGAGAACTAAGGTTACCGACATAGCTCAGCGTATTAGTAAACTGAAATGGCAGTGGGCTGGTCATATCTGTCGCAGAACCGATAACCGCTGGGGTAGACGTGTTCTAGAGTGGAGGCCACGTATCGGCAAACGTAGGGTAGGACGTCCTGAGACTCGATGGAGTGACGATATACGTAGGACAGCTGGCAGTGGTTGGAAGCGGATAGCTGAAGATCGGGCTGAGTGGCGTGCCTTGGGAGAGGCCTATGTCCAGCAGTGGACTATGACAGGCTGATTATGATGATGATGATGATGAATACATAGTACACCAAGACACAGAACAAACATCGATGTACGTCACATACATTTTTGTCCTGGGTGGGGATCGAACCCACGCCCTACAGCTATAAAGGCAGACATGCTACCAACTGAGCTATCAGGCTGTCAATATAATAATAATAAGCGTCATTTAAATTTAAAAAACGTCATTTAAGTTTAATAAATGTAATTTAAATTCAACGCAATACAAAAATGAAGTGCGCAGAACTATCGTTAGTACACGTGGTTTACCAAAAAGACCGTGCCAAGATACACATCATCAGCCGAAGACGTCCACTGCTAGACGAAGGCCTCCCCTTAATAGGGAGGGGTTGCCATAATCCCCACGCTTGGCAGGCGGCTTGGGGATCGTGTGCTAAAATAAAATAAAATTATATTGGATAAATAATAGAGTTAATTATAATTATGGACTTGTTTGGTATTATTTACCTGTCAAGAGTTGTAAGAAGGTACACATTATTGCTTCTTGATAATAATTAATTATTGCGTTTTTTGTCGCATTACATACGTCTGCTATCGTGCGTTCTAACCCTCATAATACCCACAGCAAGACAGCCGTCAGCCGAGACGTTAATAACTCAGATTATTGTCCGTGTCGCTGTGTAGGCATTATTATTTGAAAGTGGGTCACACGCGACCTATCGGCGTCTATGCTTGATCTTTGACATAGTTGCAGAGGGTAATAAATTGAAATTATGTTTTGTTAGTTCGTAATTTATACTCTATCTTAGTTTCTTAATTATCTTTGAACACCGCACCGGGAAATCCGCAGTCGTTTCCTACCTTACAGTGCGACCAGGATTGGGAACGCTATAAAATATAATATTCGTCATCAGCCATAAAACATCCACTGCTGGACAAAAGCCTCGCCCTAGAGGGGTGTTGCCATAATCCACACGCTTGGCAGGCGGCGTGGGGATCGCAAAATGCTCACCACCGTTAACGGAGAGGACGCTGCTGCCTGTTCTCCGGTGGGTCTGGTTGCAGTTTAAGGACATACCCAGGTCCAGGTGGATTATAATATTATGTGTCACTAAAAAATATACTGTTTGTGACAATTATACCGGATGTCCCAGAAGTCAACGTCAAGCCGGAAACAGGAGATAGGCCATGCCATAATAATTTATTATTGACAGCGGCCGCGGAATTGGGGGGCATAGGGGGCCAAATACCCCCCCTAAAATCAGACGGGGGTGCTAGGCCCCCTCCAATTTTAAAAGCTGGCCAAGAAGGTTTCTCTGCTGGCCCCCCCACCCCCATCATGGAGTACTTCCGCTGTCCCTGATTATTGTAAGGAAGGCCTTCGTCCGACAATGTACGACTTTTGGCTAACGATGATATACATAATTATATTAAAATCAGATCAGAGATCAACACAAAAAAATCTGCTAAATCTAGCAGCGAAAATGCTAAGTTGGCAACATTGTCCATGAAATGGTGCGCTCAAAAGCCAATGCTAAACTGCTAAACCCAAAACTTTTTTCAACTTCAAAGGTCAGAAGGTGTTAATAAATAGAGTTTTGCAATAACGCCTAAAAATAATTATGAGCTTGCTTCTGTGTCAAATAGTAAGATTGACAGCTAATCAGATTATAATCTTACTGATAATAGTTTATTATAATTGTAATTCAGGCCGTAACCAATTATAAATATCCAGTGGTCTCCTATTATTAACAATGGTATTATTAAGATAGTATCTTATAATTCTAGTGCTTACGTACTTAATTTCGGTTCAAGAATTTGGTTATCTAGAATTGTTACCAAGAACATTAATCAGAGAATGCTGTTGTAACCTATTTGGAGATACCGGTCGACCTGAAATCCTGAGGTCGCGGGTTCAAATTCCGGGCCCGTACCAAAGAGCTCTTTAGAGTTTTCATCATCAGCCCGGAGACGTCCACTGCTGAACGAAGGCCTCCCCCTTAGACCGCCACACTGTACGAAAACCTGCCATTTGCATCCACCGGTTGCCCGCGACTTTTACAATGTCGTCGGTCCACCTAGTGGGAGGGCTTCCTTCGCTGCGTCTTCCGGTTCGCGGTCGCCACTAAAGAACCTTTCTTCCCCAGAGGTTATCAGTTCGTCGAGCGATGTGTCCTGCCCATTGCCACTTCAACTTGCAAACCCTGCGAGCTATGTCGGTGACTTTGGTTCTTTGGCGAATATCCTCGTTCCGGATTTTATCGCGCAAAGTAACTCCGAACATAGCTCTCTCCATTGCCCGTTGCGTGACTCTAAGTTTCTCCAAAAGGCCAGCAGTCAAAAAAAGGTCTTTAACCTTTTTTTTTGACCGCTTTTGTCGATTCGTATATTTAAGTCAGTGGTAAGGGCCCGGGATCGAAGTTACGAATTCACGAGTGCCGTCCATGACTTAGGTTAGAAAAGTGTGATTATAACGACGATGAGTAAACGAGTAAACAATGCTGTCGTCTATTCGTCCAGAGCTGTGGCGCACCTTGGCCTCTCTAGTGCTGTAACCGTTCACAATAGGTTTATTGACGCCCATCGGACGTGACCGCGCATCAGAGCCGCGAATACAGGAAAGACTTGATGAAAATGACACTTGAGTTATGTTTTTACAATCAATATTTGAAAGAAAGAAAGAAATACTATACAAGGTTAGTTCTAATCAGTTAGCATCCTTTTAAGGGCATATTCTGTACATCAAAACAAACAACTTTTACAATGGGCCATCACATAAATCGCAAAAAAAAACCAGTAAAAAAATTTGGCAAATTGTATGGATCAGCCATACAATTTGCCCAAGGTCGATGTTTTTTTGTTACTGGGGTAGGTTTGGGGGGAAGTTTGTATGAAAGTCCTTTGTTTTTTACTTTTAGTCACTAAAATTTGGATTTGGATAATACATTTAAAATAAAAATGCTGTTTTCAATATTTTTTTGACAGGGACGATTTAAGGGGTGGAATGTTGTATGGAAAGTTCTTTGTTTTTGAAGTTATAGTGATGAAAATTGTTATTTGGGTAGTTCATTCAAGGGGGTGGGAGTGGTTGTGTTGGGGAGGGGGCCGAATTTCTTCCGTACGTGGACGAAGTCGCGGGCACCTCTAGTTATATTATATTTCAAAATTGTATGGCGAGCTATATTTTATCTTAACATAAAATATAGCATCTTCTTTGTGTGTGACGGTGTCCTACCACTACGAAAACCTTTCATTTTAGCACTACCTTTCCGCTTAACCCGTATATGTTTAGTCATTACTTATCATGCAAGTGTCTTGTTTGTTCATTTCTCCAGAAAAGTAAACAGAATAACTTACTGAGATAAGAAAACAAGATTAATGTAATTATTACACAGACTTCAGTCTCTCGCAAATATTACGTAATGTAAATAGGACGTCTTCTGTTTATTTGTCTGTGGACGATTACATTGTAGGGTGACCACATTTTTTTAGTAAGGTTATGGTGTTTGATTTATTGTACACAATGTGAGGTCTTAATTTAGTAAATAAGATATTTCAAGCATATCCAAATATTTTTTATTATTAATTTGCTGTGATTGATAAAAAAAATGTCTATTCTACTTTTTTATTGATTTTTCTGCAGAAAAGCTACGGAACAGACCAGAGTGGTAAGTTTACTAGTTAAAATAATTGAAAATAATATGACGAAATAACTATAATATAAATATATAGTCGGTTGGGTCAAATAAACACCAGCTTTTTGATCACGCGTCGCGTCGACCTACATTAACGATAGCTGACTATAACGTATAGTATAATTATTATAGCTATAACAAAGAGATGTGCTATAACCAACTTTCTGACATTAAGTTTAAAGGGGTAAAAGCCAGATGTAAACATGTCTCTGGGATTCGTATTATGGCACATTTTAGCCAACTTAACTTCGGTGATCTTTGGGAATCTAGTCCAGCAACGCTACAATTAAAACTCTCCAAATAAAAATTTGCTATATCCCAAAAATTTTAAAATTGTTGGTGACCCTAACCCTCCATGTAATAAAATATGTTATGGCATGTCGGAAGCATTGGGCAAGTCGCCAGATCTCAACAAAGGACTAGTTGTTACAGTTACATAAAGTTTTGTTCGAATGCATAATTCAGATTGTTTTGTCCCGAGATAAGTCTAGATTGTACGAGTTATTGCTATTGACTTGTTTGTGAGCTAGATAGAAAATTTGCTTGTTTGCATTGACTTATAACATAGCCTATCCTTTTTAGATACCCTTAAGCCCTAGATCACCACGCGCAGCTATCTCGCTCGCGCATTTTACATTTTTTTAAATAGATTTAAAGATATTTTCACTGACTGCCATTTATCATAACTATATTCAGTGATTTTTTACATATTGAAAAAAAAAATTCAATGCGCGAGCGAGACAGCGGCACGCAGCATTCTGGGCCTTAAGAGTAGACAAGTTGGTCACTTCTCCATAGAAACGCGGTAGTATTACTACTCCACTATGTAATTTTGTAGGTCCAAGACTAAGTATTACATCGATTAATCTCTTCATTATCTAGGATTGTAAATTATTACGAAAGTAAAAAGTTAATAAACATGAAAGTTATGAGCCAGGAAACATCTTGTATTTTAGCTCAATTTTAACGCCACATTGGACGTAAATAAATAACATAAGGAATACGAAAACTCTAAAATAATTTATCAAGCGGCATAGTTTAGTCCATAAACATTTCAAATAATTTAAGTTGGAATAAATGAACTCAGAGTTTATTCAACCACATTACTGCAGCCAAAGGTCGACAAAAAATATTTGCGCACTCATTTATCTTTCTTTCTCCCTTTCCCACAGTTTGTTTGATGAAGGGAGCATGCTTTTTAGCCGCGCCCACCGATGAGTTCGAGCCGTCAACTTGTCGATCCTTAAGTTAGATCCTTAACAAAGTATCTTGTAATACACTAGGACAATTAAATATTTCACCACAGATCAGATTACACAATGAATCACTTAGAATGCGGTAAAACTGGCGTTGTTGGTTGTCAGCAACCATTGTAGATGCTTATCGGGAATGTAGACATAATAGGGCTTGGATTTAGGATTTGAACACAAAATTAAACCACTTTAGATGCTATTGTGAACTGGTATATTATATATTATGTCGCAGCCGCATTGTAAAATTCGCCGTATTACATAATGGCTAGCCATTTTACAAATCCGAGCCGTTTTATAATACAGCGGATCAACGTTTAGCTGGATTGTCATTGCGATACGTTCTACAATATTATGGCGGCCTATGCTTAGCCAAATTGTAACAAAGTTGCCTACAATGCAAACTGCTTACCATATTAACGAAATGATATGATATTCAGTAAAAAATATAATTTAATGTTCACTTGGTAAGTCAGTAGCAGGCAAACAAAATGTTTGAACCAAATAAAAAAGTGACATTTAGGTTATCAAAGCGCCAAAGCGCCGTGAGTGTCTAAAATTTGAACTAAAGATTGCCAAAGCAGTGAATCATGACCCGCTCAATTACATTATGGCTAACCGTGTTATAGAACGCGAAGCACGCATACAATGAGTTCAAACAATTACTTTCAGCCGTAATACAATCTGGCTAAACGTTTATACGCCGCTTTATAAAACGGCCCTGTTTTTTAAAATGGCTAGTCATTATATAATACGGCGTACTCTGCAATTTGGCTGCGACATATACCTACTACATACCAATGTAGATTTTCTTTTCGGTAAATAAAAATAATAGGGAATACCTATTAGAGTGTTTCAATTATTAAAAATAATGGATGAATTGAGAGCTGTCTGAATCTGATGTTTACATCGAAAAAATAATTGAAATCGGCTGGTAAAGTTCTGAAATAAAAGCGTTCAAAATATTTGGGAGGGAGTCATCTGTCCCTTTCTAGCATAACACGTGCTATACAATGTGTGACAAAAAGGTTCAACAATACCTACTGAAGGGTATTTATGTACTCATCATAATGAACAACTTTTACTATGGGGCCTACCCTGAAATCGAGAAAAAAAATCTTCTGTTTCATCCAAAAAGATCATTGACCTTGGAAGAAATGGTATGGAACAGCTGATTTTTTTTCGCGAGTTCAGGGTTGGCCCCATAGTAAAAGTTGTTCATAATGATGAGTACATACATACCCTTCAGTATTGTTGAACCTTTTTGTTACATGTTGTATAATAAATTACCTATGTTATTCTTTCGAGAACCTATGTATTATTATTCCTAATAGGGCAGGTAGGTACGTCTTATTATGTACTTACTTAGTATAAAACAAAAAATATTACGTAACTAAGGTCCACTTTAAAAATGTTTACCGAATTCAACAATAGTGTGATATCATCTTTTCGCAAAAACTATCACGATTCGATACAATAGCCTTCTTTTATTATATTTGATCGAGTGATTATTAGAGGTTATCGATTCCTTGCTTCACGAAGTATCGACACAAAAAAAGTGTAATTTTTTTCTTCCTTCATCCGAAAGGGATAATGGCGTTGCACGTAGTGCATTTGCCAGTAAAAAAATATTGATGTATCATGGTTTAAATAAAGTTTATAGCAAAAAAATATATATAGCCTAAGTGACGATGATATTCAATGTAAGTATATGGGTCTACCTTTGAAGTATATGACCTACCAAACAAAAAAAAAACATCAGGATCAATTCATAATTGGCTGAATAATCGCATAACATAAATACAAAAAAAACGTACAGTCGAATAGAAAACGTCCTTTTTGAAGTCGGTTGAAAATGGCAGTGCAGATAGATCCCCTTTATGAATGATTCATGATTTAATCTGATTTGGTAAACACAGTTACATCATTCGCAGACGACTTTTTTTACCAGAACCGGTAGGTCTTCAAGCAACACGAACAGGGATAAATACTTAAATACAATATTGGACAAAAAAATTGCAAACACTTCGATAAATTAATTGGATACAAGAATAAAAGAAATAATGATAAATATAATATATATTAATGTTAGTAATAGTTGCGTAATTAAAGTGTTTCTTTTACCTGTTCTTATTCTTAATCTTATTCGATGTGGGGGCGATAAGTCCTGCACTGACGTCCCTCTTGGGGTGTGTCGTGCATTTCCCCCGCCAGCGTCTACCCGAGCCAACCCAGCTCCTTGCTCCAGCTTACCTGTTTTGAGAACTAAACATTTTCAACGACTTCAAAAAAAGAGGTACTTAATGCGTTTTTTTGTATGTTTGTTATCCGATTACTCCGCCAATTATGAATTAATTTATTTATGACTATTGTTTTGTTAGGTGGGTTATACTTCAGAGGTCCCATATACCAACATTTGTCTATGGAATAGCCGAACATTTGTTTCGCGACGTAGGGTGGTTTACATAGTAAAAGTTGTTTACAATAATTAGTACAATTATCTCGTTTCGGCTTAATTAAACCGTTACGAGTAACCCCGTATAATAAAAAAGGAAGTAAGTTCGTATAGCCCCAGCCCTAGAATCGCAGAGTTATGTAGGCCGAAGGTCCGAAATTTGACTGGATCGTCCGTTGCTTAACACCGGTGATCTTTCAGAACCACCCATAAGCTACACCACGGCCGCAACGCTTACAATAATCTGCATTTACAATATTTGTGTCAGTTATCTTCGCTACCATTTACTGCCAATTAATGACAAACAAACAGTTTTGCAATCCTACATATCAATGGATTACGATGGGAAATTAAACGACAATAAAAGAGTTCGTACAATAAAACAATTTGGTGCCAAGTATAGGTGAAAATAACTTATTTTTGACCTCTGTGGTAGACCTTGGCTACATAATCTTGACTGATAATTTCTTAAATATATAATTATAGTATTTTTAAATAGGTTCATAAAACGGTTATAGAAATGTTGCAAAACCACTTTGAAAAGATGAATGGACTAATGAATGTGGTATTTACATGCTTTACGATTTATAATAAGTAAACTAAAATGAGAACGTTAAAAAGCAACGTCTTGCAAAAGTTAGTCCGTTCGCTACCTATGGATTTATCGCTGACAGCTGCAGTCAAATTTAAAAGTCTGAATCAAACGTCCTTATACAAATAACACCCCCTTGGAGGAAGGATTTACCAGCTTGATAATTTTCTCTGAATACGCTGAATGGTCTGTTTATTAAATCATCGCAAGTCAAAAGACTTTTTTCTTCGTTATTGGCATCGCACTTCGTGCATTCTGCCAGTATCAAGTTAGTATAAATGTATGTTTCAAGTTTCAAAGTATCAGGTCAAATAAATCTAAAATCATACAAAATTAGTCACAGTCAAGTCCAAGTGATGCCCTAGTAATGATTTTAGGACATCCTAAACTTACAAGGTGCCTTTATATTAGTGTGTAGGCTTTTTGTTTTCTTGTTATTTCCTCTAATGCTATTAAAAAAAGAAGCCCTTAAACCGATATACAAAATTTTGGAGAACTACTTAGTTCTCAATAACAATGACCTAAAAAAATATCGAGTTGAGCACTCGTCTTTTCTTTTTTAAACGAGTTATAATTATTTCATAAAGCGAATGATATTTTGCGTGTCAATTATGATTGCTTACGGATGGACGACGGACTTGGTATTTCAACAAATACTGAACAATAACACAATGAACTCTATCACTAAGGTATTTGAGTATAAACTATAGCTAAACTAACAGACTTCAATTGCCCTTAACTCTAGCCCACAATCCACCATAATTACGTTAGCTATGCAACACACAAAATAATAAAATGACTTCCTGGAACATAATTTTACTGCTCCTCCCTTTCTTTCTTTGCAAGCTGAAACAAGACGCAAAACAACGCTGAGATTTCAAGCTGCATTTATCTCGCTTTCTCTTTGCGAGGCTGAGAGAGATGGCAACAAATGTCAGGTTATGAGGTTCTATGTAAATAGTGCTATTAAGCAGAAGCTGAACCCTCTTTAGACGATTACGACTCAAAATGGTTAATAATCGAGTGGAGATCGATGGAATCGATTTTAAAATTGCTCTTTGTGTTGGCTTCTTGCGGTAGCGATAGGTACATTTATTTACTTAATATTACTCGAAAGTAGTAACGAAAGATTTAATCTGACAGTCTGGAGAAACAGTCTTTGGTTGGAATATAATTATATTTTGATTTAGTTTAAAGATGACTTCAGCATAGCGTGTGGAATATAGATAATATGTTATTCGCTTTGATCTCTTTTATTTTCGAGACCATAGACAATAATAATAATAAATTACTAAACTGTTAAAATAAAATAAAACTTTTGTGTGGGAAAAAGAAATACCTAGGTACGTTTACAGTCAAGAATCTCCTTTATACAGACAAGATGTAGGATGAAAATGTATTCTATATCGTGTATTTTCTTACGCCTCTCTACATTTTGTAAGATTCTGATGTAATTGGCCTGACCGGTTTAAATCTCAATATTTTTTTTATACAATCTAGTGACGAGACGAGCAATACGATCGCCTGGTGGTAAGCGTCACGCCTGCCACTAACAGTAGCAGTGCCAGAACTGTGAACTAGCGAACACAATCCTGCGCCGCACTGCACTGCGCTCGTCATCCTGAGATATTAGATGTTAAATCTCTTCATGCCATTAATTTCTCTGGTAATATTGCCCTTCAAACTGGAACACAGTAATGCTTGCACACTACTGCTTGGCGGTTGAATAACTGGCAAAGGTGTGGTACTTCCCCAGGCGGACTCTGCAGTTGAGTCCTACTATTGTTTATTAGTGTTAGTATTAGTGACAATAAATACGATTTAATTTGATAAAAATATAAATAAAATGCTGGTACAATAAAGACGTAGGTATTAATAGATTGTACTGAATACCTACAAAAAAAAATTGCGTGACATTTTATGTTTTTCGTTTTTAAATGCGAACTTAAGCCATGGAATTGAAAGAAATATACATTATTTTTAAATTTACTGTCAAACATCAAGAAACTTGGAAATTCCTATTCTACAACTATATAATTATAACCTATTGAAATAAAAATTTATAAATTCCCAACTTGTACATATACATAATTAACCCTTTTAAAAACTCTACCGCACTTTCCGCCTCTTTAAAATAGTGTGACCTCCTTCTGCGTAACTTTAATATTGATTTAAACTATAGGCGAAAGTTTTACAGTTATCCTGACACACTTCTAAGCTCCCCCACACCTTTTCTGCCACTTTTGCCCTCCCTCAGTTTACCCAGAATTATGGGAAGTTCTCACGCCATGTCTTTATTCTATTTTAAGACGTCTCAGGTATTCGCTCCGAGAAAAAATATTACACAACCGAGTTATTTATTTTCCAGAGTTGAATGAAAGACTTATTTTATAATACCTACCTTAGTAATTTATTCAGAGATCGCGCTGTTAAAAAGGTTTATTTGGGACTACGAAAGGGCTAAACCCAACTACGGGCTAACGGCCAACCCGTTGGCCGGTTAAATTAACAAAATTGACAAAAGATCAGGATGGCACCTTTTAATATCGGAAAACAATACACTTTGAGTCGCAGCGCCAGCAAAGTATTTTTTTATTTCAGAGCAATTGTAAAACTTCATCCTTCAAGTTGTATTGAGGCCATTTTTGTGAAATCACTGAAAGTGCCTTACCAACGTTACAAAAAAAAAACGCTCCTCTTGCTCAAAAATTCCGTCATTACACCAGAGTGCCAGAGTACCAGAGTGGGGCTAAAATAGCATATATTGCTCTAGGGGCTAACGTAAAATTTTGGTCTAGTTTCTTAAGTTTTTTTGTCTGTTCACCAACGATCCTACAAAAACGAATAAGTTTTTATTCATAAGTAGAATAATAATGTATATGTAATGTCTTTATGTACTCATCATTATGAACAACTTTTACTATAGGGCCAACCTTGAAATCACGAAAAAAAACAGCTGTTCCATAAATAAAGGTTCATCGATCTTGGACAAAATGTATGGAACAGATGTATTTTTTTTTGTGATTTCAGGGTTGGTTCCATAGTAAAAGTTGTTCATAATGATGAGTACAATGATATCCTAGAAGGATAACGGTGTTCAAACTAACACTCGGTATATAACCGGTTATTTTTGCCCATTTTTAAATTTTTTCGTCAAGTCCTACATTACTCGTCACGAAAAATCTTGATAAAAGTAATAGCCTCCCAAGGAAATAGTTTCTTTCAGCCATCAAAGATAAGATCGTATTGAATAGAGTTTTGTGAATACGCGGGTTTATGCCGCACCATATCGTACGTCATGATGTATTACTTGGCCGTAATCGATAACCGCGTCTCTAAATATATCGTTTGTTATGAAATTCCAGTACAGCCCTACTTGAACGTACTTGGGCTTATGTAATATAGGTACGTTACATCATCAGCCCGGAGTCGTCCACTGCTGAACGAAGGCCT
Source organism: Erannis defoliaria (assembly GCA_905404285.2). Taxonomy (NCBI): domain Eukaryota; kingdom Metazoa; phylum Arthropoda; class Insecta; order Lepidoptera; family Geometridae; genus Erannis; species Erannis defoliaria. Next base: position 2,300,838 of record FR990090.1, on the reverse strand, counting down.
CCCCCTTAGACCGCCACACTGTACGACAACCTGCCATTTGCATCCACCGGTTACCCGCGACTTTTACAATGTCGTCAGTCCACCTAGTGGAAGGCCTTCCTACGCTGCGTCTTCCGGTTCGCGGTCGCCACTCAAGAACCTTTCTTCCCCATCGGTTGTCAGTTGTTCGAGCGATGTGGCCTGCCCTGCGCCACTTCAACTTGCAAACCTTGCGAGCTATGTCGGTAACTTTGGTTCTTCGGCGAATATCCTCGTTCCGGATTCTATCGCGAAAAGTAACTCCGAAGTAACTTGAACGTACTTGGGCTTATTTATATAGGTACGTTACTATGGCTTGGGAATAGAATTGGATTTCTTTAGACTGTGTGAAGAAAATAAACTGTACGTGGATCATGCATAGGTTAGAAAACTAAAACTCACCTATCTCTATACGCCACGGTACATTTTTGACTGACAAATTATACAGGTTTATAACCACAGATCATATAGCCTGTTGATGGCTCTTGAACATAATCGGCCTTACTTTTTTCTTATTTTTTATTTTTTTATTTTTTTTGTTGTTCCGTCTGTACTTCCTCCGATACAGGTCGGAGACATTGTTAGACCAAACATGTTGCTTACGCTGTTTAATGTGGTTTTGAACTGATCGGCAAACAAATCACTTTTTTTTTTTTGTAAATTAAGTACACAAATCAATAAAAGTATACAGTAAATTATCCATATTTTTTTTTTCTTTTTCTCTAGTTTTTTTTTTTTTTTTTTGTACCTTTTTTTTTAAAAAGTTATATATTTTTTTTTTTTTCCCCTTTAACTATATATTTATTGAACTAATTAATGCTACCGCGAATGCAACATGCATGCAACAAACATGCATGAGGCCCATTCGCGACACTCGACATGATTCAATTTCAAGAAGTCTCAATATAGTCAATATATTGACACTCCTTGGGACATATTTAATTACAGTTTAAGCTTAATCTTAGTAAAGTAAGTACAATATAATTTTCTTTCTTTTTTTTTTGTTTTTCTGTATACATCCATTTTTCCATATATTATAAGTAATATATTATTATGTAAATATATTTTTATATATAGTTTTCACATACAATTTAAGTCTAATGTCACAGTTATGTATACTTATATTTACGCTTGTTATTGAGCATGCATTTAACATTATTACAATTTCTAGATATAATTGCTTGCCTAAGTATCACTTACCTACACACTCATGCATATACAGTTACACACACACCTCTACACATACACATTCACACAAACACATACACATTCACACAAACACGCACACATACACCCACACATGCCACTACATACACCCACACCACACATATCGTGTCATAGTCATAGTGGCATAGTCACACACATACACCAGCATTTTAAATTTAATTTAATTTAATCTAAAATATATAAGGGTATACATTTTGTTTTTATTTATTTCTTTTATTGCATTTTTTGGTAACATATTCACAAAATTCCAAGAAGGCCTCTCTTCCCTCTTCATTTTCCAGCCATTCATTCAGGTTGCAGCGTTTTATATCTCTTCCAAATTGTATTTCTAACATAGTTCTTTTTATTATGTTTTCAGGGCAATCAACAATGGCGTGGACACTGGTCTCTTCCTCTTCAGGGTCGCAGATGCATCCAGGTGTTGGTTTTATCTTAAACCTGTGGAGGTACTGCGCGAAGCCACCGTGCCCTGTAAACGCTTGCACCAGCTCTTGGGTAAGTTTTATATTTTTTATTAGTCGATGAGCCGTTTGCACTTTTGGAAAGAACAGTTTCGTTGTACTTGCCACATTTTCATCTGTATATTTTGCTGCCCATTTTAGAATAGTATCGCTCCTTATTGCGCGTTTTACATACGACATAGGACATTTGTCGTAATGAGCCGAGGTTCTCAGTGTTAATGCAGCCTCCTTAGCGAGTACGTCTGCGCGCTCGTTGCCATCTATTCCGGCGTGCGCTTTCACCCAGTACAATTGTATTGTTTTTCCTTATGGTCTCTTAGTTTTATAAGGTTTTTCCTTGTTCTGAATGCTACTGGCTGAAATGTATCGTGATTTTGAAGTAGTTCCAATGATGATCTGGAGTCACTGAGGATAGTTATTTCTGTGTCAGTCATTTCTAAGGCTTGTGTGGTCGCATAAAATAGAGCATACATTTCCGCTTGAAAAACTGTGCAATATGCTTCCAATTTAAGTTTTTTAGCTTTGATCTCTCTGCCACCCTTCCACCAAGAAAGAGCAGCTCCAACTTTTCCGGCAATTTTACTGCCGTCGGTAAAAACCAGAAGCCCTTTTATATTATTTTCTGTTATGTTTTTTTCTGTCCATTCTTCGATACATTTGAATATTATAGTTGAATTTCTTGAAGGATGTATAGTACTCAAGAATGTCTCTTTAGTCTCGACTTGACGACCAGCAATATGTCTTCTAAAAAGCTATCGGCCTTACTTAAAAACGCCGCTCAAATTTAGTCGCTGCTTACGATGCTTTGTCATCTTCTCATTGACGTGAACTGTCATCTGAACTGTCGTGCAAGAAAAGGACAGAGAAGTTTAAGCAGTGACTAAGTTTGAGCGGCGTTTTTAAGTAAGGCCGAATTTCTCCTACAAGCACAACTCACCGTTGTGGGCAGGGGGCGAGGTAATTTTTATATGCTTGCGATTGGCCAATCACTGGGATGACGCAATCTAAGTTATAAATACAATGAAATTCTGATGTACTTACTACTCACATTGGCTAGCAGTGGTTTTCAAACTACTAATTTTCGTATGAGGGTAAGTCGGACAAGCAGTCAACAGGATTTATAGTCTTTCGGTCTTATGCATGAAAAGTTATCAAACGTTTTAAACCTGTTATAAACCCTTTATAGCAAGAAGTCCAAGCAAGAAGTCTTATGCATAAACGCTTAATAACGGCTTTATAAGCTAAACAGTGTTACAAACCTTTCATAACTTTAAAATGGCCAGGACCCTACTATAACCATAGAAACTATTATTCGAACTGTGGTTTATGAAACAATATGGCGACAATACGATCAGCTGTTTTGAACGTGTAAATCAATTAGTGTGAATAGAAAAGTGAAGTTTTCACCTTTCCTCTGAATTTATTCGTTGTGTAGGAATAATTAAGTGGTTTGCTCCGATACGCTTCAGCAAACTACAATATATCTAACCAATTTGATAACGGATGAATTCGGTTAAAAATACGCCGCAGCAATCTCTCCAACCAAGTCGATTTATGGAGAAAACATTCGTTTATACAAACTCGGAGCCACGGGCGGCAGTTCGCTATGCTGTGGCCGTAGTGTAAACAGTAGAGTACCTATGTGCTGTTGTGCAAAGTGTCAGAACTAAAGAATGAGAATCGCTATACCGGATTGCAAAAGGCAGCTTTATCTCAGCAGCTTGACGGCTTTTCATCATCATCATATACACTTCGATCTAACCCACTGGAGCTACTATGCCAGCGGCCCAGAGCCTTGCTCGGGTACTTCAAGGAGGTTGGTTGGTGCTGGCTGGGGAAATGCACAATACATACCAAGCGGAATGTCAGAGCAGGACTTATCTCCCCTACATTAAATAAGAATTTGAAGGAAGCATGAAAGCGAGCAAGTTGAGTGTCAACCTGCTGTTAACTATTAAATAAAATGACACTGACATGAAAAATAGATGCTCGACCAACTCTTACATTTGTTCTGGTAATCCTTAAATCTTCACCAAGGAGAAGGATGTTTGCCAGATGTAGCTGACCTCTAGATGGACCTATGACATCAAGAGACTTTCAAGCACTTTTCATCACCAGGAGATGAAGATGACAGATTGTCATCAATCTTGTGTTCAATGTGGAGTTCTAACCGAGAAGCTATTGTTCAAAGTGGACTCTAGCCACAGACTAGCTTCCGCTGATGATTACACCACTACTTTCATCATTGATCCGCAAACAGCGTCCCAACTCCTACAAAACAGTCTTAATGAAGTAGACATCTGGTTGAGGAAGTGGCGCATCAGAGCAATTGCCTCCAAGTCAGTCCACGTGACTTTTGCACTCAAAAGAGAAACATGTCCACCTGTGCATCTAGGAAATAACATATTACCTCACAGCGACACGGTTAAGTACCTGGGTATGCACCTGGATCGCCGGCTGACATGGAAAAAAGACATCACAGCAAAGAGAGAACAACTCAACCTAAAATACAAAGGGCTCTACTGGCTACTAGGCAGGAACTCATAACTATCTATTGACAAAAAACTTCTGATATACAAGACAATACTGAAACCAATTTGGACATATGGCATTCAACTCTGGGGATCTGCCTACAACTCAAACACCTCTATCATACAAAGAGCATAGAATTACATTCTGAGAAACATATCTAATGCTCCATGGTTCCTGAAGACTACAGAGCTGCATAAAGGATTGACAATGAACACAGTCAGGGATAAAATAAAATAATTTTCAACTAAATACAAAAAGCGACTAACCATGCATCCAAACCTGCTAGCGACACAGCTTACTATCATCAGCTATCAAACGAGGCTACATAGACAACACATCATGGAATTGGACATAAATGATGCATAAAAATAAGAAGAAATGCTTACTGGATCATTTCTCCTACACGACAACCAAAATACTACAACGAAACTGCCCATAGTCTGAAGACTGATTGCAGTTGAACACAAAAAAAATACTTTCATCATTGCCACTGTTTAGCAACTTACTTAAAGGTACTAGCATAATATTTTGGCTTGCTCTTTGTTGTAAGTTTGAATAATAATAATATATATTTGACTAAGCTTATTACAGGTTATTAGTAACTTATTAATATTATATAATGTACAAGTACTTACTTATTTATTTTAGTTTTGTTGCTTATTGTTGCTTCAAACGAACAAACCTGAATATTTTATTAAAATACCTATGATGATATGAACCTATGGTTATATAAGATGTACACACTGATTAAAGCTTCATGTAAAGTATATTGTGTTTTTATTAAAGGATGCAACATTTAATAATTTCAAGTAAATTTAATAATAAAGATATTCTATTTTATTATAAATCTCCTGGGGAGGCTGAAACCACGGGCACATCTTTGTGGTTTATTACTGATGAACCACTCATAGTCATCTGCGGTAGTTATGTACAACTTTGATGACCCAGCCATGTCTGGATCTTCTATGTGGTGGTTTCTATCACATATGCTACTGGTGGGTTCTAAAAGAAAATAAGGTAAATATATATTATAAAATCAAAACAATCATTTTGTGATAAAATACAGATATCAATGTTTTTTGTCTTATTAGCTCCTACAACATTATCTAAAAAATTACAATAATAATGTTATCTAACTTAAGATATTATATGACCTAATGTATGGATTACATTGGCTACGCATTGTCATATTGTAGGACCGGATATGTCCTAAAACTGTGACCACCAGAGGACAGGCAGCAGCGCCCCTAAGGTACACGGTGGAAGAACTGTGATCCCCAAGCCGCCTGCCAAGCGTGGGGAAAATAGCATTTACCCCCTCTATGGGAGAGGCCTATGTTATACCGGGAAGCAATTGACGAGGCTTTCACAGGATCGACAATGGTTTCCTACTGCTATTACATTAAGTAGGTACTTTTTGATAAACTGTATCTGGCCATGATTATAATAGCATGGCTGCCTATAGAAATATTCATTTGCTTCTGAATTTACATATTTAGGGGCACTGGCATGAAAATAAGAATAAACATTACATGATAAACAAGAAATTTTACAGAGAATATAACAATAATCATTCTCATGAACAATAGTTTCAACCCTCATCATCAGCCCGGAGACGTCCGCTGCTGAACGAAGACCTACCCCTTAGACCGCCACAGTGTACGACAACCTGCCATTTGCATCCACCGGTTGCCGGCGACTTTTACAATGTCGTCAGTCCACCTAGTGCGAGGCCTTCCTACGCTGCGTAGGACGGTTCGCGGTCGCTACGCAAGAACCTTTCTTCCCCATCGGTTGTCAGATTTTCGTTCTTTGGCGAATATCCTCGTTCCGGATTCTATCGCGCAAAGTAACTGAGCATAGCTTGCTACCTTCACCCGGCCCGCCCCGAAACTACAACCATTACCTAATTACCTTGTCTTCTTCTAGCCAATTTTAGCCCTGTTTGTTTTATTTTTCTGCTATTACTTTTTTCGTAAAAATAAAACAGAAAACAAAATTCACTTTAAATCCCGTGCCAAATAAACAAATACTCGTAATATGACTTAGGCTGTCATAATTTTGCGATTGTCGATGTCATGAAATGTCAAACTCCACAGATTATTATGTGCTTCATATTGAATTATGAGTGGTTTTCTCAAGGTTTGGTAGTGAATAGCAAGTGTAAAGCGAATTCATTCTTCTATTTCAGGGGAATGGCAACATCGATCTGTTTATTATGTTTGTCTATGGTTTATTAGTTAAAATATGGTTATAATAGGTTTATGCATAACAACACATTTTATCGGCTTTATAGGCTATAATGAGTTTAAAACGCGTTATAACTATAAAGCTGTTATGAAACTGTTTAAGCAATTTTCATGCATAAGACCGTTTGGTTATAACCCTTTTCAACCGACTGCAAAAAAGGAGGTTCTCAATTCGACTGTATGTTTTTTTTGGTATATATATAAGTAGTTTATAGTTAGTTTTTAATATTTATTTTAAGTTTTATACATAACATGAATCTATATACAAGGTTAATTCTAATTAGTTAGCATCCTTTTATGTGCATATTCTGTACATCAAAACAAACAACTTTTACTATGGAGCCAACACTGAAATCGCGAAAAAAAACCCAGCTATTCCATACATTTTTCCCAAGGTTGATGAACTTTTGTATGGAACAGCTGATATTTTTAGTCGCGTCAAATAAAATAAACGATGTCTTGAATTGTCCATTATTTTAGTAAACGACAAAAGCACTTTTACTATCAAAAGATACGCTTAGTTACAAAATGTTAACTTTCACCAACGAATTTTCACACAACGGCCCTTTCTCTAGAATAAGAGACAATGGTAATACAGATAATTGTTATGCGGGCTAAATGTTACATCGCGTAGTGCGATTTCGCACTTTCGTTACATTGTCCAGCTGTCAATGTCACAAAGGGACTCGGGCGCGGCCCGAATAATTCGGGTTACGATTAGCATTTCAAATTCGGAATGTTGATTAATGCTGAATAGGTATTGTTGTCGACAGCTGGAGTTTCTCGAAGAGTTGTCAAACTACCTTAGAAGTGTTTATGATTAATAATATTCACTGTTGATATAGTCAATCAAAGCAGGAACTGGATGGGTGCTTTCTACTTTCTTTTATATTGAGAATGTTTAAGGATATATGCAATGTAAAGCAATAAATGGAATAAACAGACTGCAACTTAATTTACAACAAAATCTTATTAATTAAGCATTGCACACTAAAATGGAAGGGCTAATTATAATTTTATTTTTTTAATTTGACTTAAAATCTTATCTTAGTAAAAGAAAACCAACATCACTACAAAAAAAAAATTTGCAAGCAAAAAATTAGGACCTGGGTATGTCTTAAAGCTGCATCCAGTACCACCGGAGGACGGGCAGTAGCGGCTTCTCGGTTAAAGGTGGTTAATATTCTACGATCCCAAGCCGCTTGCCAAGCGTGGGGATTATGGCAAACCTAGGGAGGGGTTTGAAACTATCTCTAAATATTTCGGCGCAGTAACAAAATCACGGTAAATATCCCGTAAACAACCATAGAAATGTAATGAATAACCGTGGTAGTTTTCAATCTTTGCAAACTAGCGGAGTAACTATGACTAAAATGACTCAACTATCCCGGGCGTTATACCAACATCCTCAAACAAAGCGTGCACTGCGACACGTACTTTGAAATCGTTGCATATCCACGCCTCCATTCGACACATTACGAAGCCCATTGTTTTGTAACTCGATCGCAACGTCTTTTGACAATGCCGAACAAAAAATGACGACCCTAGACATGATTTGCATCATTACGTTGCGCAAAATTATTTACCTATAATTGCACCTACGCTTTAAGAATAATTTGTATAGAGTGTTGTATAAATTAAGGTACGAAAACATATTTCATACTTAAATCATATATACCTACTATAGATACAGTCTCTATAAAAATCAAACCTCAAAAGTGTCCCCGCGCTAATGCCTAAATCTAGGTACTTGTGGTGTTAAGTTTAATTAAATAAGTTTATTCCCAAAAATCAAAAATTCTAGTAATCTTTCATATTCTCAAGTTCACGTACTACATTATAGTTTATTGAAAATGAGGTCATAAGATAAAGTCGATTTGATTAACTCTAACCACATTTCTAGTTTAGTGTTAAATTCAAGGCAATTTTATAAAAACTAACTCAACGAATGCAGACGAAATTCTTTAACGTTAATTAAAAGCCCAATTAAAGACAATTTTGTCCATAAAATACCGACAGTAAAAACAAATTTATTGCAGAACTTTGAACTCAAACTTGCACAAGATTTAGTTAAAGAAAAGTGATAAGTTCATATCAAAGATCAACTGCTTACCTCGACATGGTTGACTTGAAAGTATTTTTTCATTTTGTTAATATCATTAAAACAATTAATTGAACTACCCCGTATGAATTGCATAAAACGGGAGTTGGTAAAGTGGAATTTCTTTAGATATACATTCGATATAGGCTGATGATGTCGAAATCAAGAAGACGTGGTAGGTCAGTTAATAGGGTAGATGACTGATGTTTATATCGTTGAAACCAAAAGCTTAGATGAAGAATTTAAGTAAATATAGTATGTTTATTGAAAAAATAATTTTAATCGGTTAATAATGTTCTGATATATGAGCGTTTAAAGTTTTTATTAGAGACAAGTCTGTCCCTTTCCCACAAAACAAAAAATTACGTCTCGCCTTACTTGTCAGAATAGAATTTATATGGCGTACAGAGAAGTGACGTCACGATTTTCTGTTTCTTCTCTCTGTCTAGCATGATATTGAAATGCTTATAAGTTGCTTTTTTTTAATCAGATTTTCATTAATCGGCTATATTTATGGGCCACATTTTAATAGGACAATTAAAAAAAACCAGTCATCTAGCCTATTCTCCAAACATTCGTAAGGTTGTGGGTTCAATCAATCTCGCTTCATGGTTTTCAATTCAAAACAGCCCAAAACAAAAGTGATCAAATGAGATACGATTGAATAAGAAAATTAAACCTAAAAAGATGATACGGAAATAAACCATCTAAACAATGTGGCGGGGCGTACTTAACTTTTTTTACAATCAAGTGATAAGACGAGCAAGACGTTCGCCTGGTGGTAAGCGTCACGCCTGCCACTAACAGTAGCTGTGACAGAATTGTGAACTTGCGAACACAATCCTGCTCCGCACTGCACTACGCTTGGCAACCTGAGATATTAGATGTTAAATCTCTTCATACCCAGTAATTTCACCGGTAACATTGCCCTTCAAGCCGGAACACAGTAATGCTTGCACACTACTGCTTATCGGTTGAATAACTGGCAAAGGTGTAGTACTTCTCCAGACGGACTCTGCAGTAGAGTCCTACCGCTACAAAAAATGAATGAAACATGAACTTAAAAATATTTTAATCATATTACTGTTTATCATGAAAAAACTGAAATTCTGCGAAACTGTCCGTAGACCAACGAAGTAATTTTGCGTTATCATCCACCACTAAGACAAAACAATGGGCTGACTCTTGACCTATACCCAAAGCCAAACCATAATTACTGTCAGAAATTTTCAAACCTCTTCATTTTCTAATCAAAAAACCCATTTTTTCTCCAACACCAATTCGCATCGTCTGACAAGAACATCCCAATCAAAATCAATCCTGCCAACGTAACAAAGGATACCAATCAAGTTAAATTATGAAACGAGTTCCTTGTAGGGTTCCGTGCCAAAATGGTATAGAGAGCTTTTACGCCCAGCGCCCATTGGTTATTTAAAAAGCACAAGCAGGCAAACTTAACTTCCCGGTTTACTGTATGTATTATTAGGTTTACGCCGTACCTGTGAAATTAAGAGCGCGACAGAAGAGCGGCGGTACAATTTTGGAACCTATGATAATCCAGGTGGAGTTGAATTTTCCACACCACTTGTACTCGCCTTGGATCACCTTTTTGCAAGACTGCCCAAATAAACGAGTGTATCGTTTTCAGGGTGCATAATATGTGAGTTTTTTTATTCCACCATAAATTATAAGCTTTTTGGAAAAAATAAACAATTATGGTGGCTGAACGGTGCCATTTTGAATTTAGTTAGTTTTTTGGCACGGCAGTCGTGTTTTTAGTATGTATCTGTATGGTAAAGCTAATTTTATCAAATAGGTACTCATTGGAAATACGGTACTATAAATTATTCGGTCCAAACTGTGACTTTGTAATTTGCACGGCCGCAACACACACACAGAATCACTACACAATTTCACAAAGATCAGATCATCGCTACTCAAGTATTATGCTGAAATGTAAGTGTCGAAAAAACACAAAAACAAACATAGTAAAGTCAATTCTTTCCATTTGACCCTTATACCTACGTAAACTTACAACTTATTTTGCCAAATATACTTACATAAGATAATAAGTCTATAAAATACGGAACCATCAACAACTGAAAGTGAGTTTTAAAGTTTTGACCACTTTTGTTGAAGCGTCTCAAACGGGCGTAAGAAATAAATTGCCTCAATAATATGTTATTAACTTACCTCTTTGAAGGGATGATTGTCCAAATCCTGGAAGAGAAAAAACTTGATTAGACCAGGTTTCATACAAAAGGATCGCGTCTAGTTTTCTACAAAAACTAGTGCTTCGAAGCTTCGCTTGGAAACTCTATTTAGCCACCAACTAACAAAAAACTAATTTATTGGTTTGGTTAGCATTAGTTACAAAATAAGGTGAGTAATGTTATAGCCTTAGAGCTCAGTTGGTAGCATGTCTCGTTAAGAGCGGGCGTGGGTTCGATTCTCGATCAGGGCAAAAAAAAATACTAACATAGGTGTTTATTCTGTATTCTGTAATTAACCTACACGAACTTAACTAAGTAGGTAAGTACTTTATATATTTTATACTTTTTTTAAATCAATGACGTGCTGTATTTTTAAGTAGTTTTTATGCTAGGGTTACATAAACACCTAACCATAATTAATAACCACGTTAATGTGCTCGCTTACAATGTTACACACAGATTCAGCCAGGTGTCCGACAGTACCCTAGTTTCGGAACCTAGTTGTTTGAGTGATTACGATTAGTTAACACTAGATGTAGAGTCACTGGAAGCGACAAGAGAATGGAACGCATTTAATTTGTATTTTTTTTAATTTGTCAGCCAGGACGCATTATTTGAAATTGCTATGAATGTATAATATTTGAAATTTGTAAGCAAACAAAATTTTAAAGGAACAAACATTTAAACATTTTAAATATATATTTTTTGGCCTTCTTGATACAAGGAGGTATGGGAAATTAATACTACTAGACCCCTGCCTGCGCATGGAAAATGTCTTAAGTCTTTACATAATTGACCTAAAAGCAATAAATTTAATTCAAATGTAATCAGCAAAATGTAATAATTCAGCAAATAACATATCGTTCAATATCAAAAAATAAATAAATAGATAATCTTTTAATGTTACCCACGTTTAAGTTTGTAAATGAAATAATTTTAGCAAGTATTTCCATTTATTTTTATATTTTTTTATTTGGCTTTCAATTTCCCACAAATATATTAAATTTCCTGTAAGTTAAAATTACGAATCTAAATAAAATTCTTAGTTTAATTTTACTAAACAAAAATATCTCTCTGTGTGGTCCAAAACGGGCAGCTTGTCTGATCTTTAGGACGACACCATCCATCAAGATAACAGTCTAAAAGAAATATTGGTTAGATGCATTTTGATTAATTAATTTTTGAAGTGACAGCAAATTTTATCGGAATTTAAATTCAACAAAATGCGGTCTTTTTCTCTATGTTTTCATTTACTGAGATTTTTTGAAGAAGAAAATGTGTAATAAATATAAAATATATCCCTATGATAACAACTAACATATTATTTAACTTTTTTTTTTAAATATTCACAACAACTATAATTGTGAATATTTCAAGTTATATAACTTCTTTCTTTTATCATTATCAGTATTCTATCAACAATCTGGTCCATTGCACAAGCTTAGCTTAGTTTGAAGTTAGAGACGCTGTGTAAAAAGTATTTCCAATATTTATTAATTTATAATAAATGTAATATAAATATAATATTTATTTATAATAATACAATTTTTATTCGCATCATAATTATATTGTCGAATAACTGTTACTTAATTTAAGGTTAATATTTTATTTTATCTAATAAGTTTGCTGTTGTCTATCTAGCATGAGGTTTATACCTATAATTGAAGCGGCATAATTATGAATATAAACAAACCTATAAAAATGCTTTAAAAAAAATGTAAGCCCAAACCTATCACAATCGCTTTAAAGGCACTTCCACTGTTCTACTCAATAGATCCTTGTAAAAGAATTACCGACATGCATTGATTCAATGTCGGTCATTGTAACTTCCCTAACTGTGCACGTTCACTTTCGGACAACTCACTTACACCTATGTATGTTTATATATTTGCTTATAAAACTCATATACACATTATAATAGGTGTCGTAAGAAAAAAGCATATACCTACATAATTATAAAGACTTTGACTGCCTTATAGCTTATTTCTTAGCAGCTCTGCCTCGTGATGTTGATTTGGGATCAATTCCTCTCAGGACTTGAGCTCTGTGTGTATTACATTTAAAATAAAATTAGGTAAAAATGAAGTATTCTATCAGTTATCTGGTTATAACAAGCTAAGTATGTTTTTACATTTTAAATGTTAAAAAAAACTCATTATGTTCACCAAGGAATGTTGTTATAAGCTTTCTCATTTGAAGTTCATATAATAATCGATTATAAATTTAATTTATTTAAGTGCTTCTGTACGAAATCCTTATTTTATCTAACTCGGTTTTATTTACCCTGGTCCTAAGGTAAGGCAAGAAAATTGAACCCTATACTAAGCCTACACGGTCTTAGGTACTGAAGGGAGAAGTTAATAGAACGGAAAAGTGACGCGTCTCGCTAGCCTAGCATACGTGCAAATGCACTTATGTGATATATATAATTATTGTATATTATATTATTAGACTGGGAATACTCCAAAATACAATTCAAATAGACGCGTAGGAAACTAAACCACATTGCATCGTAATTAGGTCTATTTCAAAATGGTATTTCGATCGTTTTACTTCAAATGCGCGGCCAATGACTGGTCTTATTACTGGTCTATTACTTACGTCTTATTTAGTAATAAAATTATGTGTGAAACTGTACTTTTGCAGAGTCCGCCTGGGTAAGTACCACACCTTTGCCAGTTATTCAACCGCCAAGCAGTAGTGTGCATGCATTACTGTGTTCCGGTTTGAAGGGCAATGTTACCAGACAAATTACTGGGTATTAAGAGATTTAACATCTAATATCTCAGGGTGACGAGCGCAGTGCAGTGCGGCGCAGGATTGTGTTCGCAAGTTCAAATTCTGGCACCGCTACTGTTAGTGGCAGGCGTGACGTTTACCATCAGGTGAAAGTCTTGCTCGTCTCGTCACTTGAATGAATTAAAAAAACATGACGACAGCAGTTTTCCATACTTTGACAGCCGTTCTAACCTAAAAAGTAGGGCTTTCGCTTTTATGTGGTCTTAGAGTATAGGCGGTTAGAATTCTCATTATAATCAGTCTATCAGCCACTACAGGCCAGGAGAAATAATGGCCAGCACATTACGTCTTCCAAGGCACGCCTGTCATCACGATCTTCGGGTTTTGCTTCCAACTTGGAACTTCCACCTTGGAAGCTCCAAGGAAGAATATCTAAGGAATCAAAGAAGGATCCTTGGAAGTTCCTAGCACTGATAACTGCTTTTAACGTATAATCTCACTTCGCCATGAAGTGGTTAGATTGTTAATTTTTTATTTTTGTGATCGAATGAGTAGAGAAAATTACATTTTAATCACAACATTGAAATCATTACCTATATACAAGGACTTTGATTCCATAAAAATCACATTGAAACAACTCAATTACGAACACCGTAATTTTAAATAGGTTTCTCAACCACATAACGATGTTACGAAATATAAAAATTAACTATTATTGCTACCTAATAAAGTTATTACGAATTACGTGTTGCGTTACGATAAAGATTATTTTCCTATGATTGTTAACTTCTACAGGTGAGAACAGATCTATTAAAGGCTCAGAGATCATGTATAGGGATGCCCAATAGTTGAGAAGAAACAGAACAGTATTAGGTTTGATTTGAAATACTGCTATTATTGAAAATATCGGTTTCATCACACTTGCTCGTAAAGTGGATCTTATTACATCGGTTTTAGGCTCATAATCCAAGCTATTACGTTACATTATTACTTTACATTACGGCACTAGTGCTATAATAGGTATAACTCGGTAATGTCAAGTTTGTACGTGACTGCAATTAGACGTATAATGAAGCACTCTTAATATAGCCGGGTAATACTTACAGATTTTTGTAACACCAACAAAGAGTTCTTATACCGCTGAAGTAAATGTCAACCTGCGCGCGCATTGCTGGTTTGGGCGCCATTTTCCGCAAATGTTTGTTGACGTTTTCGCTGTGTGGTTGATTATTATCAAAAAAAGTTTGTTTTTTCCTCGCAAGTGTGATGAAAACAGTCGTGTGAAACTCTTGTGCTATGTTAGTCATTACACTCTTGGCTTCCTTATCGCGCTCGCCTTCGGCTCGCGCGCATAATACCGCCTCTAGTGTATACATATATACATATTCCAACATAGCACACTTGTATCATAATGTACTATTTCATCACACTTGCTCGTAAAGTAGATCTTATTACATCGCTTTTAGGCTCATAATCCAAGCTATTACACACGCGTGCTTTTTACTTTACATTACGGCACTTGTACTATAATAGGTATAACCCGGTAAAGTCAAGTTTGTACGTGACTGCAATTAGACGTACGTATACGAAGCACTCTTACTATAGCCGGGTAATACTTACAGTTTTTTTGTAATACCAACAAAGAGTTCTTATGCCGCTGAAGTAAATGTCAACCTGCGCGCGCATTACTGATTTGGGCGCCATTTTCCGCAAATGTTTGTTGACGTTTTCGCTGTGTGGTTGATTATTATCAAAAACTCGTATCATAATGTACTATTACGTAATACGTAACCTGTTAATTCTGTTTTATTTATTTATTTATTTATTGAATGATAGGCGAGCAGCAATATGCTGATGTGCCTATATCAAACAGTGTTGAAATTCAGTATTTGTCTGTTAAGTCTATCTTCTCCTTTTTTATCCATTTATCCAGACTGTTCTTAAATGCGTTTAAGGATTTGGATGA
This sequence comes from Erannis defoliaria, assembly GCA_905404285.2. Taxonomy (NCBI): domain Eukaryota; kingdom Metazoa; phylum Arthropoda; class Insecta; order Lepidoptera; family Geometridae; genus Erannis; species Erannis defoliaria. Next base: position 2,285,332 of record FR990090.1, on the reverse strand, counting down.
AATTATATCCTCAGGCAACCTGTTCCAATTATAAACGACTCTATTGCCAAGGATGTGGTGTGCAGTGTTGGTCTGTGATGGAGCTGGCTGCAGAAGAATTTTATGTCGTCTACTTTCTCTAGTGTAGTCTTTAAGTGAGTAGATGCTATGGATGTCAGGAAGATTGTAGAACCCGTTCAGGATTTTAAATGTCTCAATTAAGTCACCACGCATGTCATGTTTGTCATTGATTTATTCCAGTAATTTTGATTTTAAAACCAAACTACTGATCCGATTTCTATAAAAAATATATGGGACCATCTCTGAAGTATCACCTACCAGACAAAAAACTATCAACAAAATCAATTCATAAATTGCGGAGTAATCACGTTACATACAAACAAAAAAAACATAACAGTCGAATTGAGAACCTCCTTTTTAGCAGTCGGACATATTTTCAAAAGGTTCTCAATGATGATGTCATCCAGGTAGTTGAAATTTACGTTGTTTTTTAAATAGCATATTATAGTAAAACTCGACCGTTTACAGCAGACAAATTGTTATTATTTTACACATGACTTATGCGTGGAGTCTTTGGGCCTCTGTATAGCATATCATCTGTGTGATTGGCGGCTACTGTAATAATGGGTTTGAAGATAGTTGTGGAGCAAGGAATGGAGTGACACCTTAACAAGCGGAAGTTACACTTAAAGAGAGTTTAGTTGGTAATTTATATAATTGTAGCTTACCTAGCTAAGTATTGATTTATTTTTAAAATTTTCAAGACGTTTTCTAAAGTTACTTTTTTCTTTTTTTTAAATGTTGAGTTTGAAAAAGCTAAGTTTGTTAGTTTTAATTCTTATTATAGCGGTCACTCGAAACAATTTTAAAATAATAAAAGCATTCCATTGGCCGCTAGTCTAATTAAGACAAGTCACGCGCATATTGAAGGTCCTTATTCAAGAGTCCAGTTCTCTTGAATTTCATGCTTTAGGCATTTTTAATCCGCATAAAAAAGGAGGTTCTCAATTTTTCCTTTTTTTTATCTCAGAACGCCGTCATTTATAAACCCTTCCGGATTTTTTAAATATTTTTTTTTATACTTACTTTCACATTGGTCCGACAGACATTTCATCAAAATGGGTTTTTCATCAAAATCATCAAAAAAAGATGTCATCCAAGTACTTAATTGAAATTTTGTTTACGTGGCGTGTAGCGTGGTAATACAGCCAGCATAATGGGCACATTTGCACCAGGTACTGTGAGGGGCGGGTTATTTTCTGACTGACTGATTGTTATTTTATTATTAATTTTTGACTACGTTGTAATGTTAACTAATGATTTGCAAAATAAAACGTTTATATATTTAGCTATATGATGTTGTATAACGCTGTATGATGAAAAACAATTATATTCAATATTTTTATATGAAGTGTTTCCACACTTTGGGTATTTCTATGATTTTTGCTCGTATGTAAAGTATGAATTTTAAGTCTCACGACTGGCTTTTGTCCGAGTAAAACATCGCAAAGACGCTTCACAAAATCCACGGAACAAGCTAAAACGCTACTATCCTGCTGAGCTGCTAAAAACATATAAAGCCTTAGTCACTCGGGATGATGTAAGGTTTCTAAAGATATCTTACATACCTTAGAGTAAATACATCCAAATCTGTTCAGACATTTATAAGCTGTTTTGGAATAAAGAAACTCACATACCTACATACATATACCCTTTTAACCCTTTTGTTTCTTACTGATCCTTGGTGAAGTCATCCTTTTTTTCTTGTCCTAAATCGGTATTCTTAACTCGTCCGACAGAATTAATTTAATTTATAAAACATTACACTCCTTTTTATGGGTTGTCGTGTAAAAAACATCGACATACCTACCTACTAATTCGCCAACCATTTTAATTTTATTTATTTAAACGGGATTACTCATGTTTAACTTATTGGATACTCTGACTGTAGTTTCGGTTACATCCAGTGACCTTTTTCAAGGAATGTAAACGAGTGTTCAAAGCTCGCGGCATAAAATGACACCAAACAATTTCAAACCCAATACAAGCAAGGATCTAGAGTTCATTTTCATTCCCGATTGTCTGGCCTCTTTGCATTAATTGTAAGGCTGTTCGTACACAAGGTGACGTTAGGCGACGACTCCGGTAGCGACTTTTTAGCCAAACGAGTTTCGCCTGCTATTTGAAAATTACTTAAAATCTTTGATTACTATGTTATTTTTTATATTTTTTTGTTACTTTATAGGCTTGCGTTTGACTGCCATCTCGTCTGATGTTAAACGAAGATGCAGTATACGATGGAGCACGCTTACCTAGAAGAAACCGATTCACTCGCGACTTGAAGACACACTATTTTCGTGCTTAGATAACTAGTTACTTCGATGCGATCCAATATTATCCATCCACTGGGTGTAGTATGTATTATAAGTATGTATTTACGAAAAAATATATATATAAGTATTCTATCAGCTATCTGGTTTCCATAATACAAGCTTTGCTTAGTATGGGGCTAGATGACGCTGTGTGTAAAATGTCCCCCAATATTTATTTATTTATTATTATCCACGACGGACGATTAGGGGCAATTTCGGAACTAACGCAATCTAAGACCTTTTTTATTCGCACTGCGAGGTTGTAGAACTTTTTGCCGAAGTCCGTGTTTCTTGAAATCCATAGTGAAGGGCCGTACCAACGCTTATTGTGGAACTGATTAGGCTCAGCTGCCGACGCTGCGCGACCGCAAACCATATTGCGGGGCGATAAAATTCACAGTCGCGCAGCGTCGGCAGCTTAGCCTATTCGGTCCCGCAATAAGCGGTTCACGGTACTGCCCCAGGTTCTTTTTAGATAAGCGTGCTCCATCCTAAACCTGGTCGCTTAGCATCAGGCAGGATGTGGTCAAAGGCAAATCTATCATTTAAAAAAAAAAACATTTTCGAAAATCCGTAATTAAATTAAGTGCAAATGCTCATCTCTGTGAGTGTGTGGGTGCTTTGGTGTTTTTTCACGTTGTAACGACCCAACGGATGTGAATGAAATTCTGAATGGCTATAGCTTATACCTGGATTAATGCTTAGGTTGCTTTATATCCCGAAAAAGTATATGTTCTTCGAAGATTAGCGGGTGAAATTACGGGACTCTGCTAGTCCTACTATCCTAGGTCAACAATTGTATATTAGGATGTTTGTTAATCACGAAAAAACTTCTGGACGGATGTGGATTAAATTTGGCGTAGAGGTAGATTCAAATTCAAATCCTTTTATTTCGACATTTTTTTTAAGTCATTTTAAATTATTAGATTATACCTTGGAATTCTACTAATATTATAAACGCGAAAGTTTGTATGTATGGATGTATGGATGTTTGTTACCCTTTCACGCTGAAACGGCTGAACGGATGTAGATGAAATTTGGTACAGAGGTAGCTTATACATTGGAATAAAATATAGGCTACTTTTATCCCAAGAATCGCGTGTGAAACCGAGGGGCGCAGCTAGTAACATATTATAAGCTACTTGTTATCCCAGAATTCGCGGGTGACATTGCAGAGCACTGGCATTTTTGAAGACATAATTGCTCCGTTGCCTCCTTCCAAAAATTTAATAATACTAATGCCTACTCTTACTACTACTACTAGGTGAAGTGGCAATGGGCAGGACACATCGCTCAAAGAACTGGGGGGCTAAAATGATCGCTTATAGCAATTCTGCATAATATGATCCTATGATGATTCATTTCGCAAATCGTAAACCGGTCACTTACACGCCAACTCATACTCTGATTTTGCATATGATTCTATTACGGAATTCATTAGTTTGACAGTTTTCTATAGAATATCGTAAAATGGTCGATGAAAGATGAATTGCATAAAGTCAACTAGCAGATTCGTTAGAAGTTACTCGAGAGCAAATTTTTACAATTCATTCTGCTAAGAATTCATTAGATGAACTGTTTTTAGGGGAATTGCTTAATGCGGCCATTTTAGACCTCCTGATAACTGAAGAAAGGTTCTTGAGTGGCGACCGCGAACCGGAAGACGCAGCCTAGGAAGGCCTCCCACTAGGTGGACCGACGCCATTGTAAAAGTTGCAGGCAACCGATGGATACAAATGGCAGGTTGTCGTACAGTGTGGCGGTCTAAGGGAGAGGCCTTCGTTCAGCAGTGGACGTCTCCGAGCTGATGATGATGAATGCCTACTATTATTTTGATCGCGTTGTGTATAAACTGCGTTAGGTTGTAGGCGGAGCGCCCAAGACTGAGTGACCCAATGACATGACATTGAAGTAACTCATGTAGATACAAAACTTTATTTGGAAATGAAAGTTTGGAACTGTGTTAGACGGAAGGTTAATTAATTCGACAACTACTGACAACAAATTATTTTCTTCCAGCTTTCTTGGACGGAAATGAAAAGAGAGTTTTGTTTCAAATAACATCTTATTAATCAGAAGCATCAAATGGCGCGATTATAAATATAAATATACTCTTAGCGATGAGAGACGACCATGAAGGAGGCCTTTGCTGCAGCAGTGTGCTTTTAAGTGAAATAAAATCACATAGCTTAGAATGTGTAATCGTTTTAAAGGACTCTTTTTCAAATTTCTTTTGTTTTTAGAATATCAGTTGTTTTTCCGTGGGTCTAACTATAATCCAAATACCTATTAATCGCACATGCACCAGTGTGTTGTCGTGGTGCCTAGTAAATATTTTAAGAAATGGTCATTTGTTTCAAGAAGTGGCCGTTTCAAGAAAAGTTAATTTGAAGAAGTGGTCATTTCAAGAAGTGCTGGTATTTGTGGTCCAAAACCGCCGAAACGAAAATAAATGTGTAAATTCGTCCTGACTCTCAGTAATGTCAAATATAATGGCGAAAATACTATATTGCCGTTGCTAATACACAACGTAGCATCCAATTCACACACTTGCACCCATGTCACCCATCTGAAGACTGACTAGATCGTTTATTGCGTAACTTCAGTGACCTTTCCAACACCTAGACAACCGACACGAGTTCTTCAGCTACTGCGACAATATGATGACAACATCCCATCATCAATAACTCTCATCAAATCCTTATCTAGTCCTGTCAAACGTCTTGAGAAACAGTTCTCATTGTTTTAACCCTGTTTTAAAAACCAGTAGGACGACCAAACCACCTGGTACTTCAAATGACAATGCGTGATGTTCGCGACCTTGCGATCGGAAAGTCGATATTGGCAGTGGTCACTTAGGATGTCGAATTTGATTGCGATAGAAAGGTGACGAGATTTATCGATTAATGGATCGGTTTGGTTTCAAGTTCATTGGTTAGAAAAAGGATCTAAGTCACGATATTGTAGAGTAACGTGTACGTTTTTTTTATTATACAAACGTATACCACATTCTAATAGCAACGGTTCTTTTCGACCGCCTTCAAAAATGGAAGTTCACAATTCGACTGCATTTCACTGTTTTTTTGTATGTTACATATTGTTATGTTATGCGATTATTCCGTCAACTATGAAAATAGATTGTGATGATCATTTTTTTTTGTTTGGTAGGTATACTTCAGAGGTGGTCTCATATACATTTTATCGAATTCGGCTCAGTAGTGTGCTTTTTAAATCAAAATTACTGTGAAAATATGAAGATGTCATCCAAGTAGTCGAAATTGAAGCCCTTTGTTTAACTCGTCGTCAGCCATAAAACGTCCACTGCTGGACGAAGGCCTCCCCTTTATAGAGGGGCGTTGCTATAATCCCCACGCTTGGCAGGCGACTTGGGGATCGCAGAATGGTCACCACCGTTAACCAAGAGGACGCTGCTGCCCGTCCTCCGGTGGGTCTGGTTGCAGTTTAAGGACATACCCAGGTCAAACCGGGTTGTTTAACTAACTCAAAACAAAAAAAAAACTAACTTCACGCAAAAACACAACAAACTTTTTAATGCTGGATTATTTTGCTTTGGTTTTAACGTGAATGTGACAACCAAACAAAGTCCATGTTCCATGTTAATAGTAGTCTAGTCTAGAGTCAAGTTTAATATGATTAAAGCAAGATTCCTTATACAAAGGTTTGGTGGGCGGACCAGTATTGAGTACTTAACTACGGCGTATATCCGTATGTATGGAATACCTCGCATGGTCACATTAATATACTTTTTTGTTGAGTAAAGATGTTTGGTGACGGTTTTGATATTACATTATAATATTTTTTCTGGAATTTCATCGGTCTTTATTAGGAAATCCCAGCAAAAAAATGTGTAACAAAAAGGTTCAACAATACGGGTATGTATGTACTCATCAATTTATTTACACCTTTTACTATGGGGCCAAACTAGAACTCGCGAAAAAAATAGCTGTTCCATACAAAAAAATTATTGACCTTGGTCAAAATGTATGGATAAAAAATTACCCATCATTATCAGCCTATCATATTCCACGTGCTGGAAATAAGCCCCTCCCAAGGCACGCTACTCGGCCCCATCTTCAGTATTCCGCTTCCAACCACTGCCAGGTGGCCTACGTATATCGTGACTCCATCTAGTACCAGGGCGTCCCGTGCTACGTTCGCCGATTCATAGTCTCCACTCTAGAACCCGCCTACCCTAGTGGTTATCAGTTCTGTCTACGACATATACAATTTGTCACAAAAAGGTACAAAAATACTGAAGGGTATGTATGTACTTAGGGGTCAATGTCGAAGACAGAAGCTGGTATTAATGTCTGAAGTTAGATACTACTCTGAGGGATCTAATCCTCGATGATCCTAATTTACGTGACGAAACATAGATGTTAGTTCTGTGTCTGGGTGTAGTATGTATTATAAGTATATATTTACGAAAATGTAAGTATTCTATCACCTATCTGGTTCCATAATACAAGCTTTGCTTAATATGGGGCTAGATGGCGCTGTGTAAAATGTCCCCCAATATTTATTTATTTATTTGTCTATTAATATGTATGTAGAGTCTATTTTAGGTGGAGTTGAATGATCGAGTTAAACCGAATTAAGTATTTAGTTACTGATTATTAATTATTAGTACACCTGGCATTTGGAACAGATGCCTGACCATTTTCAACAGACTCCAAAAAGGAGGTTCTCAATCAGACTGTATATATATTTTTTCTTGTATGTATGTTACGCGATTACTGTGCCGATTATGAATTGATTTTGGTTGCGGTTGTTGCAGAATAAGAATAATAGTATATATTTTTTCACATTAGAATAAGAAATTCGGAATATACGTTAGTTTTTTTTTGTTCAGGTTAAATGTCATTCCATTATAAGAAATAGTATTAGGTAGGTAGTGTACTACATACTACATAGGCTACATAACTGGCAGAGCTATTATTTATTCTGTGTCTGAGCTGTCGGTAATTTTAGTTCTCCAATGATGCATAAAATCGTGTTCCCATACCTCACTAACAAACCGACTACCACATTAAGCGTGAACCTCAGACAATTAATGACATCATATTTAAACGGATGATTTGATTCATTCACTTCCTTATAAAATCTTCACGAATTAGTCATGCGTTAGTTTTTTAAGCTATATTTTTAACCTTCATGGTGTTTTTTCGCTGTTAACTTAATAATATCAAAAAGTTTCACGGTAAATTATAAAGTAAATTGATGTCGTGATGATGGTAGTTGTTTACGGATGTAAGAAATTGCTGTACTTACTGTATGCAACTTCATTTAAAAAGGTAATTTATTTAACCGTACAACACAATAAATACAAAACTTATATTATTTAATTCGATTTAATTCGGTATTATTATCTGAGATTTTTTTATTTTTTTATTATTAATTTTATGTTTAAAACTAAAAGCCCCGTAGATGATGTAACGTGGCCAGAATGCTGGCGGCATTGCCACACTGGATGACAATGCTAAGTTTTTGGCCAAAATAACACCAGCATTCCGGTTACTTGACACCTCGACTAACGTTGTAATATTTTTTTATATAATTTTAAAATATTTTTTACCTATATGTAAATAAAATCGTTATATTAATGATATCACTTAAAATCCACAAAAAAACCTTGATTGTTTTATAGGTTTTGGGTTTATTTACAGGATTGTAAGAGGCATCCTACTTTTGGACGTCCTATTTTCGGGGTAACATGTAACATTTTCTGTGCAGTAACAAAAAAAAACATATAACTTTTTAATAACAAACTATATATATTTTTTTAAATTTAAAAATAATTTATTTTGGTACCCTTTTTTAATTTAATATAGTTTAGTTAATATGTTTAAAATATCTATAAATGCATATTACAAAATGTATTCTGCTTAGTTTTTTTACTACAGTTTTTTCATGTTTTATGGTCTTTGAAAGTGGCAATTAGATAATAAAATAAAATAAATCTTTGAAACCTGCACTGTATCCGCTTCAACCGTTTTTACTCGCCATTGTATAATTTTATTTGAACATCTATGTTTTTCTATCATTGTTATTTTTATGATTGATAATTGATCAAGGCCTGAGTTTTTGTGATGATTGCTGAGTAACCGTCTCTTCTATAGAGTGACGATTAAACTCGCAAGAACGTTTAGCAAGTTCAGACAATTGCAACTTGCAACCTGTGATAAACTAGTAGATTATGCACTAAGGGAATAAAGCAGTGTCTTACGTCGCGGGCGGCATATTGAACCCTGAGCGTAACGAGGGAGTCTAGAGTTAACTCCCGAGCGTAGCGAGAGAGTTATATAGAGTCCTGGGTGAAGCGAGGGGTTCAAGCTGCCCAAGACGAGACAGGCTTTATTCCAGAGGAGCATACTCTACTTTTCACACCTTCTGCGAGACAATAAAAAACCAGGGCTATAAATTCACTGACAATCACAGGACCAAACACCGTCTTTTGTTTTACATTCTTTGTAAATGCACCTTTTGTTTTTTTGAGTTCTGCTTATGGTGGCCAGTTCGATTTTCGAGTTCTGTCTAACTAAGTACATAGGCAAAAAAGAGTAGCCGGTGCGCCACGTTTCGTACAGTAATTTTGTTGGAAAATAATTAATTGTAATAAAGTTATTGCGTAAGAAAAAAAACTAATTCAATAGTAATATAGATTAAAGTATTACACGAAACATTTACAAAGTGTCTTCATACAAAAATACAAAGAAAAATTTACTTTGAAATGGTTTTTTTAGAGGTAAATTTACGTTTTTTTTTCTATCGAGAAAATTATTCGCAATCGTGTTTTCGAAACAATAGCCAACTAGAAAAAATGACCTAGATTAACATGATTTTTTTTTCCAGTGCTGTCGAATTTGTACATTTGGCAAAAAAATAACCCGAAAAAAGCCAATTTCGGTGTACTCGTCCTCTTAATGTACAGCATAATACTAAACCTTGGGCCGGGGTAAGTATAATAAATCTGCATTTAAAAACACGGGGACGGGCAGCCGGTGGTGAGGATTCTGCGATCCCCAAGCCGCCTGCCAAGCGTGGGGATTATGGCTGCCCCGGCCTTCTTCCAGCAGTGGATCTTCTGGCTGATGATGTGTTAATATTAAACCAACAAAGACCTAAGATGTTTTTACCTGTAGATGGGTTGTCCCCCCGCCATATTTACTAGACGCAATCAAGGTAATTGCCGTGATCGCTACCAATCTTTCACTTCCGAATGTCCGGTAATACACTGCCGCTAATAGTATGTTTTCTAGCAAAAAGTTGGTGATATAGTGCATTTCTGTGAATTTAGACACTGCACAATCTACACAGGCACTGTGAGAGACAAAAAATGTTCATTTCACGCGTAAGTACTGTATTTTCACTGCAATGGGGAAAAAATATATATATTTTATCTTAGGCAACTGTCGTCACTTTGAAATGGATGACCGAGATAGATAGATCGTCTTGTATGAGAGAGTGAAAGAGAGCCACACCTGGGCGGTGTTGCGTATAAAGCCGGTCATATTATTTTCTTTTTTTATTCACAAACTGCATATAAACATGCGTAAGTATACTTATATAGGCAACTTCTAGACAGTTTTTAAAGCAGTTTTGTTCGACTATAACTACTCTATTTATTTCAACGCACTGACCAATACGAGATACTTTGTCCATAATAAAAAAGGGTTGTACTATTAAGTCACGTTATTATATAACACATCGTTCCTTCACCCAACCTTCACAAAATTACTCACGATTTTGCAATCAAATGGTAGGAAATGTTTTATAAGCAATATTGTAATTGTTTTAGGAAAAAAACCTTACGTTTTTGTTCAAATATTTACGGTAGTGATGAATCTGTTTTTTACTTGTGTGCGTGATGTTTTTTTTTAAATTAATTACACCTATTTGGTAATGTTTACTACCGGAATAAGGCATGATGCTTGACGTATCATCAAGTCTGTGCATCCATAATAACGTACGTGGAGTTTTGGCGACAACACGGAAAAATCATGTCGCTGCATTCTATTATTTTCTTAAACTAGTGTTTTTTCGCTAATTAATGATTAATAATGGTGGTGTTTTATTCATTGAGTGTTGAATTACATGCACGAGTGTGGGCAAGTGATATAACGTGGTGAAACGTGTCTTTTTGTGTTGTTTTCAAAACTCCATAAAAGCTCATAGTTAAGTCGCCACAACTTTACTAGGGCATGACTTGGACTCGACTTTGACTAATTTCGTGTGACTAACTGTGATTTTAATATGACATATTGGACAACTTGCAATATTATAAAAATGGATCTTTCGGGAACAAAAAAATCTCATCAGATACATTTTGTTTCACATCTTTGAAAATAGATCAAATGAGAAAATAAAACCTCACTAGATCCATCGTGGATCTGGCTCCTGTATCTACTGAGGTTGATCCGATAATACTACATAAACTTGAACATTCATTTATTCTTGACTCTGGCACAAAGTGGGATGCTAATAACAAAGATATAATAAAAAATAACGAACGTTTTTGTCTCATGTATTTGTCATAAGCTATTGGAGCTTATTTATTTTCGAGTTTATGTACGAATTTTCATATTTGCTTTTCTATGAAGGAAAGCGTCCTGAGGAAACCTACATAGGTACGCCCGGAGAAGAAGTCAATGGCGAATGTGAATCCATCAACCCGCAACTGGGCCAACGTGGTGGATATAGCTTAATCACACGTCTAGGGCCAAACATAATCATCATTAGCCCGGAGCCGTCCACTGCTGAACGAACGCCTCCCCCTTAGACCGCCACACTGTACGACAACCTGCCATTTGCACCGGTTGCCCGCGACTTTTACAATGTCGTCGGTCCACTTAGTGGGAGGCCTTCTTACGCTGCGTCTTCCGGTTCGCGGTCGCCACTCAAGAACCTTTCTACTTATCGGTAGTCAGTTCTTCGAGCGATGTGACCTGCCCATTGCCCATTGCCACTTCAACTTGCAAACCCTGCGAGCTATGTCGGTGACTTTGGTTCTTTGCGTTCCCAACACAATATGCTCAGATAAATAACCTGGACGAATCCAGCTGTCAGTGGACATCTTCTGGATGATGATGATGATAAATAACAAATGGACAACGTGAGCAGTATAAATTGGGCTTGAGATACATAGAAATCTAACCAGCTAAGAACGCACGTGATTTTTTCGCTTTTAATAACTAGAGTGGAATACATAGTTTACAAAAAGCTTGTGGTCATAAAACCAACCGAACAAAAGTTTATAAACAACAACATTTTGTTCCGTAATCACACACTTTAATTCTTATTTTTGCTAGCAATCTTTAGTATCAATTTGAATCCGACGTCCAATTCGTTTCATCGATAAAAATCTCTACCATGGAATCTTTAATCTCCGATTTATAGAAACACAATAGATAAATTTAGCTCTGAATTTCATGCACAATTTATTGGGATTTCGATGGACTTTTTTTGATTTTAGGAAGTACTGATTATTTGAAAAATCAGAGGAGTGGGCAGTCAAACGCAAGCCTATGAATAGTAAAAAAAATCTACTCTCAGTTCTACACACCAAAAATATTTTGTTTTCCTAGAGTAAGACAGAAATACTGAAATACGGTATTTACAATATGCGGTGTTCTTTGTTTTTCGCTTCGCACGTAGTGCATTCTGCCAGAGTCAAGTATATATGAATGTTCAAGTTTATGTAGTATTATCAAGTCAAATATGTCATGAAGTCACAGTTAGTCGCACGAAATTAGTCAAAGTAGAGTCCAAGTCATGCCCTAGTAAAGTGGTGGCGACTTTACTATGAGCTTTTACGGAGTTTTGAAAACAACACAAAAGACACATGTTTCACCACATTATATCACTTGCCCACACTCGTGCATGTAATTCAACACTCAATGAATAAAACACCACCATTTTTAATCATTAACTCGCGAAAAACACTAGTTTAAGAAAATAATAGAATGCAGCGACATGATTTTTCCGTGCTCCAGTCAAAACTCCTTATTCTTTGATATAGACACTTAAAAACATTTTGTCTGTTAAAAAATAATTAAAAAAAAATGTGTTTGTAAAATAGCGTCGATAGAAATAATAATAATTATTGTTCTAGAATATCTATTAAAGATCTTTTGCAAAAAATACAAGGCTTCTTTTTTCCAAATCTCCTTTCAAATTTTTATCTACTAAGTCATAGAGCTTTCCTTGATTTAAGACCAAATTATAATTATTTAACCAGTCGACTCTAAGCCATCAAGTAAATGCAAAGAGTTAGTTTTGGAAGAAACGTGGACACTCCTGTCTGTTTTATCGAGTGTTTATGCTTAAAAGCAGTGGCGTTTTATTCATAAACTAGATTTTGCGCGAGGGTATGTCTTTTTGTGTTGTTTCCATAACACCCTTGAAGCTTCTAGTAAATAAGTCACACTACTTTACTATGCTAAGACTTGAGACTTGACATTGAAATCCTTTGAGACTTATTTTGGGTTATTCACCAAGTGGACTCCAGGGGCTGTTGTTGATGTTGTCGATCAATTGGTATCAGTTGTTATATCGCCAACTGGACACGCTAGAATTTTCATGAGTGTCCAGATAGTGAAAAAAAGTTTGAATACATGTCTATTATCGTCAACTGGACATTATTATGTTTTATGGAAAAAGTACAGTCAGGTTAAAAATCGCTAGAAGTTTTCGCTAGAATCTCACTAATCGCTACAATGAACCTCATGGATGAACCTGCCTCATTTATAACCGACTTCAAAAAAGGAGAAGGTTCTCAATTTGACCGTATTTTGACCAATCTAAAAACTTTGAAATATTTGCAAAGTGCGATGTCAAAAACAAAGAGAAGAAAGTTTTGAAAAGTAAAACAATATTTGAAAATAATAGCCGAACGCACATCCTAATCCTAATATTATAGATGCGAAAGTGTGTGTGTGTGTATGTTTGTTACTCCTTCACACTGAAACGACTGAACGGATTTTGATAAAATATGGTATAGAGGTAGCTTATCACATCAACAGCCGGAAGACGTCCACTGCTGGACAAAGGCCTCTCCTTTAAAGGGAGGTGTTGAGGTAGCTTATACCTCAGAATAAATAATAGGCTACTTTTTATCCCAATAATCGTGGGTGACACCGCGGGGCGTAGCTATTAATTAATATCGGTAAGCGATGAGCTCAAGGCCATAAAAAGCATCAGCCAAAGCCAAATAAAAAAACGAAACTGAAAACGGTAACAAAGCTCTATTCATATAACCAAGGTTAAGTCATTCTATAGAAAATCAAAGTTAATCTTTTAGCGCATTAGTATAAATAAACAGGTGATGAGGTAAATTGCTTCGCATTGGCCTCACTTTTTGTATGAACTAATGATATTTTTATGAGAATAATGGCGCTAAATTTTTATTGCTTCTGGGTAACATTTGCAACCTACTACAAAGGATTATTGTATTATTTTCCTATTAAGTAGTAAGGAATGTGAATCATATACGCTTAATTAACGTCATTGACAAGACAACTGTGACAAGAGAGCTGGCTCATTCCACGCTAAATTTGGCATTAGGCAATATTTTTCTTGGTAATTCAACGCGGGCAGGAAGCCAGCGTTCTTGACACATCATCTAAACCGTTCTTGTCAGTACGGCACCTAATAAAAGTGTATATTTTTTTTGTTTTTTATTAAATGATAATTTTTTGAAATAATTATGTAATAATAAAGAGTTTGTGTCGGTATTTTCAGGCTTGATTAGGGATTTTAAACAGATAGCATAATAATATTCTCCAACTATTCAAAATTGATCATACAGTAGTTATTTATTTATTTAAATGTTACACCAACAAAGCAACCACCAATACAAATTCATCAACTTAGATAAGCACACAATTCACATGATAAGTGCCGCTTCAATTATAGGTATAAACCTCATGCTAGATAAACAACAGCAAACTTATTTGATAAAATAAAATATTAACCCTAAATTAATTAACAGTTATTCGACAATATAATTATGATACAATAAAAATCACTAAATCCCACTGTTGGGCATAGTTCTACCTTCGAAGAGCGTTCGGTGGAGTATCACCCCGCTCTGGCCCGGTGCGGCTTGCCGGATAATTTTGGGCCGATCACGGCATAAAAACTGGGCCGAAAGCAGGTTTTTGAATGTGGGACGAAGTTTCTCGGGACGAAAATGGTATTAATCATAAATTAAGCCACTAACCACTGAAAAGCGTTAAGGTGAAGGCGTAAGTGAACCACTGAATTTCTCTTCCAGACATAAATTAGGTATGCTTGTTTCCTCAGTGTTTTCTTTTTCAATAGTTTTAAATTATGTCCTGGGTATGTTCTTAAATTTGAATTTGAGAACCACCGGAGGACAGGCAGCAGCGTCCTCTCAGTTAACGGAGGTGAGCATTCTGCGATCCCCAAGTTGCCTGCCGAGCGTGAGGATGATGGCAACTCCCTCCCTATTAAGGCTGGGTATTCCACGTTTCAAGCACATTTTTTAATGAGATCAATCATTAGTCTAAAGCTGTATCAGGAAGGGTCACATTTAGCGGAGCAAAAATATGGCGGTTACGCAGATTAGTGCGTGTAAAACTTCGATTTTTGAAGATTTACTCAGATTACTTGAAAAGTATAGAAATTAATAACTTTTGAACCACAGAATGCTCTCCAAAATTGTATTAACTTATAATACATAATTTTTTAATGTGACTATTTGCTGTAATTAGGACATAAAATTGAAAATGGTTTAAAAATAGACACTGTTTCGGTATTTTTTTCTATCGAGGAAAGTATAATCAATCGTGTTTTTAACCACAAAAGTTACTAAGACCGATGTTCTTCTGTAAAATTTTGTATTTTTGGGCTTTAAATATAATAATTTGACTAAATAAATTTGATTTTGCGAGGGGCAAATTTGGAAAATACAAGCCTTAAGGAAGAGGCCTTCGTCCAGCAGTGGACGTCTTCTGGATGATAACGATAACGAGTTTTAATTTCTTACATAAATGGCAAAGAACACATAGGTATTCTAGTTTTCGACCAACAAGTGAGTAAAACCGATGCATGTCACTAGTCTACACATATTTGAGCTAAAGTGCAAATAAGTGTTTCGAAGCGGACGTAATTTACTTTAACTGCGTAACAGAGAAGTTCGTTTAGCGGAGACTGGGTGAAAGTGGAATCTTTTGTATTTTTTCCGCTTTTTGTTTCCCTTTTCTTTGCTAATGGTGTTTGAAAGCGACGTTTTGTTAGCCTTTTGACTATTTAAAAACATACAATATATAATAGGTATACAAAAGAGATCTGAGCAATAATACTGACCGACAGTTTTAGAAGTATTTTATACCAGAAGTAGCAAGTAAAAGACGTGTTTTCTGCTGGTAAGCTATTTCAGTAGTTTAAGGATACCTGTAATACCAGCGACATCACAATTATGTAATGCCGTTTTAGAATTATTATAACTCTCCAATTATAGAATCCAATGGTTAGATTGGCGTCTGAAAACCGAGGAAGTTAGTTCTCTTTTTCTTTTTTTTTTTTTTTTATAATACAGTTGGATGCGGCTTGCCTGATGGTAAGCTCACCGCCGCCTATAGACACCTGCAACATTAGAAATGTTGTCGATGAGTTGCCAACCCAGAGAGATGTGAGTAGATGCCCTACTTAAAACGCTCCATGTTGTAATTCCTCGGAAAGACCTTCGCGGGGAGGACATTCCACATTTTGCAAGTGCGCGGAAGAAATGAGCGCCAGAAACAAACGGTGTGGGATTTCCAGATTTGCAAAATGTGTGTGTTCTCTATAATCAACCTGTCATAGTCTTCTGGACTAAAGGCTTTCCCAAGGGTGGTCTTCGGTCTTTCCGCTTTTTAACACTGCCAGCTATTCTACGAGGGTCGCCACTCCAGGGATTCCTACGCTACGTTACAGATTCGTGGTGTCCACTCTAGGACACGTCAACGCCAATGGTTCTCGGTTTTGTGCCAGATAGTTAGGAGCTGCCCATTGCCACTTTAGCTTACTAATACACTGAACTAACAGTGACTTTAGTTCTCTATCGAATTACTTTGTTCCGTATACGATCCGTTAGAGAAACTTCAGCATGCTCTTTCTAAAGCTCGCTGAGTGACTTTGAACTTGTGGGCCAATCAAACTGTGTGTCGACGTTTCAGCACCGTGGGTCATAGCGGGTAGAACGCACTGAAGAAAATTCATGTTGGTACAATCCTCCAGTTAAGTTATAATTGTTTTTATTAGTTCGCTTTTTAACCGACTTCAAAAAGGAGGTTCTCAATTCGACTGTATGTTTTTGTATGTATGTTACGCGATTACTCCGATTATGAACTGATTTTGATGATTACTTTTTTTTGGTAGGTGTTACTTCAGAGGTGGTTCCATATAAATTTTATCGAAATCAGTCCAGTAGTTTGGTTCTTAAATCAAAATTACTAGAAAATATGAAGATGTCATCCAGGTATCCGAAGTTGAAGTCGGTTGTATTTAAAAAAAGAAAAGCGTATTATAAAGATTAACGCCTGCAAAAGAAGGTTTGACTTGGCAGATATAGGGGTAAATCCAATATAGATTTTCTTATCAGTCAACAAGTGCCTTTGTGCTTGCTTCACAGACGACAAATAACAGCTCTTTCTAGTGTTTATCTAGTGTTTCGATCATAGATCTAGATGCCCTATCGAGCTTTATTTCAACAATGGGACCTCAAAAGCCTTATACGGTCTGACCTTTAGCTCCCATAATAAATCTTTAAGATAATCTACCTAACAAAAAATGTTATCTAATATTGAAATCTTAAACGACAGAAGATATTCTTGACTTTTAAATGTTAAAATAGAGTTATCTTCATTCAAATAAAAATGTTGATGACAGCTGCTTTTTGGTTTTTAATTTAAAAAGAAATAGATGTAAGCATTCTCATCTAAGAAGGAAGATCATCTAAGAAAGAAGAGGTGCCCCGGGAAGCACATTCTGCTTAGGAGTTTTTAGTTGGTTCCAACTAAAAAACTTTGGTTCGCACAATAAAGGCGGAATCAAAACCTTTTGTTCGATTGTTTCGGCGGAAGTGTGGACTTTTTGGAATATAAATAACAAACTTTGTTATAATTAACTAGTGCCCATGTACCTATTATCCATAAACCAGACAAATTTTAAAATTGTTCGACTCCGAAATCGCAACTGAAAAATCAGCTGTTTCAAACATTTTCGCGACGGTGATAATGGAATGGACGGACCGAGCGCTTGCAAATCGATCAAAATTAAAAAGACAACACAATCAAGCATACCTAGCTAAAAGTATGCATATTACATTTTCCAGAAAATAGAGATAGCGAATCTAATAACTGCATGACAAAAAGATAACACATATATATTACATTTGCCTGAAAATAGAGAATAGAAATAGAATAAAACCAAATAAGTATCTAGTTTTTTTTAAAAATACTATTTAGTGACGACGCAAGACGTTCGCCTGGTGGTAAGCGTCACGCCTGCCACTAACAGTAGCAGTGCCAGAATTGTGAACTTGCGAACACAATCCTGCGCCGCACTGCACTGCGCTCGTCACCCGGAGATATTATATTTATGTTAAATCTCGTCATACCCAGTACTTTCTCTGGTAACATTGCCCTTCAAACCAGAACACAGTAATGCTTGCACACTACTGCTTGGCGGTTTAATTACTGGCAAAGACTTGGTTCTTCCCCAGGCGGACTCTGTAGTAGAGTCCTACCACTACACATATACTAACAGTATTTGTGATTGCGTAGTTACATTGTGAAGATTGATTTAAGTCAGTACAGCACAATGTGAACACCTTTGATACCATCTCAAAAATCATTTTATCATCATCCAGAGGCCAAATGAGATCATTTTCGAGATCATTCATCATTGTACGTTTCGATACATCAATCAATTTGTCCATCTGTCGGTTCGTAGCCTTGATAATGAGGTTTTGTTACGCCCACGATATTTTCTTTATTAATTTTTATCAATTTGTAATTAATTGATTATTATTGAAACATAGTACTTATTTGTTATAGGGTTTTAATTATTCGTTTGTCTTTTAATAATAATTATTTAGTGAAGGTTGTAATTATATTGGATGTTAATGACAACTATTCATAGTGTGTTAAGAATGTTTTTTTTTCATGCCAAAAAAGTAAATTCTCTAGTAACACTGCCCTTCAAACTGCAACACAGTAATGCTTGCATACTACTACTTGGCGGTTGAATAGCTGGCAAAGGTGTAGTACTACCCCAGGGGGACTACAGGACTACAGGAGTAGAGATTCTTACCAATACTAAGAAAATAAGACATTAGCAAACGGGAGACCGCTCGACTTGAAACCAAAGCTAAATAAAGCAAATGTAAGTAAAAATACATTATACTGTTACTGGAAGTACTTACGTGCTTAGAAGTGAAAATAATAGAGGAGTTAAAAAAAAATCGGCGGACATTTCACTCAGCGTCATCTGACCCCAAACTAAGCAAAGCTTGTACAATGGAAACCAGATAGCTGATAGAATACTTGTAATACTTTAAATATTGGCAAAAGCTACGCCCTATTTCCTGAACATTCGCCATACAGAAATCAGACCCAACCCCCGCTTCCGGCGCGTCAGAAGGTCATTGCTACAGCTTGGCCGATGTGACCATTGTGCCATGAACTAGGTTGTAGAAAGTGACATCGATCTGCGACTGTCGCGTTTGTTTTGACGCGTATGATGGCATTTAGTTGTTTACGTATAGAGTTAGTTAAGTTGTAAGTCAATCTACAAAATAAATTTATTAAGTAGCAGGATGAAAGGAAGTTATTTTGATAAAAATCCGTGCAAATAGTGAATTAAGGAATTTTATAAAAACCTCATATATTTTATTGAAAAATAAAACTTTGAATGAAGAATGTAGAAATCTGTACTAAGCTATTTTTAGTAAAAGAACTACTAGCTGCGCCTCGCGGTTGTAAAAACGCGATTATTGGGATAAAAAGTAGCAAATGTTTTATTCCAAGGTATAAGCTATCTTTATACCAAATTACATCCAAATATAATCTCTCTTTCAGCCGTGAAAGAGTAACAAACATACACACTCACACACACGCACACACACACACACTGACAAACTTTTGCATTTAAATTATTAGTAGGAAGTAGGATTAGTAAGATATATTTTTTACGACAGTTTTATATCGTATTACAAAACGGCGGCGTAGTTCAACTAAAAATTTATTAGGTCTAATAAATTTCTAGTTGAACTACGTCGCTGTTTTGCTAAAAAAACACTGAGAAACAAGAACATGCAACTAAAAATACGTGGTGTATTCCGGTCCGATCCCATGAAGAGATACCACATGGGGTCTGTTTTATGTCTATGCATTTTTTCCTAATCACGTACCTACTTTTATCATAGTAGCCAAATGGGTTCAAATCCCGCGCCCGTACCAATACTGTGTACCTATACTAATTTTCTTTTCGGAGAAGGAAAACTCGTCAGGAAACTTGCATACGTCGGGAGACGAAAGTCAACGGCATCTCCGAATCCACACGCAACTGGACCAGCGTGGTGGATATGGCCCAACCACCCTTCGAAGATAGGCCTATATCCAGCAGTGGACTTAACAAGCTGATTATGCTACATACCACATTACCATCTTACTACGCGTTGAACCTGGGTTCGTCCTAAAACTGCATCCAGAACCACCGAAGGATGTGCTGCTCCGACTTCTTGGTTAACGGTGGTGAGCATTCTGCGATCCCCAAACCACCTGCCAAGCATGGTGATTATGGCAACCCCTCCCTATTAAGGGGGAGGCCTTCACTCCCTTTCTCATCCAGCATCATAAGCCTCCTCCCAATATGCGTAATTCTGATAAATCCTCCAAGGTTCAGTACAATCGGACATCGCTAGCATAACATTGCTAGAGTTGATTCTTGAATTATTTACTATGCTGGGAATATTGCCAAGTAACTTTCTAAAGTAGGCCTTCTCGTTTTGTAGGTCTTCTGTATTTTAGAGCAATATAAAGTAAACCTCACGTAGGTAAGTTCCTGCTATGTGATGTAATACTAGCCTAGTCTAATCTTGTAATGTAACCAGCTTGATATTAATTTAAAACCTACTTACGTACGTAATCAACACCTTGCTCATCAGCCAAAAGACTTCTACTGCTGGACGAAGGCCTCCCCTTAATAGGGAAGGGTTGCCATAATCCCCAGGCTTGCACGCACGCAGGCGGTTTGGGGATCGCATAATGCTCACCAACGTTAACCAAGAGACGCTGCTACCCGTCCTCCATTTGTTCTGGATGCAGTTTTAGGTCATTACCAGGTCCTGGAACTACTAATTACAATTACCTACATTATTGTGTAAAAGCGATGTTCCAGTAAAAAATTAGATCTCGGTCAAGAACCCTAACTTTGATAAATTTATGTCGAGTGTTATCGATAAGCGCTATCATCGCAAAATCAGGCTATCGGGTGACACAATTTCCTAGTAATAATACCTAACTATTTTTTTATTGGCTCTATAGATAACGTAAGTACATTGAAAGCAAAGATTTTATGTTGTGGCGCCATTAAGATTTATATTGTAGTGGTAGGACTCTATTGTAGAGTCCGACTTGGGAAGAACCACATCTTTGCCAGTTAAACCGCTAAGCAGTAGTGTATGCAAGAATTATTGTGTTTCGGTTTGAAGATGGGGAAGAAAGGTTCTTGAGTGGAAGACCGTGACCGGAAGACTCAGCGTAGGAAGGCCTCCCACTAGATGGACCGATGACAATGTAAAAGTCGCGGGCAACCGGTGGATGCAAATTGCAGGTTGTCGTACAGTGTGGCGGTCTAAGAGGAAGGCCTTCGTTCAGCAGTGCTGAGCGGACGTCTCTGGGCTGATGATGATGATGATAGTTTGAAGAACAACGTTACTAGAGTAATTACTGGACATAGAGAGATTTAACTTCAGGGTAACGAGCGCAGTGCAGTGCGGTGCAGGATTTTGTTTGTAAGTTCACAATAATTCTGGTATGGTTATGTCCAGGCGTGATGCCTACTGCTATACAGGGCTAGATGTAATCAGTTAGCATCCACAATTTTTAATATGGGGCCAACATTGAAATCGCAAAGAAAAAACAGCTGTTCCATACATTTTGCCCAAGGAAGATGATCTTTTTGTATGGAACAGTTGTTTTTTTTCGCGATTTCAGGGTTGGTCCCATATGAAAAGTTGTTCATAATAATGAGTAGAATCACCCCTTAAAGTTTTAGACATTAATAAAAACTAGTGGTGTATACATTTTTATTACAGTGCGATATAGGTACCTTTCTAAATTTTTTCTCACAAGATAAAATTCGAAGTATCGTCACTGACAACACGCTAATCAAGGAAAAGTTTTGGAAAAAACCAGATCGATTACAAATGTTTTTTCCAGAACTAGGTTTCAAATTTCAATCAAGTCACGCTAAGAATGATGACCAACAATAAATAAAGCTGTACGTCAGTAATATTGAGGTGACGATCAGTTTAGCACGTAGATCTTGACCTACATCTCGGGAATTCGTTGGAAGAACGGCCTATGTCCGAAATTCGCGTTATTGGAAAGGATGAAGATTGTTTGCGCAATCTTTTGTAATATTTGATTGAATTAGTTGACTGTCATAAAAAATAATATTTTAAAGTATATGCGCTACACAAAATTATAAGATACCTAGGTATTTTTTATTTGTCAAGATGAAATAACAAACCATACAGTGCTGGTTTGAGCGGTGTCATAATTTAAGTCATATTTTAAATAAAAAACCGGCTGTGTAATAACAGAATAAATATCTTATAATCTTTTGTTTTTTGTACATAATTTTGTTAAGTATATAGTTCTTAATTTTATCTTTAGTAATTTTAAATATATTTTTTACCCCAATGTATATTAATGTAAATAAATACTTCCTCTTATAAATATCTTATATAGATATATAAATACAACTGAACAATACATTTTATATAACAGAAAACATTAAATAAATTCAGTACCTACCTTTATGAATTCATCGACATGAAATAAAAATTAAACTAATAACATCTAGCAGCTAACATTAATAGAAAAAATACTGTCACTGTGAAGATAAAGGAGTGTAGAAAACAGAAATGTAAAAGATTTAAGCAGAGGCGAAACCAAGACGGACCAAATTATTTGAGTCTACAAATTCCAAGTTATAGAAACTTCATATTACTTTATAACAACGTGCTAGAATTGTTCATTCACAAATGGCTACAATTTTCAAATACGAAAATAAACCTAAAAATATTCAAGAATGTTTGCTTAATAATCATTTTCATGCCAGCTACTATATACGATTTGACTTTGACTTTGAACACTACTTACTAACAATATGGGCTTCTCAAAAACACCAGTGTCGTTTTTTGCCAAAGCAAAAAAGGATTTAAAAAATCAAATAGTGACTTATCATTCAAAATATTTATACGAGAGACTCGCGTAAAGCGCGACCAACTTATTTATAGAGTTGAATGGAAGAGGCACTATAGTGATTCCTAAGAATTTCGGGCAGCCATTCGTTAAAAAAAATTATACTTCATCGTATTTGAACAACTCCAATAGATAAGTTGGTCTGTCTGCAAGAGTCTTGACCTTTCAATGGAGAAGCTAAACGCTAGAGTAGTTCCGGTCTCAGTGGCATTTGGAATTATAAAAACTATAGATATAAATAAAGATGCTGTCGCCATTCAGTTTAGTAAAAAGCAACTCGTTTTTTTTATAATAATACATTTAGTTCGTTACTCTAAGAAGAAATTACACTGTTGACCCAAAGTAATATTTCTGCGTGAACTAAAACTACAACAGCAATGTTGGCTTTCTGTTGATAGTTGTAGGAGTACAAAGTTCGTTAGGGTCAAGTCCTGGTGTAAATGCCGGTAACTTTCAGTGATAAAAGCGACTCAAGGTCAAGGTCACCCATCCAGATTGGCTGGTTTGTCGATCGTCTTAGCAAGAATACTTAATTAGTTTGATTTTAATGAAACTATTATTATTGTCCTCATTTACTTTTATATGAATAGATTAGTCAAGATTCGGTACAATCGTACTATTTTCACTAGAAGAGAGCAAAAATGCTTACAAAGTTGATGCGGAAACCAACTGTAAGCACAAAAGTGTCACCTTATATCACCACTTTCGCTTTCTTAAATATCCATGATATTTGAAATTATCAGTGAAAGCCGAATCATTAGAGCTAACACACAACGAACCCCGATAGCCGATGGCGCGAGTAACAGTGAAAGTTATTTGTTTTAACATTTCTATGACTGGGTTATTTTGGTTTATAAGTTTCAAATTGCAGTTTTGAATAATTCGAAATTTCAAATCCACCTACCAGTTTCTATAATCTACGTTTGGATATGGAACGTCATTATAATATGACGGTTTAGTTAGTGCAAGCGTGTTTAGCATTGATGCAAACATTAAACTGCAAGCGTTATGATACAAGAATCGATGCATACCTAAGTTTTCAGATATCGGTCCAAGCATACGAGTTTACAACCGACTTCAAAAAAGGAGGTTCTGTACGTTTTTTTTAAAATATAATTTTAGGCGATTATTCCGCCAATTATGAATTGATTTAGATCATTTTTTGGGAGGTAATACTTCAGAGATGGTTCCATATAATATTTATCGTAATCGATTTGATAGTTTGGTTTTAAAATTAAAATAAGTGGAAAAAATATGTCATCCAGGTAATCAAAATTGGATTGCTTTTTTTAAAAGTAATTCTTTATATTACTGTGTTTCTTCCCAAAGTATTGTTAGCCAAAGAACTATATCGTGTTTTATCGATGCAAACGCGCCAGTGCATCGTGACGAGAAGACCTTTGGCATGACTTTATCACATTTGCTTCACTGTTTGTTACTGCAACCGTGGCTACAACTCGTGTGTGATCACTCTAATAAATAATCGCACTGAAAGCTTCGTACCTAGACATTTAAACTCAGTCAAGCTTTACACTAAACTAACCTGATAGATGCATGCCCATGAACTTCAGAAAAGTATATGCATTTTACTTATTGACAACTAGAGGTCCCCGCGACATCGTCCGCGTACGGGAGAAATTCGCCCCGCTACCAAATACTCGTATCTTCCCGCTGGGTTAATTACTAATTATTTTCCTCGCCATATGCACCACTTTAAATCATTCCGAGCAATTTTTTTATAATAGTAATATAAGTGTGTTTAATTATGCACGTGACTTTTGTCGTGCAACGTTTTTAAACGTATTTTCGCAGTAATCAATGAAGTAGGTTACTCATCTGCATAGATTCGTTCATTTCATTCAAGTATAAAACTTATTATTTATTCGATATAATCACGATATCATCTTAGCACATCCGTATTTCTTGATAATAATCAACGCACAGCATTAAATTTCAGTGACTAATATTTTTCGATCACGACTTACCTAGAATTTTGAGGTCAAGATTACCGAGATTCAAGATTTCCTATATCGTACTTACGTCATTTGTTCTGCTGGCACCCGGTTTTTAAAGATTGGCAAAGGGATTTTACTGAATATAAACAAAGAAAAAATAACATTTTAAAACTGACGTCAAACCTTACAACATTTGTTTAAGAAATTATATTAATACCGGTAGGGATAGCTTGGTAGGGATAGGTGTACCAGGCAGAAAAAAATAATTGTTTTTGCCTTTTGCTAAGTAATATAAAATAAAACTGCCAAGCTTGGGGGTTATGGCAACCCCCTCCCTATTAAGGGGGAGGCTTTCGTCCACCAGTGGACGTCTTTTGGCTGACGAGAATAAGAATTTATTTTCTTATGTGTATACCTGATTGACGAGACAAGCAAGTTATTTGCCTAACGTATACATAACTACATCACAAAAAAGTATGAATTTTAGTGAAACTTATGACGTGCTCAAACCGCTAGCCTGAATTAGCACAAACTAACGGTACTCGAACAATTAAAACCAAAGCTAGGAAGTGAGTCGAGACAAATCGGTCAAGGCCCATGTATTCATACATGTATGAAACACTAGGTTTCAGTTTGTGGTTTTGCTTGCGGTTTCTGCCACCTGGTGAGACTAACGTGGATTAGGCAATGCTCACACTAATACTCAATCCTAGTTTTCCTACTTAGATGAGAGATTACGGGGCATCTCATCATCATAATCAGCCTATCATAGTCCACTGCTGGACATAGGCCTCTCCCAAGGCACGCCACTCAACCCGATCTTCAGCTATCCGCTTCCAACCACTGCCAGCTGTCCTACGTATATCGTCACTCCACCGAGTCTCAGGGCGTCCTACACTACGTTTGCCGATTCGTGGTCTCCACTCTAGAACACGTCTACCCCAGCGGTCCTCTGGATAGTTTCCACTTGGACGGGAAAATGGAAGAAAAACTTTTTTTGGTACTTATTGTAAAGTTTTTTGGTATTGTAAATGCGAAGTAACTTTGTACGTAAAGACTACACGGCTAGAGCAAAGAAAAAATGAAAAAATATAACGGAGTTGTCAATATATTAAAGCTACTTACTTAAGTTTAATAAAAATTGGATTTGTCGTTTCGTTTTTTATTTATTACCTATCAACTGATAGTATAAACGTGAAAATTTGTGACTGTGTGTGTACTTGCTCGTATGTATATCTGTGTAAGTTAATTTAATGTAAATTTGTGTACTTTCAGAAGTTTGACTACAAAAATAATTATTATGCTAATATTATTTTGAACTATAAATTTAACAAATTTTACATGTTAATATGTATACAATGTAGATTTTACTAATAATATTCCAACAATAAAATTAAGCAGAAAATTAAGAACTATATACAAAACAAAATAATAAAGTTAAATACCTATCCTGAACTAACCTAAAACTAATTAATTAATTCTTCACATTGTAACGGTTCGACAGATTCGAGTGAAATTCAAACAAATGAGTACCTACATATAGCTTATAACTTGGTTTTTAACATAAATAGGCTTTACTAGGAAAATAATCGGTTCCCGTAGAATAGCAAGTACAGCCACGAGGCACATTTTTTTTTTCTAACTCTACCGGAATAAAACAATTATGGGGCAACCTATATAAATATAGTCTATACATTTATAATAAAACTGTAACGAGGCGATTACTGTACATTGAAGATATATTTAAAATTCAAGTTTTTTAGGAGTGTATGAAAGCAACAGAACCCAAAAATACAGTTTTTAACATTTTTGTCTGTCTGTCTGTCTGTCTGTCCGGGATATACTCAGAAAATAAATAAAAGAAAAGAAAAGATAACTGTTCTTTTTAGTTTGTACTCAGCTGACGTTGTAACGCATATCAAAGAATGCAAAGTCCACATGTACGCAGATGACATCCAGGTGTACATTTCATGCAAACCTCAGGACGTTGGTATAGCTATTAGCAAGCTTAACGCTGATCTCGCACGTATAGCTGCGTGGTCCATTGATAATTGTTTGTTTCTTAATCCAGTAAAGACAAAATACCTAATTTTCGGTACGAAGCACCAGTTGAATAATCTTAGATACACTGCAACTATCACGCTCATGGGTAAGCCCATTGAGCGTGTATTCGAAGCGAGGAATTTGGGCTTACTTATGGACTGTGCGCTACGATACGAAAACCATGTAGCGAATTGTCTTAAAAATTGCTTTTATAAACTAAAAGTATTATATAGAATTAGGCCATATTTGACAGAAAAGCTGCGTATTCAATTGACAGAATCGCTTATTCTGTCAAAATTAAATTATGTAGATATGGTTTTTGGTCCGCGATTATTAAGTAAAACAAAGAAGCTTGTGCAGAGGGTGCAAAATGCTTGTGCCCGTTTTTGCTTTGAAATTCCGTTGAGGTCACATGTGACCCCATTTCTCAATAGGCATTTTCTTTTAAAAATGTCGCATCGCCGTAAGCTACACCTGGCGTGTCTCATGTTTGGCATCATTAAGTACAAAACTCCGAGTTACCTGTACGACAAGTTGTCCTGGAAGTCTGGTCACTACCCTAATCGCCAATGCTCGACGCAGCTCATGACGGAGCGGCACGGTTCTGCCGCGTTTCGTGGTAGCTTCCGTTACGCTGCGACTAAGTGCTGGAACAATATTCCACCGCCAATAAGGAACCTGCAAAGTATTCAAGGTTTTAAACTTAAGCTAAAAAAAGTACTTCACGTTCATCAAAAGGGCGAAGAATCTATGAGAAATGACACTAGTGTTATTTAACGTGTTTACATTATGTCGTTCATACCTTCCTCTATTATAATTATATTATATCTATTAGTTATTAGTATCTACTTACTCTTGTATAATATCCTTTTTTTTTCGTCATGTTTGAATACAAAATGTTTTCACTGTTATTATTCAATTTCACTCACCACTATCAACTGTGTATGTCTGTTCAATTTCACTGTTTTATTTCAATTATTGTGCAGTTTTAGTTTCAGTGTTTTTCTTATCGCGATCTATAATTTTCCTTGTGGGTAGTCTGCAGCTAATGCTTTATAGTGTTAAGTGTTACCATGCTGAATAATGCTTTGAACATAAGTAAAAAATGTAGTTGTATGTGTTACTACGGTTTTGTTTTTGTTATTTGTAGTGTCAGTTTATTAGATTGCTAATAATTTTATTTACCTCATTGTACGTCTGATGTTTCCTTAATTGGCATACTGCCGTACGTCAATTACATAGTGTGCCGACCGTAAATACAAGCGTGCGTGACGTCACCTGCCGGGCCTAACGGAAGACCAGCGCTGGTTGCTTGCAACCGGTACCATGCTGAGTTGGGTCCGATTTGTGGCAGAAGTAAATGAACCACTTAACATTTTTATTTACTTTTACTGTTGTATTATTGTTACCAGTGTTTATTTATTCTTTGCCATAAATAAATGATTGTCTATGTCTATGTCTATGTCTATAAATTGGTGAACATAATAATGTACAGTCCAACATCCTCCTCCATTTTGAATTCGGTTAATGATCTCTCGGGTCGCCTTGTACCAATATTAACTTAGAGATAAATTAACCATGAAACCTTAAATCGTGCATATTCACAATAAGCATTATCTATTCATTCTCATTATAAAATTAATGTCAACTTGGCACAGCATTGTTTCGAGCAACGGTGCTTGAAGATTTTGAATCACAATGAAGAGTTTTACCACCTAAGTGTGAATTCTACAGGGTGTGAAGATTTAGCATGGTCATAAATCCTGCTAGGTCAGACCACACATAAAATAATACTGCTTTATACAGATTAAATTCCTTAAAAAATGCGTCTAAACGTAGGTTTTTTTTGTTCATTCAAGTGACGAACAAGACGTTCGCCTGGTGGTAATCGTCACGCCTGCCACTAACAGTAGCAGTGCTAGAATTATGAACTTGCGAATACAAACCAATCCTGCGCCGCACTGCACTGCGCTTGTCACCCTGAGATATTAGATGTTAAATCTCATCATACCCAGTAATTTCTCTGGTAACATTTCCCATCAAACCGGAATACAGTAATTCTTGCACACTACTGCTTGGCGCTTGAATAACTGACAAAGGTGTGGTACTTCCACAGTCGGACTCTGCAGTGGAGTCCTATCACTACAAAAATTTACTCGTACCTTTATTGTGGCAAGTTTACTTTTAATGAGTGGATTTTAAAATAATGTGACGAATTTACGTTGTGATGAATTGTTTTTGTGGCGAATTTACAATGACCCGTTGTTACGTTTTTTATTGTGTGTATTTTTTTGGTGTGAACGATGAAGTGATGAACGATGAGGTGTGAACGGTGGTAATCTATCTATTTATCTAACTGCAAACAACGTTCTTAGTTCTAATTGTCTCTAGACTTTCATCGGTCTGGATATCTGCACCCCTATTCAGAATAGCGTCGGAAACTTCCGATTCGAATTTCGCTTTCTCCGTCATTGTTATCCTGAATGTAGCTGAGTGGGACGGATAGTGTGGATCCGAACGGAAACCTTTCCGATGGAGTTGTGAATAGGGGCAAACTTTGTTATTTGTTGGGGTGCTGGAATCCTGTTGTTAGTTTGTTAGGTTTTGTTTTAAATCTCACGGTATTTTTTTTCTTTTTAATTTTGCTTAAATTTTGTATTTTTTTATTTGTTTTAATCAGCTGAGTAGTTGTTGTTTGATATTATGTCGTTTGTTGTAGTTAATTACTTGAGGGTTTACTACAATCATGTCATACTCAATATAAGTTAATTTGTACACAATTTTATATGACATTGTGTCGAAATTAATCCAGGGTTATAAGCTATCAATCAGATTCTCAATTCTGTTGAATTATTGCATTGCGAAGAAGTATGTAACGAATAATACACCGCTACTTTTTTAAGTTAGCTTAATTTTAACAGCGTTATCTATTTCCGATACTGAACACATTACTGAAGAAAAAAACTGAAAATATGACGTAAAAAAAATATCTCGAAAATTTGGTAATT
The DNA here is from genome assembly GCA_905404285.2 of Erannis defoliaria. NCBI lineage: Eukaryota > Metazoa > Arthropoda > Insecta > Lepidoptera > Geometridae > Erannis > Erannis defoliaria. The sequence goes on along the minus strand of FR990090.1, from coordinate 2,255,435 downwards.
ATTGGACACTAAATATGCAACACAACCATTTACGCAATTTACTCTATTACTATCATTTTCATGTTCATCGCTAGAAGAACTGACAACCGATGGGAAAGAAAGGTTCTTGAGTGGCGACCGCGAACCGGAAGACGCAGCGTAGGAAGGCCTCCCACTAGGTGGACCGACGACATTGTAAAAGTCGCGGGCAACCGGTGGATGCAAATGGCAGGTTGTCGTACAGTGTGGCGGTCTAAGGGGGAGGCCTTCGTTCAGCAGTGGACGTCTCCGGGCTGATGATGACTCTATTACTATGTGCGTCAGCTGATTAAAGTCATTCATAAAGCAGTGCGTCCCTCTCTTCACTAAATTCTGCGTGGGCGGCAGCGGTTTTTTTTTACACATTGATGCACACAGACACAAGCACACTCACAAATTTTCGCATTTGTAACATTAGTGTAATCCTTATGATATTCTGAACATCCTGTAAGAAATTATAATACCAAAAGTTTCGTCAAGAATTTTGACAAGTCTTTCCCGTTAGTCTTACATCTTCCTGGGTGTCTGTAACACAGTAACATAACAGTTATTTTTACATAACCCAGAGAAAAGCGTACATTTCGCGAATGTAAAAATCAAAGTACAAAAGTCACGGTCCAAAATGTAAATTCGCCACAGTTTGCCGTTTGAATATCGTGAATTCGCTTTTGACACAGAAATGTTTTGAATAGGATCGTTCTATTATATTTTTGTGTTGCATCAGTTTAGTATTTGTTTGTAACCGTTACTTTCAGGGTAAATAATTATTTGTTTGTAACAATTGTGCGATTTTAGTGTGAACAGTTCTCTGTGTCACTAGCGGTTAGTTTTTTGTGAAAAATTCAACGCTTTTCTTTTTAGTATTGAAGAAGTACGTTAAACTCGGATAGTGAAAACACAAAAAACAAAAATATATATACATTTTAGTAAATATTCACATCAACAAAAGAAATTGACAAAATTAACTAAACACGGAACGAAATAAATTATACATTCATATATAGTACTTACACTTATTACTAGTCTTTTTGGCAAAAAGCCTCAGCTCAGCATAAAAAACAATTACAGTAAACAACAGTAAATAATATAAATAATAATATATATGTTTAAATATATAAAATATTATTAAACTCCTTATAAAATACTAGATATTAAAAATTTAATCTCAATGCGAAAACATTATTCGTCGAAAATTCCTCCCCCCCGTAATGCACCCTGCCCAAACGTGCCCATTATAGCGGCGGCGTTACCGCGCTGGATGGACAGAGAAATCTGTTGCGTCAAAAACCACCCAGCGCGGGGGTCCCGGCCTTTCTCTCTCAGACGCTGCCCGATGTCCCCTATGAATTAATGTGTTTTAATAATAGTTTAATTTATACAGCTTAAGTTGTTTACCCAATGTTTACCCTAAAATAGTCAATAATATAAAACCTGTTGCACAAAAACTGATAAATGTACCGATGAAAGTCAGGGGGCAATTCAAGAACTGAATACCAAATTGGCAGCGTAAGTGAAAAGCTAAGATTTATAGCTACTACAATAGGCTAGATGACTGGTATTTTTTTTATTGTCCTATTAAAATGTGACCCATAAATATAGCTGATTAATGAAAAGAAAATGAAAATCTGATCAAAAATAAGCAACTTATAAGCATTTTAATATCATGCTAGACAGAGAGGCGAAACAGCAAATCGTGACGTCACTTCTCTGTACGCCATATAAATTCTATTCTGACAAGTAAGGCGTGACGTAATTTTTTGTTTTGTGGGAAAGGGACAGAGTGGGCGTACCAAAAACTTTAAACGCTTATATATCAGAACATTAATAACCGATTTAAATTATTTTTTCAATAAACATACTATATTTACTTAAATTGTTCATCAAAGCTATTGGTTTCAACGATATAAACAGTAGTCAGCTACCCTCCCCTGTTTCCCGTCACGCACGTGCCGAAAATAGAAGGAAAAATAATGTCAAAAGATTAAGAAAATCTTGACCTTATTTGCAATAGATAATCACTTAATGCGTATACAATTTATCAACAGGTCAATGCCAATACTTGATTACGATGATAAATCATAATTTTCTGCTTTCCATTTTAAATATTTATTTGATAAGCGTATCATTCGTGACTCGCTGATAGATTTATTGGGACCTACTTTCGGTAAATTGTAATAAGTAAGTAAGTTCGTATAGGCTGAGTGGACCCTGATGTATATCATAGTATATAATAATTATTATTATTGGTAATACTTTGAGCAATTGATTTGATTGCTAGCTCTAGAATAATGTTAATAAGTAAGTAAGTAAGTTCGTATAGGCTGAGTGGCCAGCCCTAGTGTCAGAGTTAATGTGCCGCCTGAAGGCCTTTGACATGGCTGACGGTTGTTGTTATAGAAACTAGAACAAACAACCGGGACCAACAATGTAACGTGTCATCCGATCCACGGTAGCGCTCAGAAATAAATGCCACTCACCTAGACAAGCTACGCCACGAGCACTAAATTAGAATGATGCGATATCTTTACCAAAGCTATCTAGAAGTAAGTAAGCAGTATCTAGAAGTTTGCGGTAAACTGGGACTTCACGACCACCATATATCTTCTTCCAAGGCAAAGACTATTTTTTCTCATATCCGAACTGGATAATGACTGGATTACACTTGGCTTCGTAACATTTTTTTTCCACACAGCGCCATCTAGCCCCATACTAAGCAAAGCTTGTATTATGGAAACCAGATAGCTGATAAAATACTTATATGTATACTATATTTGTTTCGTAAATATATACTTAAACACATACTACACCCAGACACAGAACAAACATCTATGTTCGTCACATAAATGTTTGCCCTTGGATCGAACCCACGCCCTACAGCTCTGAAGGCAGACATGCTACCAACTGAGCTATAAGGCAGTCAAACTAATGCTTTGTATTTATTCTCAGTTTTAATAACTTTCGTGTAAACGTACTAATTAGTGTTTAGTAGTGAGTGACCGTGCAAGTGAATATAACCCGATCCTATTTACTAAGCGATAAGTGTCATGTTGATGTTAACCGATTAGTACTAGAGACAAGTACGAAACCCGTGTAATCTAGGCATGAATTGTATTTACACGACCTACTTGCCGACTTTTACTTGCTTGGACCGACGACATTGTAAAAGTCGCGGGCAACCGGTGGATGCAAATGGCAGGTTGTCGTACAGTGTGGCGGTCTAAGGGGGAGGCCTTCGTTCAGCAGTGGACGTCTCCGGGCTGATGATGATGACCTGCTTGCTTGCGAAATTTCACAAAGATCGGATCAACGGTTTGCAAATTAACATCGAACAAATATACATGCATACATACATACGAACAACGACTCGTCTCCTTCGATTCAGAGACATTCGCTTTGCTTGCTTAAAGTGCTTATCCATTCTATCGTCTATAAAGTAAGATTTATATTTGCGGGGCCAGGTTTTGGGTAAATATTACCTTATGCAGACCTCAGGTCGAGTGACTAACATCACTTTTCTGATAATCACTCTATCTAAAATAACTTAGTTCATAAAAACGAGCCCCTATCGCAGATTATGTACGATAAAAACAAAATTGATAAAACAGAAGTACACGTTAATATTATGATAACAGCTGACATTTTAAGGAAAACGAGGTGTTCAAGGAATAAGAAAGCCATCTGTTTTATACAATATTATGTAAATAAATAGAACATTGGTGGACATGGCGAGTGACCACTGACCAGCACTGTCAGAGTCAATTATGCAGTCCGAAAGCCTCTGACATCGCTTGACAGTAGCTGTAACTAAAACAAAGAACTGGGACCGAGAATAAACGTGCTTTCCAATTTATGACAGCGTTCTGTTCGAAAATAATAATAGTGATGTACTTTTTTTAATAATTGAACCTTATTACCAGCGCCTAATTATAAATCAAATCTGCATACCAAAATATTTTAAGCTAATCAATCAACTTAATCAATAGCCACTGTAGGTAGCTTCAGACAGCACAATAGAGAGAAAGTGGTTAGTAACTTACCACAGAATATTGCAGAGAGACAACTCTACTTGTAGTGGTAGGACTCTACTGCAGAGTCCACCTGGGGAAGTACCACACATTTGCCAGTTAGTGTGGTCCAGTTTGAATGGCAATATTACCTGATAAATTACTGGGTATAAAGAGCTTTAACATATAATATCTCAGGGTGACAAGCGCAGTGCGGTCCGGCGCAGGATTGTGATCGCAAGTTCGCAATTCTTGCACTGCTACTGTTAATGACAGACGTGACGCTTACCACCAGGCGAAAGTCTTGCTCGTCTCGTCACTTAATTGTATTTAAAAAAATACACTGAAACTTATATGTGCAAGCACGTATTGTACAATATATTTTTATATAAGCGTCCTATTTTTTCTGTATAGTGAGCGCCATACTTATTAATTACCTAAAACAGTCAAAGCAAATGAACTGGGAATTTTTAACATAGTTCTAGAGTAAATAAATCATAACAGTGTATAATATAATAATTTTCTTTGGTTAGAAAATAAGTTATTACTCGCGTATCTATGCTTTGTAACGGAAATGGTATCCGTGGGTAGATCGAATTGTTAGGTTAGTCTGCTGGTAGCCGTTGTCCAAATGCAATATCAATGAGTATGTATGTAATTGGCCCTGGAACATTCGCCCTCCGCCGCAATGGCGCATCGAACTCGGGAAGTTTAAATGGATTGGACGGGGCTGGCGCGGGATAGCGACAAGTTGATGGTTCATTGTAACGCGCCACAAAGCAAATTCGTCACACACAAAAAATAGGTATGTGTAAACTCGTCACATTCCTTTTTTATATAGTTAATTGAGGAATAATTATGGCAAGACAACATAAGCAAAGACAACATAGGTTAAATAAATAATTGAAAAAATAATTAACATTTAGTTGAAGTTGTCCATCTGTAGCGTTTTATAATCTGGCAAGTTACGCCCACGGATGGACTACATATTTAGAAGCTTATGAGTGTTATGGTTTAGATTGTTATCCTGTACTTTAATATAAAAACAAGTCTTGTAAATTTGACATTAATCATTTTATAACTTTCATTTTTAGGGTTCCTTCCCGAAAGGGTTTCAACAGAGCTCCAATGCTTCTCCGAGCCGGAATTTTCATTTCTGCAGGGCTATTCACAACTCAATCGGAAAGGTTTCCGTTCGGATCCACATTATCCATTCCACTCATCTCTATTCCATATGACAGAGACGAAGGATGAGGATCCGAACGGAAACCTTTCCGATTGAATTGGGAATAGCCCTGCTGCGTGTGTATTTTTTTAAATATATTATTATTTATTAATTTAAGATGGGTTTGCGACGTCAGAATGACTCGCTATCGAATCCTGTTTCATTACTGTTATTACCAAGAATTTACGAACGAGCAACTACCCAAGCAAGGCATTCCAATTGCTTTCCGAATCAATTGTTTCAAACAAACAGATTGAATTGTATTGGTGCATTTTCCTGCTTATGCTTTGGGGCTTTTGGATTATGCTAAATTTATATATTTTATAAATTTTTGGTATTTTTTTAAAATACGGACACAGCGCCATCTAGCCCCAATCTAAGTAAAGCTTGTACTATGGAACTCGGATAACTGATAGATATACTTATAATACATACAACATCCAGAGCAAACACCTATGTTCGTAACATAAATATTTGTCCTGGATGGGAATCGATTCCGCGCCGCGAATCAAAAGGCAGGCATACTACCAACTGAGCTATACGGCAGTCAAATTTTGGCGTCCCTACAGATATTGCCGTCCTTTTTTCAAATATCGGAAGGAAGAGGCTCTCAATTGCAGCCCTCCTAGCTTCAAGCATTACACGTAGCTATATGTTATTTAAATTACTATTGTGACATACCAACCTATGACCTGGGTATGTCCTAAAACTGCATCCAGAACCACCGGAGGACGGGCAGCAGCGTCCTCTCAGTTAACGGTGGTAACCATTCTGCGATCCCCAAGCCGCCTGCCAAGCGTGGGGATTATGGCAACACCTCCCTTTAAGAGAGAGACCTTCGTCCAGCAGTGGACGTCTTCCGGCTGTTGATGATAATGATGATTGTGACATACTTAATGAAATTTGACGTGTAACTTTGGTGTTATCTATAAACTATTGTATTGTATTATATTGGAGATGGTAAAGTAAGTCAAGTCAAGTTTTTTTTAGCCAGTGGCGATATAGGTACCGTGTGTTTGTGTTGTGCGTTAGTTTCAGCGCCGGTTCACACGAACAGGAATTCGTTTTATTAGTGTGAAAAATTACCTTGCCTCATCCTCTGCAAAATGCGGCAAAAAATGATGCAGGCAGATTATCACCATAGGCTTCTCAATACTGTAAGCCTTTTAGCTAAGAGCATTTGCAGGAACCACCTTTTTTTTATGCTCACTCTGATTACTAGCCCGTAGCGCTCGTGGCGTAGCTTGTCTAGGTGATTCTAAACGATCACCGATGTTAAGCAACGGACGGTCCGGTCAGTCTTCGGAAGGGTGACCGACAGTGGCATTTATTTTTGTGCGCTACCGTGGCTCGGATAACACTTTAAATTATTGGTCCCGGTTGTTTGTTCTAGTTTCTATAACAACAACCGTCAGCCAAGTCAGAGGCCTTCAGGCGGCAAATTAACTCTGACACTAGGGCTGGCCACTCAGCCTATACGAACTTACTTATTACTAGACCCTGAATAAGCGTAGTGTAAATAATTAGGAGCTTATAACCCAGGCTGATGTTGAGTGCGCAGCTTAGTAAAGTTACGAGTTTGTATTCATAAATTCTGTTGATCTTGCCTTCGAGTTTGTGGCCGGTCCGGTCCTTCTATGAGAGATAAACTTCTACACGGATTACTATTAATTTTGCTATTATTAATCACATATTTATTTTCTTTCTTAAATCTAAGTTTTTTACAATATAAATTTACAAACATAAATATTATAAAAAACCTAGAGTGGCGCCGGCAGCGGGGCAGGGCTCAAGCTGCCGGTGGTTAGGGCTGCAGAGTGAGGAACCTCCTGACAATGCGTGCCGTGTCAAGTACCACTGCCTTTTGTATCTGACCCTTGACCCAACCGTCTAGCGAGAGCCTCTTGAGGTATTGGTCGAGGCTCTTCGCTATGAGACCGTTTGCCGAAACGACTATAGGGACAATGATCGTCGAGTCAACATCCCAGTCTATTATTAATATTATTGTATAGCTTAATTTGGACGGCCTTTACTACACACCTGCAAAGTTGTCCTAAATTAAAAATTAAAACAGTGTTAATAACTTGTTTGGTATCACTGCGGTACTGATGCAATGTTCACTTTATGCTCTAAGTAATAATGTAGTTACTTATCTACCAACCTACCTACTAGATTACGAAATGAGATCAAGTCTTGTCTAGGTGCCTGTATATTGATTGCCGACGGGTGAATGCATGAGTGGGGTATCATTTGAGTATGTTATCACAGAAAATAATTATAATAGTTCTAGCACAGACGATTCTCTCCTATGGAAAACGTATATAAAAGTTGTTGAACTACAATATCATCATCATCATCAAACAGAAGATGTCCACCGGTGGACAAAGGCCTCTCCCTTAATACCAGCGGTAGGCATTGGAAGCGAGAAGTGTTGCCATAATTCCCAAGCTTGGTAGGCGGCTTAGGGATTAGAGAACTATAATATACCTTTTCATCACACTTGCTCGTAAAGTGGATCTTATTGCATCGGTTTTAGGCTCATAATCCATGCTATTACGCATGCGTGCTTTTTATTTTACATTACGGCACTTGTGCTATAATAGGTATAACCCGGTAAATACGAGTTTGTACGTGACTGCTATTAGACGTATGTATACGAAGCACTCTTAATATAGCCGGGTAATACTTACAGTTTTTTTGTAATACTAACAAAGAGTTCTTATGCCGCTGTAGTAAATGTCAACCTGCGCGCGCATTGGTGGTTTGGGCGCCATTTTCCGCAAATGTTTGTTGACTTTTTCTCTGTGCGGTTGATTATTATCAAAAAAAGTTTGTCTTTTCCTCGCAAGTGTGATGAAAACAGTCGTATGAAACTCTTGTGCTATGTTTCAATACACTCTCGGCTTCCTTATCGGCATAATACCGCCTCTAGTGTAATGACCAACATAGCACACTTGTATCATAATGTACTATTCTGTGGTATCAATTCTTTTTAGAATTTCTTTCTTTCAAGATCTTTTTAGAAGTTTTCTAAGCTGTTTTTATATCGTAGACGCAAACATGATTGATGTAATACTAAATGATATTAAAATATCATAATAAATTGCACAGATGCATTTAATCTTATTTTTTCTTAGTAACTGGTTTATTCATGTATTTATTCATATATGTTTTTTCAGAATACAATTATTAGTAATAATTATCTATAATTACTTCTATCTTATCCTCTATGCATGAAAAAAGTAAGGATTTTTGCCTCACTTCCAAAAAAAATTGCATCCTACCAGTAATGTAAATGTTCGTTACTCAAACCTGCAAAAATGACTGAAAGGACTAGACTAAGGTTTGGTACACCTTGGAATAACACATAGGCTACAGGCTATAGGCTTATTATCCCCGAATATTATTACTATTAATTTAAAATCTACGATTGCAATGTGTATCAATGAACTATTTAAGTAGGGATGTACATTGTACATAAATGTATAAGTCCGTTACCTAGCGAGCTTCGAAGGTAGCCTAATGGGAGACCGCTATACTTGGAATCGATGCGTTGTGGGTTCAAATCCAGTTCATACCAATGAGTTTTTTTAGTTTATTTACGGATTTTTACCATTGACTTTTCGGTGAAGGAAAACACCGCGAGGAAACCTGCGTATTGAATAAGACATTCACGAAAATCCTATACGTATTTATTAACTTTTTGTTTGATTCGCTTTAATGTAAAACTATAATAAACAGGAGCATCGAACTGTGGCATGTAGCGCTCGTGGCGTAGCTTGTCTAGGTGATTCTAAACGATCACCGATGTTAAGCAACGGACGGTCCGGTCAGTCTTCGGATGGATGACCGTGACTGCAATTTATTTCTGAGCGCTACCGTGGATCGGATAACACGTTAAATTGTTGGTCCCGGTTGTTCGTTCTAGTTTCTATAACAACAACCGTCAGCCATGTCAGAGGCCTTCGGGTGGCCATTAACTCTGATACTAGGGCCGGCCACTCAGCCTATACGAACTTACTTACTTATTGTAAATATATAAATAAATTAAAATCGGCCAAGTATAAGCAGGCTGCAATCTGCTATACGCAACATATTATGAACAGCGTAATTATTGACTGGTTATTTACCGTGATCATATTGTGAAACGACACCCACCGTGATCACCGCGATAGTTTAAAAGTTTGTTTTGAATCATAATAATACGTTTATAACTCCTTATTTTTTTTATTTTTTAATGTGGCCACAGAACCTTCGATACGTGTGTCCGACACGCACTTGGCTGTATAATAATTATTATACTGAAATTGAAACAGTGTATGAGAAATAAATGAAATTGCCATTTGTGTTAAAAAGTACCTAGGTAGGTATGTACAAAAAATACAAATTTCAATGTCGTGTTTTTTACAGATAGGTATTTGGAAATTAAATAATGCAATCTTTTTGCAGTGACCTTTTAATTGTATTTTTTATACATTGTTAATTAGCTGACTGGTTTGTTGTTACCGAGTGCCCGGTAGTAGGTATACCTGATTATTTAATATTATTAATCCTTTGAAGGTATTATTTATTTTATTTATCGAAGAAAATGCGTCCTTGATATAACATAATTAAAATTGGTATTTTTCACATTTGACAACACAGTTCCAAATTAAAATACACAAAATAACATTTAAAAAAAAGAGTAATAAGATTTATTTATGAGCCAAGTTCAAACAAACACAATAGAATTTTACCGAACTTGTCGCATAAAACGTCAAACCAGACTTACACTTACGCTCCAAGGCTGTCGAACAAGCGAAAATAGACGGATCCAGTTACCTCACAACCATTGCAAGTATTGCAATTATTATTCAACTCGAGTTACACGACATTTAGAATAAACTAAACTTACACTTACCCAACGCAATATTCTGAGGTTGTTTCAGTAGAATAGTTCAAAAAACCCACAAAAAGCACAATATCCACAAACTAATACACATAGAAACACTCTGTATTCAGTCCCGTCAAGTTACAACTTTCTATCAGAACTTACACGTCAAAAAACAGGTTGAAATAACACTTTTTATTACATAACTTGTTCGTGAAACAACACAAAAAGTATTTCTTTACATTAATACCCGTAAAAAAGAACTTGTGTCTCGTTTTTTAGTGACGTAAAAGTTTTTTTGATTAGAACGACGGGCGACGTGCGTTCCGCGTGGAGGTTCATAAGCATCTGACTTGGCTTGGATATTCTGACCTTCATAATGAAATGCGAAGGAGTGAAGTTGGTTGCCGACCGGTTGCTTTGGGCAAAAGTTGTTGTTTTTTTTCCAAGTGGCGCAAGTGACTTGTTAGTATGCTGTGCTTCGGCTCAACTTCATTGCATTTTGGATTCTGCGAGCTTTGAGATGGGTCTTTTGTCTGTTGTGGTGAGAAGCAACGGCTGCTAATAAGGAAAATGACCCTTCATTGAGCGATGTATGTACCTACTTAGTTACAATAATAAACATTTCCAAATCTATCACGTCATGTCATACCAATGTTATAGCTTAGGTATATCATGAATATTGTGTGGCAACTGCATTATCATTCCGGTGATGAACGCAAAACTAACTTTGTCTGGACCATATATCTCAAAGAAGGTCCAGTGCCAGGCTATCAGTGCTACGTTCCGTAATGCGCTAAAAGTGATAACATCGCGAATCCGACCAAATTGAATAGTCACCTACGGCCTTACTTAAAAAAACTTTTCAACCGTTAGTCACTGCTTAAGATGCTCTGCCATCTTCTAACTGACGTAAAGTTGCACGTGCTAGAAAAGGACAGAGAAGTGTATAATCTCGATTCTCTTAGTCACTGCTTAAAATTTTCTGTCTTGTTCTTGCATGTTACACTTCACGTCAGAGAGAAGATGGCAGAGCATCTTAAGCAGTGACTAACGGTTGAGAAGTTTTTTTAAGTAAGGCCGATAAGGGCTTGAATTTGATCGAGTACCTAATAATTGTGACTGGTCGGGTTCGCGATATTATCACTTTTAGCGCATTACGGAACGCAGCACAGATTCGCATGCGGATTTTCTTTGAATTGAATTTCACCAGAAAATTTTATTTTAGATGTTGTTTCTCAATGTTTTCTAAGTAAGTATTATTCTAATACTTCACGTCCGATATTTAGAATATTAACATTAACTCCTCCAGAAGAATTCAATTAAACAACATTACAGAAGAATCAAAGATTCCGATCAGAACATCCAAAGGATCGGATCCTATTTGCATAAGATAAAACGAAAAGTTGAAGAGAATCCTTTGCTTTAGATACAGAGTAATGTTACAGCCTAAAATAATAAATAAATAAAAAGCCTTATATTTCTTACTAAAAATATTAAAATACACGGATATTTGTAAACACTAATATTCAAACTACTACCTACTATGTTTAAACTATATATAGTCATTTTAATTTAATGTTTATAAAGCCTAAAATAATAGCTCTAACAAGCGTGAAGTAGGTAGCTTTGGAATAGTTAATCTGTCTTTTGTCTATGTCCACCGAGTTACAAATTTGAAAGAAATTAAGGAAAAGACGAAAGACGGATTAATTTCTTATTTCGAAGCTACTTTACGTTTATTAAATTCCACTGCACCTAGAGCAAATGAAAGTCTTTTCCTACTTTTTCCTTTTATCTTGTGCAATTAGGACAGGTGTACAATATTTCAATATGTATCTACAGCAAAGGAATATCTTCCTACTTTTCCTTTAATCTTGTGCAATTACGATAGGTGTATAATATTCCACTGTATGTAGAACAAAGGAATTTTTTCCAACTTTTTGCTTTTATCTTGTGCCATTATGATAGGTGTACAATATTCCACCGTGACGAGACAAAGGAATCTTTTCCTACTTTTTCCTTTTCAACCGACTTCAAAAAAGGATGTTCTCAATTCGACTGTTTTTTTTTGTATGTATGTTACGCGATTACTCCGCCAATTATCAGTTCAATTGATGTTTTTTTTGTTTGGTAGGTAATACTTCAGAGGTGGTTCCATATACATTTTATCGTAATCGGTTCAGTAGTTTGGTTTTTAAATCAAAATTACTGGAAAATATGAAGATGTCATCCAGGTATTCGAAGTTCAAATCGGTTGTCAAATATGTTGTTTACAATTAGGATAGGTGTATAATATTCCACTATATGTAGAACAAAGGAACTTTTTCCTACTTTTCCTTGTATCTTGTGCAATTGAGATAGCTGTACAATATTCCAATGTATCTACAGCAAAGGAATGTCTTCCTACTTTTCCTTTAATCTTGTGCTATTAGGATAGGCGTATAATATTCCACTGTATCTAGAGCTAAGGAATGTTTTCCTACTTTTCCTTTAATTTTGTGCAATTAGGATAGGTGTACAATATTCCAATGTATCTAATACAAAGGCATCTTTTCCTACTTTTCCTTTCTTCTTGTGTAATTATCTTATGTGTTTAAATATTTAGAAACATTTAGACCTTCAAATTCTTGACCCAAAGATGAAAGCGTGCACTGGAAATCCAACTAAAATAATTTGTCTAAAGGACTAGATTCGGATTTGACAAAAAGAACAAAAGTATTAAATGTAAGCAGTGTATGAAGTACCTACAGGCGATAAAGCCTAAAATATTATATACTTACTTCAATCATAAACGTAGCCAGTTCCGCAGATTGTATGATAATCGATGCAATCAGTATTTGACAAAAACTTCCTCTTCGTGATTGAATTGTGTAATAGTTACATCACCGTCAAAACTGCTTGATTGCCGACACTGAGCTAATCTCCAAGAAGTTAATCTGAAGTCGTGAGGAATCTTATCGTAATTTTTTTAAGTAAAATAAAATTCTTGATATATGACGAAATTTTATTAATTGAAGAATAGTTTATCTGGTTTTCGTTACCAGAAGAATTTGTTGAACTACACGTTCAAGAATTTCGAGGCTTTTAACTTCGTGCATTTTATAAGCACGAGGAGCTGTTGTGAGCTTGTTGTTTATGAACTTTTATTGATGTGGGTGGTTAAAATTTTCAGATATTGCTTCTGAATAATGTTTCCCCAATTAAAACCTATTTAGTAAGGTTTATACAATTTTATTTTATCCGGTGATATAAGTCTGGCGATTTTATCTAGATTACGGTTTAAAGTTATTTTTCAATGGTGTTTTTTCCGTCCGTAGGTTTAATTTGTAGTTCATGATAATTATTTTGATAAGTAAACGAAATCGCCAATCACTTAATAAATGATTTTTAGGAAATAACTCTATAATTAGCGCAGTCGTAAGGTCTACTCCATAAGACCACGAGAAAATGCCGAAACAATCCTTGGACGCTACTCAAGCTAATATGTATTTTAATATTTTAAAACCTGGGATCCAACATTATTATTGTCAGCCTGCATCGATCCATTATTAGATATGAAGATAACTTTCATATCCATTGTCAGTGATCTGGTATTATGCTACCTGTAATAATAGATGTATTGTTTTAAATAAATAAATATTAAATAAAGCCCGTCACACACATAGCTATAATATATATTAATATAAATCATAGCATAGCAAATTACGATATATTTTCTATGCAAATATATAAATATATACTATAGCTGCGTGTGCGGGCGGTCGAACATTTGTATTGAAAATACAACGTTGCCGGGCCCAACGGAAGACCAGCGCCGGTTGCTCGCAACCGGCATCTTGCTGAGTTGGGGCCGGTTTGTGGCAAAAGGTAAACAATTTATTATTTATTTTTGTTTTACTTTTCCGTGTTCTGTGTAACTGATTTTTTGTTTATACTTTTGCCACGAATTAACTATTGTCTATTGTCTATTGTCTATAAATATATATTAATATGCCATGCTATGATTTAATGTATAAATATATATTATAGGTACGTGTGTGACTGGCGTATGTATTAAGTAAATATTAAAATTGTTTTTTTTAAGAAATCGTTTTATACTAGAATTTGTTTAATTTATACGTTTGTTGGTTTCAAATTTCTTCGCACAAAGACTGGATAATTAAAACTGATCGGATAATTCTACAGAGAACTCCAATAATGACGCTTGGTACCTTTTCTGAGAACAAACATTAAAGGAACATTGTGGTTTTCAGATTCTTAGGAATTCTGTAAGTGAGTCGATTTCTCCTGTTACATTGTAAGACAGACTGTTCAATGGGAAAGGAAGACGTGATGTTAAAAAAACGTAGTCAAATTGAGAAGCTCCTTTTTCGAAGTCGGTTGAAAATCTAACAGCATCAATAAATACTATAATATAAACGTTATTTGAAATATTGGTATTTTTATGTGATTTTATTAAAAATTTGCTAGACAATCAAATGTATGATTCTAGAAAAATAAAATAGGAATACTCATAGGGAATTGAACATGCATATTAATTAATCACATACTTATCTAACAATAGAACTAATTGGACAAAATGGTCTTGTAAGTTCCATTCTTCAAAAACAGAAAGTAATGGAACAACTTGGACAAAAAAGTCCAACAAGTTCTATCAATGTAAAAACCGATAGAACTAGTGGGAATAGACTCGGTGAGGAAGTGGTTCCGTTGCTTCGCGCACTTTAGCCCCGGGCACGTAAATATAATCTTTCCGAGGTTGTAAGACATTGAGCTAATATCTAAAGTCACAATCTCTAAGTGAAAACAGTCAAAAAACGTCCGAGTGCCGTTGTAATACCTATACGTGCATTATATAATTCACAATTGTTCGAATTTAGACGTTATGTCGCTTGTATAGTGTTCAATGTATGCTTGAGCGCTTGTATCTTAACGTAGTTCAAGTCGTTCAAAAAGTCGGCGCACTGCATAGCGTGCGCCGAGTTTAGGCGCGGACATTTTTTTGCACGTTTGTGATTGTGACTCTATAGATATTAGCTCAATGTTGTGAGATGAAAAATATTTTTTACTTCTTTTAATAAAGTTTTCTAAAGAGTTTATTCCATTTCGTTTACAAATTTAAATGCATGAGAAAGTTTGTTGAAGCGCCTTGAAAGGAAAACCCCCTTAGTCGTTAATGTTTGCTCCTTACGAAGAAGATTCTTTACTTACACAGGAAATACCTTAAGCTTACGTGTTCAAAACCTCTTTTATTTTGAAAGATCTTGCGTTTGAACACGTAATTCGTGTTTCGATTTATTTTATTTTCTTTTTAGGTTGTGTAATTAATATTTTGTTTAGTTTGTTGATTTATTTGGAATTAAACGTTTGCAACCAGTGATTTACTTCAGACGGGTGCGGAATTAGAGGTAATTAATCAAGACTTATTTTTGTCGGAAGAAACGAAGTCTGCTTCTTTGCAAGTGAATTTGCTAAATAATTATCGTGCGTGGCTTTTTCTTGACAGCGATAATAATTTATCTTATTTTATATTTATATATTTTTTCTTCATGTAAGTAAGTGAAAGATATATTTCGATGTAGGTGAAAAAATTAATAAAGCAAAGTTACTAGATACCTAACAATATTAATTAAAGATTTATTACAGAAAAAAAAAAGATTTTTTCAGACAACAGGAGTTACTAAGTAAAAAGTAAGTAAGTAAGTAAGTTCCCAACTAGCAAAGTAGTCCTATAATATGAAGCCTAAATAACATTTGGTCATATAGAGGTCATATAGTTGTAACTCAAATTCCCATTAATCGTGTTACAATATGTTATACGAACGATTAGTCGTATAATATTTTAGTCATTTAATTTAGTCCTGTAAACGTTTACACGACCAAATTATATGACCATCTTATAAAGGTCGTAGCTGTGACATTTAAAATACATTCGCTCGTTTATTAGTCTCCTTTACGACCACTTTACGACTTCTTAGTGTAGTATAAAAATAATTTATATGACAGTCATAATCTGGTTAGGATGACGAGCATAACACTGCTTTTTGTCAGTAATAAGATTTCTACATGACAATCATATAAAGTCCATAAATTTAACTCTTATAAAACGTACAGCTGTATACACGTTTCATGAAGGATTTTTTGACTATCTTTACACGACTTTTATATAATGATTAAAAGCCCAATATTCAGATTTATATGCCTTAAATAACTTATGGGTTTTAAATGCTTATATAAGTTACTGTTATAAACATTTTGATTATTTAATGATTTCACGTGGTACTCTTTTACGAACTGAACTGGTATATTTTCCGTTGTGTGACTTAGACTTTACAAGCTTTTTGTTTAATAGCTCGATTTATTTGTCGTTTTCTGTTAGTCTCAGCTTTTATCATCAAAACAGTTGTAATGGATTTAAAACAGTGGAAGCAATTTAAATCCAGCGGTAATTTCAGGCGCAAAGTAAGAAAAACCTACTTAGAGCTCAACAAAAGTTTTAGACAAGGCAGTGTCAATGAATCGAAAGATGGTTCTGTAGTAAGAAATAGTAATTGTGAAAAAGGATGCTTTTGTAAGTACAATTTTTTATGGTTTGTATTTATACAAATTGAACTTAATATTAAATAGGTAGCTCATCATAATAATATCTAACACCTGTCAATTATCATGTCTATTTTTCTCATTAAATTTAGTAAGTTCGAGAAGTAATCCACAAATAATTGATGATGAAAATGATGAACATTCGTTTGAAATCCAAGACGGTGATGATAAAAACAGTAATGAAAATGATGAACATTCGTTTGAAAGCCAAGACGATGATGATAAAAACAGTAATGAAAATGATGAACATTCGTTTGAATGCCAAGACGGTGATGATAAAAACAGTAATGAAAATGAGAATTTTGCAACAAGAAAATACGAGTTTCCTGGCAAATTAAAGAAATGGGCTCTAGAATTTAATATTTCTCATACAGCTTTAAACAAATTATTGACTATATTAAATGAACTATTACCTACTTTATTACCAAAAGATCCTAGAACACTTCTCCGAACAAATGATATTGAGATTTCTATTGATCCCATGGAAAATGGAAGTTATTGGCATAACGGGCTTAAGAAGTCATTAAAAATGATGTTGGACAACAATGTTAGCAATGATCTGCAACATATCTCCTTGAACGTGAACATTGATGGACTTCCTATCTATAAAAGTTCAAGACATCAATTGTGGCCCATTTTATGTAACATTTCTGAGATTCCTTCTGTGCCACCAATGGTAGTTGGTATTTTTGAAGGTCAAGGAAAACCGGCTAATTTAGATTCTTTTTTACGGCCGTTTGTGACAGAAATGAAAGATCTGATGGAAAATCGATTACAAATCGTAACAAAAGAGAAAGAAGAAAAACATATTACAGTGAATGTCCGGGCTTTTATATGTGACTCGCCAGCTAGGGCTCTAATTAAAGGCAGGTATTTTGATTACACACTTGAATATGCTCTATTTATATTATAATACTCAAACTAACAATATTAGTTTATTGTCTAAATCTGCTAACTCTTTATTGTTTAATAGTGTTTCTATTCTTCCAGGTACATGCAATTTTAATGGAAAGCATGGGTGTTTGAAGTGTACAGTTGTCGGTGAATACTCTCAAAATTCACACACTGTAACGTTTCTCAAAACGGATTGCCCAAAGAGAACTGACGAAGACTTCCGCTTAAAAAAATATGGCCAGCATCATAAATACGATTCTCCATTATTGGAGTTGCCTATAGACATGGTCAACGATGTTCCCGTTGGAGATTCTTTACATATTTTAGATCTAGGTATAATGAAGCGATTGCTAATTGGCTGGAGAGACGGTAATTTTGGGAAGTATATGACAAAGTGGCGTGCTGCAGATATTCAAACTGTTTCACAATTTCTGGCGACCCGTAAAATGCCGAAGGAAATTCATCGATCAATTCGTACTCTAGATGTTTTGTGCCACTGGAAAGGCTCAGAATATCGTACCTTCTTACTATATCTGAGTTTTATTGTATTAAAGGATGTACTACCTCATGAAGCTTACGAACATTTTATGTGTTTCTTTTGCGCAGTGACAATAATGTCCAATGAAAAACATTTTATTTTTCTTCGAGTTGCTGAAGAGTTGATGAAAACATTTGTCCAAAATTATGCTCAATTTTATGGCAAGGATTATGTTACAAGCAATGTTCACAATCTTATACACATAATTGATGAGGTAAAAAGGTTCGGCAAACTACAAAACTTTAATGCCTACCCTTTTGAGAATAAATTATATTCAATTAAAAAATTACTTAGACAAGGAAATAACCCACTTGCCCAAATTGCCAGAAGGTTATCTGAAAGAAATGATATTGAAGCACAATCCTTTAACGATAATAATACTAAGAAGGTATATGTTAAACAACAGACTGCTAACAATGAGCGTATCTTGATCTTACATCTTGAAACATTCATTCTGTCAAAGCAAGAAAGAAACAAATGGTTTTTGAATACTAGAGACCAAGTAGTTGAAGTACAATCAGTAATGGAAGTCAGTAATGAAGTATCGCTCGTTGGCAAATGTTTGCAAAATGTAATCGCGGCCTTTGACATCCCGATTGAATCGACATTTTTAAATATATACAAATGCTATGAAACGGATTTAATTAAGTCTGAAACAAAATTATATACCATTGAAGATGTGAAATGTAAACTAGTGGCTACTACTTATAAATCATATATATATTTTGTACCTCTTCTACATACTTTATAAATGATTAAATAAAACAGCACCTTAAATCAAATTTGTTTTATTGAAACTAGCATTCTCAAAATAGTCATACAAAAAAAAATATTTTTAATGTAATATCAATCAACTTATTAATAATCAATTCTTATTATCTGGACACGAAGATAAGTGGATTTCTATAGTCGTTAACATTTATAGATAGAATAATGAATATATGGGATTTGACATTATTAACGAAAAGTCACCTACCTACTCCAGAAATGTCAATTCCATATATTTATGAAAAAAAGTTGTAGTTGTTGTTGTTTTGTCTCCCTACAAAAGTTGGCAATTGTAGAAAACCACATGTCTAGGGTCCCTTATCTACTTATTTATCTACTCAGTTTTTGGCACGCTAATCACATATTTGAGATTGTAAATAATTCTTAAACTAGGATACGAAACAAATAATATATCTAAAGTATCACACACTTTTAGAAATGATAAAATACTTTCGGATTCAATTATTGATAGAAAATAATTATTTAATGTAATGTAATGTGTGTGTGTGTGTGTGTGTGTATGTGTGTGTGTGTTGTTGTTTGTTGTGTGTGTTGATGTTGTGTATGTGTGTGTGTTGTTGTGTGTCTATCAATAATTGAATTTGAAAGTATTTTATCATTTCATATTTTCTTACTTTTCATAAATTTAATCACAAATAGGTAATTTCAAGCTTCTATAAAAAAAGAACAGTAATTTGGAACTATATCTCTGATACAGAACCTATTCAGACTTCTATAAAAAAGGAACTATAATTTGAACTATCTATCTTACATCTTTAATCTTTGATACAGTGCCTATTCAGACTTCTATAAAAATTGAACTAGAATTTGGAACTATCTATCTTATGTGTATATATTTTGATACAGTGACATAATCACAACTTTCACTATGGGACTAACTCTGAAATCGCGAAAAAAAAACAGCTATTCAGTACATTTATCTACACCAAACTCGTCAAAATGTATGGAGCAACTGTTTTTTTTTCGCGATTTCAGGTATGATCCCACAGTAAAAATTGTTCATATTCATGGGTAGAACACCCTGTGAAAATTTGCGCACTACTTAAAAAAATATCCTCGAAGTCTGAATAGACACTGTATAATCTATAAAAGGAACATTAATTTGGTACTATATCTTTATAAACTGCCTATGAGGTAGTCGTCTTTAACCACAATATAATATGTAATATAGTTCTCTTTCTCGTGGTCTTTATACTAAGGGTAAAAAAGTGAAGAAGGTATAAAATGTTTGGCGCTCGTTGATTCAATGCTACAGGATCAACACTTTACTTATCAACTTCATCAACTGATTGCGAAGTAGATGGTTGTGGATTCCTAGCTACAGGGTCAACATTTTCCTTATTAACTTCATCTACTGATCGAGAAGTAGATGGCTGTGCCGTTGGGTTAGAAGTTACACCCCCATAATTTTTTTCGCTAGTTTTTGTTGCATCTTTAGTAGAATCATTTTTCCTCGGTCTTCGTTTAGCGGCAGAACAGCGCAACTGTTGGGATGAATTTCTTGCCACAGAATGACGCAATACATTTTTGAAAAAATTGTCGCACTCAGTCTTTGTAAAATCTTTGTCGGTATCATGTATAACATTAAAAAACAAATTTATTGTGTGAGTGTAAGACTTAAAACAGGATTTTGGGTTGTCCTTGCGGGTTCCCCCAGCCCAGGAACATTCAGTCATCAATTTTCTAGTAAACATTATATCCACCAAAACATAGGCATTATTAATTCCTCTGCCTTTTCCCTTGCTACATACTATGGAAAGCTTCTTCATTAACTCTTGTTTTAAGTCAGGGTTTTCTAAACTACTTTCAAACTCTTGTAACATTTTGACATCACTGATAGCTTTAAAGTTGGTGGATGTAGCGTTAGTAATTTCTTTATAAGTAATTTTCTTCATATACTCCTCTACCAAAGTTGTAACAGAAGCAAGTTTCAGCATGATATTTTGTTGATTGTTTTGAAGATCATAAGCAATTTTCGTTAAATTGTCTATTTTCTGTGAAAGAATTTCGTTATGTGTGTCTGACTGTAACTCTCTATTAAAGTCTGTCGCAGTAGTATCAGTAACAAAATATACATTTTGTAAATTTACTTCTGTGGCTGGAGTTTCTTGATCAAGAGCAGATGGTGATTCTTCTACATCGATGGCAGCTGGAGTATCTTCTACAATGTAGGTAGGCGAGACTAGTTCTTGGGCATTGAAAGCCGCTGGATTTTGTGTAGGGGCAACAGATACTTTATTTTCTGTTACACTGAGAAGATTACGTCCTTCTTGATCCTACAATCAACAACAAAGTGTCATTAAACGTTTTTGTTCATTCAAATAAAGGCGATTGTCTTTAGTATTACACTTTTTTCTTTAATGACCATTAAAGTTAAGTGACGTCTCTGAGTGCGGCCGTAAGAACTGTGAAATATACTATTTCAAAGTAATAATCACCTCAAGGGGGTACCGAGTAAAATGACAGAGATGTCGGACGGGTTGTGTGTGTATGTACTGCGGAACGTTCTCGGCAAACAGAGCTATGTTCGCCGCGCGCATGCCCGAAACAGATGCGAGTAGGTACATTCTCGGTTCGTGTTCATGCGCGCGCTGCGTCCACACTTATGAAATGCTATCCTTTCGTGTTACATTGCATGTTACGTTACAGTAATCTGTACCCGGCTTTAATCTTAAGAAAAATATTACTCACCGTAATTGAGCTTCTAACTAAATCATTAAAATCAAAGTTAAATCCCTTTTTTGACGTTACTGATGGTACACCACGCAACTCCTCTTCTTCTATTTCAGTATCAGTAACATCAGACATAATATTCATTTCTATTTCTGCACTATCGTAGCTCTGCAATTTATTTCGTTTTACTTTACATTGCATCGGTAACCAAGATTTATCTGGCTTAGAATTGGGATCCAACTTCAGTTTATCGTAGTTTTTTCGAGGCCATTTCAGAATTCCATTTTCTTCCCAGTTTTTAGGAACTATAGAAAGCACCATTTTTCCCCTTTCTACTGTTTCAACAATTTTGTAAGACATTTCTGAAAGAAAAAAAACAATAATATTTAAGTGATTACTCATATTCTTGTAGACACATAATAAAACAATGTGCTAATGAACTATCCAAACCGTTAGCGTTTCTTAGAAATCAAAGTTTTCTAGAAGGTGCCTTCCCTGATTTATTAAAATTTTCTCTAATAAAGCTGGTTCACAAAAAGGAAGAAACCACGTCACTAGAAACCCTTAATAGTTTCGCCATATCCGTCCGTCTGTCTGTCTGCGGTTTATCTTGGAGAGTCTTGGTACTACAAAGCTGTAATTTGGTACGTTTATACATATTAATAAGGCCTATAAAGAGAGAAAATAAAAATTTTGGGGACCTACTATACCTACTCGTAAACTGGGGATGATCTTTCTTCTCGTCTACCCGAAAGTGTGGGGTGTCGTTGGATAGCTCTTTCAAAAATAATAATAAAAAAGAAAGTAGTAAACAAGGAAAACTTATACTTTCGCCATGTCCGTTTGTACGTGTGACCGTATGTCTGTCTGTTTATCGTCGGTTTAAATTCGACTCTTGGAACTAAACAGCTGTAATTTGGCATGCTTATACATATTAATCACGCAAACCAAGTGAACGAAAAAAACATTACTTCAAGGGATCTAGGCGCGCATCTTGACACATCGAGAAGTAGCATATAGAAACCCCGTCGCTGATCCGCCGAACCACACAAACAATATTATTACTACTCAGAATGCACAGTTAAAAATGGACCTTATTTCCTGATAGTTTGGGTTTAAATTACCATCTAACATATAGGCCGCTAACGACATTAATCCATACCAATATATAAAAGTGAAACGTTGTCTGTTTGTTTATTTATATGTTTGTTTATTTGTTTGTTTGTTTGTTTGGGGAGCTTTCACGCCAAAACGGCTGATCGGATTTTGATGAAACTTTGTAAATAGGTACTATACAATATAGAGACCAACATAGGATACTTTTTATCCTGGAAAATGTTAATTTTCCACGGGAAAACTGGAAAATGACGATTACACAGGATGCTTTTTTTCCGCGATAAACTGTAGTCCGCGCGGGCGAAGTCGCGGGCGTAAAAGCTAGTACATTATATAAATAAAATGATGTGTATTGTATCGTAGATTGTAATCAAAATAAAAAAAATTGTCATTATCGTCTGATAGAAACGTAAATTGTTTGGTTGACATAACACAATTCATTAACCGACTTAATTTTTCGACTTTTTTTTTTGTTTTTAAACCTGAAAACTAATTCCAGTATTCTTTTTATGCAAAGCTAGGAATGCTCCCATGTTTTTTTCGTTCACTGGGTACAATCAAATTTTGAAAGAAAAAAATTCAAACGCGCGTGCGCGCGCTTTGCATAATAACGAATTTGAAAGAAAAGGAAACGGCTAAATAGACTTTAGGTTAACGAACAGTTGACAGTTATAAAATATATTTCTATTAACTTCTCAACTGCCCCGATAAAAATTTTAATAGACAATGACTTAGGCGGATAAGCGTAGGTATACCGTAACCTCGTGTGCGTCCAACGGAATGCGACGAGCTCCAAGTGCACGAGTAACCGAGGCAAGCGAAATCGGTCGACTGGTGCTCCGCGCCGCGGGCGCACGCGTCGTGTTTGGCTCCGTCCCGCCATACCGCTCGCTCCCCTCTGTGACCCTTTACCTTCTCTGCCTACCCCTGCGCGCTTTAGGGAGCGGACTGACTGCACGGCTATAGCGTAGGTATAAGGTTTGCCAATGTGTAACTACTCCTACTTCCTTTGTCCACGTCCCGCGCTTGTCAGACGGGGTCTACTCCCTAAGTCCGTCCGTCCGTTAGTCCGTCCTTCTGACATAACGATCCATCAAAACAAGTGTAAAACTTAATTTTTTTGGACTGGCATTAACACATCGGGAGTAGGGACAACTGTCAATTCGTGTTGTCATTCATACTTCATTCTGCCCCCGAACCAATCATCCATCAAGTAAAGCCCTGCGCGCACTGCCGTGCGTTTTTCTAACGCATAATCGCGCATTTCAAAGACATTCCATACTTCACAGAAATCGTCCTAGTTCACAGATTATGCGTTAGAAAAACGCACCGCAGCGCGCGCGGGGCCTTAGTGATACGGAGTAGAAACGCCCGTAACGAAGGCCGAAATTACGGGCTTCGTGCTTAAGGAGTAGACCCCCTGATCTGTTTGTGGCGTTGCTAGCAGTACATACCTACCTTCTGACCAGACAAGACAAGCGCAAAACGTTTATATTACGTACCTATATCTAGTGAAGAGGCGCTCTAGATTTCTAGATGTGTACTTTATTTGCATATTCCCATTCTTTTTTTAATAAACATTCTTCATTATGAGGCTTATACATCTCTAGTGTTATAATAACGAATTTTAGCAATAACTACATTCGTCTTCTATATAATGATCATATATGGCAAACTCGGAACAATGTTGGCACCAAAATGAACCGTAATTCAATAGTTTTTTTATATTATTTTTATCGTATACCACGAAATGAGTTGGTTTGTATTTAAAAGAAGAGGTCGAATAGCCACAACCGTAACAGTTTTCCACCAGAATAAAATGAGTTTTTGTCCATGGACAAAAAAGAATTTTTCAATAACTTGAAGTCTTTTTTAGTTAAAAATTTGTCTACATCTGCAATTATCACCATATTGTGATTTCAATAAAATGTTTATCCCACGGGTTTTCACTTCTTTACGGTACCCTGAAAATGGTGGACGATAAAAGAATTAAAATCGTAGTAAATGACTTTTAGTCATAAGATATCATATAATAGGTATCATCACTACCTAAGATCGTATAATTGTAAAAGTACTAGAAATCTTAAATAAAATGGAATTAATTAATATAATTTTGCAATAATTCGAAGGGGGCATTAAAAATTTGTGTAAAATTGTACATACAATTGTCAAAAAAATTAATTTCCCTTAGAAAAGTAGATACTATTACCTACTAACACCAACTACATTATAGTCAATAACATTCAGTAATAAATATGGCAGACTTAACTCTTACCTGATGGTAACAATTTGTAAACAGTTATTTTGTTTTTTGTTTTGTTGTACACGATCTCACTTCCACTGAACTGCACTTCAACAAGCATCCGCGTAAAGGCTATGCTAATGACTACTTCCCAATGTTTACTAAGTTATACGACGTTTATTGGATCACTACACGACAAGATGGTTAAAATTTTAATCACTTTCACGACTACTACACGAATATTTATCGTATATTTGATATTAATATGGCTGTTACTTTCCTAGTAGTCACTAATACGACCTTGACACGATCGCTATACGAATAAAAGTTTTATAATTTCCGCCCTTTTCGCGTCATATATACGTTAATACGACAGCTATAGAACCAAAACGGTCCGACCTTAAGTTGCGACGAAAACGTAGTCCCGAAAACTATACGACCAAATTTTGTTAGTTGGGTTAGTATAGGCTGAGTGGCCAGCCCTAGTGTCAGAGTTAATGTGTCGCCCGAAAGCCTCTGACATGGCTGACGGTTGTTGTTATAGAAACTAGAACAAACAAAGTTACATAAAGTTACTTTCAAATAGCACGATTTAATTTTTTTAGATTAGTCTAGGTGTGTATTTCTTAGGGAATCGTAGAGGTAGGACTCTACTGTAGAGTCCGATTTGTGAAGTACTACACCTTTGCCAGTTATTCAACCGCCAAGCAGTAGTGTGCAAGCATTACTGTGTTCCGGTTTGAAGGGCAATGATACCAGAGAAATTACTGGGTATGAAGAGATTTAACATCTAATATCCCAGGGTGACGAGCGCAGTGCGGCGCGGCGCAGGTACTTTGTGCATTTGTCCATGTCAAGTATGCATATTTTTTTTAAGAATTCTAGTCATATAAGTCTTAGTCATACTCAAAGACACATAGTAAGTAACGAAACGGTCGAGTTTTGGCGGAACACGGAAAAATCAAGTCTTTTTTTTTTTTTGGTTATTGGCATCGCACGTTGTGCATTCTGCCAGTGTCAAGTTTACGAATTTTCAAGTTTTTTTTATTAAAACCAAGTTAAATATGTCATGAAATCACAGTCAGTCACGCGAAGTTAGTCATAGTCGAGTCCAAGACATGCTCAAATGGTGGTGTTTTATTCATTGAGCGTTGAATTACATGCACGAGTGTGGGCAAGTGATATAATGTGGTGAAACATGGCTTTTCGTGTTGTTTTCAAAACTTCGTAGAAACTCATAGTAAAGTCGCCACAACTGTACTAGGGCATGACTTGGTCTCGACTATGACTGATTTCGTGTGACTGACTGTGATTTAATGACATATTTAACTTGATTTTAATAAAAGAAACTTGAAAATTCATAAACTTGACACTGGCAGAATGCACAACGTGCGATGCCAATAACTAAGAGAAAAAAAACGACACGATCACCTTTACTTTAAGTCATCATATCATCACATCAACAGCCGGAAGACGTCCACTGCTGGACGAAGGCCTCCCCCTAAATAGGGAGGGGTTGCCATAATCCCCACGCTTGGCAGGCGGCTTGGGGATCGCAGTGTGCTACCACCGTTAACTAAGAGGACGCTGCTGCCCGTCCACCGGCGGTTCTGGGTGCAGTTTTAGAACATACCCTACATGGTACTACAAGCTTTTTCGGAGTTTTGAAAACAGTACAAAAAGATATGTTTCACCACATTTATGTCACTTGCCGAATCTCATGCGCGTAAATCAGCATTGACTAAAACGCAACTATTTATAAACATAAATATTACAAGTTTTCGAAAATTTAAAACGAAGCGACATGCTTTTTTCTCGTTTTCATTAAATCAGCTCTTGGTGTTACTAACTTAAACTTGTCAATCACTAATTAAGTGAATTTGTAAGCTCGGAACTGATATCTATATTTGCAACCTTTGTGATAATGCTTAGCTGTTAATTCTCATTCTCAGAATTGATCGTGTTTTAGTTACAAATAATCTTTTTTAATTGGAACTTGGCTCAGACATGGGCGTTAACCATCTTAGCTTCAAAAGACAGGAAGATTTATTTGACAGAAAGTTTTAATTAAATTATGGCGTAAATATCTTACTCCGAAATAAGTACCTACTGAACAATATATAATTATTTCTTATGTTATGAAAAGACTAAATTATGTTGGGATTGGTTTAATTTTATTGTTTGAAAGATTAGTAAATTTCCTATTATATGCAGGTGTGACCTACTACCTGATAAAACGTTCAAATTTTGCCACAATACCAGACACAAAAAGCTTATGCCTTTGATTATAATAACACATTTCATTAGCTTTTCAAAACTGTAATCCGAATTGCCATAAAATAATAATCAAAGATGCTATGACCGATTCTATAATGCGAGAACCACGCTACGCTCGACTGCCGAGCTAGAATCGAGCTATCCTCCAAGGATAGTCCTCCTATGCTTTTAGATAAGTCAAAAACTAAATAAATAATAAGTATCTACGATTAAAAAAAAAAAAACAACCGACTTACATTTTTGACTACCTGGATGACATCTTCGTATTTTCCAGGTGTTTTGATTTATTCCAGTAATTTTGATTTAAAAACCAAACAACTGACCCGATTTCGATAAAAAAAATTGTAAGACTACCTTTGAAGTATCACTTACCATACAAACATTCATAATTGGCGAAGTAATCGCGTAATAGACATACAAAGAAAAAACATACAGTCGAATTGAGAACCTCCTTTTTTGAAGTCGGTTGCAAATAATACAACATTATAAGGCCAAAAACAATGAAATAGTTAGGTACCTATTTACTACGAAAATGTATGAAAACTTAGAAATAAACCCTATTGGCGTTCGGTGTAGACGGAAAATACATTTTAGGACATTTTCTACTCATTTTCTTCTAGTTTTTGTGATCTGGGTTTAATTGCTATTTCAACTTGGGCGACGCACTACCATAATGGCAAAATTATTTTTCATCCTAAAAATATGTCTAAAATGTAATTTTCTAAAAACAGCGCCGTATAACCTAGACGTTATGGGTTCCATTCTCAGGCTATCGAATGTTTAAATATTAAAATAACTAGAGGTCGTCCGCGACTTCTTCCGCGTACGGAAGAAATTCGGCCCCTCCCTAAATTCACCACTATAAATCATCCCGAGCAATTTTTTTACCCAAACTCCCCCAACTCTCCCGACTCTACGGACTCGACCGACTATATACATGTACATGTATTAGAAGTTTGTATTGTCGTATCGTACGGCTCGCATGTCGCAAAGACAGAGTATGACTGACGCGAGAAGAGAGCCGGCGCTCAACATATTACAGTCTTCAAAATCCGTGCGTTAATTTCGCGTCCATTTATTTTATCATTGTCGCTGTAATTAGGTACCTACTCCTTATTACGATCTATATTTAAAATTTCTACACTCGACTAAATATAATAGTGTTTTGTTTGGAACTGTTTTTAAATGCGTAATAATAACAAAACACGATCACATCACTGCTATTGTCGAAAGAGTTTTTACTCGGTATAGTTTTCTCTCTTTTACTCCTAGTGCTAGCCACTACGTCTTTTCCACCCGTCTCGTTCTCTCATGTCGTGAAAAGGATGCAGGCGCATAGTTTTTTTCTTTAAATTTGAATAAATTTACACTTTTAAAGGTTTCGATAAAGGTTAAAGAACTCGCGGTGCTAGATCAGTGAATCGATTATAAATACAGCTTTCTATAGATTTATTTAAGTCAGACATTTTCTATAGGAGTGTATTTTTGTTGTGCAGTTTTAATGCTTGAAGATTTCTTTGGGGAATCATATTAGCTATGTTTAGTTTATTGAAGTTGTTAGCATCCGGTTTTTAGTTATTCATGTAACTGTTTTAAAGATTTTTGCGAAAAACGAACATCGAGCTGTGAGGCCTATGTTCTGTCTAGAGTATGGCAGTCTGATTTTGGCGTTCATGGCATTTTGGAGTTTGATTTATTCGCGTGTAAAAATAGAACGTGGCCACGCTTAGACCAGATATACTATAGATACACAGTCTCTATGAAAATAAAACCTCAATTGTGGGCCCGCGCCAATGCTTACTTATACAGATATCATAGCTCTCCAGCTAATATATAAAAAGTCCACAATCGGGTAATGTTTTATCTTAATAATGAACCTTAACACGCTGTAATAGCATTGTAAAACATTTGTGAGCATGTTAAACATTCGGCATCGTAGCACGTCACACGATTGGCGCGGTAACACGCGACGGTCAGCAAAATAAGGCATATTATGCTATTTATGCCTTGTTTTGAGGGTGCTGCTTTCGAGCAGCGATCTGAGGTCTACCCTATAATTCATCGCAGTGGCCACGAAACAAAACTTAAGCGTTGGAGCTATAATTGCCAACTCAACCGAAAATAAATTAATCTGTAAATTTTCTTTTCGATCGAATTGGCAATTGTTCATCGCTATCGCTATCGACAGCTCGTTTATGTTTTGTCTCGGTTACCTTGAACTTACAATTAACTGGCTTCCCAAAATTGGCTTACTATTAAACGGCTTCACAACTGATACCTACGCCACACTGGGGAAATTACAGTGTCACCAACCACTGAAGAGAGAAGTAAATAGAACGGAAATGTGACGGGCCGCGCTAGCCGGCATTAGGTGCAAATGCGCTTAATGTAAATTCAGCCAATATACATGTTTTTAGACTGAGAATACTCAAAAAGACAATTTAAATAGACGCGTAGGAAACCAAACCACATTACATCGTGATTAGATCAATTTTAATCTGTTGCAAAATAGCATTTCGAGCGTTTTACTTCAAATGCGCGACCAATTATTGGCATTTTTTCGTCGTAGTTTCTATACAAAAAAGTGTAAAACTGGCGACAGCGGTTTTCTATACAATTGTTTTAGAACATTGTTTTGACAGCCGTTCTAACCTAAGAAGTAGAGTAAGAAGGCTTTCGCTTTTCTGTGTCACCAACCAATGTCCCAATGTATCGAGCGCTAATGCAGCGATGCCTTGGACTTTTATAAATAAAATAGAAATATCTACTATACATTTTTGATCCCTCAGTAATGGACATGGAAGCGTTATCTTTTTTCTTAGAATAAGGGAATAAAATGGGGATCCAGACTGCGATTTTTTCCGCTAGGCGGCGCATCGTCGATGCGGTCATATTCAACTGTCAATCTCATACATTTTGTTGTTATTTTTTCTACAATTTAATGGTTTTATATAATTAATTGAATTAATTTAATATAATTAGGAGAATCTGTATTATATACTTAATCATAAAATTAATCAGGGAGAATCTGTATTATATACTAGATCGTACAACAATCTTTTGCCTTGCTAATTAAAGCTCTGTCCAACATAAAATGTAAACCGCTATCTAACCTACAACGCGCGTACAAATCTATTTTCAGGCTGACATCAGCGGTATATATTCTTAACACAAGGCACAGTACCCAGTATTATTCCTTGGACTAGATTATCGACAACACCCTCATCAAGATCAGATATAATATAAGCAACGATTAACAAGAAAACTTGATATTGCCCATCCGGAGCGCCGCTAGCGCTACGAGTATCAGCGAAAAGTTTTGCCTGTGGAAGATTGATTCCCCTCTGATACACTTTCCCTGGAGAGACACTTTTAATAAAACCACGCTTTTATTCCTGTAAGTTATATTTTTATTATACCCTACCAGATTTTCTTCGACAGGCTTATAGCACAGTTGGTAGCATATATGCCTTCAGAGCTGTAGGACGTGGGTTCGATCCCCACCCAGGGCAAACATTTATGTGACGAACATAGATGTTTGTTCTGTGCCTGGGTGTAGTATGTATTATAAGTATGTATTTACGAAAAAAAAAATTATATAAGTATTCTATCAGCTATCTCGTTTCCATAATACAAGCTTTGCTTAATATGGGGCTAGATGGCGCTGTGTGTAAAATGTCACCCAATTTTTTTATTTTATTTCCTCTTAGGCTGACTTTTCGGTACTAGTGTTGTGCATAAAATAGAATAAAATGGAATTTATTCACCAGAGAAACACTTTCTCCATAGTTTTTTTTGGTGAAGATAAATTGAACGCACATAGGTACAATCTGTTTGGATTTAATAAAAAAAATTTTTTTTTTTTTTCATCTATCTATTTATGTAGTATATTATATAGATTGTACCTATAATAATATATATAAATAGCGTGGTGATGAGATGTGGAGTAAGGTTGTGGCCCAGACAATAAGCGTAAAAATTCATTCCAATCGTTAGCCTAACTTAACAGATGTTTTATCGAAATAACTTATTTCACCATACTTCTAGAAAAATGTTCCAATTTACAATATAAACTTAATTATTTGCTCTATCAATTCGTATAAGTTTCATTCATGCACGCGGCTTCTTTTTACAACACTGAAACTGTGTAGGAGTCTGCCATCCTTCTTTGAATAGCGAGTGAACAACTGGAAAAAGTGGGGTACTTTTCCAGGCTGAGTCCTCCCATTAGTTTTTGCACGAAAAAAGTTCGGTTTTTGCACGAAAAAGGCATCGAATATTTTGCCAAATTTGTGTGATGGAACTATGCAAGTACCTTTTCTTTTTATACTGTCAAGTGACGAGACGAGCAAGACTTTTGCCTGGTGGTAAGCGTTACGCCTGCCACTAACAGTAGCAGTGCCATAATTGTGAACTTACAAACACAATCCTGCGCCGCACTGCACTGCGCTCGTCACCCTGAGATATTAGATGTTAAATCTCTTCATACCCAGTAATTTCTCTGGTAACATTGCCCTTCAAACCGGAATACAGTAATGCTTGCACACTACTGCTTGGCGGTTGAATAACTGGCAAAAGTGTGGTACTTCCCCAGGCGGACCCTGCAGTAGAGTCCTACCACTACAGACCTGGCCTGCAAATGAGTTTTCGCATAATCTTTAAACTGAATTTTGAACTACTGCCCGTGACGATAAAAAAATGGAATCCAGAGTGTAATGTCAGGCTGTTTAATTCATACAAGCTTATTATAGGTACAATGTGTAACAAAAAGGTTCAACAATACAAAAGGCCATGTATGTACTTATCGAGAAAATAATCACTGACCTTGGACAAAATGTATGGAACAGCTGTTTCTTTTGTGATTTTAGGGTTCATCATCATCATCAGCCTGGAGACGTCCACTGCTGAACGAAGGCCCCCTTAGACCGCCACACTGTACGACAACCTGCCATTTGCATCCACCGGTTGTCCGCGACTTTTACAATGTCGTTGGTCCACCTAGTGGGAGGCCTTCCTACGCTGCGTCTTCCGGTTCGCGTTCGCCACTCAAGAACCTTTCTTCCCCATCTGTTATCAGTTCTTCGAGCGATGTGGCCTGCCCATTGCCACTTCAACTTGCAAACCTTGCGAGCTATGTCGGTAACTTTGGTTCTTTGGCGAATATCCTCGTATGGGTTTCAGGGTTGGCCCCATAGTAAAAGTTGTTCAAAATGATGAGTACATACATGCCCTTCCGTATTGTTGAACCTTTTTGTTACACCTTGTATAGGTAACGAACTCCCTTGTACAAACAAGAGCCGAAGGTCGGAGGTAATGTGTTGACATCACGCTAAGGTAATGAAATCGCGCCCTGCCCTACCCAGTGACGTCACAGGGCGCGCCGATCATGGCGATAAAGCCAGCACAACCTGGCAAGTCTAGAAATACTTTTTTTATACAATAGAGAGACGAGACGAGCGAGACTTTTGCCTGGTAGTACTTACAGTAGACTACACAGAAATAATAAGGCTTAGTTGGCTCGGAAATTATCACAATTTTTCATTATGAGTGAAACAGCGGGTCAGAGCTTTGTTATTATTACTTTTTTCATATAACCGGTTATAATTATTATGTGCATTAATTTAGGCCTAACAATAATATTAATAAGCATACTATTGTCAATGCATAAAACAAATTTTCAACCTACTTCAAAAAAAGGTTTCTTTTTCTTAGTTTTTGGCATCGCACGTTGTGCATTCTGCCAGTGTCAAGTTTATGAGATTTCAAGTTTCTTTTATAAAAATCAAGTCATGAAATCACAGTCAGTCACACGAAACCAATCATAGTCGAGTCCAAGTCAAGCCCTAGTAAAGTTGTGGCGACTTTACTATGAGCTTCTACTGATACTATATTATAATTATGAATTTATTTTGACGATTCTTTTTTGTTTGTTAGGTAATATTTCAGAGGTGGTCTCATATAAATTTTATCGAAATCGGTTTAGTAGTTTGGTTTTTAAATCAAAAATACTAGAAAAAAAAGAACTTACAGTCGAATTGAGAACCTCCTTTTTTGAAGTCGGTTTAAAAAAGCGTATTGTTATCATAAATATAGTATGTGAATAAGTTACATATTGTTTTTCTGATAAGTGAAATCCAAGGCCAAAGATTACGTTTCAGTATATCATTATTGGTTTTCTTTATCTAATTTCATAGAAATTCCGTTTCTTGCTAAGTACTTGAAAAAGGAAAATCCGGTAGCGTCGCAATCTAATAGTACATTATGATACGAGTGTGCTATGTTGGTCATTACACTAGAGGCGGTATAATGCGCGCGAGCCGCAGGCGAGCGCGATAAGGAAGCCGAGAGCGTAATGACTATTAGCACAAGAGTTCCATATGACTGTTTTCGTCACACTTGCGAGGAAAAAACAATTTTTTTTTGATAATAATCAACCACACAGCGAAAACGTCAACAAACATTTGCGGAAAATGGCGCCCAAATCAGTAATGCGCGCGCAGGTTGACATTTACTTCAGCGGCATAAGAACTCTTTGTTGGTATTACAAAAAAACTGTAAGTATTACCCGGCTATATTAAGAGTGCTTCGTATACGTACGTCTAATTGCAGTCACGTACAAACTTGACTTTACCGGGTTATACCTATTATAGTACAAGTGCCGTAATGTAAAGTAAAAAGCACGCGTGTATAATAGCTTGGATTATGAGCCTAAAAGCGATGTCATAAGATCTACTTTACGAGCAAGTGTGATGAAAAAAATATTATCGCACGCCGTAGGTGCTATGCGAAAATAGTGGCACATTATTGCTTCTCAAACAATTAGCAACCTTATGTGTAGTGCCATAAGATACACGCGGCAGTCACAAAACGCCACGGCCTGAAACTAAAAACGGCTTCTGAGACCCTTCTCAGAAGCCGTTTTAGTAAGTGACATGAGTTTTGGCGGGAACACGAAAATCGACTTCACTCAAGAATCTGTTGATTACTCTTAGGTATAAAATATTATTATTTTGTACTGGATGTTACAGAATAAATTATTTTCTTCCTTTTTTCTTCTTAGGAATCGGCAACATTTAGGGATTCGATGAAACTACTGCATGAGAATAACATTACAAAGGCACTAACTAGGAATTTTGGCGGGAACGCAGAAAAATCATGTCGCTGTATTCTATTATTTTTTCAAACTTATGTTTTTTTCGCGAATTAATGATTAAAAATGGTGGTGTTTTATTCATTGAGTGTTGAATTACATGCACGAGTACGGGCAAGTGGTTTAATGTGTTGAAACATGTGTTTTCGTGTCGTTTTCAAAACTCTGTAAACGCCTATAGTAAAGCCTATATTGACGTATAGTGTATAATTCAAAATCACTCAGTGAATGAAATTTCAACATTGACCCAGTCATGGCCCATTATGCTCTACAGCCTAGGTGTATTTTTTAAAATTTATTTATAGTCTTGCGTTTGACTGCCATCTCTTCTGATGATAAACGAAGATGCAGTCTACGATGGAGCACGCTTGCCCAGAAGAAGCCGATTCACTCACGACTTAAAGACGTCCAGATTATAATTATCGGGAAACACCCACACGGACAGAGCATTCCACTGTTTAGCAGTTCGAATAAAGAAAGTGGAATCAAACCGTTTCGTACGAGTTTTTGGTATATCAACCATAAAACGGTGTCGCTTTTTTGGCCGTCCGATAGAAGAATGGGCAGGAGGGAATAAGATCATGCAAATCCAAAGCACACTCTCCGAAATGTATCTATCCGATAAAATACCGATAGGCTAGCTACGTTTCTACGATGATCAAGGGTTTGTAGCTTGGTCCGAACTAGACAGACGGTTTGACCACAGCTCACTGGTGTTCAGAAATTTGGTCAAAGATAATAAAAACACCTTGCCTGGAATGAAAACAGGCTCTAAAACGAAACTGCCGAAACACTGTTAGGTGCTTGGATGCAGATTATCAGCTTGAGGCTGGTACTTAACCTGCTGAGTAGGTAGGTACTAGAAAATACCCTACCAGCGTCATGTTTTGTTCAGATGTAAAATCTACTTTATTTGTAGGTAAACAAAGTGGTTTTAATTCTGAATTATGCTCAGGACATCCGCCAAACTTCGGCAATATTTTACCTCTACATTTTGGTAAACACCGCAAACGCACTCATATGTACTAAATCAATCGTCATTTATAAGTTTCGTGTTTATTTGTAGTAACACTTATTCCGTCGCCAAGGTTTGGCCAAGGACAGATATTACAGTACGAATTTCAA
Organism: Erannis defoliaria; assembly: GCA_905404285.2. NCBI lineage: Eukaryota > Metazoa > Arthropoda > Insecta > Lepidoptera > Geometridae > Erannis > Erannis defoliaria. The sequence continues at coordinate 2,219,911 of FR990090.1, read as the reverse complement.
CCTTATAATATTGACTCTGCTCATGGGTACCCATCTTTACAAAATATATCTTTTAATTTAATTTTATTGATTTATTCAATCATTGTTAGACAATAAATTAAAGAGAAATACTATGTCTAATAATGTGTAAAATAAAAATAAAAATCAGATAAATAGTTTAACAGTTATACGCAGAAAAACATCCAAAACACGTGATATGTTGCTGCGTCTTAAGAAATTCAATCCAGCCTATAAGGTTCAAATTTGTTTGTAGTAGATAAGTATAAAGGCCAAATATTAAGTGGCATGTTTATGAGGATATAGTTCGGTGGTTTCTGTTGGGTTTCCTGATCGATACTGATCATTGTCTATTCCATACTATGCATTCGTTTATTGATGGTATGTCAGCATCTTTATAGTTTGTGCGATGAAATCTATCTTGCGGTTTTAGGTACCTACTCAGGATGGAGTTCACTTTATACTCGGATTCATAATTAAACGGCCGACACTGACACTGAAATGTCACTTTTCAAAATAATGTTAAATAAGTTAAATTCAAATTATTTATTTTCAGACTTAGTCCATAATAAGATTAACATTAAAACATTATATAAAATACATCACTAAATTCAAGAAAAAAAATTACAATAATAATGTAATATAATGGTAGAGTCGGTAGAGTCGGTCGTGTCGGTAGAGTCGGTAGAGTCGGTCGTGTCGGTAGAGTCGGTAGAGTCGGTAGAGTCGGTAGAGTTGGTAGAGTTTGCTCGGAATCTTCTTCTTAAGGGTCACATATGCAGTTGCGCGGCATGTGAAAGCGGTAAAGAACCGTACTGATGGATATAGTTTAGTTTTGATCGTTCAAAAAATATGATTATCGACTGGCTGTGGAAGTGCAAGTAAAAAAACGTAATAGTAGATTACTCACCTAGGGAGAAAAAGTAAATAATGACTCAGATCTCATATTATCTCCCGAGGCGAGGCTGAGGGTGACAATTTTAGTCCATATTTAATTATGAATTCAACTATATGGTTATAACTTTTTTATGGCTTGCGCCTTCTCGCCTGATTTTAAGCGAAGATGCAGTCTAAAGCTAATTAATTTATTATTTAATTAATGTAAATATTAATTTATTAATTTTTTAATAATAGTTTAATTAGGTAGTTTAAAAAAATATAATAATTTTTCAAACCTAAAAAAACATGTAAAATTAACGTTTATTCCAAATAATATTAATAGTAAATAAATATTAGATTGCATGAATAATTATGTCTAAAGCTAAAACGCTACCATTCCTTTACTTTAACTATTCGTACTTTCATACTCAAATTTTATAAATACAACTTCTAGAACAATCTTAATATAGCTCAAACAAAATACATCGTCAACAAACATTAAAACATAGTTAATAGCACCAGGACACGGCATCTGCTAATTACGATTCAAAATTATCCTGAAACTTTAATGCGCTGTGGAAGTTGCTTAGTTTCTTAGGGTTCCGTACCGTTCGTAGGATGTCGAACGAGACTTTATTACTAAGCCTGTGGAATTTGTGGCTTATATATAAACCAAACCCGCTAAAACTAAAACACCCGGTTGAACAAACTACCGGGACCAACAATTTAACGTGTCATCCACAAAGCTCTTAGATATACCACACACCCTTCCAAACAAAAACAGAGCTTGCCAAAATTGAGCCCGCAGGATAAGCATTCGACAATAAATTACTCCATTTTTAAGTGAGAAAATAGCTGTGGAAGATCCCTAGTAATTTAATAGTAATATATTTTAAATAATAAGTCATCTAATTTAATTGAATACCAAGTAATTGTAATTTGAAATGTCATAGCTCCTATATTAATTACTTATTTTGAACGTATAATAGAGTATGTTAGTAGTGCGTGTAGTTGGGTATGTCCTAAAATTGCATCCAGAACCAACAGAGGAAGGCTAGCAGCGTCTTCCCGGTTAACGGTGGTGAGCATTCTGCGATCCCCAAGCCGCCTGCCGAGCGTGGGGATTATGGCAACCCCTATTCCTATTAAGAGGGAACCCTTCATCCAGCTGTGAACGTCTTCTGGCAACCCCTATTCCTATTAAGAGGGAACCCTTCATCCAGCTGTGAACGTCTTCTGGCTGATGATGATGATGTGACAAAGGTAAGAATGTTTAATATGTACGGAACCTTTAAGCGCACAGTTCCAAAACGCATAACCTCTTTTAGGCGTTGATAACACACAACTGGAGCTGCCAATGGCAATAATCTCCCACTGTTGCGGGATTTGCGGCGGACGAGGTAACCACGCATGGCAAACTAGTTCAAGAAAAAGTTCACACTACTAAAACAAAATCCTGTATGTACGCACACTAAAACAAACTCACAACACCCCTAGGCCAAGACCATTTATGCCAGATTCGTCCCAAGTCTTCGGCCCACAACATTAAAAAGTATTTTATTCGTCCCACATGATAATATTTTGCCTCTATACGTCCCGCATACCAAAAATTATTGTTTGTATTGTTAGTATATATAGCAAAAGTATAATTTATTAGCACAACCACAATTGTTACTGTGACGTACACTTCAGCAAAAAAGTATGTAGGTACCGACGCTGTGGCTTGCCACCTCCAATGGTAATAATGCTCGAAGATACTTCCAGGCAAATGTTTTGCATCGTACCAAACAACTTTAGTTCCATGACTTTTAATTTATTAAGTACTAACAGGAAGTAAGTACCTATACTTGCATTCTATGCACTAAGCTTTTTAAGTCTACAATAAAAAAAAAATGTGTGATCGAGAACGAGAACGGGAGACGTAGCTGAAAGGAGCTCACTGTTACTCATCAACCTAACGACATCGGCTCATGTAAAGCGAGTAGGTGTCGTTGCGAAAGCCTTGCGAAAAGCCTTAAGGGCGGGAGAAATTTCGTTTGGAAAGTTCTTTGTTTTAAAGTTATGAAAAATTTTGCTCGGGATGATTTAATTAGTACTTAGTGAATATGGGGAGGAAAATAATTAGGGATGTAGAAATACCAATGATTTCTTACTATGTATGTCTATGTGATTAACCCAGCGGTATGGAAGATACGAGTATTGAAGCGGGTCGAATTTCTTTCGTACGCGGACGAAGTCGCGGGGGATTTCTAGTACGTGTTAGTTTGAACACCGTTATCCTTCTAGGATATCATTGTACTCATCATTATGAACAAATTTTACTATGGGGCTAACACTGAAATCACAAATAAAACAGCTGTTCCATACATTTTGTCCACAATCGATGAACCTTTTTGTTTGGAACAGCTGTTTTTTTTTCATGATTTTAGGTTTGGCCTCATAGTAAAAGTTGTTCATCATTATGAACAACTTTTACAAAAAGGTTCATCGATCTTTGGACAAAATGTATGGAACAGCTTTTTTTTTCGTGATTTCAGGGTTGGCTCCATAGTAAAAGTAGTTCATAATGATGAGTACAATGATATCCTAGAAGGATAACCGTGTTCTAACTAACATTCTGTATAATAAAAGTTGTTTGTTGTGAGTGTCCTTTCAGCAATGTTCCCGTTGCAATCATCTTAAGAATCAAGTAGTTCCATCATACAGACAAACAAACACACTTTCGCCCCAGTTTAAGGTCAGGACAGCCAGGATTTAGTTATCCTTGTCGCATGGGAAATCCTTCGAAGCCCTACAAAGGATTTTATTGCTTTGTCCTTCAGAGTTTACTCTGAAACGTTAACGATGACATCTTTACGACGTAGTAAAGTGCAGGATTTTTTATAAAAGTTTTTTTGGATTTTTTCGTTCATAAAACTTTCAAATTTTGTAACATAATAATATATATACAATTATGTACGACACCGGGACTTCAGCATCAGCCAAAAGACGTCCACTGCTACAAAATACCTTTTTTTATATACAAATAGTCAAAAGAACTTACTTATCACTAGGCGAACATCTCGCTTGTGTCTTCACTCGATCAAACAAAAAAACATATTTTATATAGATAATGTCTGTTTTTTAAAGCATGAACAGTAAGAAAAATTATGACCTCTGGCAGGACTCGAACCTGCATACGAGCAATCTCTGGGTTTCCGTCCCAACTGCTTTGCCAAATAAGCTACAAAAAACAGAAAAATCCAAAACACTTTGGATAATACTTCAATAATATAGATATTTACCTATCCATAGTAGTTCTACGAGTAAGTACAGTATCTATGTTTAAAGTTTTCAAAGAATCTTGGAGTTTTCCACATAACTCTGGCAACACGCGCGCTTCGAGACAAGTATTTCAAGCTTATTATTTTCGCCGTGACATTGGCCATGCCATCTGCCACCCCCTTGCCTGTCACGCGACGATTTTGCGGTTGTAAATTATTGTTTCTGAGGTTGCTATCGCTTTTGGAGAGGTGTTATCTTGTTTGGTTTTGATATTTTGATTTTAGTAGCTGTGCTCTGATTTCAACCGCGTGACGATGGAAAATGGTAATGATGATGATGTTAAAATGTAGCCTATGTGGTTTTCTGGTAAATATAAGCTATCTCCATACTGAGCTTCATACAAATCCATTCAACCTGGCGTGAACAGGTGAAAAATACACACATGCCGACAAAATTATATACAATTTGTAACAAAAAGGTTCAACAACACTACGGGGCCAATATTATACTGAAATCGCGAATAAAATTTAGCTGTTCCATACAAAAAGTTCTATGTACTTGGACAAAATGTATAGAAAAGCTGTTTTTTTCGCAATTACTAGGTTGACCCCATAGTAAAAGTTGTTCATAATGACGTAGGTACATTATATACCCTTCAGTATTGTTGAACCTTTTTGTTACATATTGCATAATGTTAGTTTGTTGTGATTGTGTACCTCCACGAAAGCAACCTACATCTCCGCGCCTATTAACGCTAAACTTTGGTGTCTCATCATTAAAAGTAATTACTTGAATGTACTTACAGCTTATTCCTTTGTTATTTCGGAATTCATTAGCTTTGGTTCAACTTTGACATTTTTAAAACATGCAAATTTTATGCAAAAATGGCGTTTTGTTTAAAAGCTTCTTGATTTTACCGAGAACTAGTGCTAATTAACTAAATGTCAGAACTAAGTACTGTGAATTAATTATTAAATCGCAACTACACACGCCATATAATATTTGTGACACACAATTATGCAAAGTAGATAATAATTTATTATAATAAGCTTAGGTAAGTCATGATGAGGGGTTTGAAAATGTAAACGTCACGTGTCGTCAGCCAGAAGACGTCCACTGGCCGAAGGCGTCCTCTTAATAGGCAGGGGTTGCTATAAACCCTACGCTTGTCAGGCGGCTTGGGGATCGCAGAATGTGTTTTTGTAGTGGTAGGACTCTACTGCAGAGTCCGCCTGGGGAAGTACCACACCTTTGCCAGTTATTCAACCGCCAAGCAGTAGTGTGCAAGCATTACTGTGTTCCGGTTTGAAGGCCAATGTTACCAGAGAAATTACTGGGTATGAAGAGATTTAACATCTAATATCTCAGGGTGACGAGCGCAGTGCAGTGCGGCGCTGGATTGTGTTCCCAAGTTCATAATTCTGGCACTGCTACTGTTAGTATCAGGCGTGATGCTTACCACCAGGCGAACGTCTTGCACTGAAAGTAAAATAAAATAAAAAATAAAAGTGGTGTATGGTACTTTAGCCCCGCTACGCGGAGCGAACGGAACCACTTCCTCCCCGCAGCGGCACGTAAAATCGTATACACACCACGGGAGCAAGTAAAGATAAGCCTCAGATCCCATGTTTTGTAACATGAGATCTGAGGCATTCTTTACTTTTGCTCCCTGGATAAGTAATCTACTATTGTTACCCTTTAACGACATACTTAATACAAAAACTGTTAAAATTAGAAATAAGAAGTTCAACTTTACCCATATTTTGACTATAGTAAAAACATAGGTCAATATTATTCGTCTAGGCTTTTGTCACCACCTCAAATGCCTGTTTATTTTAGTCCAAATCTAGCACACACAAACGAAATGTCTACCAACCAATTTTAACCTAAATAATCACGTTCTAGTCAATTAAAGAATACCTCGCCATAACCTATGTTATCAAGGTTACCGTAAAATTAAATAAAATTAAAAAAAGCTTGTAAGGTTACCTACCAATCTTTAGTGTCAAAAGGAATCTGTACAAGCGACTTCATTGGGCTTCGCTTACTCCTATCGCTATCCTATCGCTTATAATACAATTTTGGACCAGATTGATTGCGTTACAAGTCGAAAAGATTAAATAAACTAGAGATAGAGAGAGAGTTGGAGATATGGAGCTATGGAGGGAGGATGGGAGAAAGAGAGAGAAATTGAGATAAGAGACATACAATTTGTGAAGGCAGGCTAAAATATAGTTTGGCAAAAAGGTAATTTAGCGGAACTATTCTTTTTCCTGGCAATAAACGATAACACGTCAGAGGCTGAATCATTAAATCGTGCAGCTTCTTCTGTCGTGCAGGGTTGTTATCATTCAGAATTATTTGCGATAGTGGCGCTCCCAATTGATTTCAATTCTTTTTTTTTTGCCCATCAATTTAGTAACAGCATTATGCTTTTTGTAGCCATTTGTAACTTATCCCAATTTTTATGAAAACTCTATTGTCTAGCCCAGTAGCTGCTGAAAGTCTAGAAACAACCCAAATTGTAGTGTAGTAGTATTGTAGGACTCTACTGCAGAGTCCGCCTGGGGAAGTACCACACCTTTGCCAGCTATTCAACTGCCAAGCAGTAGTGTGCAAGCATTGTGTTATGGTTTGTAGGGTAATGTTACCAGAGAAATTACTGGGTATGAAGAGATTTAACATCTAATATCTCAGGGTGACGAGCGCAGTGCAGTGCGGCGCAGGATTGTGTTCGCAAGTTCACAATTCTAGTACTGCTACTGCTACTGTTAGTGGTAGGCGTGACGCTTACCACCAGGCAAACATTTTGCTCGTCTCGTCACATAAAAATGTTTTTAAAAAAATGCTGTCAGTCGGCAGCGTGCTAGGCTGCTAGCGGCATTGCCACGTTCAACGGCAATGCTTATACGTTGGGCCACAGCGCTAGCCTTTTGATCAAGCATGGCGTAGAACTGGGATTTAAAAAAAAAACAACACAACTCTACACAGTGCTATTTAATCTGCTAGGGAGCGGTCGGGTCGTGAGCATGTTTTATACAAGAAAAAAATATTGTTTGATAGATTTTAAGATTCGATAAATACATTTAAAAAAAAAGAAAGATAAACAACTTTTGTTGTACGACTTATGAAAATTCACGAAAAAAACTGCTGTTCCATGCAAAATGTTCATAGATGTGATAAACTGTAATAGCTGTTTTTTTGTGTATTTTCAAAAATCTTTCAACATAAGTTGTTTGTTTTCTTGTATACAACATCCTCACAACCGCTTCCTAGCCGATTAAATAGCACCGTGCATAATTACAGGTTATATTAAAAGCTCATCTATAACTATAAAAGGCTTTGTCCTGACTGACTGACTGACTGACTGACTGACTGACTGACTGACTGACTGACTGACATATAGACAACGTACAGCCCAAACCGCTAAACGTAGAGACTTGAAATTTGGAGGGTATGTTTTTGGAGAGGTGTAAACGCCCACTAAGAAAGGATTTTTCGAAAATCATCTCCGAAGGGGGTTAAATGGGGTGTTAAAGTTTGTATGAAACTTTTTATTCTATGGTTCGATTGATACAAAACTTGGTATACATATTCTACTATAAAAATAAGAAGACGGGTGTCACAGTTTTTTCAAAATCAGCTCCCGTTAGTATAAAAAAAAAACTAAGTTTTAGTGATAGTACGTTTGTTTCTCCTTAACTTTGTAACGGCTGCACATATTAAAATGAAATTTGGTATAGGGATGGGGATAGATGTGGGGATGGGGTGGGGGTGGGGGTGGCGATGATACTGGGAACGGAGACGGGACGGAGATAGGCATGTTAATATTAAGATTACAATTGGTATCGGGATGGGGATGGGATGGGGTGGGGATGGGTAAGGATGGGGTGGGGATTTGGTGGGGACAGGTGGGGATGGGATGTGGATGAGGCTGGGAACGGGGATGGGCGTGTCCATATTAAGATGAAAGTTGAAATCGGGATGGGGGTGGGGATGGGATGGGGTGAGGATGGGGTTCGGGATGGGGATGAGGGAGGGAACGGGGATGGGGACGGGGATGGGCGTGTTCATATTAAAATGACATTTGGTATCGGGATGGAGATGGGGAAGGGGCCGCTTATAGGGATGAGGCTGGGAATGGGGACGGGGATGGGCGTATTTATTGGTCGGCTGAACAGATGGAGCTGCATTTTTGGATAGGTAGTTATAGCATAAGGTTCGGAAACGGACATAGGCTATTTTTTTGTAGGTCTACGCAGACGACTGTTTGACGGACATAATTATTATAGATACTGTACAGCCTATATAAGCTGCTAAATTAATTTTTAATATTAAATTTGGTCATCCTCAAGCAAACTTAAAGACTTGCAAGCGGCTTGGAAAAAATGCAATAATATACGTATTTTAGTGATTCAATTGAGTTGGGCCCCGATTTAACCGAATTCCAGTATTCAACATTACTACGCGGGCAAAGCCGCGGGCAAAAGCTAGTAGGTTATATAGCGCTCGTGGCGTAGCTTGTCTAGGTGATTCTAAACGATCACCGATGTCAAACAACGGACGGTCCGGTCAGTCTTCGGATGGGTGACCGTTAAAGGCATTTATTTCTGAGCGCTACCGTGGGTCGGATAACGCGTTAAATTGTTGGTCCCGGTTGTTTGTTCTAGTTTCTATAACAACAACCGTCAGCCATGTCAGAGGCCTTCGGGCGGCTCATTAACTCTGACATCTCTGAGTGGCAAGCCCTAGGGCCACTCAGCCTATACGAACTTATTTACTTATAAGCTCATGTTCCCTTGGACTCAATATCTATGCGTAAATACCAAACAGCATAAACATTAAACCATGCCGAGGTTAGCTACAACTACAAACCCATCACCTATACATTACAAGTTTAGTACCTATCTGCCTGCATTCTAAAAAAGCTTATCACAGACAAGATAAAATACGGAAAACTAGCGAAACTTTAAAAAGCTAGTTTCCACAATTTTCATAACTTTCCAACGGGAAGCGGAAATGGCGTGATGTCCCCGTTAAACTTTATCTTTGTTTGTTCCAGTTCGCAACCTCACTTATTCAAGTTTTCTACATTTAAGTTGGTGCATGAAGTTTCATTTCGTGACTGTGAAGTTCGCTTTTTTCAAACACCTAATACTTCTCTAACGGCGTCAGAGATCGTACAACATCAAGATAGGCTATAGCGTAGTTAAAGTTGTTAGTATACTTAATACTTCAAATCGCTATCATATGACGAAACTGAAGATATTTTGAGAAAGATATAATAGATTTAAATATCACGCTAATCTATATTAATTGGTTTACTTTTAATAGATTTTAAAATATAAGCTGAAAAAGTTTTATAACCATATATACGATTCCAAAGTAAACAATAGTCCATGTATACATAACAGTCTAGAATTTATAGATAAATAATTTATTGGTTTAAATCAAATATACTGTCTTGCTACTGAGGTTTACTGTGTTTACTGTAATCAGGAAAACAGGTTGCCTTGATACAGGCTTTGCCTAGTGAACCTGAAACACCGCTCTCACACTGAAAATATTGATTTATTGCCCGGAGTAAACTTACTTGTTCGTTGGTTTTAAAGTGACTATTCCTGTCACCTCGATGGAAAAGGCGCGAACTCGCCTTTGACAGGCTGACAGGTGATGTAGGTGACAGCTGACAGTTGTGTTGAAGAATGTTATGTATATTATTGTTTGTTAGATAAGTAACTTGTCAATAAAATTATTTTCATTTTCATTTTTCATTTTAATTTTCAATCTATGGCTATAGCTATCTATGGTTTATTCAAATTCAAATTCAAATTTATTTATTTCAGGAATTGGTACATTTACACTCGTATATCGCACTAATGCCCAAACTAGGTGTGGAATACACCCGTATCTTGGCAATTAGGCCACCCGTTTGTAAAACAATTTTATGTACACTTCGTCATTTAGTTAGTTATTATTGTTATTTATTGAATGTAAATTTATATTTCATAGTTATTTACCTACAATCTAAAGTTAGGGTTATATAATAAAATTAATGCAAGTTAACAGATAAGGGCATATTAAATTTAAGATTTAGTTCAGAATATTATTATAATAGAATGTAATGTTAGTATTAAAACAGCAATAATGTTAGTTTGATGTCATAATTATCAATAGTAAAGTCGATTAAGAATGTAGTTTATACCTAATGTTAGTCTTAGTGTCTTAATGTTAGTGTTAGTCTTAGAATTAGAATTACATGCGTTAGTGATGTGGTCCAGAAGTTGAGTGAGTACATGGTGTATGTGCATGTATAGGTGAGCGAATGAGTGGGTGAGTGAACAAGTGAATGAGTGAAGACGTCTACTAGAGTAGAGTCTACTAAGAGATTAATATAAAATTAAATTATATTTTTCCGGAGGCTAAGCCCCTCTGTGGGGTCTACGCCGAGTCATATAGTTTATTTTTTATATTTATTCATTCAAGTGACGAGACGAGCAAGACGTTTGCCTGGTGGTAAGCGTCACGCCTGCCACTAACATTAGCAGTGCCAGAATTGTGAACTTGCGAACACAATGCTGCGCCGCACTGCACTGCGCTCGTCACCCTGAGATATTTTTTTGTTGTCAAATCTCTTCATACCCAGTAATTTCTCTGGCAACATTTCCTTTCAAGCCGGAACACAGTAATGCTTGCACACTACTGCTTAGCGGTTAAATAACTGGCAGAGGTTTGGTACTTCCCCAGTAGAATCCTACCACTACAAGTAGTATATGACGTTCGCATGAACGCATATGCGTTCGACGTGAAATATCGTGAGATCTGTGGCTGCAAGTACTTACCTAATATCCGTAAAAAATGAATCCAAGTCCACACTTTTCCCAATTATAATATACAGCACATATGTAACAAGGAACGTAAACATACTTACTTACTCAGAAAACTTACTAAGTTTACCTAAGCTTCGAATATACAAGAATTAAGTATTACAGAAGTTACTTACATAGAAAATTAGCAATTCGCATCCTGACATTGTACTATTAGATTTATAGATACAGACACGCGACATGCGATTCCTGGAAGTTAAGCAGTATTAACTATTGCATCAGTCTTTTACACCCCATTGCTGGCTATAGGCCTACCCTCGAAAGGCGATTGGGCGATTGTAACTCTGTTGCAGAGTCCGCCTGGGGAAGTACACCTTTTCCAGTTTATTAACCGCCAAGCAATTGTTTAAGCATTACCATATTTCGGTTTGAAAGGCAATGTTACCAGAGAAATTACTGGGTATGAAAAGATTTGACATCTAATATCAGGATGACCAGCGCAGTGCAGTGCGGCGTAGGATTTTGTTCGCAATTTCACAATTCTCGGATTGCCCCTATTACGGGTACGCGTGACGCTTACTACCAGGCAAACGTCTCTCTCGTCTCGTCGATCTATAAAACACGGTAGATTGTATTCACTTACGCTATTTAATTGCTTTTTCTTTACGATATTTTCTTTCACCGCAGAGCCAATTTATTTATTTATTTATATGGGAATAACCACGTTTAATTCAATCGGATACTCCGACTATACTTTCGATCATATCCGGTAACCTTTTTCAAAGAGTGAAAACAGAGCCCGACGCGCGTGCGGCAGCATCCTGCTTCGCACAAAAAAACACGTCAAAAATTTGTCAAAACTATTTTCATAGGTAGGATGCCAATATTTTTTCGGTTACTAAATATTTTTTACAGAACTTATTGGCACGGACCAGAGAGGCACGGACCGAGGATCGAACCCATGATGTTATGATTCCAGTGGGTCTTATCTACCATGTCTATAGGCTACCACCTCCAAGGGCGGGTCCAGATTTTAAGTCAGGGGAGTCGAGGCCTAGTTAGGACAGGCTTCAGTTCGATTACAACTAGAAAAAATATCAGTAGTCGACCTGCATCCAGCCCAGAGGGAGGGGGGGGGGGGGGGGGCATGACCGCCCCCTGGATCAGCCTTTGACCACCTCAGAGTAATAATAGTAATAGTTCAACTTTACCACGACTTTGCTTTGAGACTTTCTATGGTATTAGCCTCATTAACCCTGTATCGCACTAACTACATTATTTCTATAGCAATAAAAACATGCTGTCTGAAAGCAGTCTGTGTGTATTGAGACTTTTCGTGTAGTGTACTAATACATTAATATTATGTATTTTCTAAGCAATCATTTCTTCCATTTCAGTCCATTAGCTCTTTAGGAATTCTATCGAGTTCTCATGGGTAGGTACGATATTGGTTCGTATTCGTAACCATAACTCACTTCCCTATTGCAGATAGAGTTGCCATGTTAGTGAAACTTTATTTACCGCCCAATGTATTGTGATCACGCTTCTGGTCAAACGAAATCGCTATTATAGGAAAGCGGAATATTTCGTCAGCGGTCGAGTACAGTATAATAAAGTTAATTATGCGCCTCGGTATAAATCTTCTAAGCTCGTTGACTTTGGCTCTTTTTTCTAAAAATATTTTTATAGGCTTGCGTTTGACTGCCATCTTGTCTGATGATATACGAAGATGCAGTCTACGATGGAGCACGCTTGCCTAGAAGAAACCGATTCACTCGCGACTTGAACACACCCAGATTATAATTATCGGGAAACACCCACTCAGGCAGCGCATTCCACTGCTAAGCAGTTCGAATAAAGAAAGTGGAATCAAACCGAAAATCGCAAATCATATTCGCATTGATAATTGTTGTTGCCCAAACTACTAGCTTACAAAACTTTATAAAGTATGGATCAATGGTTCGCAAGTTATCGTTGAACGCAAGCATGTAAAAATAAAACATAGGTATACACCTATACATGCAAACGTCGACTTGTCCCCTACACTGGGAGACCTTCGCTTCGCATGGTCAATTATTAGCTATAATTATTTGTCTATCTCGTTTTCACTTCGTTCTTTAAGCCTCGAAGCACGAGAATAGGGTAGAAGACTGATGTATATATCGTTAAAACCAATAGCTTTGATGAAGAATTTAAGTAAATATAGCATGTTTATTGAAAAAATAATTTAAATCGGTTATTAATGTTCTGATATATATAAGCGTTTAAAGTTATTGGTAGAGCCAACTCTGTCCCTTTCCCACAAAACAAAAAATGATAACACGTCTTACTTGTCAGAATATAATTTATATGGCGTACAGAGAAATGACACAATTTGCTGTTTCGCAACTCTGTCTAGCATGATATTAATGCTTATGAGTTGCTTATTATTATCAGATTTTAACTTTTCATTAATCGGCTATATTTCTTGGCCACATTTTAATAACACAATTAAAAAAAAACAGTGATCTAGAGCGCATTATTTTAAACATAGTCTTGTTTTTCTTGTGTGTGTATCTTGTGTAAATGTTATTCTCGTGACATTAGTATTAGCCACAAAAATAATTCTCGCCAGGTTTTAATAAAAAAATAAATGTTTATGTAGTCTACTTAATACTGGTTCATGTCTATGACCGACCCAACGACGCTGGTGAGCTGTGGTCAACATAAAATAAAATGTAAATAAGACTTGTATTTTCCAAATTTCCCCACGCAAAATAAAATGTAAATAAGACTTGTATTTTCCAAATTTGCCCCACGCAATATCAAATTTATTTAGTCAAATTACTATATTTAAAGCCCAAAAATACAAAATGTTACAGAAGAACATCCGTCTTAGTAACTTTTGTGGTTGAAAACACGATTGATTATACTTTCCTCTATAGAAAAAAATACCGAAACAGTGTCTATTTTTAAACCATTTTCAGTTTTATATCGTAATTACAGCACATAGTCACATTAAAAAAATATGTATTATAAGTTAATAGTATTTTGGAGAGCATGCTGTGGTTCAAAAGTTATTAATTTCTATACTTTTCAAGTAATCTGAGAAAATCTTCAAAAATCGAAGTTTTACACGCACGAATCTGCGTAACCGCCATATTTTTGCTCCGCTAAATGTGACCCTACCTGATACAGCTTTAGGCTAATTATTGATCTCATTAAAAAATGTGCTTGAAACGCAGAATACCCGGCCTTAAGAAGTATAACGCAATAATATTATTCAAATTCGTGGTAAGTATTGTTAAATTTAAATTGTTCCCAAAAATAAATATGGTTTCTTAGCAGGTACCCTAAATCTTATAGGAATCAAGTAGTTTAAGTAATTTAATTATGTACGACACGAATTTTCGTGTTATAACACGAAAACGCGATTACGTTCGGGTAAAATTTAGAATTATTTCCTCCTAAACTAGCTTTAGCCAGCTGCAACTGGCAACCCAGTCTAGGTCGATAATGATCCCAATTTGCGGTGTACAATGCATCTCAAGTGATACCAGCTACCCAATCCATATTACCGTACAGCGGAACAAGAAAACAAGGTTGCACGGAAAAGGTATGCTCGAACAGCAACGGTGATAATGGAATGGACGGGCCCAGCGCTTGCAAATCGATCAAAATTAACAAGACAACACAATCAAGCATACCTAGCTAAAAGTATGCATATTACATTTGCCGGAAAATAGAGATAGCGAATCTTATTACTGCATGACAAAAAGAGAACACATGTACAATGTACATGTATTAGAAGTTTGTTTTATACACTGAAGCGAGCGGAGAGCTCACCGGCTCTCAAAAGTCTCTTCAAAATCTCAAAAAAAGTCGTCAAAAACCGTGCGCTTATTTCCCGTTCATTCATCTTATCATTGTCGCTGAGCTCAAAAGTATTTTTAAGGTTCAGTACCTCAAAAGGAAAATAGGAATCCTTATAGGATCACTCGGTGGTCCGTCTCTCTGTCTGTCTGTCAAGACCCTTTTTCTCAGGAATGCTTCGAGGTATCAAGTTGAAATTAATATCAAAACTTTGCCATTTGCTATTTTTGTGAGTTTTTTAGAGTGAACTAAATCAAAATTCATAGGGTACTTGCCGTTGACCTAGACACATGAAATTTGGCAAGAAGCAAGGTCACATAACAGTAATTACGGGAAAAATCTGAAAGTTGATAATTTGTAGATATATCATCTTTTCTCAAGCTAAAACCGAAATGGTTATTTTGTTTGTTTCTTTAGTTACCAAAAAAAAGAAGTTCTACACCGTTAAAACGCGCAAACGATTAGTTCGTTGTTTTTTAGACGGGTTTGATTGCAGCTGTTTCTAATAAATGTACCAATAAATACTTGTAATAATAAATAAATGTAATAAATACCACTGGTATTCGTTTTGTGGTATTGGAAGAAAATAAGAATCTTTTCGCGTTTCCCGCAAAAACGTGTCACGTGTCACGTGTCGTGTTAGGTCTTTTTAAGTTGTTTCTTTAGTTTCCAAAAGTAGTTTGTTATGGTTACCACAACCGACTCCTATCGGCGTACACCCTTCCCGTATATCCCAGCCCCCAGCACCTGCCAAAGCCATATTTCACTAGATGTGAGAAATATTTCAATAGGTAGAGACCGCAGATTTCGCCCTATTACATCGGTAAAGTCATAATGGAGTTTGTATTAAGTATTACATAGGATGAAATGCAAAACAGACAACAGAACTTCTGAACGCCACGGACTAATCCTAAATAAATAAATATCGGTGGACATTTTTCACACGGCGCCATCTAGCCCCAAACTATAAGGCTTATAGACAAGCTTGTAATATGGAAACTAGTTATCTGATAGAATACTTACATACTTTTTTGTAAATCATCATCATCATCATCAGCCCGGAGACGTCCACTGCTAAACGAAGGCCTCCCCCTTAGACCGCCACACTGTACGACAACCTGCCATTTGCATCCACCGGTTGCCCGCGACTTTTACAATGTCGTCGGTCCACCTAGTTGGAGGCCTGGGTGGTTTTTTGTAAATACATACTTATAATACATACAACACCCAGACACAGAGCAAACATTTGTTTATTTATTTAATCTAAATTACATGTATTTTTACAGGCATTCGTTAATTCGATTGTGTAAGTCAACCGCATTATTTTAGAGATAATAATAGTACTATACCATCATAACAAGTCTTTATACTTACATATAAAGTCAAGGCACATAGTAATGTAATTATTAAATTTAATTAAAACATATTATTTACTACAATAAAGTCAAAGTTATAAGTATTCAGTAACATTTAAACATTATTATTTTTAACATCAAAGTTCGTCACAAAATGCTTTTCCTGGGTGGGAATTTAACCCACGCCCTACAGCTCTGAAGGCAGACATACTACCAACTGAGCTATAAGGCAGTCCCATTATATTTTTTAACGAATTATATGATTTAAAATTATTTTTTTCTTTGTCTATGCCGGAGTCACATTTAGCCAATTTCCTGAATTTAAATGTATCAGTTATAATTAAAAATGGTTTACAACATATACTGTGGTGTGGTGTAGTGTGTTCACCGTTTTCCCTATCAACCCTAGCTATCAACAAAATAAAATAAAATTGAAGATAATGTACTGAACCGATGACTTTCCTTCCATGACTTTGTGTTTGGTCCCATGAGAAAGGTTTTTCACATACAATGATATCCTAGAATAATAATCGCTTCCGTTGTCTGACCGAACACCCAGGATCGGTAAGGTAAACAGAAAGTACTTACTTAGGTATACTTATAGTATGCTGTGGTCGGGGGTCGTGTAGGGACAACAAGGGCCCGTATGGCCACAGTAATGAGCTTGGATGCCTTATATTGGATAGCGAATATTATTGAACGAACAGAGGTGGAGTGGAGTCGAGTATTTTGGGCTAATAATGAACAAATATTAAGTGAAACACCATAATATAATTATCTATAAAGCAATGTGTCCAAAGTAATAAATATAAAAGAATTAATTACAAAACTTCAAAGCTATGAAAAAATTTACGAACTGGTTTACGTTTGAATTTTTTATCCTAGAGTATGTAGGTACTCTAGGTAAAACATTATCCGGCAGAGTTCCAAAACCGCGCTGTACGAATAAAAACGATTAGGCGTACCTACGTGGGAAATGTCCACCATACATAAAAAAACTATCGGTAGACATTTTTCACACAGCGCCATCTAACCCCGCCCCTAACTAAGGAAAGCTTGTAACATGGAAACCAGATAGTTTATAGCATACTTAATTATATACAATTTTTTTGTAAATACATTATTATATTAGTACTACACCCAGCACAGAACAAACATCTATGTTCTTCACATAAATATTTGCCCTGGGTGGGGATCGAACCCACGCCCTACAGCTCTGAAGGCAGACATGCTACCAACTGAGCTTGGCTAAGATGTATGGCGCTTCGATCGAGCGTTTGTGATACTATTGCTACGTTCCGTAATGCGGTTCTAAACTAATTAAAATATTGCTATCACTTTTTCACTAGGCATGTTAGCTAAGGACAGCAATACTTTAGTTAGTTTAGTTCTGTCAACTTAAACCATCAGAATTGACCACAATATCGCGAATCCGACCAAAGTGACAATTATTACTCGATCAAATCAAAGTCGTGATATTTAAAAATTAAAAGTCACAAACTTTTAAATTTGGTCGGATTCGCGATATTATCACTTTTAGCGCATTACGGAACGCAGCATATTGTTCCAACTGCAACGACTCAACTCATTTCCCAGTCCAAGTTGACAGAGTAGAGGGCGAGGTCTTTGACCCGCATGTCGAGCCAATACAGCCTTAACTGTTAAGCCTTCATCCTTCTATGACTAATCTTGCATCGGGATATTTACCGTTCATACTGATACTTCTGCCACCAAGCAGTAGTGTGTAAATTACTGGGTTTTGGCTTGAAAATTACTGTAGACAGCGAAAATACAGGGGTAATGGGATTATTAGTTAGTAAGTTACTATAAAACTGACGTCGTTTCCGTGGTTTCGTGGTAGGTACCTATAATGTAGGTACAATAAACAATTTTTACTTTGACTATGAATTTTAAAAAAGAAGTTATATTTATACATTTAAAATGGTGGCGTCTCGTTTATAAAGTGCCGATTGCAAGTGAAATGAAAAATGTTGTTAACAAAACTCCGAAGATTACAGTTTTATTAATATTTACGGGGTTCAATTATTATTTCTTTTTTTAATAGATCTGCAGTAGTGAACAACCGTGATAGTATAAAACGGTGCTCCGAAGATTGTAGCAAAGTTACCAGGATTACGATAGTACCATAGAAATTTTACCAATTTCTCTAGTACAGTGGCAAAACTGACGAAACGAAGTTTTTCACATCTCTGATACTGGATTAGCGCCATCTGGACTTTTTATTAGTTACTAAGCAGTTGTGGTTTAGTTTATTTTCACTGTGACAACGCAGAGTCGATGCGTTTGTAACATTGTTTGGGTTCGTCAAGTAGTTATTCCCTTGCGAAACAGATGGCGCTAAACACAACTATTAATAAAATTACTATTATTTTATCTATAAGCCAGATAAACATTTTTAGTATGAAAACTGACGTAGTTTGGACACAATTTTTTTTTCTTAGTTATTGGCATCGCACGTTGTGCAATCTGGCAGTGTCAGGTTTATGATTTTCACATTTGTTATCATCAAGTCATGAAATCACAGTAAGTCACACGAAATTAGTCATAGTCGAGCGACTGTACTATGAGCTTCTATGGAGTTTTGAAAACAACACAAAAAGACATGTTTCACCACACCACTTGGACTCGACTATGACTGATTTCGTGTGACTTACTGTGATTTCATGACTAATTTGACTTGATTATAACAAATAAATGTAAAAAAAAAACAAACCAAATGAATGAATGAATGTGTAAACTTGACACTGGCAGAATGCACAACGTGCGATGCCAATAAAAAAGAAAAAAATATACGAAGATGCAGTCTACGGTGGAGCACACTTGCCTAGACGGAACCGATGCACTCGCGACTTGAAGACACCCAGATTATAAATAATATTAATACCTATGATAAATTAAACTAATACTTAGTCAAAGTATCACATTTAATTAAACGTGAGTATTCGCGTATAAATAAAAAAAACGTAAAAAAAAACTGGCACGTATCGTCTATCGAGCAGAAGAGAACTACTTTTTTTATTGCCTGCCAGAAAATCGCCCATTAAAAAACCAAATTGGTGAACAAACACAAAAAAACAATAAAAACATACATACAATCGAATATAGAACATTCTCCTTTTGAAGTGGCGCCGCGCCGAGGGCACAAAAATCTCGAACTTGTATAGACGTACGTGGCGTTAAAAAGGTTAAAGAATTTAAGCATTCAGACATGAATACAAGTATAATATCATTATCCTCGTGAGATGTGTTTATCGGAAACCCAGTAAAACCTATTGATGTTGTTTTGACCCATCTTTCTTTGAAGCAAATGTTCAGTCTCGACAAAGGGTACTAACAAATTACATCATCTGAAAATACGTAAAAGCACCGACAAAGTAATACCATGATAATAAAACTCCATGTAATTCGAGTAATACTCTCTTTATTTGCCTCAAAGTATGTGGACGTATTTAAGTTGAAAACGGAAGAGGGGTAATTGCCCCTGTTTACTTTTGAATGAAATATCTCTAGATATTTCGCTGAAATTCTTCTGGTGTTTGGTTTAGTAAGTACCTAAATCCTATCTTGTGGAAATAACAATATATGGAATTAAATATCTACTTAAACTAAATATAGTATGTAATGTCTCTAAAAATGACTGCGGCTTTTGGATTATTTTTGAAATTTTTGC
This sequence comes from Erannis defoliaria, assembly GCA_905404285.2. Classification (NCBI taxonomy): domain Eukaryota; kingdom Metazoa; phylum Arthropoda; class Insecta; order Lepidoptera; family Geometridae; genus Erannis; species Erannis defoliaria. Next base: position 2,200,046 of record FR990090.1, on the reverse strand, counting down.
GCTTTCAACTCTCTAAAAACAAGTTTGGTGCACGCATAGTCTTGCTGCTCACTATTAATTTGTTACAATTTTGGTTATATTTTTTTGTGTTTTGATCGATACAAATCGAGAATTATATCGATACAGAAAGCATAGATTATATCATAATTGGATGGAAAATGAATAAAACTAATGTCGATTTTGTGTCTTTATCACTTTAGTTTTTTTCTTTTCTAATAATTTGTCTACGTGATGTAATGTTACTCAAACAGCAACATTATTATTATTAACAATCTTTATTATGTCATCCTATCCTAATCGCTACTAATATTATAAACTATGATCATAAATACGAATATTTAGCGGCTGCAAAGGCTAAACAGATTTTGATGATAATTTGGTACAGAGGTAGGTTATACCTGAGAATAAAACACAGGCTTCTTTTAATCGGTTTTTTCTAGGCAAGCGTGCTCTATCGTAGACTGCATCTTCGTTTTACATCAGACGAGTTGGCCCAAGATACTCAGGTGAAATTGCGGGGCGCAGCGAGTAGGTAATATTTATTAGCCAAAAATAACTTTGAACGATACAGGCAACGGTAATAAAAAAATACCTAAAAGTAGAGTTTAAAATAATTTGATACCGTAAATTGCGACAAGTATTCCTTACACATACTCTGTTGGTTTTTTACACAAAAACGAGTGTATGTGCATAGCCCCCTTTCTTATCACCTAGATACGCCCCCTTTAACACTCATAAACATGAATAGGCACCTGCCAAAGTAAAATTTACCGACAGGCTGGCATAACGACAGTTAAAGCCGTTATTTACGAAAATGTACCAATAAAACGTTATTTTATAACATTAAATAGATTGTTTGCAACGCCGTTACAAACGGTAGTAAAATTTCGCGATTGCTGTTAATTAATTTGGGTTATTTAATGAAATGTTGTAAAGTTTTTTAAGGGGCTACCTCGAAAAAAGGATATGGAGATGGAATGAAGTTGAAAAAAACATTGAAATAAAACTACGAAATCAATAAAAACTCTGTATTATGCGATATTATACATTTTAATTAGTGAAAAAATAATGCTATAAATTTTACCTATAAGGTATAACATACCTACCTACTTACCTGGGTACGTCCTAAAACTGCATCCAGAACCACCGGAGGACGGACACCAATATAGTTTAGTATAGTACTATTATTAAATTTATTCTGTGGCAGCAACGTCCTCTCGGGCCGCCAGCCAAGCGTAGGGTTATCATGGCAACCCCAAGTGGGAGGCCTTCGTTCTTCGTTCATCTCTTGGCTGATAATTATGACTCAAAAAATATATAAGTAATATATAACCTATTCCTAATGCGCACTTACTAATTTGTGTTGTGGAAGACCAAAAGCATAGAAAATACTATAGACAACTACTTTGTTAGACAAACAGTAGCCACAAAAAAGCATGACAGAAATGATGGAAATGAAATATATTTTTTTTAATTTTTGTTCATTTGACCTTGCTTCATTCAGCCATTTTTGTGACATCATCCCTTTGACTGTAATTATGTTAAAGTCATACTATTTACAATGATGTTACAAAATAAAATACATTTCTTTCTTCTTTCTTTCTTTTTCTTTTTTATTCATTCAAAATCTTCAGAACTACAGACTATGTAGTAACACTATTCAGAACCATGTCTCGTCAACGCCATCTAACGAATTTTTATGAACATTTTTTTTATTGCCTGTCCGAAAACCTTTTCTGTATTACGCGATACGAGAAATTATAATTACCTAACTGATATAGTAATAATATTATTACAATCACTAGAATACGCAGCCGGTTTTCAGTGAAAAGAGATGTGCATAAATCGTCGATTAAAATATTATTCAAGTATGTTTGTTCTTTTTTTAATGATACATAATAGCGATAAAGTTATATTATTAAACACAGGATATTTACCGTGATTATGTTGTAAAATGAGCTCCCGATATTCATATCGCACCATTCAGATATAATAATAGAGCTTTAGTAAACAACCGTGATAGTTTAAAACAGTATAATAATGATACTCACATACACACATACATAAACCATAAATACATTAGGTACACCCCTTTTTTGGGCAGTCAATCATATTACTTCCCAGACATCTACAATATCGCGCTAAAGTATTTTAACCAGATTATTCCGCCCGGTGCAAAAAGTTCCACATTCTACTATTTCATGAAACAAGACGAGTAGCAGATATGTCTTGCCTCCTTAAGGATCGACAAGTTGACGGCTCGAACTCATCGGTGGGCGCGGCTAAAAAGCATGCTCTATTCATCAAACAAACTGTGGGAAAGGGAGAGAGAAAGATAAATGAGCGCGTAATTTTTTTTTGGCGACCTATAGCTGCAGTAATGTGGTTGAATTAACTCTGAGTTAATTTATTCCAACTTAAGTTATTTGAAATGTTTATGAACTAAACTATGCCGCTGGATAAATTATTTTAGAGTTTTCGTATTCCTTATGCTATTTATTTACGTTCAATGTGGCGTTAAAATTGAGCTAAAATACAAGATGTTTCCTGGCTCATAACTTTCATGTTTATTAACTTTTTACTTTCGTAATTATTTACAATCCTAGATAATGAAGAGATTAATCGATATAATAGTTAGTCTTGGACCTAAAAAATTACATAGTGGAGTATTAATACTACCGCGTTCCTATGGAGAAGTGACCAACTTGTCTACTCTTAATATAGCAAATGGTACGATTGACTGTCCGGAGTTACTTGGGCAGCTGGGACTGCGCAAGTGCACATACCCACCGCTTCCCTTAGAAAACCGAATCTTCTTTACGTTCCGTTTGTGCGATGTAATTATAGGCAAAACAGTTTAATTATGGGCATGCAGGTGTTACAACACTATTGCTAAAGAATTTGATATAGATCTGTTCAATACTTCTGCATCATTGAGCTAATATCTATAGAGCCACAATCGTGCAAAAAAAATGTCCGAGCCAAAACTCAGTGCACGCTATGCAGTGCGCCGACTTTTTGACCGACTTGAACTACAATAAGACACAAGCGCTCAAACATACATTGAACACTATACAAGCGACATACCGTCTAAATTCGAACAATTGTGAACTATGTAATGCACGTATAGGTATGTACAGCGGCAGTCGGACGTTTTTTTGACTGTTTTCACTTAGAGATTGTGACTTTAGATATTAGCTCAATGTTCTGCATTCAAATTGAAGCAGCTTCTGAATTCAGACTAATTCTCGTAATCATGTTCCAATCTGTCTTCTATTCTCTATTTATTTTTCCAATATATATTTAGCAAACTTAACGTCGTGTTCTCTATTCGGTAGAGTCGGTAGAGTCGGTAGAGTTGGTAGAGTTTGCTCGGAATGAGTGGAGAATTTTGAGAGCGGTCCGAATTGCTTCCGCATGCGGACGAAGTCGCTGTTCCGCGCGGTTTCGCGGTCGCGGGACTTCTAGTTCTTTATATAATAACTCTATCTAACTGTGTACATAGCTGTAAGTTAAAAAAAAAAAAAAAAAAAAATTTGACCTGTCATACAACGAACAACAGCGGGGAGTAAATAAATTAAAATAAATATAGGACGCTCTGAGATGCAGTAGGATGTAAAAGCGCACCCCCCCGTGGGTACCCGCCTTGTCGGGGCGGGGGGGCTTAGTAGCCGTGGGAAGTGTCCCCACGGTGAAGCTAAGAGGTACCCGAGGTGGGGCCGCGAAAGCGGCCACAGTGGTGGGGGCTAGGCCACTGCACGAGCCTGAGGGATGGAGACAGGCCAGAGGGGCCAGAGCTCTCCATTCCCAAGGGCCACGGTAGTGGCTGGGCCCTTACTGAGGGTCCGGACCTGGTCCGGACATGAGGGCTCTCCGCGTGTCCCTCTGATCAGCAGAGGGCACAGTGGAGAGCGAGGAGGGACGGCCAGGTGGTGGCCTCATCAAGGGCTTTCCTTGAGGGGGCACCCACCGGGTGTGTTGTGGTGGGGCTGCGGGATGGGGACAGGCCAGAGGGGCCAGAGCTCCCCATCCCCAACGGCCGAAGTGGCAGGCGGCGGGGCCACTCACCTGACCCGCCACATGGAGGCCAGGGCGTTCGGACGTAGGGCCGTCGGGCGCCCATCTAGCTGGCGTGGCCTCCGAGGTGGATGCACGATGTGTCTGGGTGTTCGGACACATCGTCATCGGTGCGGGAGGAGCTTCGGCTCCCCGTGGTGGGCCCGAAAGGGCGGCGCCGTCGAGGTCGCGGATGAATGCGAGAGCGTACCCGTGACCTCGACAAAAGGCGCAGTGTGGGAACACCGTTGGGTTTTTAGTCGGTAGGGGTGCCACCGAGTCTCACTCTGGCATCGAGTCCGACATAACCCTCCTGCGCCCTGGCAGGAGGGTATGCGTAAGTGCATTTCCCAACGTAAAAAAAAAAAAAAAAAAAAAAAAAAAAAAAAAAAAAAAAAAAAAAAAAAAAAAAGGATGTAAAAGCGCAAAGCAGAAGATCGGGCTAAGTTCAATTAGAGAGGTCTAAATCCAGCCATGGACTAAGGTAGACTGAAGATAAGTATGGCGCATAGAGGTTATAATATCTTATCTATGCTTCTTGATACTCAAAAAAACACTACAACCAAAGTATTCGATACAAGTATCACTCGTGGCCAAAATAAAAACCAGCGGCACTGAGAATCTGCGCTTTACGGCCGCGACACCGCTATGTGTTTTACGAGCAACGTCTGCGCTGGCCCTTATTGTGTGGCGCGAGTCACAAGTGGCGAAATAGAAAACCCGACCATCTTACGAGTAGCTAGGTATAATATACAATGTCATAGATTAAGTATATTAACATAGATTGCTCACTTCATACAAAGGAAAAAACTTACTTAAAACTTATTATCGTCGCCGGTACCTCGTAGTTCCACTTATTATGTTAGATGGCGTGACTGTGTACATTTACGATTAATTTTTTAGTGCCATCTATCGAGGAAGTTGGTAACGACCGCGTGACCTTGCAGTATTCGTGTACAATATTGCGCTATAGTGAGTGAGGATGACGGAACAGCGAGCGCGCATACACACAAATATACGACTTCCAACTAAAGCCCGCGAACGCTCATGAATATTGCACCAACATTTACATTATTGTATTTTCCACTATTTGCATAGTATTTATCAGTCTTCATTATAATTTTACGTACTTACCTACTAAATGTGGTTTTCCTCAAATTATTATTGGTTAGTACTCTCATAATCTCATTAAAAGCGAAATAGGTTTAATAGGTACCTACATAACATTCACTCATAACGGTAACTGAAGTCACAAGGTGCAGGCAAGTTACGGGTCGGGGCGTTGTCGAAGCAGAGACACTAAGCAATTTCAACCTTTATACGTTGCTAATTAGAAGTAAAACGCGACGGCAAGAGTTGTAAAACATGTATCATGTCCGTCCCACGTGTCCTGCACATAAGTCCTGTAAAGCTGAAATTTTGGGTGTGTGTTCTTGTCCGGTTCTAATAGTTCTCATAGAAAGTTTAGTCACATGTCTTGATGAATTAATAAAAGAAAAATGACAGTAATAAAATGTTTACAGGTTTTACTAAAACTTATAATGCATTTTGTTTTCTTTAAAATGTATTATAAAGGACTTGCAGAAGTCATACATTTTTACCAATAGAAGATGATAAATAATGTATTATTCATGATCCTTGCAAATGCAGCTTTCCTAGCTCGTGACATTTTGTTTTAAGTAGGTATGCATCTGAGCATTTGTGGTGTAGTCCGGCTTAGTCCTGTGTCGGTCGGTCATTTTAGGAGATCTCGATCTTTCGTAACCACAGAGTAATAGAAGCAGAGACGCGATCAAAGGATTTTTCTATAGAAGGACGCGTGATCGTGCGGAGAGGTGTAGGGCTCGCGGGAGGGGCGCTAAAGTCCGCACATGGAGCTACCATCTAGCGGAATTCAGAATAAGTTTTTGAGAAGTGCTTTATCGAAACAAGTGGAGAACTCTTATAAACACCAGGTTTCTTACTCTCTCGTCAGATGTCGCTTTCGTAAATTCTAAAGACAAAGGTTTTAACTAGAACCACTAGTTTAAAAGCCGGAATAAACCAAAAACACATTATATAAAAATAATAAATTTAAGCAAGAATAGTTCATGTAATTTAAAAAGTGCTCTGAAACGTATTTTTTATCGTTAACGTTAAATAAAGTGGCGCCATCTCTAGAACTAGTTAAAAACACCAAGAAACATTACATATTTTCTAAAACGAACCTTAGAAAATACAAATAAAATTACTTACGAATGAAATGAAATGAAATGATTTGCCGCGATAGTTTTTACATGAAGAAACACAGCAACTCATTTTATATTCACTTTTACTAAGTAAAAACACTAAAAGTCGTACGTGTGTTTTGTAAGCCCGAATGACTGTTACGCGAGGCGAACGCTAGCAGACTGACCAAATAAGTGTGACGTCACACAATCCGTCTACAAAATCCACAGGTACGGCCGCAAGTTCCTCTTCACAACTCCCTATCCTCCATGTTCGTAACCGACGAGCCAAGTGACCGAGCAAAAAGATTCGATCAAAACGTCGTTCATCGGTCTCGAGAACCTACAAATAAAAATAAGGCTTAAGGATTTTAATTTAGAGTTGAATTTAGCTAGGTACGCAATTTCACCGAGATTGATCGAAGAAAACCGAGACGAAACCGGAAAATTAATTATTCTTAATCTATGACAATGTGTAACAAAAAGGTTCAACAATACTGAAGGGTATGTATGTACTCGTCATTATAAAGAAGTTCGTATAGGCTGAGTGGCCAGCCTTAGAGTCAGAGTTAATGTGCCGCCCGAAGGCCTCTGACATGGCTGACGGTTGTTGTTCTAGAAACTAGAACAAACAACCGGGACCAACAATTTAACGTGTCATCGGATCCACGGTAGCGTCCAGAAATAAATGCCACTAACGGCCACCCATCCGAAGACTGACCGGACCGTCCGTTGCTTAACATCGGTGATCGTTTAGAATCACCTAGACAAGCTACGCCACGAGCGCTACTTATAAACAACTTTTACTATGGGGCCAACCCTGAAGTCACGCGAAAAAAACAGCTGTTCCATACATTTTGTCCAAGGTCAATAAGCTTTTTGTATGGAACAGCAGATTTTTTTTTGCGTGATTTCAGGGTTGACCCCATAGTAAAAGTTGTTCATAAGGACGAAAAGGAGAGCTTTGGCGGGAACGCGAAAAAATCATGTCGCTACATTCCAAAACTTGTGTTTTTTCGAGTTTTAATGCATAAAGATAGTGGTGTTTTATTCATTAAGTGCTGATTTACGCACACGAGTGTGGGCAAGTGATATAATGAAGTGAAACGTGTATTTTCGTGTTGTTTCCAAAACTCCGAAGCTTTTAGTAAAGTTGCCACAACTTTACTAGGGCATGACTTGGACTATGACTAATTTCGTGTGACTAACTGTAATTTCATGACATATTTGACTTGATGATTACTATAACAACTTGAAAATTCATAAACTTGACACTAGCAGAATGCACAATAAACTATTTGTAAAAGTATAATACGGGATCTGTAACTAAAGACCATAACTCTACGCAGGTTTTACTAAAACTAGTACACAAGATGTTCTGTGTAAACTTCATACATTTGCATATCTCGCCGGTCCTCTGGGAGAACTGAGTGCCCACATACAATGATGTAAGTATTGTTCTAATCTTTTTACTAATTTAAATATTGGTTTTACAATTGTTTCAGAGCTTTTACTAAATAACTTATATATAATTAACTGTTTTCAGAAGGTGCTCACTCAGTGCACACGCACACAAAATGCGATGCTAATAACAAAAAAAAAGGACGAAAAGGTACGTATATTTGTACCTTGAGTATTGTTGAACCTTTTTGTTACATGTTTTATATACTACTAAACTAAGCTACCTCTATGAGTACCTACTACACTCATTGTACTTATCATTGTGCATAAAATTTACACCAGGGGCCTTATTTTTGAATCGTACGCAAGCAAGCGTAGCGCATGCGAAAGGAGCTGACCTTCGAACGATACTGTTTGGACTATATTTCAATATCGCTTGAAAGTCGGCTACTTTCGCATGCGTAACTGTGCGCTTGATTCAAAAATAAGGCCCCTGGATTTGTAAAAAAAAAAATTGGCTGCTCCATAAAAATACGTTCATCCCCTACGAAAAGATTTATTTTAAGGCGTGTGACAGTTTGGCTTAGTTTATACATGGAAGTAAGATAACTTTCTCAGAACTAGATCACTTGCGTATGGGAAATTGTCCGAAGCCTTTAGTTTATCTTTTTATATAGTTTAGTTTTTTTTTAAAGTTATTGATCGATAGCCTAACTCGAGATCCCAATACAGATATGACCTCATTGAACCAAAGTCAAATCTTGCAATACACAGTTCTAGCCCCAACTCAATGGCCGTAAAAATCTTCAATCAACTGCCTAACTCTCTCAAAAAAATAGAAAACGACGACTGTTTCAATAAACAAATAAAAATTAATTTAGAAGCGAAATGCTATTACACCCTTGACGAGTTTTTCAACGACAAAATTCTAATATCAACTAGTAAAATAGAGCGTTCTGCACCAAATGTTGCCATACCCTGACAAGGGTCATATGTATTACTGTAATATAAACATGTTCCTAAAGACCTGCATGTAGCCACATATGTTGCAATAAATTATTGAGTATTGAGTATCTTTATAGGAGTACATAGGAGTTCACGTCTTGAGGTACGGTCTATGAAATTAAAACAAACTAGCCACTTGGCCGATTTTTGTTATTTACTTATTGCTATATATTTTATAGTTTCATCAAATTTAACGTTTGTCTTGTTATTGCTTTTGCTATAGAATAAACAAAAAAAAGAAATGCAATAAAAACATATCTTTTAATGGTATGAAAACAGCCTATCAAAAAAATATTTTGTTAACCCACCAAAATAACATACATTTTAGTTCTACTAAAACTCAGTTCTAATTATATATTTTTTATAGGTATACAGAAAGTTCTAGGATACATTATGTGGGATAGTGATACACACCCATTGCATAGAACAATTACAAAAAAAACAGAACAACAAACAAAAAAAAAACAAGAAAAGCGCTGCTTATAGCACCCGTTGTGGGCTAGTGATACACACCCATTGCATAGAACAATTACAAAAAAAAAGCTTAAACAACAAACAAAATATAACACAATAAATCGCTGCTTATAGCACCCGCAGTGGGCTAGTGATACACAACCATTGCATAGCACGATTTAAAAAAAAAACCTGTCCCACAAACAAAAAAAAACAAAGCGCTGCTTATAGCACCCGCTGTGGGCTAGTGATACACACCCATTGCATAGCACAATTACAAAAAAAAAGCTTAAACAACAAACAAAAAATAAAACAATAAATCGCTGCTTATAGCACCCGTTGTGGGCTAGTGATAGGTACACACTCATTGCATAGCACGATTTAAAAAAAAAAACTGTCCCACAAACAAAAAAAAACAAAGCGATGCTTATAGCACCCGCTGTGGGCTAGTGATACACACCCATTGCATAGCACAATTACAAAAAAAAAGCTTAAACAACAAACAAAAAATAAAACAATAAATCGCTGCTTATAGCACCCGCAGTGGGCTAGTGATACACAACCATTGCATAGCACGATTTAAAAAAAAAAACTGTCCCACAAACAAAAAAAAACAAAGCGATGCTTATAGCACCCGCTGTGGGCTAGTGATACACACCCATTGCATAGCACAATTACAAAAAAAAACTGAAAAACAAACAAAAAAAAAACAACAAAGCGCTGCTTATAGCACCCGTTGTGGGCTAGTGATACACACTCATTGCATAGCACAAATACAAAAAAAAAACTGAACAACAAACAAAAAAAAAACAAAGCGCTGCTTATAGCACCCGTTGTGAGCTAGCGATACACGCCCATTGCATAGCACGATTAGAAAAAAAAACCTAAACAAAAACAAAAAAAAAAGACAACAAAGCGTGAGTTCGATAAAGAACTCGCGCCCAATACGATCTTAATCTCGCTTGTAACTTACACCCAACCACTCAAAGGACACAGATGACCTTCTCTTCAACACAAACCAATAAAAAGGGGTTTAATACCAAAACTTGTAGTGGCTTTCTTATTCTTAGACATATCCGAGCCCGACAGCCCCTTGGAATTCTACCGCGGAACAGCCTCATGGAAAGGGAATAGACGGTAGGCTCTGTTCCCTGCGACTGAATCGCTTTACGACATTTTGAACATTCACTTTGGAATCATTGCAAAAGTTTTGTTATAATTCGTTATCGGACGTAAGGTACTTGTGTGTTAATTTTGAATTAAAATCACCGACGTATAAGATTTGGGTGTCAATAATGTACAACATGATTTTTGCCGACACGATAATGTACGGCATAATAATACACAGCATGATAATTGGTGTACACGTACATCGAATATCATGCTGTGCAATATCGTGCCGTGCAATATCATGCCGTACATTATCTGTGTCGTACATTACAGCCTCCCTAAGATTTGATATAGTGTTTTGCAATTTTTTTGTTAAAACTTACTTAACCGGATTTCGGTTCTATAGACGCGATCATGGAGTTCGATGCCAAGTCTCCCCGAGTTACCTAATTTTATGCTACTTTTAGTATTGTTTTTGAAACAACGAAAAAGTGGATACTTGTTAAAAATTGTGCTCATACTTGTGGTGATAGTTTTGAAATCATTTGAGCATTCCATAACTTCATACGTTTGTTACTTCGATAGTTCCCCCACTACTTATTTGTTTGTCTGATAATATGAGTTTTTGTATAAAAAGTTGACTTAGATTGTATTTCTTTGAAGTAGAGAAACACCCGGAATACAAGATAGCACTGTATTTATGGATGTACATGACATGGTTTTGAATACTTTCGGGTATTCTTTCTTGGATATCCTGATCGTATGTAGTGGTAGTTCTTTTGAGACTTAGGTACATTTAAAGTACACCAAAAGTAGGTACGCAAAAAGCGCTTTGGGTTCCACCTATTTTTATGCGCACAGCGATGATGTGAAACTCTGCCGAAGCAGTTTGTGAAAAACATGATCACAACATTTTCATATATTATTATTTATAGGAATGGGACATCGAAAACATACAAAAAATATATATATAAAAAATTTATTAACACACAAAAACACATAACACGTTCCACCCCCTTAACTCAGCCCTGTCGCAAAATCAGAATTAATGAACTATCTAAGTATCGGTGTTCTTCATTATAACTTCAAAAATAAAGACCTTGCTTTATAAAGTTTAATCACCCGCTTTAATTATTACTAACATAAAATTTTATTTTCAATGGACTGGACTACCCAAATACCAATTTTTAAACAAAACTTCAAAAACAAAGAACTTGCATGGTAAGTTTAATCCCCAATTCCCCCCCCCCCCCCCTTGATTCGGCACTGTCGCAAAATCTTTACTGATGTTTTCTACCTATAAACTACCTTTTTAATTTTATTTTCAATGGACTGGACTACCCAAATACCAATTTTAAAACAAAACTTCAAAAACAAAGAACTTGCATGGTAAGTTTAATCCCCAATTCCCCCCCCCCCCCCCCCCCCCTTGATTCGGCACTGTCGCAAAATCTTTACTGATGTTTTCTACCTATAAACTACCTACCTGCCAAATTTCAGCTTCAGATATCAAGAACCTAGTTTTCGTGATTTAGTGTTTAGCCTTGTAAAGTTTAATCCCCTGTTTCTCGCCCTTAAATCATCCCTATCAAAAAATATTAATAACATCAAATTGTATTTTCAATGGACTACCCAAACACCAATTTCCATCAATATAACTTCAAAAACAAAGAACTCCCATAGAAAGTTTTATCCCCCATTTTACCCCCTTAATTCAGCCCTGTCGCAAAATTCGTTGTTAGCTGACGTCTCCTACCTATAAACTACCTATCTGCCAAATTTCAGCTTCATGGATCAAGTAGTTTTCGAGATTTCGTGTTTAGTGAGTGAGTGAGTGAGTGAGTGAGTGATTTTCGCTTTTATACATATTATCGCATTCGTAATTATCATGACTGATTGATTTTATTATTTGAAGGTAAGTTGTTTACACGTTAAATACTTTTTATACATTGTCGAGAACTTGTAGTCTAGACAAACCTGAAGTAGGTTTTTAGACAATACATAAAATATTGTTTGAATATATTTTTAGATTTGATAACTAAATTTAAAAAAAAACTCATGATATGGGTGACGAGAGCAGTGCAGTGCGGCGGCGCAGGGTTTCGTAAGTCCACAATTATAGCACTGATACTGTTTTTTTGTTTTTAGCAACCGCAAGTCATCAGCTTTAGCTACGAACAGATAATTTATCAGACAAACAATTTAGTTTCTTTCAATAATTCTTAGATTATCTTCGCTGGTACATCGTTATGTAAAAACATCGTAGGAAATTTGGAGAAGCCAGTTTAAAATTATAATGTTACGGGTAAGTACATTATTATTATTTTATCGGTGAAAATTACCTTTTTTTTTATCAAAATGCGAATTTTTTAAATTCTGTTTGACATCAAATTAGCTTAACAAGTTTAGGGTCCCGTTGATTCAAATTTTCTTTATTTCACTCAAAAATTGACAGCAACGTAATTAATTATAAGCGCAAATCGCTTATATAGTATAGATTACTCACCTAGGGAGTGTTATGATTTTCTGTGACTCATATTTAATATATATTAAATTTTTCTAATCCGCTGTTGCAAGTAGCATCATATTTCCTAGCTATGGGAATACTTATACTTTGATACAATCAACCAATCGAAAGACAGCGAAGATGACGCGCTGGTATTTTAGCCAATCAGAATGTTTCCCGCCCAGTATCTTTTTTTTGACTTTGTTTTTGGCATCGCACGTTGTGCATTCTGCCAGTGTCAAGTTTCTTTTATTAAAATCAAGTCAAATATGTCATTAAATCACAGTCAGTCACACGAAATCAGTCATAGTCGAGTCCAAGTCATGCCCTAGTAAAGTTGTGGCGACTTTACTATGAGCTTCTACGGAGTTTTGAAAACAACACGAAAAGACATGTTTCACCACATTATATCACTTGCCCACACTCGTGCATGTAATTCAACACTCAATGAATAAAACACCACCATTTTTAATCATTAATTCGCGAAAAAACACAAGTTTAAGAAAATAATAGAATGCAACGACATGATTTTTCCGTATTCCCGCCAAAACTCGCCCAGTATCTATGGTCAATTTTAATAATATGGTAAAGGGAGCGACTTAAGGTGAAGTGAAAAATTATCTTGTCATGCCATTCTGATTGACGCTTGAGATAGAAAACATATTAGTGATTGGTAGACAGCAAATTATTGATATTGTAATGTTGGCAATGTATAAAGCTGGATATGTAAATGCACTGTGTACGAATATAACTACAAAAGAAACTGATGGCATTTAATTTACTATAGGAGCAAAAGTAAAAAAAAACTCATATCTGAGGCTTCTTTACTTGCTCTCGTGGTGTGTATTTATACGATTTTATTACGTGCTGCTGCGGGGAGGAGGTGGTTCCTTTCGCTCCGCTTAGCGGGGCAAAAGTAGCCACTTTAGTCCCGCAGGAACGTAAACGAAGTTTATGAGTTTGTCAAAAATCAAGCTGTTCTATACATTTTGGTATAATTTATGGTGCGTAATTTTTCGCCACATCTTAAAAGTAGTTTAAAAACATTATTATAATGAACTACAAAATATTATTATGTCACCCACACTGAGTCTGTACAGCTGCTCTTTAGCCATCAAATGGTCTTAAAGTGTTTTTGGACTTATATCGTCCACAAGAAAGATCAATAACCCGACCATAGAATCCAGAGAGATCTAGAAAAAAGCTCCATTTTATTTTACAACGAGGAAGTGATAGCAAAACGCAGAGAACTAAAACAAAATGGGTTTCCTTTTTCAAATAAGTGCCTATTCTACGCACAGCGTTTCGTTTCCACATTTATTATGCAAACAGTACTAAGGGAGTGGAATTCTCTGCGGAACCCTGAGGCGTTTCGTTTCCCCATTACTATAACACGAGAATCTATGTTATGTTTATTCGGTTTGGCTTTCAGGACTTTCTTATTTGGAGATTTAGGTGCAAGTTCCAGCTAATGTCAAAGCTTTTTGGCTTCATCTTATCACATCTGGTTCTTGATAACTTTGGGTTAGCTTAGACACAACTTCTTGGATTTTCCCTCCTATGATCTGCAGGGCTAACATGCGCACCGCGAGAAAATTTTGTCGTGTCTTTATGCCGTGCGAAAACGAGACAAACTTATACAGATTCGTAGCCTTGTCCTGTTTTGTAGAATCGAGAAAATTTTCTCGCGGCGCGCATGTTAGGCCTGCTGAATGCTGACTTATTATTCACACTACCAAAGAAGATAAAAGCAATACGTTTCTAATACGAAAATGGCGCGAATTTGCAAATATCGCCACGTACCTATGTGGTGAAATTTAGAACTACATCTTTTGTCAAATTTGAGATATAATACAACATTTATTCACCACGTCAACAATAGACTTAAAACGAAAAAAAAGAACTTAAAAGTTATAATGACTATTAAGATTACTTAATAGCCATTATAACTTTTAGTACTGTTTTGAATAACAAAATCTCTATCCGGCAAATACAGTTGCCGACTAAAACCCCAAATTACAACTCTAACAGTTTACCCTTAGTATCTATCAGTATTTACTTACTCTTGGCCGACTTAAGTTGGAACCGATGTAATATAAAAACTTTTCAAATTGATAAAATTTACTTTATTATTTTTTCGTGTATTTCTTCCGCGATATTTTTGGAGGGTGAAACTAAGTTTGACCTAGCAAACTTTGTTTACAATGCAAGAAAACTTTTGTTGATAATTTGCTTCAGTTCAGTTCAGATAAATTTACTAGGTTCAGTGTGTATTCTACCGTTTGAAGGACCAGTAACCATCTTTGATACTAAAAATATTTCCAGATTTTTTATCCAGAGCTGTTTATCGTCACTCTGTCAATTGACCGATGTTATTTTTTATAACTATTATCAGTGATTTTATTTCTTCAACAATGGGGTAGATCACTGATGTTTATACGAGTATCGTTGAAACCAATAGCTTTGATAAATAATTTAAGTAAATATAGTATGTTTATTGGTAAAATAATTTAAATCGGTTAATAATGTTCTGATATATGAGCGCTTAAAGTTTTTGTTAGAGACAACTCTGTCCCATTCCCACAAAACAAAAAATAACGTCACGCCTTACTTGTCAGAATAGAATTTATATGGCGTACAGAGAAGTGACGTCACGATTTGCTGTTTCTTCTCTCTATCTAGCATGATATTAAAATGCTTATAAGTTGCTTATTTTTGATCAGATTTTCATTTTCTTTTCATTAATCAGCTATATTTATGGACCACATTTTATTAGGACAATAAAAAAAACCCTGGCATCTAGCCTAATGCGAGATAATGGCTCGTGGTGATCTGGGGCTTAAACTTTGTTTTGCTACTTAAAGTTCTGGCACCAGTGCAGTGGCCATAGGCAGGCGTTATCTATAACCATTAGGAGCCTCTCGTTACTCGTTGCTATAATGCTGGCGCTTCACCTGCGTGACGCCTATGAACAGTTTTAGGTTCTTTATCTTCATAAAAGGCAGAAGAACAGTTAAGAAATAACACAAGTGCTATCTAATTAAAAACAGAATATATTTTACTTGCGATATTTTGATAATGTTTTTCCACATTTCACATATTAAAGTTGTAATATTTGAGTCTTACTGTAAAAATTACGCAATGTATGTTATTTGCGGGTAGTCTAGACACCATAAAATTTCACTACTCTGTTTGCTAGCTCGGGCAACAACCGAGTGAATATTTGTGTAGTGGATAACTTTCATTAATGTAATATTAATATACTAGTTGATATTTGTGTGTGTGTATGTTTGTATGTATGGGTATACTCGTACGTGACGTCACCTGCCGGCTCCAACGAAAGATCAGCGCCGCGCGCCGGTTGGTTACAACCGGCATCATGTTGAGCTAGAGCCGTTTTGTGGCAAATAAACTATTGTCGGCGCGTTACCAACTGAGTCGTGCGGCAATAAATCATTTCACTATGTCTATCTCGCTCGCATTTGTGGGCACGCTCAAACGCTTGCACTATGTCTATCTCGCTCGCACTCGCAATATCCCTATTGACGTTTATGGCCCTACGACTCAGATGGTAACGCGGAGAGTATAGCAACTACCTACCTATTTGTTTAATTTTATTATTTTTCATTATTTCCGTGTGATATGTTTTTGGTCCCTAATAAAGTACTGACTATTATCTATAGCGTCCAATTATTTAATTTTGGACCTTTTACTAGTAAGTCGTTTCCCACCCAAGACGTCACGTAGACGTCATGTAGAAGTTTTAACATGCGCCGGCCTTCTGCAAACATTTACCCTGCCTGATAGTCCTTCTGATACGGAGCCAAATAATTAACTTGCAAAACTCATTAAACTATGCGCTAGATGGGTGGCCACACTATATTGACATTTGAGTTTAGCTGCTAACTGCTTTTGGTATTAAAATCGAGATGGAGTCCTCTGCTGCTTTAGTGAATTTTATGATGCTGGGGCTTCACCTGCGTGACTCTTTACGTCCAATTACTGGAATTATTAACGTGTAAAAAATATACATTATGCGCTGCATGAGTGGCCACATTACCATTTCATTTTAACTATCAGCATTACATGCAGGTGAAGCCCTAGCATAAAAATTAATGAATGAATTTCTCTACCTTTTAATTTTCTACCTACCTATGTATAGTACCTATGTATGTATAGTATTATGTAGTTTATCTGTGCTATTACCTAATACTTAAGTTTTATAAACGCGGAGAAGTCTCGGACTATGTAAACCATTTTTTGTCTCGGACTATGTAAACCATTTTTTTCTCTTATTTTCTTCCAAAGTATATAACTCGATGAATAAAGACTAAAAACGGATTAACTCTACAAAAATATGCAAGTCAAGTTACAAGGAAAATACTACGGATGGATTAACTATTCCATAGCTCAATGTTAAAATAGAATAGATAGATAGATAGATTAACTCTTTGTTAAAACACTGTTTTAAACTATCACGGTTGTTTACTAAAGTTATATTATTATTAACGGGATATTTACCGTGATTATGTTGTGAAATGAGCTCCCGATATTTCGGCGCAGTTGCATGCACCATTTCACAACATAATCACGGTAAATATCCCGTTAATAATAATATAACTTTAACTCTTTATTGCTCAAACCAAATAAACATACACACAGGATCTAATAAATTAAATATTAGTCCACATATGGCGGCCTTATAGCTAAAAGCGATCTCTTCCAGGCAACCTTAGGATGGAAAAAATATGAACACGAAAAGACGGGGTGTGCTGTAAAAAGAAATTCCTACTAATCATAAACATACCTGCAATCTAATACTAATACATATTATTACAATACTTAAATGTTATAATGTTCGATATTTTTTTTATTTTTTTTGTAATTAAAGGCCCTAAGCATTCTAGCTCTGGAAAGCATTACTTACCTAGTTAAGCACTACTTCGGCTCCTTAACAAATGGAACGATTAGGTCTACACCTGTAAAAAAGTAAACATTTTATTACACAACAGACGTTCCAGGCTTCATTAGCAACTATCATGATGCACTGTACTCTTTATTATCAAAATAAACCTTACCTTAGCGTTTATAGTGCTATGAAACTGTACTTCGCTGTCCGAACTTAGACTGTTCCAGTGGTTTGAACAGTTATTGTATCAAAAAAAAAACTTATTTTGCGTTGTAAGCCAGAATCCTCACAAACCAACCTTTATAAATTTGGAACCTTTGAAGTGCATGTTCCTCGATTGGGCATGTTGTTACGACTAATTCTCGACTAAATTTTGGAATTGAAACCACCTCGTAGCCCCGATCGTTCACTCGCATGAGCAAAAAGAATGCACACTGCATTTTACGCATGAGAAGTGAGGATTTTGCGTGACCTTCATCCCAGAATCCTCATCAATCCAAAGATAAGACTTATGATTTACATAATTTTAATTTTAATTATTCTATCTTTGGTGACTTATTTATGACTAAATTTTGGCATTGTTACACCTGATTTTCATGAAGTTTTCAGAAACTTTTTAGTAACTAATTATAGACTCCTCGAACTTAGGCTCATTCGAGTAGGTACCTACGGGTAGGGGGGTAGGTTACATTAATACACTACATTCATTTTGATAACGTTGCCTGGAATAGCGGTGTCCATCAGAGCTAGTACAAAACTCCTCGAGTTTAAGACTATTTTGTTCGTTTTGACGAAACTCGTAGGTATACTACGTAACAAAGAAGTGTGTTTTTTAATAAAAATTCAAGACATTTTTCACAATATGTTTTTTTTAAAGCTTAAACAGGAAGAATAATTATAAATATTATTTATTAATTATAATATTTGTGTTACAAAAATTTACAGATGGCGCCACCAACGCTTTAGTTGGTAGCTTATAACAGGTTCGGAAATTTGTCATCTAAGGCTGAGACTTCTTTAGTTTAATTGACAAAGCAGTTGGGACTGAAACCCATAGAGACTGCTTTATGCAGGTTCGAGTCCTGCCGGGGGTAATAATTTTTCTTCCTGATTAAGCTTTAAAAAAAACATAGAAATACCATAAGTGTGGAATCACTTCATACAAAAATATTGTTCACAATGTTTTACAAAACATTTTTTCAACAAAATTCGACTTCACCGTTTTTTTTTTCTTGACAACTGGATCGAAGTAAATAGACTAGAGCCGCGTATCCTTCCTACTTTGTGTAGAATCACTTTGTTCAGACTTTTAGATCAAGCTTAGATTAGTAAGTCGGGTTTACGTCCCGTGAAATAGGTAGTCGTAACAAATAAGAAAAGATACAACTCTCATTTGTTTCGCTTTTCCTAAGCATTTAAGTATAATGAGGGTGATTAAAAGGGCGTACAATTTGTTCCCTACGCTTTACCATGAAAAAGCTTTTTCACTTAGTAGTAGGTATTGGCTACCGAGCTAACGCAATGCTAAGACCTACTAATAATCAGCGTGGCAATGCCGCCAGCATGCTGGGTACTGCCGACTGGCAGTGGTTTTGAGCATTTGGATAGTCTCTAGACTTTCATCGGTCTGGATACAATCCTTTATTATTTTAATTCTTTTTTATTTTATTCCTTATGGTTGTGCTTGGAGGACAGGACATTTTGATGGTGTGTTTCCATTGCACAAGGTCCCCAGTTAGGACCACCACATTATCAGATATTCTGACACCATGTATAAGTGTGTTTTACTGTGTTTCAGTTTGAAGGGTACAGTAGCTAGCGAAGTTACAAGGTAATTAAGACTCAACATCGAAAACCTCAGATTAATGAATGAGTGCCAATCCGATAATTAATAATTCAGTAATAAATAATCCATTCAGTAATGTATACAGAATACAGTCAGTTTACTATTGCCTTGGATTTTGTATTGCTACTCAAAGTTCTGGGTATTGCTACAATGGGTATGAGTAGGCGTTATCTCTTATATACTGGAGTATAGAAATGGTGAAATATACGTTCATTTCAGGATAGGATGGTTTAAATTCTCAAGTGAGCCTGATCTAACTACTTGCCTATGGTATTTCCTAAGCTTTTGTTCTTCTACAACACAAATTAGTGATTGCGGATTAGTAATTAGTAGCGTTTGCTTTTACATTAAACAAACGCGAAAAAACACAAAAAAAAAAACGTCTAACCTACCAGAAAACGAACTAAAAAGTAAAAAACAAGTATAGTATATATATTAAAAGTTGTGTAGTGCCCATTCCTCCTCAGCCGGAATGTCTCAATGAGATGGAGGTAAGGCTCATCTCAATTTACTAATAATAATTTAATTCTCACATGTTTTTATAGCTTCTCAAATACAGTTATATATATATTTAAACATTTTATTTTTTAGTTTATTATTTAGACAACCATTTATCATTCGCAGTCTTACTAAAGTCTGATTAAATCTTTTGGCACAGATGAAATATTTCTTTTGCACGTACACCCAACCAATGTATCATATATACATATCAATTTTATGGTTTTGGAATGTGCTCATCAAGGTTTTGAATTTAATACCCATATTGTAATAATGTTTTTTTTTTATTTCCAGTCACCTTTGAAAATGGGGTCGTACAGCATCCATATAAACTTTTTTTTAAATATAGCCTATGTCACTCGGAATGATGTAAGGATTCTAACGATACCCTATACAACCAAATCTGTTCAGGCATTTAGAAGTTTTGGTGGAATAAAGAAACTCACATATAAATACATGCATACATGCAAATACATGAACCCTGAAAACATTACACTCCTTTTTTTGGACAGTCGTGTAATTACAATCCTGTTTTTGGGCAGTCGTGTAAAACCCTGAAAACATTACACTCCTTTTTTTTGGCAGTCGTGTAAAACCCTGATAACATTACAATCCTTTTTTGGGCAGTCGTGTAATAAGAGAATCATGTCTCGTCAGCGCCATCTATCTTTGGCTGTAGAACTACGTTCCGATAGCTGTCAGAAGACCTAACATTAAAAATATCAACGTCACTTAATACAAGTAACCTTAAACTAAATGAATAACCCACCCCTAATACCCGATGCAAAGGTGCCCATATACGCTGGCCGCGTTGGCGCGTTGGGTTTTGATAGCTAGCCTATGCAATTAATGGCTAGCTAATTTAATGGCTAGCCTGTGCACCAGGTACGAGCTACAGCGGGAGTCGCCAGTCCTGTCCCTAGTCGCCAGTTTCTGGCACTGAGATTAGGTTTTATCGCTACAAAATACGCTTCCTCACAAAACAATATTTTAGACCTGAACCTTAGAAAATAGAATGCATCCAAGCGGAGGATATCGTCAGTCTTGCAGAGGAAACAAAACTCTCGCTGCATTGCACTCCAGAGTAGAAAATCATATAGAGATATAAATTACTAAGAATCTCTTCTTATTATGAAAACTGACGTAGTTTTGGTACATTTTTGTTTTATTTTTATGGAAATACTCATGTTTAATTAAATCAGATACTTACTCCGACTATAGTTTCGATCACATTCGGTGACCTTTTTCAAAGAGTTTAAACAGATCTCTACGCGCGTGCAGCTTCGTCCTGCTTCGCTCACAACTACTAAAGCGACCGATTTATTATTTATTTATATTTAGGTACTAAGAATCTGTCTTAAATATTATTTGCGGAAGACGCAGCGTATGTATAGGAAGGCCTCACACTAGGTGGACTGACGACATTGTAAAAGTCGCGGGCAACCGGTGGATGCAAATGGCAGTTTGTCGTACAGTGTGGCGGTCTAAGGGGGAGGCCTTCGTTCAGCAGTGGACGTCTCCGGGCTGATGATGATGATGATTCTTTGCGATTTCGCTTCGCGTGTATGGTATCACGTTAGTAAGTAATCAACTTGAAAGTAGAAATACATTTGTATTTTCACTCATCTACTATAATAAAAGGCTCTACCCTGAATGACTGACAGACAACGCACAGCCCAAACCGCTGGTCGTACATACTTGAAATTTGGAGAGTGTATTCGTATCGATGCGGAGGGGTGTACTAAGAAAGGATTTTTCGAAATTCGACCCCCAAGAGAGGGGGGGGGGGAGTTTGTATGAAAGTCCTTTGTTTTTGGACTTTTAGTTACGAAAATTTAAGGGGGGGGGGAAGTGGGTTGGAATGTTGTATGGAAAGTCAATGATATTATATGTGTATTTATGTGGAAAGTTCTTGTTTTTGAAGTTATGGTGATGAAAATTAATATTTGGGTAGTTCATTCAAAGGGGGGAAGGGGGGGGGGGGGAGTTGGTAGAGTCGGTAGAGTCGGTAGAGTTGGGGGACTTGGGGGGGCTAAAAAAATTGCTCGGAATGATTTAAAGTGGAGATTTTGGGGGCGGTACGAATTTCTTCCGCACGCGGACGAAGTCGCGGGGGACCTCTAGTTAATGGATACATTTACCGAGAAATACGGCGGTCTTTATAGTCTTTGTTAGTCTTTCTAGGACTGATCGACCAGTTTTTTGTATGAATAATTTTTCGAGTAAACTTGCGATCTTGATCTTTGAGACATATTGAATGCAAATTTTGTTTCAGTCAAAAAGGATGAAATGGAGACATAGAGGCCGCAATGTCACAGTTTATGGTGAACTACTGCTAGATACACTTTTAGTTACACTTTTGAAAAAATAAACACATAAACCGTAGAGGAAGTTCATTAAATTCACTTGCAACAGTAGATTGCAAGTACAAGAAACGCCTAAGGTTCAGTTTGCTAAAACCATGGTATATTAATATACTCCGCGAGGTATGACACTCCCAAGTGACAAAGGTCACGTGGGTGACACAAGCCTACGTCGTCGACGTGAAATGACCAGTAGCGTGAAATCATAACTCCCCGTTCTCCGTATATTACCCGTTCCAATCCCATAAAACTATGTGATTTTGGTTGAAACTATGTTAATTCGTATTTAACTTGACCCATTTCGCTTGAGTGGACACAAAACGATTTGTGTATTTTATAATTAATAAATTATTAACAGATTTGATTCCCA
The DNA here is from genome assembly GCA_905404285.2 of Erannis defoliaria. Lineage (NCBI taxonomy): Eukaryota > Metazoa > Arthropoda > Insecta > Lepidoptera > Geometridae > Erannis > Erannis defoliaria. Next base: position 2,177,322 of record FR990090.1, on the reverse strand, counting down.
ATTTTCCAATTTTGTTGCCATAAAGTGGCAACTGGAGTGACGTAAGCAAGTGTCACTCCCGGAGTAGCAAACCTTGTTTTATTGGATCATGACTAGAACAAAGTCAAAACAAATGCGTGCGAAGAATCTTGTTTTTGTGTGTGGGTAATATATATCATAGAAACTTTTATGTTGTGGTTGTCGGACATGTATCTCTGTAAAGAGTTTATTTTTCAATTTGCACCAACAAAACGAAATAAACTTGTATTGGAACTATAAATTCTAAACGCTAAATAGACTTCATTGTTTAGTGTTTACAGGTTTCTTTTAGGATAGAACTGTCTTAAACATGGGATAGTAACAGAATTTCTAGTCTACGATTATTGCCTGTTACATAAGAAACAATATTGGCTGATTTAATGTATCATCCAACCCATATCCACTTATTAGTTACAAATGTCATACGCAGTTACTTATTCGAAAAGTAACCAAATTCTTGTTTACGAGACAAGCTATGGCTGAGAGTCTTAGACTACGCCACGAACACTACGCCACGCCACAAGTACCATGTCATGCAACCAGCGCTACGCTACGCCACGAGCCTTACGCTACGCTATAAGCCCTGTTACGCCACGAGCGCTACGCTACACAACGAGGGCTACGCTACGCTACACAACGAGGGCTACGCTACGCCACAAGCGCTACGCTATACCACGAGCTATATGCTACGCCACGAGCTTTCAGATACGCCAGGAGCACTACGGTACGCCACAAGCACCATGCTATGCAACGAGCGCTACGCTACGCCACAAGCACCATGTTTTGCAACGAGTACCACGCTACGCCACGAAGCTTACACTACGCTACGAGCCATGAATGTTACGCCACGAGCGCTACGCTAAGCCACGAGCGCTATGCAACGCCACGAGCGCTACCAAATTACTATTCTACCTTATGACCACGATCTCCGATTTCCTTTGTAGAGCAAAGGGATGACATTTGTCACTATTTCTACAATCAGCAACTGGAACAAGTTCAGGTTGCATCCAACTTGAACTTGATTTTGTAAATGAACTATGTAAAATTAGTAGTCTCTTATATTGTCTGCCTGTTAATAACAAAGTTATAAGAGCATTAAGTATGCTTGGGTCAAATACATTCACATTAGTCGAGTACAGATTGGTGGATTAATTAGATTATAGATAGCTCGAACTTTGGATTATTACATATCTTATGATAATATTTTTTCAGGAATGTATAGTTCATGTAGAATTTAGTGGATCTATCAGCGAGGCGATTGTTTTAAAGCGAGGGAGAAACAATTTTTTTAAAACCAAAAAAAACAGGTTTCGGATAAGTAATAGAATAGGGAAGATGACCGATGTTTATATAGTTGAAACCAATAGCTTTGATGAACAATTTAAGCAAATATAATTTATATTTATTCGAAAAAATATTTAAATCGGTTATTAATGTTTTCTGATATATAAGCGTTTAAAGTTTTTGGTACAGAAAACTCTGTCCCTTTCCCACAAAACAAAAAATTACGTCACGCCTCTGTGCGCCATACTTGTCAGAATGGAATTTATATGGCGTACAGAGAAGTGACGTCATAATCTCCTCTCTGTCTAGCATGACATAAAATGCTTATAAATTGCTTAGTTTTGATCAGATTTTCATTTTGTTTTCATTAATCAGCTATATTTATGGGCCACATTTTAATAGGACAATAAAAAAAACTCATCTAGCCTATTATGTATTTTTTTTTCAAATTGCGCGAAACTCTGTTCTAAGCCTGTCTAGGTATAATTTGCAAAATGAAAACTTAGTAACAACAGAGTCGACTTTCGCGCTTGTATAACTAAGTTGTAACTCCTTTTTACAGCCGCTGTAAATCGTAACTCGGTGCAATCTAGATGGAAACTTAACCCAGATAAGGTGGGGCTTAGATAAAGAAAGCAAGGATAGAAACTTACAACAATAATTAAACACTGTTCTAAAATTATCTACCAGAGTTGTATTTTTTTATTCGTAATAGATTTGCCTTTGATGGCATTCTACCATAATTCTTAAACAACGATACGCGGGCTATCATGTAACTTTTCGGGATCACGTTTCGCATACCAGTTGTCAAAAATTGACACTTGTCACTATCACTGCCACCACTCATTTGACCCTGCAGGGCAGGACCAAACGCCAAAAGACCGACGGATTTGCTTAACTTAATTGAGGAAATCAATGCATTCGTTCGATAACGATAGCGAGAGAAATCCCTCCGTAATACTGTGAAGCTGTGACAGTGACAAGTGACAATTTTTGACAACTCGTATCCAAATCGGGATCCCGAACAGTTACATGATTAGCCTGCTGGTCTAACAATCACACTTTACATCATCACGAGTGACATAGGCTAGAATAAAATTAAATAATAAAATGCCTTCTGTACGGCGTCTGTTTTATAGTGGTAGGACTCTACTGCAGAGTCCGCCTGGGGAAGTACTGCACCTTTGCCAGTTATTCAAGCGCCAAGCAGTAGTGTGCAAGCATTAGGTACTGTGTTCCGGTTTAAAGGGCAATGTTACCAGAGAAATTACTGGGTATGAAGAGATTTAACATCTAATATCTCAGGGTGACGAGCGCAGTACAGTGCGGCGCAGGATTGTGTTCTGCAAGTTCACACTGGCACTGCTACTGCTAGTGGCAGGCGTGGCGCTTACCATCAGGCGAACGTGTTGATCGTCTCGTCATACGAATGAAAAAAAAAACATTTTCAAATGTGAAGAAAAATTATCTTCAATTCTTTTGCATTTTAGTTGACCGGTTCAGATGTGCTTGAAGCACCTTGCCCCTTCTCACCCCACTCAGGTAGCATGCTTGAAAATCAAAGCACATTTGTTTTTTAGCATGCATATAAAGTGCAAGCTTATTATTTAAGTAGCAACTCTTGGCCACGCATGCCACAACTGAGCTCATGCCCATTAGTTGCATGCTTTCGTGCTAGTAATGAACAATGAACATGCCTGTTCGTACCTTAACTCAATGTAAAAAAAGAGTATTTCGAAGGCAAGACAGGACAGCAAAAAATGTTCAAGCAGGGAAATGGACGAAAGCAATTCGATTTATGACATTTTAGTACCGAGAAAGTTCGTCCCACATTATAAAAATAATTTGGGACGAAAGCAGATTATATATGCCATATTCGGCCCAATATTTATTTTAATTAAATAATTCTCGTTTTGTCCCACTTTTTAACTCCACATTCTTCATAATATAGAGTGAAAATGTTTTGTGTACTTCCAAACACTAGAAGAGAAAATTCTATGAAAGCTTATTATTTAAAACGCCTTATTCTAATCGAATTAATCTGTAATTTTTAATGACTTTGGTAATGAGTACCGAAAATTAATTATGTAACTTTTGATGACAGCAACTTTAATCCATTAGCGCTTTACAACTGAAATTATTATTAAAGTGAACTTCCGCCAAGTTTTATTTCGATAAATTCTTTAAGTTATTCTCTGGGAATACTAAAAGATAAAGGATAGGGTGACAATAAACTTTGAGCACAAAGAAAATTAAATGAAATAAATAGTTATCAATTTGATTGAATTAATATTGAATTTTACCGGATATCAAATAGCTATATATTAAATTAGTATCTGCATAGAAAATAAGAATGTCAATTAAAATACAATTTAAAACGAATAATAAAAATTAGAAGATAGACGGGCAGCTGGAAGGAGGGAAGGGAGGCCTTTGCCCAGCAGTGTGACAAGACAGGCTGAAAATAATAATAATAATAGACTAATCTCAACAGGCTCTCGCTAGATGGTTGGGTTAAAGGTCAGATCCAAAAGGCAGTGGTACTTGACACGGCGCGCATTGTCAGGAGGTTCCTGACTCTGCAGCCCTAACCACCGGCAGCTTGAGCCCTGCCCCGCTGCCAGCGGCACTCTAGGTTTAGGCGGTTTAGGTTTTTTATAATATTTATGTTTTTAAATTTAAAAAACTTTGATTTACGAAAGAAAAGTAATATGTGAATAATAATAAAAATAAAAATTAATGTCAATTATAGATTACACTTGCAAAGTGAAGTCAAACATACTTTCTAAGCAAGCAGTACGCGCACCGAACCCTGATCGAACGTGGCCGGTAAGGTTGCTGCGTTCCCGCGCTGAATGGCGAGGGAGATTTCCTGGACCAGGAACCAACCGGGACGATCCCCCCTTTCTCCCTTAGGCGACGCCCCAGGTCCGGCGCAAACTTCCTCGCCTCGGAGCACCTAGAGTCGAAACTATAGTCGGAGTATGGCAACTTAATTAAACGTGAGCAATCCCGCATAATCAAAATCAAAAATAATGACACATAGATCAATAATTTGAGATGACTTAATATATTCAACAGGCATAAGCCTTTATTAACTACAACAAACTACAATGACTACTTAGCCTACTACACAACAAAAAACAAAAGGATTGTATCCAGACCAATGAAAGTCTAGAGACAATCCAAATGCTCAAACCCACTACCAGTCGGCAGCGTACCCAGCATGCTGGCGGCATTGCCACGCTGGATGGCAATGCTTATGCGTTGAGCCAAATAAACGCCAGCATTTTGATCACGCGTCGCGTCGACCAGGCGCTCGGATATGTTTTTGAAAAGATGATGAGCTCCCGGTCCCCACGGACCCAATGTCTCAACACCAAACGGCTCAAATATGTAACCTCTGCCGAGGTTAGCATATTTGCGCCGCTTGTGCCGCTCCGCCGAATTTGCCGCCGCACCAGCCCTACTCTGTGTCTCAGGAAGATGTGACGGTGCCAAAGTATCAACGCAAGTTGCGTCCCATACAAGGGGCCGTCCCATCTTCCAAGGCACAAGTGTCATACCGTCAGGTCTTTTGCCATCGTCACGCGCAAGGCCGCTCGGTTCGAGCACAGCTGCAACATTGGCGGTGGATAAAGCCCGGCGTATGACATCATTCAGGCTAGCGTGGCGGCCGATCCGACCAGCGCTTCTTGAGCAAGAGAGACCATGGTGACCGAGCTGATCGACAACAGTACCACACTGGCAGCGATGGGCCTCACAGCACCTTGCACCCAAGCGCAAGCTGACAGCTAGACGAAATGCAGTTGGGTCCAAAAGGCTACCAGTGTTAAAGGAGGGAATAGCCTGCAACCAAAGACCTGATTCCCATACAGAGACAGCAAGGATACGAGCGCGATCTGCGACGCTAGTACACGTATCTAGAAGAGATTTCCGTGCTAGTTCACAGATCGGCCCATCCCATAGCCTCTGCGAAGACAAAGTCCTCGGAAAATCAGTATTTGGGCAAGCCTCCCTCCAAACATTCTTGGCCTCATTAAAATGAGCTACTACTACACCGGAATGGCCTAAAGAGGGAAGAAGGATTTTTTCAATTAATTTATGTGTACTATGAACTAAGGACAAGAAAGCTGGTAGTGCTACACTTGAAATTTTGCGGATCCCTAAGCCTCCTAACCTTACTGCTAGTGAGGCTTGTGACCATGTCCTGTCATTCATGTCAACATTCAAAACCGATATTAGTGTTTCCTTTACGACATTGTCTAAGCTCGAAAGGAGCTCACCGTGTTTCCACAGTGGACTACATCGTAAAGTGTATATAAATTTTGGCACAAACAGACAATATTTGATAATGGTAAACGCCATGTGGGCGTTAATATTGAGTAACCTCCTGGAGGCACTCATAAAATTTTGAATTTTTTCTTCTACGAAAGGTGAAAAAGACTCATCTAAAATCGGTGAACCCAGTAGGCGAAGAGAACATCTATCCACAGATTTGATGTTTGGAGCCAAATCATTAAATTTTGCAATAACCAAATCTTTGTTCGGACATGAATCGCAAACATAGAGTCCGCATTTTGAAAAATTTAGTTCTAATCCAATAAGACGAAATTCGTCTATGAGAATTTGCAAATCATTTAGGACAGTGCTCACATCACCTCCTAAGGTTCCGTCATCCAAATACCAAACATTAAGTTTGGATTGGAGACGTTGAATAATTGGATGAATGGCCAGGCTGAAAATGGCGGGACCGAATGGATCACCCTGTTGGCAGCCTACTGAAGATAGCAAAACATTATTTTGGTATGTTAATTTTGTGGGATTGCCGTAGCATTGCCAAAGAAAGTTGAAAACGTCTGGAATTTTGTCTTTGATTTGTGTCAACAGGGCGCCTCTATCGACCGAATTAAAAGCATTTTTGACATCCACCTTTAGTAGCACCTCTCCACAATTTTGATCCAAAAAAGTCCGGAGAGAATGAACAGCAGCCTCACACCCACCTCGCGAACCAAAACCAAGCTGTATTGGTTGGAAAAGGCTACTCAAAAGAGCAACCTTTTGCCTACAGCCTGCCTTGGCCGCGAGGCGACGGTATGTGGTGCCGACCGCAATAGTCCTGATACCACCATCTTTTTTGATAAGTGCGCATAAATTTGCGCCGTACAAAATTTCGATAACGTCACTATTGACTCGTCCCGACAACATAAGACTTACCAAAGCTGTAAGGTCTTTTAAGAGGGTCTCGCCCACCTCACCAGAGCTAAAAGATAGAAGATCTTTTAGATGTTGAGCTGTTAGGCCATCAAGGCCGCCAGCTGAGCCACTCTGAAAAGACGCCACACCCGTTGCAATCTCCTGAGTCTGGACATCAATGGCAACGTCATCAGGTTTTGGTGGCTCAGGGAGGTGGAGGTTTGCCGCCGCAGGTGGATGTTTGTCACACATAATCATAATGTTTGTCATATTTTTTTACACTACATATATTCATATATGTAGTGTAGATATATTTGTTTATTTAACAAACTCATCTCTAATTAAATAAACTACCTAATTAAAACTAAACTAATATTTAAAAAAAAACGATATAAGAGACCGTTTAAAGTATCTATAGGTAGCAAACCTATAGGTAGTTTTAACGGTCTCTAATTTCGGGTAATGTGCCCAAAATGCTGGCCACGTTGCCCCGCTGGATTGCGAGGCTAATTTTCTGGCCCAAATAAAGGCCAGCATTTTGGTCACGTGTGGATTCTTGAAGTCGACATTAATGATTTGAGCTTAATTAATTATTATTATTATATTATTTGAATTACATTAATTCAATTATTATACAAAATTATACTAAATTACATATTTTAACTTTTAAAATTTTTGCAATAACCTGATGTGATGGAGCAGAATGGGGCAGTCAAACTTATCTGTTATGGCTCTCAGTATACTGTTGCCGCTCGCACGAGCTCTGCATGGGAGTGAGGCAACTCTCTTGCGCTTATTGGCAGCAAAGCCATCAGTGCGAGCTTCCACAAACATAGAAGACGCGCTGCAGAACCATGGAAGCCGCACCAGCACTCTAAAGGCATTGTTATACTGGACACGCAGTGTCGAGGTATTTTCTAGTATATGCTGTCTACAAGCAGCCGCCATAGAAGGATTGGCAGTAGGCTTTAAAAGGTGTAACCTACTAAACAAACACGCATTTTTTTTAAAAATTAATGACCTGTTTTGTCATCAAAACTAAAGGTGTGTACCGATTACTTGGAGGATTTAGCTCCTCTCTCATTGACCAGGACAGAACAGGAAGGGGCTAAATTTTCAATAACTACATTTTAACCAAAAAACAACAGCAACTAGAAACAGGGTAGGCGAAATATTTAAAACCGTTTAAAAAATTGCCTCCACCTTAGACCGCCACACTGTACGACAGCCTGTCACTCGCATCCGGTAGCGCGCCGTCCACATATTTTTTTTTTGTTTCAGTCAAACAAAAATAAAACAAAATTGTGTCAAAACGTGTCACGTCCCGTTTCATAGGAGGCCTTTGCTCAGCAGTAGACTTATCCGCGCTGATGATGATGATTACAATGTGTGTATTGTTTCCCTAGGGTTTATTTAAAATTATTTTTTATTAATTTATAGGCTTGCGTCTGGCTGCCATCTCGTCTGATGTTAAACGATGATGCAGTCTACGATGGAGCACGCTTGCCCAGAAGAAACCGATTCACTCGCGACTTGAAGACACCCATATTATAATTATCGGGAAACACCCACTCGGGCAGCGCATTCCACTGTTTAGCAGTTCGATCAAAGTAAGTGGAATCAAACCGTTAAGATATATTCTTGATTTAAAATAAACCGCTAGCGGTGTGACACCTACCTTATCGTGACAGATATCTAGGGCGGCTGTGGGCGGCTGGGCGGGTAAGGAACCAGGAACCTGTCAGTTTTGACAGCTCCACTGAATGTCCGTGAAAAGGTTTCCTGATTTAGGCCAAGTTTTGGGATAAATTCTGAAGTAGATATTTAAAGATCCAGGAAAACGTTAAACTGTAAAATATAGAACGGCTTTCGTATTGTAATTATTTTTTGCTTTTATGTATGTAAGTATTTCTTGATTTTATTTTATTTTGCGGTCGTTGGGCTAAGAATTAACTAATGGCGCAGGACGCCCTCAGATTTGATAGAGTGACGATATAGGTAAATAAATAAATAAATATTGGGGGACATTTTACACACAGCGCCATCTAGCCCCATACTAACCAAAGCTTGTATTATGGAAACCAGATAGCTGATAGAATACTTATATATTTTTTTTTGTAAATACATACTTATAATACATACTACACCCAGACACAAAACAAACATCTATGTTCGTCACATAAATGTTTGCCCTGGGTGGGGCTCGAACCCACGCCCTACAGTTCTGAAGGCAGACATGCTACCAACTGAGCTATAAGGCAGTAAGGTACGACAGTGATTGGAGGCGAGAAATCGAAGATTGGCAAAAATAAATGATAATAAATATTGCTGGCGGCATTGCCATCCAGCGTGGCAATGCCGCCAGCATGCTGGGTACGCTGCCGACTGGTAGTGGGTTTGAGCATTTGGATTGTATCTAGACTTTCATCGGTCTGGATACAATCCTTTTGTTTTTTGTTGTGTAGTAGGCTAAGTAGTCTTTGTAGTTTGTTTTAGTTAATAAAGGCTTATGCATAAAAAAAAAATTGCTAGACATTGTGAAATTGACCGCAGATCTATCTAGCCCCAAACTAAACAAAACTAACGCGAGGACTAGAGATGGAAACTAGCTAACTTAAAGTAGTTCTGCCTTTTTAGACCTTCTGCCACCCGAAATTCGACTCTCTGACTCGAACATAACCGGAATATATTTTATTCTGAATACATTTTATAATATTGTCACATTCTTATTCATCGTCGTCAGCCATAAGACGTCCACTGCTGAACGAAGGCCTCCCAATAGAGGGGTGATGCCATAATCCCGACGCTTGGCAGGCGGGTTGGGGATCGCAGAATGTTCACCACCGTTGTTAACCAATATTATAATTAACCAATATGTTTTATTCATATACGTAGTTTTAATACCTACATTTTAAATCACCCAGATGTCTACATAATATATTATATTGATCACATAAATGATAGGCCTCACCCAGTTGGTTTAGTTACGGGTTGGAACATTCACATACGCCATTGAATATCAGGTTTTCTCACGATGTTTTCTTCCACCGAAAAGCAAGTGGCACTAAAAGCTTTACATAAACTCCAAACAGCTCATTGCTACAGGTTTGGGTTTGAAACCGCGACCTCACGATTTCAAGTGGAGCGGTCTCCTGATTAGGCCACTGATGAAGATGTTAATGGTAAATTGTAAATAGTTAACAAAATTTTAGCTCAATAAAATCCAGAACGAGGATATTAGCCAAAAAACTAAAGTCACAGACATAGCCGGGTTTGCAAGTTGAAGTGGCAATGGGCAGGCGACATCGCTCGAAGAACTTACAACCGATGGGGAAGAAAGGTTCTTGAATGGCGACCGCGAAACGGAAGACGCAGCGTAGGAAGACCTCCCACTAGGTGGACCGACGACATTGTGAAAGTCGCGGGCAACCGGTGGTGGATGCAAATGGCAGGTTGTCGTACAGTGTGGCGGTTTTTTGGGGGATGCCTTCATTCAGCTGTGGACGTCTCCGGGCTGATGATGATGAACAAAGTTACCTACAGGCTATTTTATATTTCAGGCTTTCAGGCCATAAAATCTTGATAGCTAACTTTATTGGCTAAGTAGTCAAGTTCTTAATAGGTATATTCTTTTAACCTTTCTCTAAATTTGAACATTGTATCAGCAAGATACTTTCTCAGATACCACAAAGTGTACTTTACAACTTCACTGGCAATACTTTTACCCAGTAAAGACTTTAAAGCACCAAACTCTTTACTCCAATCTTGGTAAAAAGTTGCCGGTTACCAACCGTTTTTTTTTAAACTTTTTATACCAACTTCTAGACGTGAACGTGAACGGGTGAAAAGAGAGTAACCAATTTTACGCTTCCAGTTGGTAAAATCTTGGTGAGTGATGAATATTTAGTGGACTGGGTTCTGTGGTTGTGTTTTAGATTAACAATTTTTTTTTCTTGGAGGAAAATTTTGCGAAATGTATACTAAAATGTTCTTAGGTACTACTTTGAAGCTGTCTTAGAAAAGAAATTTATTAAAACAAATCTTTCATGGAAATTCCTGTATGTCTTCCAGCCATTGAGCTATCTATAGAGTCACAATCGTGTAAAAAAAAAGTTCCAAGCGAAACCTCTCATTTTTTGAACGACTTGAACTACGATAAAACACAAGCGCCCAAGCATCCATTGAACACCATAAAAGCGACTTAACGTCTGAATTCAAACAATTGTGAACTATATAATGCACGTATAGGTATATACAATGGCACCTGGACGTTTTTGACTGTTTTCACTACAGATTGTGACTCTTTAGATAGTAGCTCAATGCTTCCAGCCTTTAGATGCAGCAATCGAAAGTTACGAGATCAATTTTATTATGAAAACTGACGTGGTTTTGACACATTTTTGTTTTTTGTATACGGGAATACTCACGTTTAATTAAATCGGATACTTCGGAGTATCCGATTTAATTGAACGTGATTTAGTTTCGGAACTATAGTTATACGGGAATACTCACGTTTAATTAAATCGGATACTCCGAAACTATAGGTATACGGGAATACTCACGTTTAATTAAATCGGATACTCCGAAACTATAGTTATACGGGAATACTCACGTTTATTTAAATCGGATACTCCGAAACTATAGTTATACGGGAATACTCACGTTTAATTAAATCGGATACTCCAAACTATAGTTATACGGGAATACTCACGTTTAATTAAATCGGATACTCCGACTATAGTTTCGGATAGACGCCATTCCCATGGCGTGCCAGGTAAAATTATCTTATCTTCAACCGAAACTATAGTCGGAGTATCCGATTTAATTAAACGTGAGTATTCCCGTATAAATAAAACAAAAATTACGAGATCAAGCTTAATTTTTTTAGCGTAAAGTTGAAGATAAGATAATTTTACCTGGCACGCCATGGGAATGGCGTCTACATCTAGCAACTGACTATTATACCAAAATTTGTTTTAATTTCTAGTGTTTTTCCGCTGTAATATCGTTTCGAGTACTTATAGGATGAAGGGACACACTAAAACCTAACAAACAAAACAAACAAACAAACAAACACAACAAAAACAAACAAATAACAAAACACAAACAAAACAACACACAACATAACACATAACACACACAACACACATAACATAACATAACACGTTAACGTTTGTTAACATTTGTTAACAAATTTTGGTAACAATGGAATCACATATATTATAATTAATAGAAAGGTTTGAATTTTTTTTATTTTGATTTATGTTTGATAAAATTACTATAATTATATCATATTAAAGCCTAACCAAACATTCTACACAACATGTTTCGTTTGAACGACTCTAAATAATTTATGTAAAGTACTGGATCTTACGACACAGGGCTCTTCTTATACTCTTTTCGCTGAGAATGTCTAATAAAGGGCGCACTCTCTTGCACAATTGTATGAAAGTGAAAAGGACGGAACTAGCTATGACTGTAATAACTGTGTCCGTTATTTGCGAGCAATGACGTGCATTTTGTCGATTTCCCTATTAGGCATTCTCAGCGAACAGAGTATAGAGAGAGTGGGATCGAGGTTTTAAATTCTAAAATTGTATAGTATGTTATATTGCTCAAATTTAAGCATTACTAAAATAGAAGCTTTGACATTTTTTAGTAGCTTGTAGTTAAAATATTTAAGCGTTAAATTTTTCGTCCAAAGGAACCCTAAAAGCATAAAACCGTATTACCTTTTTAACCGTCGTCTGCTATCGGCTGCCTCCGCCCCAATTTAAATATTTCACGGTTCAACACTGAACAAACCTTGTTCCTTTTAGAAAGAAAAAGGAAATGTTCAAAAAATATGGAAGATACTTATCCGGAGTAATTTTTGTCAGGCTATGTGTTCGACCGCAGCTCACGTGCTAAGTGACGGTATAGTCGAAGATGGTAAATAAACATACATAGTCTGGAGTAGAACGGGCGGCAGATATTCAACTTTTTTTATTCATTACAGGCTTGTGTTTGACTACATCCTGGTATTCGATGGAGAGTCTGGCTGGCGGTCTAGGTTGGCACACTTAAGGTACTCTGTCGCTAATTTGGAGGAGTCAACCTGGGCTCTTAATCAATGGTCGCTAACCGCCGAACGGCGTGTTTCGGCAGTCTCGTTACGGCACTTGAGAGCCAGTTTCTATACTAGGCTAGGTGTGTTCACATCAATCACTCAACATTAGGTGAGCTGTGTTTAAATGCCTAAGCTACGTGTCCATTGTGTACAAATGGCAGGTTGTCGTACAGCGCGGCGGTCTAAAGGGGAGCTCTTTGTTCAGCAGTGGAGCTGGACGTCTCCGGACTGATGATGATGACTCTTATCTACACTGCACTGTCGATATATGAAGCAGTCAATTTTAAACCACCGAACTTACCAGCTTGTTATCAGTTACTCTATCTCGTAAACTATCAAATAACTAATGCATTCCATTTACAATAAAACTAATTAACAATGTCAATCAACATAACTAAAACAAAAAACTTGGAAAAGACGTTAATTTTATGTACTAGCTGCGCCCCGCGGTTTCATAATGATGAAAAACGGTGATGATCATAAAAATGTGGCATAAATATGTTATTACAGGACAAGCTCTCCATTCCAAGTTTCATCCAAATTTGTTCACCTGTTGTAGCGAGAAGAGGAAAATTTAAACACACACGCACACACATACACACACACACACACACACACATATATATACTGACAAACTTTCGCATTTATATTGTTAGTGTGACACTACATATTGGATTAAATTTCACTTGGATTTCTAATAGAATAATTTGCCAAAGTAAAAAAGATAATAGATAAAATGAAAAAAGATCGTATGATCTGTAGAAAAAAATATAATCCTTAGTTTCGCTCTATCCTTCTTTCAACGTCGTTGTTTCATTATTCATGTAGTATATCATGGATATTTTATTTATAACCCAAAACGATTGAGACATTGTAAACATTATAAGAGGCTAGACTAGATGACAATTTTTTTTTATTGTCCTATTAAAATGTGGCCCATAAATATAGCAGATTAATGAAAACAAAATGAAAATCTGATCAAAAATAAGCAACTTATAAGAATTTTAATATCATGCTCGACAGATAGGCGAAACAGCAAATCGTGACGTCACTTCTCTGTACGCCATATAAATTCTATTCTGACAAGTAAGGTGTAGCGTAATTTTTTGTTTTGTGGGAAAGGGACAGAGTTGTCTCTACCAACAACTTTAAACGCTCATATATCAGAACATATTTAACCGATTTAAATTATTTTTTAAGAAACGTATTATATTTACATAAATTCTTCATCGAAGCTGTTGGTTTCAACGATATAAACATCGGTCATCTACCCTATTATATAGTTTTTTTTATATCATCATCAGCCCGGAGACGTCCACTACTGAACAAAGGCCTCCCCCTTAGACCGCCACACTGTACGACAACCTGCCATTTGCATCCACCGGTTGCCCGTGACTTTTATATTGTCGTCGGTCCACCTAGTGGGAGGTCTCCCTACGCTGCGTCTTCCGGTTCGCAGCTTTTTTATATATCTAGAGTGAATGAGGGCCACCACCAATGGGTTTTATCTCATTTGGCAGACTTCACTTGGCGTAGGAAATCGTAGCTTCCTCTTGGTTAACGGTGGTGAGGATTCTGCTATCCCCAAGCCGCCTGCCAAGCGTGGGGATTATAGCAACCCCTCCCTATTAAGGGAGAGGCCTGTTTCAAGCAGTGGACGTGTTCTGGTTGATAGAAAATCGTAGAGACTACGCCTGCTCAAGGAGCTACCAGTCAATTATTCATTCTTATTATTCATGACGCTGTGTGTAAAATGTCCCCCAATATTTATTTATCTATTTATTCTTCACTTGGAGATCCTCAGATTACAAAAGTTCAGACAGTTGCAAGTAGAGTTCTTAACCATTACAGTGTAAATAATGACCGAGTTTTCAAATTTAATCGGGGAAAAGGTTATTTTATGGTGAAACAATATTTAAAATATTTCACTCATAGCTCCAAAATTAGAGGTCGTGGTAGCCTAATGGACGGCTTGAATAGGTTTCGTGAGGTCGTGGATTCGAATCCCGAATCAGTCCCAATGAGTTCTTTGTCGTATACGTACGGGTTTTCATAATAAGTACTTGTTTTTGGTGAAGAAAAACATGGGGAGGACACCAGAAGAAATTCAATTGCGTATATGTGAATCCATCTACCCGCAATTGAGTTAGCGTGGTGAATATGGCCCGATCACCCTTAAGAGTAGGCCTGTGTTTAGGAGTGGTATACAATGTGGAACAAAAAGTTTCAACTATACTGAAGGGTATGTACATCATCATAAAGAACAACGTTTTACTATGGGGTCAACTCCGAAATAGCGAAAAAAATATCAGCTGTTCCAAGGTCAATGAACTTTTGTATGGAACAGCTGATTGCTTTTCGCGATTTCGGCGTTGGCACCATAGTAAAAGTTGTTCATAATGTTGAGTACATACATACCTTTCAGTATTGTTGAACCTTTTTGCTATACATTATATATAAAAAGACTGTCAAAGCAGAGCACTGGAACCCTTCTTTTAGGGTTTGAATAAATGTCCTTGATTTCTTTCGGTCAGTGATTAATGGATTTGGAAAAGCTTAGTAGATGGGTGCATGTGTGTTTAAATGTCCAAGACTAAATACTTATCAGTTGCTTTTTGTCTATCCAACATGTTGGTAGTAATATCGCTGATGCTGGTGTCATTGTTTTTGAATGGAAGTTGTTTAAAACTAACTCCTGCGACAGAAAACTTATACCACAATGAGCCAGAGTTGAAATGCATCACAAATATAACGCGTCAATACTTTGGAGAAGCAAAGAGCTTAGTGTAT
This sequence comes from Erannis defoliaria, assembly GCA_905404285.2. Lineage (NCBI taxonomy): Eukaryota > Metazoa > Arthropoda > Insecta > Lepidoptera > Geometridae > Erannis > Erannis defoliaria. The sequence goes on along the minus strand of FR990090.1, from coordinate 2,161,925 downwards.
TTAAATTCTAATATTGGAAGTAACTTATTACTAAAATTACTGCATTCAATGGAAATAATTTCGTTTAACAGTGGAAAGCTGAATATAGTACATCCGCACCTTGCGTACTTGGTTGTCTTTAAAGATGTTCCTGCATTAGTAAAGGAAAATGTTATAGCAAATTTAGTTAATGAAGCTAATTGGAACCCTGACGCCCGCTTTCTTGTTGCATTTAAATCCTTAAAAACCGAAGAACTGCGTGCGGTCTTCGATATATTTCTTCAGTATCGCGCAAGAAATGTTGTGGTTTTGAACGGTAGCATCACAGAAGAACTATACACTTACAATCCTTATGAAAACTTTGCTTGTGGGAATTATTATTCAAGAATAATATCCTACGGAAAATGCTCGGAAGTAACTGCTGATATTTATCCCGAAAAAGCAACAACAGGTCTGAAGAACTGCTTTTTCAACGTATCCGTGGCTCACTGGCTTCCCTGGTCTATTGATCCTCGAAAAATGGAAGGTTCACCATCAGACGTTATGGGAACGGAACAATATATTTTCCATTTGATAAGCGAAATAGAACAATTTAGTTACAGATTTGTTGTTGATTATGAAGCTGAAGAATTCACGACGGTGTCACAAAACTTAACAATATCAGGACCGATGAATCGGCTGCAAAAAAATCTGACTAATTTCATGTTAGGTGGACTGTTTCTAATACCTTCTCGAGCTCAACTCTTTTCTTATATCAACGGACATCTTGATTACACGGATGAGATCAGAGTAATAGTCAAAAAAGCTGAAGTAGTACCTGCTTTCAGGAGCTACTTCACAGAATTTTCTCTTGGAGTGTGGGCTTTGATAGCACTCTCATTCATTTTGTATTTGGTGTTACTCGCTATCTTGTTAAAGACAAAAGATAAAGGTCAACTCATATTAATGCTGTTGGATAGTCTTTTATCTCACGGAGTGTTCAAATTTCGATGCCGACAGTCGGTAAAATGTGTCATCCTTACATGGATCATATTTGCATATTTTGTCAACAGTTTTTACACGACTACCTTAATGAGTTTGACTACACAGCCCGTTATGGGTTACCAAATTAACAATGAAGAAAGTGTGATACATTTCCAACTGAAACCTTGTATCAGCTTAGTTATGGGCCAATATATGCAGTCAGAACATAACCATGGAGAGATTCTCAAAGACGTCGAAGTTGGGACTGAAGGCTGCGTTTCACTCATTGATAGTGTGAAAACTGTCAGCAATTCATTCCATCGATTCACAATTGTTATCTACTCGATTTTTTCTATAAACAGTCATCGATTTTGTGACAAGTACCAACAGCATTCGTTGGTACACTCATTCAAAAGTCCGTACACTAAAGTGATATACGCGATATATTTCAACAAAGGGTTACCATTGAGACAAAAGCTTTATTCTCTGGCTATAAGGATTAGAGAGGCTGGCCTACCGGACAGACATCTTAAGCACCAGTACTTTAACCAAACACTCTACATGGATAGAAAACTTCACGATTTTGAGACGCCGAAGTATAAGGCATATTTCATCATACCTTGGCCTATTTATATTGTAGGATTGTGTATATCTACTATAACCTTTTTCGTAGAGCTTGCGTCTCAGTACAATAAAGTGCAGGTTAGACCTAAATATCCATAAAAATCAAATAAAATAAGCGTAGAGTAAAGAAGTTAATTTGTGAAAGTGGTGGTAGTACTCATATAATTTTAGAAAACTACTCGTACTCTATTATGAGGGAGGCCTTCGTCCAGCAGTGGGCGTTTTATGGCTGACGACAACTCGTAACTAATTTTGTAGAACATACTGTTTTTTTTGTAGCTTTACCTTAGGTGCTTTCTTTATCATGTTCTGCACGTATAATAAATTAAGATGATTGTAAAATAAAAATTGCAATTTGAGAGTTGAAAACATGGCTTTTATTTACGTAATTTTGCCAAGTCTGTGTATAAAGCATATTTTCCATGCACTCGCCTTCCCAGAACCTCATATTTGCGATTCTCTCAGAATTCTTTCTCAACAGGGTCTATTTAGATACTTTGATGGACGTACCGAGTCTTCTATCTTTGAGTTTGTACAAATATTGTTTAGACTCTTTTATGACTATATTATATTCAATAAGCGGTGGTAGCCTAACCAGGCCACTCGATTTTTCAACCGACTTCAAAAAAGGAGGTTCTTAATTCGACTGTATGTTTTTTTTGTATGTATGTTACGCGATTACTCCGCCAATTATGAATTGATTTTGATGATAATTTTTTTGGTAGGTAAAACTTCAGAGGTGGTTCGTTATAAATTTTATCGAAATCAATTTAGTAGTTTGGTTTTTAAACTTAAACAAAAAATTATTTACAAAAATGGAAAGAGGAAAATCCTACGACAAAGCTATAATATTATTTCTAACAGGCCTTATTACTTTCGAGAAGTTGCGTAAATTCGATTCAATTAAACATTACTAGAAAATATGAAGATGTCATCCAGGTATTCGAAGTTGAAGTCGGTTTTTTTTTTTAAAAAGCGTATTATAAATCGTAAGGTCGCGGGTTAAAATTAAAATACATGCCTGTACCAATGAGCTTATAGGATTTTATGTATGGATTTCCATACCACTTGATTTTCGGTGAAGGAAAACATCGGGAAGAAACCTGGATCCGACCGGAGAAGAAAATCAATGACATTTGTGTGAATCCTGGGCATGTTCTAAACGTCAAAGTCAAAGTTATTTATTGATAAATACAATATTCACACGTCAAAACAAACCCTGTTATATACAATAGTCATCATCATCATCAGCCTGGAGACGTCCACTGCTGAACGAAGGCCTCCCCTTTAGACCGCCACGCTATACGACAACCTGCCATTTGCATCCACCGGTTGCCCGCGACTTTTACAATGTCGTCGGTCCACCTAGTGGGAGGCCTTCCTACGCTGCGTCTTCCGGTTCGCGGTCGCCACTCAAGAACCTTTCTTCCCCATCGGTTGTCAGCACACAATAGTATACAATTAAAATTATATTGGGTATAATAATTAATAACTAGTTATATATGTCCTAAAATTACATTAATGTTAAAAATAAATTATTATTATTATTTTAAAAAATATTAATAATTATTTTATTTTATGTTCAGCTTACGATTACAATTACAATTCATAAGCTCATTGAAGTCTTAAAATGTTTGCTCGATAAGCCAGCGTTTCAGGCTGCTTTTGAAGCTACTTAAGCTCGGAACGCTTGTGAGTGTATCAGGTAGCATGTTATATACCTCCAGCCCCATAACGTGAGTCAGCTTGCCCGAGTTCGCGAGGGAGTGCGAGATACTGCATTCTAAAACTGCATTCCACCGGAGGATGGGCAGCAGCGTTCTCTCTGTTACAGGTGGTGAGCATTCTGTTGTCCCAAAGCGGCGTGCCAAGCGTGGAAATTATGGAAACCTAGGGAGGGGTTGCCATAATTAAGGAAGAGGGATTCATCCAGTCAAAAAATCAAAATTTCGAAAGCGCTGTAACGTAAGCGAGTATTTTTACATAATGCAATGAGTATCTACATTATAAATAGAACCTCCCATCTCCCCACTAAACCGGATTCATTATTTCCGTCGTTTCACCAGTTTAAAGAAAATGGAGCTTTAAAACGTAGTTAACACTTTGTACGTAGGGTTGAAATAAAATACTGCTCTGATGTAATTCACTATCCGACTGAAAAGTAGTTAGTTTTTATTTTGTAATCATGAACAAGGTTATTTTTCATTGTAATCATGAATTAATGATGTTAGTAATAAATTAATATTGTATGTTTTTATAAATTATTGGACGTGAAGAGATTATTTGTCATCCAATATCTAAGGGCGACGAGCGTAGTGCAGTGCGGTGCAGGGTTTAGTTCGCAACCTCACAATTTTGCAACGCTGCCTTATAGCTCAATTGTCTGCCTTATGGCTCAATTGTCTGCCTTATAGCTCAGTTGCTTCCGTTATAGTTCAGTTGCCTGCCTAATTATAATAGCTCAGTGACTGCCTTATAGCTCAGTGACTGCCTTATAGCTCAGTTGCCTGCCTTATAGCTAAGTGACTGCCTTATAGCTCAGTGACTGCCTTATAGCTCAGTTACCTGCTTTATAGCTCAGTGACTGCCTAATAGCTCAGTTGCCTGCGTTATAGGTCAGTTGCCTGCCTTATAGCTCAGTTGCCTACCTGATAGCTCAGTTGGTAGCATGTCTGCCTTCAAATCTGTTGGGCGTGGGTTCGATCCCCACCCAGGCTAAAAATGTATGTGACGAACATAGATGTTTATTCAGCACACAGCGCCATCTAGCACCAAAATTTGTACTATGGGAACCAGACAGCAGATAGAATACTTAAATTCTTTTTTTGTACTTATAACACCCAGACACAACAAACAGTTACAAGTTTTAATATTATGTAGCTATACGATAAACACAACATTATTAACTTCATACGAGTAAAATGTGATCAAACATTGTGGCTTGCTTATAGTGCCAATAAAAACAAACGTCTGGCGTAGCACAACTCGTCTATTTGATATCAAAACATTGGCGAGGTGTGAGACGATAGGAAAACAGTATGGACTGCTGAATGCTGACATTGTGGTACAATAATTATGTTTTCATCACACTTTTCAGATTCAGATTCAGATTATATTTATTGTAATTAACTGTGTAACATATAAGTCTTAATTAATGGTAGCTGGTACCGAGTATCAACAGTTTAGTTCATTTTGAACATACAATAATGTCGAAACTTAAAATAATATCATGCGTTTATAATATTCTTATAATAGTAACAATCAATATCAAGAAATTTACCAATTAATTAGATTCATCAATGTACATTTTATATAGATAATTATGATTATGTCAGATTAATTAAATTAAAAATATAAATCCTTTATAATTTATCATTAAAAAAGTCCTGTATTTTATAGTAAGCCTTAGAAACCAGAAATTTGAATATTTTTTTCTTAAACACAGACACACTTTCCGACTCCAGTACTGATTGGGGTAAATGATTATAAACTCTGGGAGCCATACCACAAACACCTTTACCAAAGCATGCAGTCCCTATGACTGAGCAGGCGTATTTTATTTTTATTTATATTTCTGCATCCTAAGCGCTTGAGGCTTACATACATGTTCAAATTATTTCTAACAAATAATGCGATTTCATAAATATAGAGGCATGGTAACGTCAATATTCTTAGTTTTTTAAAGTGAGGTAAACAAGAATCTGTTGGCTTTAAGTGACAGACTGACCTGAGGCATTTTTTTTGAGCCTTAAAAACACTCTCTCTTTCGGAACAGTTTCCTCAGAATATTACGCCGTATCGTAAGGTAGATGTTACATACGCCTGATAAGAAGTCAATACCGTTTTTTGATTAGCAACTTTTGACAACATATATAGGGCATATGAATAACTGCACAGTTTTGAGCATACTGATTCAGCATGCATTTTCCAGTCTAGATTCGAGTCCAACTGGAGACCTAAAAACTTTGTTACTGTAACATCCTCAATGTCTTTACCTTGATAATTAATTTTAGATGTCAATTTATCATATTTATAAAATGTCATTAAATTCGTTTTGTCAAGATTAATTAATAAATTATTAGATGTCAACCATTTTATAATATTATTCAATGCCAAATCAATTATTGGTCCCAGTGGTTTATCTTTTTCACCAACAAAAACAGCCGTGCTGTCATCAGCAAACAGCACCATAGGGTGGTCAATAGCTTGAGGTAGATCATTAATATATATAATAAAGAGTAAAGGCCCAAGTACACTTCCCTGTGGGACGCCATACTTGACCTTTCCAGCAGAAGAGGTGTATTTATGTTCGGTTTGCTCGTAAAGTGCATCTTATTGCATCGGATTTAGGCTCATAATCCAAGTTATTACGCACGCGTGCTTTTTACTTTACATTACGGCACTTGTGCTATAATAGGTATAACCCGGTAAAGTCAAGTTTGTACGTGACTGCAATTAGACATATGTATCCGAAGCACTCTTAATATAGCCGGGTAATACTTACAGTTTTTTTGTAATACCAGCAACGAGTTCTTATGCCGCTGAAGTAAATGTCAACCTGCGCGCGTATTGCTGGTTTGGGCGCCATTTTCCGCAAATGTTTGTTGACGTTTTCTCTGTGTGGTTGATTATTATCAAAAAAAGTTTGTTTTTTCCTCGCAAGTGTGATGAAAACAGTCGTATGAAACTCTTGTGCTATATCTATACACTCTCGGCTTCCTTATCGCGCTCGCCTGCGGCTTGCGCGCATAATACCGCCTCTAGTGTAATAACCAACATAGCACACTTATATCATAATGTAGTATTATTGTGAAATAGATAATTATTATACGATACGTTGGTTGTAATAATATTTTGACAAAAATGTTTCGGTCAAACATAATTATTTAGTGAATCTTTGAAAACCACATAATATCACTAGCCTATCATGCGCTTAAGCACATATAGAATAAAACGCACGCTTTTATACATTTTGCATTTCAAAAAGTTTATGAGTTTTGATGTTAAAGTTTATGATGATGAAAAAATTAATTTAACGTAGTTACATGTTTTTTTTATACGTGTAAGTGACGAGACGAGCAAGACGTTCGCCTGGTGGTAAGCGTCACGCCTGCCACTAACAGAAGCAGTGCTAGAATTGTCAACTTGCGAACACATTCCTGCGCCGCACTGCACTGCGCTCGTCACCCTGAGATATCAGATGTTAAATCTCTTTATACCCAGTAATTTCTCTGGTAACATTGCCCTTCAAACCGGAACACAGTAATGCTTGCACACTACTGCTTGGCGGTTGAATAACTGGCAAAGGTGTATTTTCCTAAGACCTTTTTTTTTTTTTACCTAGGTATGTCCTATAACTGCATCCAGTACCGCCGGAGGACGGGCAGCAGCGTCCTCTCGGTTAACGATGTTGAGCATTTTGCGATCCTCAAGCCGCATGCCGAGTGTTGAGAATATGGTAACCCCTCCCTATAAAGGGCCTTCGTCCTACAGTGGACGTCTCCTGGCTGATAACGAATTACGACATGTTTTTCCGCGCGCCAAAATTATTTACTTTGACCGTGTCGACTATTACAGACACTTTACATTTACTGTTAAGTTTTTTTTAAAAATAATTGATCATCCATACTGTATTTATTGTGCCAGCGTTAAACCGTCTGACATCGGATCTATCAGAAAATTCCTTCCAGAAGGTGTTTTGGACCACTATAACATGAGCTCTGATTTATAGTTCATATTTTTGCATACAATCTGTATGGTATAGTGTGAAAACTACTTTGTTTGAGATATTGAAGTAGGTATGCATAGATACTTTTGAATTGCAAAATTCTGAATATGTACCTAAATGTGAAATTGAATAACTTTAATGTATTTAGGAACTCATTATGACTACGTTTATTTTATGCAGATGAGTCACGGGGCGAGCGAAATCTTCGCCTGGTGGTAAGCGTCACGCCTGCCCATAACAGCAGCAGTTCCAGAATTGTGAACTTGCGAATACAATCCTGCGCCGCACTGTACTGCGCTCGTCACCCTGAGATATTACATGTTACATTTCTTCATACCCAGTAATTTCTCTGGTAACATTGCCTTTCAAATCGAAACACAGTATTGCTTGCACACTACTGCTTAGGGTTTGAATAACTGGCAAAGGTGTGGTACTTCCCCAGGTGAACTCTGCAAAGTAAGTAAGTTCGTATAGGCTGAGTGGCCAGCCCTAGTGTTAGAGTTAATGTGCCGCCCAAAGGCCTCTGACATGGCTGACGATTGTTGTTATAGAAACTAGAACAAACAACCGGGACCAACAATTTAACGTGTCATCCGACCCACGGTAGCGCTCAGAAATAAATGCCACTCACGGTCACCCATCCGAAGACTGACCGGACCGTCCGTTGCTTAACATCGGTGATCGATTAGAATCACCTAGACAAGCTACGCCACGAGCGCTACAACTGACTCTGCGGTAGAGTTATACCACTACAAAAAGTAGGTACTTTAAACTAGTTTATTTTGTATAGTGATGACTTTTCTCATTTTGGTGATAAAGTATCGATGGCCATTGTTCTCTTGTTTTGATTTTGCAAATACATTATTTAATAATTTTTAACCGACTTCAACCGTCTTCGGATGGGTGACCGTGAGTGGCATTTATTTCTGAGCGCTACCGTGGGTCGGATGACACGTTAAATTGTTGGTCCCGGGTGTTTGTTCTAGTTTCTATAACAACAACCGTAAGCCATTTCAGAGGCCTCCGGGCGACACATTAACTCGGACACTAGGGCTGGCCACTCAGCCTATACGAACTTACTTACTTACCGACTTCAAAAAAGGAGGTTCTCAAATCAAGCAATTTTTTATGCGACTATTCCGCCAACTATATCATTTGATTTTGATAATTCTTTTTTTATTTGGTATGTCATACTTCAGAGGTCACATAAAACACAAACAAATCGAAAAAAAAAACACCTGGCAAAAATATTGTCATTCAGATAATCGAAATTCAAGTCGATTGTGTTTTGTTTAAAGTACTTGTTATTAATATTTTGTAGCTTGTTTTCTAAACAGCACCTCCAAGGTCTGAACAGAGATAAACTTCACTTACTAAAAGATTATTTATAATGAGTAGGTATTTATTTTCAACTATTGACCCACTGCTGTGCAAAGGCACTTCCATACTGTCCCATCTTCGGCTTCGATGGTGCAGTACTTGTCGTAGAGTTCAGCTCAGCACGCCAATTTTTCTTGGTTGACCCTGAAGTAAGGACATTTTTATAATGATGTTCTCATATGTTTTTAATACGAATAAGATTGAAACAAAACATAACGTAGCGAAATTTCTTTGTCTTTTTTCCACAAAAACTTTGATATTTTTGATCCGCAATACTTACCGCAATTAGTACCCCGTTATCGGGGCAGATTATATTATTTTTTACCGACAAAAAATTGTTCCAATGCAAGCTAAAAAGGAAAAAATACTTATTTCATTGTCTCATTTGATCAAATCACTAGATTATTCAAATAAAAATGAAGCAAAATAAGATAGGTCGCTACAAGCCGGTCGAACGCAATTTACGATCGAGACACCCGTAAAAACCTCAGAAAGGGGTGTAAAAACAACGCAAGCCACCGTTTAGGGGTGGCTGAGGGTTACCCGGTTTAAGTGATTACCCTATGGTTGAGGTAAAAGCTATTACTTCGGTGACAGATCTGTTTGTCCCTTAAAGGTATATCTGAATATTTACGAGGAAGGAATTTTATTTATGAGTTTTGTCGTTGATGATTTACCAAGGCATTTTGTAAAAGTTCCAGGATTTGGGCTTTGTCATATAAGTCTATTTGGATCATCCAGGTTTTTTTAGTTTATATATTTATTTATTTTTCAAAATCTTTATCAGGACACCAAATTAATGGATGTTTGGTTAACGACGGACATATTCTAAGATGTCTTGTAGTTATACAAATATGGGACAAAAAGTTTTTTAGTAAGTTCGTATAGGCTGAGTGGCCAGCCCTAGTGTCAGAGTTAATGTGCCGACATGGCTGACGGTTGTTGTTATAGAAACTAGAACAAACAACCGGGACCAACAATTTAACGTGTCATCTGACCCACGGTAGCGCTCAGAAATAAATGCCACTCACGGTCACATCTGAAGACTGACCGGACCGTCCGTTGCTTAACATCGGTGATCGTTAAGAATCACCTAGACAAGCTAAGCCACGAGAGTATTCTCGCATGATGCAAACTTGTGTAAGAAAAAGTTGTCCCTTTGAAAGGTAAATCTACACCACTAGTTTTGATACACCCTGTCTGAAATGTTTCGTACCAATATGTTTTCCAATCCCATTTCAGCGGCTTGAGACGCTATTTTGAAAGTCAGTCGCTTCGCCAAGACTTTTTTTCTTACATATTTTTTTTTACATATCTTCTAAAACATTTTTGATAAATAGTAATAATTATTTCTTATTATTATAAATCGAAACGCACAGACTATTCACAAAACAACAGTGTCAATACCTACTATTGGTGTAATTGAAATCTGCAATGAGAATTGAATTTTCATGAATTGACCTAGATTGCAGTGTAATTAAACATTAGCTGGCAATTCAAATTCTGGTCCATGCGTATTTTGCCGATTACATTTCGGCGGCACATTTGTGTTTTAACCATCATCATACTAAGCAGTACATTGTTCACTACTAAACTTTAGGACTTAGGAAAACAAAAATAATGAATTAAATAATGTAAAGTGCTACTCATCAGCTAGAAGACGTCCACTGCTGGACGAAGGCCTCCCCTTAATAGGAACGTGTTGCCATAATCCCCACGCTTGGCAGGCGGCTTGGGGATCGCAGAATGCTCACCACCGTTAACCGAGAGGACGCTGCTGCCCGTCCTCCGGTGGATCTGGATGCAGTTTTAGGACATACCCAGGCCCAATGTAAAGTGCTAACTGGTTAAAAATAAAATCAAATTAAAGCTTAAGCAGGAAGAGAAAGTACCACACCTTTGCCAGTTATTCAACCGCCAAGCAGCAGTGTGCAAGCATTACTGTGTTCTAGTTTGAAGGGCAATGTTACCAGAGAAATTACTGGGTATGAAGAGATTTAACATCTAATATCTCAGAGCGACGAGCTCAGTGCAGCGCAGCGCAGGATTGTGTTCGCAAGTTCACAATTCTAGCACTGATATTGTTAGTGGCAGGCGTGACGCTTACCACCAAGCGAACGTCTTGCTCGTCTAGTCACTTGATTAATTAAAAAGGATTTCAAAAGGCACGCTATTCAGCCCGATCTGATTTTCGCTTCCAACCACGCACTCCAGCCAGCCTCTAAGATGGCTTACAAATATAGTCGCTCCAGAAATCTTAGGGCAACCTAAGCTACGTTTGTCCGTTTGTCGATTCTTTGTTTTCGTCTAAAACACGTCTACCCCTTATGTACACCTAAGACATTTTATTTTTTCCAACACTTCTGCTATTAACAGGTTCACTACGTAAGCGTAATTCATAATTCATAAAGGGTTGGTCATATCACCAAGATCCAAATTCATTGTGCCGTGTTTGCGTGATTGAGCAACAAACTATAGGCTGTAGTAGTAGGACTCTTCTGCAGAGTCCCCCTGGGCAAGTACCACACCTTTACCAGTTACTCAAACGCCAAGCAGTACTGTGCATGCATTACTGTGTTTCGGTTTGAAGGGCAATTTTACCAGATAAATTGTTTGTTCTAGTTTCTATAACAACAACCGTCAGCCACGTCAGAGGCCTTCGGGCGGCTCATTAACTCTGACACTGGCCACTCAGCCTATACGAACTTATTTTTTTTACTGGGTATAAAGAGATTTAACACCTAATTATCTCAAGGCAACCCCTCCCTATTAAGGGGGAGGCCTTCGTCCAGTAGTGGACGTCTACCGGCTGTTGAAGTATCTCAAGGTGACGAGCGCAGTACAGTGCGGCGCAGGATTGTATTCGCAAGTTCACTATTCTGAAACTGCTACTGTTATCGGCAAGCGTGACGCTTACCACCAGGCAAACGTCCTCGTCAGTCTCGTCACGCGATTATATAAAATTATAAAGCCGTCAAGGTACGAGTCTCTTGCGCCTCGGACAACGAGGGCTCCGTACCACCACAAGTACTAGGTAATCCGCGATAGTAACGAATATTCTGTGATCATTTCAACCGGCTATCTATTACGATTCACGAGATTATAGGTCAGTAAAGATCGGAAAAACAGATGGACAGACAAACAGACATGGTAGGCAGCTTAATAATAGGGTACAGTTGTATCTTTTTTGGGTACGAAACCCTAAAAGAATATCCACGTTCGTTCAATACGCCAAAAGCGAAATAAAAAAAAATATGTGGTGAAAACTCAGACATGTCTTTACTTGTTGTTTTCAAGACTCCGTTAAAGCTCGCTCCACAATTTCACTAAGGCATGACTTGGACTTGACCGTGACTGTTTTTATGTGAACGGCTTTGATTATTGGACTTTTTTTGGTTACCGATACTATAAAAAACATACTTATTTTATTTGTGCTATTGGTCAAAATGGTAGAACTAAGAAAACTCTCAGAACCTATCAAAACTCGGTAAAAGCTCATACTAAAATCGCCACAAATGAATACTAAGGACTATGACTATGCAGTGGGGCATGACTAGGACTTGACCGTGCCTGTTTTCAACCGACTTCAAAAAAGGAGGTTCTCAATTCGACTGTATTTTTTTTTGTATGTATGGTACGCGATTACTCCCCCAATTATGAATTGATTTGATGATTATTTTTCGTTTGGTAGGTGATACTTCAGAAGTAGTCCCATATACCTACATTTTATCATAATCAGTTCAGTAGTTTGGTTTTTGAAACAAAATTACTGGAAAGTATGAAGATGTCATCGAAGTAATCGAAATTGAAGTCGATTGTTTTTGTCTTAATAAGCGTATTATTAATGATTTATTTTTGATAAGCTATCAAGAACTTGAAAGTTATAATGCTTGTTAGACTGTCAGAATGGACAAAGTGCGATGCCAAAAAAGAAGAAAGAAATATAAGGACACTGATACCAACTTGGGAAAAGGTTTATACAATAATGTGAAATTATTTTCTCTATAAGAGTAACATTGGGCTAAGAAACGGTTAAAATAAAAATTTAAGTGAAACTACTAAAAAGCTAATTTTGAATTGAAGTACAGCATTACAAACTTATATTGTACTATTGGCAAAATGGAAGAACTAAAAGAATTCAACAGGACCTGTTAGTTTTGTTAAAAAATTACGGTGGTGGCTCGCTCGCTTAACTGTAAAGGTGTGTTGGTCTGACTATATGCAGGAGCCGGTTGTCATGGAATTGACATAACAACAACGAAGCGAAACGCTTGCGAGGTTTAACACCCAGCAAAGCCATCTAGTATTTTTTTTTGGAACTAAAGAAACAAACAAAATGACCATTTAAGTTTTGTCTTAAGAACTGACGATATATCTCCAATTATCAATTTTCAGATTTTTCCCATAACTACTGTTTTATGACCTTGCTTCTTGCCAAATTTCATGAGTCTAGATCAACGGGGAGTACCCTATGAATTTTCATTTAGTTCACTCTAAAAAACTCACTGAAGTGACCGTAATTTTTTATTGCGGTGAAGCTTGATTTTGTTACAGCTCTAAGGGACCGCTACCTTTACGTATTTCATATTAATTTCAACTTGATACCTCCACTCGTTTCCGAGAAGGGCCTTGACAGACAGACAGACTGACAGACAGACAGACGGACAACGGAGTGATCCTATAAGGGTTCCATTTTTACTTTTGAGGTACGGAACCCTAAAAACATCAAAACAGACAAACACAGTTTCATATTTTGTATAGTAGTATTTGGATATTTACAATGCAAGTAAAGCCAACTAATATGTGTTAAAAAACTCATCCAACCAACTGCAGTCCAACAATCCGTAAGTAAAATATGTAGCTTTAAAGTAGCACACTTTAGCTCCCACTTCCGTGGCATCACACTACATTGTTTAAACACAAGCCATAAATCCGGTCCGTACAGGAAACTAACCAGTAGTAACCGGTTCCAACCGGATCTAAACGTTTTGTTTTAGTTTTTAGCGAGTTTTCACGCTGTTTATGGGTTTTTATTCGTAGTTTGTTGGTATCGCGTTTTGACTTTACATTATTTCTAGTCCAAGCATCCGATTAATTGAAAAAAAAAACATGTATGTTTGTATTAAAATATTTTAATTCACTGGGGTTCCACAGGCAACATTTTTCACAGATGGCGCCAGCGGCGGTCCGGATGTGGCAAAATCAAGTTTTCTTGTGAATAGTTGCATATAATATCTATCTGCTTTTAATGAGGACGTTGTCGATAATCTAGTCCAAGGAAAACCAGTGGGTAGGGTACTGGGCCTTGTTTTAAGAATCTATGCAACTATTGACGGCCTGAAAATATATGTGTAGGTTAGATAGTTATCTCAGGTAGATGTAAGTTTCGTTCACGGTTCCTAAACACGATGGCTGTGTATAATCTATCTATCTATCTATATATATATAAAAGACTCTGTTTTGACTGATTGACTGACTGACTGACTAACAGACAACGCACCGCTGGTCGTACAGACTTGAAATTCGGAGAGTGTATTCGTCTCGATGCGAACCCCTGAGGGAGGAAAAAGGGGGGAAACGTTTGTACGAAGTCATTTGTTTTTAGGATTTTTAGTCACGAAAATTTGGTTTTTAGATAGTTCATTTAAAATAAAAAATGCTGTTTTCAATATTTTTTGACAGGGACGATGAAAGGGGGGTGGAATGTTGTATGGAAAGTTCTTTGTTTTTGATGTTATAGCGATGAAAATTGATATTTGGGTAGTTCTTTCAAAGGGTTGGTGCAGGGGTAAAAAAGTAGTGAATTTTAGGAGCGGGCCGACCTCTAGTAATATAATAATAATTCCAATGCAATGCTGCTTCACGTACCTAACGTTTCGCGTCAATCTACCCATCACCTATAATTAGATTAGTTGAATGACATCCTCAATGAATTTCGCAGTGTGCCAGTAGGGTGTTCGTTTCAATCAAATAAATAGAGGCCATCGCCGTAGGCAATGGAAAACAGATGTGAAGTTTTTCTATTCAAACAAATGTGTATGTGATAGTGGTAGGACTCTAATACAGAATCCGCCTGGGGAAGTACCGCACCTTTGCCAGTTATTCAACCGCCAAACAGTAATGTGTAAGCATCACTATGTTTCGGTTTGAAGGGCAATGTTGTATCAGACAAATTACTCGGCATGAAGACATTTAACATCTAATATCTCAGGGTGACGAGCGCAGTGCAGTGCGGCGCAGGATTGTATTCGTAAGTTCATAATTCTGGCAGTTCTACCTACTGTTATGGGCAGGCCTCACGCTTCTTACCAACAGGCAAACGTCACGCTCATCTCGTGATTATTGCATTTTTTTTAATTTCTTTTCATGGAATTTAGTGACGAGATTAGAGCGACGCTCGCCTGGTGGTAAGCGTCACGCAGTTCACGAATTCATACAATCCTTGCCGCATTATACTGCGCTCGTCACCCTGAGATATTAGACTTTAAATCTCTTTATGTCCAGTAATTTCTCTGGTAACATTGCCCTTCAAACACAGTAATGCTTGCACACTACTGCTTGGCGGTTAAATAACTGACAAAGGTGTGGTACTTCCCCAAGCGGACTCTACAATAGAGTCCTACCACTACAAACACTATTTGGTGATAGAATAGTGACAAGAGTTCAGAAAGAAATTAGATATGATAGCAATGCTATGCGAGAGTCCCGCTATGTTTTGCTCGCAATACCTACCGAAAATGCCGCTATTTACGAATACAGATTTGTTGACTATCACAGGAATCGACATTATTCTGTCAAATAATCATTTTAATATATTATTATTACTATTTCCAGTGATAAGAAACAACGATTGTTTGTAAACAGGCTCAATCTCATTGTTTATACTTAATTAATATTGTTATACATATATTGTACCTACATTATCAGTCTGAATATGAATAAAATAAACATAACATTGTTATGACTGATGTATAATTTGCAGAGGTTACATATTTGAACCGTTTGGTGTTGAGACATTGGGTCCGTGGGGACCGGGAGCTCATCATCTTTTCAAAAACATATCCGAGCGCCTGGACGACGCGACACGTAATCAAAATGCTGGCGTTTATTTGGCTCAACGCATAAGCATTGCCATCCAGCGTGGCAATGCCGCCAGCATGCTGGGTACGCTGACTGGTAGTGGGTTTGAGCATTTGGATTGTCTCTAGACTTTCATCGGTCTGGATACAATCCTTTTGTTTTTTGTTGTGTAGTAGGCTAAGTAGTAAAAGTTGTCCACAATGATGAGTACCCTACCCTTCAGTATTGTTGAACCTTTTTGTTACACGTTGTATATTTACAAATGGGCATAAGCCTTTATTAACTACAACAAACTACAAAGACTACTTAGCCTACTACACAACAAAAAACAAAAGGATTTTATCCAGACCGATGAAAGTCTAGAGACAATCCAAATGCTCAAAGTTTATTTAAAAAAAAATGATTTTTTTTAATTGTCCTATTAAAATGTGGCCCATAAATATAGCTGATTAATGAAAAGAAAACGAAAATCTGATCAAAAATAAGCAACTTATAAGCATTTTAATATCATGCTAGACAGAGAGAAGAAACAGCAAATCGTGACGTCACGTCGCTGTACGCCATATAAATTCTATTCTGACAAGTAAGGCGTGACGTCATTTTGTTGTTTTGTGGGACAGGGACAGAGTTGACTCTAACAAAAAACTTTAAACGCTCATATATCAGAACATTATTAACCGATTTAAATTATTTTTTCAATAAACATACTATTTTTACTTAAATTCTTCATCAAAGCTATTGGTTTCAGCGATATAAACATCAGTCGTCTACCCTATTCTGGCACTGATACTGTTAGTTGCAGGCGTGACGCTTACCACCAGGTGAACGTCTTGCTCGTCTCGTCACTTTGAGGTAATGTTTATTGGTTGTAAGCGCAACCCTTTTTTTCCACCAGCAGAGTCAACAAGGTCACCCTACATGCGGTCAACGCCTTGCATGTCACACCGTACGCCAAACGCAAGGCCAATATCCTCTTATGTGAACGTGTCCTAGTTTGCGTATCTTGTTTACTTGCCGTATCTCGCTGTAGTGGTGCACTTGCATATCGCGTTCGGTTATTTGCGCACGGTTTGTCTTCACAACTCTCGTGATTTCCAACAGCAATTCACTTGAAGATTATTATAAAATTCTGTACTACAACCCATTGCACCGAGGAAGAATGATCACCTTGGCGCTCATCACTCTCTTCTTCGGAGTCGTGTACTGGTATTTCACCAGGACTTTCAACTACTGGCAAAAACGTGGAATCAAACATGACAAGCCTGTATGGTTGTTCGGAAACAACCTGCGAGGATACCTCCTGCAGAAGAGCATGACCCAAATCGCAGACGAAATGTACGAGAAATACCCAGAGGAGCGAGTGGTTGGCTTCTACCGATCGACCCACCCCGAGCTGATCATTAGAGACCCGGAGATAATCAAACGCATCCTTACAACGGATTTCAACCACTTTTACTACCGTGGACTCATTACTAACAAAGACGTTATTGAGCCGCTGTGCAAGAATCTTTTTGAAGTGGATGGAGACCTGTGGCGGCTGCTGCGGCAGCGCATGACCCCTGCGTTTACGAGCGGCAAGCTAAAGGCAATGTTTCCACTGATTGTAGAACGCGCAGAACGCTTGCAGGTACGTGCTGCCGTCGCCGCCGGGCAGCCCATTGACGCGCGCGACCTGATGGCTCGCTACACCACCGACTTTATCGGCGCTTGCGGATTTGGCCTCGATGCAGATTCTCTCAGCGACGAAAACTCCGAATTCAGAAAACTCGGAAGGAAGATATTTACAGTCAGCACTTGGGATGCCCTATTAGTGTTCTTGAAAGAAATTTTGCCCGGAACTTTCAAACATGTACGTTTAGCGTCTCATATCGAAGGAGACGTGAACGATTTAGTTGAAACCATCTTGCGCCAGAGAAATTATCGACCAGTGGGGAGAAATGACTTCATCGATCTGATGCTTGAATGCCAAAGCAAGGGGGAGATGGTTGCAGAGTCTCTGGTGAATATGAAGCCCGATGGTACTCCGGAGTTGGCCAGGGCGGAGCTAACTAGAGAGCTGATAGCGGCACAAGTGTTCATATTCTTTGCAGCTGGCTTTGAAACCTCATCTTCTGCTTCTAGCTTCACCTTGCACCAGCTCGCACACCATCCTAATGTGCAGCAGAAAGTTCAAGCAGAGATCGACCGCGTTCTCGCCAAATATGAAAATAAACTTTGCTACGACGCGGTTAGAGAGATGTCTTATCTTGAGTGGACGTTCAAGGAGGGCATGCGCATGTTCCCGTCACTTGGATTTCTGTATCGAGAATGCGCGCGCAAATATACGTTCGAGGACCTGGAGTTCACCATAGATGAAGGTGTGCGGGTGCTGATCCCGGTGCAGTCGCTGCACAACGACCCCGCATATTTCCCGGAGCCCGAACAGTTCCGTCCCGAGCGGTTCGATCCCAGCAAGTTCAATACTAGCAACAAGTTCGTGTATCTGCCCTTTGGGGATGGACCTCGCGCATGTATCGGTAAGCATTTCAATTACACTGATGAGATACCTGATAAGAAATTTTCAACTTAAATAACTTGCCAGCAGTATTACATGGTGGTAGGTACTTTTTAGTGCCCAACCACCATGTAATGGTTTTCTTACAATGTTAACCTTCACTGGTACCAGATAAATGTTTGCCTTTGGCGTTATATAATCATCACATTCAATGCGAAAACGTTAGGGTTATAAATGCGAAAGTTTGTCTCTGCATTTGTGTCTGTCAAAACAAACACACACACAGTGTGTTTGTTTTTTATTCCTTCATACTGAATAGACTAAAAGGATTTGGATGAAATACGGATTGGAGATAGCTTATTTCCCGGAATAACACATAAGCTACGGTTTAGCGATTCCCCGCTGTTAGCAGGGGCTCGATTAGGCTCCATTCAATGTCTCGTTGGGTCCGCTGGGCTTCAGTGGTTGTGGAATGTAGCGAGTGTCCCCCTTTGTTGGCAGGCGCGCGGCTGGGGCTGCTGCAGTCACTGGCGGGGCTGGTGGCGGTGCTATCGCGGTTCTCGGTGCAGCCGGCGCCGGGCTCACCACGCTACCCGCCCGTGGATCCACGCTCCAGCATCGTGCAGTCGGTGCGAGGTGGCCTGCCACTCCTCTTTCATCCGAGGTCTACCGACTCCACGCACACTAAAGCCTGAGTTAAAGCCCTCAATCATCCGATAGTTTGGCCAGGTTTTCAGCAATAGGTATAACCACTTTAGTTTGCAAAAATCGGCCGAAAGTAATAATTTTGACTAAATTGTATCGGCAAAAATGTTAGTCAAAACTTATGTTTTGACTAGGAGTGCTATAAATATCTCTGTAAGTATTACCGTAATGGTAAATATTTGAAGAATTGATAATTTTACGTAATGTTTTGGTCATTAAAGAATTTTGTTCAGAGCTTGGACTTTTGCTTACATTTTAAATCAGGCTGTTTTAACTAAAGACTTTGCTCTTAACTAATTTTGAACCATATAATTTATTATTATGTACTCTTTTGAACACTTTAGACAAAACTTTTTTTGACTATAGAAATCGGTCATAACCGTTTTTGCCTGCTTTTCGCGTAGCAGTCCAAAGTGGTTTTCACCGGTTGGAAGTATAGGGATCGTTATAATCCTTACAACATCCTTAATGACACTGGCTATCATTTTTTGGCATGGAGATCGTGTTATTAATGAAAAAAAAATTTCTTTTCATTATAATTATGTATTGTTATCGCAATTATTTATAGGTACGTGAGGGTTTTTCTTAAGTTTGTCGACCGTTCCACCAAGGTCACCCACTCAGTCTCCGACTGTGTAATTGTGTAACTGATTGGGCTGGTAAAGTATACCTCCACACGCATACCTAGCCAGCAGCCGTGCCTTGGTGGGTTGGACCGCCAATATGACTGTGTAGACAGGCTTAAGATTAAGGACTCTGATCATTGGTCTAATCCCACCTATCATGTAACAGAACAGATTGTATGCCCATAACATTTTATTTTCGCTTATTAGGTATAGATAAGTGGTTTTACTATTTATCAACAAAATACATTCATTCTAAGTCTCTGAATGTTTTCTTAAGAGACCTTCTTAAAAGTAGTAGGTACTTGATATTCTAAGCGCGTCGACTCAATCTGGGTACCATTATCAAACCCAGTATTAATTCGGACGGTGGCGCGATATGGAAGATATTAGAACTAAATTACCTACTGAAGCCCGCAGAATGGACGCTCAGGTCACTGTAAAGCTGTGTTCATAATGTTTTTTTTATATTTTTTTCTTATTTACTTGATTGCCCAAGACGGAGTATAAGGTTTTATGGATGTATGAAAATGTATAATCAAATGTGTATGAAAATTTGTATAATTGTATTTTTTTTTGTCAGGACATTTGTTATCAGGACATTGTCATCATCATTTCTTTCTTTCTTTCTTTCTATATCACAGAATAAATAATAGTACTACGTACAGAAAGTTAACTCCGCAAAGGAATTGAAATAAATAAGGACTCTATCTACTAGGCAATAAAGTAGCAATTCTACTCGCACAGCGCTGGATACCGCTCGCTATATTCACCTAGATATACCGCTCTCTTTCTATCACGTATGCTCAGTTACGTGTGACGAGGCTAGCGTGCGGGCGGCGACGGGCTTCTGCCTTGCATTGTCCACCTGGACGGAGCGCCGGCCGAACATACCTAAACTGCGGAGTGATACCACCCTGCCTATATGTCATGAATTATAATTATGTTTAATTATGCTTTGAGCATTTTTAAGGATTTGTCAGGCAGACTTAAAAAATCTACATCATCATCATCATTTACCTGGAGACGTCCACTGCTGAACGAAGGCCTCCCTCTTAGACCGCCATACTGTACAACCTGCCATATGCATCCATCGGTTGCCCGCGACTTTTACAATGTCGTCGGTCCACCTGGTGGGTTACCTACGCTGTGTCTTCCGGTTCGCGGTCGCCACTCTAGAACCTTTCTACCCATTGGTTGCCAGTTCTTCGAGTGATGTGGCCTGCTCATTGCCACGCCAACTTGCAAACACATGAAAAATCTACACAAGACCAAAATGCTCGCAATTCAGTGAGGCAACGTGCCGTGGGCACAGCATTTTGGACACATTGCCCGAAATTAGAGATTGTTTAAATAGCTATAGGTTTACTACCTATAGATACTTTAAATGGTCTCTTATATCAATTATTTTAATTAAGTTTAGTAATAATACTATTTCAATTTATTATTTCTAATTATTAGAAATAAGAACTTGAAATCCTCATCAGCATACTTGATTTGTAGGTAGTTTGTATTGACTATTGATTTCCATCAACCCACCCGTAACTGGACCAGCGCGGTGGATGTGGACAAATCGATCTTCCATGGTAATTAACAGCGTAGTAGGTGTACCTACTAAAGATTATAATGCGATAAGTGTTTTGTGTTACTCTGTTAAAGATATTACAGGCCCATTGCTATTGCAGATTCCTAATAAGCTAAGCTGATAATAATCTGAATTTATTAATTGAGCAATAGCTCTCCAAATGAACTTGTCCTAAGGTGATACCCTCTAATTATGACAGGTAGATCATACTAATTTCCTTGTGATAATTTGAAGTATGAATTTTGTTGAAGCACTGATTCAAGACAGAGACAAAATTACACGAAGTAATATGAAGTAGATTAGTACGTAAGATTGCTTTGCATAATATAGCGTACTTCTCGCGACCTCACTTTTTAAACTGTTTTTGCTTAGTCCGAACGTCTGCTCTAAGTTAACAAACCTTTGAACGAGACTGCATGGCTTCGTGATTAACCAATTTTAGTTCACAGATTACTTAATAGTTTAAAGGGTTTGGAGATTATAGAGCCATTCATCAAGCATCAAGGTCAATCTGGACGTTTTGACCCGTGATGACCCGGATACTTGGGCCTGGTTAATGGTTATGTCCAGAACCACTGGAGGATCGGCAGCACCGTGCTCTCTGTTAGCGGTGGTGAGTATTATACGAGCCGTACCCCAAGCATGGGGATTGTGGCAACCCCTCCCTATTAAGAGAGAGGCCTTCGTCCAGCAGTGGACGTTTTCTGGTTTAATTTACATTCAGCTCAAACATTTTAGAGAGCAGACCAAAATCTACACGTTTTTGAAACATTTTTGTCCATTACCATTATAACCAAGCCCTTACTTTGAAAATTCTCACGTATAGCGTAACGACGTCACGTCTGCCTTCTAAGAGACAAACTCATGAACGATGATCACTGAAAATGCTGCTCTAGACAGGTGCCATCATTATGAGGGTGTTGGAAAGACTTTCGACTTGATTTGTATTTTTTGCGTTTTAATCATCATCAGCCCTTGATTGTCCACTGCTGGACATTTGGTTCTCATATTGTACGCCACTGAGCTCGGTCGGCAACTCTTTGCATCCAGTTTTTGCCTGCCAATCAGCACAGGTCGTCACTCCATCTAGTTGCAGGGTGTCCTACACTATACGTCTTTCTAAACGCAGCTTCCACTCAAGACCTTCTCTTCCCCAACGGCCTTATCATCTGCCAGAAGACGCCCACTGCTGGAAAGTCTACCCCTTAATATGGAGGGATTGCCATAATCCCCACTCTTGGCAGGCAGCTTGGGGATCGCAGAATGCTCACCAACGTCAACCGAGAGGTCGCTGCTGCCCGTCTTGCGGTGGTTCTGGATGCAGTGACATACCCAGGTTTCAAATTGTTATAATATATAATAATAAACTGTTATAATTACCATAACTTATATCTAATGTTATTTTTATGTACACTAACAATACTAATAACTTATTAAAACGAAATTGCAATTTGAGTTGCCTAGTGTAAAAATTTTTGTTATAAGGCCAATAAAAATATTCTATTCTTTTCTGTTCTTTCTGTTCTGTTCTGCTCTATTCTATTCAGATATATTTATTTATGGTATGCACTATTACCACAGCAAAAGTAATAACATAATACTACTAAAACTTTAATCAGTTTAGTAATAAATCATCAATGTCATTAACGGTCAAGTAAGCAGTCGATAGAGTAACACATCAGCCGATTGTTAGATCCCAGATAACACAACAAATAAACGATGTTGAATATATGCCGACGGTCTAAAAAAAATACCATTAAAGCTTATGGATTTTAGGGTTCTAAACCCAAAGTCAATCGACACGACTAAATAATGTTGTCTTGTATATCTGCCTGTTTAACATAATCATTAATCAGCCATTACCATGCCATGACCTTATAATCTTGGCAACTTCATAATAGATTTTGCTCATATTTGAAATTCTCGTTTAAAATTGAGCCGGTAATTGGCGCCGCAGCATATTTGCCCCATTTTAGAGGAAATACTACCAAATATACCAAGTTTCGTTAAGATTAGTTGAAATAATATCTCCTGCATCTCCAGCTTCGAGATCAGTTTATGTGATCAGCTGTTTAATCACAAGTGTTATAGGTGAGTCAATTCTGACTGCAAATACGACTGGTAGACTGTTTACATTTATCTGTAGTTCTTTCTTTCATATAAATGTAGGATTGGACTTGGGTATGTCCTAAAACTGCATCCAAAACCACCGGAGGAGGAAGGGCAGCTGCGTCCTCTCGGTTAACAGTGGTGAGCATTCTGCGATCCCCAAACCGCCTGCCAAGCGTGGCGATTATGGCAACCCCTCCGTATTAAAGGAGAGATTTTCGTCCAGCAGTGGGCGTCTTCTGGCTGACGAGAGTACTAGCATCTATCTATACATCTAAACAGATGAAAGCAAACTTTTCGTTCTATTTACCATCTTAAACGTTATTTAACGTTATTATTTTATCTTTATTGTTTCTAAACTCTAGCCGTCTTACCACAAAAATAATTAGACACCTGTTTAGATAGACAGTGTCTAAAATCTAGATACCGTTTAAACGGATGTTTATTTCTCTTACCACGTTTAGGATGTGTTGTTAAATTTGTCAAGCAAAACTGATTGACATAAAATGACAAAACTGAGTTAGACACGTCTTAAACCAAGGTTAAGCACTGCTTAAATTAATAGGTGGACTAACGCATGTTTATCTTTAGACGAGTGTAAGGCGCGGATTTGTGGTACCTACGAAATTTGTGAAACATCTGTTCAACACGTGTCTAAACCTTGCCTAAATTTTTTGTGGTAAGGCGGATTATATTTAAATTAGTTTAAGTACCTGCTTGTATGCCGAAAAAGCGGGATCTGGAGAACTATATTTATAAGTTTACCCAGGCCCACGGGCTTAATAAATTGAAATAAATTGAAATTGAAACTTTGCCAGTTTTTGCGAAGACTTCTCAGTAAATAATATCGTTTGGGGATACGGAACCCTCGGTACGAGTCTCACATTAACTGGACACACTGGACTTTATTAGTTGTCTCACAGCATAGTAACTACTTGTGCCTTTTACATATCTTATAATGTCTTACAATATTGTTAACGGTTCTCTTGACTTCTTTTGTTATTGAAATAAAAATCTACCAGTAGCGACATTTTAACGTGTCACCCACGCAACGCTGACGCGTAAATACCACTCGCGGCCACCTATGCGGAGACTGACCGGATCGTACCTTGTTTAGCTTTAATGATGTTTGAGAACATCTAGTCAAGCTAAGCCACGAGCTACCTTCTTATTAAAAAAACATGGAGTAGCTTAGAAATTGTTTCAGGTTGTCTGTCTTTTGCCGAGTCGCAAAGAAAAAAAGGAAAATGCAAATATTGTTTTGACCTATTTTTTGTTTTATTTATGCGGAATTCATCATCATCAGCAGCCCAAAGACGTCCACTGCTAAACGAAGGGCCCTCCTTAGACCGCCACACTGTACGACAACCTACCATTTGCATCCACCGGTTGCCCGTGACTTTCACAATGTCGTCGGTCCACCAAGAAGTTTAGTATAATTAGGAAACTCGCAGGTGACACGAGGCAGGTGTTTCACTCCTTGAAAAATTTCACCGGATGGGACCGAAAACTAAAGTCGCAGTTTTCGACTCAATGAAACGTGAATAATCCCGTATAATTAAAATAGCGCTCGTGGCGTAGCTTGTCTAGGTGATTCTAAACGATCACCGATGTTAAGCAACGGACGGTCCGGTCAGTCTTCGGATGGGTGACAGTGAGTGGCATTTATTTCTAAGCGCTACCGTGGATCGGATGACACGTTAAATTGTTGGTCCCAGTTGTTTGTTCTAGTTTCTATACCAACAATCGTCAGCCATGTCAGAGGCCTTCGGCACGTTAACTCTGACACTAGGGCTGGCAACTCAGCCTATACGAACTTACTTTTATTAAAACAAAAAAAAAACACCACAGGTTTCATTTATTCAAATTTTAAAGTTTTCTTTATTTACGTTGTGTTAAAAAAAAAATTTTAAAAATCTGTTTTATTTCATCACACAATTATAAAATTCTTAGAATACGTGATCTAAAATCGGTCATCAATAAACATCACGAAAACTTCTACGAGGAAACAATGATAAGAGCCTACTACACGTTTATTATATTTACATACATTTACATGCGTACACATTTACATGCTACAGTTTTTACATTTTAGTGCCACGATTATTTATGATTGTTGTGAGTGAAGCAAATTAGTAATTTGTCATGGAAGGCCACACAGATTGCTTTGTCTCAGGAACCATAGCAACAGTTCTACGAGTGTCCAGATGTATGGGCATAGCCCCTCTAAGGTTCGAGAAACGAGGGAATGGCTGGAGTATCAGCGCGGCTTCGAGATCAGTTTATGCGATCAGCTGTTTAATCACAAGTGTTATAGGTGAGTCAATTTTGACTGCAAAGATGATTGTAGACTGTTTATATTTATCTGTATGGGTATGTCCTAATTAACTACATGGGTATGTCCTAATTAACGGTGGTGAGCATTCTGCGATCCCCAAGCCGCCTGCCAAGCGGCAGCCCTACCCTTCATCTAGTAGTGAACAACTCTGGGCTGTACATCTACAGCGGTATCACTACGGTGATATAAATGTATCAATCGTGCAAATAAATGATCAAACTCTTATGTGAGCCAAAGTAGTCAAGGCTTTGGAAGATATAGGGGTCGCGAAGTCTCAGTTTGCTGCAAACTACTGGTTTATCAAGTAGTTTATTAATTTGGTATATTATTTATATTCGTAGTATGGTCTGGTGTTAGGGTTTTACCACACTAATCGATCGAGCGTCGATCAGTGAATGGAACAATCCACGTCGATTGACGACATGTTCCGCCAGTCGCACCCTAATCGATCGAGCGTCGATCAGCTAATGGAACAATCCACATCGATAGACGAAATGTTCCGCCGGTCGCACCCTAATCGATCGAGCGTCGATCAGTGAATGGAACAATCCACGTTCATTGACGTCATGTTCCGCCGGTCGCACCCTACTCGATCAAGCGTCGATCAGTGAATGGAACAATCCACGACGATTGACGTCATGTTCCGCCGGTCGCACCCTAATCGATCGAGCGTCGACCAGTGAATGGAACAATCCACGTCCATTGACGTCATGTTCCGCCGGTCGCACCCTAATCGATCGAGCGTCGATCAGCTAATGGAACAATCCACGTTGATAGACGACATGTTCCGCCGGTCGCCCCTGATCGATCGAGCGTCGATCAGTAAATGGAACATTCCACGCTAATTGACGACATGTTCCGCTGGTCGCCCCCTTCTGACATCGACGCTCAAATGTACGAAGACGATTGTAAAAAAAAATGTGTACACTTGTAATTTGATAAATAATTTTAAACGTTTTGCTGTGTTAAGCTCTGTTCGCTAAGTTTTCGTGACCTCACTTGAATCAGCCTCAACTGAAGATCAGCGCTGTTTGATAAACAGCATTATGCTGAGTTGAAGCCATTTTTGTGACATCACTCCAGGATTGGTAATTAACTATAGAAAAATTACGTTACTGAAGTTACAAAATAATTATTTTTCTTTCTTTTTTTAATTCTAAATTGATCAAAGTTTTATCGGCTGATGCTTATCCGTCAATCAGCGAAAAGCTACCACACCAATCAATCGACGATCGGTCGGTTGGTGTGCTTTGATTATATACGAGAGAGAGCTAGATCCTCCAAGGTTGGTGTGGTCATTACCATACCACTTAACACTTAGCTTGTTGGGAGCTTTCCAACAAAATGACCTAACTCAAAAATTATAGTGGTAATAGTTTTTTTATTACAATTAAATTTTGCTTTAATAAAATGTCGAATTTATTTTCTTAATTTACACAAAGAAAATAAAGGTAAATGGGTAAAAAATACGTAATACTAGTATATATTATTTTCTGTGATTATACACTGAGAACCTATGTTTTACCCTAATTAAGTACTGTCAAACAGAGCATGACTATGTTTCGGTTTGAAGGACAATGCTACCAGAGAAATTACTGGCTAGACGAGATTTGACATTTAATAATCTCAGGGTATCGAGCACAGTACGGCGCGAGGTTTTAATAATAATAATAAATATACGGTTGGGCATACAAAAGGCAGTGTTCTTTAACACGGTACGCATTGTCATGAGCACAGAAAAGCGAAAGCCCCTACGTCTTGGGTAGAACGGCTGTCAAAACAATGTTGTAAAGCAATTGTAAGGAAATCCGTTGTCGCCAGTTTCACACTTATTTGTATAGAAACTACGACGAAAAAATATCAATCATTGGTCGCGCATTTGAAGTAAGACGCTAGAAATGCCATTTTTCATCAGATTAAAATTGATCTAATTACGATGCAATGTGGTTTGGTTTCCTACGCGTCTATATAAATTGTATTTTTGAGTATTCTCAGTTTAAAACATGTCTGTCATATTGGTAGAATTCTCATTAAGCGCATTTGCACTTAATGCCGGCTAGCGCGACCCGTCACATTTCCGTTCTATTTACTTCTCTCTTCAGTGGTCATGAGGTTACTAACTCTGCAGCCCTAACCACCGGCAGCTTTCCAGCAGCACCTAGTTTTTAAGTGTTTATAATTTGTATTTTTATATTTTTGTACTTACATAATATTGTAAAACACCTAAAAACTAAGAATGGAAATAAATACGTATATAATATAGAATTAGTTCCATGAAAATGTATGTTCGCAAGTTCACAATTCTGGCTCTGCTAATGTTATGGGCAGGCGTGTGCTTACCATCGCTATCTCGCTCTTCTCGTTAGGCAATAGAGTGCCATTGCCTAAAAAAATACAGCATGCTTTTTATTCACAGGGTTAGCCTACCTGTGGACCACCTTGAGCCAGCTGTTTTCCGCTCCGAACGATAAGATTTCAGAATGGGGAACCAGCCAGCGCGTGGTTTGGATGGTAGAGGCGCTTGGACTTATTACCATGGCCACCTTGATGGTCTTCTGTTCGCCAATTCACATGAGACAGTTGATCAATTGCTTGAGTGAAGTTGAAAAGGTTGGTGTTGAAACCAGGTTTTTTAAATTGATTTCTCTGTTTGGGACTTTGGGGTCAGTATCTTATGAAAACCTTACAGTTATTCATAAGATAGAGGAAGAAAAACTAAATTTAACTACTATAGAAACAAATAATGAAGGCAAAATTTTTATCCCGCTCCTGTCTAAGTTTGTACAGAGGAACTCTCGGTCTTAATGACGGCCTAACCTTTTTTTTATGCAATCGAGTTACAAGACGAGCGAGACGTTTGCCTGGTGGTAAGCATCACGCTTGCCCATAACAGCAGCAGTGCTATAATTGTGAACTTACGAACAAAATCCTGCACCGCACTACACTGCGCTCGTCACCTTGAGACATTTGATGTGAAATCTCTCCATGCTCAGTATTTTATCTAGTAACATTGGTCTTCAAGCCGAAACACAGTACTATAATGCTTCCACACTACTGCTTGGCGGTGGAATAACTGGAGAAGTTGCTCTCTGTCCCTAAGCGGACTTTGAAATGGAGTGATAGTTAATATTAATTGATCAATATACTTAAATTAAAAATAATGGCGGCCTACTCTCTAAAACTTCGACTGCTTCTGCCTGGTGCCCATGTGGTGGAGTACACTTTCGAACTTGTCCGCGGCCTTGACTGCGCTGGCCGTCTAGGACTCTTCCCTGTGTAGGGCTGGAGCTGGACAACTTTCATCTCTCTTTATTTGAGGGGGTACAGAAACACCGAGCGCCTCCTTGGACCTAATCTTGTGGGGCGAAAGACCGCAAGCAACCAATCTGCTCCCAACCTTGCTTACCTATCACTTGCTTATCATTCCAGGTAAACTCAAAGCTGATGCGCATCCACCCTCGACCAGTAAAGCAGAGGAACTACACCAAGCTATTTATTTCATGGACGGTATTGAACTTTGTGACCATTTTGTTCGACTACGTAACGGTTGTATTCTTAATAATGAATCCAGGTCGTAAGTATAAGTATTTGCCGTTATTATAATCTTTATGTTGTGTGTTTGTACGGGTTTACTGTTTCACTACAGTGAATACCATAAGACTTTAAATCGTGAGGATTAATTGACCAATTTACGACCAGGTTGACATCTCGGGTATGTTTCTGTGAGTTTTTGAAATTTGTGTACGGATTTGTATACGAATAGCTTATCGGTGAAGGAAAACAACACGAAAGAAATATGTGCGGAAAATAAATATAATGACGTCCAACAACCCGATGATTCAGCAACCCGCAGCTGGGTCAGTGTGGAGTGTGGTGGACATGGCCCACTCGCCGTTTGAGGGTAGGCCTTTGTCCAGAAGTAGACTATTTATAGTACAGTATACAGTATAGTACAGCAACAGTTAGTGGTATCTGCTTGAGAGCTGTAGGTTTTGTTTCGGTTCCTACCCAGAAAAAAAGCATTTATGTCACGAACTGTTATTTTTGACAGACTTGGTTTTTACCACAACTAACCTGGTGTTAAGTGAAGGTTTGATCGAAGATATAATATGGCCTGGAATGGGAATTTGATATTACCTGAAGCTGGCGGAAAATACACTGCTTTGTTTTATTATATGTTCTCTGCGACGAGCAAAGAAACTACAACGGTATTGCCAGCCGATGCACCGGCTGGTTGCTCCTCACCTGATGCATCACGCCTGCCCTTATCTGTAGCAGTGCTAGAATTGTAAACCAACTGCGCTTTGTACCCTGAGATATTGGATATTAAATCTCTTCATGCCCAGTAATTTATCTGGTAACTTTGCCCTTCACCGAAACACAGTAATGCTTGCACACTGCTTCGCGCTTGAATAACTGTTACTGATGTGGCCCATCCAGTACTTATGCTAACCAACTTTGGCATTTTAGTGGTGTAATCGTTAGTTTCGTTTTGTGGTGGTCTCGTGCTCCAATGCAGATTATCTTTCGAAGATTCCTCCTCCTCAAAAACGGTACTCACAACATTTAATATTTTTTTGTTTACAGCATGGATGAAAGTAGCACAACTGCCGTACTATCTGTATTACACGGTGATTCAAATGCGTGTGTTGCAGTACTGTTTGATAGTATTGCATGTTCGATCCAGCTTCCAAGCTGTGAACGATTACCTAAGGAGCTTACAGCAAGGTATTTTTTTTGTATTAACTTACTTTTCATCACACTTGTTCGTAAAGTGTATCTTATTACATCGGTTTTAGGCTCATAATCCAATATATTCCACGTGAAACGTGGTCTTTTACTGCTGGCCCTTTAGAGAAAGTCAGAGTCACACAACGGGCAATGGAGAGAGTTATCCTTGGGGAGTTACTTTGCGTGTTAAATCCGGAACGAGGATTTTCGCCAAAGAGCCAAAGTTACAGATAATAACCAACCAGGGTTTGCAAGTTGAAGTGGCAATGAGCAGGCCACACGCTCAAATTTTATTTTATTGTAAATAATTATATTATTTTTAGTATAATTAAATCAATAGAATGTTATATTCTTTCTTAAGTTTTCAAAACAAATGCTTTATTTTATTATGAATAACAAAGTTCTATTTTTAGAATGGAAAAATATCACTTTTAATTCTTTAAGAGTTAGGCAAGATTGAACGTTTAACTTGTAAAAATAACCTTTACAACACATTTGCTCAAAAAGTGCATTTACGAAGCCTGTATACATCGTTCGAAAGTTAAACATTACGCACCATACAACGGAGCGTGCGGAAAAGCCTTTACCGCACACTCCCTTGTATAGCGCCGTGCGTAAACTTTACGGTATTTTTTAAATTTCCATAATAATAATTTAAGAACTCTCTAAGTTGAATAAACAAGCTGAATGATCGAACCTCCTTGGAAGGGCTTTTGCTCAGTACGGTTGTCTTACATTAATATTAAACAGAAAATGTAACGAAATAAATTCTCACCACTACTTTATTATTTTTTAGTAATTTTTTAAGTTTTTTAGTAAGTTTTTGATAATTTTCATGTCGAATGAGTCTAGGTCACAGTCAAAGTGATGTCACACTTAGTAAGTCATGCCCTAGTAAAGTCGTGGCAATTTTACTATAAGCTTCTTTGGAGTTTTGGAAACAACACAAAAAGACACTCATATTGGAAACGTATTAACGAAGACGAACTTTAGAACGAAGTCTTTTTTTCTTCTTTTTTCTCCTAGGAGGATTATGGCATCGCACTTTGAGCATTTGCCAGTGTCAAGTGTGACTTTTGGTTGTGATTTTCCGTCTGATTGAATAAAAACAAAATAATAAAGTTTGGCTCATTATCTGTTGTTCTTCTTTTATCTGTTTTCTCGCAAATGTGTTGTAAAACGTTGTATGGCATTCGTGCGGTATTGATTTTTCCAAAAACCATCTTACTTATTTACCGCACTAGTATCATAAATAACTATTTAAGAAGAAATACATTAACTATCGAGGTATCATTATAAACTATCTTAAAAACGTTGCATTGACTAAATCAGTGTGTAACTTCTCTGTCTCGTTCTTGCTCGTGACACTTCACGTCAGTGAGAAGTTGTCAGAGCATTTTAAGCAGTGTTTAAGTTTTTGCGACTTTTTAAAGTGAGGCTTAGGTCACACTGAACTGTCGTTGGCCACGGGCATGGCACGGGTGGTTTACCGACCCATTCTAATTTCAAACGAAATACATTGAACTAAGGCGCAATTTAGGACTCGCCGAGTTATTTTCATCGTCGAGCATCGGGCGCGCTCGATCGTACTCGGCGTGTCCTAAATTGCGCCTTATTTCAATATGGTTAGTATGAAATTAGGATGGGGCGGCAAGCCGCCCGTGCCATGCCCTCGCCCGACGCCAGATCAGTGTGTCCTGCACCTAAGGCCGTAAATGTCTGTAGACAAAACACTAAATTTTTTTAAAATATTATTAAAAATAATATACAAATTATTTAGGGCAATAAATAAACATTTTTCCATTCTATGTAGAGTTCAGCAGACACAGTTCTCTCTACGATGAGTTCCATTGCCTGAGCTCAGCTTATGGTGCCGCTGTTGACGTGGTGCGCGTCGTGAACCAGTCGGAAGGTCCAATGGTGTTGACGATGCTGGCTTTCTTGCTGCAGCATATCATTACTACGGGTTTCTACTTCATCAGCATCATAAGTTAGTCATGAGTTACAACAGGTTTATTTATTTACCTACATATAAATAAATATTGCCAAAAAGAGTTTCAAGTCTGTACAAGCAGCGGTTTAGGCTGTGCGTTGTCTGTCAGTCAGTCAGGGCAGAGATTCTTATTGTATTAAGTGGACTAGGTATGTCCTATAACTGCATCCAGAACCACCGGAGGCTGGGCAGAAGCGTCCACTTAGTTAACGGTGGTAACACTGCCCCAAGCCACCCGCCAAGCGTGGGGATTATGGCAACTCTTCTCTATTAAGAGAGAGGCTTTCGTCCAGTAGTTGACGTCTTCTGGATGATGAGTGATTGCCACAATCCGTGAATCGAGGTTACGACTGACCGTAAGCGCCGGGACTACGAATCTACACTGCGTACTTTTTTGCTAGGTGACCCATCGTCGAAGCGGCCATAGTCAACTGTCAATCTCGTGTCTCAACTGTCAGTGTCGTATTAATTATGTAATTTAGGTAACAAAAGACCGTGTGAACTAGCTATTGCTTTGTTGCCTGTAAATCAGTGGTTCTTAACCTTTTAGTGATGAGGGACTATTTGTAATTTTTTTTGTCTTGCCATGGACCACCTATACTTACTGCTTGTAGGTAAATACAGCAATGATTATTTATAATAAAGGATTGTTCTATCTATAAATAAAACATGCAAACAACTGTTCAAAGCGTCGACGGCTGTGGCCGCTACGTCAATCGTAGCACAACTCGCACCACGCGTCGTTGTATCAACTCGTTGTTACTTATTAAAAAAATTGCCGATGGCTCCATAGACCACTTTGGGTGCTTTCAGGACCACCGGTTAAGAACCACTGCTGTAGATAGTTCAAGTCCAATTTCCAAGTTCGATTTCCAATTTTTGCAGTTTATGTCTTTGTCTCGACGGACGAACCGGCTTTTGTGATTTACGAGGTGGTATTGTTCTTATGGACCTTCATTCACGTATGCAACCTGCTGATGATCATTGAACCCTGCCATTTGACACACGAGGAGGTAAATTTATTCTCATTGTAATTATACAACGTGTAACAAAAAGGTTCAACAACACTGAAGGGGTTGTACGTACTCATCATTATGAACAACTTTTACTATGGGGCCAACACGGAAACCGCGAAATAAAAGCTGTTCCATACATTTTGTTTAAGGACAATGAACTTTTTGTATGGAAAAGCTGATATTTTTTTCGCGAATTCAGTTTTGGTCCCACAGTAAATGTTTTTCATAATGATGAGTACATAACAGTCATACCCTTCAGTACTGTTGAACCTTTTTTTACATGTTATATTTATCATACAAGATTTTATATAACGAAATATAAATTAAAAACAGTTAAACTACCTAATTAAAACTGAACTAAAATTAAAATTAATTATTAACCGATATAAGATAGTTTAAACGGTCTCTAATTTCGGGTAATGTGCCCAAAATGCTGGCCACGTTGCCCCGCTGGATTGCGAGGCTAATTTTCTGGTCCAAATATAGGCCAGCATTTTGGTCACGTGTGGATTCTTTGTCTTCCACGACAAATCCTCAAGCTTTTATTAAGTTTCATCTGTACCGGTGTCAAATCAAATCGCGTAATCAAATCTCGCACGTGAATTTAAGACCACTTACTGACGTCCGATTGAGCTGAAATTTGACAAACTTATGTTAGTTCAGTGACAATGCTGTTGCATTCTCACTATTGTCTTGTACCACCGAGCTGATCTGACGTTGGAGTCAAGAGATGGATAGTGGAACTCCTCAACGGCGATTAATAAAAACAAGAAATTAAATTGACAGCCTTATAGCTCAGTTGGTACCATGTCTGCTTTCAGAGCTGTAGGGCGTGGGTTCGATCCCCAACCAGAACAAAAATGTATTTGACGAACATAGATATTTGTTCTGTGTCTGGGTGTAGTGTGTATTTTAAGTGGGTATTTACGAAAAAATATATATTTATGTATTCTTTCAGCTATCTGGTTTCCATAATAAAAGCTTTGCTCAGTATGGGGCTAGATGGCGATGTGTGTAAAATGTCCCCCAAAATTAATGTATTAATTTTAATGTTGTATGGAAACTGCATTTAATTGTGTTAGTCTGTTCTAAGCTTCATCATTACATGGCTACTTCCACGGTATATGTAACTTTTAATTTATTTTAAATTTTATAAAAAAGATTATTTATTTACACGACTGCCCAAAAAAAGGAGTGCAATGTTTTCAGGGTTCATGTTTGTATGTAAGTATGTGAGTTTTTTTGTTCCACTGTAGCTTCTAAACGCCTGATCAGATATTATGTATGTTTGACCACGAGGAGGAATCCGTTATACTTATATAATTTCAAGCGTTTTTATTTTATTTTAAATTCTCTATAGCCTATGTACGTCGCCATTTTCAGGAGTGAATAAAATCTTAAGTTCTTTGAAATTTATATTCGTTTATGGCAGTTCGTGTTTTTTTTTTGTTTTAATATTGCAAAATGTAATTTTTGAAGATTCACAAAATTTTAATTTTGTGCTATGCAAACTATCATAATAAATTATTGTAAACAGATGAAGACTACCCAAATAGTGGTGAGCCGCCTTATGCGCTATACATACTACAAGCGCGTTCCCCTGACGTTTAAACTGGAAAAATTCTACAAGTATCTTGCCATAAATGAGGTGTGCTATAAACCGTTAAACGTCATCACCATGAACAGAGGTTTAGTGCTTACCGTGAGTATATAATGCCCTCCTTCTTGATGCCCTTTTATTTTATTTTCCTACTCTCTTTCCTCCGAGACTCTCATAATATCTTACACCTTCTATTTACTAGTAGTTAGTGCTGAAAACCAGCGCTGCTAAGAAATTAGCAGCATTATGCTGAGCACTATCCTTTTTTGTCGCACTGGACACTGCAGCGACAACTGTTACATTATTAATGTTTTATACCTACTCGTTTGTTATATTGTATTCGTGTGTAATTGGTTTTTGTTGTTGTACTGTCTTGTGTGTTAAAAAATAATCATTTTTTTCTTCTTTCTTTATACGTTAACCTTTTTTTTTCTTTTGCCTTTTGCTTTTGTAGTGGTAAGACTCTCGCAAGGTCCCGCTTGAAATTTTGCGTACCTTTGCCAGTTATTCAAACGCCAAGCAGTACTGTGCAAACATTACTCTGTTTTGGTTTGAAGGGCAATTTTACCAAATAAATTACTGTTCATGAAGATATTTGACATCTAATATTTCAGAGTGATGAGCGCAGTGCAGTGGGCGCGTGGTTTTTTTTCATGAAGGCCTCTTTTTCTTCTCACACAACAACATTACCTATAGAAAAAAAACTTGGACCGAATGTGGAGCAGAAAAGTGGGACGACATGAGAATTTTTAAATCAAAATGAATGTTGGGCCGAACACGGCATACAAAGTAGGACGAAAGCAGATTTTTTAATGTGCGACGAACTTTCTCGGGACGAAAATGGCATGAATCTTAATATCATTACACTCTTAGGCAGTTGGGTTAAAATAACACAATGTTCATCTTTTCAGATACTCGCCAGCGTAACTACTTATTTGGTCGTTCTGCTTAAAATATAATAGGAACCTAATTGATAGTAAACGGTCCTTGTGGAAGAACGCAAGAAAAAAAGAAATATTGACCGATACGATTGGAACAAAAAGTGGAAACCCTAATTTCTAGATGGTTGAACGATGCTGTAAGAAAATTCCGCAAAAATAGGCGCAACGCATGCGTACAATCGACCTTCGTCACTTTCAGAGTGTTGCCAGTGAAGAGTTCCTTAAAGATGACACCAGAATCATTGTTTTGAAAATAATTTCCTTAATTTTCTGTGTTCCGGCTTGAAGGGCAATGGAACCAGTGAAATTACTGAGTATGAAGATATTCAACATCTAATATCTCAGGGTGACGAGCGCAGTGCAGTGCGGTGCAGGATTGTGTTCACAAGTTCACAATTCTGTACTACTGTTAGTGGCGGGCATGACACTTACCACCAGGCGAACGTCTTGCTCGTCTCGTTACTTGATTACATTTTTAAAAAAAACGCCTACCCGTAGCCATAACAGAGCAGTGCTAGAGTTCAGTATTGTGAACTTGCAAACGAAACCCTGCGCCTCACTGCACTGCGCTCGTCACCCTGAGGCCCTGAGATATTAGATGACAAATCTCTTCATGCCCGGTAATTTCTCTGGTAACATGTTCCTTCAAACCGAAACACAGTAATGCTTGCAAACTTCTAGGTTAAGACCGTTTGTCCACAGCGTGACCACCACACGTCCGTTACCCGAGCGCCGTGACGGACGTGATGTGGACACGCGGCTATAGCAGAGAATAAATAATAGTACTACGTACAGAAAGTTCACTCCGCAAAGGAATTGAAATAAATAAGGACTCTATCTACTAGGCAATAAAGTAGCAATTCAACTCGCACAGCGCTGGATACGCTCGCAATATTCACCTAGATATACCGCTCTCTTTCTATCACGTATGCTTAGTTACGTGCGAAGAGTACCTCAAATAATCAACAATAAACAAACTCTCTGAAAATAATGTGACAAATCATAGCTTAAAAATCCCGGTACGTGAGACCGTGGTCACTAGTCAAATTCACGTCACCGGTGGCGGGTTAAACTCCACTAAAACGCGCTGGTGTGGTGCAGCAATTTGCATTTAGTTGAGAGTTCAGACACGTTCAGCTGTTGTACAGTCGTACAGTCACTTATTTTGAATAATTTATACTTAAGCCGTACGCTGTTTGTCCACAGCGGCCGTAACCGAGACTTTAACTAGAACGAAATGACGTCGCCGAGTAGCGGTACACAGATTACTATAGCCAGGGGGGTGTCAGGGGGGGTCGCAGTTTAGGTATGTTCGGCCGGCGCCACTGCAAGAGGAGGACATTGCAAGGCTGAAGTCAGTGGCCGCCCGCACGCTAGCGTTGTCGCACGCAACTAAGAATATGTGATAGAAAGAGAGCAGTATATCTAGGTGAATATATCGAACGGTATCCAGCGCTGTGCGAGTTGAATTGCTACTTTATTGCCTAGTAGATAGAGTCCTTATTTATTTAAATTCCTTTGCGGAGTTAACTTTCTGTACGTAGTACTATTATTTATTCTGTGGCCATGCCATGAGCCGGCAGCGCAGTGGCGGCGGCAACTGCGACCGCGTCAGACGTACTATGAGTTTTTCCATCGCTGTTATTTTGTATGGTAGCTTATATTTATGTTGGAATAACTTGTGCGATTTACACCAGTTTCTATCGCTATTATTACCAACCTTAGTAAATTTGCCTAAATTAAACCTTATGTAAAAAAGTATAAGGTTGGTAGTAGAGAACAGACAACATGATGTGGTAAGTTACGTATCGATTTATCGACAGTCTGGCACTTACACAGGATTACCCTAATTCAGAGTGCATGTGTCGTCGTTTTGGTGTGACGGGATCCGTCCGCTTTTACACCGAACCATCCAGTCTAGAAAAATACCATGCGATATAGTTTCTGTCCCCGTTAATATAAATGAGAGAGACTGAATCTCAGGGCAGGTTGTGCTGTAATGCTCTGGACTTAGGGTCATAGCACAGTATCAACCAACTCGTAAAAATGGAAAATAAATGAATAAAATGGATAATTACCGCATCAACTCGTGCCTCTCAATAAATCAGTAAATCTCATACAAAGAATACCGAATTCTTTGTATGAGATTTACTACTGCAACGCAACTAATCAACTAATCAGCATAAACTTGACTACTTTAAAGTTGTAAAATTTGTTCATAATGATGAGTACAATAATATCCTACAAGGATAACGGTGTTCAAACTAACATTCTGTATATTATTATCTTCGTCACTTGTTCGTCATTTGTTTTGTATGAGTAGGTATATTGAAATATGTTCTAAGATAACATGAAATATTATAGCATCTTCATCGTGTGTGACGGCGTTTAAAATGTTCTTTGCAAAAACAAAACGAAGAACAACAAAACGTATGAGTTAAACTTTCGCGATTTGAACACATCATTATATTTATAACCGGGACTTATAGTTAACCCGACAACAACAACAACAACTTGCCTACAACGACTTGTAGGCAAGTTTTCATATCGCGGTAGGGTTTCTGAGAAATCTGCTGATACCGTCAGTGTAGTGTGCCGTGGAAACAAACCTACGTTTTAACAAGATCAAATGAGGGTAGGACCACAACACCCTCATTTTTCACCAAGATGACCCGCATTCTTCAGTCAGCTCGCGACCACGGCCATTGGAACATGGTCGAAACGTCGAGGTAAATAAAAATAAATTTATTTGTGCGCGATTAAGTCCCGGTTATAAATATAATAAAACGTATGAGATTGACAGTTGACATTAGCTCATGGAAGATGGACCGCTACAAAAACCGCAGTGTGAATCCCCACTCGTAGTCCCTGCGCTTACGGTCAGTCGTAACCTTGCTTACGTCTCTACGTCCCAATGTTTACGTCTCTCCTCGGGCCCGCTTGTCCTTGCGCTACCCTTCACATTCGACTTCCATCCAACTGATTTACTGTGGCAATAGTAGAAAAAAAACCATTTCTACGTTAGCTTAATAAACTTTTTCCTTATCTTGACGTGATAAGCAACAAGCTCTCAACTGTATTTTTTTTATTTGCCTTCTATTTTGTTCTTAATAACTACTAGTATCTGTGTACCTAGCAGTAAGTTTTACTATGAAAAATAAAAATGTAAGGAAATGTAAAAAACACGTTTTTTATACTATCAAGTGACGAGACGAGCATGACGTTCGCCTGGTGGTAAGCGTCACGCCTGCCACTAACGGTAGCATTGCTGGAATCGTGAACTTGCGAACACGAGCCTGCGCCGCAATGCACTCAATTCAATTCAATTTATTTATTTCAATTGGGTACATTTAACAGTACACTTATGAATGGTCACATTGATGATAACAATAAAAATTATAAAATGAATACATAAAAAAATTGTAAAATCATGTATATTTTTTAAAAACAAACATGCAACATAATGTTGCCAAGTCATCGAAATGGTATAAAATATAAAAGGTATAAACTTAGTTTGGTAGTTTAGGGAATA
The DNA here is from genome assembly GCA_905404285.2 of Erannis defoliaria. NCBI lineage: Eukaryota > Metazoa > Arthropoda > Insecta > Lepidoptera > Geometridae > Erannis > Erannis defoliaria. The sequence continues at coordinate 2,122,504 of FR990090.1, read as the reverse complement.
GGTAAACACACAAAAAAAATACTAGTTATACTGCAAAATGAAATAAAAATATCTTAAAATAATGTCATACAAATGCTTCATAAAATGTCTAACTATGTACTGCGTTCATCACCCGATACTAGATGTTTTAACATCTAGTATCGGGTGAAGAACGCAATCTCATCATACCCAGTAATTTCTCTGTTAACAGTGCCCTTCAAACCACAACACAATAACTGGCGAAGGTGTGGTACTTCCCCAGGTGGACTCTGCTGTAGAGTCCTACCACTACAAAAATAGTGTATCCAGTTACATATATGTGTGACAGGCGACTTCTCTAAGCCCCTTATTGACGTGAGTGGTTCTGCCACATTGTGCATGTCCCCACTATCAATCGACGTTGTTACGTCGAGCTGTCGGTTTGTTTCGCATGTTATTGCCACATATACCCCACTTGAAATTATTGCTTTTCACTATCACTTGCTTTTCACGAAAACTCGGAGAACCAAATTATTCGGTCTACGGATAAGTGAGTAAGTTCATAGCTGAGTGGCCAGCCAGTCACGAGTTAAGGCCGTCATAGACGACGAAGATGCTATAGTATTTCATGTTAAGATTAAATAACGCTCTCCATACATTTTTGAAACATAAATTATCTTCGCCACTTGTTCGTCATTTGTTTTGTATGATTAGCGATATTTAAATGTGTTCTAAGCTAACATGAAATATTATAGCATCTTCATCGTGTGTGATGGCTTTTAGATGTCAGAGTTAATATACCGCCCGAAGGCCTCTGAGATGGCTTGTATTAGAAACATAGAACAAACATCGGGACCAATAGCTTAACGTGTCATCAGAGCCACGGTAGCGCTCAGAAATAAATGCCACTCACGGTCACTCATCCGAAGAATGACCGGACCATCCGCTGCTTATTAACATAGTAACATTGGTGATCGTTATTTAGCTACGCCACGAGCGAATGGAACCACTTCCTCCCCGCAGCGTCACTTAAAATCGTATACACACCACGGGAGCAAGTAAAGAAGAGAGCCTCAGATCTCATGTTTGTAACCCTCGGCTTCGGGAGACAATAATACATGAGATCTGAGACATACTTTACTTTTGCTCCCTAGGTGAGTAATCTTCTATTTTTTATGCAATGGAGTGAAACGAGTGAGACGTTCACCAGGTGGTAAGCGTCACGCCTGTCTATAACAGTAACAGTACCAGAATTTGTGAACTTGCGAACCAAAACCTGTCTGTCCTCTGAGATATTAGATGTCAAATCTCTTCTACCCATAGTAATTTATTACGCTCGTGGCGTAGCTTGTTATAGCGATTATTTGGTATCTCTAGTATATGTACATTCCACAAGATAATAGGTTTCATTATTTTATTATGAAAACTGACGTGGTTTTGACACATTTTTGTTTTATTCATACGGGAATACTCACGTTTAATTAAATCGGATACTCCGACTATAGTTTCGATCACATCCGGTGACCTTTTTCAAAGAGTGAAAACAGAGCCCGACGCGCGTGCAGCTGCGTCCTGCTTAGCACTGCGGGCAGCTGCGCGTCGCGCGCGCGATGACAGCGGTTGCTCTGCGGGTGAGGGGGTGGGGGCGGGTAGAGTGTCGTGCTGCGCCGGCGCTCTCTGGAGCTCTTCATCACTGGAATCTTCTCGTGCGGTGTCGGGAATATTCCAGCACGCGGAGCTCACCACGTCGCCTTCAGATACGCGGCGGAACATTCTCTCGGGTCAGACGCGCAGCACTATATCCGGTTTGACAAGGCAAAAGTGTTGGCACGCGAAAAGTTTTATGTGCCTCGTAAAGTTAGGGAGGCCATAGAGATTAGCAAGCGCCCTAACTTCAATAGAGACGGGGGATGGAATCTGCCACCGACTTGGAGACCCTGTCTTCATGGGGCCCGCGAGGGTGGACGCGTATCTGAAGGCGACGTGGTGAGCTCCGTGTGCTGGAATATTCCCGACACCGCACGAGAAGATTCCAGTGATGAAGAGCTCCAGAGAGCGCCGGCGCAGCACGACACTCTACCCGCCCCCACCCCCTCACCCGCAGAGCAACCGCTGTCATCGCGCGCGCGACGCGCAGCTGCCCGCAGTGCTAAGCAGGACGCAGCTGCACGCGCGTCGGGCTCTGTTTTCACTCTTTGAAAAAGGTCACCGGATGTGATCGAAACTATAGTCGGAGTATCCGATTTAATTAAACGTGAGTATTCCCGTATGAATAAAACAAAAATAATAGGTTTCCTTTCACAAAAAAACCCACTAAAATTAGCACCGATAACATAGTATTACTTTACAAATTCGTACACAAATTCCGAAGAAATCTATGGTGCTAGCCTGTCCAACCCATGACCTCACCATTACGAAGGACGTATTCTACCAATAAGTTTCCACAGCTTAGATGTCTTCGTTCATCCAAAACCAAACAAAAGTTGTTCAAAATATGGTCTGCCAGCTTTGAGTGTTTTGTAACAATAATATCTTCATTTCAACAAAAAAAATAACGAGGTAATTTTTTTCAAGTAAACCTTTAAAGACCAAGGCCAATCCCATATAAAATTACTTCGTTACTCGCATTTTCCCGTCATTTCCTTTTGACTCCAAACAGGTCACTAAGTAAGCAACGCGCAAACCTTATTTATTCAAGTCATCAGACAAAAGGCTGAAAAAAATCCTTAACAATCCGTTTTGGAGAGGAGGTACTACTGGTATGAGGTTTAATCGGAGAATGAGGGTGAGTTTTCGGGCAACGCTCACAAGGTCAAAATAGTCGGAGTGACGACGAAGTAGGACACACGGTGTGGAAAGCTGTGGTAGTCTCTTAGGAGATCTCGACTCAGAATCGTGAGGTTGTGGATTCAAATTCCGAGGGAAATTAGTTCTTTGGGGTTTATATTATTATAATGTTTATATTATTATTTATAATGTTATTATATATTTTATATGTTTATATTATTATTATACAGATTTTCATACAACATGCAGAGAAGAAATTCAATGGCGTACGTGAATCCATTAACTTGTAACACCAGCATGGTGGATATGGCCCAATCGGCTTTTGAGGGTAGGCGTTTGTCCAGCAGTGGGCTAATAAGCTCAGCTTATGCCACGCGCCGCGGTCAACGGATGTATTTATTTATTTAATAAACATACAAAACAGAATGCAATAAAATAATAAAAAAAAAAAAAAAACAACCGACTTCAATTAATATGGGACCACCTCGAGAGTATACCTACAATACGAAAATAAAAAAATATTTTATAAAACCGGTCCATTGACGGAGAAATCGTCGAACATAAAAAAAACATACTACAGTCGAACATAGAACCTCCTCCTTTTTTAAAGTCGGTTAAAAAATGTGTATCATGTCTCTTATGGATCCCCATTCAAAATTGGATCGTCCACATCCATTGCTTCGATTTGGGTATTTTTAGTACTTAAAAGATACCCAAAATTAGATCCATGCCAAAATTAAATCAAAATAAGTCAAAAACTCTAGGAAGCCAATCCGTGACGAGTCTTGTGAATGTTAAACATTAGTCATAGTTAGTTAGGCATTAGTGTAGTCTCAGGATGGGAGTGATTTTTAAATGCTTGGCTAAGTGATTGACCGCAACTCATCTTTATGTTAAGTGACGTTGTTATTGAAAATGGTAAACACAACTAGCCTGAATTTGGAAATGGATCTTTATCTCACGTGAAGGTGCTTGGCTGCAGATATCTCAAGATGTTTCCTTCACCGACAGCTCAATCTCATTGTTGAGATTTTAACCTTTGGCGTTCGATCCGAACGCTTTCTCCACTGAGCTATCTCGCTACAAAATGTGACGTTCGAGAATGAGTAGTAGTGCCCATTTCCACGCTCATCCCGTGATAAAGCGCTCCACATAAAGCTCTACCATAACGACTGCTCTGTCAGGAGCAAGGCGCGCAATTTATCCTTTTTCCTTTGTACAGTCGTGCGCGTAATATATAGTTTAATGATTCATTTACCACGAAAATCTACAGACTTTTTAAAATAATTGGCTTCTTTAAAGTACAGAAAACACTGTCATCAAACAACGATACACACATTTCAATAATTGCTAGGTAAGCAATAAGTATTTATTATTATTAATTAACTATTACTTATTAAATAAATTATTTGTATGGTACTTAAGACTCAATAATACTACTATTATATGATACTTGACTATAGATTACTAAATTTCTATTATTGTTAAAGGGATATTTACCGTGATAGTTTAAAACAGTGTTTTATAGATTACTAATAAAACAGTATGATTGTATCGAGCTTTTTTTTCGTCAAGGGGGTTTTCCAAATGCTAATGGATCGTTTTCAAAAGAAATCCAGAAATGACATGAAAATAAAGCCATCGTAATTTTAAGTATATAAAAGAAAAAAAACCAATTAACTATCACATTAGAAAACAATTCTAATTTAAAATACTACCCTTAAAAAAAAACAACCGACTGCAACTTCGAATACCTGGATGACAACTTCATATTTTGTAGTAATTTTGATTTGAAAACCTAACCTACTGACCCGATTTCGATAAAATTTATAAACAAAAAAAAACATACAGTCGAATTGAGAACCTTCTTTTTTGAAGTCGGTTGAAAAAACGGCACAGTACTAAGCAACGTAACGTATCACACTCCAAGAAAACAAATACACTTTTCATTAAACAACTTTTAAGAAATTAAAAAAGATATAAAGGTTTTCTACTCCAACTGTACACGAAAAAAACGGGCACCCCCCCCTTTATTAAGACATGGCCGGGTAATTTTTGATGTACATCCTTAAGTGAGGATAAGATTTCTGAAATATTACGCTCTGATTTATTAGGACGTTACAACGTATTTCATGTTGGGCTGTAAATGAGATGGGGGACGGAAATTATTTCTAGCAGTTAATCCGGTTGGAAAAGTTTCATGTTTTTTAATCAACAAGGTTCGATTAAATTTGGTAAGTACTTATATCGCTGTTGGCGTAGCTAGATGGAGATAAAGATAAAGATTCATTTATTTGCATTAGACTATTAAAAGATCACCGACAATAGGCTTGATGACTGGTTTTTTTTATTGTCCTATTAAAATGTGGCCCATAAATATAGCTGATTAATGAAAACAAAATGAAAATCTGATCAAAAATAAGCAACTTATAAGCATTTTAATATCATGCTAGACAGAGAGGCGAAACAGCAAATCGTGACGTCACTTCTCAGTGCGCCATATAAATTCTATTCTGACAAGTAAGGCGTGACGTCATTTTTTGTTTTGTGGGAAAGGGACAGAGTTGTCTCTAACAAAAACTTTAAACGCACGCAATATCAGAACATTATTAACCGATTTAAATTATTTTTTCAATAAACATACTATATTTACTTAAATTCTTCATCAAAGCCATTGGTTTCAACGATTTAAACATCAGTCATCTACCTTATTCAGTCAGTCCTGGGTGTGTGACCGGAGTCGCTTATAGGATGTATAGTCAACCCACACGTACCACAACCACAACACATCGCAAAATGTGGTGACGCTGTGGCTACGTGTGAATAGTGTCGATGCAGCTGTTCGCAGTTGCGTTGTGGTACCGAAAAAATGTCGATGTGGTTGCGTTGTCGCTAGCAGTTGCGATGTGGTTGCGTCGTTTGCAGACACAGTTCGACTCTGGCTTTCATAGAGCGCGCACTGTCGTTGCGTCGACGCAACGTTGTGTCTGCGATGTGGCCGGCGGCTATTTCACTGTGTAGCTGGTGGTTGCGTTGTGGTTGCGTCGTCGTTGAAATGTGGTTGCGATGTGGCCGGTATCAACCATGTGGTTGATAACGATGGCAAAATATGGTACGCGCAAATTCTACTATTCAATTTCAATACAAAATATGCGCCCGACCACGTGTTGTGGTTGTGGTGAGGTTGTGGTACAGGGTTGATCCTAAGATATTAAAGGCATCAAAAAAAGGTAAAAAAAAGTCAAAGGATGTTATAGGATGAAGGAGTGAAGCATGTGCACCCGAAACAAGTAACTATGCCCCAAGAACAGTGTGCAGTTCCCTTTGAAAGGCAATGCTACCAGATAAATTACTGGGCATGAAGAGATTTGACATCTAATATCTCTGGGCGAAGAGCCCAGTGTAGGGCGTAGGATTTTGTTCGCATGTACACAATTCAGGTACTGCTACTGTTATGGGCAGGCGTGATGCTTACCACCAGGCGAACATCTCTTCGTCACTACGCGCATTTGAAGTAAGACGCTCGAAATGCCATTTTGCAACAGATTAAAATTGATCTAATTACGATGCCATGTGGTTTGGTTTCCTACGCGTCTATATAAATTGTATTTTTGAGTATTCTCAGTTTAAAACATGTCATTTTGGTAGAATTGTCATTAAGCGCATTTACACTTAATGCCGGCTAGTGCGGCCCGTCACATTTCCGTTCTGTTCACTTCTATCTTCAGTGCTGGTAGCTTATTAAAAGTTTCAATAATCCCAATAAAGAACTGTCTACAGCAAATCCGAGCATACTTCCAAAATTAGGAGATTGGTGTATCACTCCATTGAACATCAAAAACTTTACCAATTAAGCTTAGCTCAGTGGAGCTACATCTCACTACGTTTAGTACTACCGAAGCATAATACTACTTAACCTTGTATAAGTAAACAACTTCTCTATTATTCACAGCACATTTAACTTGACTAAGCACCAAAATGTACGAATGATGGCAGTACATGAACTTTACACAAATAAAATAAATATTGGATTTTTGACACAGCGCCATCTAGCCTAATGTTAAAAAGTTAAAAAGTAAAGATAATAAACTTTTAAAATATACTTTATGTAATATTTTTTTTTTATATTAATGGCCAATTTTTTTTATTTTTTTTAAATAATTACTAGCTAACTAAATAATATTATAAACAAACTCCTACTGATTTATAGAAATAGTATCTGTTTGGCTTAGTGCCACTTTTCCGAGTAACCCCTTGTTGAGAAGCGAAGCAACCTTTACAATATTTTTGTCTACCTAAAACATTTCCACTAAAGCTTAGTCAATTTGTAATAGAAATCGGGCATAGATACAAAATTAACAATAGCGTCCAACACGTGCAGTTTTGGGAAATAATAACATTTTAACGTTTTACTATAACTATCAGTAAAATTCATAGAAATTATCGTATTTTAGATGCGCCATAATAGTAAAGTTAAACGATAGCAACAAAGCTAAGAAACAGACAAATAGTCATATAGTAATTGTTGTTTTGTTCTTTAGTTGGAGCCGAAAGACAGCTGCATTTTATTGATTTAGAAACTTGGGTTTGGGTGGGAATATTACCAGGTAAAAATGAGATATCCGTTAGGTAGATAGGTATGATGCTATGTATAATATTGAGTATGGTATTTTTAGGTCTGACTTAGGTATATTGTGTTGATAAGAGTATTCGTGAATTCTGATTGAACTGTAACTAAATAGATACTCTAAGTAACACATTTGTTTGTAGCCATGCATGCTAGATTTAAGACCACGATGTAAAATAAGACAAGCTGTTTAAATGTATAAAATAATGTGTGAGTGCCTAGAGCATCTTCATTAGGTCTTAAACTACAATAATTAAATAATCCAATGTTGCACACCTATATCATGTATAATGCGTATTATATCAATTTAGAATGATGGTAGGTAAATACGTAAATACTACGTTCGGCCATCGCAGTGCGAATTTACGATGGGGTATGTTCTTAATAAAGACAGTTAGGACCAACATATGATGTAATTGATTAGTAAAAATGTTAGTGTAGTATTTTGTCTTTTGTAACCCGTGGTGCCATCTAGGGAGCGCGCATGGAACTGATAAAATACAGCTCTCTATAAAAGTCACCCCACCAGGGAGGCTCGGCGTAGTCCGTCAGTTGATTTAAGCGCTTACGCATCATGCGTATAGCTATCCGTTAAATATCCGTAGTCCGTCAGTTGATTTAAGCGCTTACGCATCATTCGTATAGCTATCCGTTAAATATCCGTAGTCCGTCAGTTGATTTAAGCGCTTACGCATCGTGCGTATAGCTATCCGTTAAATAGCCGTAGTTCCGTGTATAGTATTACTGTATTGTTCTGTACTTAGTTATTTTTGTGTCAAACTGTTTGTGTGTGTCAAGAAATAAAATAATTTAGTGTTTTTCTCAAACTGTCGGTTTTATTATACGTTCGCGTGCTTTCGAATCCAATAACCCTTGCGCCTAAAAACGCCCGTTTACAACACCCCTATTTCTAAAAATATTGTGAGGTATTACATTAGCATCGCACAAACATTAGCATTAGCGGTGGTGCTGTTAGGTATTTAATTTAATTATTTAGACATAATTTAAATTAGGTTTTCTCTCTATGTATGGAGTTGTTCTGAAATAATTTGATTATTATTATTATATATATTATGGTCAATTTTGAAGGCTTTAATTGACAGATCTATAGTAATTAAAATATCGCTGTCACTTTTTTATCAGACATTTAACTAAGGCCAGCAATACTTTAGCTAGTTTAGTTCTTTCAACTTAAACCTTTAAAATTAACCACATTATGTTCAAAAACCTTGAACGAGATACTTAGCAGACGCTAAGTATCTAAATAGTACTTAGATAATCCTATAAAATATAAATAACCCAGCAAGCTGCTTTGAGAGAATTCAATTCAATTTTAATTCGAGTGAAGTTCAGTCACTGCAGTAAACTGCTTCCAACATGCAGCCTCATTTCCATGTGCGCTGTAAATAAATGCAGTTTATGTATCGTGAATAACGAGAAGGAATTAAAGTAATGCGAGAAAATACTAACACACTAGAAGATATCCAGACACTTAGAGTCATAGCACATGACATGTATACTCGTACATCCTTCGGAAGCGGTTTTAACTGTTCATCACCGTCTCGCCTTATTAGCGTCGCCGTCAACCAGGCGTCAACCTAACGTAAGCACGTAACCAACGCAGTTCAGCAGCTCCGGCACCTCGACTACGCTACGGCTTGGCAACCTCGCGCTTACGGCAGTCGTTCATCATCATCCCGGAGACGTCCACTGCTGAACGAAGGCCTCCCCCTTAGACCGCCACACTGTACGACAACCTGCCATTTGCATCCACCAGTTGCCCGCGACTTTTACAATGTCGTCGGTCCACCTAGTGGGAGGCCGCGCCTACGCTGCGTCTTCCGGTTCGCGTAAGGCGTCTCTAACAAAAACTTTGAACGCTCATATATCAGAACATTATTAACCGCTTTAAATATTTTTTTCAATAAACATACTATATTTACTTAATTTTTTATCAATGCTATTGTTTTCAACGATATAAACATCAGTCATCTACCCTATTGTCCACGCACCGGTTCGCTATCGAGAGCTTGTCCCAAGTCGAGGCGATACAACGGAATTTTGTACAAAGAAAACCGAACGGCTCGAGTCGACGCGGTGATGATTCGTTTACGAGTTGATATGTGTGCTATAACCTTTACAAGTACTCTTGCGTAAATTAAGTACGTACGCATGCTTACGTGGAAAAGTAGTATAGAGCTGAAATGAAGTCGCTGTGCTGATCTTTGCGAACAATAAATCATATAAAGTTATATATAAGTAGTTATAAAGTGGTAAGTTATGTATAAGTTTCATATAATTTTTATCCAAACCAGTTCAATCGTTTGGTTTTTATATCAGAACTAGAGGTCCCCCACGACTTCGTCCGCGTGCGGAATAAATACGGACCGCTCCTCAAATTCTCCACTTTTAATCATTTTTAAATTGAAAAAAAATACAAATTTTAAATTTTCAAAACAGCATTTTTGTTTTTTTTTTTTTAATTAACTATCCAAATCCTAATTATCGAGACTAAAAGTTTAAAAAACAAAGGACTTTCATACAAACTTACCAACTATACCAAGGGGGGGCTTGAGGGGCGAATTTCGAAAAATCCTTTCTTAGTACACCCCTCCACGTCGAGACGAATACACCCTCCAAATTTCAAGTCTGTACGACCAGCGGTTTGGGCTGTGCGTTGTCTGTCAGTCAGTCAGTCAGTCGGTCAGGACAGAGCCTTTTATTATATAGCGCTCGTGGCGTAGCTTGTCTAGGTGATTCTAATCGATCACCGATGTTAAGCAACTGACGGTCCGGTCAGTCTTCGGATGGGTGATCGTGAGTGGCATTTATTTCTGAGCGCTACCGTGGGTCGGATGACACGTTAAATTGTTGGTCCCTGTTGTTTGTTCTAGTTTCTATAACAACAATCGTCAGCCATGTCAGAGGCCTTCGGGCGGCACATTAACTCTGACACTAGGGCTGGCCACTCAGCCTATACGAACTTATTTACTTTATTATATTACATAACTGGCAAAAAGATCTCATCCAGGTAGTCGAAAGTCGGTTGTTGTTTTTTTTTTTAAAGTATTACAGCTTAGAAGGTACTGTCTATCCACATCTTCATCCACCTGGAGACGTCTCCGTAGACCGCCACACTGTACGACAAACTGCCATTTGCATCCACCGGTCAGCCCGCGACTTTCACAATGTCCTCGGTCCACCTAGTGAGAAGGCCTACCTACGCTGCGTCTTCCGGTACGTGGTCGCCACTCCAGACGTCGCGCCTATCTGCGTAGTACCTGCGTAACTTTTTTACAAGGTGTTTATTACATGGTGACTACATCATTCATGAAAAAATAATTGTTATATAAAAAATTTGTACATCATTAGCCGTGTAACAATTATAGTGATTTTTTTTTGGCGGCAGAATATCTGATTCTTTTTTTTAAACGAGGCTTGCTTCCATCTTGTCTGATGCAGTCTACGATAGAGCACGCTTGCCTAGAAGAAACCGATTCACTCGTGAATTGAAGACAACCAGAATACAATCGGGCAGCGCATTCCACTGTTTAGTTGTACGCACAAAGAAAGTGGAATTAAACCGCTTCGTATAGGCTTACTTCAGTGATATCAGATATTCAGTGACTTTCGTATGATCTTCTATAAGAAAAGGAGACGTACCATCAAGGGAAGCTCTACAACTAAAAGAAGGAGACTAATGCCGTTTGCCGATGGCGATCGTGTGTCCACCGCGCCGATATCGGTGGTTCAGGTATAACTGGGCGCAGCGCCGTGCGACGGTAGTGTGTGCTTATGAGTGTGTGGACAAGAACCGGTCACGCTGAACTACTGGAAACTTCGGTGGCCGGGATGACGGCGCTCGGGTGACGGACGTGCGGTGGACACGCGGCTATAGTAATCTATGTATCGCTGCTTCGGCGACGTCATCTTGTTCCCGTTGTTGTCTCGGTGATGACGTCGGTAGACAAACGGCCTAAAAGACACGAAAACAAAAATTGCAAGCAAGAATAAAAATAACTCTAGCAATGTTGGTTGGTTCAACAGTTTCAAAGGAAGCAGTCTCTTTAACGTCGGAGCTCGCCCAGATCCCAATTTCATGGATAAAATATATTCCCAATGCCTTTAAAACCCAATAAATGACTGTTCAACCGTATTGCGTCTTCTGCCGTATCTCGGATCTTGATTCCTATTGTGAGATCTGGGAGGATGGAATAAGACGGAAATGGACTTTAATTTTTGTCATACTTCACACTAATATTTTATTGTAAATGCGAAATTTTGTTGGTATGTGTGTTTGTTTGTTACCTCTTCACGCTAAAACCTGCCTGCGGCTGCTGTCTTCTTTTCAACCGACCTCAAAAAAGAGGTTCTCAATTCGACTGTATGTAAATTTTTTTGTACGTATGTTACGCGATTACTCCGCCAATTATGAACTTATTTTGATGGTTCTTTTTTGTTTGGTAGGTAATACTTCAGAAGTGGTCACATATAAATTTTATCGAAATCGGCTTAGTAGTTTGGTTAGTAGACAATATGAAGATGTCATCCAGGTATTCGAAGTTGAAGTCGGTTGTTTTCAGTTTTAAAGCGTATTTAAAATTAATTTATTTTTGTTTTTAAGTATATTACATATTAATCAGGTTCTTAGAAAAAAATTTGTTGTTCATAGGTATAATTATATTTAATTTATGTTCTTGCTTCGAATTTAAATATAAAATAGACAGATAGATATCACCTCAGATGACAATCTATAAAAATAAATTTCTCATGCTATCCAACCATTTGAATTTAAGTCCTCTTCCATGTTTTTGTATCGTTCTAAGAAGTCCTGGCAAGGGCAGCGCGATATTCAAATAGTCCGTTCCGATCTCCCATGCAGATTCCGGGTGTATTGATCACCCCGGCATTTATATTGGATTTTCGCGCCAATTGCCGGTCCTGTACAAGCAAATGCCGCTTTCTTTGTCATAAAGTGATAATAGAACCGAAAATAAATGTAATGGATTAAATAGTTAACAAGGGTGCTCTTAAGGGACAGAATACCGCTATCTCGCTTGTGCATTTCAAAACTTTTCAACCGACTTTAAAAAAGGAGATTATGTATGTTACGCGATTACGCCGCCAATTATGAATTAATTTTTATTGGTAGGTCATACTTTAGAGGTCCTGACCGACGGACCTGGACGGACTTGGGTATGTCCTTAAACTGCGACCAGACCCACCGGAGGACGGGCAGCAGCGTCCTCTTGGTTAACGATGGTGAGCATTCTGCGATCCCCAAGCCGCCTGCCAAGCGTGGGGATTATGGCAACACCCCTCTATAAAGGGGGAGGTCTTCGTCCAGCAGTGGACGTTTTATGGCTGACGACGACTTTAGACGTGGTCCCATTATACATTTATAGAAATGGGTTCAGTAGGTTGGTTTTTAAATCAAAATAACTGGAAAAAAAATATGTGTCATTCAGGTAAAACAAATTGAATTCGGTTGCATAAAAAAAATTTTTTTTATAAATCTCTGAATATAGCTATGACGAGACGTTAGTTATATAGTTAGGCGAGATGGCAGTCAAATACAAGCCTATATTGTAATAGCAAAATAAAAAATAAAAAAACGCGCTGGTTGAAATTAATGAGAATAAGATTAAAATGGTATAAAAAACACTAAATTTTGATTCAAGCAAACTGGGCATAACATAAATAATCCTATTTATAAGTACTAAACTTGTATAGATCAATTTTTTTTAAGAACCTTTATATGTTAACCTTGAACCTTGTTATTGTTAGCAATTTCACCGACTGCGATTTTTCATTTTATGTTTAGTCATTTTATATTTTCAAAAATAGTCAAATGTGCGAGCGAGATAGCGGCGCGTGGTGATCTGAGCCTTAAGAGGGAATCTCGTGAGCGATAGTCCATGCAAACGTATTCCTCTATTTCTTCATGGATAATGCCTTTAGGGCCGGTTTTTTGATCCGTATAGTTAAGCCAACTAATAGTTAAAATCCCAATAATTCGGTTGATTCATAGTTAGCATGACCAGTGGTCAAAAATGTAACTAATGGTTAACTAGTTAACTATAGTCAGTTTAACAAATGGTTATGTCGATATTGACCACGGATCAAAAAACCGGCCCTTAGAGCAATCATTGACATGTTATTTACTTGTTTTCAGCAATTACCTAATTATTAAAGTTAAAAGAAATACAATTCTTTAAATATTTTCATATTAATCTTCGGAGAGCTATGTTTTCTTTAGCAATTAATTGCTGAAAAAAATAAAATGACAGGGACATGTCTACAGCAGACCTAGGATTTATAAAAAAATGCTCTAGGCACTAGGAAGAAAATAGGAAAATACGTTTGTATGGAAAATCAGTCTATTAGAGCATAGCTGCTATTGTGTAGTGGTAAGTACAAAGAAATCCCGGGTGGTTGTGGTCAAACGTGAAAAGAAGCCTGTAAAGTATTAAAACTGGGTATGAAGAGATTTAACTTCAAATATCTCAGGGTGACGAGCGCAGTGCAGTGCGGCGAAGGATTGTGTTCGCAAGTTCACAATTCTAGCACTACTTCTGTTAGTGGAAGGCGTGACGCTTACCATCAGGTGAAAGTCTTGCTCGTCTCGTAATTTGAATGTATAAAAAAAAAGATTTAATAAAAATTGCGTATTTTTATTTTCTTTCGCCATACTATATTAACCCCATCAACATCATCATAAAATTCCCTGATTAAAATTCCATTAAAATTTCCTGATTAATAAATATTTTTTCAACATTTAGTATATTATTTTAGTACAGACAATATCGTTTGCATTATCAGTTTTTATTTTTATTTTTACCAATCCTATTACGACTTCAATTTTGACATTGTACTTATTTTAGTAATTATAACAATGTACTTATTAATCATTTCATTGTAATGTTATTAATAAAATAAACAGGATTAATTATAAGTAAACTTAAGCATACGAAAAGAAGTTAAATTGAAATCTGACTCGTATAAAATTCTGTAGGTGATAATTTTCCTTGAGCCCCGGTATATAAACTATCTCGTTAATAAATCATCTTTGCTATTTCTACAACTAGCGACTCTTTCCTCAAAGACTTGGAACAAGATATCTCGTTAGCCTCTCCCATAATTAAGAAGGCGTACTGTTGAGATTGAGACAGAGACTAATGTTCAACCAAGCATTACTGTGTTTCGGTTTGAAGGGCAATGTTACCAGCAAAAATTACTGGGCATGAAGAGATTTGACATTAAATATTTCAGAGTAACGAGCGCAGTGCAGTGAAGCGCAGGCGCAAGCGCAGTTTTGTTCGTAGTTCACAATTCTGGAACTGTTACTGTTAAAGGCAGGCGTGAGGTATACCACCAGGCAAACGTGTCGTCCTTTAGTGGACTAATAAAGTTGTACTAAGGAATTCAAACATAGTTGATAGATAGAAGTTAGATCAATGATTTCTATGTTTAGATACGCCCGAGTTAAGAAATCGTAAGTCTCTCTCTCTAATTCTCTTTGACAAAAAATCAACGCCATCTCTCGGACTTTACGTGCAGCGACGCGCGACAACGGGCGCGATAGCATGGTAGAAGAAGCGCAAACTGTACGAAACTAGAAACGGCTTACCTATTACCAAATTTTTTTTTTTTTGTTAAAGCAAGTTTAGTTTAACTTTAACTATTGAATTACCGGTCATAAGAAACGCCACCTTTTTTAACTGTATTTTTAAATGTAATGTTTACAACCCTTCACCACACAGTTAGTTTGGCAGTTTGCACCCAAGTAATCACGTCGGACGTGCGTTGCAGACTGTGCCGGTTTTGGTGTGAATGCGTTTCTTTGACAGCGATGAATGGGCGACATTTCAAAATGGCGTCCAACCCGTCCCTACTATGTATGTCTATGACATCTATCATTTGTACAATGGAAACTGCGCTAGATCAGGCACTGTTTCCATAATTCCCTTTGTGCCAATGGCACGCTGTACTTTCTTATCACTTAATTAGCAGTTCTTAGCTTTTCCTCAACGTCGTCTTTTCTTGAACGACTTCGTCTTTTCTATCAAATATATTGCAGTTTTATGCGTATCTAATCGTATTTACCGTGATTATGTTGGGAATCGAGCTTCCAACGTTAGGATTCAGTTGTATCAGTTGCATTTACCTTGTTTTAAATTGTTTTTTTTTTATGGAACAGCAATTTATTTTTGACTTTTAATGTTTTGTTTCACAGAAGAACTTCTTCAAAATATTATGGTTTTCATAATCCCCACGCTTGGCAGGCGGCTTGGGGATCGCAGAATACTCACCACGTTAAACGAGAGGACGCTGCTGCCCGCCCACCGGTGGTTCAGGATGCTGTTACAGGACACAACAACAGTTACAGAAAAATTAATGCTTAGCAGTTGGTGCCTGCATCTTGTCACAGCATAGACTGAATAAGCACGAAGTGGCTACCAAAGCACGCCTCCACTCCGCTTCCGCGGTGGAAGCACCGCTTCGATTCACTCCCACTTTAGCCTTTTCATCAAACCTCTCCGAGTCGCATCTGTAACCGGGCTTGTGCATTGTGTTCTATTGACCATTCCACAAACTAAGCCAAAAAGCTAATAGAACTAATCATTCTTAGGACCAATATAACTACATAATGAACTAAGAAATTAGTAATATTGCTATTAATGATAACAAATCTCAGGATGTATTAACCATTTTAATATATCACAATACTATTTTAGGATCGACAAACACAAGGACAAAAAATAATGATGCCGGTAAAATTACATGTGCATGTATCATTATGACTAAATTAGTTTATGACTAGATGCGTATGTCTAATTATAATAGGACAAAAATCAGTAGGTATTTCAATTTTTAGGACCCCTAAAGCACAGATAACAGTAATGCTAAATGGGCATAGCAACAATAGTACTGATAACTGTTTCCTCGTATCCAGGGTTGGTTTTGGGACTATAGGATACAATAACCTATAATGCAATGGAATTTATTCATGCGAAGACCACGATTTGGAAATATTGTTTCTTAAAACTTAAACTTACCGTTTCTGAAAACCAAAACCGTCACCGAAATGGAAGAATTTAACAATAATAGATATGTAGGTACCTGAATTATGAGATGTTACCGAAAATATCCACAATACCACGCAATCGCAGAGACAAATAATAACCCCGTCGCACCGTCTCATCAAGTTGGAAAGGTCAGTGTATATTTTGAGTCCCGCGATCTACAACCAGCATCCATTCGGGATGCTCCTTCCAAACGTGCTTTAAAACCAAGCTGAGAGCGTGGTTAAAAGAGAATTTGTTTTATGACATGAAGCTTATTTTAAAATAAGAGATTATTAACGTATTTTATTGTATAATTATTTTATTAAGTGATTATATTTTCCGACATATTTAATGAAATTTGACGTGTAACTTTGGTGTAATCAATAAACAATTGTATTGTATTGACAACAAATTTAAAACGGACATAACATATTATTAAATTTCAAGTATATAATTATAATACCCAATTAAATTAATAAATTTAATAATTAAGTATATATATATATATATATATATATATATTAATAATTTAATTAATTAATTAGTAATTGTACCTACCCTGATTATTTCTAAGTTGTTCTATATTTCTGGTGTGCAATAAATATATATTGTATTGCATTGTATTGTATAATAATTGCAATGTCACCAAACGCATGTTACTACTCTTGCATAGTGCACGTGAATGTATTATAATTATCTTTAATAACTTAATCTGCTTTTTTATGACTTTTGTGTTCTGAAAAGGCATTGGTCCCATAACACTTCCTTGCGAGACACCGAAAGTTAAATCGCCGTAATGGTTAGATTATGACTTATCTCTAAAACATTTATACCTACCTATACCTATAAGACAATTTGAAAGAAATCAAAAAATACTTTGTATTTCGTGTCCCATTTTAAACCAATTTCATGGTTACTCTCCATACCACATATCCCAAAAGCTCGGATTACTCGTCAATGGCTCCCCGCAGAGCAACATGTAAATTCCGTGGTCACTCGATACTCGACAGCGATTATATTGATAGGCAGTAGATATGAGGTCGTATCGAGACAATTCGATTATTTGCACCCGGTCCATTTCAAAGAGATTTGGCATGCAGCTGCATTTAAAAATTTGCTCTTGACTTTTTGATTAAGTTTGGGCTTAATTTTTAGTTACACTAGTGACTAAAATATTTATAATTTTTATCACGCTTATAATATCAAGTCTGCGGGAGTGCGTGTGTTTCATCTTGACTCAAAAGATGTAAGTCAAATTTGGAATAGAGATAGCGACTTTATAATGACACATAAGTTACTTTTTATTACAAAAATATGGAAGGAACCCCTTGGAATATATTGTATTTCAAACTCAAAAAATCATGTGACAAGAAGAATTTGCAAAATACTTTTCAAAATTAAACGAAGATAATAAGAAATAACTAACTAACTTATTAATCGACGACGCTGATCTCAGCGGCATTATTTGTAAGCGCGGCTGACAAAAGCGTCTAATTTCAGCGTGAAGAATTCAGGGATAGAAAAGTAACTCCTCCAAGATAATGCAGTTTGAACAAAAAAGTAATCGTTCGCATATTGCACCCATCTCTAAAATTCTGAATACGAAATCATTTCTAGCATTTCTGTGCGAACTTGTATTATCGTTCGATAACGGTTCCATTTTCAGAAATAACCAAGCTTAGGACTAAACGTAATTATTCATAGCGCTCTTGATACAGCGTGCCGGTTTTTAAAAGGAGAAATTGTCAATATAAATGTTTACTGGCCAATTTCTGTGCCCTGTTTTTTGTTTCTTCTTTCCTCCTATGGCGTCGCACTTTGTGCATTTGCCAGTGCCAAGTTTATATAAAGTTTTGGGTCCGTGAGCCGTTGAAATCCCACTGTTGGGTAAGGCCAACATTTGAATGTTGATTTAGTTGTATTTGCTGACCTGGTAGAGTTGGCAGATTCACATTTAAATTGACAAGTTTCCGACAAGTCAGTTTCTAAAACCAAATTCAATGATAATGATTTTGTATTATTGCTGTGGTTGATGTGGTCCAAAATTGATACTTTGAACAATAACCAGTAATAGCAGTTAGACATTTTTTTTTTGAATTGAATATTTTATATGAAGTGTTTGTGTTAGTGTTCTAATAAATAAAATAAATTTAAAAAATATTATATGTATGTGTAAATGTTTTTTTTTGATAAAATTATTATGTTTACTTTGTCTACTCTGTTTTTAAAGCTGAAACATTTTTTTCCCCAATAATACGCTTTTTTAAACAAAACAACCAACTTTCAAATACGTAGGATGACATTTTCATTATTTTCCATTTATTTTGATTCATTTCATTAATTTAAAAACCAAACTACTAAACCAATGTCGATAAAATTTATATGGAACCACCTCTGAAGTATCACATACAAAAAAAAATACATCAAAATCAGTTCATAATAGGGTAGATGACTGATGTTTATATCGTTGACACCAATAGCTTTCATGAAGAATTTAAGTAAATATAGTATGTTTATTGAAAAAATAATTTAAATCGGTTATAAATATTTTCTGATTTAGAAGCGTTTAAAGTTTTTGGTAGAGACAACTCTGTCCCTTTCCCACAAAACAAAAAATGCCGTCACGCCTTACTTGTCAGAATATAATTTATATGGCGTACAGAGAAGTGACGTCACAATTTGCTGTTTCGCCTCTCTGTCTAGCATGATATTAAAATGCTTATAAGTTGCTTATTTTTGATCAGATTTTCATTTTCTTTTCATTAATCAGCTATATTTATGGGCCACATTTTAATAGGACAAAAAAAACCCAGTACATCTAGCCTATTGGCGGAGTAATTGCGTATTACTTATTCAGATGTAACCAAATAAAAAAAAAAAAAAAGTTCGGACGAATTATTGAGAACCGCTTTTTTTGAAGTCGGTTTAAAAAACCGTGTTCTTTTGTTGAGCGTAAACGAGAGAGAACTAAATCCTCCAAGGCGTAAACACTAAAAACACCTCCTCACGAGCCACTCTACAAATACAAGAATTTAAACGGACTGGCGGCTTTTCTAAGGTTATTAGGATAATTTTATTAATATCACTAGTATTATATAAGATGTAGGTACATAAACCAAATAAGAAAATACATCAACATGTTTAAAAAACCTTTATTACGTTGTACTAAAACTTATTGCTAGGTACCACTATCCAGATATTTATTTACAAATTTAATTCTAAGTACATCCACATAAAATAAACTTACTTAATTAGACCTATTATTACTAAAGCTTTTGCGCTTTCTAAAATGTTTTAACGTCCAGTTGCACAATTCAGATTGAATGTTAATTTGGGGCTTAAAAATCGCTGCTTAAATAAACAAAATGTCAATTTCAACGACAATGCAATCAAAAATGAATTACACAATGCTGATTGTCACTTAGCTTTGAGCGGCGTTTTTAAGTGAAGCTTTTAAGTGTGGCTAATGTAACGTACCCCTAATTAAAAAGTTATTTAAAAGTCTGGTATATTCAGAAGTAAGCAGAACCACGCAGCCTCTACAGTTATTCATAATGATAAACACCAATAAAACCATCACATGGCTCATGAGATAACCGCCATGTGGGATGTTGATACGACGATAATTGTCCCGATAAACGGTTTCATAGTGAAGAGCCTCGACTGATACTACAAGAGGCTCTCGCTAAGCGGTTGGGGTCAAGGGTTAGGTCCAAAAAGCAGAGGTACTTTTCAGAGCACGCATTGTCATGAGGTTTCTCGCTCTGCAACCTTAACCACCGACAGCTTAAAAATATATGAATACTGGAAATCTAAGACTAAATAATTATCCTTAGCATTAAGCTAATCTTCATTCCAAATCAGTCATATAAAAGTGCCTTCCCCAAACACAAAAAGGATCATTACTGATTTATTAGACTATCAACAAATAATGATTGCAGACATACAAAATAATGTAATAGACATACCTATTTATATCAGCCTCACACCCGAAAATTATTAATAAAACAATGTCAGACATTGAGTCTCGCTTTGAAACGATTCTCAGAAGGGCAGATAAATTTACTGTTTCTACTTAATTTATATAAATAAACGGATATTTCTTTATGTAAATAATATAGTGTGCTATTTTTAGTCCAAACATTAATTTGCAATATAACTAGATATGAGTGGAGACCGTAGACACTGAAACGGTTGAAATTCCAGGTTTGACATGATTTGCGTTGGAGTCTTCTTTTTCCTTCTGTGGTCTTTTTGGTCCCAGCAGGGCTTTCTGTAGAGCACAAGCGGGAGCTTCCACGAAGAGGTATAGAAGCAAGGAGAAGAAATACGTAGTAGTGACAATACCAGCATAGAGCATAATCTGAAAAAAAAAGAAGAATTATTTAGAAAAGACAAAACTTTGTGCAATGCGGAATCTCGATTGAGTAACGATATGTGGAAAAAGCACAGTACTTAGATAGATAAGAAAAACTTTCAATCGGCTTGCTTTAGTCACTTGTCTAAGTTTTTTTTTCTTTGTTGACCCATGGCACTTACGTTTCACTTATGGTTTTTGTTCTCAATACGATAAATAAAAATAAAAACGGAAGATTTTTTTATGCTATGGAGTGCCGAGCCGAGTGAGACGCTCGCCTGGTGGTAAGCGTCACGTTTGCCATAACAGTAGAAATGTCAGAATTGTGAACTTGCGAACAAAATCCAGCACCGCACTGCACTGCGCTCGTCACACTGAGTTATTAGAATTAGTATTTTTTTTGTTTTGGGAGTTGAATTGCTACTTTATTGCCTAGTAGATAGAGTCCTTATTTATTTCAATTCCTTTGCGGAGTGAACTTTCTGTACGTAGTACTATTATTTATTCTGTGGTACTGTGTCTGATTTCAATGTTGGCCCCATTGTAAAAGTTGTTTGTTTTGATGTACAGAATATGCCCACATAAACTTACGGCAGTAAAGAAACTTACGGCAGTATAATCAGTAGCGTAAAAGCTTCTTCTCAGCTGCCCCCCATAGGTCCGAAGTACGGTGGCATGGAGTAGCATGGCGCAGTAGGAAAGCCTGCCTAGAGGCTGCAGGGGCCCCCACTCCACAGCACTTACGTAGATTCCTGGAAAAGGAATATAAAGCATTCAAAATTAACCAAAAACACCATACATAAACACCGGTATTGTTTCACTCATCATCAAAACAAACAAAAAATTGTTTATTGTTTCATAAACATAATATGAACAAAGAATTTGAACAACCCTGCCTGCAGCTTTAGCGTGAGCTGTGTTGCAGCAGACAGTGTCTTCCCAGAATATGAGATAACAATAAAAATGTAACTAATACCTAACAATAAATGTAGATATATGAAAATGGTGTGTGTTGTTGTGAGTGTAAGTGTGTGTGTGTGTGTAGGTGTAGGGTGCATGTATGTGTGCATATGTGGTTGTGAGCGGGGAGAGAGAGAGAAAGCTAATCCACCTTTGTTAATAGAGTTTCTAGGGTTTCGTAATCAAATTGTTTTAACCACTCGTGTATAAATACTTTAAGTTTATAGCTATTCACATTTTTAAAGTTTTTCTTAACATTGAGCTTATTGTAAAATAATGGTGCCATAATATGGTTATAATGCCTCCACGTTAAAGCGCACTTGTAGCCTGGGACTGGACATTTGTCGCGTCTCTTATCAGAGACAGGTAGGTGAGGGACTATTTCCCTGTGGTACCTTTCAGACAGTTACTAATATAAATTTTTCTAACTGAAATAACATCACATTGTTTATAGAGATCAGTAGTGGGATGTCTAAAATGTAGGAACATAATTACTTTAAGCAGAGCGCGTTGTGAACGTTCTAAGTCCAGCATGTGAGTTTTGGCAGCGCCATCCCATGAGCATAATAGTGCATAATAGGCTATTGTATTTACAATAGCCTATTATGCACTCGCCAAGTGCCTTATATGTTTGAATGGGGAGCTTTTTGTCAGCAACTGGGAGGAGCTGCTTGAACACAAAAATAAGTTTCCTGATTCGTTTAGAAAGAGCTTGTATATGTGGTCGCCATGTCATCTTCTCGTCAACTGTAACTCCCAGATATTTAATGGTTTCTACACGAGCAAGAATACTACAGTTGCAGCTCGAAGACGTCCACTGCTGAACGGAGGCCTGCCCTTATTAGGGAGGGGTTGCCATAATCCCCACGCTTGGCAGGCGGCTTGGCAACGCAGAACTCACCACCTTTAACCGAGAGGACGCTGCTGCCCGTCTTTCGGTGGTTCTGTATGCAGTCTTAGGACATACCCAGATCCCAGGATAAAATTTTGTTCAAATGTATTTCCGGGAAATAAGCCGAATTTATCCAAATGCGTTCAGCTGTTTTGGTGTGAAGAGATAACAAGCAAACAAACACACACACACACACACACAAACAAACTTATGCATATATTAGTAGTCGTCAGCCATAAGACGTCCACTGCTGGATGAAGGCCTCCCAATATAGGGGATTACAATATTAGTGTGATAAAGAAATTAATTAGTTTAGGTGAATTCGCCAACCGGCACTGGGCCAGCGTGCCCCAGGAGTAGGCCTTTGCCCAGTATTGAAACGTTGAAATCTGATGCAGTGATGAAAACTTAGACAATTCGTTACAGATGGTAGCAATAGGGTAGATGACTGATGTTTAAATCGTTGAAACCAATAGCTTTGATGAAGAGTTTAAGTAAATATAGTATGTTTATTGAAAAACATATTTAAATCGGATAATAATGTTCTGATATATGAGTGTTTAAAGTTTTTGTTAGAGACAACTCTGTCCCTTTCCCACAAAACAAAAAATGACGTCACGCCTTACTTGTCAGAATAGAATTTATATGGCGTACAGAGAAGTGACGTTACGATTTGCTGTTTCGCCTCTCTGTCTAGCATGATATTAAAAAGCTTACAAGTTGCTTATTTTAAATCAGATTTTCATTTTCTTTTCATTAATCGGCTATATTTATGGGCCACATTTTAATAGGACAATAAAAAAAAACCAGTCATCTAGCCTTTCTTTACTAACTTCGACTAAACTAAATTTTCTGCAAGCTGAATTTGAACCATGTGCTCTTTGAAACATGGTCTTTTCCGAAGTAAAAAAAGAAGGTTACATTTGTTGTTTTAGAAATCAGCAATACATCGTTGATAGCCTGACAAACCTAAAATGAACTTTATTGCCACAGAATGAGTGTCTGGCTCGTTTAATGACATTCCAAGTTGAACTATTTGTACTAGTACTAATTGTTTTTTATTACGTGCTTTTAAGCGCCACGCTTTAGGTGTAGATTAAAATGATGTCATCTTAGTTGCTTTCACACGTTTTGAGATGGCAGTTTTTATCGGAGTCTCGACGCGTGGCAACAAAGTTGATTTTACGCTGACAAGTATTAGTGACTTGTCAAGTTAATTATGTGGTGCTAAATAATAAATGCCAGGGGCAAAAATACCTTGTTTAGAAGTAGACAAGGTTTAAATTACATTTTGAACAAATTAAGTTTCGTCTGGCTAAAATGTGTGCATGCCAGAATCACCGTCAGTACTTACTATTACACCTATAGAAGTATCCAATAATGAAGACACAAATGGCTAATGCGAAGAAATTTTGGTTGAACGCGTTGAAGACAGCTGACTCGAAGGCTGAAGCTTCTCTATGATGAAGATCCCACCCCATCAGAACGGCTCCTAGTGCAACCGGCACCGACGAGAGAAAGAGGAGTTTCATTAGCTGGAAAAAGAGAAATTAATTAATTATATTATATAAAGATAACTAGCCAAGCACAAGTCAGACTTGTGTTTTTTTTATACTGCCTGACAATAGATTTGTATATTAGATCAGCGATAATGAAAGGAATGGACTGGAAATAAGCGCACGGATGTTGAAGACAATAATATTGAGCTCCGGCTCTCCACTCGCGTCAGTCATACTCTGTCTTTGCAACATGCGAGCCGTACGATACAACAATATAAATAAATCCAAATTATGCCTTCGTGTGCATTGCCCAAGTGTAATAACACTACCAATATTCGCAATAAAATTTGGTAACACAAGTAAATACACATTAATCACTGTATTTTGTCACAACTGCAGTTAATTTCAATAAACATGTTAGGGTAATCGCCATTTTGAGCCGATCATAATGTTACGAGACAGAGAGACTTCGAAAATCCTCCGTCAATGCTCGTGAATGTTCGAGATTCGATAGCACTAGACAAATATTTGTGTTCTCTTTTTCTCATGCAGTAATTCGCTATCTCTATTTTCCGGCAAATGTAATAAGCATACTTTTAGCTAGGTATACTTGATTGTGTTGACTTCTTTATTTTGAACGATTTGCAAGCGCTAGGCGCCCGTCCATTCCATTATCAGCGTCGATGGGTTAGATAGTTGTTTACATTTTATGTTGGACAGAGCTTTAATTAGCGAGGCAAAGGATTGCTGTACATACCAGTAAGTTTAAGCAGATACTCCGTTGTGATAAGAAATACCTAATACCGAGCCTAATAAGAGTAATACCATTTTTGTTTTATTTATACGGGAATACTCACGTTAAGCAGGTTGCAGACGCGCGTAGGGCTCTGTTTTCACTCTTTGAAAAAGGTCACCAGATGTGATCGAAACTATAGTCAGAGTATCTGATTTAATTAAACGTAGTATTCCCGTATAAATAAAACAAAAATGTGTCAATGTCAGTTTTCATAATAAAATAGTAAAACGTAGTAGATTATAGAAAAAAGAAAAACGAAATGTATGAGATTGACAGTTTTGAATATGGCCGCTTCGATGATGCGCCACCTAGCGGGGAAAAAATAGCAGTGTGGATCCCCATTTAATTGAACAGTGAACCAGAAGGTAAAATACCGGTTTTGATGTCAATACATTTGCCCTACTTACCAGCGACTCTCCCAGGTTCCATTTCTTAGCCTGCGCCTTATGGTAGAAGTAGGCCGTCAGCACGCCGAGATGGTACCCAGCCCAGTTTCCTTGGGCAGAGACGTACGCGTGGTAGAACGTCTCGTTGTAGCCGAATATGTCCCTTATCGATCTGGGAAGAAGATTAATTTTATAATTAACAGTAATATCAGAATATCAGTACCACGTCGATATTGTGTTCATTTGAAATATAATATAGATATTAAATGTTATTCTGTAGTTCACTTAGTTTGAAATGGAATCCATTGAAAGGAAGGTTGATTGGAAGGTCCTTTTCAAAGTATGTGAACTACAGAATAAATTTTAATCTCTTTATTATATTTCAAATGAACACAATGATTCTAATTACTGGGGATAGTATGCTATATCTAACGTATAGTTAGGCAATAAATGTAAAAAACAAAGTTATTTCAGCTGGCATAGTTATTTGAACAAAAACAATTGAACAGCTTTTTTCAATAGGAAAGACAAAAGAAAATAAATGTCTGATATATTATTTAAATAATTCTTAAAGTATCTATTTATTTTTATTATGTACCAATAGATCAGGAGGTTAAACGTTGTGTAAGGCGCTTCGCACACAGAATCAAGAGCCGAGGCGGCGGCGTTGGGAGGCACGCCTTCTTCTAGCTTTCCTATACAATAGAATTCGAGAGACAGTCGAGACGGTGACGGGGAGGGATCGAGGCAGCGGCGGCCCGTTGCAGGCACCTTGACTCTTCTACCACGCCGCCGGCGTCGCCGTCTTGACTCCGCCTCGACTTTGGCAGTGTACTATGCTCCTTAGACGCTTTAAGGTGGTTATACCTACAATACATTATTATTGTAGAAAGAAAGAGCTCTAGTTATCATACTTAAAGACCCTTAAAATATGAAGTCGAATTCTCACGAATGATACACCAAAAATATATTATTATTATGTAACGAGTTTTAAATAAGTTTGAAAGTAAAACAGCTTTTTTTAGTAGATATGAGATATGAACATCCATTTTGATGCATTATTCATGGGCTGATACTTGGAATCAAAGCGCTATACCGATCAATTGAAAGCTGAAAGTTTTTGAATAAAAACTTTTCCAATATAATTTTCTGTTTTCAAATTGGACTTTCGGTATAGATTGACTTCAAACATAATTTTCCATTTTCATTTAGCCGTGTGTACCTTATTAAGGATAGTTTACACTATGCGATGAATTAATTATTACCAAATGTACTGATGACTAAAGGTTTACACCGGTTTATACTGAAACTGTATCGAAATCCGCTGAACGAATTGTACAAACAGACCAAACAGACACACCTGTTCCATACAAAAAGTTCATTGTCCTTTGACAAAACGTATGGAACAGTTGTTTTTTTTTTCGCGATTTCGTGGTTCGCCCCATAGTTTAAGTTGTTTATAATGATGAGTACATACAAACCCTTCAGTATTGATGAACCTTACACATTGTATAGGTAAGTAATACCTTCTTATATAAAGGTAGGTTTAAAAAAAAAACTTATACAATGTGTAAGGTTCAACAATAGTAAAAGGTGTGTATCAAAGACTATAATCCCTGTTAACTGATCGTCCGACTTCCCCTCACACGAAAATTAGTAGTTTGAAAGCCACTGCTAGCCACTGCCAGTACGTCAGAAGCTTATTGTATTTGATAACTCGGTTTGCGTTTTTTTTTTGCGTTTGCGCTTTTGCGTTTGAGTTTATCTATCTATCTATCTATCTATCTATTGCGTCATCTCAGTGATTGACCAATAGCAAGCATAGAACGTTACCACGCCCCCTGCCCGCAACGGTGAGTCGTGTTTCTAGGAGAAAATAAGTTCACGAGCCATCAACAGACTTTATGATCTCTGTTGTGTATATACCATCTAACCCGAACTAAGCAAAGTTTGTAGTGTTAATAGAACTGATAGATTAGATAGATCTGATCGCAGATCTGATAGAATACGTATTCTATCAGCTATCTGATCTATCAGTTCGAGTAGTAGAAACTTTGCTTAGTTTTGGACTAGATGGCGCTATGTGAAAAAAAATAGATTTTTTTTTGCCGACTTCAAAAAAGGAGGAGGTTCGACTGTTTTTTTTTTCATAATGTTTACCTCCTCCGTCAGTTGTGGATCGATATTGAAAATCTTTTTTAGTTACAAGGGTTACTTAGGTTACTAAGGGTTACTCTCGAGGTTGTGATATTAGCACGATATTAGTGTGAAGGCGGATGAATTTTTTAACTTTAAATAAAATCCAAAATCGTTCTAGCTCTTCAGCACTACAAATGGAAATTAATAACTACAAAAAGCTAGAAGACAAAGAAAGCAATATAATTAAACTTTAATTGTTTTAATTGAATGCAATATTTGAAAACTTTTGAGACGCAGTTACGTCTGAGTTAATTAATGGAATAATTAAAATACCCAGTTCAGGGCTCGTGAAGTTTATTTTTGTTTTAGTGCTTAATCTTTAGATATTATGAGCTAAGTAATTCAACTAGAAAGAAGTTTAAAATTGGTTTTTTCACACAAAGTCTAGTGAATCGTTGGTTTTAGGCAAGCGTGCTCCATCGTAGACCTATATTGGCTTAACATCAGGCGAGTTAGTGGTCAAACGCAAGCCTATATAATCAAAGATAACAAGACAAGAAAAACTAAAAAACGCGACTGTTCTGACAAAAAAGTTCTTAGGCAGTGACTCTCTCACTCAGGATAATGTTCTGAGGATTCTAATGATAAAATTAATCATAATTTATTGCAAAAAATTTGGTAACAGTAAAAGTTTGGCTCTGCCTTTTGCCTTAGTAATAACTGTGTTGCAAATATACCCCATAAACATACAAACATACCCCATTACTTACATAAACAGTACATACGTACCTACATACAAACATTTTTTTATTTTTTATTATATATAATCAAGTGACGAGACGAGCAAGGCGTTTGCCTGGTGGTAAGCGTCACACCTGCCACTAATAGTAGCAGTGCTAGAATTGTGAACTTGCGAATCTTGCGCTGCACTGCACTGCGCTCGTCACCCTGAGATATTAGATGTTAAATCTCTTCATACCCAGTCATTTCTCTGGTAACATTGCCCTTCAAACCGGAACACAGTAATGCTTGCACACTACTGCTTGGCGGTTGAATAACTGGCAAAGGTGTGGTACTTCCCCAGGCGGACTCTGCAGTAGAGTCCTACCACTACAAGAAACGAATACTTACATGTCGCAATATACATCAAGAATCGTGAAACATTACACTCCGAAATCGATTAAATAGTTTTGTTTATGCTTTAAAGAAGTTGAGACAAAGTACTTCTCAGACAATTGTTCTAACAGTATATTATCATGCCTATATTTGTTCCATTCTACGTTATGGAATAATTATATGGGGTACTTCTTGTGATATAAAAAAGGTTTTTGTTTTTGTTTTATTTATACGGGAATATTTTTATTTATGCGGGGCAACCGCGAACCGGTAGACGCAGCGTAGGAAGGCCTCCCACTAGGTGGACCGACGACATTGTAAAAGTCGCGGGCAACCGGTGGATGCATATAGCTGGCTGTCGTACAGTGTGGCGGTCTAAGGGGGAGGCCTTCGTTCAGCAGTGGACGTCTCCGGGCTGATGATGATGATGATGATGATACGGGAATACTCACGTTTAAGCAGGACGCAGCTGCACGCGAATCGCGCAACGCGCGGGCTTTGTTTTCACTCTTTGAAAAAGGTCACCGGATGTGATCGAAACTATAGTCGGAGTATGCGATTTAATTAAACGTGAGTATTCCCGTAAAAATAAAACAAAAATGTGTCAAAACCATACGAAATGTATTCGAGCATTGTATGGCATGAAATGGTATGACTCGTGCAACGTCGTCGTTTGACTTAAAATAACAATGCGCATAGAAAAACCAAAAAAAAGTCATAGGTATTTGTTTTTTTTTAGATAAGGAGGAGTCGTTACCCTCAAGCCACCGAGGTGTGAACAAAAAGGTTCAACAATACTGAAGGGTATGTATGTACTCATCATTATGATCAACTTTTACTACGTGGCCAACCCAGAAATCGGGAAAAAATCTGCTGTTCCTTAGTTTTTGTCCAAGGACAATGTACTTTTTCTATAGAACAGCTGTTTTTTTTTCTCGATTTAGGAGTTGGCCTCATAAAAAAGTTGTTCCTATGGATGAGTACATACATACATACCCTTCAATATTGTCACACCTTTTTGTATAAGTGGGTAAATTACCAATAGAGCAAACAACTATTTTTAAGCCGAGAGTGTTTCTTCGAATCCAGAGCGTAGCGAAGGATTCTAAAGTAGAGACAAAGTACTCGAGCTTATAATAAAGTGTCGATCCTGAGGTGAACACTCTACTTTTATCACCCTCTATGAGAAAATAAGTAAGTGCAACTTATAAATCAGAACGTACGTTTATTTCATTCTCACACTCACTTCTCACTTTTTATTGAGGAAGATACACTGAGAAATAAAACAAAGTATAATCCGAATTTGAGTAAACAATTACGAACGAAGGCGGAATGCAGATCGCGCGTTTTTTCTTTTTTCAAAAAACATATTTTTTAATTTTTTCGCGGGCATTCATTTTTCAGTCAGTCTGTTACTTGTTCATTCAGTGACCGTGGCTGATATCTTTGGTAATTGGAACTTATACTAACAATATTCACAATCCAAATTCAAATCACTTTTCCTCCCTAACGGTAATGTTTGCGAGGAACAAAGTAGGTATTGTATAATAGATGTGATAAAAACAAACTTAACGCATTTCTAGCTAAGCTGTAATGCCACAAGGTGTATAAACAGTAAAATCGGTCTAGTATCGGATAAAATATATTGGTCAGTAAAAACTTTATAGGGTTTGCACATGGTTGATGTTTATGAACAATTTTGTTCAGGTTTGAAGTATGAAAACTGGTTTATGTTTAGATTTATGTGATTTTAAAAGTGAAAGGTTATTGCAACCCTAACTTTTATGCAGTGGTTAATGTTCAGTGCATTTTAAGTTTAACTGGTGTATTTTAGCACTATTGCGTTATAAGCTAACTATGTATGTCTATGGTTTTAAGAGACATTAAGGGGTTCGGACATGTTCCATGACGCCGTGGCCTAGTGGTGAATACATCTAGAATGCAGCTAGAAGGCCGCGATAACATCTAGATCGAGTGAGTCCCATCCAACGAGGATATTCACCAAAGAACCAAAGTCACCGACATAGCTCTCAGGGTTTGCAAGTTAAGTGGCAATGGGCAGGCCACATCGCTCGAAGTACAAAAAAGGTGATCGTATCAGATCCTTTCTTGTGTTATGTATATACAAATATAATGTTCACAGCTGTTGGCGTATCACAATAAATAATCAAATAATAACCGACGGGGAAGAAAGGTTCTTGAGTGGCGACCACGTACTGGTAGACGCAACGTAGGTAGGCCTCCCATTATGTTGGCGCCGAAGACATTGTAAAAGTTGCGGGTAAACGGTGGATGCAAATGGCAGGTTTTCGTACAGTGTGGTGGTCTAAGGGCCTTCGTTTGAAGGCAACTATGTATGGTATGGACAAAGATCAACTACAGATAGAATCACATGGGGGATGCCATAACCTTCAAATTCAAATTAATATTTATATTGGCCTAACGTTGGTACATTATCATAAAATTATATGTCGGCCCTAGCTACCAAACTAAGCGTTAGTCAGTATCTTGGTACGCTAAAGATGACGATGACTTAAAAAGTAAATTCGTATTGGTTGACAGGCCAGCCTTAGAGCCAGAGTTTATGTGCTGCCCAAAGGCTTCTGACATGGCTTGGCGGTTGTTTTTATAGAAATATAGAACAAACAACCAGGACAATGCAAGCATTATCCAATACCCGGTGACACTTATGTTATCACTGAAGTGAATAGAACAGAAAAGCGACGCGTCGCGCGTGTCTGGTATCCGTTTGATATTTATTAATGTATTATTATATTTTTAAACTGGAAACACTCAAAAAGATAATTCAAACAGACGTGTAGGAAACCAAACCACAATGCATCGTAATTAGATCTATTACAAAATGTTACAAAATGGCATTTCGAGCGATTTACTTCAAATGCGACCAATGATTTATACGTCTTAAGTAGTGACAATGCGATTATGTGTGAAACTGGCGACAGCAGTTTTCCGTAATTGCTTTACAACATTGTTTTGACAGCCGTTCTAACCTAAGAAGTAGAGCTTTTGCTTTTCTGTGGATGTAATTGCCACTCACGGTCACCCATCGGAAGACTGACCGGATCGTCAGTTACTTAACACCGGTGATCTTTTAGAACCACCCAGTTGAGCTACGCTAAAAGCGCTCCGATGTGACAGAGACTTACTCAGGGAAGAGGCTGACTCGTATCGGCATTAAATTCATGAGGTAGCTCTGCAGGAAGGGTATGACAAGACTGATCACCATCACGGCGGAAAGCACAGGCACGGAGCTCCGCGGCCAGCGCCAGATCACCAGCATCATCACCAGCGTGATGAGGAACAGCTGCGTGTCTGTGCCGAGGTACCTGGAACGATGAAACCGATGAAACACTGGTTAAAACTATCACATTTATATAAATAGCCCTAAATGATCGACATTATGACGAGCCGCCGCGGGGCGAAGCGGGCCGCATAACACCGAAAAATGCTTTAAAGTGTGGGGGGGGGGGGCTGCCTGAATGCCTGAATATCATCAGGCCGTTAATTTAAGGACACAGTTAAGTAAAAGGTATTAGACAGGAGGTAAATTTACTGAACAACTGAACCACTTCTCACATTTTGTCGAGGGTATTGGTCCCATACCCTCGACAAAATGTAAGGAAACGCTAAACTTCATACATTTTCATACATTACAAATGTAAAGAACAGCTGATTTTTTCTCACTTATAAAGGGTTTGCCCCATAGTTTTTCAAGAAGCCCCATAGTTATAAGTTGTTGACAATAATGAGTACAATGATCTCCTTTTTGCTTAGTACTACCGTCCCGAGTAACTGCGTATAAATGATATGGGTGATTTCGAACTCAGTAGTAAGGCAGTTGACGACATGTTCGACGCTGTGACTTCACACACAATATATCAACATTCGTCATCAACAAATATTTGCCTCAGTTTCGCGACAAGGCGTCCGTTGCGACACTTGTCATGATCTGAGAGAACCTTGGTTCTGTTTTCTCGCAGTTGGGTAACATTAAGGAGGACATCTTGATTGTGTTTATAGGAGGTTTTCTAGGACGGTGTGATGTTTTTTATGCATCTCGGACTAGATGTTTGACCACTCATCTGTTGTTAAGCAATGGTGTAATCAAATAAGGTAAATACAGCTACCTGTGATAGGAACATGCTCACAAGTAAGGTTATCGGAACACAATGTTAGTTTTTTTTTTATATGCAATGGAGTGACGAAACAAGTGAGACTTTCGTCTGGTGGTAAACAACACGCATTCCCATAAAAGTATGTTTATGGGTTCGCACAATGAAAGTGCAATCAAACTGTTCCATTTGAGTTGTTATTTAGATTATAAAATGTAATATTGACAGTTACATCACTGATTGAACACAATCACCCTTCGAGAACAGGCTTAAAATCAATCAAAAAAGTAAACCCAAAAATATTTTCGATGTAGGTACCTTTAAAAGATATATTTTAGTTATCAAGGTTTAATTAGTTACAACATAAATTAAACTATTATTAAAACATTAATCAAACGATATAAGAGACCGTTTAAAGTATCTATAGGTAGAAAACCTATAGATAGTTTAAACGGTCTCTGATTTCGGGTAATGTGCCCAAAATGCTGGCCACTTTGCCCCGCTGGATTGCGAGGCTAATTAAAAGAAGAATTATAATTTTATTTTAATTATTAATTACAATGATTAAGAATTTGTTGTTAAAAATTACAAAAATGTATCGCAAAATTGTTAAAACGCATTCCAATGCAATTGCACGCAACGTTGCAATTGCATTGCAACATCTGCTATTATATCCTTTGCAATCAGTCATGCGTCGTTAATTATTGCAATAATCGTCATAATCCCATTCCTTATAATTATTTATCGGATGATTCTACATAAAATCAGCGAAGAATTATCAACATTCCTATCGATGGAACTAAAATAAGCACGAGAAGTGACTAAGGGCCTTATTCCTGGCGTAGCTTGACTGGAGGTTCTACAAGATCATAGATGCTAAAAGAACGTAGGAATCGGTCAGTCTTCGAATGGTTGACCATAATTCATAGAAAAGCGAAGTCCCTACTCTTTCTCTCTTCAGTGCCATGATTGGCATAATCAGCGACAATGATAAAATGAATGGACGGAAAATAAGCGCATGGGTTTTGAAGACTAATATTGAGCGCCAGGTCTCCACCTGCGTCAGTCATTCTCTGTCTTTGCGACATGTGAGCCGTACGATACTACAATACAATTAAATCCAAGTTATGCCTTCGTGTGCATTCCCCAAGTGTAAGACCACTACTGTAATATTCGCGACAAAAATTTGGGGATCACATTCCATATGTAAATACACATTAAACACTGTATTTTGTCACAACTGCAATTAATTTCAATAAATATGTTATCGCCATTTTGAGGCGATCGTAATGTTACAAGACAGAGAGATTTCGAGAATCCTTCGTCAATGCTCGTGAATATTCGAGATTCGAGAGCAATAGACAAATACTTGTGTTCTCTTTTTGTCATGCAGTAACTATATTCACTATCTCTATTTTCCGGCAAATGTAATAAGCATACTTTTAGCTAGGTATACTCTTGATTGTGATAAAGCAATTGTACGGAAGACCGCTGTCGCCAGTTTCTCACGTAATCGTATTGTCACCACTTGAAGTTTAAAACGCACGAAATGCCATTTTGCGTAGTAATTAGATCTATGCGTCTATTTGAATTGTCTTTTTAGTATTCCTAGTCAAAAATTATATCATACATAATATTATATATCACATACGTGCTATGTGCAATTGCACGTACGCCCGGCTAGCGCGAACCGTCACTTTTTCGTTCTATTCACTTCTCACTTCAGTGGTTCTAAAGGATAACCGATGTTAAGCAACGGACGATCCGGGCAGTCTTCAGATGGGTGACCGTGAGTGGCATATATCTGAGCGCTACCGTGGGTCGGATCACTCTTTGCATCTATAGTCCCGGGTGTTTGTTTATATATTTTTAAAACAACAACCGACATGGCCAGGCAGGGGACTTTAGGGGCGGCATATTAAGTCTGACACTAGAGCTGTCCACTTAGCTTATATGATCTTACTAACTTATAAAAGCCGCTTTATAAAAGATGTTTGTTAATATTGTGTACTTCATTTTATTAGGTAAGACCCTTAGTTTCAAAATTGATGTTCCAAAAATCCAAAGAAGAGTTTTGACTTTACTAGGAACTTTCACACCACTATGCTATGGTTTCCTCGAGACGTTTTTGCTCAACGAAAACTCAAGATCATCATCATTAGCCAGAACACGTTCACTGCTTGATGAAGCTTGCCATAATCCCCACGCTTGGCAGGCGGCTTGGGATCGCTTTATGCTGACCGAGATTGATGAAGTTAACCGAGAGGAAGCTGCTACCCGTCCTCGGTTCTGAATTTAGTTTAAGGTAATACTCAAACTCATATTGACACTTAACTTTTCAAGTCAAACCGTTGTAGCATTCACCAATCCCAAACAAGTCAAGACAATACTCACCAAGCTTGCGGCAGACAGAGATTCTCAAATGGGAACAGATTGGGCATCAGAATAACCAGCTGCCACCAGTTGGCGCGGCACATCTCTCTCTCGCGTCCCACCACCGCGTCCCACATGGGTCCCGACCCCACGTGCGGGACCCAAGTCATGGCGAGGCCCATAACAACGAAGACTGCTGGAACCAATCTGGAATTTGGAAATAATGTGTCTTAAGATGCATGTAGTCGTGGTAAACTAGTTATCGTCAGCTATCTAGTTTCCATATTACAAGCTTTGCTTAGCTTGGGGCTAGATGGCGCTGTGTGAAAAATGTCCTCAGATATTTATTTATTGATTTTATTTATTTATAGCAATACCCGCCTCATCTTGTGATGGTGAGTCCGATTTATACTTTCGTGTTCTTCAAAAATTAATAAAGGCTTATAAATCACACCATTGGCTTTGCAGTGAAAGAAAAAAAACAACAAACACCTAAATCTTAGTTCTAAGAAAAAAAATTACAATTGTGAAATTATAATTAAGAAAGCCCGCTGGGTGATTAATTAATATTCCACCAATGGCCAGTCAGCGTGGTGGAATACGTTATAAGACCTAAACACACCTCGACGGGAGCCCTGTACCAGAATTGGAATTATTGCACCGCGTCAATTTCTTTTCAAAAACAAGATGCGTCATGTATATCGTCTAAGCGTAACTCCAACGATACTCAGGGAATTGAACTCAGGCAACAAGTCGTAAATTTATGTCTACCACAGACTATTCCACTTCAATCCGAGCAGCTCAGCGACATAAAATGAGACCGTCACGTGTCACGTGTCTACGTCTGTCTGTTGGCTGGCTATGTTAGTAAGATAGATTTTTCTCGACATTATCGAGTATATCAGACCTTAATCATCTAATACAAGAAACTTTCATAAGACAGAAAATTATGGTGAAAGTGAAAGGAGGCTTAGACCCTTGAATTGGGACAAGTCGAATACATAATTTTAAAAGTAGAAGTTTTTTTACCTCAGCCATCTATTAACCAGTGCCATCGGCACAGTCTTCAGCGAGAACGGGTGGCTCTCAGCATATACCAGCATCTTGTAAGCCATCAGGAATCCACCCATTACGAAGAAAATTTGCACAATCACTCGGGCGTTGAACAGGAGAGCTTTGAAGAAGTCATCGTACGACTGGAGAAGGAAAATGTTTAGTTTTTGATAGGGTTTCAATAAGACAATAACCACACTATTTCTGATGTTAAACAATAAAGTGATCGATGGAGTTGGGTGGGCCGCGCTTATCTAAAAATCATCTGTTTAGGTACTCTAGATTTGAATAAACTTATTAAGGTACTTCATCGAATGCTTCTCACCATTATTATATATGTCTTATATATATCTTATATATATATTATATATTTATAATTATTAATATCCTATGTAATTTAAGTTAGCTACTGTTTACTTTAACTTAGTTTAAAGCTCTTTAATTTCGCTAACCTTAAACTTAAGAAGCTAAATACGGTTTTTGTTGTGTACACATATTTTGAATTGCGATCCAGGTCATAACTCTTAATGTTGTTATCATATTTAGTAATGATTGTAATTTGTATTGTGTGCTTATAAAATTAAAATAAAATAAAATTATTAACTCTTCCATCTAACTCAATGGAGCTAGAACCTCGCTCAACTTACTTTAAAGAGAAAACTATCTCAAGTAGATTCTGGCATGCCGAAATGCACAATATACCCTATACTAAGAGGGATGTCACTGCAGGACTTACCGCTCCCACATCGAATTAGAATAAGTATATTAAGGAACACAGACTCTGGCAGAGAGTTCTTACAATGCTTTTAAAGATGTAATCGTATCCACAAATTAACATTCCTTGCGCAAGAATGACCGTTTGTCCAAATTAGTTCAAGAAATAAATGATGACGGGAATCATTTTGAAGAGAAAAATATACTCTTTGGTTTTAAATCGTGCTAGGAGAACTTATTGCTATATTTTTGATCAGGGCCAGTTATTCAATTTCATTATTCAACGTTTCGGTCTGGAATCGGGATGCGCCACTGGTTTTAAAAGTAACAAACTCCTTTGAGCAAAGTTTTTTTATATTATGACAGTATGCGTTTGCGTTTTATTGTCTTTTGTTTCGATATCTTTTGCTTGCTAGCGTAACTTGAAAATTAGAGATGAATCCTTCAATGTTTTCTTGCATGATATTCTACAACTTGGACCTGGGCATGTCCTAAAACTGCACCCAGAACCATTGGAGAACAGGCAGTAGCGTTCTCTTGAATAACGGTGGTGAGTATTCTGCGATCCCTAAGCCACGCCAAGCGTGGAGATTTAATCAACCCCTCCCTATTAACGGGAGGCCTTCGTCCAGTAGTCGTCGTCAGCCATAAGACGTCTACTGCTGGACGAAGGCCTCCCAATAGAGGGGTGTTGCCATAATCCCCACGCTTGGCAGGCGGCTTGGGGATCGCAGAATGCTCACCACCGTTAACCAAAAGGACGCTGCTGCCCGTCATCCGGTGGGTCTGGTTGCAGTTTAAGGACATACTTTGTCGTTTGTTCGTTTAAGGTCCAAGTTGTAGAATATCATGCAAGATGTCCAGTAGTGGACGTTAAAAATTCTGGTCTGGTTGATTATGTATGATACTACCACTATTCTTGATAGAAAACGTACTTCTATATTGTCAAATTAGATCGTATACTTGTTTATGGTGACTTATCTAATACTATTACATATTTTCCAGTAAATCTACATCTAACCATGTCTTAGACTACGTAAGACCGTATTATAGCTAAATGTGGCGATAGATATTATATTACTTAAGGGTCGTTTAACTAAGCTGTTGTGGTTTGCGGTTGAAGTGGCATGTCTGCAATTGGTTATACTCGTAATGAATCGGTGATTATTGTTAGTGAGCAATCAGAGCAATTGCTTGGGTTTTATAATAAAAATAATAATAATAATTTTATTCATAAAACACTATATACGAATATAAAACAATTTGCTAGGGACTCTTATTAAGCAAAAAAAGCCTGTACTAAGAGTCCCTGCTCTTCGCTTACATAGAACATCTTTGTTTGTTTGTTTGTTAATGAATATATCAACTAAAATACATTTTATGAATTTAAATTAATTAATTTATTTATTAATGCTTATAAGCTTTTTAGGAAAGTGAACTTTAGATTATTAACCAGGAGTCCCATTGTTTTATTGTACGAATACTTACTCTCGATAATTACTCAATATTCGACAGCCTGTATTTTTAAAAAAATGAGACCCAAAATAAATCTGTAATATAAAACCGAAAATCACTCACTCCTAAATTCACTGACTTAACACGAAATCTCGAAAACTACTTGATCTCTGAAGCTTCAATTTGGCAAGTATGTATTTTATATAGGCAGGAGAATCAGCTAAGAACGGATTTTGCAACAGAGCTGAATTAAGGAGGTGGAACTGGGGATATGTCTATCCCCAGTTCAGTTGCATGGAAAGTTCTTTGTTTTTGAAGTTTTAATGATGAAAATTGGTATCTATTTGGGTAGTTCATACAAAATAAAATTAGCCTATTTAAAGAAGATGCGCCGGGTTGTAACTTTTTTCTTTGGAATTTACATACGGTTTTTCAAAATTCTTACCACTTGCATTTAAATGATAATATAATCTGATATCTGAATCTGATAATAAAAAAATCTGCATGCTCTGGAAAGCAGAATTGTGAATCTTATTCTCTCTATATCGTCCTTTTAATAGTCTATCGTCAGACATAGGCCTACATTTGAAGGGTGCTTGGGTCAGATGCCACGCTGCCTCAGTTGCAAAATGATGAATTCACATAAACCATTGAATTTCTTAGGATTATGGTAATTTCCATCATCCAGAGGAGCAATGCTGGACGAAGGCCTCTGTCCAGCAGTGATCCTCTTCTGGCAGAAGGCGATAGAATATTTTTTTCGAACTTTATATAAGTTTCACGATGTTTCCCTTCACCGAAAAGCTATTGATATTAAATTCCGTACATAAATTCCAAAGAGCTCAATGTACGGGCCCAGTATTTTAACCCGCAACCTCACGATTTTAAGTCGAGCGGTCTTCCACGGCGAAGAAACCACGGCGTCTATTTCTTTACCTATTTGACAATAACAGATTACAACGAAGTTAAACACCAAAACAAAACCAACAGCCTTGCTATAACCACAGAATAAATAATAGTACTCCGCTATAACTTCTGTTTACCTAAATAAAGGCTGTATACACAGATAAAGTAAACTTCAAGGCGAGGCATTTTGAGGAGAGCGCGGCATGCAGCGAAACCTCTGGACAACGTTTAAATTTTGAGATATTTTAAATTTAGTAAATATAGGAGTTTAGTTGTAAACTAAAATTTTGCAGGTTCTCTCTAGTATTTAAAGAGATATATATCCTTATAAAAATTATATGCAAAGTTAGAAATTTTATTATTAAATAATTCTTTTCAGACTTTATTTTAGCCTGTGTTCAGGTTTTTATATTATGATCCAGCACATCTAATCTGGTAAAAATTTAGCACATAGTATAATTTTTGTAAGACCTTTATTTAATAGTAAATACCTAAAAAATTTGATCTAGCAAATCAGTTTTTCTTCGCTTCGCCTCCGGTGACTCGCCTTAAGGATGCACCGCCTGACAGCTCGAAATTTCAGTGGGCGTGACTAAAAAGCATGCATCAAACAAAGTGTGGGAAATGGAGAATAAGTGCGTTTTTTTTTTGATTGTGATGAATAAACTACTGAGCTAATTTATTCCAACTAAAGTGATTTGAAATTTTGATGGACTATGCCGTTAAATACATTATTTTTTGTAGTAGAGTTTTTGTACGCCCTGTGTTATTTATTTACATCTAAAGTGGCATTTAAATTGAGCTAAATTACAATATGTTTCCTGGCTCATAACTTTCATTTTAATTAACTTTTTATCATAGAGGTACCTCTATGCTTTTTACTTTCTTATCAATTTACAACCCCAGATAATGAAGAGAAAAATCAACATACTTAATACTTAGTTTTGGACCTAAAATATTACACAGTGGTGTAAAATTACTTCCCCGTTTCTATGGAAAAGTGACCGGCTCGTTTACGCTTAAGCCGCAGCAAGCAGGCAGCTTGAATCAAGAACATTGTGTACTTGACCTAGAAGTGTCGATGACCTAGCCGCAGAGTAAAAGAGACAGTCAACCGCTTCTTGGGAAATAGGCCTACTTATGCGTGAACAGTACTGTTTTGGTTGCAAGTGAAGGGCAATGCATTTAATAAAATTATTGTGACCGGTTGTGATTTAATTACTTATTATGACCTGATACTATTTTTTTACCTTTTTTTTTTGACTTCAAAAAAGGAAAATAAGTTTCTATGTTTGACTGTTTGTATATAGGTACACCGATTTCTCCGTCAATTGTGGACCGATTTTGAAATAATTTTTTTTATTCGAAAGAGTGGGTATTTCTTGAGGTGGTCTCATATTAATTTGAAGTCGCTAGTTACTTGTTATTTTTCTATTTTTTTTCTAGGTGGACAATGATATTCTGAAATTCGCGGGAAACTGGTGGTTGCAAATGGCAGGTTGTGAAACAGTGTGGCGATCTAAGGGGCCATTGTTTAGCAGTCTCCAAAATAGATGGTGGACGTCTCCAAAATAAATAAAAAAGCAAGCGACTGATTTTGCTAGTTAAAACTACTTTAGACTGATTTTGCTAATTAAAAGAAATTTTAACTAGCAAATCATTTGAATGATTTGCTAGATAATTTTCTTTTTTAAAACTCTTAAAGTTTTGACAGCAAATTTTTTTTTATAAGTTAATAAATGAAATTTTTATTTTTGTATTATTTATACGGGAATACTCACGTTTAATAAATAAAACAAAAATGTGTCAAAACCACGTCAGTTTTCATAATGAAATTATTTTTATAAATTTTTCTTAATTGTTTTTCTTTTTGGCATAGCAATATTGATACGTTTAGCCATAAATCATAATAATAATGCAATCATTTCCTTTCACAAGAAAACTAACGGAACTACACAAAAATTGCAAAATTTTCAATATCGTACAAAGCCGCCAACCAAATTGGCAAGCCGTGTCGACACGTTAGTCGAACCGTGCGGCTTATTGATTGGCTTAGACCTAAGCTTGCTTCATCATCAGAAAAACTCTTCACGGGTGCTTACCCCTGCAATAGATACGTGCTATTGCTGTTGAAATTGTGCAGGGGCAAAACCACATCCAGAACTACCGGAGGACGGGCAGAAGGTCCACTTGGTTGACGGTGGTGAGCAATCTGCGATCCCCAAACCGCCTGCCATGCGTGGGGATAATGACAAACAAAAGAATTTCATACAAAAGTTTCCCCCCTTTTCCCCCCCTTAGGGGTTGAATTACGAAAAATCCTTTCTTGGTACACCCCTACGCACCAAGTAATGTTCATAGTCATGTTTCACCACATTCACTTACCCACACTTGTGCATGTTATTCGACACTTAATTAGTAAAAGATCAACATTTTTAATCATCAATTATATTTTATTATTTACTCACTCATCAGCCATAAGACGTCCACTGCTGGACGAAGGCCTCCCCCTTAATAGGGAGTGGTTGCCATAATCCCCACGCTTGGCAGGCGGCTTGGGGATCGCAGAGTGTTATCACCGTTAACTAAGAGGACGCTGCTGCCCGTCTTCCGGCGGTTCTGGATGCAGTTTTAGGACATACCCAGGTCCATTATTATTATTATATGATTATTATTTACTAGTTTAAGTAAATAATAAAATGTAGCAACATGATTTTTCCAGGGTCCCGTCTAAACTCCATGGGAAGGTTAATATGTGGTGGGATTATGGGCAATCCCTCTTAAAGGGGAGGCCTTCGTCCAGCAGTGGACGTCTTCTGGCTGTTAGGTGAGTGTGCATGTGAGATACACACTGGATCTGCTGCAATGAACTACAAAGCTAAAGCGCCACCTGTACAAGAGCTCATTAATACGAGCCTGCGTTGGAATCACACAACGGGCAATGGAGCTATGTTCGGAGTTACTTTGCGCCGGAACGATGATTTTCGCAAGTTTGCAAATTGTAGTGGCAATGGTCAGACCACGTCACTCGAAGAACTGATAACCGATGGGGAAGAAAGGTTCTTGAGTGGCGACCGCGAACCGGAAGACGCAGCGTACGTAGGCCTCCCACTAGGTGGACCGACGACATTGTGAAGGTCGCGGGCAACCGGTGGGTCCAAATGGCAGGTTGTCGTACAGTGTGGCGGTCTAAGGGCAAAGCCTTCGTTCAGCAGTGGATGTCTCGGGGCGAATCCGTGACCTCATGATTTCAAATCTAGGGTCTCCTACTAAACTACCACGACTTCAATTTAGTAAATTAAGTAAAAATACTTATTTCAAAACACTGTTTTAAACTATCACGGTTGTTTAATATTGTTCTATTATTATTTATGGGATATTTACCATGATTATATTGTGAAATGATTATTCGATATTTTGAACTGTTTAACAACCACCCGCAGTCTTCAGTCTGCCCGTGATCATGGTGCATGCAACTGCGCCGAAATATCGGGAGCTCATTTCACAATATAATCATGGTAAATATCCCGTAAATAATAATAGAACTATACTTATTTCAAACTTCAATAATAACTAAAGTTATTAGATTACAAACATTGTCACAGCGATTCTATCTAAATTAACTTAACACTAACTTAGCGACCGCGATAGAACCTTCAGAGCGAGTAAACAAGTAAGTAGGTAACTTAATTGGCTAAGTTAGCGAGTGCACGAAATATTTCGCCACCGCTATGCATATTTTGGGTCATTTAAGGAGTTTTAGTACCTTATGATTGCGATAGTTGTTAGTTTGTTTGTGTGTTTGAGAAAGATTGGAGTCAGTGTATCATGGAGAAACGAGGAACAATAGCAACGTGCGCCTGTTGTTCCAATTATGCAGTGAAGTCACGCCTATTTGGTCAGTGTGCTAATGTTCGCCTCGTGTAGCAGTCATTCTGTCTTACAATAAAAGTGAAAAAAAAAACAATAAAATTTAGTCCCAGAGATTCCCACTTTATTTAACGTGGGCGGTCAAAAACTACATCTTGAAGTCATCATCAAAAGCCAGAAAATGTTTACTGTTGAACGAATGCCTCCCCTTAATAACGTTTGCCATAGCCCCCGCATTGCAGGTATTGCAGCCGGCTTGGAGATTGCACAATGCTTACCACCGTTAATCGGAGGACGTTACTGTTATAATAGCCTAATATAATAAATATAAGGTACATGTACTCACGTGTTCAACAAATTCAGGGTTCGCGGTGTATCCATAGCCAATAAATATCATTGAATGTAGACCGAGGATCATCACCATTGTGTAGACCCTGGAGCAAAAAAAACAACTTTTGAATTAGCATTTACCCGGTATGATATCGGATGTAAGCGAAACGTTCCCGAAAACGGAAATGAGTATGATTACAAATTAGCTTTAACCCGGTATGATAACGGGTGTAAGAGAAACGTTCCTGAAAACGGAAACAGGTATGATTACAAATTAGCCCTTACCCGGTATGATATCGGATGTAAGGGAAACGTTCCCGAAAACGGAAATGAGTATGATTACAAATTAGCTTTTACCCGGTATGATAAAGGATGTAAGGGAAACGTTCCCGAAAATGGAAACAGGTATGATTACAAATTAGCCTTTACCCGGTATGATAACGGA
Source organism: Erannis defoliaria (assembly GCA_905404285.2). Classification (NCBI taxonomy): domain Eukaryota; kingdom Metazoa; phylum Arthropoda; class Insecta; order Lepidoptera; family Geometridae; genus Erannis; species Erannis defoliaria. The sequence continues at coordinate 2,078,640 of FR990090.1, read as the reverse complement.
TGTAAGGGAAACGTTCCCGAAAACGGAAACAGATATTATTACAAATTAGCCTTTAACCAGTATGATATCGGATGTAAGGGAAGCGTTCCCGAAAACGGGAAATCAGGTATGATTACTGATACGATAAGATTAAAAACGTTTCATAGAAAAATTACATTCACCCTCGACACCGTAGTTACCTCGAGGCCTAGTTATGTAGCCAAACTGATTTGGCTACAACGAATAATTTTTCCTCATGAGGTAAAGAGAACGGCTGTATTTTTTCCAAAATAGGTTTGGCCATAGTAAAAAAAAATATCACAATGTGAAATGTTGTTGCAATGAGTATTACCTACCAGTATATATTTTGTAGTAAAAAAATATGAAACAGTAATTTCACATACCTAATACTACTACAATATTAATAATAATTTAGTAAATAATTATATAGTTTACCTCAGAGCTTGGAAGCATTTGAACAAGCCACCTTCCGCGCTGCCTCCATGTTTTAAAGCTTTCCAGTTCTTTTGTATGCAGAAAGCTAGCATGAGCCGGTTACCTGTAATAAAACAAAAAAAATTTATTTTTTTGAAATGAAAAATCAAACTATCGCACAATTATTTATAAAATAAAACTATATTTATTTTTATTTGATCTCCATGACATTAATGGTTCTGTATATAATAAGCTTTTAAAAAAAAGATACAACCAGATTCAATTTCGAATACCTTGATGACATCTTCATATTATCTAGTAATTTTAATTTAAAAACCAACCTACGGAACCGATTTCGATAAAATTTATATGGGACGTCTAAAGTAAGTATTACGTACCAAACAAAAAAAGAATAATCAAAATCAGTTCATAATTGGCGGAGTAATCACGAAACTATACATACATACAAAAAAAATACAAAAATCAGATAGCCAAGAGCTGGAATAAGCAATATTTATTAATACCCGAAGGATGCTTTTGATTTATTTTTTTGCAAACAGCGGAATTGTATTGTATTGTTCCTTGTTGGTAAGTTTATGTTTAATTATGAAAGATCACGATGGTGCTAAATCACGATGGCACTAGGGTAGATCATGATGGTAATAAGAAGCCAAATTCGATTTAAAAAAGAAATTACCGCTTTCCTTTTTTTTTATGTCTCATAATTATTAATAACTAAAACACTTGGAGGATTTAGCTCCTCTCTTAATCACTGCTAAAACACAATTAAAATGTTTAGGCCATACTTATTTTTGATCATAATTGATTGATTATTGGAATTTTTGATTTAATAAAAACCGTGACCCTTTGGCTAAGCGTAAAATGATTTACAGTGTCAGCAAGACGTTGTGTTCGTATAACATTAAAGCAGTGTCAGAATAGCCTACCTTGTCCATCTTCTGGTGGCTTGAAGAAATGGTTCGCAGAACAGCCGAGGTTAACTAAAAGAAGCAGCAGGAGCAAGGTCCCGATGGTAAAGTCCAGGGCGTCTACAGGCGCACTGTCGTTCTGAGTCTTGCAGTACCGAACTGATAAGGTATCCACCTGGTTACAAAGTAAGCATTAAAAATATTATGTAACTCGCTGTGCTCGCGATTCATGGGGTAAGGCTGTCTTTTATTGTATAGTTTTTCAAAGTATAAGCTATAAAGTTTTTTTTTTTTTTTTTAAATACTATCAAGTGATGAGGCTAGCAAGGCGTTCAACTGGTGGTAAGCGTCACGCCTGCCACTAACAGTAGCAGTGTCAGCATTGTGAACTTGCGAACAAAATCCTTTACCGCGCACTGCGCTCGTCACTCTGAGATATTAGATGTGAAAACTTTTTATGTCCAGTAATTTATCTGGTAACATTACCCTTCAAACCGAAACACAGTAATATTTGCACACTACTGCTTGGCATTTGAATAACTGACAATACAACAATAGATACTCTATTGCAGAGTCCGCCTGTGAAAGTACAATCTCTATTGCAGAGTCTGCCTGGGGAAGTACCATATTTTTATCAGTTATTCAATCGCCAAGCAGTAGTGTGCAAGCATTATACTACAAATGTATGATACGCCTTTATTACTTCGACTCTCCTTAACATCCCGCCATCGTCTAAAGGCTCACCCCCAGATTTTGCAAATCTGGAAATCCCACACCGTTCGTTTCTGGCGCTCATTTCTTCCGCGCACTTGCAAAATGTGGAATATCCTCCCTGCAAAGATCTTTCCGAGGAATTACAATATGGAGCGTTTTAAGTAGGGCATCTACTCACATCTCTCTGGGTTGGCAACGCATCGAAAACATTGCTAATTGGACAATTGCAGGTGTCCATAGGCAGCGCTGAGCTTGTTTGCCGCATGCTTGTTTGCCATTCTATCATTTAAAAAAAACATACCTGCAGTCCAAACCCTTCATGTATACTCCTATTGAAGCAGTCCCTGAGAGCTGTAGCAGTAGCTTCGCTGGTGTTTCCATGGCTGACGTCTAGTCCACACTTTTCATTTGCACAGACTCCTCGATGCAGCTTCGAATGCATGTAGTTCTTATACGATAGCAAGGAGTAGTTCTGTGAACAATAAGAAATGTAAAAAAATATATATATAGACTAGCTGTGCCTCGCGGTTACACCCGCGTGGTACCGAGATATGGCGAAGATGAAAAAAAAATGCCTGTAATATGTTATTCCGGGATATAAGCTATCTCCTTTCCGAGTTTAATTAAAATCCGCTCAGCCATTTTGGCGTGAAGCGGTAACAAACACACACATACTGGCAAACTTTCGCACTTATAATATTAGTGTGATATAATTATACAATCATTAACAAAAAGGTCAACAATACTGAAGGGTATGTATGTACTCATCATTATGAACAACTTTTACTACGGAGCCAACCCCCAAATCACAAAAAATAATCAGCTGTTCGATACATTTATTTTCCATACATACATACATTTTGCCCAAGGCCAATCAACTTTTTGTATGAAACAGCTGTTTTCCTGTTCATGTTTGTCCCCATAGTAAGAGTTGTTCATATTGATGAGTACATACATACTCTTCAGTATTGTTGAACCTTCTCGTTACAGGTTGTATACTAGCCGCGCCCCGCGGTTTACCGCGATTGTTGAGATAAAAAGTAGTATAATGTAATAATCCAAGGCACAATTAAGCTACCTCTATTCCAAATTTCATCTAAATCCGTCCATACGTTTTAGCGTGAAGGAGTAACAAACATAACAGTAACATACGCACACAAACACACACACACACACACCGACAAACTTTTGCTATATTAGTAGGATATGATTATAAGATCCTACTAATATCATAAAAGCAAAAGTTTGTCGGTGTGTGTGTAATAAATCTTCATTACTTACACATAAAATTTCACAAAAAAATACTCTTATTCATTCTAAAACCAATTAAAGTCCCGTTTCCGCCATGCACTACGCGGGTTCAGCTCTCTCTCCCCGTAAACGAAAACTTGCGGTTGATTTATTTAAGCCCCAAAAGATTGATCACAATCTGAAAATTGGCAACGTTGACCGAACGCCACAAATTATCCGGAGGCACTCCTTGATTGATAACATCGTTAAAACACTTTAACTATACGGCTAGGAGGAAAACAGGGCTCGATGACAAATGGAACGGTAGGATGACCCGTGATCATACGTTATGATCGTGAAATTTATTGGAAAATTATTGGTGGTAGGCTTCTTCTGTTTATTTGTGCAATCGATTGACGAGACGAGCTAGACGTTCGCCTGGTAGTAAGCGGCACACCTGCCCATAACAGTAGCAATGCCAAAATTGTGAACTTGCAAATACAATCCTGCGCCGCGCTGCACTGCGTTTTTAACCATGAGTTATGAATGTCAAATCTCTTCAAGCAATCCTATTATGTAGGTAGTGCAAATCTTAGTCATAAATATTTAACAACAGTGGACTGTGATAGAACTAAGATAATGATAAATGTAGAACAGGTCTACTCCAATAATTGTCTGTTCTGCAACAGATATGACCAGCGTCCAGCCCTCAGCCACATTTTTTTTTTTAATTTTAATTGACGGGACGAGCAAGACGTTCGCCTGGTGGTAAGCGTCACGCCTGTCACTAACAGTATCAGTGCCAGAATTGTGAACTTGCAAATACAATCCTGCGCCGCGCTGCACTCCGCTCGTAACCTGAGATATTAGATGTTAAATCACTCTATACCCAGTAATCTGATAACATTGCCATTCAAACCGAAACACAGTCATACTTGGACTACTGCACCGACTGCTGTTTGTATTTTTTTTTCTAAGTTCTGGTTGTAATTTCAATACCTAGTTCTATTTCACTCCTCAATATCATAAAAACTTTAGAAAATTTCTATTTTTCGACCTAAGCGAAACATAGCTACCTACAACCATTTAGAAAGAACCCAACTGGAAATGATAGCTCAGTAGTTAACACGCTTGGATCGCACGCTGCAGGACGCGGGTACAAATCCCAACCAATAGAGTACTTTCTAGTACGCAGCAACCAACCCCCAATTGAAAATCTGTTTCTAAGTACTAAAACAAACTACAATAGTACATTATGATACAAGTGTGCTATGTTGGTCATTACACTAGAGGCGGTATTAGACGAGGATAAGGAAGCCGAGAGTGTATTGAAACATAGCACAAGAGTTTCATACGACTGTTTTCGTCACACTTGCGAGGAAAAACATTTTGTTTTGATAAAAATCAACCACACAGCGAAAACGTCAATAAACATTTGCGGAAAATGGCGTCCAAATCAGTAATGCGCGCGCAGGTTAACATTTACTTCAGCGGCATAAGAACTCTTTGTTGGTATTACAAAAAACTGTAAGTATTACCCGGCTATATTAAGAGTGCTTCGTATACATACGTCTAATTGCAGTCACGTACAAACTTGACTTTACCGGGTTATACCTATTATAGCACCATGTGCCGTAATGTAAAGTAAAAAGCACGCGTGCGTAATAGCTTGGATTATGAGCCTAAAATCGATGCAATAAGATCCACTTTACGAGCAAGTGTGATGAAAAGACTACTTAGCCTACTACATAACAAAAAACAAAAGGATTGTATCCAGACCGATGAAAGTCTAGAGACAATCCAAATGCTCAAACCCACTACCAGTCAGCAGCGTACCCAGCATGCTGGCGGCATTGCCACGCTGGATGGCAATGCTTATGCGTTGAGCCAATTAAACGCCAGCATTTTGATCACGCGTCGCGTCGTCTAAGTACTTAATAATATACAATATATAACAAAAAGGTTACAATACTGAAGGGTATGTGTAAACTATTATACTCATTCACTCACTCACTCATTATCTAGTATTTTATAAGGAGTTTAATAATGTAAATTATATGTTTTAACTGTTTGTATAATAAATATAAAAATTATTTATTTGTATGGGTGTTAACTCAGAACTCCGTTATGTAACACATACACATTGATTACACAAAGATTATAATTCTAATGACGCTTTAACGAAGTAATTTTGCTTGATAACTACGTACCAAAATAAAAGATTAGCTTTTCGGAAAACTTAGATTTGTGTGTATATTTGTTTATTATACTCATCATTATGGAGAACTTTTACTACGGGGCCAACCCTGAAATCACGAAAAAAAAACAGATGTTCCATACATTTTGTCCAAGGTCAATGAAATTTATATGGAGCATCAGATATATTTTAGCGATTTAAAGCATGACCCCTTTTTATAAAAAGTTATTTATAATGATGAGTGCATACATCTTCAGTAATGTTGAACCTTTTTGTTACACAATGTATTAGCCTGTGTATCTCTAAGCTGTGTGGCCCAATAGCGTCACTTAAGAGCCAATTCGCATTCGAGGTTAGGTGTGCTTATCATCTTTAACAACAACGTCACTTATGAGCGGCTGTGGTCAAACACTTAGCCTGATAACCAGCAAAAACCCTGGAATGTTAATTTTGATGTGAAAAATAAAGAGTTAATCTATCTATCAAAGCCTGGCAACCTAAAAATAAAATAATAAAGATGACCGACGTCGTAAGCTGAATAAGGTAAGTCCCGTTATTTAATACACCTACAAAATCTAATATAATAAAAGGCTCTGTCCTGGCTGACTGACTGACTTACTGACTGACTGACAGACAACGCACAGCGCACACCGCTGGTCGTACAGACTTGGAGAATTTGGAGGGTGTATTCGTCTCGATGCGGAGGGGTATACTAACAAAGGATTTTTCGAAATTCAACCCCCAAGAAGAAGAAAAGGGGGGGAAAGGGGTGGAAGTTTGTATGAAAGTCCTTTGTTTTTGGACTTTTAGTCATGAAAATTTGGATTAGGATAGTTAATTTAAAATAAAAAATACTGATTTCAAAAGTTTTTGACAGGGACGATTTAAGGGGTGGGAAAGGGGGGGGGGGTAGGTAGTAGATGCGGTAGAGTCAGTAGAGTCGGTAAAGTTTGCTCGGGATGATTTAAAGTGAAGTATTTTGGGAAGGGTCCGTATTTCTTCCGCACGCGGACGAAGTCGCGGGGGTCCACTAGTATATATTATAAATAAGTATTATACTATGTACTTTATAGCACCGTACATTATTTTAGTAGCGGAGGTTTAGCCTTGAGTGGTCGGATTATTATTTCAAAGTAGTTATCCTCAAATGCTTATATTTTATAACTTTTAAACTTGCAATGTCGAGATTTCGAAAGTTTGTTTCAAGGCTTTGTGTGAATGTAGGTTTAAATAAGACAGTTTTTGTCAGAACGTAAAATTAAGAAAAGCTTCAACTTTTAGAACCTAAGGTTTGAATCTCCATGTCAGCTGTCGCGCTTCGAAATTTCTCGATTTTTAAGATAAATGGTAATTTGATTCCTTTTCAACCGTCTTCTAAAAAGGAGGTTCTCAATTCGACTGTATATTTTTTTGTATGTATGTTAAGCGATTACTCCGACAATTTTGAATTAATTTTGATGATTTGTTTGGTAGGTGATACTTTAGACGTGGGGGCATATACATTTTATAGACATCGGTTTAGTAGTTTAGTTTTTAAATCAAAATAACTGCAAAATATACCTCTATATATTACGATGTCATCCAGGTCAAAGTTGAAGTAGTTTTTTTTAAGCGCATATTCGTCGTCAGCCATAAAACGCCCACTGCTGGACGAAGGCCTCCCCCTTTAAAGAAGGGTGTTGCCATAATCCCCACGCTTGGCAGGCGGCTTTGGGATCGCAGAATGCTCACCACCGTTAACCAAGAGGACGCTGCTGCCCGTCCTCCGGTGGGTCTGGTTGCAGTTTAAGGACATACCCAGGTCCAAGCACATATACAGGTAAGCGCATATTACAATACGAATATCATGAAGTTTTTTATTCGGTTATTGTCTTTATCTTGACAACAGCTACCGAAAGATGTCGCCACATGAACAAAATTCTGACTCTGCTGTTTTTACGGTTTATTCCAGTATGTTTACCTGGATGAATAAAGTGGAAATTATGGGTTTACGGCTGCATAGTGCATACATAAAATGTGCATGCATATTGAGATTGAGTCAACCTTTCAAACCAAGAGCTAAATCTTTAAGCATGTCTTTGGAATATTATAAGCCTTTTTGAGCTTATTATAGATAATTAAATTTTCATAGTTTAAAAAACACAATTTAATGAATTGGCTTTGTTACAAGAAAACATATGTGGCCAAACATGAGAGGTATACACTACTAGAGGTCGCCCGCGACTTCGTCCGCGTACGAAAGAAATTCTCCCAAAATACACCACTTAAATCATCCCGAAATCATTTTTTACGCCCCAATCTCCCCAAACTCCCCTGACTCTACCGACTATACCGACACTACCAAATCTACCAATTCCCCCCACTCCCCTTGGTTCTTATTGAGTCTGAACTTTGTGTGGGACAGACATTTTTTTTCTCGTTTTCAGTGTTAGTTTCATAGTAAAATTTGTTCATTATGATGGGTTTAATGACCACCTAAGATATTGCTCATAAATCCAATAAAATGCTGTATACCTGCAAAATTTCGAATTGACGACAAGAAGTAAGTAAGTTAAAATCGATTTCCGAGTTCGGAAAAAACCTTGAAATGTTAATCAAACTTTTTTACAGTTCTTTAATTATTTATTACGAGCCATTTAATGTGATTATGTTTTGAAACAATTTCCTGATATTTCTACGCAATATGACCGATATGTTTGCTTTTAAACATGGGGCATGTATCTGCGCCAAAATATCGGGAGCTGTTTCACAATAATCACGGTAAATATCCCGTAATTATTTACAGTACCTATTTTAGAAACTCACTGTCATGGATCTGAGTATGCTCTGGAACAAAATCCAGAACCAACGAAGGACGGGCAGCGGCATCCTCTCGGTTAACGGTGGTGAGCATTCTGCGAGACCCAAGGTGCCTGCTAAACGCGGGGTTGTGGCAATCTCCCGCCCCCTCATGGGGAGGCTTTCGTCCAATAGGTAATAGACGTCTTCTGGCTGATAATGATTAATGCACTACCGTCATAACTTTACATCACATCATCTCCACATCCACTACTGGTCAAAAGCGTCCCCCTTAATAGGGAGGGTTTACCATAATCCACACGCTTGGCAGGCGGCTTAAGAATCGCAGAATGCTCAACACCGTTAACCGAGAGGACTTTGCTAGCCGTCTTCATGTGGTTCTGGATACAGGATAGGACATACCCAGGTCCAACTGACACCATGATAATGAATAGCAGTCCATTTTAAGCTTTTTACATTTTGGAACTTTTAAATGCTAGAGAAGCTGTAGTGGTTCTCTACTGCAGAGTCCGTCTGGGGAAGCCACACATTTGCCAGTTATTCAACCGCCAAGAAGTAGTGTGCCAAGAAGTAGGCAATGTTACCAGATAAATTACTGGGTATGAAGAGATTTATCATCTAATATCTCAGGGTGACGAGCGCAGTACAGTGCGGCGCAGGATTGTATTCGCAAGTTCACAATTCTGGCACTGCTACTTTTAGTGGCAGGCGTGACGCTTACCACCAGGTGAAAGTCTTGCTCGTCTCGTCACTTGAACGAATTAAAAAAAATATGTATGAAAACACAATACCTTTATAAATTGGTATAAAGGAGTATCATCCTCCAATAACTCCATGTCCACAATACAGTATACTGCGTCAGGCTTCCTCAGGCAAAGGTCGAAGTCGTCCAGCTCAGACAATAGTGGCATCGAATGGTAGTCCAGGACAATTTCCGGAGGTACTGTGGACAATTCATAAGCCATAAATATCTAATAATATATCTAATATCATAGTATCTTTCTACAACCATTTTTTTTATATAAATTTTTTATCGGGGTCATTTTAAGCACAGCGTCATCTAGCCCCATACTAAGCAAAGATTGTATTATGGACCAGATAGCTGATAGAATACTTTTTCTTTTCGTGAATACATACTACACCTAGACACAGAACAATCATCTATGTTGGTCACATTTTTTTTTTGTCCTGGGTGGGGATCGAACCCACGCCCTACAGCTCTGAAGGCAGGAATTCTACCAACTGGGCTATAAGACTGTCACCATTGAGAAAAGACACGCTTCACATTCGAGAAGCTTGTCAGATTAGAACTTAGCATACAATTTGCGTTTAAGGCCACGATAATACAAATATAAATAAATTTATTTGACATAAATAAGTAGGTACAATATTAGATTTGAACCCAGCGGCTCTAAACCGGTATTTACTGTATTTCAGAGCCATTGGCCTATCCTATATTAGGACACAGTAAAATGTATGCCTCTATACAATTTATATAAAAAATATAAATTAAAAAATGTTTTAGATTTATATTGAACAATAAGAAATATATATTTATACATATAATTAATATAGTAAAGTACTTTCTTATATCTATTATACATATAATAAAGGGTTACATGCTTAAATAAATAATTGCCTTTGGATACACACTTCTATTAATTTTATAAATAATAATAATATTTGTACAATACTTTCTACGCTTATATAATTACAATTCTACGCTTATATAACAACAATTACAAAATTAACTAATAATTAATTTAAATTAAATTATTATTTTTTATTATGTAGGGTTTGTTTTTACTAGGTAGGTTTTATTTAGTTGTTAGTTAGTTATAATTTAATTTTAGTGTATAATTGTATTTTATTTGTAAATAAACTTATTTTTTTATTACAAAAAAACATATTATAGACAATTAACATAAACGAAAATAACTTATAATAATGAGTTATATGTGCAGCGTTTCACGTTTCAAGCACAAATTTTAATGCGATCGACATTAGTCTAAAGTTGTATCAGCTAAGGTCACATTTAGCTGTCAAGCAAAATTATGGCGGTTACGAAGATTCGTGCGAGTCAAACTTAGAATTTTGAAGATTTTCTCAGATTACTCGAAAACTACCAAAATTAATATTTTCTCAACCATAGAAAGATCTCCAAAACACTATTGTCTTTTAATACATATATTTTTATGTGACTATGTGCTGTAACTAGGACATACGAGTATAACTGAAAAACGTTTGAAAACAGACACTGTTTGGGTTTTTTTTCTATCGAGGAAAGTATAAATAATTGTGTTTTCAATCAAAGAACATCTGTAACATAGGTATATATTTTTGGGCATTAAATATAATTTGACTAGATAACATTGATTTTTGAGGGACAACTCTGAAATAAGTATAGAACCCAGTCCGTGCCACTGGGCATTAATATAGCCTACCCTTGATGGACGATTTGTCCATATTCACCACCTTGGCCCAGTTACGGGTCGATGGATGCACATATGCCGTTGAATTTTTTGCCGGACGTAGTCAGATTTCCTTCCCCAACAAGCCATTTGTATGAAAATCCGTACATTAACTGCAATGAGTTTATATTACGGGCCCGGTATTTGGTACAGTAGGTCTTTCCCTTTTCAACCGACTTCAAAAAAGAAGGTTATTCGACAGTATGTTATATATTTTTTTGTTTTTGTATGTATTTTATGAAATGATTTAGGTGTTTTTTTTTTGTTTGGTAGGTAATACTTCAGAGGTGGTCCCATATAAATTTTATCGAAATCGGTTCAGTAGTTTGGTTTTTAAATCAACATTACTAGAAAATATGAAGATGTCATCCAGGTATTCAAAGTTGAAGTCCGTTGTATTTTTTTTTAAAGCGTATTATCTATGGGTACAGTCGTGGGTTCAATCGGGATCCACACTGCTTTTTTCCGCTAGGTGGCGCATCGTCGATGCGGCCATAGTCAACTGTCAATCTCATACATTTAGTACAAAGATTTTTCAAAATCGGTCCACAATTGACGGAGATATCGGTGAACTTTTCATTAAAAAAAACACAGTCGAACATAGAACCTCCTCTTTTTTTGAAGTCGGTTAATAAATAGGGAATGTAGAAAATCTGCCGCGTCCGGTTTTTAGCTAGTTACTTGCATTATCATTCCATATTATTGTAGAGAATCTGCATTGTACTGGTTTGTACAGCAATCATTTGCCTTGCTAATCAAAGCTCTGTCCAACATAAAATTGTAAACAACTATCTAACCTACAATTTTTTTTTCAGGCTTCATCGAAAATCCATTTGTATGAGTTTTAGAAATCGTAAGGATTACCCATGAGGTTACACAGGTAAAAAAAATTGCAGATGGCGCCAGCGGCGGTCCGGATGTGGAAAAATCAAGTTTTCCTGTTAATCGTTGCTTATATCTATTTATATATATAGTTATATACTTAAATTATAGAAAAAAAATATAAAAAAAATGAGATTGATAGTTGACTATGGCCGCATCGATGATGCGCCACCTAGCGGAAACAAACGCAGTGTAGATCCCCATTGGCCCGTCTAGACCGGCCCGCCACGTACTAGCTTAATACCTATACTCGTATTCATAATCAAACGGACTAAAATGACAGATTGAAATGTCACTTTTCAAAATAATGTTGCCTGCTAAAAAACCGTAGTGATGGATATTGTAAAGTTCATATCGTTCAAAATAATTATTAAGTGCCGTTAAACATTTAAAGTGCTGCCAGTGGAAGTGCAGGTAGAAAAGAGAAAACATATTGTGCTAAAAAGTTGTTCTGTAAATTGCTACACGGAAATGCAACATTATTTTGATGATTTATATATAACCTTGGAAAGATTGAAATCGTACATAAGTAAGGAACCACACCTTTTACAAAGACTAATATACGAATAAATATATCGAAGTAGTTCATTATTAAGTTTATTAAAATAACTTCATAAGTTAATAAAAAGATTAAGTTTCTTAACATTATGCTAATAAACTTAATATTTTTATCCCAGCAATAATTAAATTTTGCCAAAAAGTAGCAACACTCGAAATGTCAGTTTAGTCCGTTTAATTACATAAGAATACGAGTATAAAGTAGGGAGTGCGCCAGGTCTGACTAGGCGCGCATCAGGCCCTAAACTAGTCACTGAGCACCAGCTAACCATTATAAAAGTAACTAAAAACGGATATACAACTAATTGTGCTAGTTTAGCACAAATTGCATTATACAGGATGCTGTTGGAAATGTGTGGTCATGCGTTCATTCGTTATAAGTGCATTATTACTAAGTACTTTTAGCTGTTAGGAAACACGTAAATACCGTTATAGCGAAGTGCAGGTAAATACTATTTGCTAAGAGGTTTACTTATTGGGTCTGAACGTCGACATTACAGGAAATATTTCGTCCGAAAGCAATAAACGAAAATAAACAAATTCTTACATAACATTCTATGAAATGTTTATCAGTCATCTCCTTAGAGCGTAAGCGAATCTTCAAACCTCCTTGGCCATGACCTATATGAAATAAATGATAGATGTTCATAACTGACTTCACTAAAGGAAGAGGTTTTATGTTTAAGCCAAGCTGTATGATGTATGATTGTATTTTTTTTTTGTTAAAAAAAGTAAGTAAGTTCGTATAGGCAGAGTGGCCAGCCTTAGTGTCAGAGTTAATGTGCCGCCCGAAGGCCTCTGACATGGCTGACGGTTGTTGTTATAGAAACTAGAACAAACAACCGGGACCAATAATTTAACGTGTCATCCGATCCACGGTAGCGCTCAGAAATAAATGCCACTTTTTTTTGTTAAAACTCCCAAATATACGACTTTTTTACAGGTGGTATACTATTTTCTTATTCCGCTATCTTGTTTGTTCGAGTGATTTGATTTAGTACGAGTGCTCACGCTTTGCAACGTGTTTTTATTTCATAAAATATCTGTTGCTATAGTAAAGTTATTTCTTTAGTTTTTGTTGATTTGTCGTTATTGTTATATCATTTTGTTGACACAATGCCAAAAAGGGCAAAAAGACGGTTTTGGATAGTTAATGTCGTGAATTTGTGATTCGCTTGCGTGTCTACTTTGAACGTAAAAATCAAAATGGTGGACCGCTAATGCCAGTGTCGCAAGTGTGTGATAGAGTTGCTGATGCTCTTGGCATTGGAAAATCTACTGTGACTCGGATTAATAAACAAAAGTTTGTAAACACATAATTAATAAAGTAAGTAATCGTACTGTTGTAGGCATTGCGTGTATACCCGGAGCACTCACGCTCACTAAAAAGCTTCTTCTTGCGGCGGCGTCGTGTGTCGGGTCGCCCTCTTCCCTCCAATACGGTTGAGGAGAGCGATGGCTGGCACATGCGTCAACTGTGGACGGGTGCTGCTTGCGGGAGCTGGACTGCTCGGAGTATACACGCAATTCTAGCAATAATTAGTAATACTTAGTAAGGTTCTTTTGGTATATTCTTTTTGTAAAGCCTTCAGCTTTTAAGTTATTAGGACAAATCAATGGAGAAAAATAAACTATCAACCTCAAATAAAAGGTATTCTTAATCCCCACGCTTGGCAGGCGGCTCACTACAGTTAACCGAGAGAACGTTGCTGCCCGTCTTCCGATGGTTCTGGTTGCAGTTTAAGGATATATCCCATATAGAGGACTTTTAATCCATTGAGGGGCGACCGCACCGGTCACCTCATTCACGAGAAGCTGGAGATGGGGACAGGATCTTGGATCGACATAATCGATGTAATATACTCAGAAAAATATTTTTTTTTGAATATTATAAGGCTCTACGAGCCAGAATTTTTCATTTTAATTTCTATCTGTAACAAAAACCTATCAATTAATATTAAGGCGGCCCACAGAGGTTGCATGTCTGTCAAAAAAGGTTCGCCAGACCATAAAAAAGTGAACATAATAAAATGCTGATAAAATGTTATTGTTATTAGAAGTACCATTCGTAAAATACACCTCCAGTCGATAAATAAACTCATGGAGTTTTGGCGGGAACACGGAAAAATCATGTCGCTGCATTCTATTATTTTCTTATACAATATTTTTTCGCGTATTAATGATTAATTATGGTGGTGTTTTATTCATTGAGTGTTGAATTTCATGCACGAGTGTGGGCAAGTGATATATTGTGGTTGTTCTTTTTATGTTGTTTTCAAAACTGCGTAAAAGCTTATAGTAAAGTCGCCACAACTTTACTTGGGCATGCCTTGGACTCGACTGTGACTAATTTCGTGTGATTAACTGTGATTTAGAGACATATTATTTGATTTGAAACTCTAAAAACTTGAAAATCTTTATTATACTTGATACTGGCAGAGTGCACAAAGTGCGATGCCAAAATGATACAAAAAAAAACACGATTTGAACCGAATTACCCTAGCACTATTTGAGGCTTTTGACATAATTTATTTCGATCAAGCTACATTTAATAGACTATAGTTTAAGATTTTATTTTTTTGAAGAATATAAGACTGAAAAAAAATAAAAAAAATTGGCGTGGAGGGACATCTTCAGGCTGATGAAAAAAAAATGGGTTTGAGTACGACGACGTTTGATCTAGGATTACGTCTGTACAAGGTTGGGTCAACTTTATGTAAAGAGGTAATGCTTATTTAATGTGTTTTTATTTCTATGGGATAGCTAGACGCTTTACAAAGCTAAGTCGTCAACTTTTTATAAAATGTCAAAAACGATTAACGTAATGGAAAGAATAGTAAATTATTCGCGGAGAAAAAAAACTATTCATTTGTCTTCTTGGTTTTCGAACGTAAATTTCAATTAATCACCAGCATAGGTACGTGAAAATAAGGATGTTAAGATTTAGATTTGTTTAATTATTAATTATTCACATTATAAAACAATGTATCGTTATGTTGAACACAATGTGTCGTTAATGTGTTAGGCCAAGTGGATACAATAATACATTATGAGTGCATTATTATTTATAATTAGTAAAACAAAATATTAACATTAAGGTAAAAAATTTGAAAGTAAAAAATAAATAAATAAATTAATCGGGTTACACTATTTGTATTTCAAAAACGGATCTACCGATTTTTATGATCTTTGATTTGTTGAATTTGTCTCTGCCCCAAATAGCAGAATAACTATTAAAACTTAGGAAAACTTCACAATAAATAATAGGGTAGATGACTGATGTTTAAATCGTTGAAATCAATAGCTTCGATGAAAAATTTAAGTAAATATAGTATGTTTATTGAAAAAATAATTTAGATCGGTTGTTTATGTCCTGATATGTAAGCGTTTAAAAGTTTTTGGTAGACACCTTTGTCCCTTTCCCACAAAACAAAAAATTACGTCACGCCTTACTTGTCAGAATAAAATTTATATGGCGTACAGAGAAGTGACGTCACGATTTGCTGTTTCGCCTCTCTGTCTAGCATGATATTAAAAGCTTAGAATATAATTTTCATTTTCTTTTTATTAATCAGCTATATTTATGGTCCACATTTTAATAGGTAAATAAAAAAAACAGTCATCTAGCCTTTTATAGGCGGTTGAAAGTTTGCCGGGTCAGTCAGTAGCAATTAAAAAAAAGTTATCTTAATATGGTAGGTATAGAAATTTCATAATCATTAACCTTATAAAATGGGTTCTGAAAAACATCTGGCAACTCATTGTACAAGACTAAAGACATCTTACATTTTGGCTTAGTTCATACAAGGAGGAATGGATTTGTATTACTAGGCAACCTGCGTATAGGATATGTCCTAAGCCTTTATTAAATTCTACTTGTTTTTTACCTTTACAAAGTCTTAGTCTGGGGTAGCCATATTTATGTGTCTTTACATAAAAAAGGCTTTACATAGTTTTGGCTCCATACACAAGGAATAGCCAAGTAGTATGTAACTGCCTTATCGATCAGTTAGTTTCTGTTTCTGTTGTCTGTCTTCAAAATTCTATGGGACGAACATAGATGTTTTTTTATGTCTGGGTATGTATGTGTAGTATATATTATAAGTACGTAATATTTACAAAAAAATATTAATATAAAAACTATGATTTCTATGTCTAGATACGCCTGAGTTAAGAAATCGTAAGACTAAATTCTCTTTGACAAAAAGTCAACGCCATCTCTCGGATTTCGCGGTCACTACGCCAGTAAGGCGTGGTAGGAGAAGTGCAAACTGTACGAAACTAGAAACGACTTACCTATTACCTAAAAATAAAAGTTTTTGTGTAAAAGCAAGTTTAGTTTAACTTTAAATGTTGACTTGCCGGTCATAAGAAACGCCACTTTTGCCGGCATCGGTGTCAATCCGTTTATTTGACACCGACGAATGGGGGACAATTCAAAATGGCGTCCAACCTGTCCCTACCATGTATGTCTATGTATAAGTATTCTATCAGCGATCTGGTTTCCATAATACAAGCTTTGCTTAGTATGGGGCTAGATGGCGCTGTGTGAAAAATGATTACAAATATTTTTTTACTAACATCATCATCATTTTTCTTTCTTTCTCCCTTTCCCACAGTTTGTTTCATAAAGAGAGTATGCTTTTTAGTCACGCCCACCGATGAGTTCGAGCCGTCGGGCGCATCCTTACAGTCTTACTTTAAAAACTTCTCAACCGTTAATCACTGCTTAAGATGCTCTGCCATTTTCTCTCTGACGTAAAGTGTAACATGCAAGAACAAGACAGATAAGTTTAAGCAGTGACTAAGAGAATCGAGATTATTTTAGGTAAGGCTGTTATTTATTATATATTATTATTACAACTTATTAATAAGATAACTATTGTAACTTATTCCCATAACGCTGAGTTGTACAAAATCATTTACCTACTTTAGTTAAGACAATAAAGAACTTTCATAATCATGCGTGTTTTTTTTATGTTGTAAATGTGACAATAATTCGCCAAGCCGGCCAGTGTAACCAGTTGGTGTTCATTTCCCAACGCATTCCTTTGCACAAGCTAGGTTATGTTCGTAACTAGATATTCTAAAGCCAAACCTGGATGCAGGTATTACGAAATTATGTGTTACGTACTCATAGTGTGAATTCTACTCTTCGAACATTTACCATTGGAAACTGGATTGGGGAGGAGGTTGTCGGGTAAAAAACTTGGTGAATTTTGGGAGCGGGCCGAATTTCTTCCGTACGCGGACGAAGTCGCGGGCGACCTCTAGTTATATAAATGTCAAACTAATAACTGTATAAATATAGATCACTACTACAATAAAATTAAATTAGTTATTTAAACGAAAAATTACAGATACAACCAACTCATAATATTCTTGTAGTAGTAGGACTCTAGTGCAGGGGAAGTACCACACCTTTGCCAGTTATTCAACCGCCAAGCAGTAAAGGAAGCATTTCAATTATAAAGTTTTAATAGAAGGGCAATGTTACCCGAGAAATTACTAGGTATGAAGAGATTTAACATCTAATATCTCAGGGTGAGGACCACAGTGCAGTGCAGCGCAGGATTGTGTTCGCAAGTTCACAATTCTGACACTGCTACTGTTAGTGGCAGGTGTGACGCTTACCACCAGGCGAACACCTTGCACGTCTCGTCACTTGATTGTATAAAAAAAAACGAGAAGCGCTCACCCAATTCAAGAGATTATTGTTTATTTATAGGAGCAAGATTACGGAGCTCAGATTTTGTAACACCTTCCTAGCCTGATCAGAATCAGACCAACAACCTTCCTTTACCTTCTGATGTGTTTAAATTGTGTTTCTATTTTATTTTATTTTGAAATTATATAATATTTAATGAAATTTTAATAATAATAATGTCATTTTAAATTCTGTGACATTTTAGGTAAATTTTTGTAATTTCTTTTTTTTTGTATTTTTTTGTTTGCTACATAATATGGGTCTCGTACCTGAAATAAATAAATAAAAAATAAAATTATATATTAAGTTTATTGAACTAGGTTTATAATAGTTATTTGTTATGCAAGGCTGCAATAGTAGATTATGCACTAAGGGAATAAAGCAGTGTCTTACGTCACGGGCCGCATATTGAACCCTGAGCGTAACGAGGGAGTCTAGAGTTAACTCTCGAGCGTAGCGAAGGACAATATAGAGTCCTGAGTGAAGCGAGGGGTTCAAGTTGCCCAAGATGAAGACAGGCTTATCTTATTCTTATTCTTATTCGATGTGGGGGCGATAAGTCCTGCACTGACGTCCCGCTTGGGGTGTATTGTGCATTTCCCCCGCCAGCGTCTACCCGAGCCAACCCAGCTCCTTGAAGTAACGGAGCGAGGCTCTGGGCCGCTGGCATAGTAGCTCCAGTGGATTAGATGGAGGTGTATAAGCATATGATGATGATGATGAAAAGTAGTCAAGCTGTTGCGGTGACATGGTTTGCGATGAAGATGCATCATGCAATCTGGTAGCGATTCTCGTTTCTTCTGTAGCTTTACAATGCCACAGTACATGCGCCACAGTTTCACTATCCTGCATGCAGCGGACTAGCGGACTATCCGTGGCTCCCAGTTTGTATAAGTGACTATTCAAGTTGCAATGACCGGTAATGAGGCCTACTAAAAGTCGAAGGTCCTGAAGACAGGCTATAATCCAGAGGAGCATACTCTACTTTTCACACCTTCTGCGAGACAATAAAAAGTCAGGGCTCCATAAATTAAAATTCACTGACAATCACAGGACACCGTATTTTGTTTCACTTTCTTTGCAAACGCGCACCATTTTTTTGAGTTCTGCTTATGGTGGCCAGTTCGATTTTCGAACAGACCTCTCTACAATGCCATATGGGCATTTGTTTACTTAGAGTTTTCCACGAGTTTCCACACGAATTTGACATTGCAAATTCAAATCACATTTTTCCTTAGGGAGTTTCATACAACTTTATATCCCTTAAGAGATAATGCTTTACTTTACGTTGAGGTTGCATGATTTGTAATTGGAGATTGTCGAGCAGGTGGTGGATTCTGGTGGTGTGAAAAGTTGTTTTAGCGCAAGCACTTGTATTGAAACCTGAGCAAGCTAAGGATTCTAGGATTGAAGCACGAGCGAATCGAGTTCAAAAATAGAAGGCATCTAGGCCTACTTGAAATTGCTTGACTTAGCTTGGGCCGACCCGGGTTCAAAGCCTATTTCATACCATGAATAAAAAAGAGTATTAATTAAAAGTAATCTATTTATAAATAAATAAAAATGCTATACATATATAAACGCATTATATGAGTCTACTAGACTTTATATGATTATATGAGATTCGCTAGACCGATATGTTATTTTTTGAATGAAAGGCTTGCTAAGGGTCTAGTGAAAAACTTGAAATAGATAGATTGTCTAGAAAAATGTAACATTGGTAAAAACTGAACCCTTTTTCCATGGGTTTTCAGCTACTCTATATACAAAAAAAAATGCCTCGATCGATGTTCATATTTCTTAACCAATATGCAAAAGGTTGGTTTGTTTTTTTTTATGTTTTTTTTTTTACTTTTTTATTGGCATCGCACGTTGTGCATTCTGCCAGAGTCAAGTATATTTGATGTTCAAGTTTATGTAGTATTATCAAGTCATCTATTCACTCACTAATCACAGTTAGTCACACGAAATTAGTCAAAGTCGAGTCCAAGTCATGCCCTAGTAAAGTTGTGGTGACTTTACTATGAGCTTATACGGAGTTTTGTAAACAACACAAAAAGCCATGTTTCACCACATTATATCACGTGCCCACACTCGTGCATGTAATTCAACACTCAATGAATAAAACACCACCATTTTAATCATAAATTCCCGAAAAACCGCTAGTGTAAGAAAATAATAGAATGCAACGACATGATTTTTCCGTGTTCCCGCCAAAACTTTTTTTTAAATGTTTGTTAACTCAGAACTCTCTCATTTATGATCCGATTTTGAAAATTACTCGTTTATTTGAAATAATTTAATTCCAGATTGATCCCATAGACATTTTATTTAAATCAGTTCAGTAGTTTGGTGTTTATATGAAAATAATTGAAAATATAAGTCTTCCAACTAAACTAAATTAAAATTGAATGTTTTTTTTAAGTTCTTTTTGTTTAGTTTTCATTAATACTGGGGTGATTTGGAAAAACAATCTTAGATGGTACGAATTTAACCGGGACATCTATAGTTTAACATGTATGTAATTATATTGAAACGTTTAGTCGAGGTGTCAGGTGACCGGAATGCTGGCGTATATTTTGGTCAGAAACTTAGCATTGCCATTCAACGTGGCAATGCCGCCATCTTTCCATCATCTACGGGGCTTTTAGTTTAAATTTTAAGTTTTGTTTTATTTTTATTATGTAGGGTTTGTTTTTACTGGGTAGGGTTTATTTAGTTGTTAGTTAGTTATAATTTAATTTTAGTGTATAATTGTATTTTATTTGCTAATAAAGAGTGTAAATAAATATTATATTGGTATGTAATATTATATATAGTAGGTATTAGGTATTATTTATGTTCTACTATAATTATAAATAAATAAATATCGGTGGTAATTTTTCACACAGCGCCATCTAGCCCCAAACTAAACAAAGCTTGTAATATGGAAACTAGATAGCTGATAGAATAGTTAGGCATGTACTTTTTTTTTGTAAATACATATTTTTAATACATACTAATAATTAAAATAATAATGATTATTTTATTTTAATTTTTTATATTTGTAATATTAATTTATTATATATTATGTAGGTACACCACCGATCAAATTGCATTTGCCTCTTTTAGTCAGTCCATCCAAATGTTGCCTGGAAGAAATCGCTTAAGGTGATAAGGCCGCCCCTTGTACTGCCAAATAATGTACCCTGATTAGTTGTAAGATGTTCTATATTTCTGGTGTGCAATAAAGTTGTATTGTGTTGTAATGTGGAAATTAACCCTACCTGTGACTTCCGAAACATTTTGACACAACACTCCAGTGACACTAAACAGAAATAACCACCACATGGTAGCGACACTTGCACACTACTGCGCTGTACTACTGCAGTCAGTACCGCACTGAGAACTGTACTTAGCGTCGCGGATCGTCTGACACTTTCGCAACTGAAGTTCGCAATTTGGACTGGAAGTGGTCGGTGGTACAGTGTAGCTGATGAAATCGGGTGCGACACTTGCAACATTTTTTACAAATGATTAAAATTGGAGGAACGTTCTGAACTCAATCAGATAAGTTTTTTATTTTAATGGAGTGACGAGACGAGCGAGACGTTTTCCTAATGGTAAGCATCATGCTGAAAATAACAGTAGCAGCGCCAGAATAGGCTAGATGACTGGTTTTTTTTAATTGTCCTATTTAAATGTGGCCCATAAATATAGCTAATAAAAAGAAAATAAAAATCTGATCAAAAATAAGCAACTTATAAGCATTTTAATATCATGCTAGACAGAGAGGAGAAACAGCAAATCGTGACGTCACTTGTCAGGACGCCATATAAATTCTATTCTGACAAGTAAGGCGTGACGTCATTTTTTGTTTTGTGGGAAAGGGACAGAGTTGTCTTTAACAAAAACTTTAAACGCTCATATATCAGAACATTATTAACCGATTTAAATAATGTTTTCAATTACCATACTATATTTACTTAAATTCTTCATCTAAGCTATTGGTTTCAACGATTTAAACATCAGTCATCTAGTCTATTGTACACCGCAATCCCATTAACCCATTAAACAATTTACCTACAAATCAAAGTGTATAGAACTAACGGTTAAAATTATTCTGCTATGTTATACTGGAGCTTGGGTTATGCTTCGGCAATTTTCCTGTTTTGCGATAGATAACAAGATGTCAACGAGATAGATAAGCAAGTCTAACTTGTCTTCTGGGCAAGCGTGCTCCAACTTAGACCTTGTCTACGCCTCGGCGGGGCAAGGTCAAATGCGAATACATTAAAAAAAAAAAATAAGATTTATTTACCGAGTCGCATAAATTTTAATCGTAATATACCTTCGTAGTACTGCAATAATGCTCTAAATATAAATATCGCACCCAATTAAATCAATTACACTGTACTGAGTAAACGTCAAGCAGTAGTGTGTAAGTACTAAAGTGTTCCGGTTTGAAGGGCAATGCTACCAGAGCAATTACTTCTTCTTCTTTGTATTGGCAACGCACGTTGTGCATTCTGCCAGAGTCAAGTATATGAATGTTCAAGTTTATGTAGTAGTATCAAGTCATATACGTCAAAAAATCACAGAACACACAAAGTCAAATTAGTTAAAGTCGAGTCCAAGACATGCCCTAGTAAAGTTGTGGAGACTTTACTATGAGCTTTTACGGAGATTTGAAAACAACACAATAATACATGTTTCACCACATTACGAGTATATCACTTGCTCACACTCGTGCATGTAATTCAACACCAACCATTTTTAATCATTAGTTCGCATAAAAATCTTAGTTTAAGAAAATAATAGAATGCAGCGACATGATTTTTCCGTGTTCCCGCTAAAACTCAGAGACCAATTACTGGGCATAAAGTGATTTGACATCTATTATCACAGGGTGACAAGCGCAGTGCAGTGCGGCGCAGAATGTTGTTCATACACACACATCAACTCATGTACAGCAAGAAGACGTCCACTGCTGGACGAAGGCCTCCCCTTAATAGGGAGGTTTGCCATAATCCCCACGCTTGGCAGGCAGCTTGGGGATCGCAGAATGCTCACCACCGTTAACCGAGAGGACGTTGCTGCTCGTCCTCCGGTAGGTCTGGCTGGATTTAGGGCATTAGATTTTGTACGCAAGTTCACAATTCTGGCACTGCTACTGTTATGGGCAGGCGTGATGCTTACCAACTGCAGGAAAACGTCAGGGCTCGTTTCTTCATATAAACAAAAAAAAAATTGTCGTCGCCATCAGCCATAAAACGTCCTCTGCTGGACGAAGGCCTCCCAATAAGAGGGGTGTTGCCATAATCCCCACGCTTGGCAGGCGGCTTGGGGATCTTGTTTTTTTTTTATCTATACTTAGTATGGACTTTAGGTACCTATCTAACCTGTCTTATATACCTACAAATATGTCACCGGAGATCGCATACTTAATTAAACGGTTTAATAAAGGATGAAGTTCAAATTAAATACTGCTAAATTGCCTAGCTATAAAGTAGCAATGGGCGATTTTCTGACCGGCAATAAAAAACAAGCTCATTGTAGACGGCTCTGACTTTGCGCAGACCAGACGTGTCAGTCAATGTCATGTTTTTTATAATTTATTCCTATGCCACTTATTAAAAATAGTATGTTATTTTTGACTGGCACGTTTATTCTGCTATATCTGTAGAGATGAAAGAAACTCCTTTTTTTTTAGATTAATGTTTGGAAAATCGCTGATTATTTGCCATAAATCATAGGTACATTAGATATATTACGATTGGACCTCATCCTCCACGCTGTCGCTGGCTCGGTTGCGGGTTGGTGGATTCACTTACACAATTGAGTTTCTTACCCGGTCGTATGCAGGTATCCTCACAATCTTTTCCATCACCGAAAAGCTAGAGGTAAATAAAAAACGTACATAAACCCTAAAGAGCTCATTGTACGAACCCATGACCTCACGATTTTGAGACTTCCACTAGACTATATAATAAAAGACAATAATTATATAAGTGTCAATTTTATTTATTTATTTATGTATTGTCAATGCACACATTACATAAAGTTTAATTTTACATTTTTTTTATTGCAATTACATTGAACACGGGAAATTAAACGAAATGCGTAAATCGTTTCAAAAAAACCAGCGAAAACTAATCTAAAAAAAAAACTCTTTCCTTCCTTAAGAAGTCTATATTTATTAATTCATCATCATCATCAGCCACCTTAGTCTACTGCTGGACATAGGCCTCAACTAAAGCACGCCACTGTACTTTAGTAGATAGTTATAGTTATTTACAACACTTAAAATTGCATTTACAACACATTTGTTCAAAAAATGCATTTACGAAGCCTGTATACATCGTTCGAAAGTTAAACATTACGCACCATACAACGGATCGTGCGGAAAAGCCTTTACCGCACACTCCCTTGTATAGCGCCGTCCGTAAACTTTACGGTATTTTTTTAATTTCCATAATAATAATTTAAGAACTCCACCAAAGAGTTTCACATTACGAGAATAAATAAGCTGAATGATCGAACCTCCTTGGAAGCGCTTTTGCTCAATACGTTTGTCTTACTTTAATATTAAACAGAAAATGTAACGAAATAAATTCTCACCAGTACTTATATTTTTTTCTAATTTTCACCCCGCACACTTAGCGCCATTTGTTAATTAGCGCCATTTCATCTTACCTCCTAGGAGGATTATGGCGTCGCACTTTGTGCATTTGCCAGTGTCAAGTATTTATTTGTATCAAGTTTTTGATAATTTTCATGTCGAATGAGTCTAAGTCACAGTCAAAGTGATATCACTTACTAAGTAAGTCATGCCCTAGTAAAGTCGTGGCGACTTTAATATAAGCTTCTTTGGAGTTTTGGAAACAACACGAAAAGACACTCATATTAGAAACGTTTTAACGAAGACGAACTTTAGAACGAAGTCTTTTTTTTTCTTTCAACCTAGGAGGATTATGGCATCGCACTTTGAGCATTTGCCAGTGTCAAGTAGGTATTTGGTTGCGACTTTCCGTCCGATATAATAAAAACAAAATAATAAAGTTTGGCTCATTATCTGTTGTTTTTCTGTTATCTGTTTTCTCGCAAATGTGTTGTAAAACGTTGTATGGCACTCGTGCGGTATTGATTTTTACAAACTCGTGACTATGGTTTACATTCGTCTACTCGTTTGTAAAAACCAACTTACCACACTATCATAAATAACTATCACGAAGCCTGTATATTACATCGACCTGGACCTGGGTATGTCCTTAACTGCATCCAGAACCACCGGAGGACGGCCAGCAGCGTCCTCTCAGTTAACGGTGGTAACCATTCTGCGATTCCCAAGCCGCCTGCCAAGCGTGGGGATTATGGCAACACCTCCCTTTAAGGGAGAGGCCTTTGTCCAGCAGTGGACGTCTTCCGGCTGTTGATGTGATGTGATATTACATCGTTCAAAATTTGAACATTACGCAACCATACAACGGAGCGTGCAGTAAAATTGGTACTCTTAGCTAGGCGTGCGGTAAACCTATTTTACCGCACGCCTAGTGGAATGGCGCCGAACGTATCCTTTACGGTATTTTTTAAATTTCTATTAAAATATATAAAAATTCCACCAAGGAGTTTCAAATTACGAGAATAAAATATAAGCTGAAGCACTTTTGCTCAATACGTTTGTCTCTCTTTAATATTAAAGAGAAAATAAAACGTAGGATGTAGTTCTAATTTTCACCACGCGCACGTGGCGCCATTTACAAATTTGCGCCCTTTTCATAATTAGAAACAACAAAGTATTTTTTCTTCTTTCCTCCTCATGGCATTGCACTTTGTGCATTTGCCAGTGACAAATATTTAGTTGCGACTTTCTGACTGATATTTATAAACAAAATAATAAATTTTGTTTAATTATTACTGTTTTCTCGCTATTGATGTGTTGTAAAATTTTGTATGGCACACGTGTGGAATTGATTTTTACAAACACGTGACTATGGTAAACTCTCGACTTCGTCTCGGGCTTACACTCGTCTACTCATTTGTAAAAACCAACTTACCGAACTAGTATCATAGATAACTATCACTTGTAAAGAAAACCTAGGTCAGGCAAAGAAAAATTTCGTCGCCAAATTGCATCGTGACAATCTTAAAACAGACTCTCAATTTCGTCATAGCCTCGTGGCATTTTAAGTGCCTGCAGTGAATGGCTCTACTGCAGACAAACAGCTTGGAATACCTTGTTCCTAATAAATTCGGGCCGAGTACTTACCTTAGTAGAATAAATACACTTGGCGTTAATTTAGTCATTAACTGCAATTTTCAACCGACTTAGAAAAAGAGGTTCTCAATTCAACTGAATGTGTTTTTGTGTGTGTGTTTTTTACGCGACTGTTGTGACTTGTGTTTGGTGTTTTTTTTTTGTAGGCCATACTTCAGAGATCGTCCCATATACATTTTATGGAAATCGGTTCAGTAGTTTGGTTTTTAAATCAATATTACTAGAAAATATGAAGATGTCATCCAGGTATTCGAAATTGAAGTCAATTGTATTTTTTTAAGCGTATTATCATTTGAAAGGTGTGCCTTAATAAGCTCATTGTCATATAATTTGCGTTTATTTTTTTTCGAGTTATATAAGTATCATATCTGAGTCTTGAAGTTGATGTTTTCATGTTCGTCAATATCGATCCAGAGCATAAAATAATATTCAAAATAGAAACAAAACAAATTATCAATAATATACCAGGTGTTAGTTTGAACACCGTTATCCTTCTAGGATATCATTATGAACAACTTTTACTATGGGGCCAACCCTGAAATCACGGGACCACCTCTAAAGTATAACCTGCCAAAAAAAAAAACTAATCATCAAAATCGATTCATAATTGGCGAAGTAATCGCGTAACATACAGTCGAATTGAGAACCTCCTTTTTTGAGGTCGGTTGAAAAATATATGCATCTTCTCAAATATCAGTATTCAAAAAGTCGAGAACAGTCAACTAAATTTTGAAGAACCCTTTATTCAAAATAAGTACTAAATTAAAGTACATTGTACTTAAGAAACACAAATTCTAGAAGGGAACAAATAATATTGTGACACCTATTATTTAACTTAATCATACAAAACATACTACTTATGAATAAATCGTACTTATGTACACGAATGACTGGCATAAATGATGTTAAACGAGAAAATTACGATAATGTGTAAACACAATAACGGTCTAGGCCAAACTTGATCAAACATTTTGTAAGAGAGAACACAGAGAATCAACGATTTCAATGTTGTAATTTCTAGCATTCAAGGTTCAGCAACTTACATATCACATGATTAGCCAGCAGACGTACACTGCCCCTTAATAGGGAGAGGTTTCCATAAACTCCAAGCTTGGGCGGCTTGGGGATCGCAGAATGCTTACCACGGTTTACCGAGAGGACGCTGCTGTCCGTCCTTCGGTGGTTCTGGATGCAGTTTTAGGACTTACCCAGGTCCGACTTACCTCAGTAAGTTTTATTAAACGATATTTAATTTTGAGTAAATACCTCGTAAGACAGCGAAATCTGTCCTATAACTGTATCCGAAAACACCGGAGGACGGGCGTCTGAAGCGTGCTCTCGACTAGCGGTTGTAAACATTCTGTGATCCCATAAAATAAATATATAAAAAAATATAAAAAATACCATAAAAAAAAACCCCGTCTAGATCGATACCATGCGGTAGGGTTCCCAGGATGATGGCTGCATTTCCCCGTTCAATGGTTCAAACTTAGCCTCTGGTCAAAGTATGCGCCAGCTCTGAGGTCCCCCGAGGCGAGAACCAATCTCTTGGCCAAATTTTAACGTTTTTTTTTGTGTCGGACGACCACGGGCCCAAAATTTCCACAGCCAGCGTCACAAAGTCATAATGTGCGCTTAGCTGTAAATACTTTCGATGTTTGCGTAGTTGCCCTTGTTCGGCCGCGGCCCCGAGCGGAGCTGCCGACATGGAACGGTGCCAGGGTATCTACGCAAGTGGCGTCCCAAACCAAAGTTCGGCCGAGACACCACGGTACCAGCGTAGCACCATCATCTCTCGACATTCCGCTCGGTTCCAGTGTCGAGGGCACGGCCGCCGTGGAGAGTGCCCACCGGACTAAATAATTGAACGCCCAATGACGAAATAGTCGGCCGGCATAGTGCTATTTTGGAAATATACTAGGTGCTTTTTCATTGGTGCTTTGCCATTTTTTGAAGTCAGTTGATGAAAACGCTCATCCACCTCGATATAATGACTTTTATGTAGGTAACAAACTCTGTTCTTAGTGGTAAAATTACGAGCTTAACAATCTACTAAACAACACTCGACAGCTTTATCATAAACATTGACTAAACATAAATGTAAATAAACGCATTAAATTTGACCGAGTGCGTGAATTATCGCGAGCCTAGTCGGTAATTCTCTCGCGGCGTTTGTGACCGCGTATTGTACTTGGAAGCTGGTCTAAACTGTAAAAAACTGCGATTCAGATTTCTAATAAATTTCAGATTCAGATTCAGATATTTATTGCCATTCCGTTCAGTACATGGTGTTTATAAAAGTAGGTACATAAGTTCAACGGACCCCGTCGGGCACAGCAAATTAGAAGAGAGGAGAATATTCATCGATTGATTTGAGATTTTTTTATATATTATATTATGTCTTATTTAATTATACACCTTTTTACCTTTTTACCTTACTTACTTAACGCTTAATGTTGGTGAAAATTTCACACAGCGCTATTTCGCCCCAAATTCACACGTCGTCGTTTAAATGTTCGTCCTGGGAATCGAACTTTACAGTGCTCAAAACAGATCCAGACCAATTGAGCTAATAAATGGCAGTCAAATATGTCTACTAATATGGAACTCCAGATACGTATAATACGTTTTTGTGTAAAAAGATAGCATCATTGATTAATCAAAACAAAATGTTCGTGTCAAAGTCTACTGAAAGAATGCAATCAAAAAATAATTTATCAATTACCTTTCTATAATATAAATTACCTACTAACCAATAAACTGCAGTAAAATAATGGAAAAAAAACATTCAGCCTTATGCAATTTTATTTGAGTTTTTAGGTCACTTTTTAGCGCAACTAGAGTACATAAATGGGCATCGTCATTTCCTTTCACTTGTGCCACCTTGAAAAATGGTGCTCGGTTTCCCTCAAGGTCGCGAGTGAGAGAGACGCAGCTTTAGAAAGTGCCGTCAGAGCGAGATGAATGACCTATTAACAGTAGGGAGCAGTATTATAGGTTTAAACATATGAAAAAGTGAGCCTAAACATTACGAAAATGGCGCCAGGTATTTTGATGCCTTGAGTTTAATATTCTGTTGGTCTAAAAGTCAGTCTATTTAGTATAGAAATAGGTATAATTTTGATTGTTACCTAAAATTACCACACCGTGGGTACCCTCGCAAGTTTCAGCGTACGCTATAAGTAGCCTAAAATCATCATGTCATCAGCTAGAAGACGTCCACTGCAGGAAGGTCTCTCCTTTGGGCCCTTGGGGAACTGCCCATAATTTCCAAGCATGACAGGCGGACAGCCCTCGCGCGGGACCGGCTTTTCAGCGGTTGGTTTCCGTACAGATTGAGGGACAGACGTTATATATTTCGATGGCTCAGGAGGCTGCTGTCCATCCTCTGGTGGTTTTGGATGCAGTTTTATGACATTTTACTAGGTCCCCAATGAAGACAATCCTTTAAGGGTTTTAATAGGTGCAAGGTAAGAGACAAAGTTTTTTTTTTAATATCCGCGACTTCGTCCGCCCGCTTGCGGAAGAAATTCGCCGCGCTCCCAAATATCTTCCATACCAGGAATTTTTCTACGGTTTTCAGGAGAAAATAACGCAGTAGATACAGCAATATGAGTTTTATCAAAAAATCACAAATAATTGTTAATATATCCGTGTCCAAGGATATAACGGTTATTATTGAGGTTCCGGAGATATACCAGCATTTATTTTTTGGCAATACCTCCCTAATATGGGGGAGGCCTTCGTCCTGCAGTGGACGTCTTCTGGTTGCTGTTGTGATGTGATTTGAATCATTTTTCATGCCATGCAAGCAATTAATAATAAATAAATAAATGCCAGCTATATTTTTTTAGTAAAAAAAAGGAAAGTAAGGAAAGGCAAGTAAATAGAACCCATTTCAAGTCAAACCCCGACACTTTTGAATTTAAGTTCTGAGTCTTCGGGAAATTGTTGTTTACCCAATGTGGGGCGCTAAAAACAGTCTCAAACCCTAAAATATTTTAGGTTTTGAAAAAACTTGAAAAGTTTTTCAAGACTTATTGAAGTCGACCTAAAGGTCGTTATGTCTTTTTTTAGCTTATAATATAATTAATGCAACACAAGTACTTGCCGTTTTATCAAGAATAACAGTATCAAAATCCTTGCATGCGATACTAAAAATAGAAAAACAAAATAAATAATTACCATCTTTATCGCGTCCGGGTTGAATGTCTGAAAAGTTAGTGATATTTTTGTGCCAAAAGTTCCTTTATATGACTAAAGGTCATCGTACAGTAATTGTCCACGCTAAGTGCACCATATGCGTTGCAATCATACACCAGTGCATTAGATACTCTGCCGGCAAGCTGTAGTATTAGCGTAGTACTATTATATATTGTATGGTATTAGGGCAGCTTTACTTCTGCGTGCGGTGTGTACGTGCGTGCGGTGCGTGCGTGGTGTGCGAGCTTGCGTAGCGTACGTAGTGTACGTGCGTGTGGTGTGTGTATGTTGTTCTTGCTTGAGTTGCATTTTGAGGACTTATGGCATGACCTTTGTTACTGCAAACCCTTTCCCATGCGAATGAGATACGTTCCTACATTATTTAGTTAACTTCACGGCCCGTATCCGTTTTGAGGTTGGTGACGATAAAACATCGAACCGTTTAGGACACTGAATATTACAGAGAGATAACTAGTTCTTTCCAAATTATGCCCTCGGAAATGATTAGAAAGTACTACTAGACGATTAAGTAGTGGAAGTGTAGCGGTAGGGCTCTGTTACAGAGTCCGCTTGGGGAAGTACCGTACCTTTGCTAGTTATTAAACAGACAAGCAGTACTATGCAAGCATAACCGTGTTTCCCTTATGCAATTTTTCAGATTCAATTTAAAAAAATTATTACTACTAGTTTACTGCTGTTTATTACATTTATATTAAAAAAAATACCTAATTAATAAATATAAGCAATGAGCTAGTTTTTTTAGCCACAAAATGAGTGTTTTTGCTTCGCGTAAACTAAGTAAAACCCGGTGTATGTCACAACTCTTAGGTAAATGTTGCATCGTCGTCTTATGACATTGGACTTTGGTATAATTAAATGAATACTGCATATTTTTATTATAGCGCTGAGTACGCTCCTGTGATAGTGGAGCAGTGCGGAAGGGGTGTATTTTCGCTACGCGAAATGACGCGTGACTTCAATCGGGCATCCATATCGCAACATCAACACGTGTTAATTTGACAAGCCGTTTTACAAACAGTTCTGTTATGCCATATGCCTCCCTTTCCGCACCGCTCACAACCGCTTGAACCTACTCGGGTAGAGTGGTCACACATTGATTCGGCACGGCACCCGACGGCGCCGGACCGACCAAAACACACTGCCCACAATTAACTAGTGCGATTTCTCGTCTCGAGAAATTTCTTACGGTGTGCGGGACCAAGTACAAAAAGTATGCACGATGCGCCTTCGGGCGCGACCGCACGGTTTTTTCTATCGGGTTTTTCTCGTCGTATGCGCCCGGCCTTAAACGCTATGCCTGTAGTAGAGTCAATGCGACCACTGAGGTAGGGCCTTCGCTTTTCTGTGAATGCAATAGACAACTAATTTTACGTCGTCGTTCGCATTATGCGGTACGACGTTTTTTGCGTCGCGTATTTTACGCTACATTCCGTTTTATATGAAACTAAATGCAGCGTAAATTACGCGACGTAAAAAACGTGACTCACAAAGACACTCTCGTTTGGCCTCCCTTAAGGTAGCGACTGACATGAATATTCACTCGATGTGTGCACGTCCCACACACACCACACCTCCCTTTATGGGAAAGGCCTTCGTCCAGCAGTGGACGTCTTCCGGCTGTTGATGTGTGTGTGTGCACGTTACAAGTCGAATATTTGGCATGTCAGTACAGCGAACCGAGCAGCTCGATGACGAGCGCCGAGCGCCCGAGCGTGCTCCACCCGGCTGTCGGTTTCTTGGCGAATCCCTTTGAATGTTTACGTACAAGTCAGTCGCTAGCACGAGCTCCAACGCAAACGCACGCGTTCAGCGTTCGACTCACTAGCTCTGTTTGTTAAATTGGTTAGGTATTAAAATTCAGTCGAAGATATTTTCACAAAGTTTTTGCATTGACCGCTGATTTTCTGGTTATTTCTCATTATGAACAAATTTGTTGTTCGAATACGCTTTCTTATCTTATTTAAATACCAATATCGGATTAAAAGAAACGCAGCACACGCTATCCTCTAACGTCCGCCATTTTGATTACAACTGCCGGGGATGGAGCACAGTTGAGCGTATTCGTCGCTAGGATTCAGGTGTCATCAGCATTTGCTCACAACGAACAAATTCTCGATATGAATATTCACATCGAGCAAATGCTCATGTCAGTCGCTACCTATAGAGTTTAACTTCGCTCGACCAAAACGCTTATTGCCCGTCATGTATCTATCTGCTCGTTTATATGATCTGTGTATAAGGTGCTTTGATATTCATTGCTGAGAAGCTTAAGGTGCTTTAAGTGAGCTTTTGCTTGATAAGAGTCTATCTTAAAGCAATGCTCGCAAATTGTAGGCTTAATTTGGGATTCTGAGGTTTATTTACTTACTTTTACGCTTCTGAATTTGAACTGACTTATAGCTTAGTGCGGTTCTATAGTCACGCCTGCCAGCACGTGGGGCATGAACTTAGATAATTATAATTTTCTTTTATAATAAATTATACCAGCACACAATAAACAACTATACAGTTTTAGGAGAAGTGAGATAGATCCCCGCTGACAGACTATGCTATTAGCAAATAGCGTGTGGTTCGGTGGACAATTAAATCGCGCTATTCTACACACTTCTTTAAAGATTCCACATACCACTATAAATAACTGGACCACCACTACCACTGTAATCACTGTAAATATCCAAGAAAAGAACCAGAAAAGAGTTTTAATTCCAGTTTTTACCGTTCGCGCTCTTATCGTGTCTGGAGCTTTAACTTCGGCCTAAGTCCGAGTTAAGACGAAAAGTCCGCAGATTGTAGCTGTGGGCCATAAAATAAACGATTTATGGCCTAAGGCCCTTTATAACCGTCTTAAAAAACCTGGTTCTATGATCGAATGTACGTATTTTTTTATGTTATGTTCACTGAGAAAATTTGAGAAATCTCCATCAATAAAATTGTAGAATGTTTTTTTTTTGTTTTGTTTGAAAGGGTATACTCACGAGATGGTCCCGTAATCGTTTGAAATAGTTTGAATAAAAAAAACTTTGTCTAACAAAGATTTTGATTTTACAAAAAGTATATGATGGTTAGAAATTCTTCTAACGCCTTATAACTGTGAGGTATTGGACTACAATCGCAATACAATTTTAAAATGTATTACTACTATTTTAGAGTTTTACAGTATACAACAATATTTTAAGAGCCAATTCATACTTTGCATTTGTTTAAATAAAGTGTTTCCACAATTTGGGTATTTTTATAGTTTCTATTTCTTTGGTATTTCTGTAGCTTAAATGGGAAAGCAGTTGGGACGGAAACCCAGTGATTGCACGTATGCAAATTCAAGTCCAGATTTCATAATATTTATTTCTTTTCAATTTAGTTCTATGTCAACTTACCGAGGGCGCCACCGGTACATAGATATACCAGACTTCGTACTAAAATATTCAAGGACCTTTCATAACGATTTGTCATTTGACAATAGACAATAGTTTATTCGTGGCAAAAGTATAAACAAAAAAGCAGTTACACAGAACACGGAAAAGTAAAACATAAATAAAAAAAATGTGTAATTGTTTGTTTGTTTATTTGTTATGCCAGACTCGGATTTGTTCGGTTTTTTTTAGATGCAATCTATCGCTTGTTTCATGGCTCCACACTTAAGCCTTTAGTTGAACATTATCTTGTGACTTGCGGAAAGGTATTAAAAAGTTCCATGTAAATGAACGAGTCCAGGTTTTAAGTCCTTTTCTAACTTTAATGATTAGAACGAGAAGGAACTCTTGAGATGTAATCTAAGGAAGGTGCAGTAGAATCGACAAACTTTGTGAAAAGTATTAATGTTGGCAATTTTTTTTTAGATTTCGGTTTTCGGGGTTTGTAAGATTGGAAAGGTTAATGAGATAGCCAGAACCGTATGTTGGTACATTAGAGACAAAAATAAGAAAAAGAAAATTCTGAGAATAAAAATTATGCATATTATATCTTTGGCTACTACAATATATCAGTAGATAATAATATTTCTGTGCCTACTTGATTTCTTTAAAAGTAGTATTTTTTTAATATGGTCTGACTAGGCAAGCAAGACTTTCACCTGGTGGTAAGCGTCACGCCTGCCATTAAATTGTGAACTTGCGAGTACAATCCTGCACCGCACTTATAGATGTAAGGCCGGTTTAAAACCAATTAAATCAATCGGTTTAAAACGGACAAAACGGTTTTAAACCAAAATAAGCCTTTTTTTCGATTTTAAACGGTTGGTGTTGACGACTATGTTTTTCTTAAAATATAACCACATTTTCTTAATATTCCGAAGAAGGAATAGAACGGAGTAGGTATATATACCTATAAACTGTAAAATGAAATTTTAAATATATCAACATAGATAGCGGACTGAAAATAAAAAACTAGTAGGTTCTTTAGGTAGGTACAATTTTTTTAGTATTGTAATGTAGATATAAGTATTGTCATATAATCTTTAAATTATATTATTACTTTATTTTATTAGCTCCCATTTTGCAAATTGGCGCACAGGATGGCTTGTGCTTTGCTCCATAAAATATATCAGAAACCAACATAAAATGTTGGTGTGAAATTAATTATCAAAATTGTATTTAAATAACAAATTAGGATTTTTTAAGCATTTATTTTGGAATTGTAAACTAGTAATAAAATTAGTTTCAAATTTAGAATCTATCGGATAGCTTTATACAAAATATTTGGTTATCTGTTGGAAGCCGTATTACGACATGACGTCATATACGCTGACTCGCTCGCACTCGAAGAATTCTTCCATAAGCGAGAAAGAGAAGCTAGATCGAGGAGACCATTTTGAAAAATAGACATTCACGTCGGAGCCGCCGTTGCGCGTGTTACGGGGTGAATCACCTTTTGGATTTTTTTACATCTTTTTGAGAAGAGAATGACCTGAGGGAGCCAACGCCGATCCCGCAGGGGACACCAGGTCCATATTTCCGTCTGAGATGACGTAAAACTCCAACTTTCAAGAATTATTTTGTGACGCGCCATGCGGTCACCAAACTAAGGAACTCGAGCGAAATTCTCATTTGAAGCTTTGAAGACAAGGCAATGTCATTTCACTGGAGGAGCTCCATGAAGCGTTCGAGAATCGGATGATCCTGCAGAAGACACCATCAGCAAAGGATCCATCAGATAACCTCCTTTCATTTATTTTATTTTACCAAGTTTTCTCGTCATTATCTTCCATCGAAACAATAGCAATCAGCTTATTTAAATATTATTCCAACATATTGTAACTTTGCAAAAAATTTATTTCTCTTCTCCAAAAATTTAATTTTCTTATGACAAATGGCGCCCGAACAATTATTTACTTAGAATTTAACTTAAAAACAAACCAATTTTATCTTGTGCAAAGGTGTATGTTGGAATTTATAAACAAAAGATTACAATTTAATCTACTGTAGAAGTAGGTATTTTCACAATTGTGTTATTGAATTTGTGTAACAATTTTTCTTGTAAAGATGTATAGTACACCGTCTGTTGACCGTAAGTTAACAGCGGAGCAAACGTCAGATTCACCTCAACCAGAACTCCAAAATTCACAGAGCTTAATAGATATACCTGTTTCAGATTCAGAAGAAATGAATTATGTCAATACCGATGTGAGGATGGCTCAAGGAACAATCCAGTCGCCATTATGCAAAAATATCCACACAAATCCTAGCACTAGTGTTATAGATCCAGCCACAGACGGTGACAAGTATATTCCATTTATGAAACAAAGGCACTCGACACAAAACAGTCATGTACCAGTCACCCAGGTAACATATGCAATTAATAACAGTTACAACTCCAATTTGAAGTCCTGGGGACTGAAGTATAGTGGTGATACGTGTGTTGTTGAATTTTTGAATCGAGTGAACGAAATTAAGTTAGCAAGAGATGTGTGTGAAAGTGTACTGTTGAGAGGTTTTTCAGAGCTGTTAGAAGGCACTGCTCTGAAATTTTACAGATCAGTTCGCCATTCGTTACCCACTCTCTTCTCAAACTTTTTATTAAAGTATTTTGTTTACTACCCATAGTAGACGCTAACAGAAGTCAATATATACTTTTATTGCAAAATTCAGATCAATAGTTTTTGAAATATAAACAAAAACAATATTTATTTATTCAAAGCAATGCAGAATGTAAACACACATATGGCGGCGCTTATAACTTTTTCAAAATTGTAGTTACAGACAATTATTTTTGATTTATCGTACCTACGCATATCTAGCTACCTATAGATACACAATTTTGGGTATCGGTTCAGTATTATTCAAATTAAAATGAAAACCGTATGTTCACAATCAAAATTCACAAAAGTAAAAAAAACACATAAGTTTTAAGTTTGCATTTTTACCCACATTATTATTTCTACGGATACTTTAGGATACTGTAAATCCATAAATAATATTGATAAAATCATAAAATCAATATTTTTTTCTTTACAAACAAGTTTAGAATTTAAACATTGCAATTTTCCTTGTAAACCAACAAGTTCATGTAGGTAAAATGACATACTATATGGTCTATACTCAGACTAAGTATGACTTCTATTCAGACATTGAACTACTTAAGCGTTATTTATACAAGAATTTACTTATTTTGATTTCCAATTTGTATAGAAAAGACGATTCTTTTTCTGTCTCAAAGACAAGTTTCAAGTATTAACAAAGTGTTGACCTACATTCAGGGAAAGACTTAAATACTTACTTTGAATTAACTTAATAACAGTATTCAAAGCTATTGTTTTGTTTTGGACAAGTATCCATTGCTATATAAAGCAAAAGCAGTATATTTAATACCAATTTTTTTGTGTTTTGAGACTTGGTAATTTTTGTTAAAACCAAGTCTGTGAAGCAATTTTTTAAGGTTAATACCATTTTTTTGTGTTTTGAGACTTGGTAATTTTTGTTAAAACCAAGTCTGTGATGCAATAATTTTAAGGTTAAGTATGAGTAATTATTTTTACATTACCAACTATAAACCAAACGTTCAATAATGCATATTTTCGTGTGCTTATTAGTTCTTAGCCTACATATTGGGCAATTTTCTGGAGGATCCTATTTAAAGGCAACCTACCATTAACTATAGCTTATTAGCTAATTATTTGGGAACGATTTAGTTCTAGTCTTTTTGTTACATGCTAACATACATACCGGATTTGACTAACGACAAGTTTATACCTAGTATGACTTAAAATGTTTTCTTATGGCTGAGTTAAAACACTCGGACATGCTAGCAATATTTAGTAGATCTACATACATACATACATACCAAACTTACCTTTTTGTCTTGTAGATACCAAAGGTTGTCTGTGAACCTTCTAAGATTAACAATTAGTCTTTAATTATAGTTAGCAGCATCTAGTGCACGGATTCACTGCGTAGATTTAATTTAGGTTTAAATAATTAAGATTTACCTGTACTTAATTAAAGCTTATACTTAGTTTATCTAATGTTTACAACGATAGATATTTACTTTAAACATTAGAAGTTTTCACTTCATACTATTAGACAATAGTGAGACTTTATTCTCATAGAATTAGGTCATTACTAGAAAACCCAAACTGTAGGGTATAGATTATTATAAGAATTACAAACATACTAACACATATTTACTTACCGTTTAAAACCATTTAGATATCATTGTTTTTCAGATAAGTTTTGTCCGCACCTACATAAGAGTGAATGGATATTTATATTAACAGTTACCTTTTAAGCTACTTGCTATATACTACTTTTGTTTTATTACACAATGTGTTATTTCTATAGGTATATCCTATACCATCATGTTATGTATGGAGTCATGAGGATTATGAAAAGTGAAGCAAGTATGTCAGAATAGCTCAATTTAACTATGAGATGCAAGGAGATTTATGAAGTTCGATGTAAGTTTAAAGGTGTGAGTGGTGATTTTGTAAGAACTAGGCAGTGTGAATATTATTTGAATTCCTTATAGGTACCTATGTATGAAAGAATGTGAGTGATTTATTTTATGAAAGTGGAATAACAGTTTATTTTGCTAGATGGAATGTAAGAAGCTTGCTGAAGTATCAACCTCACTATATTTCAGGATTCCAACCTATAACAAAAAGTTTCTTTTCATGCCTACCCCGTCTGTTCAGACAGTAAACTGTCTTTTGTTTCAAAAGGGGGATATTGTCATATAATCTTTAAATTATATTATTACTTTATTTTATTAGCTCCCATTTTGCAAATTGGCGCACAGGATGGCTTGTGCTTTGCTCCATAAAATATATCAGAAACCAACATAAAATGTTGGTGTGAAATTAATTATCAAAATTGTATTTAAATAACAAATTAGGATTTTTTAAGCATTTATTTTGGAATTGTAAACTAGTAATAAAATTAGTTTCAAATTTAGAATCTATCGGATAGCTTTATACAAAATATTTGGTTATCTGTTGGAAGCCGTATTACGACATGACGTCATATACGCTGACTCGCTCGCACTCGAAGAATTCTTCCATAAGCGAGAAAGAGAAGCTAGATCGAGGAGACCATTTTGAAAAATAGACATTCACGTCGGAGCCGCCGTTGCGCGTGTTACGGGGTGAATCACCTTTTGGATTTTTTTACATCTTTTTGAGAAGAGAATGACCTGAGGGAGCCAACGCCGATCCCGCAGGGGACACCAGGTCCATATTTCCGTCTGAGATGACGTAAAACTCCAACTTTCAAGAATTATTTTGTGACGCGCCATGCGGTCACCAAACTAAGGAACTCGAGCGAAATTCTCATTTGAAGCTTTGAAGACAAGGCAATGTCATTTCACTGGAGGAGCTCCATGAAGCGTTCGAGAATCGGATGATCCTGCAGAAGACACCATCAGCAAAGGATCCATCAGATAACCTCCTTTCATTTATTTTATTTTCCCAATTTTTCTCGTTGCCGTCATCCATTGGACTATCGCCATCAGCGTTTTAATATTAATATTGTATTAGGACTTATCAAAATAGTAAACGCATTGTAACCTCAAATAATCTTTTGTTCTTTTTTCTCCCATATATCTTTAGCACAAGATAGATAGGTAAATTATAAATCATCAATTTCATTTTCAACAAGAGGCCCCCTGTACTCCAGAGGTCTGATGTTTCGTGACTGATACGTATCCAGGAACCCTAACTTTTTGTTTTATTTTTTTTGTTATTTGTTTTGTCTTTCTTTGTCAAATCACAATTTTCTTATGACAGTATAAACTAATTAACTAAAACGAAACGTAACGTCAGGTGACCAAATATTGTCGATAATGAAGTGTAGTTCTTTTATTTTAGTAGGCGAGTTTTAAATCGTCTAAAACGATTTATTTCGGGTTTTAAACCGCCTCATTTGGTTTTAAACGTATAAAATCGGTTTTTTTACATCTATAACCGCACTGCACTGCGCTCGTCACCCTGAGATATTAGATGTTAAATCTCTTCATACCCAGTAATTTATCTAGTAACTATGCCATTAAATCACGCCACTCTTCCCTGTCCTGTGCTATGTTCTGCCACGGAAAACCTGCAGTTACGGGTTGGTGGAACCTGTTTTAATTATGGCGAGTCACCGGAGGCAAAGCGAAGAAACACGTGCTTCACGCCAGAATCCTCACCACTAAAAACTTCTTGAAAATCGATTTTGAAAATGCAAATATTTAGTCATAAGTAGTCACCAATGTGAGATAATAAGTCGCATCTTAATTCCGAAGATATAGGTAGGGTTTGATGAGGATTCTGGCGTGAAGCTCACGCCAGAATCCTCACCTCTCTTGGGAGCGAACCGTGAGAGCTAGAGACGTGGTTTTGATTCCAAAACTTGTCGTCAATTGGTCGTTACGATATGCCAAATCTCAAAACCAATGCTAAGCGT
Organism: Erannis defoliaria; assembly: GCA_905404285.2. Lineage (NCBI taxonomy): Eukaryota > Metazoa > Arthropoda > Insecta > Lepidoptera > Geometridae > Erannis > Erannis defoliaria. The sequence continues at coordinate 2,038,386 of FR990090.1, read as the reverse complement.
TCCAGAGTTATAAAGGTAAGTTTGTGAGGATTCTGGCTTGAACAAATCACGCCAGAATCCTCAGCTGATACTCATACAAAGCATAAGTTTTGAAGTCCAAAATTGGTGTCAAGACTTAGTCGTCGGTCATTTTCATGAAGTTTTCATTAGTGAGGATTCTGGCGTGAAGCACATAGAAAAACTGGTATGCTAGATCAAATATTTTAGGTATTTACTAGGTATTTTAATAGTGTGTTTTTTAACTTTTTAATTATGTGCATAATTATGGGTACCTTAAACTGAAATAACTAAATTTAGAATTTGTTTTGAATTTTTATTCTATAATAGTCTTACGAAAAATATACAAGACACGTAAAGAAAGATTTTTGTTCTAAATAATGAGCTAATTTGTTACACGATGAAATGTACTTTTCTTGATCATATAAATTCCTGAAAACAGGCTAAAATAAAAAGTCTAAAACGAATTATTTAATAATAAAATGTATAACTTTGCATGTAATTTTTTTAAAGAATATATTTCACTTTGAGTAGGTACTAGAGAAAACCTGCTAAATATTAGTATTAATCTGAACTCCTATATTTATTAAATTCAAGTTTATCTCAAAATTTAAACGTTGTCCAGCGGTTTCACAAAATGCATCGCCTTTATATCTGATGGATCCCATTCCCAACATCATCATCATAATCATCATGGTGTCTTCGTGCAGCACGTGTTTGTCTTTACTACAGCTGTCACGTGTGTTATAGCCGAGGCCTGTCAGATTTGCCATGGCACGCAGATTCTACCCATCATTCCTAATTGTTGTATAATTGTTAATCAAATATCCTGTCTCGTCCATATATCACTGAACCGTGTGTAATTAGTTTACAATCAGCGCGTCCGTCTGTCTGTCCATGTACTTGGGTACATGTACAATAGGGTTGGAAAATGCTAGGACGAAATCTTTATTAAGTGGAGATATTATTATAATGTACGTATTCCACACACTACCTTGACAGAGGCAGAATGTCAAAACATGAGATTTTTTGTCTCAGCACTTTTTTAATGGACTTAGTGACTTGTTTTGGATGAAAAAGGGATGGCTATACGTGAGAAAAAAACAGCGCTTTTTTTTATGTATTTACTAGCTACGCCCCGGTTTTACCCGCGTGATAACGGTGATTATGATGATGGTAAAAAGTAGGCCAATTTTTTTATTTTATTTGGTACACGAAATAGAATACCTATACTCTTTACATTTGCATTTTTATAAGCTACTATTAATTCCGTATAGGTTTGTGTGTTGTTAACATAACTGCTTGTTATTGCATTCAGTCTAGCTTATACTTTGTTATAACATCATACCACAGAATAAATAATAGTACTACGTACAGAAACTTCACTCCACAAAGGAATTGAAATAAATAAGGACTCTATCCACTAGGCAATAAAATAGCAATTCAACTCGCACAGCGCTGGATACCGCTCGCTATATTCACCTAGATATACCGCTCTCTTTCTATCACGTATGCTTAGTTACGTGCGACGAGGCTAGCGTGCGGGCGGCCACTGACTTCTGCCTTGCATTGTCCTCCCGAACGGAGCGCCGGCCGAACATACCTAAAGTGAGTGTCACCGGAGTGTCACCCCCCCTACGAGTACCTACGTTAATTTATATTTTTAATGTACTATCTAAGATTGAACTTCAAAAACAAAGAACTTTACATACAACTTTTCTATACCCATTTCACCCCCTAGGCTATCTCTGTAAAAATATATTTGGAAGCAGATTTTTTTAAATTAAATACAAAAGGTTTCACCCATTTTCACAAATTCAAATTTCGAAAAATCCTTTCTTAGTAAACCTCTGTACATCAAAAATTACAACCTCCAAATTTCAAGGTTGTACGACCAGCGGTTTAGGCAGTGCGTTGTCCGCCAGTGTCAGTCAGACAGTCGTGGAGTCAAGACTGTGGTTCCTTAGTATAAAAGATATAACATTTATCGGATGCGTTTGAACAACTCTACCTACCTGATTACGCGCGCTATTACTGCACAGCCCTATAATCGAGTGCACGGTTCGCTGAGTACGGGATTGGATTATGTCAAATGATAGATAACTGGTAACGGAAGATGGATGTTTGTATCCACATATGCAAGGAAGCCTATTGACATTGGGAAATTTTCTGACAGTTGTCAAAACGTAGTTCTACAGCGAAAGGATAGATGGCGCTAACGATACATGATTATCTTTATTTCGCATTTGTTTTATGAAAAAGCAAACACATTACTAATTACTAATTACTAATCCGCACTTACTAGTTTGTGTTGTGGATAAACAAAAGCATAGGAAATAGGTACCACGGATACGTACTTTGTTAGACAGATAATAACCACAAAAAAGCACGACAGAACTGATGTAAATGAAATAAGTTTTTTTATATTTTTTGGCCTATTGACCTTAAAACATTCAATCAACCCTTCAGATCTACAAACTAGGTAGTAATACTATTCAGAACCATGTCTCGTAAACGCCATCTAGCGGATTTTTATGTTATTTTATTGTCGTTCGGAAAACCGCTCATTTAAGAAATATCATAAGAATGTTTTAAGCAAGCGTCCTGCCAAATATTTTATGTTGTTAACCTCAGTTATAACCATAGACAATACGTAGGTAATTAGGTACCTACCCAATACAAGGCTAGCCATCATTAGACATCATTATGAAGTCACCATTAGCTTAATAGTTAGCTAGCTTACGCTTAGTTATAAAAACAAAATCTGGTATAAAACCACATGAAACCTTGTAAAAACATAAATAACGTGCGTTTCAGAAAAACCTTATTCGTGAATAACAATAATTTATAGGTATTTAATTGTTCACTGTGCTGTTTTTAACTTCTTTGGACATCCTTTTTATCCGGCCCCGGCTACTTTCGGTCAATTTACGACGAAACAGAGATGAGGTCAAATCGGTCAAATTAAATTTAGGTGGAAATTTTACCCCCTCTACCCCTTTACTTCCGCTGAATTAATTTTACATTATTATTATCATAAAAAAAGATGAATTAGATATCAAACATAATGAATGGTCAAAATGACCTGGGTATGGTCCTAAAACTGCATATAGAACCACCGGAGGACGGGCAGCTGCGGTGGTGAGTATTCTGCGATACCCAAGCCGCCTGCCAAGCGTTGGGATTATGGCCTCCCTCTCCTAAGAGGGCATTCGTCCAGCAGTGGACGTCTTCTGGCTGATGATGACGATGATGAATGGTCAAAATAAAGAAAAGAAAATAAGAAATTGAATTAATTAGCAATATCATAAAGGTAATTACGTATAACTCGTCGTAATAAACAACTTTTTCACCGAAACCAAAGCAGAAATCTCGGGAAAAATTTCTGCTGCTTCATACATTTAATGCGTGTGTAACACCGTTTTTTCTCGTTTTCGGGTTTGGTTAAGTTGTCCATTAGGATGAGTTCAATTATCCACTAAGATATTGCAAATGTATTAAATGTCATGTATAGGTAGGTATATATTTTAAAAATTATGTATTTCAGTGAAGATAGAAGTTTTACCGTAGAAAAGATCTGGCACGAAGTAAAAAGCCGGAGACGTGGCGGAGGCTGCAGAGGACGCCAAACGGCGCAAGTATTCTTCTCTTTCTAGCGAATACATTTTCTTGCCGCTTGGCGTCGAAACGTTTGGTACGTGGGGTGCAGGAACCTAATCTCATAAGAAATCCATCTAATAAGGAATTTATATCTCCACGCTTAGTCGACGCCACTGGTGACAAGAGAGCTGGGTCATTCCTCGCGCAGAGATTTCTTTAGCAATTCAACACGGGAATGTAGCCAGCGTTCTTGGGACCCTAACACATGGACACTGTTATTTTTTTGATTAATAGATTTTTAAATTTGTTAAGGTATTTTTATTCATTAGTATTCATAAATAAATTATTTGTTACTGTGAGGTATTTTTTTTTATTGATTAATTAATTAATTGCTCTATGTTTTATTTCTCTATATAAAACATAGAGCAATGTATATCCAGGTTTTTGTCCCGCGTCAACCTATTTATTTCCTATCGTCACAATTAGGTAAGTATTAAAAATATTTGTGCATTTTAAGGACAGACCACGCCATAATCTGAAGCAAACAAAAAACTTGGACCAATAAAAATCCCGCAGTTAATTCGCAATCGATCCAAAGTCCCGATGCGTTCAAAACGCGGATTAAACGGGATTCAAATAAAACTCGGGATAAATTTCCCGGGGGCACAATTAAACGGGGCGTCCCGATGTCCCGTTTTGCTGGGACAGGACCCGGGTTAGTGGGGCTACTGTAAATCTTAACTGGACAGCATTGATTTAGAAATCGGAGCAACGGTCAGACCGGTAACTTGCTATTTCTTTTGGCATTTGAATTAACAGAATTTGAAAAACACAGTCTTAAGAGGGAATCCGGTGAACGATTCTCCATATAAACGTATTCCCCTATTTTCTCCCTGAATAATGCCTCTAGAGCATTTTTTTTAATAAATGTTAGGTTTACTGTAGACTGTATGTCTCTGTCATTTTCTTTTTTTCAGCAACTAATTGCTAAAGAAAATATGGCCCTCCAAAGATGACTATGAAATACTTCTTTTTTTATATACTATCAAGTGGTAAGCGTCACGCCTGCCACTAACAGTAGCAGTGCTAGAATTGTGAACTTGCGAACACAATCCTGCGCCGCACCGCACTGCGCTCGCCACCCTGAGATATTAGATGTTACGTAAATCTCTTCTTACCCAGTAATTTCCCTGATAAAATTGCCCGTCAAACCGGAAAACAGTAATGCTTGCACACTACTGCTTGGCGGTTGAATTTTATTTTTATTTATTTTATTTATTTATTTTTATATTCTCAGTTACATTACAATGAATGTTTCGGTAACTAGCACCTACTAAACCTCGCAGAGGTTTGTCTTAGGGCTAGGCCCTCTGCTAGTAAACAAAAAGCATATAATATAAGTAAACACAATACAATTATAATTATAAGCATGATTACAATAAATATGTTAATATGAACTGAGCGCGCGGCCGTGCACTGGCGCTCGCCTTGCTTATCGCTCGTACCTACTTCCAAGCCAGGTACAAAACCCGACCCGACGACGCCCGACGCACAACCGAGCGTTCGGCCGATCGCTCAGTTCACATAAAGGCTGCTCCGTATTAAGTTTGGTCCAGGAAATATTTTCTTAAAATTCGTTTGATATTGATTGGTGTTAATTTATCACAAATTTCTTTCGGTAAGTTGTTGATTAAATTAGATATTAAATATTGTGAGGTGCGTTTGCCGTACAAGTTATTGAATTTGGGCACAGCAAGTTTATTGTTTGCAATACTTCGAGTCGTCATAGAATGTTCTATTTTGTGCTGTATGTCTTTCCTAAAGAATTGTTCACATAGCAAGTTGTATTCGATTTGATTCTGTATTGGCAATACCTCACAATATTTAAATAGCCCACTAGGGTTATCTTTATACTTTTCTTTTATTTTACGAGGAACAATTAATTTGAGGATTCTATATTGTAATTTATATATGTGTTCAAGGTAGGTTTTAAAGGTACGGCCGTAACTGCTCAACCCGTATGACACTATGCTATCCACTAGTGCTTTGTACATAGTAAGCAAGACAGCAAAAGGAACACGAGATCTAATGACATGAAATTTTGCCATTATCGCCCGAATTCTATCACACACCCTATCCACATGCTTTGACCATTTGAACCTATCGTCTATGACTAAACCTAGGTATGTTTGCTCAGTCACTCGTTGTAGTTCGTGACAATTATTGGCACATATATTAGCTTTGTTCGACATACATTTATGTAAGCAGTCGTGTGAATGAGCCACTACACTAACAGTTTTTGGACATAGATTATGGCTTGAACGGATGTGTAGAAATTTTGTTTTTTCGGCGTTTAAGACCAGCCCCGAGTCATGAGACCACCCACAAATAGCTGTAAAATCATCTTGAATCTGTTTTTGTGCCTTTGTAACATCTCTGTCGGCTGCTACTAAACAGGTATCGTCTGCAAACTGATACACGGCACAGTGCTTAACCACATTAGTGATATCATTGACATACGCCAAGTAATGCAAGGGACCTACGACGGAGCCCTGAGCCGTGCCTTCAGTTACGTGGATGCTATCGCTAAACGATTCCCCCACCTTCACTTGATAGCTACGTCCTTCCAGATAGTCTTGACACCAGTCTAGAATGTTCCCTCTTACCCCGCTGTTGTCTAACTTTCTTATAAGCAGATCATGCCTTAGTGTGTCGAATGCCTTACTATAATCAATAAACACCAGTAGTACGTGCATTTTATCATTAAGGAATGAATTTACGTCATCTGTGAGTCGTGACAGCAGTAGAGTCGTACTTTTTTTTGGCTGAAATCCGAATTGATTAGATGATAAAACGTCGTGTGCTTGGTAGAATTCCTGTATCATACCACCAATATATTTTTCAACTACTTTATCGATTACAGGAAGTATCGTAATTGGACGGTACTTACTATAGTCATTGATTTTACCGCCCTTGTGAATTGGTCTCACGATGCCGGATTTGAGCTCTTTAGGGTAAGTACCAGTAGCAACACATGCATTTATAAGTCGTGCAATGACACTAACAATTTTTCCAGACATTCTTTTTATATCTATGGCTCTAATTCCATCAGATCCTGGAGCTTTGTTGATATTAATATTGCTTAAAATTTTATTTATTTTTATGTCTGTAGCTGTTTTGTAATATATTGTTTTATCTAACGGCTTTTCGTATTCACTTTCTTTTAAAAGTTTTTTTGTGCAAGTTGGTATAATTGCCCTCACATTATTTTGAAATTCCATAGCAAACTTGTTCGCAATATTTTTATCAGTGTCTGGATCAAATGCCTTCTGAACTATACTATCTATTGAATTATTTATTCTACCTGACATTGTATTCATAATTTTCCACAACATTTTAGAATCCCCTTTATATTTATTGATTTCCTGTTTATAATATTTATTCCTGTATTTATGTACTATTTTATTTGTTTTGTTCCTAATTTTATTATATTCTACTTTTATTTCCTTGTTATTCGTGTCTTTTATCCACTTAGTAAAAATCTCATCCCGCTTCCGGCATAAATTTTCAATGTTTTTATTAACCCACCCATATACATTACGCTTAGAATGTTCCTTTCGCTTATACTTGTACTCTGATATCTTATAGCAATTATTTATATTATCTTTTATATATTTGTAAATACTATTTGGACTATTCATGTTCTGTGTCGGTTGCCAATCAATTTTGTCCAATTCTGTAATTAACTTTGCATTATCATATCGAGTCACGAAATTCGGAGCAGCCTGTACATGTGAGTCCCCTACCAACGTGACTGCAGTCAACCTGTGATCGGCCAGTACGGTGCCGAGTGCAGCGGTGTACGCGTCTCTAATGCGGGATCGAACAAATATGTGATCTATACATGTTTTCGTCACTTTATTTTTTAATTTTTCTATTCGTGTAAAATCTGTTATTCCGCATGAGAGACCGTGCCCGTGCATCACGTCTAAGTATGACTTTTTGGTAGGGTTCTCAGTTTTAAGATTGATATTTATATCACCTAATAATATACAGTCCAAGTTAGTGAACGTATTTAGTGTTCTGTCCAGTTCTTCCACGAATATTTTTTTGTTTGTGTCGGGTGGTCTGTAAACAGTACATAAAAATAACGAGTAGGAATATGTGGTCAGTTTCCCGGCTAGACATTCGAAGTGTTGGGTTGTGGTTTTAGACATGGTGAATTTATGTTTATTTTTAACATACAAAATTATACCACCACCTTTACGATTTTTTCTTAACTGTGTAAACATTGAGAAACCGGGTATATTATATAGGGACTGGACAGTACTGGATACGTTCACTTCTGTCATAACTAATGCATCTATATAAGAGTATGAACTGTTAAGCATTTGTTCTACCTTCCAAAAGTTTTTAATTGTGGAGCGAATATTAACATGCAAGATTGTTAAGTTATCAGATTTTTTAGGTACATTAGCTGTAAAACACACAAAATCAGTACAATTAAATATCTCTTTTAGATCGTAGTTTGTATCATCCATAAGATGCAGTATAAGTTAGTTAAGAAAGTTAAATCAGACGTGAGCTAAACTAGCAAATCCTGTAGGTCGCCCTTAGATCTTATTCTGTGTACCTTGGCGTTTTCATTTTTACGGGCAAGCACACATCCTTCCTTGAACCATACAAATTTGAAGGTTCCTTTTAGGTCCTGCTTTGCCTGCCAAAGTAGGTTCTTATAATATGGAGTTAGGGCTTCTCGTATGAAGATTTTTTCGTCAGCTGCGGGTCCGGCTAGGTTAGGCATCAAGCTTCCTGCTCTAATGATTTCTGTGCGGGCTACTAATAACAAATGGCAACGAGATGGTTCCGCTCGCAGCTTTACGAGGACGGGGCTGGCTCCCGTTTTTCGTACCTGCAGTCTTTTCACTGACACCACCTCATCTCTTGATACGTTCAGCTTTTCAACAACGTCCTTGACCAATAAAGGTAGTTCTAGGTCGTTAGACTCAGGTATGCCTGCAATTTCGACGTAACTAGACAATAGCTGCTGATCCATCTCACGTATGTGTTGCTCTAAGGCTTGAGTTTTTAATTCTAGGCACTTATTATTGTTCTCAAGCTGCACCTGTTTTCTCTCTAAGTCTTTAATTTTTGAAGTGAGAGCCTCAATAGATTCTGTCATGTCGTCGACTTTGTCACTGCAAAATTGTACCGATTTTGACACTGATTGCATCTCCTCCGTAATAATTCTGGTGACTTGCTTCCTTATATCATCCAATAGTTTATCAACGTTCACCGACGGACTCGCAATGCCGACCTCCTCGTCTTCGTCGTCATCTAGCTCGGCGAGCGTCACGAACGATTTTCTTTTGGATGAATTTTGGTTGCAATCATTACAAGTCCACTCTAGGTTTTCGGCAACCTTAAGGGCTGTTAACTGCTTGTTGCTCAGCCCTGTGCACAGATTGGTCGCATGCACAATTTTCTGGCACCGGCTGCACTCTAGAACTGGACTTTTTTTGGTAATAATTTTGTTACACGTATTGCATTTCGCCATCGTGAGGGTAGGCGCGGACAATAACTTTGACGCGTACTAACTGTGGTTACTCGTTGACGTTCGAGCGAGGACTGAATAACTGGCAAAGGTGTGGTACTTCCCCAGGCGGACTGTGCAATAGAGTCCTACCACTACAAAAACTTACTTAAATGTTAATAATTTTTTTTGCAATTAGTTGCTGAAAAAAAATGTATGCAATGCTGAAAAAGATAGTCACGTCACGTCATCAGCCATAAAACGTCCAGTGCTGGACGAAGGCATCCCCCTCAATAGAAGGGTGTTGCCATAATCCCCACGCTTGGCAGGCGGCTTGGAGATCGCAGAATGCTCACCACCGTTACCCAAAAGGACGCTGCTGCCCGTCCTCCGATGGGTCTGGTTGCAGTTTAAGGACATACCCAGGTCTATAGTAGATTGTCCTGGGTCCAGGTTGTAGTGGATTGTCTATAGTAGACCTAGACTTTTAAAAAAAAAAATGTTCTAGAGGCATTATCCAGTAAGAAAATAGGGGAATGCGTTTGTATGGAGAAGCGCTGACCGGATTACCCCTTAATCTTCAAGCTTTGGTAATCTCATCATCAAGACTAGAGCGTTTCCATCTACAACACCAATGGCATTTGTATGTATATTTTATTTAGTACCGATACCTGGCTGGGCTAGAGTCACGCAACGGGCAATGGAGAGAGCTATGCTCGGAGTTACTTTGCGCGATAGAATCCGGAACGAGGATATTCGCCAAAGAACCAAAGTTACCGACATAGCTCGCAAGGTTTGCAAATTGAAGTGGCAATGGGCAGGCCACATTGCTCGAAGAACTGACAACCGATGGGGAAGAAAGGTTCTTGAGTGGCGACCGCTTGATCGTCCTATGCAGCGTAAGCGCGGCCTCCTTCTAGGTGGACCGACGACATTGTAAAAGTCGCGGGCAACCGGTGGATGCAAATGGCAGGTTGACGTACAGTTAGGCGGTCTAAGGGGGAGGTCTTCGTTCAGCAGTGGACGTCTCCGGGCCGATGATGATGATGATGACCTGGCTGGGAACCGTTGAATATATTTTCATAAAATTTTGTAAGCATGTAACACGTGCAAATACCATTATCAAGTTTGAGCTGAATTGAAAGATACGGTCAAGAAGCTTGGTCGCGAGGTCTCAGTTTGCTACGAATGACTAGTTTATATAGCTTTCAATGAACATCTGCGCTCACGCCTAAATAAGCCTATTGGGAAGCCACAGATGCAGTCATATTTTAGTAGATGTATTGCAATAAAAGCGGCAGCTTTTGGAAGCACGAAGCTGTCTCTTCATACGTTTGTGAGCTAATTAATTTAGTTTTCAATCCAGGCGCTATCGTGGACAGATATATGTCCGCTGACACTTTTCTCCAGCGATTGCGGTAATTTGCTTCCGCACTTCCGCGCCATCTATAGTAGCCGCCAAACAAGTTGTCAAATTGTCGACATGGAAAAGGTGAGCCTGCGCAGGTACGTCGTGTACTGTACAACACTAAAGAGTGGTGACAAGTTATAATTTTTATTTTTTATTTGTTCGTTTTTCTGTTTGAGAACTTGGGTGGCGATTACTATACCCCAAGTTGCTTTGGTACATTTTATTTGGTGGGGATAAAATAAAATCTACCATAGGATGGTAGATATAGGTAGGTGTGATACCTATACCTACCACCACGTATTGCATATTTTTACAATATTTCTTCATCTATTGGTTAGTGGGCAAGTTTTGGTGGTGAGATAGACATTTACGGCCTTACCTACAATAATCTCGATTCTCTTAGTCACTGCTTAAACTTCTCTGTCCTTTTCTAGCACCTGCAACTTCACATCAGAGAGAAGATGGCAGAGCATCTTAAGCAGTGACCCACGGTTGAAAAGTTTTTTTAAGTAAGGCCGTTAAAGCAATCCCTATGTTTACACAAGATTTTCTAATTGCTTTTGGGTGCAGTTTTCGAGCAACGAATTCAACTGTTTTGCTTTATTTATAGGATTTCGTATTGGATTCTAGCGGTCAGTTGCTAGATTACAGTTTGGCAACACTTGACTCTTACCTGACCACGGAAAGATAATTATTCGAATATGCTTTATATTCATATTTTATTATGCTTTGTTTAATTTCATTTATGTTTAATTTTAATTAAGTTTATATAGTTGTCTAGTCTAGGAATAGTATAATATTGTATGTTGTTAGATGAATGTTAGGACTACATCTAGAAGGGTGAATGTGCTCGTTAGAATTTTTTTCTAAATTAGTGGCCATGTCAAAATATACACCCAGGATTGGGGTCTAATAAAAAAAATAAAAATATCGATGGGTTGTATAGTTAAGTAAACTCACTCATCAGCCCGAAGACGTCCACTGCTGGACGAAGGCCTCCCCTTTAATAGGGAGGGGTTGCCATAATCCCCACGCTTGGCAGGCGGCTTGGGGATCGCAGAGTGTTACCACCGTTAACCAAGAGGACGCTGCTGCCCGTCTTCCGGTGGTTCTGGATGCAGTTTTAGGACATACCTAGGTCCAGGATCAGTTAAGTATGCTCATAGGAATATAATTAAGTATAGTTATAGTAATTTTTAATAAAGTTACTACAGTTGCAATTTGTCTGCGTTAAGCGTAAACAGACAAATTGGACTAAAATGACAACATTCTTTATTATTTTGTTGTGTAAAAATAAATCGCTCAAATAAAATACATTACTTAGATACAGTTTTGTTGTATTTATTGTATTGTAGAATCCATGTGGTAACATATTTAGGACACGACGACAAAAAGACGACTTTCCATGGAAACATTAATCAAAGTTGAAGTAATCCAGTAATAAACATCACTTTAGTTAATGATTTCAGATCAAAACAGATAATATAAAACAAATTACAGAAAACTAGCTATTGTCTCGCAAAAAACACGTTACGAGCACAATTTACATAGCTCCAGGGAAATACTTCAGAACTTCTACTGAATCGCATCAACAGTATGGGCGGTGTACATAACATAATAACAACAACACATAACACAACAATACAACAACAACAACAAAGAAACAATAACATAATAACAACACAAAACACAGCACACAACACACATAACAACACACAAACACAACACAACAACAGTGGAACTGAAACGTTGACCAGAACTGTCGGGCTTTTGGAGAAACTCAGAGTCACACAACGGGCAATGGAGAGAGCTATGCTCGGAGTTACTTTGCGCTATATTCATATTCATATGTTTATTGGTAATAATTCATACGTCAAATATGGTAAGTACATACGTACTGATATTTTATAAAAAAAGATAGTCAAACTACCTAAAAAAATAAAATATTACAAATTCCCAAATTATACAATTAAATGTCAATTAAATAAATATTAAATCTCAAATTTATTAAATTCGTGAAATTTGTAAAAAGATTGCTCGATAAGCCATTTTTTAAGTCTAGTTTTAAACGACTGTAGACTTAGGGCAGCTGTGACGTGATCCGGCAGATGATTGTAGACCGTCAGACCCATGACATGCGTTAACTTAGAGAACTTCTCCAGGGAACGTGAGACGGACAATAGTTTATGCCTGTCGCGGGTAGCGTAGTGGTGTCTGGAACCACGCTCCTCGTACACCTCTAAATTTCTAATAAAAAATGGAATCCGGAACGAGGATATTTGCCAAAGAACCAAAGTCACCGACATAGATCTCAGGGTTTACAAGTTGAAATCGCAATGGGCAGGCCACATCGATCGAAAAACTGATAACCGACAGGGAAAAAAGGTTTTTAAGTGGAGACCACGAACCTGAAGGTGCAGCGTAGGTACGTAGGCCTCCCACTAGATAGACCGACGACATTGTGTAGGTTGCGGGCAAACGGTGGATGCATATAGCAGATTGTCGTACAGTGTGGCGGTTTGGCGGTCTAAGAGGAGGCCTTTGTTCAGCAGTGGACCTGTCCAGGCTGATGATGACATATTGTAACAGTACGAACCAGCTGTTTGGCGAATCTGTTAGTAGACTATGCGATTGTTTCTTTCCTATCCACTCTTACAGTGCTACCAACTTATTTGTACCGTTGGTCAATAGGAAGAACTAAAAAAAGAAAGGACGGCTGTCAGCTTTGTCCAAAAATATAAGATGGTGGCTCCTCGCTCATCTACAGAGATGAGTTAGTCGGGCTATTATGTCCGTCTGAATGAAGTCAGTCGGGCCGCGAAAATGAGCAAATTTCAAGAGGTCCGTGCCTACGCGCCGACCGACTGTTGAGTGAAATTTGAATGCACAACGAAAGTATTGTTTAGGCACAACATGTTATTAGTCTACTATTTATCAAGCCTTCCTACTAGTAAAGTTCAAGTACATTTTTAAATCATAATTATAGTTTTTTTTACTAAATATTCCTTTTTTTGTACAATCAAGCAGCCATTTTAACCTTTGGACCTGGGTATGTCCTAAAACTGCATCCAGAACCACCGGAGGACGGGCATCAGCGTCCTCTCAGTTAACGGTGGTAACCATTCTGCGATCCCCAAGCAGCCTGCCAAGCGTGGGGATAATGGTAACACCTCCCTCTAAGGGAGAGGCCTTCGTCCAGCAGTGGACATCTTCCGGCTGTTGATGTGAAGCAGCCATTTTAAACGTATAGAAATGGCAATCCAGCTAAACGTTTATCCGCCGCTTCAAAAAACGGGTCTATTTTGTAGAATAGCAAGCCGTTATGGTAATACGGCATATTCTACAGTTTAGGTGCGACAAATAATCCTCACTGCTCTTAATTACCTACGCACCCTTACTGTAACTACATCGCGTCTCCATTTTCTGTAGTACCGGAAATAAATTATCTTAAATTCCCTAAGCTGGGAAAAATAAAGGATAATATCCCGCGGAAGATAAAGCACTTATGAGACAAGACTTATGGGGTAATTCTTAAAATAATGCGGTCTGCTAAGACCTTAAAACTTATGCTTTTGTTCGGAACTCTCAATATTTTTTGTTAAAGATGGCATTAAGTAGTTTGCATTGGGACTTACTGTCTAAAGATGCATATAAGACGGTTCAGTCGGCTGAATGCTCACTCGAATGAATGTTATTGTTCTTTTTATGTTTTTATTTTAATGTTCATCCGCATTTTTTTTTATGTTGTCGTCATACTAAGTTGTGCACCTTTAAATTAGACTTGTGGAGCGCGAATAAATTATGCCGAATTTCGAAATCGAACATAGTTGGGTTTGATTCATTAATGAATGCACTCGGCACTTTCGATTTATTTTGTGTTTAGACGTTACACTTCGATTGAAAGGTACAAAGACAGAATGGACGAAAAATGAGTCGTCTGATAGCAGCTTAAATAGTGAGAGCCAGTGCAGTGAAGCCCTGGGGCAGTACCATGAACTCTTAATACGGTTCCATGAACTTTACAGACCGAGAATACTTGCTAAATAATTATACTAGCGGCATAAAAATCAGTATTCATTTGATATCATATCTGACCAAGACTACTAACCAAATAATAGATCGAGAAAAATCCTTGATTTGCAACCTTCCTCAAATAACTTGAAATGACAAATCATTGGAAAACTGGGCGATTTTAACAGATCACAATTTTTGATTTCCTTAACCACCATGATGTATCCCATCTATTGACATCAGTAACCCGAAACAACTGGTCACCGTAGCTGAAATCGGCTTAGATAGCATCATCATCATCATCATCGTCATTGATATGGTTATCTAATCGTAGCGCCACACTATTATACTATACCTAAAATAGCTAATAATTGTATTAGGTACTGTTATAATGTAAATTAAAGCTTGTAATACGATATGAATAATTAAAGATGCCCTGAAAGCCAAATTAAGCTTAATAATATATTATAACGTTTCCCGTGAAACCCGTTTTGTATGTTCGCAAAATTAGCAGTATTCAGTGATCTTCCAATTATATTATCACTAGTGATGAGAAAACTGTTTCGGCAAATAGTTTTTTTGGGTCGAATGTATTTCATCAACATCATCATCTACAACCTTCATCATCCCACTGGTATACAGGGTTAGTCCTAATCAGTTAACATCCTTATAAGGGCATATTAAAAACATAAAAACAAACCACTTTTACAATCAGGCCAACATCGAAATCGAAAAAAAAACAGCTGTTCCATACATTTTGCCCAAGGTTGATCGCAAGGTTTGCAAGTTGAAGTGGCGCAGGACAGGCCACATCACTCGAAGAACTGACAACCGATGGGGAAGAAAGGTTCTTGAGTGGCGACCGCGAACCGGAAGACGCAGCGTAGGAAGGCCTCCCCCTTAGACCGCCACACTGTGCCACAACCTGCCACTTGCATCCACTGGTTGCCCGCGACTTTTACAATGTCGTCGGTCCACCTAGTGGGAGGCCTTCCTACGCTGCGTCTTCCGGTTCGCGGTCGCCACTCAAGAACCTTTCTTCCCCATCGGTTGTCAGTTCTTCGAGCGATGTGGCCTGCCCTGCGCCACTTCAACTTGCAATACTCAGCACCAGGTTTAATACCTACCTACAAAATAATAATAATCCTATTTAATAAAAATCTTATAATCCGCAGAAGCATAGCCTGCTCAATAGAAAAACAAAAACTAGAAAACGACTCCAGACACCCACTACACAAGTCAATTCCCCCGGATAGCCGTCTCAAGAGTCGCAAGGACTTCCTCAGCTGTACAAAGGCCTTATCTTCCCACCCTAAAGAGGCCCGTTACACCAGGTGGCTAGAAAGTTGCCCACCGCCACAAGAGTTCATGGACCCAGCAGAAGAACTCCCCCCCGGAAGTGACTTGCCGTGGCCCACCTGGAAGTCGCTAAACCGGCTCCGGACCCAGGTGGGCCGCTGCAAATCCAACATGGTTAAATGGGGATACTCTCACGCGGGTTCTGTACTGTGTGGCTGTGGCGAGACACAAACAATGGCACACCTGCTTTCCTGCCCTCAGTGTCCTAACAACTGCACACTGAGTGACCTGATGGAGGCCTCTCCTCTTGGGGTAGCTGTAGCAGACTACTGGTCTGGCACAGTTTAATTTGGGTAATTTAGTATAAAACCATCGACACGACGAAGAAGAAGAAGAATACCTACCTAATATATAAAATTGCTTTATCTTGTTGTCTTTTGTGTTTATTGTTTATCTATCGATTAGGTATCTAGAGCTTACTCGAATTCTAGATATTATCAAAATATATAATAATATCGATTAGGTATCTAGAGCTTACTCGAACTCTAGATATTATCAAATTTAATCAACTAATTCCGGCCAAACCTTAAAAGGTTACACCTAATGCCATGTCATAAATAATTCTATATCATTACGTAATATAAACACAAACAATCTTCCTGAAGACTTAATAATTACATTATAAAATAGCTTGTGGAGTAACGAACGCGTGTACAATGTTGTTAAGTCTAGGGTCCATGTCAAAAGCTCCCGGTTTAATATATGAAGCATAGGAATAAAACACACCCAACAGTAACAGAATCACCCGGTTCATCCGTCCCAAACATCGTCTGTTTTCTATATTTCACATTACCTGCGTACCGTGGTTTCACCCGCGTTTGGATGAAAAACGGCAATGATGATGATAAAAACCAGTCAATATGTTATGTTTGTCGCGAAGAGGTACAAATACAATTACAAATGGCTGGTTCTTGGCTCAGCGCTGGCTGGTTCTTGGCTCAGCGCTGGCTGGATCTTGGCTCAGCGCTGGCTGGTTCTTGGCTCAGCGCTGGCTGGATCTTGGCTCAGCGCTGGCTGCTTCTTGGCTCAGCGCTGGCTGGTTCTTGGCTCAGCGCTGGCTGGTTCTTGGCTCAGCGCTGGCTGGTTCTGGGCTCAGCGCTGGCTGGTTCTTGGCTCAGCGGGTCTCCATCGCTATACAGCGCGGTAACGCGGCCAGTGTGTTGGGTACGTTTGGGCCGGGTGCTACGCGTGGGAGTTAATATTATGACATTGATTTAAGGATCTGTTTTAATTTAATTTTATAAAAATTTATTGCATTAATTATTATGAATAAATTACAAATAGTTTAATGATAACACCAAATTTGACGTGTAGTCAAATTTCATTAAGTATGTCGCAATAAATAATCACTTAATAAAATGAAATAATAAATATAAAAATACAAATAAGTTAACAAACATACAAGGATACAGAAAAAGGAGGGTAGGTCCTACCCGCCTACACTTTGGCCTCCGAGTATTTTTAATATTTTTAATTGTTTTTCAAAGTTTTTCACGGTTTACATACGATAAACGTGAAGATTGTTGCATGTCATGAGTGCACAAGTGTTGTCCCGATATATTAATGCAACACTAATAAAATAAGCGGAAAACCTGGAGGTGCCATCGGTGCAGCAATTGCTGTTGGACTGTGTCTCTGCCGGGCACTGTGAGGGTCAGCGGCGAGTGTTTCAAGCGATATTTTTAGTGTGGTTCGTGAATGTGCTGAAAAGTTGTAGTAGCGGGGAAAAAAAACATAGTAAACTTTCATAATTTTATTCCTCCCAGTCTCAGACGCACAAGTGGCGCCATCTCTGCGGTGGTCTAAGCACTAATTCCACTAATCGATAGCTACTCGCTGGTCAACGATCTTGGAACGTTTACTTTAATATTTCATGGGCCTGAGCATTTTCTGCGTGGCGAGCTCGGATGGAGCTTTATTCCGGCCTTGCCCCGTAGAGGGCGACACGAGCTTTTTTATTTCGGCGATTCACGGCTAAGTAAAACATTTCGGTCTCCGGTTTTGCTACAATAGCAGTGCGTGAATTCCGGCGGCTTAGAAGAGAGCGGTACCTGCTGGGCGTTATCTACTTGTACATGGGTACCTACGCAGGGTACTGAAGATTAATGTCAACTTTGTCTCGACCTTTTTTTGCATTGTGATTGTTATTAATAATTTTATTAATATCTGTTTATTTTTTATTTTTTTGACTATTGTTTATCTTTTTAATGAATGATACATTTATTATTTTTTGTCGTTTAAGTAGTTAAGTAGGTACTTTTTAAGGTGTAAATAATCATTGAGTATTCTATTTTTCTCACATTGTCGAAAAACTCAACTAGAAACGTCGTTTCAGTTATCATAGTATTAGGTATAGGTACTTAGGTATTGTTATTTTTAATTATTATTTTCGAATATTTTTTACAAATGTAAGTAAAAATTGCTTCCTAACCTTCCTACCTAGTAAATTTTATTTTGGTTTTAATCGGGGTACTAATGTGTTTTTTTTTTTGGGTTTTATTTTCTGTATGTTATTGCTGTCTTGTGTGTAGGCAACTGTCCTTAAGGCATAGAAGAAATCATAGTTGGTACTACGTACATAGGAATAAAAATTCCTATGTTCGTTATTACATTTTTGTTTTATTTGTTTTGATCTGCTTGATTATATCGACCAAATGAGTGCCCTACCTGCACATTCAATTTGTCCCCACTGCCCTGAGTCTACACGTACTTTTAGCGTACACGGGCTCAAAGTTCATATAGGCCGCGTGCACAAGGATGTGCGTCTGGCGGTTGCTACTCCAAAGAGCTCACCCGCAGTCTTGGACGCCCAGCGAGCGAACCTGGCGTCCCAGATACCGTGCTCCACTCCACTGGATAGGCTCTCAGCTTTGAAAGTCAGTACGCCGGTGCTGCGACATATCCCCAAGGGTGCGCGGAACCAGGCGGCGGGTAAGCTGTGCGAGGTTATTGATAAGTGTGTTAGTTGCAATGGTGTGGAGGACTGGTGTGCGCTACTCACTTTTGCATACGGTGCTCTCAGAGTTCCTTTGAAAGATGCACCTGGCAATATGACGGCAAAGGTGAAAGCAAACATCGAGTTGTCCAAGCCTGATCTTACAATGGAGTCGGACAGTACAGGGATAAACTTTCGGTCGCGATCGTTTCGGAAAACGGTCGAGTCTAAGGTTTTTGAGGGTGACCTGCGGGGTGCCGTCCGTTTACTGGTGTCTGAGGACTCATTCGCACAGCACGACCCCGATACGCTAGCTGCCCTGGAGCTCAAGCACCCGGGTCCATCTCGTCCGCTAAATTTCCCGTCGGAGCCGGATGCTACATATTCTACTGAATCTGTTGTGGTGGAAGATGTCGCGCTGGCATTAAGCTTTTTTTACAGCGGTTCAGCAGCGGGCTTAGATGGAATCCGCCCTGGGCACTTAAAAGAGCTCACATCTGGTTCGGCGGGTGAAAATGGTCCGCGATTATTAGAGTGCTTGACAAAACTAGTAAATTTTTTGTTGAGTGGTCAGTTGAATCCTGTGGTGTGTCCGTATTTATATGGAGCATCACTTTGTGCTCTTACTAAGAAAGACGGGGGGGTGAGACCCATAGCAATTGGAAGCGTGTTTCGCCGATTGACAGCCAAGCTGGCTTGCCGCTCCGTGGGAGGGGCCATGTCGGAGTATTTGCAGCCATGCCAGCTAGGTTTTGGGACGCGGCGGGGTTGTGAGGCCGCCATCCATGCTACACGTGCGTTCGTTATGGACCCAGCGAACTCCAACTGCGTGGTTCTGAAGCTTGACATACGCAACGCTTTCAACACACTGGAAAGAGACGTTCTGCTGAGCGAGGTCAAGGAAAATGTTCCTTCTCTTTACCCCTTTCTTCATCAGGTATATCACTCTCCCTCTAACCTTTTTTTCAATGATCGTCTGATTTTGTCACAAGTGGGAGCGCAGCAGGGGGATCCGCTGGGACCACTTGTTTTTAGCTTAGCCATCCACAAAGTCATTTCAGAACTTAAATCATCTCTAAACCTGTGGTACCTGGACGATGGCACTGTGGGAGGAGCACCGGAAGACGTTTACCAGGACCTGGAGGCCCTTGTCCCTCGCCTCAGGAAACTGGGTTTGGAGGTGAATCCTTCCAAGTGCGAGTTTTTCCCCTGCTCCATTGAAGCTCGTAAACACTTCTCACGCTTCGATGCGCTTTTTCCTGGCCTTAAAGAACTTTCATCTCACACTTTCTCCCTCCTAGGGTCCCCTATTTTTCTTGAAGCCGTGCCTGAGGCTATTAATTCACGTAGACAACTTCTCCTCACCGCTCAGGAGCGTCTCAAGGAATTGTCAGCTCACGTTACTATGGTGTTGTTGCGTATGTGTTTCGCTCTTCCCAAGATCACCTATCTGCTGCGGACTACTCCTACTTGGCTCTGTCACGAAGAGGTCTCTTCGTTTGATGACTCATTGAGGTCTGCAGTTCAGTCGACTCTAAACGTGTCACTCAACGACTCACAGTGGACTCAGGCGGCTTCTCCAATCCGTTACGGGGGACTCGGGGTGTGGTGCGCGCGTGATGTGGGCTTGCCGGCTTTCCTTGCGTCGGCGCATGGGGTTGCAGACCTTGTTGCTGTTATCCTTCGTTTGAATGGTGACAAGGCGAGCATACCCTTTGTGTCTGAAGCGATTTCAGCCTGGTCTGCTCTCAACCCGGGTGTGGCAAACCCTGTTTCTCCCCAGGTTCAGCGGGCGTGGGATGAGGTTGGGGCTAAACGGATCCATAAGCAGGCCTTAGAGGGCGCCGCGGGAGCAGATCTAGCCAGACTCCGGGCTGTGTCGCAGCCAGAATTTGGGGCATGGTTACACGCGTTACCTTCACCTCACCTGGGCACCTTGCTGGACGATGACTCTTTGCGTGTGGCGGTGGCACTCCGCCTGGGCTGTAAGGTGTGTGAACCACACAGATGTACCTGCGGTTCCATGGTGGAGGCTGATGGTCATCATGCATTGAGTTGTCGTCGCTGCGCGGGCAGGTTTTCGCGCCACCATGCCCTCAACGACATAGTTCGGAGGGCGTTTGTATCGGCCGGCGTCCCCTGCGTGCTCGAGCCGCCTGGTTTGTCTAGGACGGACGGCAAAAGACCGGACGGTTTGACCGTGGTGCCGTGGAAGAACGGCAGGTGCCTAGTGTGAGACGCCACTTGCGTCAGCACTGTAGCCGCCAGCCACCTAGGTCGCACCATTTGCTCGCCGGCTGCTGCAGCGGAGGATGCTGCTAGCAAAAAGAGCCTGAAGTACGCGGCGTTGGAGTCAAAATACTTGGTTGTTCCGATCGCCGATGGGCTGTTGGGGCTCTGCAGCCAAAAGTTTGGTTTCAGAAATAGGTCGTAGGTTAAGAGATAAGACTGGCGACTCCCGGTCCGGCTCGTACCTGGTGCAAAGGTTAGCCATTGCTATCCAACGCGGCAACGCGGCCAGCGTTATGGGCACCTTTGCACCTGGTACGATGACTGGTGGGTTATTTATTTAGTTTAAGGCTTTTTAATATGTGACATTGATATTTGACATTATTACTATTGTATTTTTTATTTCTGATTTAAATTATTATTGTATGTGACTAAGTAATTAAAAAAAATGACATAACTTAATAAAAGCATGTTGAAAAAAAAAAAACAAACATACTATACACATACCGACAAACTTTTACATATGTATACAGGGTTAGTTCTAATCAGTTAGCATATTTTTAAGAGCATATTCTGTACATCAAAAGAAACAACTTTTACTATAAGCCAACACTGAAATCGCAAAGAAAACATAGCTGTTCCATACATTTTGCCCAAGATCGATAAATTTTTTGTAAGGAACAGCTGATATTTTTTTCACGATTTAAATGTTGGCCCTATAGTCAAAGTTGTTTGTTTTTATTTAAAGAATATGCCCTTTAAAGGATGCCAACTGATTAGAACTAAGCCCAGTATAATAAAAAAAATAAAAATTAATGAGAACGTGCTTCAAAAGAAAGCCGTGCTTGACCGAGACTTATTAATCCAATTAATCCAATTGATATTGAATTTATTTGTTAGTATTTATAATAATGACTTGATATATATATTTTTTTCATTTATTTTACTAGCAATGTTTTTTTTTTGGTTTCTTATTTTACAAGCTATTCGTCATTATTACGTGCAATGGCGTAATCCTCTCACCAAGATTTTTCTTCTATATTATTTCAACCTACTTCAAAAAAGGAGTTTCTCAATTATTCGACTGTATGTTTTTTTTGTATGTTTATTACGCGATTACTCCGTCAATTATTAACTTTTTTATTTTTTTTATGCTTGCGTTTGACTGCTATCTCGTCTTATGATAAACGAAGATGCAGTCTACGATGGAGCACGCTTGTCTAGAAGAAACCGATTCACTCGCAACTTGAAGACACCCAGATTACTGATTTAGATGATTAAGTTTTGTTTGGTAGGTCTCAAACAGAGGTGGACCTATATAATTTTTATCGAAATCGGTTCTTTTTAAATCAAAATTACTAGAAAATATGAAGATGTCATCCAGGTATTCGAAGTTGAAGTCAGTTGTATTTTTTTTAAAGCGTAATTTTCACATGGAAAATGTTTTTATTCTTTGTCTGTTTCTCTCTATATCTTCTCCCTTACCGCCACCCATCAGAAAGACGGGAGATAAGCCCAGCTTCCGTTTCCGCATCCGACGGAACCCCGACGCAGTGATATGTGGAGCGATTTATCTAAATCATCCTCTTTATTTGACGCATGGGACTTTGTTAATAACTGTGAGATTTTAAATGAGATGTTTGGGGACTTATAATATGCCTGCATCAAAACACAAGGCCGTCACTCTGTGGCGTAATTTCACATTTGCGTTATGGCATAGAATTTATATGTTGTACAGAGAAGTGACGTCATAATCTCCTCTCTGTCTAGCATGATATTAAAATGCTTTTAAGTTGCTTATTTTTAATCAGATTTTCATATTGTTTTCATTCGTCGTCGTCAGCTATAAAACGTCCACTGCTGGACGAAGGCCTCCCCCTTTAAGGATATTTTTTGTCATTAATCAGCTATATTTATTGGCCACATTTTAATAGGACAATTTAAAAAAAACAGTCATCTAGCGTATTGGCGGCCTAATAAACGCGACCACAAGCATAGTCGTGGAAAGAATCCAGTTATTGTAAATTAGACGCCTGGAACCTCCGGCATCATCCATATACGTCAGACACGTAAGGTAAGATGGCGGTCACAGCCTGATTTGAATAAAGCATTCGTCACCATTATTCAAGCTCATCTTACGTGCGAAGCCGCCTTCATTGCCATTTCGTTTGTAAGTAGGCCGTTTTTAGAATATGTTACTTACGTAAATTTTTAAATGGAATTATTTATAAAAATATTGGCTAAGTGCTAGTTGGACTCGCGCACGGGTTCCGTACCTCTAGACTATATATATACACGAATGCCCAAAAAAAGAAGGCTAATATTTTCAGTGTTCATGTACCTAAGTATTTATGTACGTGAGTTTCTTTGTTCCCCAAAACTTCTTAATGTCTGAAGAGATTTGGATGTGCAAGGTATTTATGGAATCCTTACATCACCCAAGTGACATAATTTATTTATAATAAAATAACCCGTATAAACAAAACGATGAGGTAGCTGTGAAAAGTCAAAAAAATCTTCGTCTATCGAGTTTATTTAATTATTGGACTTATTTTTAACAACGAATACATTAAGAACTCATTGTAGGCGGTACTAATCATTATTAAACACTTTTCCAAAGGACCAAGAACGAAATCGCAAAATAACTGCTGTTTCCAGTTTCATACACTTTGTCAAAGGTACTTTTCGTATGGAGCGGTTGATTTTTTCATGATTTCTGTGTTGGTTCCATAGTAAAAGTTTTTCGTAATGATTCGTTGACAAACATTACAATGACCCCTAAAATTATAAGACGTTATAAAAATTAGTGGTGGTGTAAACAGCAGTTCCATACATTTTGCCCAAGGTCGATGAACTTTTTGTTTGGAACTGATATTTTTTTCGCGATTTCAATGTTGGCTCCATAGTACAAGTTGTTTGTTTTGATGTACAGAACATGCCCTTAAAAGGATGCTAACTGATTAGAACTAACCCTGTATAATAGTGGTGTAACTAAACGTGGGGAAATGTCGTGTTAATATTTAATTTAGTGATTTTAGAATCAATGTTATAATTTTTGTAAACATGTTCATCAGCATTTACTCAGTTCTCAAACATCCCCAGAACCCCATAGCACAGGCTAGACCACCTAGTTTGGGGATCAAAGATAACTTGTAAAAATTCTGTATTCTTTTGTCTGAATAAAAAATATTTGATTTTGATTTGATATTGTGGATGCCGTAAAATTGAGAATTTTTCTTTTGTAAAATTTGTGCCCGTTATAAAGTCATGTGATATTTGGGCCTACTTGATTTAGGGACGGACGGGAAATGTGTACCACTAGGTTACCTGCTTAAGGGAAATGTCCAGAGCCTTCAGAGTTTTGCTATAATCATACCGAATTTGAGATTTTTATGGACTATCGTAATACCATACCTCCTGTATGAAAAAATTCTTTGTGTGTATTTGAATTTGAAATAGGTATTCAATTTCCCCTTCATCCTCGTCAACCGCAGCCTTCTGCTGCGTATGAGCTTCTCTCTTGTTGTGCCATCTTTCTTGGCAGCGGCCGCGGGAGTGGGGGGCAGAGGGGGCCAAATGCCCCCTAAAATCAAATGGGAAGGGCCGCGCCCCCTCCAGTTTTAATACCTGGTAAAAAAGGTTTTTATGTTTGCCCCTCCTCGTCATGGAGTACTTCCGCGGTCCCTGTTTCTCGGTCACATCACATCATCATATTATCATGAGCCAGAAGACATCCACTGCCAAATTCCTTCCACTGCCAATTTCCTATAATCAAATTCAAATTTTAATTATTAAGATAACTGGGATCCAGGGGTTAGTTACAAAAGGTTTAAAAACTTAGAAAACTATTTTGTTAGTATGATAAATTAAATACAAAATAAAAGATATGCCCCTGTGCAGAGGCACTCCGCCGGGACGAAGCCAGAATAACATACAGATCTTATCTGATCATCACTCCGACGAAATGCCTCAGCACAGGCGCACGCAGGTCTTCCGCAACAATTTGCAGGATGCTGTTGTGACTCCCTCGCACCCTCCTCATCAATGACGGGACTTTTATGCGTGTGACGGCGTAACAAGCTATAATGTAAGCAAGTGTTGCCATAACCCACACGCTTGGCAGGCAGCTTGGGGATTGCTGAATTCTCACCACCGTTAACCGAGAGGACGCTGCTGCCTGTCCTTCTGGATGCAATCTTACCTAGGTCCAGGCAGCGACAGTGACAATGGAATAGACGGGCCTAGCGCATGCAAATCGATCAAAATTAACAAGACAACACAATCAAGCATACCTAGCTAAAAGTATGCATATTACATTTGCCGGAAAATAGAGATAGCGAATCTAATTACTGCATGTCAAAAAAGAACACATATACATGTATTAGAAGTTTGTTTTGTCGTATTGTACGGCTCGCATGTCTCAAAGGCAGAGTATGACTGAAGCGAGTGGAGAGCCGGCGCTTAACATATAGTCTTCAAAATCCGTGTGCTTATTTCCCGTCCATTCATCTTATCATTGTCGCTGGGTCCAGGTACGAGGTCTGCCTCGGTCACTGGAATAAATTTTAAATAATCTAAACGTTTGACTACAAATCTACAACATGCTTTAAAGTTAAACAGTTTTTATTTAAACTTGCACGGAGTCGCGTCGTCGCGTCACAATAAAATTAATTATGTTTGTTCGTGATATACTGTTTTTACATTTCAATTGCAGCCGTGCAATGTTTACTTCGTTTGTGACGTTTTTTTTAAGTTGATGCATAAATTTCTGTATTGTGTTAACCTTGTTTTGTTTGGCGCAAGTTTTTCGATTTATATTTCTTATTCTAAGAGCTGCAAAGCTTAAGTCCTCTGCAATATTAGTTAGGTACTTTACCGGAACATTGGTACCGATCCAAAATAATTTATTCTAAGTAAGATCGAAGTTTGTACCTCTACCAAAGGTTGATAAAAATAATAAAGTAAGTAACACAGATAAAAAAAAGAAAAACAACAACATACAGTCACATTGATAACCTCCTCCTTTTTCGAAGTCGGTTAAAAACGCGATTGCCTTGCCAATAAAATTCACAGCCGACAGACGGTGTCTCTTAGGATGATGTAAGGCGTCTAAGGATATCCCATACTTAGAAGTTATGGTGGATAAAGAAACTCACATACATAACATACATAGATACATAGTTAAAAAAAAAATCTCTCTTCCAGCGGTGGACACGCGGGTGGTGGACAACGGGAATAATCGGAAAACATTACACTCCTTTTTTGGGCGGTCGTTTAATAATGAGGTTGAATTAATAACAGTGGATTAGCATATTAATCCATGTGTTGTGTTTACCTACCGAGTTATAGGAAAAGATAAAATACGAAGTAAGTATTCCAAATGTATTTACATTTATTACTAAAGGAGTTAGGGTCCACAAACAAATTTTCTTCTACACAATTTTTTTTCTCATATATCAGTTCTAAAATTTTTGGATATGTCAGCTCACATAACCCTAACCAAATTGAAAACCTTTCTCCTTATGAAGTCTGCTAACAATCTGTTATTCAACCTCTGTTACGTTTCTTCGACAATCAGTCTCAAAAATATCAAGTAGAAACGTTCATAAACCTGGCACAGACGTGGAGTTATTGAATTCCGACGTTCGAAAACCTGGATGCTTGATTTCTGCATTACGACTCAGGTGACCAAGCTTTGAGATTTTTTTCGTCTAAGAAATAACAAAAAACTAAATGTACAACACCAAAACATACTCATAAGAAAAAAATACATTATTTATCTAAGTTCTTGAGTGGAGACTTAACCCAACCAGGTAGACCGATGACTATGTGAAAGCAGGCAACCGGTGCATACAAATAGCAGATTGTCCTACAGTGTGGCAGTCTAAGGCTTTGTGGCAGTATTAAGAAAAGGAAATGATGATGATGATGATGATTATGATTTTTTACAGAATTTAGGTCAAATAATTTATCACACTAATAATTTAGCAAATTTAATTTTGTGATCCGTAACCTACGGATAACAACAGCAATATGGAGACAAAATTCAGATTTAGGTAGATACGTATATATTTAAAAATAACAATCGCAACCTTTTTTGCGATGTACGTAGCTCTAAAGGCCACTTGCCAAAGTGGGACTGGGCCAGTCATTTTAGCCACATGTCGGAGGATTATTGCACCTAAACCACAATGTAGTGGTTTCCACATAAAAGCAAAATACCTCCCGGACGACCCAGACGGAGATGGAGGGACGAATTTGACTCTTACCTAAACGGTTGGGCCCAAGTTGCGCAATACAGAGAGGAATGGAAGGAAGAAAGGGAGGTTTTTGTCCTGCAGTGGGACAGTGTAGGCTAATATAATAATAATAACACATACATGTATGTCATGGATAATTTATATATTTATAAATACTTATTTAATTATAAGAACCAAAGTTACCGACATAGCTCGCAAGGTTTGCAAGTTGAGGCTGTGGCCTGCCCATTGCTTCTTTATCTTCGCTCGAAGAACTGACAACCGATGGGAAAGAAAGGTTCTTGAGTGGCGACCGCGAACCGGAAGACGCAGCGTAGGATGGCCTCCCACTAGGTGGACCGACGACATTGTAAAAGTCGCGGGCGCTGATTTAATTATAGGCAACGGTTTTCTTATGGCGTTACCACAGCTTCAAACAGCTGATTGTTAGTCTTATGGTCCACTAAACTTCAAAACCATGGTCACAGTATTGCAAGAGTTTGCCGCCGACTATCTAGTCAGCGTATTTTATCACGACTCGGTACATTTCCGGAATTTAATATAAAAATCACAAAATATTGGACACGCAGCTTTACCCTGGGCTCAGGAGTTATTTGAAAATGTTCACTGATATATCACAAGAAGGTCGACTGAACACTATTTCAGTTAAATTGACTGCTAGTTTCTTTGTCATATCCACAATACAAAACTTAGATGAGGAACAGATAGATGATGGATAATGGATGATGGATGATGGATGATGGAAGATGATGGTGTGACGAACATATACATGTTCACTGATATATCACAAGAAGGTCGACTGAACACTATTTCAGTTAAATTGACTGCTAGTTTCTTTGTCATATCCACAATACAAAACTTAGATGAGGAACAGATAGATGATGGATTATGGATGATGGATGACAGATGATGGAAGATGATGGTGTGACGAACATATAGATGTTTGTTCTGTGTCTGGGTGTATTATGTATTAACAAAAAAAAAGTAGATAAATACTATTCTATTAGCTATCTGGTTTCCATATTACAAGCTTTGCTTCATTTGGGGCTAGATGGCGCTGTGTGAAAAAGATCACCAATATATATTATACAGGTATATTTAATATTTTATTTATTTACAATTATTGTATCGCTCGAGCAGTATCACATTATCCGAAATCAAAAAAAACTGAGAGTACATTTAAAAAAAATGGTGATGATGATGATGATAAAAAAGTATAGTCTATATGATATTCCGGAAAAGATATGTATTCCCGTTCCACGTTATATGCAAAGCTGTTCAGCCGTTTTGGCTTGAAGAGGTAACAAACATACGTAGGGAGTTTGGGCGGGAACTCGAAAAAGTTCATGTCGTTGCATTGTATTATTTTCCAAAACTTGTGTTTTTCCAGTGTTAATGCTTAAAACTTGTGACGTTTTTTTTCACTAAGTGCTGATTTACGCGCTAGAGTGTAGGCAAGTGATAGAATGTAGTGGAAGTCTTTTCGTGTTGTTCCCAAAACTCCGAAAAAGCTTGTAGCAAAGTTCCCACGACTTTACTAGGGCATGCCTGGACTCGACTGTGACTTACTAAGTTGACTCATTTCACTTGAAAATGATAAAAAACTCGATAAAAACATATACTTACTTGACACCGGCAAATGCACAAAGTGCGACGCCATAACCCTCCTAGGAGGACTGAAGAAAAAAAACATACATAGACTCACACACATATCGACAAACTTTCTCATTTATTATAATTAATGTGTATGATGTCACATTATATAGTGAAATCAAATATATTTTTTATTCAATCATGTGACGAGAGGAGGAAGACGTTCGCCTGGTGGTAAGCGTCACGCCTGCTACTAACAGTAGCAGTGCCAGAATCGTGAACTTGCGAACACAATCCTGCGCCGCACTGCACTACGCTCGCCACCCTGAGATATTAGATGTTAAATCTCTTTATACCCAGT
This sequence comes from Erannis defoliaria, assembly GCA_905404285.2. Taxonomy (NCBI): domain Eukaryota; kingdom Metazoa; phylum Arthropoda; class Insecta; order Lepidoptera; family Geometridae; genus Erannis; species Erannis defoliaria. The sequence goes on along the minus strand of FR990090.1, from coordinate 2,009,097 downwards.
CATTTCTCTCCAGTAAATCGTCTGCTAAGTTCAGATAACTTTAATCCTACATCAGTCGTCTCCTCTAAAAACTGCTAAAGCTAAAGAGAGCTGAGAAAACCTTAACAGGATAGGAACAAAGTAACCAAGAAGACTATCGCGACTTTGTTACAGTTACACGAAACTTCTAGAACTTCTGCAGAAGGCTATACTCGGGAATATATTCGGCTTCGACGAAACTACTCAACTACGGAGTCTACCTGGAGTCAAAAGCTAAATTAGGTGGGCAAAAGCTGGGGGTCCTGCGTAAAGTTAGGCGGTATTTCACACCGGGACAGTTGCTTACGCTGTATCAAGCACAAGTCCGGTCGTGTGTGGAGTACTGCTGCCACCTTTGGGACGGCTCGGCCAAATACCAGCACGAAGCTTTTGAATCGGTTGATCGGCGTGCTATTCGGCTTATCGGTGACGACAAGTTGGTAGCTAAAAAGCTTTATAGCCTGGAGCACCGTCGGAAGGTGGCAAGTCTGACAATTTTCTACAGGATTCATTTCGGAGAATGTGCCGATGAGTTGTACGACCTTATCCTTCCATCACCTTTTTACTACAGGACAAGTAGAAAGACGGCCCACTATCATCCTTATATTGTGGATTTTCCTTGGATACGTACCAAACGTTTTGACTCCACGTTTCTAATTCGTACAGCCAAGGAATGGAACAAGCTGCCGGCTTCCTTGTTTCCTGAGAGATATAATCTAGACCTCTTCAAGGTCAGAGTGAATAGGTATCTTCTAAGTCTGCGTGCTTCATCCTCGACCACATCGTCGCTTACCAACAGGCGAGTTGGTGGTCAAAAGCACAATCTAAATCCATCTTCCCGATTGAAATTACGATTTTTTTTATTTCAACCGCTTCACGAACCATCCTTGGATAATAATGACGTTCAGTGGAGAGGACTTTCGGATCGTGGAGTTCAATCCAGTGACCGGATCCCGCTTCGAGCAGGTGCTCAGCGATGGCAGACTTCTGTGTCTGGCGATTTTTGACAGCCGCGATATTATGTTCTTTAACATAATTATGTGTTCAAATCGCGAAAGTTTAAAAGTTTCATATTTTATATTGTCTGTTTTGTGTCGTGTACCTATTTATGTGATGTGGTATTGGTTTTGTGTATGTAATTAATCTTCCATTTGCCTTGTATGCGTATCATGTGATATTCGCGTGCGTGGCGTCAACTGCCGGGCCAACGGAAGACCAGCGCCGGTTGCTCGCAACCGGCATCTTGCTGAGTTGGGGCCGGTTTGTGGCAAAAGGATTTTTTTTATTTATGTTTTAATTTTCCGTGTTCTATACTTTTGCCACGAATAAACTATTGTCTATTGTCTATTGTCTAACCACATAGCTATCATCGTTACATAAATAATACTATCTGGTATTCTTATTTGGTTTTCAGAGTACAAGGTGCCCTGGGTGTGTCGTAAAACTCCATCCAGAACCACTGAAGGACAGGTAGCAGCGTTCTCTCGGTTAACGGTGGTAAGTACTTTGCGATCCCCAAGCGTTGGAATTATGGCAACCCTTCCCTATTAAGGGGAGGCCTTCGTCCAGCAGTGGACGTCTTCTGGCTGGCTTCAAGATGATGTGATGTGATGAAGTGATAGTACAGACTTGGCTTAGTTTTTGGCTACATAGCGCTGTGTGAATTGTCCTTTATTATTTTAATATCTGTTGTTCTTTTCAATACAATACACTTCTAACTTTTTTTGTTGTTTTTTTTTCTATAATCGCCCGTACTGATTTCACGTCTCGATTTTCCACTAATTGCAAAATAATATGGGATGCGTCCAATTTCATTTAGTAATAATGTTTCCACAACAATCGGGGCAGATATAAATGGAGGGCAACCAAATAAAATCATCAATATTACAGCTTTTCCAAACGCCTTTTTATTAATTAAATCTTTATAATATATTGTTTTTTAAACATTATTAATTTGAAACTGAAAGCGATAGCATACTGATTTATTATTTTTATTTCAAATGTACATGAACATAGATAGCATTACAATAAGGTAAATTAAATTATAATTTGATTAAAAAAAAGACAAAAAAATAGATCAAAAAATTACGTTAGCACTTTTTTTAAACTTTGAGCATAGATTAAAATACTCACAGAGAGTGAAAGACTCTTAACTTCAAGCAAATACATATATCAAAGATCCGCATCAGACTCACTAACGGCATCTGTTGAGCGCCCCATTCAAATTGTGAGGAATATCATAATATGGCGCGAGTTTCGCAACTGGAGTTGCAGAAAGTGTTTACATAGGGGAACGTGCAACCACGGTTGAACGGGCGCGTAGGTTCACGTAGGTGTTCCACGGGTACAAAAAGGTACCCTTACCTATAGTAAAAGTGGTTCATAATCATCAACAGTCAAAAAATTTCCACTGCTGGACGAAAGCCTCCCCCTTAATAGGGAGGGGTCGTCATAATCCCCACGCTTGGCAGTCGGCTTGGAGATCGCAGTATGCTCACCACCGTTAACCGAGAGGACGCTGCTGCCCGTCCTCCGGTAGTTCTGGACGCAGTTTTAAAACATACCCAGGTCCACAGGTGTTCTTAATGATGAGTATTAATCATATACTAGAATATTCCTGACGTTCAAATTAACACCCTGTATAGTCTGGCTACGAGTACATAGCAGAGTGGTTTTACTGTATTTCGGTTTTAATGCACGAATACGGATATTCCTAAGTTTCTTCTCGCAAAATCAATGTTCTTTACTTAACATTGGTATTACATAAGCCTTTATTAACTACAACAAACTACAAAGACTACTTAGCCTAAAATCTAAAACTGTCTCTAGACTTTCATCTGTCTAGATACAATCCTTTTCTTCTTTTGTGTAGTAGGCTAAGTAGTGTTTGTACTATGTTATTTATTTAAAATACAGCCAGAAAAAAAAAATATCCACATAAAAAATTACAGTTACAATAACAGGTGTACTAAATGAAAATCGTAATTTAGAGGACTTTCTTTGGTTGAATTCTGTGGTTCATACTTTTCGAGTCGTGAGAAAAACCTCAAAAATTTAGGCTATATATAGCTATATATATATATATATATATATATATATATATATATATATATATATATAGGCTATATGTAGCCGCCATATTTTAGCTGCGCTTAACGAAACCCTATCTGATCCAGCTTTACAATAATTATAGATGGTAATAAACAAGACTGGGTCCCATCTACCCCGGTGCCAATGCCCCGTTACCGGGGCAGATGGGAAATAGTGTTTCATCCACCCCGGTGGAATGTCTGTTGGAACGTGACATAACATTATTTTCCCTTACCATCAGTAGAACGTCTTTTACGTCTCACGAATGTTCCCAAAAAAAAAAAAGACGGGTTCTGTAATGTTAGAATTAAATTAACTTTGCCATGGTAGTCTTTATTTATCAAGATGCCCATACTGTAATAAGTTAATTGTGCCATTAATGGATTCAAAACAGGGTCTTTTGTTCGCATAATTTTGTAAATACATCGTCATGGGCCCTAAAAAGTTGGATGAAATTACGCTGTTTTGTTTCAGTTAACTGAAAGTTACAGTAATGAGGTTTTTGGGACGAGTTTCTTATTCTACTGAGAAAATGTTTCGCGGCATTATTTTGTTCTTTCCTGGAAGGATTATGGCAACGCACTTTGTATATTTACTAGAGTAAAGTATATAAAAAAAATATATATGATATTTTAGATGAATTCCAGTCAAATGAGTCTTAGCCACAGTTCAAATCAATAAAGCTACGGAAGTAGCAAGTCGAATCGTGCCGTAGTAAGTTCGCGGCAACTTTAGTACAAACTTCTTCAGAGTTTTGATAACAAACACGAAAATGTATGTGTTACCTCATTACATTTTATTCTCATGCGAATAAAATGCCACCATTTTTATAAATTAACAATTGAAAAAACACTTGTTGTTTTGGAAAATAATACAATGAGTCAATGCGGTGACATGTTTTTTGCTGTGTGAGCGTTTTGGACGCGTGGTTCGATCAATCGTTTGAAGTTTCCAAAAACTTTCGTCATTTAAGTTTTGCAACTTTACTTCTACCTCATTTCCAGCGCGTGACATTATATATCACATAGCGGTTTGCGAGCGTCTTCTAAGCGGAGCGGGCACGCAGCGAATACGTCGCGAACACGCCGCGGCTGCACAGCGAAGACGTCGCGGAGACGTGCGATTACGCAACATTTTCGTTGCCTTTTCGAGTTTCGGCGAGTTCACGACGTACAATACACTCAGTAACTGAATGGATTCCGACGAGGAAACACTTCTGTTGGCTTTGTTACTTCGAAGACGCAGAAAATGAAAACATTCAAGCACGAAAGGGTTCTGTACGAGAATATACAAAATGCCGTTCGCGGCGAGCTCGTTTCCGCGACCGCCACGTATTCGCGGCGCGCCCGTTCCGCTTTGAAAACGCTTGCAAACCGCTAGTGTGATAGTAGCATTGAGTAAAATGTCGACAAAAAAAATAAAAATAAGTACATCGCACCTGATTACCAAACGTATCCAAGTCCTACCACAGCTAAGTACTACGAATTACTTAAACTTGAATCTCTAATTAAGTTGTTAAGTAAGAAACTTGATACTGGGCGGCTGTTCTAATTTAGATAAAGAGGCACAAACAAAGGCTAATTGTTTGCGAAACTTTATGCTTAATTATTCCAGATATAAGAAAAAGCTAGGATTTTTGCGGTTTTAGTAAATTTTTTTGGTTCACAATTTTTTAAAGTTTAATGTATTTGTTGTGTGTGTGTGTGTGTGTGGATTTTTGCGGTTTTCGTTTTTTATGTGTCGCAAATAACCGACAACAGCCGAATAACTAACAAGAACTTGACAAAAAACCGAGACCATACGTTTACGTCTTGAGCAATATCTTGACAGCCTTATAGCTCAGTTGGTAACATGTCTGCCTTCAGAGCTGTAGGGCGTGGGTTCGATCCCGGGCAAACATTTTTGTGACGAAGATAAAAGATAAATAATAGTTCTGTGTTTGGATGTAGTATGTCTTATACTTATAACCGTCTTATATAAACACTAAAACCTCTTTTAAACCTATTTTAGTTAAAAAGTGTTTTGTCAATTTCTTTCGAATGAGAAGTTTTCTGACAGCTGTCAAAACGTAGCTCTACAGCCTAAGAATAGACGGCGCTGGCGAGATATGGCCCACTTTTTTCGCATTTTTCTTACGAAAAAGCAGTTCACTCACCTTCACTGCTTCACTTCACAGTTCGCGTTCGTTGGTGAAGTGCCTTTCCAAGTTTTCTTGTATCATTTTGTTGAAATTCTGATAAATTATTATTGTTACGTTACGTTATTTTGATTATTATTTTGTTGATAGTAATTGTTATTATCCACGATAGTAATTAATTAATCAATTGGCAAAGCGCACTTACTAGTATGCGTGGAATAACGAAAACTTAAGAAATACTATGGGCAATACTTTGGTATACAAACAATAACCCCAAAACAACGCATGACAGGTATGAATTAAAATTAAATGAAATAAGGTTACTTGTTTTTTTTTTACCTTTTTACTTTGCTTCATTCGTTCTAAATCTTCAGAACCACAGACAAGATAGTAAAACTGTTCAGGGCCATGTCTCTTCGTTGCCATCGAACGGATTTTTATGAACTATATATTTTTTTAATTGGCTGTCAGAAAATCGCCCATTATGTACGAATTGAGATTGATAAAAGAAGAAAAAACACTTGTTTAACTAAAACAGGTTTAAAATACGTTTTAGTGTTTTGCGTATGACGGTTAGTAGGTATACTTATAAAATTATAAAAAAATATTCTTAAAAGTATTATGTCAGCTATGTGGGTTCTATAGTACTAACAAGCTTTGCTTAGTTATTGGGGCAGATAGCGCTGTGTGAAAAATAACCACCGATTTTTATTTATTTATTATTATAGTGTGGTCGATTTTGAAGGTTAAAAGGTTGACAGAACTAAACTAACTAAAGTATTCCTGTCCTTAGCTAACATGCCTAGTAAAAAAGTGACAGCAATATTTTAATTTGTTGTTTAGATCATTCAACTAAACCCTCAAAATTTACAACATTAACTAGATAGTACCGAAACTGCTTCTGACTTTGTGCACAAATCAAGTCAAATAAGTTATATTATAATCACATTCACATCAACAGCCGGAAGACGTGCACTGCTGGACGAAGGCCTCTCCCTTAAAGGGAGGTGTTGCCATAATCCCCAGGCTTTGCAGGCGGCTTGGGGATCGCAGAATGGTTACCACTGTTAACTGAGAGGACGCTGCTGCCCGTCCTCCAGTGGTTCTGGATGCAGTTTCACCACATTAATCACATCCAGTCACACAAAATCAGTCATGGTCAATTCCTAGTCATACCTAGTAAAATTGAGGCGGGAAAAAGAGTGCCTCGGAATTTGATAGCAACACGAAAAGACATGTTTCACCACATTTTAAGAAAGACATGTTTCACCACATTATAAAAAAACATGTTTCACCACATTATAAAAATACATGTTTCACCACATTATAAAAAGACATGTTTCACCACATTATAAAAAGACATGTTTCACCACATTACTTGCTCTTACATTTGCTCATACTCGTGCATGTAATTCAACACTTGACAAATAAAACATCACCTTTTATTTTTTATCATTATTTCGAAAACTAGTTTAAGATAATAATGCAGTGTCATGATTTTACCATGTTCCCGCTAAATCCGGGATTTTCCCCAACTAGTTCACAATTCTAGCACTGCTACTGTTAGTGGCAGGCGTGACCCTTACCACCAGGCGAACGTCTTGCTCGTCTCGTCACTTAATTGTACAAAAAAAAACTAGTAGGTAAGCTAGCGTAAATAATTATGCCTGGACCGACAATAACTTAAAGTCTTATCCTTTTTAAATTTTTATTGTTTTCAACCAGAAACTAAACAAAAGACTGCTTCAACAAAATGGCCATCGCATTACGAAATGTTTCCAAAACGAATAACACTGCCAAGAAACTTCCCGGGAAACTAATTTTAAATTCAAATTGGGTGCTTTTTGTAAATAACAAATAATGTGTGGAGAACTGAAAAATACTTTAGTGCTCCACTTATTTTAAGTCTAAGTTAGACTTATTTATCGTAGTCTTGTTTATTTGAAGCGGCAAAGCCAAATGAAATTTATGTGTTCGTGAAATTCTATTTTGATGCTTATACTAAGTTTATTTTGCAATAATTTCGTGACTACATAACATAATCATATTTATTGACTTTAAAAATGCGAATATATGTGGTCAAGTGGACCCACAGGTTCACTGGCAAGCGGGTCCAGCTGACCGAAGGCTCGTGTGTAAATGGGATATATTTTGGTCCTCATATCTGTGACTTGAATTTAATTTAATAAAATTGTTTTTCTCTATGGCAGTGATACAATTGTATACTTTGCCAAATGCCTATAGACAAGTTAAAACCAGCGAAAGAAAGAGACAACCCATTATGCTCAAGCCCATAATCAGTGGGCAGCAATGCTTTTGCGTATCTATCTTTTTGTATATAGGCATTTTTTCTCATCAACATCATCATCAGCATCATTTTTCACCATCACGCAACGGGTGAATCTGCGGGGCGCAGCTATACAATATAAAATATAATAAAAAGCAATTACAGTGCGTTAGTGTCGCAAAACTCGAAAATGGCTCTTGAATCTGAGTTCTTTTTTGTACGAAAAAATACTGTTTCCTGTAGCAAAATAAGTTAGGTGGTACGCAATTCACCGCGTCATCTTTAATTAGATAAATAAATTACGTTATTTTTATTAACTTGTTTAGAGGCTAACATACAATTGTTGATATACTTACTGGGCTCTGAGCAAATAAACAAGTTTAGTAACAATTTTAACTGAAACAATGGATCTGAAAAGTCAAAGTCAAAGTCAAAGTATTTTATTGATAAGTATACATTTACAAGTCAACCAAAATAATAATTGTAATACATAATTAATACAGTGGATTTGTATACAATATAATTATTTATAATAAATGAAAATCAAATGTCATTAATTTGACATTGCAAACGATAAAATATTGAAAAGATAATCTCTATTTGATCACATGTGCAATGAACTTTTAAGATCTCCGAGTCTCCTCAATCTGCCACTAACGGATATTTCAATGGTATTTTTCGAGACCTTCAAGCTTGCTACCGTCTATACTATAGCATGATACCGTTAAGTAAATTTCAGACAGTACTTAAACTTAAATGAAAGATTTATTTTTACCTTCGTATTGTTGGTGTAATTATTAGGTATCAAATAAATAAATATTGTAGCAAGCCAGCTGCGTAGCACCACAACAGCAAATCACAACGTCTGCGTAGCGCACCAACAACGCAATGAACGTGCATCAACGAAGCAAGCCACTAGGAAGCAAAGCGAGTACTTAGCGTGCTATCGTGTCAACATTGTAGTGAGCCAGCTGCGTAGCATAATAGAAGATGGATAGCAGGAAAGCGCAATAGTAGCGTAGCGCGCCAATATCGTAGCGCGTAAGCAGCATAGGGTTATCGTAGAGCGTAAGCAGTGTAGGGTTATCGTAAAGCGTAAGCAGCGTATGGTTATCGTAGAGCATAAGCAGCGTAGGGTTATCGTAAAGCGTAAGCAGCGTATGGTTATCGTAGAGCGTAAAGCAGCATAGGGTTATCGTAGAGCGTAAGCAGCGTAGGGTTATCGTAGAGCGTAAGCAGCATAGGGTTATCGTAGAGCGTAAGCAGCTTATGATTATGTTGAAAACGTACGTAGTTCTTGGATCTCGCCGTGCGCAGCAAATTCAGAAATGTTTGCCTAGTACGAACAAGTATGTATAGTAATATTATTTCCCCATCCCATTGCTTAAGTATTAATAAATAAATAATTCTGAGCCTGAAAACAATTTCAGATGCCACCATGATAAATGTTCTTGCTCGCTTTACCCCGAATCTCTGCCCCAATGTCCATTGTGACTGACTCGAGAGTGTACATGGCTGTCCTAGCCAACATACATGTGCGTTTTCGAAACTCCGTTCTTCTACTCTCCCAATCTCTGCGTGTAACGCGGTCTAAGTATTTAACTGGAGTAATCTCATCTAATGGCTGAACTTCGCTCGTTAATGTCAAATAGCTACGATTGTTATGTGGGGACCGCTCTCGTCTCTCTAATAGCGTACGGAACATGGCATCAGAGATAAGCGGCTAAGGCCGGTTCAAACATATCAGTGAAGCCACAGTTCCTACACAGCGCGAAATATTCTTTCATACATTATCTATGAACGCATCCCCATTTGTCAGTGTCAGTGACGGCACAGTGCTCTCAGTGTCAGTGGGGATGCGTTCATACGGAATGTATGAAAGAATATTTCGCACTGTGTCGGAACTGTGACTTCACTGATATGTGTGAACTAGCCTTTATACGTTTTTTTTTGTCACCCCAGGCAAAAATATTTCGCATTATACATGTATATATATAGAAAATACATGAACATTATGTTTCACACAGCGCTGTTTAAATTTAGCAATTCGCAAATCTACAAAACATTTCTACCGTAAGTATATTAAGTTTATTGTTTTTTTTAATCAAAATCGGTCTCTACGTCATCAAATATAGATTCGTTTTTAAACGATTTAAAAAGTTTTTTTTTGTTAGTTTTAAATTATTCAGAATTTGCCTAGAATTTATCGTTTCCTTCATAAACAAAACACAGCCAATATACCTACTATTACATAGTTCTAAGTTGAATGCAGACTTCAACTAAGAGTCAAGGTAGGCAGGTACTTACTTGTTAAGATCAACTTTCACAAAACGCTATCGCTTATGAATTACATTTAAACAAACAATGTCTGAACCGAAACCGACGAATTTGTGAGATTAAAACTCGTAGCTAGAGAAATAGTTGTACATACACTTATACATTATACAGGGTGCTACAGAAGCACTTAGCAATACATTACATTGACTTTAAACTATTCTGAATCTCAAAAAACCATTAAAAGTAAATGATAGAGTCGTTGGTAATTGTATGATAAGTATTAGTTGATTAAAAAGGCACAGAATAATATAAAGGGCTAATCAGTTAGCATCCTTTTTTAGAGCATATTGTGTACATAAAAACAAAGAACTTTTACTATAGGGACAACATCGAAATCGCAACAAAAAAAAACAGCTGTTCCATACATTTTGCCCTAGGTCAATGAACTTTTTGCTGAACAGCTGATAATATATTCACTCCAAAGTCTAAACCTAAAAAAAAATATGTCATACGCCTCAATTCTTATGTGATTCATACCACATCATGGTATGAACCTAAAAAAATACGTTTTTTCATAATTATGCCTCAATTCCTTAATGATTCACACCACGGTCTGAGCCATTTTTTTTGACATATTTTATGCCTGAATTCCCATTGTGGTCAGGTGTCAGATCCGATCCTTTTGTAGATGCCTATACCGGGTGTTAGTTTGAACACCGTTATCCTTCTAGGATATCATTGTACTCATCATTATGAACAACTTTTACTATAGGGCCAACTACGCAATCACGAAAAAAAAAAGTTCCATACATTTTGTCCAAGATCGATGAACCTTTTTGTATGGAACAGTTGTTTTTTTTCGTGATTTCAGGGTTGGGCCTATAGTAAAAGTTGTTCATAATGATGAGTACAATGATATCCTAGAAGGATAACGGTGTTCAAACTAACACCCTGTGTTAGGTGGGTATATTATTATAAGATTTTTATTACTTAGGATTATTATAATTTGACATTTTATTATTATTTAAAAGCCAAAATGTGTTTGAATTTCTAGTGTTTTTCAGCTGTAATATCGTTTCGAGTATTTACAAAGCAAAGAAACGCCTGAATCAATCACATATATTATTTAGTAGGTATTATTGTAATGTGAAATTCTTTTTTTTATTGCTTTGTATTTTAACAGTTTTTGTAATAGTTTGGTAGGACTCTGTTGCTCAAACTAACACCCGGTATAACAGTCTAACAGCCTTTCCTAAAATAATCTCGATTCTCTTAGTCACTGGTTAAACTTCTCTGTCTTGTTCTTGCATGTTACACTTCACGTCAGAGAGAAGATGGCAGAGCATCTTAAGCAGTGACTAACGGTTGAGAAGTTTTTTTAAGTAAGACTGATAGTATTAGATAGGTAGCCATTGTAATATAGTAACAAATAAAACCAGAAGACAACAGTTTTGACCTCGAATTCTAACTCTGAATTTCGTATCTCGTAAATATTAACAATATAAAGAGCTAAAGAAGCCTGTTTAGAGAGAAAATACCTATTGGTATCAAAATAACAACTGGTGAAGAGAAATATAATGGGTTTCCGAATAAACCATGATTCAAATTATATTTTTTTGTAATATTCGATATCATTTATTTTTCTAATACATTTCGGAGAGTTGCCAGGAGTTGCATCTTGATTCCACCTGCCCCTTTTTATAACCGGAAGGCTAGACAAACGCGTCTTTATCGTAGACATTCGTCACGTATGCACTAAGCGCTTCGATTCCACATTTTTTATTCGCACAGCGAGATTGTGGAACTCTCTGCCAGAATCTGTGTTTACCATACAAGTCCAATATGCTTTAAATCCAGAGTAAACAGGTTCCGTCTAGGTAAGCGTGCTCCATCCTAGACCGCATCATTGCATCGTAACATCTGGCAGGATGTGGTCAAACACAAGCCTATACAGAATAAAAAATAAAAATAAGCAATTTATGTTCTAACATGAGGAAAGATTACAAAAAAAGCATATTCTGTTTATTCCAATTTTCCCGATAATGAAAAAAAAGAAAAGTCCAATGTTTCTTTAAAATAAATATTACATTAGTCAACCTAAAATTTTGTGTCGTGATAAAAGGTTCGTAACAGCTTTTTTTGTTGCACAAATCGTTTTTTGTTTTGTTTAGAGAACAGATTCATAAGATTATGAATAATCGTTTACTTATTAATTCGATTTGATTTGTAGTCAAACGTAGATCAAGTATAATTTCAACAAACAGATTCGAATATTATTAATACGAGTATTATTAATATTTTGTTATTCGAAACAACGTCACGTCTCTAACAACATCCAATTTTCTACCGTTCGACAAGGGAAAGTTGAAAATGGTTATCATTTTTTTCTCTTTTACCTTTATAAAATGTGCCATCATTCTCACGGTACCCAAAGCGGGGTAAAATTGGGTAAATCTGGACGGAATTGAGAAGTTTATTGTATTTTATTCTGTGTTTCAAACGTTAAATGTTTCTTAGTTTGTCAATAGTTTATAGAATTTATGTTAATATCAAAACATAGGGGGTTTCTAACTATAATTCTAAATTAGCATATAATATAACACAGACTAACGAATATTAATAATTTTGATTGGTTGATCGATTGATTGATCGGTTAACTCATTATTGTTAACACCAATAATTACTCAGAAATTGGAACAAGTGGTGGCCTTATTACTAAAAGCAATCTCTTCCAGGGAACATTTTAATAACTTGATTGAATTTAATTTCTTTCATTTTTGACGTTTATTTGGAAATTCAGAAAAATTGACAGGCTTTGTTCTTTGTGTTTTTGAGAATATACGAACCTAATAATAAATAATTATAGTTATTGGTTTATTTATTTTCAACCGACTTCAAAAAAGGAGGTTCTCAATTCGACTGTATGTTTTTTTTGTATGTATATTACGCGATTACTCCGCCAATTATGAAATGATTTTGATGATTCTTTTCAAAATTACTAGAAAATATGAAAATGTCATCCAGGTATTTGAATTTGAAGTCGGTTGTTTTGTAAAAGGGTATTATTGTTAATTAAATTGTTCCTGTCTATTTCTTACTACCTAGAAAAGACACAGTTTTAGTTCAGTTAGATCAGTGCAGTAGTTAGCAGAAATGACCCCCTGGACTCAGTATTTTTTCACATTTCATATTTCATTAATCTCAAGTCCATCTTTTTAATTAATCTTAGTTTTTAACTGATATTTATTAATATGTTAGTTTTAATATTTGAGAAAGGTGTAGTATTATTTATCAAAATTATTAAATTGTATGTCATTGGTCTGCTCGACTCGGATATTTGAGATGTGGCCTAAGTGAGATGAAGTCATTTTGCGATCTAGCCATTCTAATACTAACCCGCTCATTTCTGTTCGTTTTTAAAAAAATGTAACTTAAGATATTTGGTAAACTAAATAAACAAAAAGGGGTTAATAGCCGAAGATAAACTTTCCCCACTTGACCCCAGTTCACGGCAGAGAAAATTGGCTAAGTTTGAATGATCACGGCCCTTTCAAGACTACATAATCTATTCTTCTTCCAGACTACGTTATTTTCGCTGGAAATGTTGAAATTCTACTGATATTAGGAAATTTCAGGACTGTTTTGTTCATAGTTGACTGAGAGAAGTTCTGAAGAAGGTCCGAGTCTACTAGGACAATTATGTATTGTAGGCACTGAAAAGCGAAAGCCTTCCTTCTTGGGTAGAACGGCTGTTAAAATAATGTTGTAGCGCAATTGTATGGAGAAACGCTGTCGCCATTTTCACACATAATTGTCTAGAAAGAAACTGCGACGAAAAATGCCAATCATTGGTCGCGCATTTGAATTAAAATGCTCGAAATGCCATTTGGAACAGATTAAAATTTATGTAATTACGATGCAATAAGGTTTGGTTTCCTACGCGTCTATTTAAACTGTCTTTTTAAGTATTCTCAGTTTAAAAACATGTATATTTGGTAGAATTGTCATTAAGCGCATTTACATTTCATGCCGGCTAGCGCGGCCAGTCACATTTCCGTTCTAATGTAGGTATAAGTTTTATTATACATTGAAGTAATGAAGAGATTGGAAGACGGGCGAGACGTTTGTCTGGTGTTCATCACGTCTGCCCGCAATAATAGCAGAGCCAAAATGGTGAACTGGCAAACAAAGTCCTGCACCGCCCTGCACTGCTATCGTCACCCTGAGATTTATTAGATGTCGAATCTCTTCATGCCCAGTAATTTCTATGGTAAATTGCCTTAGAAGCACAGCTTAAGGATCGACAAGTTGACAGCTTGAACTCATCGGTGGGTGCGGCTAAAAAGCATGCTCTCTTCATCAAACAAACTGTGGGAAAGGGGGAAGAAAGATAAATGAGCGCACAAATTTTTTTTTGTCGACCTTTGGCTGCAGTAATGTGGTTGAATAAACTCTGAGTTAATTTATTCCAACTTAAGTTATTTGAAATGTTTATGGACTAAACTATGCCGCTTGATAAATTATTTTAGAGTTTTCGTATTCCTTATGTTATTTATTTACGTCCAATGTGGCGTTAAAATTGAGCTAAAATACAAGATGTTTCCTGGCTCATAACTTTCATGTTTATTAACTTTTTACTTTCGTAATAATTTACAATCCTAGATAATGAAGAGATTAATCGATATAATACTTAGTCTTGGACCTACAAAATTACATAGTGGAGTAGTAATACTACCGCGTTTCTATGGAGAAGTGACCAACTTGTCTACTCTTAATGCTAGCACACTACTGCTTGGCAGTTGAATAACTAGCAAAGTTTGTGGTATCCAGGTGGACTCTGCAAAAGACTCTTACTGCACAAAGTATATTTTATTTGCTTTCTTGAAACTTTTCTTCCGGCCCGTACTTAGATCTTAATAATGAAGTTCTGTAGGCAAATTGTATTTGGTCAAATTACATAAATGGCGGAAGACAATGGAAGAGGCCCACACAAGGCCGAGAGGATGTCGTGAACGAGAGGAGGCCTAATACCTAGCAGTGGTTTGTAACTCCACCAGGGGCCAACCATGAACTCTTATTGTGGGACCGAATAGGCTCAGCTGCCGACGCGACCGCGAACCATATTGCGGGGCGATAAAATTCACAGTCGCGTAGCGTCCGCAACTGAGCTTATTCGATCCCACAATAAGAGTTCATGGTACGGCCCCTGGCCACAGGCAACCCCAGTTTGTCAAAGCACAGGAAACATACAATGTGAATGACGTAAAATATTTTGTTTTCTTGCAGAATTGATTCCAATCACGATTTTTACAGACGCTTTACAAAACACAAGGTTGTTTTTCTAACGACTCATAAAAAGAGACGAAAATCTATAAAAATATGCCATAAAATCCTTTTTGGAGCGTATGCACCGCGTTACATAATTTTATGAGCCGGGTAGCTCATAAATTTATGGGACGGGTAAACAATTTGGGAAAGAAAAGAAGGTGTTTTTTCCATGACGGTCATTTTTATTTCGTCGCAAAGAATATTATTTGATATTTTGGACAGATAATTGACCAAGCAAAGCGAAAGTCTCCGAGTCTATCGGTATCGAAATGGTAATTCACAATTCTGGTACTTACTGCTGCTTTTATGGGCAGGCGTGATGCTTAGGTACCATCAGGCTAACGTCTTGCTCGCTCATCACTCCATTATATAAAAAAAATACAAGCTAGGTAATATAAATGTATACAGGGGTATTGGTAACTTGCGCTTTAACTCTTAAAGATGTCTATGGTACATTAAGGCAAACAAACTTAGCTCCGCGTCTTTTGCTAATTCAATGATTATAAAAAAAAACAACAGGTCTGAATCATTTTCAACCTTGGATGATCAAGCTTTCTCTCTCTCTCTCTCTTTTCAACCGACTTCAAAAAAGGAGGTTCTCAATTCGACTGTATGCTTTTTTTGTATGTATGTTACGCGATTACCAATTATGAATTCATTTTGATGATTCTTTTTTTGTTTGGAAGGTAATACTTTAAAGGTCCCATACATTTTATCGAAATTTGTTCACTAGTTTGGTTTTTAATTCAAAATAACTGGAAAATATGAAGATGTCATCCAGGTAGTGGAAATTGAAGTCGGTTGTTGTTTTTTTTTTAAAAAGCGTATAAAGTTAAGTAAGTTCGTATAGGCTGAGTGGCCAGCTGACATCTGACATAGCTGTTTAATGATTGTTCTACTCAAACTATAGGCTTACTTACTCTATGCTATACGAGTAGGCGACAGTTCAAACACCGTGCCGTACCGTCGCACAGTAAACTTAACAGTAAAATAAACAAAAATAATTATTATCGTGAAATGTATTACGTTTTGGCAAAAGTCGTTTGTCTTAATGTACTAAAGTCATATAAGAGATTGTAAGTAAGTTACCAATATCCCTGTATACTAATGTTGAATGTACAATACAGACACTGTAGTCATAAAGCTGTGCACGCTACTAAAATGTCATGAAATTAATTATTTGAAATGTTCTGAGATCGCACAAAAGCTTCAGTTTCAATCTAACTAGGTTCCAGGTAGTTATAACTTCTGACGTCCTATTTCAAAGGAAGTAATAACTATATCCTGAATAATGGGTTTCCGAGGGTTCAGTTATTCATTTCTAGGATTCAGCTTTTTCGTGATTTAGTGCAAAGATTTCTACAGTCTCACCACAAAAATGATATTCAAGGTCTTAACTTTGTTTTAGCTTATAAAGTACGCGTCCTTTCGGATGTAATCTATTACACAGAAAAATACTTACTTAGATGATAAACTTGAATATTAAACGTTATAATAGCATAATAGGCCTTCAATCCACTGCTGGACTTGGGCCTACCTCGAGGGTAGGCCCAAGTCGCCAAGACGCCCCCACCCCCTCGCCCGCAGAGCAACCGCTGTCATCACGCGCGCGACGCGCAGCGGCCCGCAGTGCTAAGCAGGACGCAGCGGCACGCGCGTCGGGCTCTGTTTTCACTCTTTGAAAAAGGTCACCGGATTTGATCGAAACTATAGTTGGAGTATCCGATTTAATTAAACGTGAGTATTCCCGTATAAATAACACAAAAAAGTTGCTTATTTTTGAACAGATTTTCATTTTCTTTTCATTAATCAGCTATATTTATGGACCACA
This sequence comes from Erannis defoliaria, assembly GCA_905404285.2. Taxonomy (NCBI): domain Eukaryota; kingdom Metazoa; phylum Arthropoda; class Insecta; order Lepidoptera; family Geometridae; genus Erannis; species Erannis defoliaria. The sequence continues at coordinate 1,992,129 of FR990090.1, read as the reverse complement.
TTTTAATAGGACAGTAAAAAAAAACCAGGCATCTAGCCTATTAGTCCATAATAAAATGCACATTAAATGTACATTATGAATAAATACATCATAAGTATACGCTTCGGAAAACTCACCCGCCCATCTTACAACGTTTATTTTGTACGGGCCCGGGATTTTAACCCGCGACCTCACGATTTCAATTCGAGCATTCTCCCAAATTATGCTACCAGGACTTTTATCGTCACGATACAATTTTAAAACTATCATGTCGTGACTTGAAAGGATCCATGAAACTCAAATTCAAATTTGCATCTACAGAGTTACAATTTTTTTTTTACTTTTTTTTAAACTGTCAAGTGACGAGACGAGCAAGACTTTCACCTGATGGTAAGCGTCACGCCTGCCACTAACAGTAGCAGTGTTAGAATTGTGAAATTGCGAACACAATCCTGCGCCGCACTGCACTGTGCTCGTCACCCTGAGATATTAGCGGCCTTACTTAAAAAAACTTTTCAACCGCTAGTCACTGCTTAAGATGCTCTGCCATCTTCTCTCTGACGTGAAGTTGCACGTGCTAGAAAAGAACAGAGAAGTTTTAGCAGTGACTAAGAGAATCGAGATTATTTTAGGTAAGGCCGTAGATGTTAAATCTCTTCATACCCAGTAATTTCTGTGGTAGCATTGCCCTTCAAACCAGAACACAGTAATGCTTGCACACTACTGCTTGGCGATTGAATAACTGGCAAAGGTGTGGTACTTCCCCAGGCGGACTCTGCAGTAGAGTCCTACCACTACAAAAATTAATGCAATTAGTTTTCTCACACCTTATTTCACCACTATTACTATCTTAACTTACCCGACCCATCGTAATAACTATTATTTAAACAGTGCCCTATCTCCATTATAAATGATGTTTCGTCAGCGTACCGTGGATCTATCCATTTGTCCCTGTCGCCACATTAATTTCGACTACATTTAAAAGCGGTTTTGTAATGGATGTAGTGTTGTTTATAAGGGCTTAGTCGCTGTACAGACTAAAACTGGATGGAAGAATAATGTCCTTGGACATTGAACTAGGGAGTCTGGGAGTCCTTGTCTGTCAACGAAAAACTAATGAGTATAACAATCTTCCTAGGGTGCCTCTCTAATTAGTGAAGGATGGCAGTCACAGATCGCGAGTCTTCGTGAGAGTTTTGGCGGGAACACGGAAAAATCATGTCGTTGCATTCTATTATTTTCTAAAACTTGTGTTTTTTCGCGAATTAATGATTAAAAATTGGTGGTGTCTTATTCATTGAGTGTTGAATTACATGCACGAGTGTGGGCAAGTGATATAATGTGGTGAAACTTGTCTTTTCGTGTTATTTCAAAACTCCGTAGAAGCTCCTAGCAAAGTCGCCACAACTTTACTAGGGCATGACTTGGACTCGACTATGACTGATTTCGTGTGACTGACTGTGATTTAATGACATATTTGACTTGATTTTAATAAAAGAAACTTGAAAATTAATAAACTTGACACTGGCAGAATGCACAACGTGCGATGCCAATAACTAAGAAAAAAAAAAAGTCTTCGTGAAAAGTTTCATCGGCATAAATTGTTGATGCATGGTGGATTCATACATTTTAGTTACAGAGTAATAGAAGCAGAGATGTGATCAAAGGATTTTTCTTTAGAAAGACACGTGACTGTGCGGAGAGGGGTAGGTTCACGGGAGGAGTGGCAAATTGTACTGCCATCTAGCGGTATTCAGGAAAAGTTTTTGAAAATCGAACTAGTGAACTAACACTTAGCTGAATTAACACTTAATTTCTTAATATCACGCTAGATGTCGCGTTTTTAAATTTTATAGAACGGATCACTAAATATAGAAATACAATTACTTCCGAATGTAATTAGATGCCAACTATGTCATCTGAATTATTCCCTCGGTCATTTTTAACAACTTATGCAACTTATTTCATTTTTACTGTTACTGGGTAAAAACATTAAAAATCGTACGTCTAATATGTAAGTTTGAATGACCGTTACGCTTGGCTGACGTTAAATAAGTATGACGACACACACTCCGTCCGCAAAATAGGATCTGCGGCTGCAAGTCGCTCATCGCCACTCCTTATCCTCCATGATTTTAATCGTGAGTATTTTCAGCGTACTTCTGGTCTGTGGCTCTTCCTTTGGAAGCTTATCCACGGATCTACAACTTTGGGTCACTTAAAGAAAAATGTAAACAGAATTCTTACTCTAAGGAGTAGGTAAAGCAACGGCAATGCTTTTAATGTAAGCCGGCGATGATGTTACCATGAAGAGTCCCGCTAGCTTTTGGAATGTGACGAGGAGACGAGCGAGGCTTGGTGGTAAGCGTCACGCCTGGCCGTAACAGGAGCAGTGACGTAGTTGTGAACTCGCAAACAAAGGCTAATAAACCATAGCACCATACATTCAAGTACTTGATGGTTAATTCTAGGCACAGAATCAATAAATAATATACTACGTACAGAAAGTTCACTCCGCAAAGGAATTGAAACAAATAAGGACTCTATCTACTAGGCAATAAAGTAGCAATTCAACTCGCACAGCGCGGAATACCGCTCGCTATATTTACCTAGATATACCGCGCTCTTTCTATCACGTTTGCTTAGTTACGTGCGACGAAGCTAGCTTGCGGGCGGCCACTGACCTCAGCCTTGCATTGTCCCCTCAGAGCGGAGCGCCAGCCGAACATACCTAAACTGCGGAGTGACACCCGCCTGCTATAAGTACCACACGAGAATTTAAAATCCATCACTCAGCTTTTAAGTGAATTGTGGTCAAACCTGATCCATCAAACTGTGGTATTCGGGCACATTTTTTACTAAACTTTCAAATTCAGATTATTTTAATCACCTTATAACAATGCTATGTTATACAACATGTAACAAAAAGGTTCAACAATACTGAAGAGTATGTATGTACTCATCATTATGAAGAACTTTTACTATGGGGCCAACCCTGAACCCATTTTGCTCAAGGTCAATTAACTTTTTGTATGGAACAGCTGATTTTTTTTTCGCGATTTCAGGATTGGCCCCATACTAAAAGTTGTTCATAATGATGAGTACTTACGTAACCTTTAGTATTGTTGAACCTTTTTGTTACACATTGTGTATTAGGTCAAATAGATACAATAATATAACAATACTCCGTTTGGTGTGGAGACATTGGGTCCGTGGGGACCGGGAGCTCATCATCTTTTCAAAAACATATCCGAGCGCATGGTCGACGCGACGCGTGATCAAAATGCTGGCGTTTATTTGGCCCAACGCATAAGCATTGCCATCCAGCGTGGCAATGCCGCCAGCATGCTGGGTACGCTGCCGACTGGTAGTGGGTTTGAGCATTTGGATTGGCTCTAGACTTTCATCGGTCTGGATACAATCCTTTTGTTTTTGTTGTGTAGTAGGCTAAGTAGTATTTGTAGTCTTTGTAGTTGGTTGTAGTTAATTAAGGCTTATAATAAAGAATTGAAGGCAATATTATACACAACAACAGTTAAGGTAAATGTAAAAAAAGTTATAAGTCAATAAAACTATCATTAACATTTTCAGACATTTCAGGCTTCATTAGCAAGTAGGTATCATCGTGCAGCGTAATCCCTGTACTTAATACTCAAGATAAACCTCACTTTAGCCTTATAGTGCTATGAAACTGCAGTACTTCACTGTGTGAGCTGAGACTGTTCCATTGGCTTGAACGGTCATTATTATCATAAAATTGTTATTTATTATTATTATTGACACGTCAAATAGTCAAATGATTAAAGTGACATGGCATGTGACGTTTTGGCCTAGTTCATACAAGGAAGTATGGGAAATTTGTACCACTATGCCACTTGCGCACGGGACATACAGCCGTTAGAAAGAGTATAATTATTTATTAAAATAGTCCAAGTATGTAAAGAAATGCTGAAGAGATGCTTCGGATCAAAACGGCTGAAGATCAGGTAGGAAGTAAAACAACCGAGGATCATGTAGGAAGTAAGACGACTGAGGATCATGTAGGAAGTAAGACGACTGAGGATCATGTAGGAAGTAAGACGACTGAGGATCATGTAGGAAGTAAGACGACTGAGGATCATGTAGGAAGTAAGACGACTGAGGATCATGTAGGAAGTAAGACGACTGAGGATCATGTAGGAAGTAAGACGACTGAGGATCATGTAGGAAGTAAGACGACTGAGGATCATGTAGGAAGTAAGACGGCTGGTCATCAGGTAAGTAATAATACGGTTGTTATGACCCACTCCCTATCCTATCTATATTTCTATATTTATTATATTTTGGACCTGGGTATGTCCTTAAACTACAACCAGACCCACAGGAGGACGGGCAGCAGTGTCCTCTTGGTTAACGGTGGCGACCATTCTGCGATCCCCAAGCCGCCTGCCAAGCGTGGGGATTATGGCAACACCCCTCTATAAAGGGGGAGGCCTTCGTCCAGCAGTGGACGTTTTATGGCTGACGATGATGATTATGTAAATAAATGTTCGTTTACGTTATTTTTCAAAACGTCATTAAGTTTACAAAATGCGTTCTGAATAAAGAAGGGTTTTTCATTTTAATAAAGTTTTTGGCTATGTCGCATAAATATTAAACAGCACCTTGAAAAGTATAAGTTTCTTCAATAAAGAAGTACACAGGTTTCCCCTCAGAGGAGAAAGGGGTGATTTGTCACCGCTGACGTCGATGTATTGTCGACAAACTCAGCCGGAAATCAGTTTAAAATTTGCCATTGAATGGATTATTTCGAAATCTCCGTGGGAAACGTTGAATAAGATTGATAGAATGATTTGGACAAAGCTGTTTTTATATACTGTCAAATGAAAACAAGTAAGTATCTATTAATGATTCTACCAAAAAGGTGTAAAATTATTTTGTACCTGTGAGTGGCTATACTTCGGCAACGTAGGTTATATAACGGTCAGAATAGAACGCACTGAATAAACACATTCAACGATGGTAATCATACCTATTCTGGTGCTCAGATGAAGCGGTCTGCACATTTATATACCGTTTGGAAGGCAAAACCAGCCAAAACAAAAGCAGGGTAACACTATGCTATGGTTTCTCACGATGTTTTTCAACACTGGCAGTTCTTGGTCATTCTTGGTCAACTGATCGCGCTAACCACCTAAGCTACAAAATTAAGCCACATTGCGCTAACATACCAGGTTGCGATAGAACTGAATGTCTGAAATCTTGGTTCAGTTATTTGCTTTAACTTGATAACTTGGTTAAGTCATAACTTCAACGCGCTTTGCGATCTCTAGAGAACCACCGCTTGCACTTGGTGTATGAAGTTTTGGGACTTTATCTCAGTTTAGTCAACTTATACTCAAGGTTCTCCAAGAAGAATTATCTATAGAACACAAACGTCTATAAGAATTAAATGTAGATAACGGAGATAATACAAAATATTCAGACTTTTTCATGATTATGTCACAATTTTCAATAGCTTTGCATTTAACCACAATCTCGCTTAATGTACTTTTAATGATAAAACATACTGGATAGTTTTGTTGGCGAGGAAAAAAACATCGATCCTGTCTGGTACAGACTGTCATGTTGTTTGCTAGAAGGCTCCGGGATCTCTAGTTGAACACATCGGGTGAAGCATGGAGAAGCTAGGCAAAACCGATAAATTTGGATACTTGGTTATTTCAAACCAAAACATTTGGATACTTGGCTATGAGAAAATTATATATTTGGATACTTTACTATAAGAAACCGAAACATTTGGGTTCTTGGCATTGATTACCCAGAGGTGCTAAATCCTCCAAGGTACTTGCCTATATCTAGTATAGTACCTTTTATAATAATTATTATCTTTGGCTATAATTTATGAAAGCGAAACACCTTGAAACTTTGCTTTAGAAACCGTTACATTTAGATACTTTGCTATACCAAAACGATACATTTAAGACTTGAACATAATATATCCAAATTCAATCTATGGTAAAACATACTAGGGCAACGCATCCCACATTTTAGTTTATACGTGAAAGTTGAATAAAAATTGCTGGGCTGAGAAATGATACGTTTTATAGCCTAGAGGGGCAAGTCGGTATTATTTTACCCATCCATTAAAATGCAACCAGAAACTTTTGCGGTGACGATACCAGAAAGTAAATAAAGTTACTGGAAGGGACAAATATTTATACAGGTTATAAGCTTGGGGTGTACCAAGCCAAAACGGGATCATTGTACTCATCGTTATAAACGACTTCTCTCGGAGCCAACCCTCAATCCACAATCATTCAACTATTTTTCAAAATTAAATGAAACAGCTTTTTCCTGTTTTTAGGACTGGCGCCAAAGTAAAACGTATTAAAAAAAACTAAAATGTGTCAAACCCACGTCAGTTTTCATAATAAAAGTAAATCTTATTTACGATGATGATCATCTTTTAGCTAAGTAGTTTGAATTGCAATAATGTTTTAGCTCAATCTTATGTTAGACGCAGACGTAAGTAAGGATTTGTCTAAAAGCGCCTTCTGACTTATAAAGGAGAGTAAGAGAGACAGATTGATAGCTCTTTATTGTAACACACCAAAAGAAATGATTTGATGAAAAACTGCTGAAAAATTAACAATTAATATAAAATATTATTTCCTTCTCTACATATATTGTACTCGTAGATTCGCAGTAGTTACGTACGCAAGAAAGGATAGATCTGGGTATACATTCCAATAAACTATGATTTATAGAGCCCTTCTAGAATAACTTTAGATCTTCGTTAAAACTCGGGTCAGAGTTCTCAAATTTGAAACTACGAGAGCGTGGTTTGCACTCAGCATAGTTTCAGTAATAGTATGTAGGTAAATAACTGTTTCAAATATAGATCTCTTAGACAGTGGGTTTATTTTTTGAGGCTTTTGTAATTGAGGCGCAGGGAGCGTCATAGAGGGAGTGATATTTGTTTTCTGATTGATGCAATATAATATGCTATTATAGCTTTACCCAAACCAAAAAAAAGTGGTGATTTTTGGGAGTGGGCCGAATTTCTTCCGTACGAGGACGAAGTCGCGGGTGACAATAAAAAATAATAAATAAAAATAACGGGGCATAATAAAAAAATAAAATAAAAATTATACTATAAGGTGTTCCTCAATATGTATCTCGTAGTAGTTATTAATGACAATCCATAGTTAGCATAGCTAATTATGGAAAAGCACTAAAGCAACGCGACAGCGCGGCAGCAGGGCGATAATGTGGGAAGATTCATGCTTAGTTCAGACGAATTGTTTTTAAAAAAATAATGTTCAAATTTTCATCGACAGAGACGGTTTAAGGGGGGGAAAGGGGGGGGGGGGGAAATGTCGTATGGAACGTTCTTTGTTTTTTCAGTTATAGTGATGAAAATTTTTATTTTTGGATTTGCTCGGGATGATTTAAAGTGGTGAATTTTGAAAGCGGCCGAATTTCTTCCGTACGCGGACGAAGTCGCGGGTGACCTCTAGTATTATCTATTTCTTTGTGGCCTGCGACTAAAAGTCGCCAGTTTGACCATACACCCCCTAATCCGGAATGTGTAAGAATTAATAATGACTGTGTTATTATCCCATGGATTAAGCGGGACGAAGAACAATGCAGTCATGTGTAAATACGAGTTATTTTGTTCATTTAAAGCAATACATTTCCTTTGTGTTCAAACAATTAATGTACGCAATATGAATTCGTTCTGAACCATTGATTATGTGATCCTAGCCCAGCATAATAAAATTTTGACGAGATAATTTTAGCCAAGCAAGCTGCTTTAAGTTTTATTGCATTGTATTGTATGGTATTAACTTGTTAGAATGATTTTGCCACAATCTCTCAAGAACTCAATAATCATATATTTATTATTATTAATTAAAACGGCAAACCCACCAGACCAAACCCACCGGAGGACTGGCAGCAGCGTTCTTTTGATTAACGATGGTGAGCATACTGCGATCCCCAAGCCGACTGCTAAGCGTGGGGATTATGGCAACACCCCTCTATTAAGGGGGAGGCCTTCGTCCAGCAGTGGTCGTTTTATGGATATTGACGACGAAAACGGCAAATACTTACATTAATTAATTAAAGCTAACACTACAATCTAAAATACTAATATATTCATATAATTCAAAATACATCAAATAAACAAATCTGTTATTAAAATGAGACATCATTTTAGAATGTAGAAGTAATTATACAGAAAAAAATACTATGTAAATAAATTCTCTATACCATCATCCGTTCCTTTCGTAATAATTCAAGCAAACTGACATTACATCCGACCATCCATCCAAACATATCACACTAAGGATTGGTAGCCTAGAGCGATAAACGCGGCGAGCGTAAGCAGGATGGGTGAAAAAGAACGCGCCACTCTACGGCAACGCGGCACGGCGAACAGTTTGTTGCGCCTACAGCGATAATAGTCGTCCGGTATATAAAATTGACAAAGCTTATCATAATTTAACTAATTAATTAGGTACTTAATTTTTTTTAATCATAATTTAACTATTAAATATTTTTGTAAGAAGTGTTTCCACACTTTGGGTATTTTTATGTGTTTAGCAGTTGGGACAGAAACCCAGAGAATGCTCGTGTACAGGTTCAAGTTCTGCCACGTCATAATTTTTGTTACTGTCTATGCATTAAAACATTATCAATCATCAAATCTATCTAATATAGAGTTGTTTATTGAATTGAGATCTATCGAATCTAACAAAGGCATCGTAGGGGGGAAAACCATTTCAGCAAGTGAATACCATATAATATAAATGCAATAACACTTAAAATATCCATAAAATTATAGAGATTGATGATTGAATTCTATCATACTTAGTTGAGTTGAAATGAGTTGTTTTCTATTCCATGTAGTTATTCCTTTTGCCGTATACACACTAAAATGAATAACTATAATACAAAATAAAGTAAACTTAGAACAAGTGTAACAATTAGTGGTCTTATAGCTAAAAGCGATCTCTTACAGGCAACCTTAGACTTTTATTATGAAAACTGACGTGGTTTTGACACATTTTTGTTTTATTTATACGGGAATACCCGCGCGAGCAGCAGCGTCCAGCTTGGCAGGACGCAGAAAAAAAAAAAAAAAAAACCTAAAATGAATTTTCTTTCTTTCTATCTTTCTTTCAGCTGCAAGCGCGTCTGGCTCTGTTTTCATTCTTTGAAAAAGGTCACCGTATGTGATCGAAACTATAATCGGAGTATCCGATTTAATTAAACGTGAGTGTTCCCGTATAAATAAAACAAAAACCTTAGACTTTCATGTTTTTTTTATATAAAAGAGGGATGAAATTAACAAAGATATTTTTTTTATGTTGACAGGCTATGTTTTGACCGCAGCTCAACAAATATTAAGCGACGGTGTGGTCGAAGTGATAAACACACAGTTAACCTAGAAATACCAGAACACACTGATACGAGTATGTTGCTTGGACTATCAGATCTTGTGTGTGCGATGTTCAAGCCATCTGCAAAGCGTGTGTGTTATGGCAAGCCCTCCCTACTAAGGCGGGGGGCGGATGCGGTGGGCCACCAGGCGAAATACCTCGCCAGTTTCATCACTCAATTTCATTCTCAATTAAAAAAAAAAGGGAAGGCCTTTGTCCAGTAGTGAAAGTCTTCTGGCTGACGATGTGTGATGTTGTAGCTAGCCACCCAAGTAACAGGAAGTACTGTACCACCATGTTACGGTTCCCTCACAATGTTTAGGTACTTTTGTTGAATTAAAGTTGAAACCATTATTACCAACTCTCGCATGCAAAACAAAATCAGCATTTTCAAATAAATACCAGAACAAAACACAAACATTAAAAAACTGCCAAGCTCGGCGAAGCATCAAAACAAAACAATGGCGTGTACATCAACAATCTTTAGGTATTTTATGGGCACCTGTCAGACGTCATAAAAATTCACGACATCGGTAAGTAAAAGGCAGTAAAACAGGGGGTTATTCTGTTGAACGACAACAGACTGGCTTTGTGCCTATTATTTTCATTATCATCAGCCCGGAGACGTCCACTGCTGAACGAAGGCCTCCCCCTTAGACCGCCACACTGTACGACAACCTGCCATTTGCATCCACCGGTTGCCCGCGACTTTTACAATGTCGTCGGTCAACCTAGTGGGAGGCCTTCCTACGCTGCGTCTTCCGGTTCGCGGTCGCCACTCAAGAACCTTTCTTCCCCAACGGTTGTCAGTTCTTCGAGCGATGTGCCCTGCCCATTGCCACTTCAACTTGACTTTGGTTCTTTGGCGAATATCCTCGTTCGGGATTCTATAGCGCAAAGTAGCTCCGAGCATAGCTCTCTCCACATGCTCTCATGAGCATGAAAATAATATAACCCCTTAATACAATTTTTATTTAGCTTAGCCGCTACATATCCTACTAATATTATAAACGCGAAAATGTGTATGTATGGATGTTTATTTACTCTTTCACGCAAAAACTACTGAATGTATTGTAATGAAACTTTACAATAATTATAGATTATACATCAGAATAATACATAGGCCATGATTTATGAAGATATTAGCCAAAAAAAATATAGCATCTTGTCAATTTTTCATCATAACGCGGGTGAATACGCGGGATGCAGCTAGTATCATCTAAGTCTAAGATAGAGCACGTTTGCCTTGAAGAATCTGATTCACATTGCGATCAGAAGTCATAGACATAAAGGTATTCTACAAAGCAGCATCGATTGTAACTTAACTTGTAGTAGTAGACTGGTAGTCGTTGTAGCTTGTCTTTGCTTTGGATGTAAGGATGTTGGTACTCGCGTACAGGCTTACAGGTTATATTTTTTTACTAATCGTTGCAAAACTTGGTATACAGGTAGGTACTACGATTTCATAGATTTTTATAAATATCGCCACCGCTTTTTGGTTTTTGAAAATATTATAAATCATTATCGATTCATTATACCTACCTTTCTTGAATCCATGGCCGATATAACGTTTTAATACCTTTCCACGCAATCATCACAAATATCGCTTTCTCGTGAATAACCGTTCAATACTTTCAATTTCAATGGAAATAAAGTATTGAAAGAAGGAAAATGACAGGTGAATAAATTATAAAATCATGTTTTAACGTAGGTAGGGAGAGAGAAGATCCTCCAAGTAGGTAGGTCATAAAAGAGCACTGCACGTTTGAATAGGTTTTTTTAGTTATTTTAATAGTTTTAAGAAAATCGATCTACCGAAAAAAGGCGTCTTGGTAAAAACATTTTTTCTCTTTCGTTTTAAAGTTTTGCAACTTGAAGGACGCTCAAAGCCTATTAAAGTTTTGATTATTTACGGGATATTTACCGTGGATATTATTGTGAAACAAGCTCCTAGTAATTACAGTGGTAATCATTTGAAAAAAATATATTTTGGTAGTTATAAATAGACAGGGTTTGCAGGGCGGGGGGGGGGGTTAGGCAGGGGGTTTTGGTGGTTAGGTTATGACTGATGTTTAAACCGTTGAAACCAATAGCTTTGATGAATAATTTAAGTGTATATAGTATGGTAATTGAAAACATTATTTAAATCGATTAATAATGTTCTGATATATGAGCGTTTAAAGTTTTTGTTAGATACAACTCTGTCCCTTTCCCACAAAACAAAAAATGACGTCACGCCTTACTTGTCAGAATATAATTTATATGGCGTACAGAGAAGTGACGTCACAATTTGCTGGTCCGCCTCTCTGTCTAGCATGATATTAAAATGCTAATAAGTTGCTTATTTTTGATCAGATTTTGATTTTCTTTTCATTAATCAGCTATATTTATGAGCCACATTTGAATAGGACAATTAAAAAAAACAGTCATCTAGCCTATTATTATGTTATATGAAGCCTACTCGAAACTAAACGTTTTCTTGTGATGAAAAAAATTGGCGCTACTTAAAAATAGTTTTTTTCCTTTGCTCATGTTGCTATCGGACGCCAAAGGCTTGAAAAGAGGGCATCGTTTAACGATTGATATTCTTACCGAAAACAAGAACGAAACGTTTTCAATCCATTTTTTTTATGCGAGCAGTGGTGCGCTTCCCGAGTGGGTCTTTCGTGACAGATAAAATCTGGGAATCCTCAAGTCGCAAGTGAATTGCTTTTTTCTGAGTAAGCGTGCACCATCATAGACTGAATCTTTGCTAAACACAGGCGAGTTACTTACTCGAAACGGTCAAACGCAAGCCTATATTACTTAAATAATAAAAAATCTATGAAGTAAATTTGATATAGCTAAAATAATTAACAATAATATTATTATTTGTGATATAAAATTTTACAGATGGCGCAACCAACGCTTTAGTTGCTAGCTTATAACAGGTTGAGAAATTTGGAGTCTAGAGCAAAGACTTCTGTGGCTTAATTGGCAAAGCAGTTGGGACGGAAACCCATAGAGACTGCTCGTATGCAGGTTCGAGTCCTGCCGGAGGTCATAATTTTTCTTCCTGTTTAAGCTTTAAAAACATAGAAATACCATAAGTGTGGAATCACTGCATACAAAAATATTTGAATAATATTACTTTAATTATATTATTATTATTATATTACTATAGTCAGAGGACTTCGGACGGCACATTAACTCTGACACTAGGGCAGGCCACTCAGCCTAAACGAACTTATTTTTAGAACAATATTATGCCTTTCAAAATAATCCTCGTAAAGTCCTGAGAAAAGCAGCAGAGCCAGTAAATAAGAAGCTTGATCACGCCTACCCGCAATTTTTATTTGCGGACTAAAATATAATTCAGACCTCAACCACTGTGGAATGCAGAGACTGAGTTTTATGATATTATTATTATGTTTTTTTTTACGAAACTAAACAAGCAGCTCCAGTTTTTTTTAACGCACGACAGTACATTTCTATAATACTGATGTGTTCTTTTCTTTTCATCATCATTACCACCCATATCCATCCTTTATAAAGTATGTTTTAACTTTTTAAAGTCTAAATTAATACTTTTTGATTATCGCATCGCGTTCGGCAGTCCAAGTAAAGCTTTTAATTTTCAAATTGGAACTGGAAAACTGTCAGATGACGCTTATGAAGGCCAGAGCATGGAGTCAGCACCTAATACCTACGGAGAAGAGGGTCGAAATCCTTCCTCTGAGATGAAGGCAGTCTGTAGAAAATCTTCCATTCGGCCGTTCCATACAAAAAGGTTCATCGATAAATGTATGGAACAGCTGGTTTTTTTTCGTGATTTCAGGGTAGGCCCCATAGTAAAAGTTGTTCATAATGATGAGTACAATGATATCTTAGAAGGATAACGGTTTTCAAACTAACACCCGGTATAAGATTTTTTATCATAAATAATAATAATTTAATAATTTATTAAAAATTAATTATAAATCTAAATTAAATTAAATAATCATTTATTTCAAGTATCATAGACTCATGTTATAAATCATCAATTTATCAATTTAACACTCACATTAATAAGTACCATACACACAATTGAAATTGAAATTAAATTTGCAATTTATTTTAAAATTGAAATTAAATTTGAAATTAAAAATTGAATTTGGAATTAAAATTGAGTTTGAAATGAAAATAGAATTTGAAATTAAAATTATGAACTTAAAATAATCAAATTATAAAAATGACAATTCAATTGTATGATGTCAACGCAATAAACATATTATTAAAATTAAAATTATAATTAAAATTAATATTACCTACCTCCACTACATTTGAGCTTCTACAGTGTGCAATGTGCAGTGTGCATGCCGCAACAATGGTTAATGTATGGGCAATCTAACCTACCTGCTATCACGGCCAGCATGCTGTTGTGGCTCCCCCGCACGCGCCGCACCAGTGACATTGCTCGCTTGCGCATTGTGGTGTAGAAACAATCCACACGTAGGCACGCGAACATCGTCGACGCACTGCAGTAGCGTGGGAGCCCCATACAACATTCTGAACGCGTTATTAAACGTTGCGTTGCGTTATTAGTTCGTAGAATTATTGTTTTAAGAATGGTTAGTCCTGTTAGTTTTATTAGCCTATTATTATGACGATTATAAGTCATGCTTGTATTATGTCAAGGAATAGTCTATATTCCCGAGAGACAATTGACCCTCGGCAGGGATTCAATCACGGTCTGATCAGGGACGACACAGAACACATGAACGCGAGAACAATTCTGTCCGTGACAACCTTGGAGGAGTCAGATGGCTGGTTAGATAAATCAAAGGTGTCACGACTTACGTCGTTGTAAATGCTCAACTTTAGGCTCTGCGTAAATGAACCCGCCACCAAAGCTACGGGTCAGGGGCTATCCCAATAAATTCGAGGTAGCAAAAACAGTTTGTTGTATCGAGAATCTGTCAGAATGGCCAGAGTTTATGGTTACAAGGGGCACGTACTTCAGGATTAAGGATTAACTGCGTAAATAATAATTGCCACAGTTTTAGCTCACTAGAATTCCGTGTCGAAAATGCGATGGAATTTGCAGTCTTATAGACACGTACCTGGGTAATGTTCTTAATATGGTTAAATGTTGCTTTCGTGGTTTCCAAAACCCCATTATCCCGTCCTATTATGTATGGCCAGATACGGATCCGAAAAATATGCGACAGCTGTAGACCTGTAAGGTCAAGAGTCTTCTTCTACTTGCTCTGACTACAACCCTGTGGTTTTTCAATAAAAACACCCTCCAGGAAATTGCTTAACAGAATAATCTGACCATACTGAGGCCAATTTTTCCCAACGAAAAGGAAATTCCTTAAATTGAAGCGAAAATAATTGAATGGGCTTATATTATCCCGTTGGCTTTTGGCGATTCTTGCACAGCTTTTTGGTGATTGGATTAGGGAATCGGTTTGAGGTAGGATTTGTTGGAAGGTTGATGAAATTTTAAGTCGTAAAGTTGTTGCTACAAACTCTTTAAGCTGCAAATCCTAGCCACACTCGTGCACTTAGCTCCTGGTGAAACCGAAAACGAAAACGAAGTATTAATAATAATATTCTATTTGTATATTAATATTCAACATTTTAAGATAATTATGATAAATAAATAAATATTGGGTGGGCATTTTACACAGCGCCATCTAACCCCAAACTAAAAAGCAAAACTAGGGAATCAGATAGCTGATAGAATATACTTATATACCTTTTTTTGTAAATACAAACATACCTACTAGTAAAATACATACAACACTCAGACACAGAACGCAAACATCTATGTTCGTCACAAAAATGATTATCCTGGGTGGGATTTGAACCCACGCCTTACAGCTTTTAAGCCATATGCCTAACTTTGAATACCGGCTGAGCTATAAAGCAGCCAAATCACTAAATAGAATCAATAAAATCATTGAATATAGGTAGTTATGATAAAACGAGATCACTGAAATACATACATGGATAATTAGAAAGGCTTAGAAATAAATAAGCTTTTGATCCAAATAAGTTTTCATAAATAAAACTGGGCATAGCATAAAATAAAATGTTTCAACTGACTTCAAAAAAGGAGGTTCTTAATTCGACTGTTTTTTTTAGTATCTTTGTTACGCGATTATGAATTTATTTTGATCACTTTTTTTGTTTAGTAGGCCATACTTCGGAGATGGTTTCATACACATTTTATTGAAATCGGTTCAGTGGTTTTGTTTTTAAATCAAAATAACTGGAAAAAGATGGCATCCAGGTAGTCGAAATTGAAGTCGGTTGTTTTTTAAGTGTAGGTACTAAAACTTGTTTAGATTAAAAAGATATTTTTGCTAAATCTTTGTAATGTTATTCTCAGAAATTTTACTGGCGCCGATTTTTCTTAACGATATTTAGCTAAGGCCCGGTTGTAGCGATGTACGTCCAGGCGAGTACACGATAGGCACTAAATGGTAGGTGCGAGCGAGAGCAAGGAGAAGGCGCGAACGCTTGAATAAATTTAGTAGGTTTTTCTTTGTTTTTTAAAATAGAACAAAGAAATAGGTACTGTAATCTTAAAAATATAAAACTTAATAATATTATTATTCTCTATAATAGTATAAATGTTACGTGGTTTCATATTTTTTTCTATCGAGCTAAACATTCAAAATCGCATTTTCTAAAACACAAAAAGCTAAAATATTATGATCAATTTTATTATAATATTTAATATCGGACATTTTAGATTTTTCCCACATTAAGAAAAAGTACAAAATTGCTACAAGCTCACCTTAATGTATATCTTCAAAAATGATGAAATGCGTGAGATAGAGAGATAGCAACGCGCTGCAATATGTAGCTTAAGTATTGTCTATTGTTTATTCTCAACTATTTAGTTCCTGCGCCTAAATTGAATTGAATTTCATTATGTCAAAAGATTTTAGCGTCGGAAATTGAAAAGAAACTTTTACCCTAAATAAATGAGTACCCTTCAGGGAACTCGGTAATCTGATATACCGTCAACATTATCAACGGTTGTTGACATGATCGATGTTGATTAATTGAACGGGAAAATTGGCTCAATCTGGTGAAAATACATGACACAGTTTTTGTAAGGCGATAGCTGTTTTTAACCGAATCATTATACATGTTTATAACGGAAAGCTGTGGTAGCCTTTTGGAAAAAACAAAGAGGTAAATGACATTACGTCATTTAGTCAGTATCCACGGCAGTGGCTAGTATATTATCCATGGATATGAATCTAGCCATTCGCTTACGTCGGTTCTTTTCCGTATTTTTTCTGTTTATTATTCTAATCTTACTTTATTTTTATTATGCACATATTTATTGAATATCTTAGTTTTTTTTAAGCTTCTTACAATTAATATAGACATATAAAAATAGAAATTATAAAAAACTTACTAAACGAGCGGGGCAGGGCTCAAGCTGCCGGTGGTTAGGGCTGCAGAGTGAGGAACCTTCTGACATTGCGCACCGTGTCAAGTACCACTGCCTTTTATATCTGACCCTTGACCCAACCATCTAGCGAGAACCTCTTGAGGTATTGGTCGAGGCTCTTCGCTATAAGACCGTTTGCCGAAACGACTATCGGGACAATGATCGTCAAGTCAACATCCCAAATGGCGGTTATCGTCGTCGTCGTCAGCCATAAAATGTCCACTGCTGGACGAAGGCCTCCCCCTCAGTGTGTTCTGGTAGTTTCGATTGGGAGCCAGTTTCTATTCTAGGTTAAGTGTGTCTATTCTAGGTGAACTATTTATCACTTCGACCACATTGTCGCTTAATATTTGTTGAGCTGTGGTCGAAACTTAACCAACGTAAAAAAACTCTTTAGCTCATCTCGTCGTCAGCCATAAAACGTCCACTGCTGGACGAAGGCATCACCCTTTATAGAGGGGTGTTGCCATAATCTCCACGCTTGGCAGGCGGCTTGGAGATCGCAGAATGGTCACCACCGTTAACTGAGAGGATGCTGCTGCCCGTCCTCCGGTGGGTCTGGTTGCAGTTTAAGGACATACCCAGGTCCCATGGCGGTTATCTCGAAGGCCAATTCAAGGTACTTGCTAAGTTTGTCCTTCTCGGCCTTTAAGATATTATTATTATTATTCTATTCTATCTGTTTATCCGTCCAATGTATCTTTTAAGCTGTTATAGGTAGCTGGTTGTTATTTTGGCCTGTTACACCTATTTTCACATAATAATAAGCGGATACATAAAAAATAATCCCCACAATCAATCATGATTTTAACATTTATTCATTTTGCTCTCTCTTAAAAACTGCAATACGGAAAAACGGTAATGAAGATAATATTTTGTAGAGCAAGGTTTAAAGTTCATTTTTATTAATAAAAACAATTAATAAAACTAATCAAGTGCGAATGGACACGCGTGCAGAATTCCCAATAGAAACAGAATGTACGGAACCTCCAGTGCGCGAGTACATAAGACTCGCGCTTGACGGATTTTTAGGTATTTCATATTTTATTTGACCAATAAACTATCTATTACTTAGATTAAAGTATTATTAGACATTATTAAGTCGCTACACGTAGTGCTTGATTTATAAGGAATCGTACAATTTGGCTTGATCACAAGATTTTTTGAAATATATTTCTCTTTCTTCGGCTTATTATTTATCTAATTTATTTTTCTCGGTTGAGATACAAAGCCTGACTTTTGTACAATACAAGAAAATGTTTCACAAGGTTATCTCAGTATCGGAGATAAATTACAAAACCCAAATATCTTTTTGATCTTTACTTTACGGAGACAGCTAAGTGGGTATTATGCCTCAAAGCTAATGTTCAGTGATAGTAAGTACCTCTTATTTTACCATTGAACCAAATTATTACCCGAATTAAAAAAAAAACTATTTTAAAGTCTATAATATATGATTGTACGAGAACGTTTGTTTGTGTATTGCGTGAGCTGTGGACAACATCGCATAGGCTCATAATGATGATGACGACTTCTTTACCTAAAACTATATAATTATCTAAGTAATTTGTACCATTCGTCGTAAATCTACGTAATAATTATAACGAAATAATTCTCCAGCATTAATTTAATGAAGACATTGGAATTATTATGAAATAACACGTCGGCCTATACTTTTCAGATACAAACCTTGTCATATTATTTGTCGCTAGTGAGGGGAAAAGTGTTAAGAATAACTATCGATAAATGATGACAAGGCGCGATAACCAAAATAAAGCAACAGACGATTCGGTCAGTCTTATCGTATGAGTGAATTGCGCGGCATTTTCAATTGGGCACTACCGTTAGCCGGACGACACGTGAAATTATTTATTTATTTATTTATTTATTTATTGATTTCAATGAGTACGGCTTAAGGCCAATTACTCTTATGATATTACATTATTATAATTTAGTAAAGGAAGTATTTATTTTACTAAGTATTATCGTAGAACATGACCTGGGTATGTCCTAAAACTGCATCCAGAACCACCGGAGGACGGGCAGCAGCGTCCTCTTAGTTAACGGTGGTGAGCTCTGCGATCCCCAAGCCGCCTGCCAAGCGTGGGGATAATGGCAACCCCTCCCTATCAAGGGGAAGGACATCGTCCAGCAGTGGGCGTTTTCCGGCTGTTGAAGTATCGTAGAACAAAAAACCGCGAAACAATATCATGGTTGTTTAACAGTTCTACACGGATTGACTAACAGAGATGCTGAATTCTTCAAGGAATTCTATTAAATACTAAAATAATACTTAAACTATTTAACAAAAAAAAACACCGGTAAATATCCCGTATAAATATTCTCAAAACTGTAAAAACCGTCGGCCGATCCGACCACTCCTAGCAACAGGAAGTATTCCGTTTTTGGTATAGGCGCCGGTTACCAGAGGCACACTAACGCAAACCGACCTCGCCGGTGAGGTCGAGGACTCCCCAGATCTGTCAGAAGATTGGTTAGATTCTCTCCAAATAGTCAACCAGATCAACCTACTAGGGCCCCAAGGCGCACCCCTTCTGGGGTGCCAGGACAAGTCTGACCCCACTCTCGGCGACGGCCAAGCCGAGGTTCGTACCGTCTGTGGTGCCCTTGAGCGAGTCGCCTATAACCTTAACTAGGCCTAGCGCCATTTGCCATTGCCTAAAGCCCGGTGCCGCTGTAGAGGCCATCTGAAGACAACAGCATCAGTCATTCATAAAAAAAAAACCGTCGAGCCGTCGAGCCATGTCAGCCATGTCATGTCACTCAGCCTTTACGAACAGTTTTTTTTTATTTACTTGCTACCATAAAAAGAAATGAGTGTCTTTACTTATGCCAATGCTTACATTTTGTTGCAAAACAACAAATTTTCATACACTGGTCAAAAAAGTATTCATTTTGAACACACCACTAGCAATAAGCGTCGCACTAATTATATATTTCTTTCCACCGTCTTACTTATAATAACTGTCGCACGGATTTATTTTTCATTTGACACCGAAAATGCTTAAACTCTTAACCAAATTAGAAGACCCTAAGGTACCCCTGCTAGGGCCAAACGTAAAAGCCCTAAAATTCTGGGGCCTTCTCTTACCAAACAATATTGCACTTAAAATCTTCTATCTATTCATGCATTTTGCGGTTATAGTCTTTACCGCTACGGAATACGTCGACGTTTGGTTTGTGAAGTCCGATTTAAATTTGCTGCTAAACAACTTAAAGATCACAATGTTGTCGACGGTTAGTGTGAGTAAAGTGATCACTTTTCTCTGCTGGCAAAAGCAATGGAAGTCTGTAATCGATTACGTAACTCAAGCAGATTTGAATCAGAGAAACACTGAAAATAAGAATAAAATCGATTTGATTAATCGATCTACGACGTACTGTAGGAAGATCACGTATTTTTATTGGTCTTTGATGTATACGACCGTTTTGATTGTGATGACCCAACCGATTTATAAGTACTTTTCATCGGAAAGCTATCGCGATAATGTTAAAAATGGCACGGGGACGTACCTTGAGGTAAGCTGATGCGTTTTTATATTCAAACTTTTTTTTTTTTTTTTTTAACTAATAATTTACGTCCAGCATATTTTCGTTATGTATCTGCACTGGTCTTACTTCTTTCTGCACTGTTCTTACTTCTTTCTGCACTATTCTTACTTCTTTCCGAAATAGTCTTACTTCTTTCTGCACTGGTATTACTTCTTTTTGCACTGATCTTACTTCTTTCTGAACTGATCTAACTTCTTCCTGCACTGTTTTTACTTCTTTATGAATAGGCTAGATGACTGGTTTTTTTTCATTGTCCTATTAAAATGTGGCCCATAAATATAGCTGATTAATGAACAAAATATTAAATTCTGATAAAAAATAAGCAACTTATAAGCATTTTAATATCATGCTAGACAGAGAGAGGAAACAGCAAATCGTGATGTCACTTGTCAGTACGCCATATAAATTATATTCTGACAAGTAAGGCGTGACGTCATTTTTTGTTTTGTGGGAAAGGGACAGAGTTGTCTCTAACACGAACTTTAAACGCTTATATATCAGAACATTATTAACCGATTTAACTTATTTTTTCAATAAACATACTATATTTACTTAAATTCTTCATCAAAGCTATTGGTTTCAACGATTTAAACATCAGTCATCTACCCTATTGATCTTACTTTTTTCGCACTGGTCTAACTTCTTTCTGCACTGATCTTACTTCTTTCTGTCATGAAGGGGTAAGATTAAACCAATTAATATGTTTGCTCTTAACACTAACTGATTTCATTTTAAAAGTTTAATATTATCGGCCTATAAATGTCGTCTACTGCTGGGCGAAGGCTTTCCCTTACTAGATATGGGAGGGTTGCCAAAATCCTCACAATTATGGCAGGCGGCTTGGGCATCGCAGAAAGCTTACCACCATTAGCCGAGAGGACGCTGCTGCCCGACGTCCGGTGGTTCTTGATGCAGTTTCAGGACCTTCCAAGGTCGAAAAGTAAATACCTAAACTATAATATTATAAACAACAAGACAAAATGAGTTGTTAAAAGTTAGTCAAACTACAAATAAATTACTAAATTCAGATAAACGTAACGTAAAGTAAACTTACAAATTATGGATACAAAACTTACAGATTTATCGTTCTAAAGATTCATGATTTTATTTGAGCTAAGTATTTTATGACGATATAATTGAGTCAGTTGTAGACCGGAGCAATTTTTGTTTCAATGCCTAAGCTTCGATAATTATGCTGTTGACTGGTTTAAGTTTTGTATTATCTCTTTGCTCTTATAGGTATTAAAATTAATCCAATAGTTTTGATGTTTGTATGTCTTAAATCTAAGACTAGAGTGCTTTAGTTAATAATGGAACTTGCCTGCAAAAAAGCAACTTTAAACAACTTTCATCCTCAATTTTGTAACAAAATAAGTCTCACCTCGATATTTTACCATCAGGTCGTCAGTTCCTGGGTGCCATTTAGCAAGACAACAATCCCGGGATATCTTGCCGCTTCAATATACCAGAGCTACGCAGCTATATACGGCGGTGGTTGGATAACCTCCTTTGATACAAACGCAATGGTTATCATGGTATTTTTTAAAGCTGAATTAGAACTACTGCGGATGGATTCGGCTCATATATTCGGATCGGCAGCTAAGCCGGTCACTGATGCAGAGGCGCTTGAAGGATTAAAAGATTGTCATAGAAGACATGTTGAGTTGGTCAAGTAAGTGTGGTACTTCTTACCAGTTTAGCTATTCACACAAATACCTAACAGTTAACTTTGAGCTGCTAAAAAGTCGAACGCACTGCCCGACTGTGTTTTTCTCCATAGCTAAAATCAGCAAACTGGATGTCTTCAAGTGGCGAGTTAATCGATAATCAATTTCAATTTCAAAAATTCTTTATTAATAATGATAAACACAGAAATGTACAATCACCAGTGTTTGTAATATCCTAGTGGTACAGCTAAGGAGATAAGTTTTGTTTTACAAGCTCGCAGGCTTATTTAAAACTTTAGACCGAAGATTGAAGCTATGATGATACATGTAATTCTAACCATTAATATTTTTATTGCTAGGTTTCATGCAGGAACATAAGCTTTAGAACGAGCATTACGTTATTTTAATTTGTAAATAATTTTATTTTAACTTTTTAACTAAATAAAACATGCCATTGGCGGTAGGCGCTAAATTATATTCGGGCGGTTTAAACGGTCAGCCGCTGGCGCACGAAGCAACAGAAACCCGTTGACGTTGTGTGTTGGTCACACGTACAAGCGCGCGCGGACCGCCGCGCGTCGCGCGCGCCACACCGCCCTCATACCGACTGGTAATACGGGCGAGAATGGCGCGCGCGGCAGCGTCTAACGGCCCGCACACGCCTACACCTGCGACGCTGTCTATTCATAGCACTCTAAGAAATAGTGATGCGGTAACTTATAACGATTATAAGTATCGATGTATGGTAGGTTATTTCTGCGTGATACACATGTATTTTTAATCAATTCATTTTGATTGCGAGGGATTTTTTCTAAATAAAATTTTTCTGACAATTTATATACGTACACATCAATTTTGGGGAGGCCAATCTTTAGGTGCAGATCATGTAGGTTAGTTCGAAAAGGAGTACTGAAGGCATACTTTAGAGCTTTATTTTGAATTACCTGGAGTTTTTTATAATTGGTCTGACAAGTGCTACTCCACACAGGGCTAGCATACGTAATGCAAGGTCGGACTAGGGTGCAGTATGTACGTAGCTTAGTGCTGGGGGTTAGGCAGGAACGTTTATTTAGAATGGGACTTAGAGCGTTTAATGCTTTGATGCCTTTAAGGTGAAATTTTAAAGTGTTTTCAGACCAGTTTAGTTTACAATCTAGCGTTACACCCAAATACTTGACTGAACGGCTCCAAGGTATAGGATATCCATCAATTTTAAGATTTTTAGCTGGCAAAGTTCTTTTTCTTGTGAAGAGAATGGCCTCTGTTTTTGAGGCATTGATTTTTAGTTTCCACTTATTGAAATATTCTAATAGTCGGTCAATCGAGAGTTGGAGGCGCCCTATTATGAGGTCAGTATCCGGGGATGATGTAAAGGATGCTGTGTCATCAGCAAAACAGGCTATGTTGGTCCGAGGCTGAACTGGTATGTCATTTAGGTAGTACAAGAAGAGTTTCGGCCCCACGATAGACCCCTGTGGAACACCTGCTGGCACTGGTTTAGCTGAAGATAAGAAGTTTGCGATATATACACAAAAACTCCGACTTGATAGATAGGAACTTATCATTTTGACTAGCCAAGTAGGGAAATTTAAGTTTATTAGCTTGTGTAGAAGAGCTTTATGCCAAACTGTGTCGAACGCTTTTTCAACGTCTAATAGGAACATTCCGGTGGAGTGTTTTTGGTTGAGGTTATGCGACACGGTTTCAGCAACTCTGGCTAATTGATGAACTGTTGAATGGCCTTGCCTAAACCCATACTGTTCATTTATAAGGAGCCTTTCAGATACAAGGACCAAGCGCCTGAGGATAATTTTTTCAAAGAGTTTACCAAGACAGGGCAGGAGACTGATTGGACGGTAAGAGGTCGGGTCTGCAGTATCCTTGCCGGGCTTGTGAATTGCTATAACTTTAGCTGTCTTCCAAGGTAATGGGAAGTAATTCAGCAATAGACAGGCATTGAACATTTTGGTGAGCAAGACAATGGCCTTTTGGGGTAGATTTTTAATTAAAAGGTTTGTAATCTGATCTGGGCCAGGGGCTTTGCGTGGTTTCAAACCAGTTATAATTTTTTTTATCTCTAGCGGTCTAACCAACAAGATACGGTCATCACAAGTGTCAACATCTAGGTTGGATACAGAACACTCAACTGCTGCCATCACATCACTGGACCAATCATGCGTTAGCAACATATTATTTAAGAATGTATTTGCTAGTACGTTACATTGGGTTTGCTGGTCGGTAGTAAGGGAGCCATCTTCCATTTTGAGTGCCGGTATAGCAGTTGCATTGGTGGAGCGTAAACTTTTTACCAGTCGCCACAGGTCATTACCAGGGTTATCAACCTTTTTTAGTTTGTTATTCCACACCTTGTCGTTGTGCAATTGTAAAGCTATACTAATTTGAAGTTTCAGATGGTTGACTTTTTTCATGAATATTTTGCGCAAAACTAAGTCAGTTTCTTTAGCAGCAAACCTACGTAAGCGGTTTTTATCGTCAATCATTCTTTTTATATTTCGAGGCAGTGTAAAAAGGTTCCAGGGCTTTATATTTGTGATTGGTACAGAAGAATCTCTGCTCTCTAAAATTAGGCGTTGGAAATCAGCAATCCTAGTGTCTATTTCAATAGAAGATTCATACATTTTAGAGGACAGTGAAATACCATTATTAATGAGATTACGATACTTTGTCCAATTAGCTTTGTTGTAATTAAATTTCTGAATCGGGTTACGAATAAACTTGCTGTTTAACTTGACAAAGACGGGAAAATGATTGGAAGACAATGATGGGACCGTGACTATATCACTAGGGGCGCAGAGATTTTTCGCTAAGAGTATGTCAGGTATTGACGGAGCGTAATCAGCACAGTAGTGAACAAGAGTAACGTCTTGAGGCGCATAGATAACGTACTTGCTGTCAATCATGTGCTCGTAGAGAGTTTTGCCGCGCAAATTGCTAGGTCCAGGAGACCACAGAGAATGTTTTGAGTTCAGAGTTAATCGATACCTTTTGGGTAAGCGTATTCCATCGTAGGTTGCATCTTCGCTTAGGTAATAACGCGCGAGATGGTAAAGATAAAAGATAAAGATAAAAAGAACTTTATTGCCAAAAACAAAAATATATACGTAAATGCATACAAGATAATAAAATAAAAAAATATATAAAAATAAAAAAATAATAAAAATAATAAAAAATAATAATAAAATATTGTCTATTGTCTATTGTCTATTGTCTATTATAATAATTAAGTTAAACATATTTAAAATTAGTATTCAACCAACTTCAGTTTTGACTACCTAGATGACGCCTTTTACAATTATTATGGTCCAAAAACAAAACTACTAAACCGATTTCGATGAAAATATCCATGATACTAATCTGCAATATCCTTTCGAATAAAAAGGAATTTTTAAATTCACTCAAACGCAAAACTATTTTTAAATAGGCTAAGGCTAAATTATACAGTGAGTGAAGTCCGAATGTCCGGAGAGGATACAGATTGCTGCGCTAGCGTGATTTGGCGGAGGCATAGGTAGGGCATGGCCATACGAAAGATGCTGAAATTCTGCTGTTTATTTTAGGTAATGTATAGAGAGTTTTTAGATAAGTCATAGTACAAGTTAAGTAATAATATAGGAGAAAAAAACTGCATGCGAAAGATTTCTCAACAAGAATCAATACTTGTCCTGTTTATTTTAGTATGCGAGATGGCTTAACATTATTAAGTTAATCATAATAGGTTATTCTGTAGTCAACTATTAGTAGCGATCAGTGATCCGAACAGCGCGCTGTTACCGCCAATGTTAGCGGTACCGATCGATACCGATAACATTGGCGGTCGACCAGTTTAAGTATACTGTGTTCGGTAACGCGATATATTCCACAATAATAGGAATATAATTATGACACTATCTCTAGTTTACTTATAAAGTAAACTAGTTTATTCTAATTTATTTGTAAAATGCGCGCTTAACATTGTGCGGAAACGCGTAAGTAGGTACTATCGTTTCTGGAAATGACACTTCGAAAATTTTAAATCGAATTCCTTTATCCGACTTTGTGTACGCATACGTGTAAAATGCCCATTAGTAGCGGAGAAGTCAATCTAACTTGAACAGTTACGTTTAGCGATAAATTCTTCGGTGAACTTCTTTATGAGTTTCGTAGGAAGATTAACATTGGGGAGTTGGCAACACCGAGGGAAATGAACCTCCGTGTTTCATGTTTTAGTACCGTAGGCCGTGTGACTTTAATTACGTATGTGTGAATTCTGTTCAAGTAACTCATCTGGTATACGTACCTATATCAATTGTTGTTTTGACATCAATAGAAAGTTCTCAGTTCGATCAGTTTTTTCACTATACAAGGTTATGTGGAACGGTAGTAGTAAGCTGAAAGCATTTCTATCTTTCGATTTGAAGGCCAATGCTACCAGAGAAATTACTGGGCATGAAGAGGTTTGACATCTAATATCTCAGTGACGAGCGCAGTGCAGTGGGGCGCAGGGTTATATTCACAAGTTCATAATTCTGGCGCTGCTACCGTATCCGCTAGAGCGCCTGTGCAACCACAGTTGCACGTTCCCCGAAGCAATTATACTTCCTGCAACTCCAGTTGCACAAAATTCGCGCCATATGATTTACCTCATAATTTGAGTGGGGTGCTCAACAGATGCCGTTAGTGAGTCTAATACGGATCTTTGATATATTTGCTTGAAGTTACAAGCCTTTCACTCTCTGTGGGTATTTTAATCTATACACGAAGTAAATAAAATTGCTAATCGTAAATTTCTTCTCATCTCTTCTTCTCTTCTAGATCTTTTTTTTTTTGTTTTTTTTTATATCAATATTTTTATCTTATTGTAATGCTATGTTCATGTACGTTTGAAATAAAAATAAAAACAGTATGCTGTCGCTTTCATTTTCAACATAATAATGTTTTAAAAAACAACATTTTTTTTTTTGTTAGGACAATTTTGCCTACCGTAGCATAATATGTTATTACTACACTAGCCAAAATTATTTACGTAACGTATTCTTTGCTTCTTCAATGAGTCCTATCATACATTTTGTCACTCCGCGTCGTAAGAGGCGCTTTCGAGACGGTCACTTAGAATGCGCGGGCAATACCTGGCGCCGGCGGCGCGGGACGGGACACTTATTTGAAATTTGATACCGCGGGATGGCGCCTGAGCGGGTATGGACAGGCGTGGTGACTCTTACAACCAGGCAAACGTCTCGCTTGTCTCCCAACTCCATTCAATAAAATATTTAAAAAAACGTATTGGGTGAATGCCATTTTTATACATAATACGCTTTAAAAAAAAACAATTGACTTCAACTTCGAATACTTGCAAGTCATATTCATATTTTCTAGTAATTTTAATAAACCAAACTACTAGACCGATTTCAATAAAATGTATATGGGACCACCTCTGCAATATTACCTACCAAATAAAAAAATAATCATCAAAATCAGTGCCTAATTTGCGCCGTAATCGCGTAACATACATACAAAAAAAACTGTTAAATTGAGAACCTCTTTTTTTGAAGTCGTTTGAAAAGAGCTGATGTTTTTTGTTTTTCTGGTTTTAGCAAACGGGTTCAATGAGTAACGTCCCATATTTTGTTCCAGGTTTGCTCGCGTGTTTGATGCGTGTCTGTCGCCTATCATGCTTCTTTACATGTTTGTATGTTCAGTAATGTTATGCGTAACTGCTTATCAAATTACTGTAAGTATTATTTTCTTCTAGCTTCTGCTTTTTGGTAACTAAGTTCTTTTCACCTTAACTTCTTTCTCTCTCGTTTATGCGTAACCCTGCAAAGAGCAACAGAGCTAACTTAAGATTTTCTGTAAATGCTCATACACACTGAGCCAGAAGACGTCCACTGCTAGGCGAAGACCTGCTTTCCATCACTGAAGAGAGAAGTGACTAGAACGGAAATGTGACGGCCCGCGCTAGCCGGCATTAAGTGTAAATGCGCTTAATGACAATTCTACCAATATCGTCGTTAGTCATAAAACGTTCACTGTTGGACGAAAGCCTCCCCCTTTATAGAGGGGTGTTGCCATAATCCCCACGCTTGGCAGGCGGCTTGGGGATCGCAAAATGGTCACCACCGTTAACCAAGAGGATGCTGCTGCCCGTCCTCCGCTGGGTCTGGTCGCAGTTTAAGGACATACCCAGGTCCAATCTACCAATTCACCATTCAACCATTCTACCAATATACATGTTTGTACACTGAGAATACCCAAAAAGAAACCACGTTGCATCGTAATTAGATTAATTTTGTTCTGCTGCAAAATGGTATTACGAGCGTTTTACTTCAAATGCGCGACCAATGATTGCAATAAATAAATAAATAACATCAGATGAGATGGCAGTCACATGCAAGCTTAAAACCAATTTTAAAAAAAACACAGTCGAAACGGAAATTACGATGTATAATGTATTTATTGTATTTGTTTTTAGATTGAAACCAGTCCCATGCAACGTTTCCTGACCACAGAGTATCTTGTTTTCGGAGTAGCACAGCTTTTCATTTACTGCTGGCATGGAAACGACGTATTGTATGCTGTGAGTAATGATTAGTTATTAACCCCCCAAGCACGCTAAACCTATGATGTGGTGTTTAAGAGAAAAGTGCGCCAAGCGCGCTATACCCATGATGTGGTGTTCGTCATCTGCGACCAATGACGTGCATTTTGACGATTTCCCTATTAGACATTCTCAGCGAACAGAGTGTGGTTTTGGATTGGTTACTCAATTTTCTATTATTATAAGAATCTTTGTCCAGACTTAACGATTGACTGATTGACTGACAGACAACGCACAGACTAAACCGCTGGTCGTACAGACTTGAAATATGGAGGGTGTATTCTTGATGCGTAAAGGTGTACTAAGAAAGGATTCTGGCTTTTTGGGGGGATGATATTAAGTGGCGAATATGCGGAGGAAAATAATTAGTGGGCTTAGGGGGAGGAAAATAATTAGTAATTAACTCGAATTTATTCCGTACGCGGATGAAGTCGCGGGGGACCTCTAGTATATTATAATATTGAGTAACGCAAGGCCTAAACACACTACGCAACAAATATATATTGGTCTTTACCTATGAAATTGCCGTTTTGTATGGAATAAGTGAAAGTACTTATTTTTTTAAACTTTTTTATTTCTGTTATTCAAAGTAATCACCCATGCAATCGACGCATCTTTGCCAACGAATTGGCAGTTTATTGATGCCCTTCTTGTAAAAATTAGCTGGACGGGGAGGCAACAAACTCTTCAAAAGCATTTTGTACTGCCTCTCGGGCATTGAATTTTTTACCCACTAAAAAGTTGTCTAAATTTTGGAAAAAGTAATAGTCGGTAGGTGCAATGTCTGGTGAGTATGGCGGATGAGGGAGAGCTTCCAACCCCAGCTCTTGCAGCTTGGAGACTGCCTGTAGCTGCAGCGCGAGGCAGATCTCGACGCGTACGTTGCGCTGGCGATCGTTAAGTACGTGGGGCACCCATCTATCAAGTATTTTTTCCTTGCCTATTTGTCGCAAATGGATCAAAATTGTTTTGATGCTAACATCAAAAGCTGCTGCTAGCTCATCTGTAGATTGAGTTTCGTCAGCTTCCACAATCGCCTTTAATTCATCATTGTTGATCAAAGTCTCCGGACGACCACGAGCTTCATTTTTCAAGTCAACATTTCCAGAACGGAACCGGGAAAACCAATAACGGGTTGTGCTTTCGTTTGTACAGTTCTCTCCGTAAACGTTTTTGATGTTAAGTACGTGCCGTTTATGTCGCGTTGGTGCCACGACGGAACTCATATTCCATAATTACACGAATTTTTTAAGTATCCATTATGACGAAAAATGTTCAAATGTAATGAAAATACAACGCTAATCAATAAACAAAAGACTGAGTTTGTAAAAATAATGTCATGTTTTTAAGACAAAATTAATTTGATATCAGAATACAAAGCCATTCCAATCTTTTTTTCTATTTGAAATGACCAGTACTGAAGAACGGCAATTTCATAGGTAAAGACCTATTATAACTAGGTAATTAAGTACTAGATTAACAAACGTATAGGTAGTAATTATTATTCAGACACAATTCAGATAATAATATATTTTTTTGTTTTCAGAGTCAGGCTCTAATGCTCGGTCCGTATGAAAGCATGTGGTATGTCCGCGACATAAAATGCCGTAAAAACTTGTATATTCTTACCGCGCAGTATAAGAAGAAAATCGTATTTTCTGCTGGGCCCTTTGCGAAACTTACTGTGGATACCTTTATAAGTGTAAGTTCCTAATCAATATCATTCACTATAGAACGTGTCATAGTACTCCAAGCATGCAATTTTTTTGTGTTATGGCGTGACGATAGGCGAGACGTTCGCCTGGTGGTTAGCATCACACCTACCTTTAACGGAGTAGCATTGTCAGAATTGTGAACTTAACCAAACTACCTAGTTCCTTGGTATTGACAATGGTAATGAATGTTGAAATAAAGCAGATTGTGTCGCGATACATAAAATCACTACCAATTAACTACTAGTCTTCTATGACAACACCAGTGTTTTTATTTATTTTGTTTTTTTTTTACATACGTTTGCCAGGTTGTTAGCATCACGCCTATCCTTAACAGTAGCATTGTCAGAATTGTGAACTTAACCAAAGTACCTAGTTCCTAAGCAGTGGCAATAGTAATGAATGTTGAAATTCAGCAGATTGTTTGAGCTAAATAAAATCACTAGCAATGAACTAAAGTAGTCTTCTATGACAACACCAGCGTATTCTTTTTATACGGTTAAGTGACGAGACGAGCAAGACTTTAACCTGGTAGTAAGCGTCACGCCTGCCACTAACAGTAGCATTCCCAGAATTGTGAAGTTGCGAATACAATCCTGCGCCGCACTGCACTGCGTGCAAAGTCTTGCTGGTCTCGTCACTTTACCGTACATTTTAAAAAAAAGAGTAATCAAGAGATTCTTGAGTGATGTCACCAAAATGGCCTCGTTTCAGCATAATGCTGTTTAACAAACGGCGCTGGTGTTCCGTTGAAGCCGATTCATTGAGATGATTTCGTCGTAGATGGCGCTGTGTCAAAAATGTCCACCGATATTATTATTTTATTATAATTGCGCTGCCAGAAAAACTTATTCCGATAGTTACAATCTAGTTGACTTCTGGCCGGTGAATTGGTTTGTTCTAGCCAAGCGTGCTCTATCGTAGCCTGCATCTTCAGCAGATGACAGTCAAACACAAACCCATAAAATACATAATCACGGTAACATGCCGTAAATAATTATTTACTATAATAATGGCCTCTAACATTGTTTTGTTTCCAGATCCTGAAAGGTGCTTACAGTTATTACACTTTGCTGGGTCAGTCACAAATCCAATAATTTAAATTAAGCCTTTGAAATTAATAAACATAATTATTTATCTAATAAATACATTGTAATATTTTTATTGAAATTGGAAGAGAGTTGCTCGATACAATAATAACCTAATATTTTATAAAAACGAACGGCGGCTGATGAATTTATAAGACCTGGTTTGATGGGTTAGCTCAAAAGCGTGTGAAAAGACCTTCGTACTGATACAACAGCTACCCTCGTTTGATTACATTTTCAAACGATCATCGTCTTTGTGCTGATAGCCAACTACCTTCATTGCAATACAGTCGACATCTTTGTGCTGATAGCCAATAACAACCTTCGTTGTAATACAGTCGACATCTTCGTGCTGATAGCCAACAGCTACCTTCATTGCAATACAGTCGATATCTTTGTGCTGATAGCCAACAGCTACCTTCGTTGTAATGCAGTCGACATCTTCGTGCTGATAGCCAACAGCTACCTTCATTGCAATACAGTCGACATCTTTGTGCTGATAGCCAACAGCTACCTTCATTGCAATATAGTCAACATCTTTGTGCTGATAGCCAACAGCTAACTTCGTTGTAATACAGTCAAAGACACCTTCGTGCTGATAGCCAACAGCTACCTTCGTTGCAATACAGTCAAAGACATCTTCGTGCTGATAGCCAACAGCTATCCTCGTTGCAATACAGTCAAAGACACCTTCGTGCTGATAGCCAACAGCTACCCTCGTTGCAATACAGTCAAAGACATAGTCGTGCTGATAGCCAACAGCTACCCTCATTGCAATACAGTCAAAGACATAGTCGTGCTGATAGCCAACAGCTACCTTCGTTGAAACGCACTCATCTGATTGATTCTAAAAAAGTATTGTTTTAATTTTGATGAAATTAATTTTAATAATCTTTTGTGTTGGCTTGTCACACGCCTTGGCGTCGCTGTAAGTGTTGCAAGCATTTATAAAAAAAAGAAATTAAATTTTAATTAAAAAGAAAGAAATTGTGTTCGCAAGTTCACAAATTTTTCACTGCTACTGTTAGTGGCAGGCGTGACGTTTATCACCAGGCGAACGTCTTATTTGTCTCGTCACTTGAATGTATAAAAAAAATTTATAATCAGCCTTTTTTAACAGACTTAAAAAAAGGAGGAGGTTCTTAATTTGCCTGTATTTATTTATATTTTGTTACCTCAGAACTCCGTCATTTGAAACAGATTCCTCATTAGAAAAAAATATTTTTATTTTAAAGGCTTATCCTTTATAATAAAAATATATTTTTTAGTCTTAACTTTCAGATTCGTCGTCAGCCATAAAACATCTACTGCTGGACGTAGCCTTTATAGAGGGATCTTGCCATAATCTCCACGCTTGGCAGGCGGCTGGGGATCGCAGTGTTACCACCGTTAACCAAGAGGACGCTGCTGCCCGTCCTCCGGTCATACATAACTCTTATCAAAACTAGTGCAATAGTTTGGTTTTTCAAACAGAATAATTGGAAAAAAATATGTAATCCAAGTTAACGAAGTTGCATAATGTGTTTTTAAGTAAAAAAAAAATAGTTTGTTTAATTACTCCACTGCTAAACTCAAGCCTACCATTGAAGGGCGATTGGTCCATATCCACTACGCTGGAACATTTGCGGAATATTGGAGTCTTGATAAACTTAAACTATTGATTTTTTTCCTTCGGACGTATGCCTTTTTTTTCTCGGAGGTTTCCTCACGATGCTTACCACCGAAAACTTAGTGATATGAAAGCCATACATAAACTCCAAAGTGACCTCTCTTTTCCTAGTCTAACGGTCTCTCATAAATCTACCACGGCTTAGGGTCTATTGAAGATCTACAAACAAATGAACGTAAGAGGTCTCAAGGGCCTGGATCTGCATAGACAGTAAACAAAATCAAAATGTTTTTCTCTTTTCTGTATGAAAATAAAGGGATTCCTTACGCTATAATGAAAACGTTTGGTACGATAACATTTTTACCATATAAACTGTAGCAGTGTGGAGCGAGCAAAACGGGATATTTACTACAAACGATCAACTAGTAGCATAAAAGTTTTTTATAGCAAAGCAGTGATGAGACGAGCGAGACGTTTGCCTGATGGTAAGTATCACGCCTGCCCATAGCAGTATCAATGTGAGTAAATGGTAAAGTTTGGTACTTAGCTCCCTTAATAAGGGAGAGTCTGGAACAAGAGAGCCTTCGTCCAGCAGTGGACGTCTTCTGGTTGATAATGAGGGTGGTACTACCCCAGGCAGACTGCAATAGAGTCCTACAACAGAACTATACACAATTTTATATTGTAAGTACATTTTTTTTGTGGTAAATACACGAGAGTTCTTCGTATATTATTGTAGTTTAGTGTAGTGAAGTATTTTTTTGTTGTGGTTACTACTGCAGAGTCCACCTGGGGAAGTACCATACCTTTGCCAGTTATTCAACCGCCAAGCAGTAGTGTGCAAGCATTACTGTGTTCCGGTTTGAAGGGCAATGTTACCAGAGAAATTACTGGGTATGAAGAGATATAACATCTGATATCTCAAGATGACGAGCGCAGTGCAGTGCGACGCAGTATTGTATTCGCAAGTTCACAATTCTGACACTGCTACTGTTAGTGGCAGGCGTGACGCTTAGCACCAGCTGAAAGTCTTGCTCGTCTCGTCACTTGAACTGATGAAAAAAATATTTGTATGCATTAGACGGTGTCTAAGTCGACTAACACTATATATATATATAGACAATCTAAGATAGATAGATATAAGATATAGATACACACAACAAAGGTACTTGCCAGTAATCTTTCTTTATGGATGTGTTTGTCTGCCTTGATCTAGATATATCCTAAAACTGCATCCAGAACTACTGGAGGAAGGGCAGCAGCGTTCTATCGGATAAAGATGGTAAGCATTCTGCGATCCGCAACCGCCTGCCAAGCGTTGGGACATTCGATGAAACATTACATCGATGCATTTCGGCATATCGTACGGGTTTTTTACCATACATGTCCTACTGACACAGTGTCAGGAAAAGGCGTGCGAAAACAAAGGGCGAAGAGCAGATGTAATATAATAAAGTATAGGAGCATGTGTCATAGAGCGCGGATAACTTTGTATTGCCAATACGATGGGATAAACAGATGATGCTGCCGTGCTCGCGTTAACGTCGCAGCGTTTGTTCTTGGGCCTACTACATAACAAAAAAGTACACAAGTATGCTTTTTTAATGCAATCAAGTGACGAGACGAGCGAGACATACGCCTGGTAAGCATCACGCCTGCCACTAACAGGAGCATTGCCGGAATCGACAACTTGCGAACACCATCCTGCGCCGCACTGCACTGCTTTCGTCACCCTAAGATATTAGATGTTAAATCTCTTGAATAACTGGCAAAGGTGTGGTACTTCCCCGGGCGGACTCTGCAGTAGAGTCCAACCACTACAACAGCTATCAGCAACATGCTATCAGATATCAGCAGCTAATCATGTAACTTTTCGGGATCGCGATTCCGATACGAGTTGTCATTATTGTCACTTGTCACTGTCACAGCTTCACGATATCACGAAGGGATTTCTCTCGCTATCGTTATCAAACGAATTGCATTGATTTCCTTAATTAAGTTAAGCAAATCCGTCAGTCATTTGGCGTTTCGTCCTGCCCTGCAGGGTCAAATGAGTTTTGGCGTGACAGTGACAAGTGACAATTTTTTACAACTCGTATCCGTATCGCGATCCCGAACAGTTACATGATTATCCCGCTGGTTCCCATACTACAGGATTTGATTAGTTTGGGACTGGAAAGTGCTGTGTGAAATGTCCACTACTATAATTATAATTAATTAATTATTATTAATTAGGAGTGCGGAATTGACTTGCTTACCGAGTGGACGTGTGTCGCTGCGTCTTTTAATTTCTGCCCCGAACTGCACATCATTATACTCCCTAAGTCAAGCACCCTAGCCTCACTGTTGTGTGCTACGTAATTATAATAGTTACTGCTACAAAGTTCCAAGCGAACCGGTGCCGCTACGCCGCGCGCCGAGGTAAGCTCTTCCACACCTCGAAAAACGAGACGGGCTCTGTTTTTAAATTACTCCATCTCTGTCGCGCGGCGGTCGAGTGCTCGTCGGGCAAACCGGTTCCTGCGCTACGAGTCAATTGCTACCTATAAGCTACGTTAACTTATCTACTACGCTGTGAGTTAGCGTAACTAATAAGATGCCCACCGTACCTGTTAGCAAAATTGCAAATTATTGCTCCGCATGCACGAAAGTTGTTAGAACAGCGCAGCAAATAAAATGCTCAAAATGTGCCAGTTACTTTCACGCCATATGCGTTAACGTGACTGATCTCCGCAACATTGCAGAAGAGGCGAAGGCAGCTTGGGTTTGTCCGTTATGCAAGAGTAACATGCCGAAGTCTGATAACTCGAATACGCCGGTCCGCGCGACTGCGCCCAGCGACCTGCGCGTGCCATCTGCGAGTGTTACGGGCTCGGGCGGTAGCAAGATATTTACGCCGGCAGGTTCACCTATTGTCACTCCAGAACCCGATCCAATAGAGACGATGATCATAGAGATGAAGTTGATGCGGGAGGAGATGGGAGACTTAAAAACGCAATTGAAATTCCTGTCTGAACATATTACCTCCAGATTGGACGAATGCAGTAATAAATGCCACCAGCTAGAGGAACGTGACGCCGCACATGAGGTTGAACTTTGCTTCCTAAGATCGGCTGTGTCAGATCTACGAGGACAACTGAATTCGAGGGCGCAAGCTACGTTAAAAAATGAACTCGAAATATCGGGAGTCCCCGAAAACAAGAACGAAAACCTCATTCACTTGGTGCGGGTGTCAGCTCAGATAATTGGCGTCTCCATGGATGACGGTGACCTCGACTACGCGATCCGTGTGGGGCCTCGCAATACAAATGTTGACAATGCCTCCGCGCCCTCAAAACACCCGCGGCCTTTAGTGGTTCGCTTTGTTCGACGCCTAAAGCGCGATGAATATATGAAAGCGGCCAAAATCCGACGAAATCTGGTTAGCACGGATCTTGGGGTGGATGGTCCGGGTAGTAGAATTTACTTCAATGAGCGCCTCACACAAGAAAATAGGCACCTTTTTCGATCGGCACGTACGCGCTCAAAGGAAGCCGGCTTTACATTTTGCTGGATTCGAAACGGCATTGTCCACGTTCGTAGACAGGAAGGTACGCCGGCTATCGCCATCAGGACATCTGAAGATCTGGAGCGCCACCTGGCGTCACAGGACGCTCACACAATACCGCCGCTCAAGTGATTATCTTACCGTCTTACCTCTGACATCTAAATTTAATTACCTTTCGCTTTGCCACGATAATATCTTAGTTATTTTAATTAGTTACATAGTTTGCCTACCATTGTCATGTATCTCATTCATACGTATCAAACTCACATTCTCGCTATCTCAAATTCAACTCATACTTCTGCATCTATCTTGCTGTTATGTAAACAAGGTTCACTACGACCTTAACTCATTAAATCATGTGTTTCACGCTAGCTCTCTTTTAGATATGCACTACAATCGATTGACACGACAGGTTCAGTCCAATATTCGCCTTCAATTTCTATTAACTTTCAATGATGGCTTTAGTTAGTGCTATTAATGACATTGATGACGAAATCTCGATTGAATGTCATACACATGAGTCCATTGAATTTAGCAGCTCATTTTTATCTGAAACCGCTGAGCATAACTTTAAGGTCATATCCATAAACATCAGAAGTTACGCCTGTAACTTTGACGACTTCATCGTTTCTTTGAGACGTTTTAATACCGAATTTGATGCTATTGTGTTGACTGAGTGCTGGCTTTCTGAGGGTAGCTTAATCCAACCCCTACCTGGTTATAATGTATTTCGGACACACAGACAACAAAATAAAAATGGAGGAGTAGTAGTTTACATCAAAAATCAATATCGATCAGCATCCTTAGAAACAACCATTGTTGACGCGGACTCTCTGGTGATTCAGATTGATAATCATGCTGCTTTACTGGGTATTTATCGCACGCCTTCCATTTGTAATATCACGCCTTTCTTAGATTCCCTTGATTTAGTCTTAAATACTCTCAAATGTCATCCCTTACTCGTCCTCGCTGGCGACATTAATATAAACTTATGTGACGCCACAGACAAACAGGTATCTACCTATTTATGTCTGATGGCATCACTGATGGCTTACTCCCCGCAATCACCAGTCCAACCCGAATCCGTACCTGCATAGACCATATATTTATTAAAATGAATACAAAGGCCTTCGGTTTGATCTGTAAATCCTCAGTTACTGACCACTCCATTGTTGTAGCCGGTATCACGCGACAGCCCCAAAATAAACACTTAAGATTTCAATCAAAATTTAACCTGGATCATGCGGTTTTGGAGATAAACCATACTGATTGGTCACCGGTCACCTCTTGTCTTTGTGTTAATTTAGCTGTCAGGGCCTTTCATGATATTATTGGTCCTATTATAACCAAATATACTAAACAAGTAAAATTGAGTAGAAAGGTGGCGCCTCTGAAGCCATGGATCTCCCCAGGTCTAATCAGGTGTATACGTCATCGAGACAAACTCCACCGCGATTCCAAATTAAACCCAAATGATGCCTTATGTAAAAAAATCTATGTCAGATACAGAAACTTCTGTAACAAGCTACTGCATAATATTAAAAATCAACATAACAGTCAACTCCTAGCACAGAACAAAGACGATCCTAGGCGTCTATGGAAAACGATTAAAAATATATGCTACACCTCTAAACAGTCTGATGCATCATCTGAGTTGCTTCGCTTTAAAGGAAATGAAAATCCTCTTAATCATTGCAATCAGCATTTTACTTCGGTAGGGAAGAACCTCGCTGATGCTATTCTTACAAAGTTAAACGAAACTGAAGAATCTCTGATCAGTTCCCACAGATTGACCTCTCTCTGCAATGACTCGCTCTTCTTCTTTCCCACCGATCCTTATGAAATTTCAAATGCAATCGCCAGCCTAAAAAGTGACAGTGCCCCTGGGCCAGACTCTATAACAGTCAAATTAATAAAAAAATCTTTAAGCTCTATTCTTATACCGTTAACTTTCATCTTTAATCTAAGTTTAGAATCCGGAACTTTCCCAGAATATTGGAAGGTGGCAGCAGTGTCCCCTATCCATAAAAGTGGCCTCAAAAATGTTCCAGACAATTATCGGCCCATTGCTTTACTTAGTGTAGTTTCTAAATTGCTAGAGAAGCTGGTAAACAATAGACTGATCAAGCACTTGGATAAACATAATCTTATCTCCGAAAAACAGTTTGGTTTCCGACGAGGCAGATCAACCGAAGACGCTGCCTCACGCCTTACAAACCTTGTGTCCTCTCACGTTGACCAGGGAGACAAATGCATTGGCGTATTCCTTGACTTGGCTAAAGCCTTCGACTCGATCTCGGTTGGTCTGCTTCTGAAGAAGCTGGAGGTCTTCGGTGTTAGGGGGGTGGCACTGGAGTGGTTTAAAAGTTATTTATCAAACCGAATGCAATATGTTAAAGTTGCTAACTACTCCAGTGATCATCTGTCTATCAATTTTGGGGTTCCACAGGGCAGTATACTCGGTCCCACCTTGTTTATTCTCTACATAAACGAAATATTAAATTGTAAACTGCCTAACGCAGAAATTGTCACATACGCGGATGATACAGCAATCGTATTTCATGGGGATACGTGGAACCGAGTATATAGCTTAGCAGAAGATGGATTGTCTATTGTGGCCAGACTCCTGGATAGAAATCTGCTTACCCTGAATCCCATCAAAACTAAATTTATTGCCTTCACGAAGACTTGTGTTTCTCTTCCATCTCAACACCTGGAACTAAAAATCCACTACTGCTCGTACAGTAAGTCTTCGTCTCCCTCCTGCTCGTGTACATCCATAAGCCGTGTCAACAATATGAGATATCTCGGCGTAATCATTGACGGGAACCTATCTTACAAGCAGCAGATAATAAACGTTGCATCACGCACGCGCAAACTGATATTTGTCATGAAGAACCTCCGGGACTGCACCCCTATTCCTTTACTGAAACAAATTTACTTTGCGTTATGTCAATCTATAATACAGTACTGCATCACAGTGTGGGGCAGCGCAGGACAAACTATATTTATGACAGTAGAGAGAGCACAAAGAGCTTTAATTAAAGTGATGCTACGCAAACCGTTTCGCTTCCCCACTGACTCACTTTACGCTGAGTTCAAAGTCTTGCGTGTTAGGCAGCTCTTTCTCTTCAATGCTGCCCTTAAAACTCATATTAGCGTAAAAACCCACTCTGACTACGATGCTGTCAAAAATAAACGTGCTTATAGAATTCCTGTTCCTCGAGCCAGTTCACTGATGGCTAAACGTAGTCCTGCATATTCACTTCCGTGCGTGTACAACATCATATGTAAGAGAGTCTGTCAGAAGCCAGATGTCACTAAAACTGCCTTTAAGAGATCCATCAGAGAATGGCTCTTAATGTTGTCCTATGATGAGACCGAAGGTCTTGTCCATGGCTTATATAGTGAGAGGTAGTTTCGAAACATAAATATCCGTCTTTTTGTGAGTGTATCAAAGCGATGAAATGAGTATGTTTATGATTATTTGTATTGTTTTCTTGAGTTAGTATTTTAAGTGCATGGTATTTTACTTATACTTTCCGTCATTTAAATATGATGCCTTATATAATAGTTAGTTTAGACACATTAGAAAAACACTTGTATCTGTATTCTCGGCACTCGGACTCCAAGATACAAGCTCTGTGCTTAGTTTGGGGCCCGTCGATTAACCGTTTTTTTTATACTTAGAGTTGACTGAATACGCTGTTTTTGTTACTGGATAAGTCTGTGTACTTACTCTCTGTATAATTACTGTAATTTTTCTTCTGTTAAATAAATATCTTATTTATTTACTACATAATCAGGCCCTCCGCTCACGGTGATACACGCAGACAAGTTTTGTAGTGGTAGGACTCTATTGCAGAATCCGCCTAGGGAAGTACCATACATTTGCCTGTTATTAAACTGCCAAGCAGTAGTGTGCTAGCATGTGTTTCATTGTCTTTCGGATTGAAGGGCAATGTTACTAAATAAATTATCGACCATGAAGATATTTGATATCTATCTTGACATTTAAATATTTTTATGGTTTCATTCAATCTAGTAAATTTCTCTGCATTCAATGTAATGCTTTACAGAGGGGTACAGGAGTACTCAAAATATTATTTTAAAAGTAAGTTCTTATATCTCCCCGGTCTGGGGAAGACACCAGCACTGAATAATCCTGTTGTCTCCCCCAGGGGACACCAGGGGAGACACGAGACCGTCACCAATATTTCAGGGTGTCGAGCCCAGTGCAGTGCGATGCAGGACTTTGATCACAAGTTCACAATTCGGGCACTGCTACTTTATGTTTTGGTACTGTGATGCTTAGATACCACCAGGCGAACATTTCGCTTGTTTCGTCACTCCTTTGCATCAAAAAATGTGGATCTGATAACACATACGTTCCTGGAATACAAACCAACTGTCATAACTTATAACCCTCGTATTTTAAGTTTTCTCAAGTAGGATCTTTTGTACTTGTTTTGCGATTTCTATTACAGTAAAAAAAATTGTTTGTAAGCAAGTTATTTGTTATGTAAGGCTTCAAATTTGTTTTTTGACGCGAGTACTAGTATTGAAACCTGAGCAAGCGAAGGATTCTATTCGCTCGATTATACAGGGTTAGTTCTAATCAGTGAGCATCCTTTGAAAGGAATATTCAGTACATTAAAAAAAAACTTTTACTATGGGGCCAACATTGAAATCGCAAAAAATTAACAGCTGTTCCATACATTTTGCCCAAGGTCGATTAACTTTTTGTATGGAACAGATGATATTTTTATCGCGATTTCAAGATTGGCCCCATAGTAAAAGTTGTTTGTTTTGATGTACAGAATATGCCCTTAACCACTCGCTTCGATCTTGGTTCAAATATAGAATCCTGAGCGTAGCGGGGGTTTCAAAGGTACGACACGCAGAATAACTTTACTGTGCAGCTGAGCGAAACATACAACTTTACACCTCATTACAGCGAGGAAAATGCTAGAGTTTTTTTTCATGCAGTCTTCGTGCTGGCCGCTTATGTATTAAACTTCTGTGTGTACTTGGCTGGTTACTTTATGTATTTTCAGTAAACTGGCTGAAAGGTTCGTATTTTAATAACTGGAATAAAAGACGGATTTAAATCAAGAGCCATAGATGAATCACGAGCAAGTGAAGGATTCTAACGACTGAACCACGACAGTAGGGAGTGTTTCATGATGATTGAATCACGAGCGTAGCAAGTGATTCAATTGTTAGAAACCTGAGCGAAGCGAGTGATTCATGGCCCTCGATAGAAATCCGTTTTATTCAAGAGTTGCATACTATACTTTATACCATGACTATGAGAAAAAATGCTTGGAGTTACTTTGCGCGATAGAATCCGGAACGAGGATATTCGCCAAAGAACCAAAGTTACCGACATAGCTCGCAAAGATTGCAAGTTGAAGTGGCAATGGGCAGGCCACATCGCTCGAAGAACTGACAACCGATGGGGAAGAAAGGTTCTTGAGTGGCGACCGCGAACCGGAAGACGCAGCGCAGGAAGGCCTCCCACTAGGTGGACCGACGACATTGTAAAAGTCGCGGGCAACCGGTGGATGCAAATGGCAGGTTGTCGTACAGTGTGGCGGTCTAAGGGGGAGGCCTTCGTTCAGCAGTGGACGTCTCCGGGCTGATGATGATGACGATGAGAAAAAGATTTAGTCGAAGTTTGAAATATAATGAAGAAAAAAGGATTCGTATTTGGGAGGATTGTATCGAGTACTAATATGGATAGGGGGCTACCTTATCCCTATCAGTACTCGATACGATAGTACAGCGGAAATATATTAGAGATACAGTTTACAACAGCTGGAAATTAACTTGCATTGAATATGACATTGTTTTACTTTATAGTTAGGTATATTTATTTAAAATAAATAATAATAATAATAAATATTGGGGGAAATTTTACACACAGCGCCATCTAGCCCCATACTAAGCAAAACTTGTATTATGGAAACCAGATATAGCAGAATACTTATATACTTTTTTTTGTTGTAAATACTTACTTATAATACATACTACAACCAGACACAAAACAAAAATCTATGTTAGTTACATACATTTTTGTCCTGGGTGGGGATCGAACCCACAGC
The DNA here is from genome assembly GCA_905404285.2 of Erannis defoliaria. Taxonomy (NCBI): domain Eukaryota; kingdom Metazoa; phylum Arthropoda; class Insecta; order Lepidoptera; family Geometridae; genus Erannis; species Erannis defoliaria. The sequence goes on along the minus strand of FR990090.1, from coordinate 1,949,386 downwards.
CTACAGCTCTGAAGGCAGACATGCTACCAACTGAGCTATAAGGCTGTCATATTATATCTAACGAAAAGACGTTACTAAGGAAGTGAATCGATCGTGGTAAGGTGTAGATTTATATTAAGTATACGGCTTTTTTATGGTAGTGAATCTGCCCTTGGTAAGGGTAGACCTATCTGCACCTTAAGTTATACTTAAGGTGCAGAAATAGGAAGAGCGATGATGAATGAGTTTGTTTACTCAAGCCGTGATGAAAATCTACAAAGTTTAAGATTAAACTTAAATTGCTTTTGCATCATCATCTCGAAGATTAATTACCTAATAAGAAATATGCATGTCTTTTAATTATTAAAAATAATAGAATAAATGGATAGTATCACATCAACGACCGGAAGACGTCCACTGCTGGACGAAGGCCTCTCCCTTAAAGGGAGGTGTTGCCATAATCCCCGCGCTTGGCAGGCGGCTTGGGGATCGCAGAATGGTTACCACCGTTAACTGAGAGGACGCTGCTGCCCGTTCTCCGGTGGTTCTGGATGCAGTTTTAGGACATACCCAGGTCCATGGATAGCATAACTGATTCTAAATTTTACATCGACAAAATTATTGAAATTGGTTGCTAAGGCTCTGAAATACAAGTGTTCAAAGTGTTTGGGAGGGAGTTATCTGCCCCTTTCTAGCAAAACACGTGCTAGTATAGAATTTGTTTGGAATCGTGGTCTTTGACGTCATAAACCTAGTATAGTGTCCTCCCTGTCTAACATTAAACTAGATTTTTTATAACTTCGTTATTTGTGCACGTATAAAAAAAATGCTTTTGATGATTTGTTTTGCTGCCAGTCAGAGCTTTAATGTAAGTCAATAAAAAAACACTTGCATATTCCCTAGGTAGATGCTTAATGTGGTCAATTCTTTAATTAAATAAATAAATAAATAAATAAATTCTGAAGGTTTAAGTTGACAGAACTAAACTTTCTAAAGTATTGCTGTCCTTAGCTAACATGCCTAGTAAAAAAGTGACAGCAATATTTTAATTAGTTTAGAACTGTCAACTAAAACCGTCACAATCGACAACATTATCGTTCTAATGGCCTAAGACTGCAGAACCACCAGAGGAGGGGCAGGAGAGGGGTGAAAAATATTCATTTTATACTGTTCACAATTCTGGCACTGCTACTGTTATGGGCAGACGTGATGCTTACCACCAGGCAAACGTTACGCTCAACTTTTTTTTTATTCGTGATAGGCTTTCGTTTGACCACATCGTGCCTGATGTTAAGCAAGGATGCAGTCTAAGATGGAGCACGCTCACTTAGTAGTAACCTGTTTACTCTGGATTTGAAGACGACCATATTGTACTTTAAGGAAAACACAGACTCTGGCAGAGAATTCCACAACCTCGCTGTGCGAATAAAAAATGTGTAATCGAAGCGCTTAGCTTCAACTCGTCACTCCAAAGCATAAAAAACTTAAAAATGTCAAAAGTATTCCCAAAAAAACGAATGTCCTCTTATCTATAGAATTATTCAAAGAATATTATAAAAGCCATCGGATTACGAAGAAAAATTCTCAGTTTAATTATAAGAGCCCATAAAATACACTCCCTGCTCTTGACCCACATATAGCAGCCAAGTGCGTGTTGAGCCGCGCGTAATAACGTGTTCAGTAGGTACGTAACTTTGTAGTCAAACTAAATATTTTGTAGAAGCCACTTGGTTGATAACTCAAAAGAGATTGACTTCTTTTATGCATCTACAGGGTGTAACTAATAAGTGTATAACTTTTTACCAACAGATGGAAGATATTATGGTGGTTAAGAAAATCTTAAATTGTGTTCCGTAAAAGTCGCTCGAGTTATTTGACATTTCGAGTTATTCGAGTAAGGTTCCAAATTAAGGATTTTTCCCGATCTATTTTTTTTGGGTAGTAGGCTTGGTCAAATGTACTATCGAATTAACACTGCCATTTTTGTGTCGCGAGTATAATTTTTGTTTAAGAAAAACATTTAAATCGGTTCAACTCAAAAATTATGAGACTTTTATAGAATTAATTTTGTATTTTTACCTGAATAAGCAGTGTACACTTATCCAGTCATTACGACAGACCTGTATAGATCGTCACTCAATCTACTACAATAAATGAAATAAATAAAAGCGTCCTACGCTACGATTGCAAATTTGTGGTCTCAATGTAGACATAGGCCTGATATCAAAGGGCTATGTTAGGCTTTATATTCACCACGCTGGTTTATTTCCAGATTGGTATTTCACTTACGCCGTTGTTAAATAATAAAAAATAACACCACAGACCAACCATTAGAGTATTAAAAAAGTTTTAAATTGTATGCGCGATGCGCGTGTCCAACTCGCATTTGGACAGTTTTATTTCTACTGCGCTTGGTAGGTACCTATAACCATAGGTATTACCGTTACTTGTTATTGTGCGAAAGCTGGCCGTTGGAACCCTAAAAAATCCATTCCGTATATCAAAAAGCGTGTTTCAAAAGAAATAATGACGTCGGAGAAATGCCCATCATTGTACTAAATTAAGTAAAAGAATGGAAAAGGTTTCTAGTTAAAAAAGTTGGGACGGAACTCTTGTGAGTTTGCAGGGAATGTTGGTATCTCGACGCGCGGAGGCCATGATCCTCATTAACACTGGACAGTTAGGGACGATAGCTCAGTTGTTAGCGTGTGTGCCATAGGACTAGGTATCTAAACTTTGTTTTTCATGGGTGTCCTATTTTGTAAACAACAATGTCGAACTTTTAGCCAATCACAGCTAGTTGTAATAGAATAAAGAGCTGTCATTGGTTAGAATTCACAAAATTGGACGACTAAGAAAAAGTCAATCAAGTAGAAAATCTACTATCAAGCACCCAAATTATTGTTCCGTCAGTCTAATACCTCACTACAATCGTTGGCGACAACTATAGCTATAAACCAGATGCTAAAACTATGATGCCAGGCTAATAATGTAATACGGTAGATAACTATTAAAAGCTTTTTAATATACTCAGACCTGGACCTGGGTATGTCTTAAAACTGCATCCAGAACCACCGGAGGACGGGCAGCAGCGTCCTCTCGGTTAACAGTGGTAGCACTCTGCGATCCCCAAGCCACCTGCCAAGCGTGGGGATTATGGCAACACCTCCCTTTAAGGGAGATGCTTTCGTCCAGCAGTGGACGTCTTCCGGCTGTTGATGTGAATATACTCAGACGGCACTGCCAGGTCTAACGCACTGTCTACAGTTTAAAGTTTGTGCGGACCTAACTGAGGTATTTTTGAAAGCGGATAAGTGCGCGTTTGACCACCTGAGGGTAAGGGTAATTTATTAAATTATTCTTCTTGCAAAATAAGATTTCAACTTATAAGTTACGTTTCAATGTAAATTTACCTTATTTTGTATTTTATGGTCACCCTACTAATCTGAGCGCACAGGACAAAGTTTTCAGTGGGACAATCTTCAGGAAATTCAAAGTGACGCAAAACGTTTCAGCATTTGTGCAATTAACGTCGACTGAAATTCAGGCGTTTCAAGGAGCAGCGTTTGAACTATGTATTTATTTAACTTGAGAGGGTTTTTAAATAAATCCGCCATATTAAGGGGGTTGACCAATGAAGCTTTCCCAAATGATGGCTAGAATTTTTGTCATTGAAAATATATAAATTATTATTATTTACGTCATAAATAGCAATTCCAGTTTGGTGGCGCATATAAATTGTGTAACAAACAGGTTTAACAATACTGAAAGGTATGTAACTATGTACTCATCATTATGAACAACTTTTACTATAGGGCCAATCTTGAATATGCTAAAAAACTGCTGTTCCTTAATTTTTATCCAAGGTCAATTAACTTTTTGTATGGAACGGCAGTTAGTGTTTCGCGCTTTCAACATTGGTCCCACCGTAAAAGTGGTTCATACCTAATGATGAGTACATCTACATACTCTTCAGTATTGTTTATTGTAGTATATTGTAACCATGCTCTCGGCTTGGTTTTGAAGCACGCGGTGGAAGGTGCATCCCGAATGGAACCTGGTATGCAGTTGTAGATCACTGGCTTAATAACAATAATTATACTGATCTCGCTGACGAGACGGTACGACGGGATTATCGGTTGGTCTTTCTATTTATTACTCCGATAATCTTACGTACTGTGAACCATACATGGATAAACAGGGCTCGTGTCGCTAAACGTCTAACAATATGTTCCGGCAGCCAGCCTCTGTAAGACTGCTTATAATCTTCAAGCACACCGTCATTCACGGCCGTGACGACCACGTACCGGAAGACGCAGCGTAGGAAGACCGACGGCATTGTGAAAGTAGCGGCCTAACGGTGGATGCAAATGGCAGGTTATCGTACAGTGCGGTGGCTAAGGGCTCCGGGCTGATGATGACGACACCGTCATTCATAGTGAGCTGAGGTCAAATACCTCACCCATCGAGCATACACATACTTAACAACAACATATTTATACGGTTATTCCCAGACACCTAAAGGACATAAACAAGTCAAGACCTTTGATTAAGGAAAACAAGATACAGCATGACGTAAGGCGTGGAGCCGACAACACGTCTTGAGCGCATAATACATTAAAATATAAGCAAGAAGCATAATATCTAATAAGTATATAAGTTCGTATAGGCTGAGCCCTAGTGTCTGTGACTAATTAGCTAATAAATGAGACTAATTATATGTGATGAAAAGTGTAGAAAAAGTTGTAAGAGATATTTACGAAGTTAAATTTAAACATCTAATTAAGTTTTGTGAATTACCTTTGGCTGTCATGCACATAAAAAACCAATAAAACACAAAGTGATTATATTTGTGTACAAAAAACTGTAAAGTGATTCAATGTAAACAATAATGCAAGTGTCAGTATAAATCATTGCATTAGACGTTCTTTTGTTGCCAAATATCAAACAAAGAATAATGTTCGTAAAAGTGGTAATCACCCTTACCTTGCTGGGAATAAGATGCAATACACAACTGCCGAAACTTAGACCAGGACAGGGCATTGTCGGGAATCCGTTGGCTCATTATAGACCTTGTAAAGGGAATGACGAAGTAACGGTGCAGTATGAAGCAGGGTTACCACCTGGTGAAGAGAATCAGTATAACTTGTTTGTGACTGGGGCTTTGCCAGCACACAGTAAAGTAAGCTTGCAGTTTGATTCGGAAGCTACTGTCACTTTGGTAAGTGTTTACAAACGAAGTTTAACTCTTCATAACTTTTTTTATGCATTTTGATTGTAACTAAACAGTAGCACACACATACACAACAACAGTACAACAACAACAGTAACAACAGTAGTGCAGTAGTTATGGTTGGTTTGATGTATTGTATATTAAACTGGTAAATCATTTAATAATTAAAAACACGACAACCCTACCATTAAAAAAAAAACACATTTTAAAATAGCTCAATAGCTGTACGATGTGAAATCTTAAAATAAAAATAAAAATGTAACATACTTTTATTCAATGATAATAAGAATAAGTTGATACATCTAGACACATATGTAGATTTTACTAATAATATTCCAACAATAAAATTAAGAACTATATACAAAACAAAATAATTAAATTAAATACCTATCCTGAACTAACCAAAACTATAAACTACAGGTAAAAAACTGCATTAAGGTCACTGTCTTCGGGTAGGGTACATAAAAACTAGCGACATTACCACGCTGAATGGCCAAACTTATTCTTTGGCCAAGGTAAGCGTCAGCTCTCTGATCAATATGTAACTATTTAAATTAATTAAATTTAATTTAATTATTATTTCATTTTATTGTGACATACTTAATGAAATTTGACGTGTAACTTTGGTGTTATCAATAAACGATTTGTATTTGTATTTGTATTTGTAAACATTATATTTTGCAGAACGATGAATCGAATGCAAGGATTTCAACAAGCGGAGATACATTCTACATACGGTTTTTCAAAAATGCTCCAAGCTTGAACGTACATGTAAAGGGACCTGCAACTGGATCTATTCCTTATGTTAAGGACATTATAGTCAATTCTTTGCAATTCTGTGAAGACCCTAAAACCGTAAGTACTATTCAATGATACCTACTTCGACCATAGACATAAAATCTTTTTTTTTATACGTTCAAGTGACGAGACGAGCAAGACGTTCGCGTCACGCCTGCCACTAACAGTAACAGCAGTGCCAGAATTGTGAACTTGCGAACACAATCCTGCGCCGAACTGCACTGCACTCGTTACCAAGAGATTTACCATGTAATATCTCTGGTAACATTGCCCTTCAAACCAGAACACAGTAATGCTTGCACACTACTGCTTGGCGGTTGAATAACTGGCAAAGGTGTGGTACTTCTCGAGGCGGGCTCTGCAGTAGAGTCCTACCACTACAAAAAATATACGAGGTACGACCCAGATTTTTGTGGGTGAGCAGATTAGGAAGAAACGTTATCAGCCTTGCTACGCCAATGAGAGCTAATCTTAATTTATAAACTTACTATCATCCCAAGCATTTTCTCCCTACGGCCGCGTAGTATCTACTTCAGATTATCATCCAGTCGTATGTCCGTCTCGTCCACTGATATCCTACTGACTTAGTAACGTAATCAGGTTTTCAATTACCATTCTGTGACCATTTTCGTTCTCATCTTATCTTTTAGTCGAGTGTTATTACTAACTCAAGTCCTTTAAACTTTGAAAATACCGGTACAAGCAATCATAGTTTTTATTAAAACGCCACTACAACAACAATAGACTACGTGGCTGTACAAAATTTCTACTTGTTACTTTAAATTTTTTGTTAAGTGGATCAATAACGACGAGATTATCCCACAAATGCTTTGAATGCTTTGAATTTGCGTACTTGTGGAGCCCATGCTATCTTTATGCGCTATACGCTTTCGAAACTATGTCGTTTTATGTCTACTTTTCTGGGTGCATTCGACTAGCATTCGGAGAACAAATGAGATCGCCTGATCTTATTTCTACCAGTAGGATAGAAAAAAAAGAGCTGAGGTCATCGAACGTCGAATGAGACGTCGAGTGTCCCATCTATGGACCCCATTGTAGTTTTCCGAATGCTGCCGCTTCCGCAATCTCAAGACAAACGTCTCAATCAGTGTTACACGTTTTGATCTACGGCGTAAAAATTAGTCAAGATGATGATAAATCAATTGTTACATTCATTCATCATTGACAGCCATGAAACGTTCACTGCTGGACGAAGGCCTCCCCCTTAAATAGAGGGGTGTTGCCATAATCCCCACGCTTGGCAGGCGGCTTGGACATCGCAGAATGCTCACCACCGTTAACCAAGAGGACGCTGCCGCCCGTCCTCCGGTGGGTCTGGTTGCAGTTTAAGGACATATCTACCCAGGTCCATTGGTTACAATTTATTCAAATGTTACTATTACAGGGTTACCTAGACTCCTTAATATTAGGCTACCAGCCTTCTGCTTCAGTATCCCTGACAGTTCCGGACGACTCATGTGGAAGACGCAAAGTGGAACACACGGAATTGATCGTGAGTGGGTCGCCAACCAAGCCTGGAGACTGGCCATGGCACGTAGCTTTGTACAGGTTTACCGGGGTTAGCCTTCAGTACATTTGTGGCGGGACGTTGATTTCCAAGACATTGGTGTTGACTGGTAAGCTTTACTCACAGTTTCATCTACGTAGTTTCAAAGACAATCAATTTACCCAGACCTATGGAGGCGTTTGAGGCCACTAGTCTCTCAAAAAATATGACAGATCATAATTGTTTTGCATCACCATTAATAGATATTATCTTTAGGGTGAAAATTGGGGCAGGCATCAGGCAAAACGTTTTGCAAGTCCACGCTGCGGTTTCTCTTCGTTAACTCAGTTTTTCCTTAATGTGGTCTATCTATTTCTGTGTGGGATGTCCTGGTTCTTTTTCCCGGGATTTTCTCTCAGAGATTAAACACTGTATTGCGCCGTTGCCGGTCAATAGTAAATGAAGGTCAGAATAGGTACCACCAGCACCATCGAAGCACTATCTGTACTATATTCTTGTTTTTTAACATAATTATAAGTAAAGTTTGTTGTTGTTGGTTTTGTATTTTCAAGAATCAAAGTAAGCCGTATTGTCCTGAATTAAACTTGAAAATAAAAAAATCATAGTTTAATTTTATTAGTCTGAAATAAAAGACAATACGGAGAGAATAATGGCAGTTCCGGTTAAAACACCTGGACAAGATAGGCCCTGGACAGGAAAGTTTCGCATAAAAGAGAAGGCATAAGGCTTATCCTTATGCAGTGGACTAAATCAACGATGAAAGGAAACTTTTAGTTTATTTTATTTAAAAAAGTATTAATTTTATTAATTATTAATTTCTCTTGTTAAAAGAACACATTACTCAGAGTTTTTTTAAAAACTTTTACAGCTGCACATTGCACAACGTTTAGAGGAGCTCCGGTCCTCACAGACACAATAAATGTGATTCTGGGGAAGTATAACTTAGTTGGTGGTGACATATCAAGCGAAGAACGACAGGTACAAGTTCATTATTTATATGTAGTCTATAATTACCTGAGGTCACCCTCGGATATTTTTAGCCCACGCCAGTAAATGTCACCTTGGCGCAGCGATCTCGCAAAAATATTTTTTTTGCTATAGTGACGAGACGAGCAACGCGTTTGCCTTGGAATAAGCATCACGCCTGTCCATAACAGTGCAGTGCCAGAATTGTGAACTAGCGAACAAAATCCTGCGCCGCACTGCACTGCGCTCGTCACCCTGTTTTTTTTTTAAATATACTTTCATGTGACGAGACGAACAAGACATTCGCCTGGTGGTAAGCGTCACGCCTGCCACTAACAGTAGCAGTGCCAGAATTATGAACTTGCGAACACAATCCTGTGCCCCACTGCACTGCGCTCGTCACCCTGAGATATTAGATGTTAAATCTCATCATACCCAGTAATTTCTCTGGTAACATTGCCCTTCAAACCGAAATACAGTAATACTTGCACACTACTGCAGGTGTGGTACTTGCCCAGTCGGACTCTGCAGTGGAGTCCTACCACTACAAAAATAGTATCACAGCCATATCACCATACCATATCAAAGCTTATCATGCCCAGCCCAGTAATGCTTGCACGCTACTTCTTGGCGATATAATAACAGGGAAAGTTGTGGTACTTCCCCAGATGGACTCTGCAATAGAGTCCTACCACTACAAAATCGTCGTGCAGATCCTTCTTCACAGCGTAGAACAGAACGATGAAGAAGAGACAGTACCGAACGATGTGTAGTCAGATGTTCTAAGTATGATCTCTTTTTACGGCTCAATTCCCTCACGTCAATGCCTTCTTAGATTAAAGAGGTGGCCAAACCACTGAACTGATTCAAATCGTTTGCCTATTTCTTTGTCTGTTTATTAATAAACCATGTATTATCTGTAAGTGAGCATTTTAATTTTTAGGTCCACGAAATCATAGTTCATGAGAACTTTGACCATAGGCTTCTGAACAATGACATAGCTCTGTTAAAGCTGAGATCAGAAGCTGTATACAATGACTACATACAACCAGCTTGTTTATGGAGTGCCAACGATTTCAAGAAGCTACCAACTGGTCAGGTGCATGGGACTGTGAGTATGCCTTACTTTCACTACTTTGTCTTCACACGGTTGGTTTCAAAAAGGCGTATTTATATCTCACTTGATATGAAGTAAGCGCGCACGCTGGTTGCATAAAACTGATACGCCTGCTACTAAATAAGGTGATATGTGAATGTGAATGGGTGATATTTCATTAAACTAGTACGGTGCCTGTTCACGTATTCTTAAACGAACGTATACATGTAACTTTCCTTACAATGCTTTCGTCCAATAAAAAATAAAAATGATGAGTTCTTGAAATTTTATCTAATGTTTAAATCACAAAGAACTCATTGACCCGAGACAAACAAAGACATCAGGATTGTGAAGATAAGAAATAAATAAGATTTTTAATTTTGATTACAGGTGATATTTTTTTACTGTTGTAATAAAACTCTGCAAAATGTACATAAAAAACGTTGTCCGCTTTGTAATACATTATGCTAGAGTAATGAAAACAGCAAAACGGATTGACGGACGAACTACGAGCATAGGGTCATCCCACACGTACCACAACCACAGAACAACAACAACCACAACACGTGGTTGGGCGTTTGTTTTGTATTGAAAATGAATAGTAGAATTTACACGTACCACATTTTGACGTCGTTATCGACCGCATGGTTGATACCAACCACATCGCAACCACATCGCGACCACGACGCAACCACATAGCAACCACAACGCAATCACCAGCTACACTGTGAAATAGCCGCCGGCCACATCGCAGATACAACGTTGCGTCGACGCAACGACAGTGCGCGCTCTATAAAAGCCAGAGTCGAACTGTGTCTGCACACGACGCAACCACATCGCAACTGCTAACGACAACGCAACCACATCGACATTTTGTCGGTACCACAACTCAACTGCAAAAGGCTGCAGCGACACTATTCACGCGTAGCCACTGTGTCACCACATTTTGTTGTTGCAATGTGGTGTGGTTGTGTTACGTGTGGGTTGACTCTAAGTTAGGATCCCGTTTAGTTAGGACGGCACAGAATTTTTAAAAACGTTTAGTCTGGCCATATGGTTAAACTAAACTTTTTTCTAGACTCGCCAATAGCAAAACCACCTGGCAGCCTTCCCACCACCTGATGAAGGTCAAGATGCTTCAAGGTCTAAATAAAAATCTTTTATCACCTAACAAAATGTAAAGACCTAGGTGGAGGACCAGGACGAAGTGTGTCTACAGCTTGATTAAGAAGCTGATGCTAAATATTAACAGCAGTTAAGGAATTCCCAAGAGGATCAGACGTAAACTGAAAATTTGTAAATATTTTATAATTTTTTCAGGTCGTGGGCTGGGGTTTCGACCAGACAGACACTCTATCCAGCCAGCTTCAACAAGCAAAACTGCCCAAAATCTCCGAGTCGACTTGCCTCAAGAGTAACCCTGTCTTCTTCTCCAGAATGCTGAATGATCATAAGTTTTGTGCTGGATATCATAATGGTAAAAATCTTTATAACAAATCTATTTAACGGCCTTATTTGTTCGTTATGTTATAATAGACTGACCATTACTAGCTAAAATTTGAATCATACAGTCCAATAGTAGTAAAAGTTATTAATGTGTACATAATGATGATTAAAAGAGGTAAACTTTACCCTAGGATACTCTTTCGGAGAATTTTGTGTTACTATTAATTTAAACCCACTAGGTGGACCGACGACATTGTAAAAGTCGCGGGCAACCGGTGGATGCAAATGGCAGGTTGTCGTACAGTGTGGGGGTCTAAGGGGGAGGCCTTCGTTCAGCAATAGACGTCTCCGGGCTGACGATGATGATTAATTTGCAAAAGGGTTTATAGGGCAGGAGCTTTAAGTTTAGACATTTCCACTTTCACTCGTTCACTTGCTCGGTTATCGAATTATGTAATTTATACATCGCGTTGCAGTAATATCTTCGCAATCAATAAATAATTACGACTCGCATTGAAAATTTATAATTAATTTATATTTTATTTATATTTATAATTTAAATTACTTTTTCTTCAAGGTACCTCAGCTTGTAACGGTGACAGCGGCGGTGGTTTCCATATTTTCGTTCCCGACACGTCAGGAGACACAGCGGCTAACGCTACAGGGACGTGGCATGTCCGCGGCATCGTGTCGACCAGTGTGGCACGGCAAGACGCGGCTATCTGCGACCCGACGCACTTTGTCTTATTCACCGACGTGGCCAAATACAAAGGATGGGTGACGAAATACATGAACTAAGGACTACAAAGTGTATTTAAAATTGCCAACTGAAAAAGTTCTTTGCTCAATTATTTTACTATTTTCAATTAAATTTAAACCACTTTAGAATAAAACAAACATATCGATTTTTATACAAACACGCGAGTGTTTTTTATTTTATATTGTGCCTAATAATTAATTACTCATATTTATCCAATCATGTCCAATGTCCATGTTGTGCCCGTACCGGTTGTCGTTGGGAACGATACTCTCGAAGCTGTTGACCACTACAACTACCTTGGACAGATTGTTCAGTTAGGTAGGTCCAACTTCGACAAAGAGGTCGCCCGAAGAATCCAACTCGGATGGGCGGCGTTCGGAAAATTGCGTAATATCTTCTCGTCCTAAATCCCGCAGTGTCTGAAGACAAGGGTATGCGACCAGTGTGTGTTGCCATTGATGACATATGGAACTGAAACGTGGTCTTTAATTGCTGGCCCTTTGGAGAAACTTAGAGTCACGCAACGGGCAATGGAGAGAGCCTATGCTCGGAGTTACTTTGCGCGATAGAATCCGGAACGAGGATATTCGCCAAAGAACCAAAGTTACCGGCATAGCTCGCAAGGTTTGCAAGTTGAAGTGGCTATGGGCAGGCCACAACGCTCGAAGAACTGACAACCGATGGGGAAGAAAGGTTCTTGAGTGGCGACCGCGAACCGGAAGACGCAGCGTAGGAAGGCCTCCCACTAGGTGGACCGACGACATTGTAAAAGTCGCGGGCAACCGGTGGATGCAAATGGCAGGTTGTCGTACAGTGTGGCGGTCTAAGGGGGAGGCTTTCGTTCAGCAGTGGACGTCTCCGGGCTGATGTAATTTTATGGCTCATTATACGCTTTTGACCAAAATGTAGGTACCAAAGTACATGTTATGTAACAGAAATAGCACTCATCTATTTAGACCTTGAATGCAGCTAACTTCTACCAGAATCGTTTTAGTTATTTTATAAAATTCGTTTTTTTACAGACGTACCTGGTATGGGATAGTTGACTATGAATCTATGAACACCTAACGTTTAGACGTGCGTTATTTGAGTACAGTTAATTATTATTTCGGTCTGTTAATAAAACAAAGTAATATGATTTTTCTTGTAATACCGTAGTACATAAATAATTTAAGTAAACAATTGGATTTTAATTTCAGTTTTAATGTCTTAGCGGCCAAACAGTGGAATTCGATACCTGAGAGAGAGGAACATGGTTATAGAATATGCTTGGAGTGTGTGTAGGTACATAAGTCTTTATTGTACATACAATGGTTACCATTGTACTTATCATTGTGAACTAATTCTGTAGTGGTAGGGAAGTAAGTTTGCCAGTTATTCAACCGCCAAGCAGTAGTGTGCAAGCATTACTGTGTTCCGGTTTGAAGTGCAATGTTACCAGAGAAACTACTGGGTATGAAGAGATTTTACATCTAATATCTCAGGGTGACGAGCGCAGTGCAGTGCGGCGCAAGATTGCGTTCGCAAGTTCACAATTCTGTGACTGCTACTGTTAGTGGCAGGCGTGACGCTTACCACCAGGCGAAAGTCTTGCTCGTCTCGTCACTTGACAGTATAAAAAAAAATAGGGTCAACCACATAACCAAGGAACAAATCTGCTGTTTCTTATAAAAATTTAATTGTCTCTTGACAAAATATATGAACCAGTTGATATATTATATAGAGATTTCCGGTCTTTAATAAAAGTTTGTCAGATTGATGAGTAGTTACAACCCCATATTTAAACCTATATGATTAAAAATCACGAGAAATATCAGCTGTTCCATACAAAAAGTTCATTAATCTAGACAAAATATAATGGAACAGATGATTTTTCTCGATTTTAAGTTTGGCCGCATACTATTTTCTCATAATACAAAAAAAATTTTTTTTTTAATTACTAACCATATACTTACTATACTACTACTTACTTTACTATATACTTAATTAAATTTTTTTTTGTTTTTTTTTTCATTTCTTTTTTTTTGTTATTTTTTCATTTCTTTTTTTTTTGTTTTTTTTCTTCATTACTGAGTATGTAGGTTTATGTCGGTCTATCTAATGGTCATTAGGTCTCCGTTTGCGTTGAATCGCTAGCAATAATTAAAAGCTTAGGACATTTCCCATACGCCTAATGGTAAAAAAACCTTATACCTCGAACTAGGCCAAGGCAGAAGGCAGAGGAAGGGTTGTTATATTTCCACAATCCCCACGCTCGGGCAGGTGGCTTGGGGATCGAAGAATCATCATCATCATCAGCCCGGAGACGTCCACTGCTGAACGAAGGCCTCCCCCTTAGACCGCTACACTGTACGACAACCTGCCATTTGCATCCACCGGTTGCCCGCAACTTTTACAATGTCGTCGGTCCACCTAGTGGGAGGCCTTCCTACGCTGTTCTTCGGTTCTCGGTGTTTCGGTCTTCCGGTTCGCGGTCGCCAATCAAGAACCTTTCTTCCCCATCGGTCGGATCGAAGAATGCTTAACACCATTAACCGAAAGGACTCTGATGCCCTTCCTATGGTGGTTATGTATGCACAATGCACATCTATGACATACCCAGGTCCAAAGATCTTAAAGGGTATAAAATGCCAAAACATGTCAACCTCTATTATGAACGAAATAAATTGGACGAAGCGGGCTTGTTTAAAAACATAGAGATCGCGGGGTCATCATTTGCACCGGACAACAATTAAAACAATAAAGATTAAGTTATAATAATGGATATCACAAGTCAAGACCTTTGGTAAAGGAAAATAACACAGGGTGAAGTAATGTGTGAGTGAAACGACTCGTCTAAGTGCTCAATTGTATTTTTTTAATAACAAGAGAAAAAGTGGCAAAGTGAAGTGTTGATATTATATAAAAAGTACAAATCCGACTAAAAACTTGTAGGCTTGTGTTTGTTTGCACTCGGTCCCGTAACGACTGTACATAATTTTGATGTAAATGTACACACATACGCTTGTTGTTGTTGTATATTTAGGCTATTTGATCCCACTGCTGGGCAAAAGCTCGGCCCCGACTTTTCCAGTTTTGGCGACTTTGTGCTGTAAGTAGGTAACCACATTTTTACAATACAATAAACATTTGTTCAAGATAAAAACACAGATCTACACACAAAAAGAACACAAACAATAGTTAAAATACAAACCACATTTTTTTTTATCGAAGATGTCTAATTCACACATACGCTTATTAAAAAACATAAATATGCTAGTGTGTTTTTATTGTAACTAGTGTGAGCTGTGATTGTTTGAAATAATAAATAATGTAATGTGATTATCTGTGGAGTTGTCCGTCCATGAATGTGGTGCAGTCAGACTAGAAAATGATGGTGCATGTAATTTCGGCAAATTGGGAGCACAAATAATAAATAACCCATAAATAATGATCTTATTTATTATATTTCATATTAAGATTTCATATTTAAGAGAGAGAACTCAAATATGTAACCTCGGTAGAGGTTACATATTTGAGCCGTTTGGTGTCGAGACATTGGGCCCGTGGGGACCGGGAGCTCATCATCTTTTCAAAAACATATCCGAGCGCCTGGTCGACGCGACGCGTGATCAAAATGCTGGCGTTTATTTGGCTTAACGCATAAGCATTGCCATCCAGCGTGGCAATGCCGCCAGCATGCTGGGTACTAGGGTGGAGCGCTCAATGTATGAAAAAATTTTTTTTTGGGAATTTCGATTTTGCGGGGTGCTTAAAAGTGGCCAATTAGCCTAATTATAATGTATGCAAAATATTATTTAAATCAAACCATGGGAAGTATTGCCACCAGGCTCCCAAACTTTTGGAAAATATCAAAATTCTCGATATTTCCGATAGGCTATAATATACTTAACTAATAACGATTACTTTGAGATTTCTTTTATTTGAGTTATTAATAACATACACAATAATAAAAAATAATAAAAATAACATAATTTCTAGCAAAATAATTGAAACAGAATTAGCCAATTTCGTCTAAAAATCGCGTGGTGGCGGGAATTTGGGAGATGCATTTCGCCCCCGCACAGGTCAGGGGTGAGGGGCGGGTGGCTTGACCTTGAACTAGCAAGTGTAATTTAGTGTGATTTGTGAATTATAATTGATCGCACGCTTTTTTGCATTCTTTTCTCAAGTGTTTAGCGAATGTAAATCACGGCGGGAGCGCGCGTTTATAATGAGTTTACGAAGTGGAAATAAGTGTCCAATATTTGTTAATGGACAGGAATTACCTCAGAACGTACTACCTACTTACGAGGATGTTATCAGGTATTATTTACTTGTTACACAAAATATACAACAGCGCCAAGATCGCGTCAAAATAACAGCGGAAACCGTTGCTACTGAAATCGAAAAGATTTGGACGAAGGCTTCCATTCCCTTTGTAGAACATCGCACCATTGTAGCTCGAATAAAAGCATATCACGATAAATACCGCTTAAGAAACTGTGTTGATGGAACCGGGGTCAAAATACGTGGGCCATATATCTTTGAAGTCCGGGAACGCTAAAGCAATATCTAAAAGTCTATGTTCCTTTTTTGTGGAAAATTCAATTAGTCCGACTAATATTCTGGCTATCGGTTGTGATGGGACTGTCGTTAACACGGGAAACAAGGCGGGAATTATAAAACTGATCGAAAACCAGCTACAACGTCCACTCCAATGGCTAATATGTCAACTGCACGCAAATGAACTGTCTTTACGACATCTATTTGAGTACTTGGACGGCTCTACCACGGGTCCAAAAAGCTTTAGTGGGCCGATTGGAAAGTCACTAAGCAATTGCGAGTTACTTCCTGTTAAATAATTCAACGCTATAACGTGTGGCTTACCGGATATAACAAAGTGCCGCGATGATCTGAGCACAGACCAATTGTATCTTCTGGAAATGTGTCAAGCGATCAGTAAAGGCGAGTGCGACGAGAGATTGGCAAAACGCAGGCCTGGAAAAAATTGTCATTCAAGATGGCTTACAACGGCAAATAGTATCCTCCGTCTCTACATAGCGACTGAAACCCCAGCTGAAAATCTGAAAATACTGACAGAGTTCGTAATTAAGGTTTATGCTCCCATGTGGTTTCGCATTAAAACTCACCCGAGCTGCATTCATGGCGCCAAACATCTATTTGACACAATTCAACTCTCACGATACCTTCCGGACCAACTCAAGAAGGTGATAGATCCGGTTATACAAAGAAACGGCTATTTTGGCCATACAGAAAATATCCTGATTGCGATGTTAGCAGATAACCGGAAGCACATCAGAGAACTTGCACTGAGAAGGATTTTGAAGATACGTGATGGTTCTACTGGCCTCACTCCTTTGCGAGTCTTTAAAGTACCAAAATTTTATTCCGAAGCACAGGATTTTACAGAACTCGTGGCCTGGGACAAACCATCTGAACCACCTTTCACCAAAATTTACTCTACCGACGTCATTCTTGCGGCTTTGATGGATCCCGATAAAAATACCTCAGAATTATTGCAGGTCTTTCAGGATATCCCTTGTCACACTCAAGGAACAGAAAGATGCATAAAATTAGTCACGGAATCTTGCGCTGCTGTCTGTGGACAAAACCAACGAGAAGGCTGGATCAGGAACAAGATAAAATCGTTTCAAATAATGCCATCGTTCAACACTAAAAAGGAGTACAAAATTGAATAAATTTAAGACATTTCACAATTTTAATTTATATTTAAAAAACACGAATATCTCTGTTTTGTTGATTTATTTTTGTTATTTCACTTGTATTTCATTACTATATTGTCTTGATTTCAAAAAAAAATATTTAGAAGAGCACTTTTATATTTTTTTAATAAACCATTATTTTTCCTAATTATTTCAATGCCGTGGTGGCAATACTTCCATCCATTTTACGAGTTTACTCCCATATTAAGTTTTAATCCTAATATTAAAACGCAACTTTCCCGCACACCGCCTTTTCGAAAATTCGAAAAAAAAAAAAAAACACTCCACCCTACTGGGTACGCTGCCGACTGGTAGTGGGTTTGAGCATTTGGATTGTCTCTAGACTTCATCGGTCTGGATACAATCCTTTTGTTTTTTGTTGTGTAGTAGGCTAAGTAGTCTTTGTAGTTTATTGTAGTTAATAAAAATTTCATTTAATTACATAATATAATTATGTAGAATTACATTCTAATTATCTAACTTAAAATAAATACTTAAAACTAATTATTTTTTCAGAATTACAGAAGTAAATAAAGAACACAATGTTCCCAAAAGTACTAATCATCCTTACTCTCCTGTATTACTTAGCCGTGGATGGCATAAGCAACGTGGTTCAATACAAACCTTGCGAGGGGTACGATGAAGTATCGTTGCAGTATGAGCAAGGATCTGGAAAATGGTATCGTTTGCTTGTGACAGGTCAATACGGTGTTTTGCCAGAAGGCAGTAGAGTGCACTTAGAGTTTGACACGGAAGCTACTGTTGCTATGGTAAGGGACTATCATCATTGTTAGCATGAAGTAGAAGGGCAACCACCTTACGTGTATCTATTTATTGTCTCTCGAACGTGTACTAACTTGCTTTCGTTTATTTACCACGAAATAGTTATCATCTCATATTTTACACAGTTTTACACAATAAATATTTCATTTCATTTCGTGACGTTATAGTTTACAGGCTTTGTTTTATGCACAGTTTTTTGTCTATATCTGTATATTTTTATGAATAAACAACGTGAAAAAGGTGTAGTAGTAGTGAAGGGTATGTAAGTACTCATGAACGACTTTTACTAAGGGGCTAATCATGAAATCACGAAAAAAAACAGATGTTCCATACAAAAATGCCAACAGCAGGCTGATGTTGGCAAAACTTCGTACGAGCATGGGGTATGTTCATTTATGGTCTTGGGTATGTATTGGCATAAAATACACTCATAGGCAGCGACTGTGATAATGGAATGGACGGGCCCAGCTCTTGCGAATCGTTCAAAATTAACAAGACAACACAATCAAGCATACCTAGCTAAAAGTATACATATTACATTTGCCGGAAAATAGAGATAGCGAATCTAATTACTGCATGACAAAAAGAGAACACATGTACATGAATTAGAAAATTGTATTGTTGTATCGTACGGCTCGCATGTCGCAAACGCAGAGTATGACTGAAGCGAGTAGAGAGCCGGCTCTCAACACATAGTCTTCAAAATCCGTGCGCTTATTTCCCGTCCATTCATCTTATCATTGTCGCTGCTCATAAGTACCAAATCAGAGATGAGCTCAAGACCTTTTCAATGTGTTCTCAATCGCATGCTTATTTCGTTTGTGAATGGTAAATATTTAATTATTTATTGAACACGGCACATAAATGCATAAGCGTACAAAAAGTAGACTTAATGCTAAAGCATATTCTAGTCGTCCCCATGGTTAAAGAGATGGGTATGTAGGCGTACAAAATAAAATAATAGTCTAGTCTAGAGCATTGACACTAATAAAATGTGAACGAATTAATAACTCAATAAAGATCTAGTTTAAAACATGTATATAATTAATAATTAAATAAATATACGAGTGATAGAGTGGTTACAAAACTAGAGCTGATTTTAAACAATAGTCACGCGCATGTTATTGGAATATCATGATGAATTTTAGTAAAATGAACCGCTAGCATCACTGTGATCGTGAGCGAACAACTTGTTCGTATCTTTACTCTGTTGTCAGGCTAGATGACTGATGTTTAAATCGTTGAAACCAATAGCTTTGATGAAGAATTTAAGTAAATATAGTAAGGTAATTGAAAACATTATTTAAATCGGTTAATAATGTTCTGATATATGAGCGTTTAAAGTTTTTGTTAGAGACAAGTCTGTCCCTTTCCCACAAAACAAAAAATGACGTAACGCCTTACTTGTCAGAATAGAATTTATATGGCGTCCTGAGAAGTGACGTCACGATTTGCTGTTTCGCCTCTCTGTCTAGCATGATATTAAAATGCTTATAAGTTGCTTATTTTTGATCAGATTTTAATTTTCTTTTCATTAATCAGCTATATTTATGGGCCACATTTGAATAGGACAATCAAAAAAAACTTGTCATCTAGCCTATTATCCACAAACATTGGGGTAAGCGAGAGTCCTTGCTGAAGTTAATGATATATACTTATACCTACACATACATGCCGATAAGCAGTATCTACTTAAAGAACTTGGCAAGCGTAGGTATAAGATGCAGTGCTGTGGTAAAGCGGAGTAATGAACTGAACGCCACTGGTGATAAAATTGATAATAGTATGCGGGGATTTTTTGCAGTCATTTTTATACATAATATTATAGTTTTACAAACAAATAACCGGGCCACCAGAAGCTTTGTCAATGCGTTGCCTATTCTTCAGGGTAAGGATTCTATTAACATTTTGATTAGCGACCTAGACTGTAAGCGTGCTATACTTACACGGCACGCCTTTCCACAGAGCTGCTGTGGCGAACGGGACGAGTTTTTCATGTATCTACATATATACAAGTCTTTACATCAATGACCAAATGAGAAATAGGATGTATTTTTCAGTGATGTCAACTAAAAACATTTGGAAAAAAACACCCATATGAGAGAGAGAGAGAGATGACCCTTTGGCTCTATTTACTATCTTAAGTTGAAGATGGGATTTTTTTAAACATAAGGTGTTGTCTCATCGTAAAGAATTTTAATTTGCAGTCAGATGCATCAGCAGCAACAATCGCGTTAATTCCGGGAGCGTTCCAGCTATCGTTTGTGAAAACTGTACCGTTTATAAATATACTCGTATATGGCCCCGAAAATGGACCCATTCCTTACATCAAAGGCATTTACATCAACACTATTCCTTTTTGTAGAAATCCTAGAACCGTAAGTACAAAACATGGTATCAAAGCAGGCAAACGTTACCCTAACTTATCGTGCTGTAAATAATCATAGCTGTAATGGTTTCATACATTTAACCTCTGCAACAAATGGAAAAAACTACTTGCAAAAATGTAAGGATGTTGGTACTGATTTTAATATTATTTGGCAGAGACTTTCGGTACTCAATTCTAAACAATTCAGTGTCAATTGGCCTCATACTTGAAGTTGTGGGAGGCAATAATGTATGGCATGATATTGTACGGCATAATAATGCACAGCATGATAATTGGTGTACATGTACATCGAATATCATGCTGTGCAATATCGTGCCGTGCAATATCATGCTGTACATTATCGGCTCCGCTCAATAATTTACACCCCGATTTTATACAGCATGATATTTGATGAACAAGTACATGAATTCCTTATTTGTGTAGCAGTTAGGTTCAGGTATTTTTATTTAATGTCTATTTTAGAAATGTACTCGGATTATTGGCTGTACAATATAGGGCCGTACTTTATAGACACGATCCGATAATGGACGGCCAGTATTATACGACATGGATTGTACAGCATGATATTCGATGTACATGTACACCAATTATCATGCTGTGCATTATTATGCCGTACATTATCGTGTCGGCAAATATCATGTTGTACATTAGAGACACCCGAAGTTGTTCACAATAAGGAGCACCTTAGCTTTTTTGGCTTCCCTTCTTTTCTTTTTCTTTGGCCTAGTATAATATACTACCGTTACGTGTATAACCTATACCCTCTATAATATTCTTCGTCTACCTACTTAAAATTTAATATTAATACTACAGGGTTACCTAGACAGTGAATGGTCCTCTCGAAACCGAGATCAAGTAAACAACATAAATCAACAAAACAATCAGTCTTCCGTTTCGGCATTCCCGAATGCCCCGGAAAACTCCTGTGGAAGACGCAAAGTGGAACATACGGAGTTGATCGTGAGTGGGTCGCCGACCAAGCCCGGAGACTGGCCGTGGCACGTGGCTTTGTACAGGTTTACCGGGTCTAGCTTGCATTACATCTGTGGCGGGACGTTGATTTCCAAGACATTGGTATTGACTGGTAAGGACTTAAAACAAAATTACAATATTATATTTTTTATAAACAGCACATAGAGTACTGAATATACCGTATTGTATTCAATTTATTAATGTATTATTATTATTATTTCTGCCCCCGCAGAATACGATAGGGACAGCTGCAGCTCAGGACGATTATACCTACAAAAACCTTGACTAAATCGACGTTTCGTATTCCCCTGGTTTCTCCTCCAAGCCAATCAATAAGTTTTTGGCATTAAAATTTAAGAAATAGTTATAGTTTTTTTTATGTTTAGGTCTGTCTGTACTCCTTTAAAAACTTTTCAAACTTTTCGCGACTTTTGGAGGGTCATATTTTCTTCAGTAATCAGTTAATGAAAAAAAAGAAAACGAAGGGACATACCTATAGCGGACCTAGATTTTAGTACAAAAACTCATTGCTCTAGAGGCATTATCCAGGAAGAAAATAGGGGAATACGGTTGTATGGAGAATCGCAGATAAGATTCCCTCTTAATCTGACCGCTAAAACGTACCAGGGCACGACATCGTACCTTTCCATGTTGCCGGCGCTGCACCATGGAGATATGTCCTAGCCCTAATATCGTTATGCATTTTACCCAGTTTGTTGTATGTTTATCAGCTGCCCATTGCGTCACACTTAGAGGAGCTCCGGTTTTCACGAATACAATAAATGTGATTCTTGGGAAGTTTTATCTTACTGGTGGCGACATATCAAGCGAAGAACGACAGGTAAGTATTCATGGACCTATGTTATACTTTTAATCCATTTAAGTCGTGGCAGTCTATAGTAAGATGCCGCTCGACTCGAAGTTGTGAGGTTATCAATTTTGGTTGATGTGGGTGGGTTCCAAACCGGGCCCATACCAATGAGCTCTTTGGAATACAATTGATGTACGGATTATACCATTGACTTTTTGGTGAAGATAAACTGCTGAAAGGAAATTCAATGATGTCACATAATTATGTTACTTTGCGCGATAGAATCCGGAACGAGGATATTCGCCGAAGAACCAAAGTTACCGACATAGCTCGCAAGGTTTGCAAGTTGAAGTGGCAATGGGCAGGCCACATCGCTCGAAGAACTGAAAACTGATGGGGAAGAAAGGTTCTTGAGTGGCGACCGCGAACCGGACGACGCAGCGTAGGAAGGCCTCCCCCTAGGTGGACCGACGACATTGTAACAGTCGCGGGCAACCGGTGGATGCAAATGGCAGGTTGTCGTACATTGTGGCGGCCTTCGTTCAGCAATGGACGTCTCCGGGCTGATGATGATAATGATGACATAACTATGTAAATCCATCAAAAAGCAACTAGGACAGCGTAGTGGATAATGGTCCATTCGCCCTTTGAGACTTACGTTCAGCAAATGCTGATTACGCTTATTCTATTTTCAGGTCCATGAAATTGTGGTTCACCCGACCTTCGACCATTGGCTTCTGAACAATGACATCGCTCTGCTAAGACTGAGGTCAGAAGCTGTATACAATGACTACATACAACCAGCTTGCTTATGGCACAGTGATGATTCCGAAAAGTTACCACCTGGACTGGTGCATGGGACTGTAAGTATATCTTGCATTTGTTACTTTTCATTCATTTGGGTATAGTTTTCATGCTACTCTTGTGCAAAGTGAGCCTGGAGAACTTACTGTGTCCACTTTGAATGAAAATCTGCTTTAATAGCTCATCATTTTATTATTATACTGTACAAAATATACCACAAGAACACAAAAAATAGCATAGAAGAAAGCATAGATGCTGACTAAATAGACTTGTATTCTGATACGAGACCTTAAGACAATGATTTCTATGTCTAGATACGCCTGAGTTAAGAAATCGTAAGACTAATTTCTCTTTGACAAAAGGACAACGCCATCTCTCGGGTTTCGCGGTCACTACGTGCAGCGCCAGTAAGGTGTGGTAGAAGAAGCGCAAGCTAAAAACGACTTACCTATTACCTAAAAATAAAAGTTTTTATGTAAAAGCAAGTTTAGTTTAACTTTAAATGTTGACTTAGTGGTCATAAGAAACGCCACCTTTTGTTTACTGCACTTTGAAATGTAATTCGTACAGCCCTTCACCACACAGTTTGGCATTTTGCTCTCAAGTAATCACGTCGGACGTGCGTCGCAGATTGTGCTGGCATCGGTGTCAATGCGTTTCTTTGACACCGACAAATGGGCGACATTTCAAAATGGCGTTCAACCCGTCCCCACTATGTATGTCTATGCCCTAAGAACGATTTCGGTAGTCCACATCAATCTAGTAATATACTAAGTAAAAGAACCATTATGATAAAACCTTGGCTTAAATGTATCAACAACAAATTGCACCCGAGGAACACCACACAGAACCATGAATGGCAACTAGTCTGAAACCGGAATGAGTTACAATTGTCACTTCAATGCCACCTAGGCAATAAAGCACAACATCGACATCCTCTTCCCGTAGTAAGAGCCTGCTAACAAATAACTTGTAGGCTTGAGACGATTGAAAATTTGAGCTCCGATCATGAAATCTAAAGTCCTAGAGGAAGACAACACCGAGTAGCGTGTGCTGTCGTTAGAGGAAATGTTTATAAGAGATAACATGCAGAGAGCTGTCCTGAGACGAGCGAGGGCGTCATGCTGTAGGCTTCGTCACATTTCACAAGGGATGCCAGTAGACTCACCAAGCTACTCTACTGAAGAATTCTAGCGAATACAATAGGCTAGATGACTGGTTTTTTTTATTGCCCTATTAAAATGTGGCCCATAAATATAGCTGATTAATGAAAATAAAATGAAAATCTGATCAAAAATAAGCAACTTATAATAATTTTAATATCACGCTAGACAGAGAGGCGAAACAGCAAATCGTGACGTCAGTTCTCTGTGCGCCATATAAATTCTATTCTGACAAGTTAGGCGTTACGTCATTTTTTGTTTTGTGGGAAAGGGACAGAGTTGGCTCTAACAAAAACTTTAAACGCTCATATATCAGAACATTATTAACCGATTTATTATTTCAATAAACATACTATATTTATTTAAATTCTTCATCAAAGCTAGCTATAAACATCAGTCATTTAGCCTATTCCAATTGACTTGCCTGCACCCAAATAAAGTCTGATATTTTTTGGAGATTTAGCCCCCGCACTTTTTTTCAGGTTGTGGGCTGGGGTTTTGACCATACTGACACTCTAGCCAGCCAACTTCGCCAAGCGAAAATGCCTAAAGTCTCAGAGTCTACTTGTCTTAAGACCAATCCAGTGTTTTTCTCCAGAATGCTGAATGATCAAAAGTTTTGTGCGGGATATCAAAATGGTAAGAACTTTAGTAAATTCTGTCCGTTATATCCCTTCTTATTTTATATATTTTGTTCCGCCAATAATGAGTTAAATTAAATCAATTAAGCACTGATTTGAAAGCATACTGACTACTGAACGAATCGATGTAATACACAATAATAAAATTTTGCGTTTCTAAGATTAGTCTTCTTCTTCAACAGCCGGAAGACGTCCACTGCTGGACGAATGCCTCCCTGTTAATAGGGAGGGGTTGCCATAATCCCCACGCTTGGCAGGCGGCTTGGGGATTGCAGAATGATCACCGCTGTTAACTAAGAGGACGCTGCTGCCCATCCTCCGGCGGTTCTGAATGCAGTTTTAGGACATACCCAGGTCCAAATAATAATATTTAATATACTTGTAAGAATAAATCTGAAATCGTTAACAATAACAATCTAGCTACAAAGAAAAAGCATTCGACGCAAAACTCAACAAAATTTTATAAGATGATTGCTTACCTGCTAAGTATACCTTGGATGAATGCATTAGATACTTTTCATATCATAAAATGCACCTAATAGATAGCGGGCAAAACTGCGGAGCCCTGCCAGATAAATGCCAATCGGGAACTGAACCACAACTTTACCTAAAAGTACGGAACTCTCCTGTACTACTCGTAAAACTTCTGAGAGCAAGAAATTTACGCGTACAGTACAAAAATAATAGATTAAAAATAAGAATATGCATTTTGAACATTTTTGATTCACAAATAATAAAGAAAAAGACGTCAATGCAAATAATACATTATCTTTGAAGGTACGTCAGCTTGTAACGGCGACAGCGGCGGTGGTTTCCATGTTTTCGTGCCGGACACGTCAGAAGACGCCGTGGCAAACGCAGGGACGTGGCATGTCCGCGGCATCGTGTCGACCAGTGTCGCACGTCTAGATGCGCCTATCTGCGACCCGACGCACTTTGTCTTATTCACTGACGTGGCCAAATACAAAGATTGGATAGCGAACTATATGAACTAAGAATCAAGCAAACGCTTACTTCTTGGTAACAGTTTAAATCACGAAGTTATAACCAAATTTGGTTAGATATCATTTGAGATTTTTGATTATTATTTTGACCAGATGAATTTGTTAATACTTCTATAATAATAATTATTAAACAATATTACTATACTGTTTTTAAATAAAATTCAATGTGAGCTCATTGTTGTTTTTTTTGGATTTAAAATTTAAGTATAAGTAAATTTTAGAGGAAGAAATATTAACTAAATAACTATTAATTAAGTATTTTCATTATTGCATTGTACCCGACCCGACCACTCAAGTATTCCGTTTTTGGTGTAGGCGCCGGTTACCAGAGGCACAAAAAACACGCACCGACCTCGCCGGCGAGGTCGAGGACTCCCCAGATCTGTCAGAAGATCGGTTAGATTCTCTCCAAATAGTCAACCAGATCAACCTACTAGAGCCCCAGGGCACACCCCTTCTGGAGTGCCAGGGCAAGCCTGACCCAACTCCCGGCGACGGCCAAGCTGAGGTTTGTACCGTCTGAGGTGCCCTTGAGCTAGTCGCCTTTAACCTAAACAAGGCCGAGCGCCATTTACGCTTGCCTAAAGTCCGGTGACGCTGTAGAGGCCATCTGAGGTCAACAGCATCAGTCATTCATAAAAAAATATATGCATCGCAATAATATTAAAAATTAAAAACTTGGATTTTCTTAAGAGTACTACGCGCCACAACACAGAAGTGGCTTCGTATTATTCACATCGACTTGGAATTCAACAACCAACAAATACAAAGGTAATTTTTGTCAAAGAGTTATTTTATTTTTGGGCTAAAAGCAAGTTTGACCTAGTCTTTTTAATTTTGAATTACACATCGGTCGTAAATCGGCTTACATTCAAAGTTTAGTATTCTAAATTTTAAATATTTTATTCCAAGCTTAATTGGAAAGGGGTTGGCTCTTGATATCAAAATTGTCGTCAGTTGAACTCTTCCTATGTTAGGCTATAATATCATCAATTAATCTTTTTCTCTATTTATTGTTCATTGAAGAAATAAATAAATATTTTCTGCAAGGTTTGGAACATAATATTATTAAATACTAAAACTTGTTTAAAAAGTATAGCAAAAAATTATATAATAATAAAAATAAACTTACTTTAATGACTTAATTGATCTGTTAAACTAGAAATAGGGATAAACATTAAATATGGGTTATTGTAAACTCGCCATAAAATTAATTCGCTACACTTTTTATTTTCTATTATAGTGAAAGTAAACTTGCCATAAACATTAACAGCCTTACCTAAAATAATCTCGACTCTCTTAGTCACTGCTTAAACTTCTCTGTCTTGTTCTTGCATGTTACACTTTACGTCAGAGAGAAGATGACATAGCATTTAAGCAGTGACTAACGGTTGAGAAGTTTTTTTAACTAAGGCCGTATATCGTCACAGTTAGGGTCAAAAATATAACCGTATTTTTCTTTCTGTTAGGTATTATTAGCTTTATATATATATATAATTATATATATTGTGTTATACACAGCCATCTGGGACTACGGAAATTACGGTACATACTACTTGAACAAAATTGAATTCAACCTAACCAGGAAAAATCCCCAACTTGATTAATACCGGCCGCCCGGACACAGGTGGCGTTAGATTTTTGCCCCGGCCTGATCGATGGGCCAAGAAACTTTTTTACGATGATAAAAACGGGAATATTTTATCAGGAGAAAAGTGTAGGAAGCATCTGCTTATGGTTTGCAAACAGATGGTCTGTTCGGCAGTTTTGACCGAGTATTTTTTCGATTTGTTTTGTTTATTTAGCTTGGGGCTTGTATTGAGGTTTATTTGGTTTTTATTACTTGCTGAAAATATTGTTTGAATATATTATGAGTTGATTATATTTTTATGTATTATGTGAGAGTTATTTAGTATTATCATCAGCCCGGAGACGTCCACTGCTGAACGAAGGCCTCCCCCTTAGACCGCCACACTTTACGGCAACCTGCCATTTGCATCCACCGGTTGCCGGCGACTATATATGGGAGGATATTCGCCAAAGAACCAAAGTTACCAACTTAGCTTGCAAGGTTTGCAAGTTGAAGTGGCAATGGGCAGGCCACATCGCTCGAAGAACTGACAACCGATGGGGAAGAACGGTTCTTGAGTGGCGACTGCGAACCGGAAGACGCAGCGTACGAAGGCCTCCCACTAGGTGGACCGACGACATTGTATTTAGTATATTATAAATAAATAAATAAATATCTGTGGACATTTCAAAGCGCCATCTAGCCTAAACTAAGCAAAGCTTGTAATATGGAAAATAGATAGCTGATAGAATACTTATATTTTTATTTTACCAATACATACTTATAATATATACTACACCCAGAAACAGAACAAACATCTGTGTTCGTCACATAAATGTTTGCTCTGGGTGGGGATCGAACCCACGCCCTACAGCTATGAAGGCAGACGCTACTAACTGAGCTATAATGCAGTTATTTGTTGTTTGTCAGTTATTGATTTTTATTGCTGGCTGATTTTATCGTTTGAATATATGAGTTGTTTGTACTTGTACTAGCTGCGCCCCGCGGTTTCACCCGCGATTCTTGGGATAAAAAGTTGCAGTAATCAGTAATGTTTTATACCAAGGTATAAGCTACCTGTATACCGAATTTCATCTAAATCCATTGAGCCGATTCAGCACAGAATAAATAATAGTACTACGTACAGAAAGTTAACTCCGCAAAGGAATTGAAATAAATAAGGACTCTATCTACTAGGCAATAAAGTAGCAATTCAACTCGCACAGCGCTGGATACCCCTCGCTATATTCACCTAGATATACCGCTCTCTTTCTATCACGTATGCTTAGTTACGTGCGACGAGGCTAGCGTGCGGGCCGCGACTGATTTCTGCCTTGCATTATCCACCCGGACCGAGCGCCGGCCGAACATACCTAAATTGCAGAGTGACACTCGGTTTCAGCGTAAAAAGTAACAAACATCCATACATCCATACATACAAACTTTCGCGTTTATAATATTAGTAGGTATGTTAGAGTTTTTTTTATAATGTTCACATGATTTAAATAGGTATCTAATTATTAATTTAAACTAGTTTTTATGCAATCAAGTGACGAGGTGAGCAAAACTTTTTTTTTTCTTTTTTTTATACTTTCAAGTGACGAGACGAGCATACGTTCGCCTGGTGGTAAGCTTCACGCCTGCCACTAACAGTAGCAGTGCCAGAATTGCTTGCGAACACAATCCTGCGCCGCACTGCATTGCGCTCGTCACCCTGAGATATTAGATGTAAATTCTCTTCATACCCAGTAATTTCTCTGGTAACATTTTCTTTCGAACCGGAACACAGTATGCTTGCACACTACTGATTGGCGGTTGAATAACTGGCAAAGGTGCGTTGCGTTGCGATTTCACTTACAAGGAAAAAATAAGACGAATAATGTTTAAAGTGTAACTTTTAACAGACTTAGTGACGAGACGAGCAAGCCGTTCGCCTAGTGGTTAGCTTCACGCCTGCAACTAACAGTACCAGTGCTAGGATTGTGAACTTGCGAACACAAGTTCTGCGCCGCACTGCACTGCGCTCGTCACCCTGAGATATTAGATGTAAATTCTCTTCATACCCAGTAATTTCTCTGGTAACATTTTCTTTCGAACCGGAACACAGTATGCTTGCACACTACTGATTGGCGGTTGAATAACTGGCAAAGGTGTGGTACTTCCCCGGCGGACTCTGCAGTAGAGTCCTATCACTACAGTTACTACCACTACATTTCCGCGATTACTCCGCAAATTATAAATAGATTTTGATGATTATTTTTTGTTTGG
This sequence comes from Erannis defoliaria, assembly GCA_905404285.2. Taxonomy (NCBI): domain Eukaryota; kingdom Metazoa; phylum Arthropoda; class Insecta; order Lepidoptera; family Geometridae; genus Erannis; species Erannis defoliaria. The sequence goes on along the minus strand of FR990090.1, from coordinate 1,919,449 downwards.
TAGGTAATTTTTCAGAGGTTCCAGACACATTGTATTGAAATCGGTATAGTAGTTTGGGTTTTAAATCAAAATAACTGGAAAAGAGGTGTCATCCATGTAGGTAATCGAAACTGAAACTCGGTTGATTTTTTTAAATAGGTAGGAAATTGTTGATCTTATCGCCAATGAACAACTTTACAGGTTGTGATCAAACATCCAGCATAGTTAACCAACAAATCACCCTCTTCTACATGATGACCTCTGTAACCTGTAACAAAAAGATAATACAAAATACGAGATAATATGGTTAAAGTTCAAAGCCCAGAAAATTTTGATATCCTAAAATTTTGCCTGTTACCCCAATAACAAATCCCAACTCCCTGAAATTAACCGCCCAAAGTAGTCTAGGTTTTTGCAAATTTCTGAATTTTCATAACACAGGTAGGTAGTGTGAAAAACTCATTATGTAGAAAGCAATTTCAAAACATCTGCCTTTACTTAACAGCTGTGAGAGCTACTGGGTACAGAAAAACGTAAAACAAACGATATAATGACGGTATGGCCATGTGCATTTTTTTTAAATATATAATCTAGTGACGAGACGAGCAAGACGTTCGCCTGGTGGTATGCGTCACGCCGCCACTAACAAAAGCAGTGCCAGAATTGTAAACTTGTGAACACAATCCTGCGCCACACTGCACTGCGTTCGTCACCCTGAGATATTAGATGTAATTTCTCTGGTAACATTGCCCTTCAAACCAGAACACAGTAATGCTTGCACACTACTGCTTGGCGAGTGGCAAAGGTGTGGTACTTCCCCAGGCGGACTCTGCAGTAGAGTCCTATACCACTACACAACTTGGGCAGTAACTGGAAACAAAAAAACCGAAGATTATCCCGATCCCGAAAAAAAAAAGTGGGTTGATGATGATGATGACGACGACGAGTACAGATGTCACACAGGGTGCCTTATAGCAGGGGGGTGTCACTCCGCCCCCCTGCTATAAGGCGACCTGCCACGCGTTCCAGAGAAAATGGGTCTTGACAGACAGACAGACAGACAGACGGTCAACGGAGTGATCCTATAAGGGTTCCATTTTTCCTTTTAAGGTACGGAACTTTACAAAAGGTTGTTTCAACCTCAGATAAAATAGTACTAAGCCAAGTAGTTTGAAGACTATCCAAAGCTATTAATAATTGCATTTAGTTACAGAGGGCAACACTATAACTAAATGCATACATTTACATAGAGTAGTTTGTCAATATAGAGCAAACACGATACTCAAGTAAAGTCTAGATCTGTTCAAGCGTTCCAAATCACAATCTAAGCTCGAGTTTGAATGCGGTTTGAATACTCTCTTGATTGCAAACAGCCAGTGCTTAACTGTTTATGGAATATGGAAAACAGTATATAAAGTTCAGATATTGTGATAATTAGCTATAACACTACACTCGAAACTTGGCTGGAGCTGGATCTACACTTAGCACCTCTTGAAAGAAGTTTTTTTTTAAGTGTTATTTTCTTCTTCTTTGACATAGAGGCGCGGTGTTCTTCATCCGGCGTGAATGTAGTCATCGAGCGGAGTGGTTCAGTGAAATATTGCTCTTATTCTGAGGGGTATGAAGTAAAAATTCGCATTCCCTGAATATTAATTATATCTGTAGGTACATTTCAGTAGGTGTTTGCGCGTTTTCTATATGAGTGAGTTTAATTTAATGTAGTACTATTATTATTTTACTATTATTTTTAGGGTTCCGTACCTCAAAAGGAAAAAAAACCCTTATAGGATCACTCCGCTGTCCGTCTGTCTGTCTGTCTGTCAATTTCTTGAGCATCATGAAAATAGCACCTAACATATTCCCAAATAAGCACTAGATTTTTTTATGCATTATAGTTGTTATTGATACTAGTGCGGTAAGCTGGTTTTTACAAACAAGTAGACGAATGTAAGCCCGAGACGAAGTCGAGGGCTTACCATAGTCACGAGTTTGTAAAAAACAATACCGCACGAGTACCATACAACGTTTTTTAGCACATTTGCGAGAAAACAGATAACAAAAGTACTTACAACAGATAATGAGGCAAACTTTATTATTTTGTTTTTATATATCGGCCGGAAAGTCGCAACTAAATACTTGACACTGGCAAATGGACAAAGTGCGATGCCATAATCCTCCTAGGAGTAAAGAAAAAAAAAAACTTCGTTCTAAAGTTTGTCTTCGTTAAAACGTTTCTAATAACGATATTGTTTGAAATAAGGTCCAATATCGTTCATAAGTCAGCTCCGCTCGCAAGCGCATCTTTGCGTACGATTACAAAATAAGGCCCGAGTAACCATCCATCCGGACAGATGAAAGCTAATTTAGCCAGTTGTTGCAAAGACTTCGCTCGCTTGGTCTATTATGACCGGCCAGATACTCAAAAATAAAATGCGTAATCTTAAGTACCGCCCTGACATCTATATTGTAATAAATGCTTTATGCGTTAAACTTAACATACGCGATTACAGAACTATTCCCAAGCTTAAACTTAGCTCGATTAAGTTAACTGCGGACTAGAAGCTGTAATTTAGCTAAGCATATTTTATTGATGTATTGCCGCTTTGCAGCTTAAAATTAAATTGAATGTAGAGGAAAAAGTCACCGACACAGCTCAGTGTGGCAACAAATAGAAATTAATGGCAGTGGAGGGGTTTTTCTTTTAACACTTATAAGTTTGCCTTTGACCACCAACTTGCCTGTTGGTAAGCGACGATGTGGTCGAGACTTAGAAGATACCTATTCACTCTGACCTTGAAGAGGTCTAGATTATATGTAATTTTATTATGTCGCAAAATCAATCGATAAATAAATATAAAATATAAATCGATGTATATTTTTTCACACAGCGCCATCTAGCCCCAAAATAAGCAAAGCTTGTAATATGGAAACCAGATAGTTGGTAGAATACTTATATACAAAAAGAGAACACATGTATTTGTCTATTGCTCTCGAATCTCGAACATTCACGAGCATTGATGAAGGCTTCTCGAATCTGTCTCGTAACATTACGGTCGCCTCAAAATGGCGATTACCTTAGCATATTATTTGAAATGAATTGCAGTTGTGACGAAATACAATGATTAATGTGTATTCTTGTGGAATGTGATCCCCAAATGTTTATTGCAAATATTGGTAGTGTTATTACACTTGGGGAATGCATACGAAGGCATACTTTGGGTTTATTTGTATTGTTGTAACGTACGGCTCGCATGTCGCAAAGACAGAGTATGACTGACGCGAGTGGAGAGCTGGCGCTCAAAATCAGGGCGCTTATTTCCCTTCCATTCGTTTTGTCATTGTCGTTGGTATACGGTCCAATCGCCCTGCAAATGGTTGGCCTATGTCCAGTAATGGCTTATTAACAGCCTGTTTATGGTTATAAAAATTCGAATTGACCAGTTGGTATAACTAGCGGCACGTATCTTTAGCGCTGAGCGAGCGGTGACTCTCTTTCTCGCATAGGGTAAGGGTGGGGTGAGTGAAAGAGAGGTACCCCTCGCTCAGCGCTAAAGATACGTGCCGCTACCTATACTTTAGGAAATACGTCGAACACATGAATATTGTTAAAATAAAAAGTAAGTAAGTTCGTATAGGCTGAGTGGCCAGCCCTAGTGTCAGAGTTAATGTTCCGCCCAAAGGCCTCTGACATGGCTGACGGTTGATAAAAACTAGAACAAACAACCGGGAGCAACAATATAACGTGTCATCCGACCCAAGGTAGTGCTAAAAATAAATAGAAAAATATATATTTGAAAATTCTTCTCTATTTTAAAATTAGAACTCTTCTTTTTGCATTATAATAGTTGTATAAAATACCTTAGCATGCTTTGAAGTACCGTTGTCTCATTTTAGAACCAACTCACGTACCGAGGGCGAGTTATGAATATTCAGCTGTCCGGGACGGTTGTAATCAGCGGTGGAAAGGCTATGGGCTATGTCGGGTGAGGGTTGGCTCCTGGATGGACAATCCTGAGATTATTCCGTTTATTGGGTCTCTATTTATTAGTCACCATAATACCGGGTGTTAGTTTGAACACCGGGGAAGGTCTTTTAAGGAGGAGGTTCACGATTCTGGCACTGCCACTGATATGGGCAGGCGTGATGTTTACCACCAGACGAACGTCTTGCTCGTCTAGTTACTCGAAAGCATTAAAAAACCAAGAAACGTAATGAACAACCGTCAAAGCTTAAAACAGCGTTCTAGCGCTTACAACTATACAGGGTGTTCGTTTAAACACCGTTATCCTTCTAGGATATCATTGTACTCATCATTATGAACAACTTTTACTATGGGGCCAACCCTGAAATCATGAAAAAAAACAGCTGTTCCATACATTTTGTCCAAGATCGATGAAACTTTTTGTATGGAACAGGTGTTTTTTTCGTGATTTCAGGGTTGGCCCCATAGTAAAAGTTGTTCATAATGATGAGTACAATGATATCCTAGAAGGATAACGGTGTTTAAACGAACACCCTGTATAGTTGTAAGCGCTAGAACGCTGTTTTAAGCTTTGACGGTTGTTCATTACGTTTCTTGGCTTTTTAATGCTTTCGAGTAACTAGACGAGCAAGACGTTCGTCTGGTGGCAAACATCACGCCTGCCCATATCAGTGGCAGTGCCAGAATCGTGAACCTCCTCCTAAAAAGACCTTCCCCGGTCTGCACTACGCTCGTCACCCTTAGATATTAGATGTCAAATCTCTTCAATTTATCAGCTATTGTCCTTCAAATTATAACACAGAACGTAACCACACCTTTGTCAGTTATTCAACAGCCAAGCAGTAATGTGCAAGCGTTAATAAACACAGTAACGTGCTTCCCCTGGCGGACTCTACAATTTGAGCCCTTCTTTGAGGCACTTGACTCACTTGATGTATGTAATTGATGTTACCATTACTGAAAATGCAATTTGTGCCTAGTATCGTGCGATATTCGCGTGCGTGACGTCACCTGCCGGGCCCAAAGGAAGTCCAGCGCAGGTTGTTCACAACCGGCATCATGCTGAATTGGGGCCGGTTTGTGGCAAAAGGTAAAACATTTTTTTTATTTCTGTGTGAATGCACCGCAATGGGCCAGCATGGTGGATATAACCCCAGCCTTTCAAAGGCGGGCTTAAGTCCGGCATTGAAAATTTTAACTATTTCTTTATTTTTCACACCAAAAATAACCCACAAAAATAAACAGCGTAACTACTAGTGTAACAAGTGGCGGCCTTATTGCTAAAAGCAATCTCTTCCAGGCAACTTTAACGATGATGATAATGATGATGATTTATGTTTTAGTCAGCTTATACATGAGTTTATAATTTTAACTGTGATGAAAGTTCGTTTTATTTTGAATTTTGTATCTAACATTAATGTCATAAACAGCTGCTGCGGTACTTTGTACTTATATCGTTTTAATATTAATTAAAACTTGTGCCACAAAAGTTTAACTTAAAACTTTAATTTTCAATCAAAATGCTGTCTATATTAAACATTGCTTGACCTCATAATAGTTGACCGCTCTTTATTAACAGGTGACCTTGCGGTCAAAACTAAGCCTTTTCGTCTACGAGGCGATTCTTGAGAATTATTTCTCATAAAAATAAAAATGATTTCTCATAATACATTTACTCCGTTTAATAAATCACGGCAATCGTTTCAGATTTCTAAGTATTAAAAGTGAAGGCGTGAAAAAAACACGATTGTAGGATTTAAATCTTAAGGGCCTGTCCACACGGGCGATTTGATTGGTGATTTCTCAGCGGGGCGAGACTCCTATTGTTCATCATCACGTGGTTGAAACCACGAGGCGCAGTGAGTGGTAATAAAATTGCGCTAACCGTGGTAGTGCACGTGGCCAGCACGCGACGTGCACGCTGCGAGCGCGCAGCGAGTGCGTTGTGATATCGCCGCTCTTGATGAAACGTCGCGAAAAGCCCGCAAGCTCGCCGCGTTCACGCCGTAGTCTTGCCCCGCTGAGAATTCGCCGATCAAAACGCCAGTGTAGTACGGCCTTAACTGCTTTTTAAAATTGCTCGGTTATCCATACAGGCTACTGAAGATACTTTCTGCAATACTGGTGTCGTGCCTTGCGCATGGGAAATTTAGTTTTAACTGTGTCATACCTACAAAAACCTAGCAGCCTTTTGGCTGGAGCGGCGCCGTCAGCCGTATGACGTCATCTAGCCAAGCTGTTCAGTAGAATATCGCCCGTGCTCTGAGCACGTGGAGTAACTACAAGTTGGCTAGCATTGAATATGATTTATGAATGTTTTTTCCAACTATAATGTTAGGTTTGTCCTTCAACCAGATCTATGTATTTTCGTCAGCAATTTTAGGTGTTTTCGCTTTACAGAACCCTCGGTGTGCGAGTTCGACTCCAACCGGCCGGTTTTATTTTGGATCTTAGAACAAATAGCACTTACTCTCTTGCTAGAGTAAAATATAAACACATAGGTATAGATTGCCCGGCTTACCGGGCTCGATAGTGCAACGGATATCCCGATCTGTATATAATTATCCTGTAATTTATCTCTATTAGATCATGAATCGCTTTAGAGGTAGATTTAACATTGTAATTGTAGTATAATGACAATCCATATTAATCGTTTAATCACTGTTGGGGGCCGAGTAGCTTAATTGGTCCGTTTCTTTCATAAGTAGAAAGTTTTTAGTGTAGTTTTTTTAAACTCTTTTTGACATAAAATTTCATCTCAATCAAAAAGCAAGTAACGTAAAAATCCGTATAAATACTTTAAAGAGCTCATTGAGCCCGGGATTAGAATTTACGACCTTTCAATTTCGAGTCTAGCCGTCTTCCACTAGACTACCAAGGCCTCATTATCATATTGGGCCTTAATTTGTCTATGACCTGTATAAACAAAGGCCAATAAGACAGGCCTTTTTGTGATTGTCCCTTTTCATAGAGTAATATTAACAATTTAACATAGGGTAATATTTGCGCCACTATTTAGCCCTTAACCTAACCCTCAACCCTTATTAACCGTATCAAAAGTTATGTGAAAGTTCCCACTCATGCAAGATAGAACCAAGAAAAAATATTGTCTATTCTAATTATTTCTTCATGCCTTTCCCTCGTTGGAAAATAATAAGTTAGTATGTTTAATAAATAAAAAATTGGGTTTTGTTGTGTAATAATAATTATTGTAATAGCATGATTATCTTTTATGATAATTACAGGATTAATCGGGATTGAATCTTCTGTACTTAATAATATTTCTGTAGTATTATTAAAATAGAAAGTAAACGTAACGTTATTATTTTTAAAATAAGAAAAACTGAATGCTGTTAGTGCCATTTTGTTAAAATTAAACGTAATTTACTTAGGTTGGGGCTAGATGGCACTGTGTGAAATTGCCACCAAAATGTAGGTACCTATTATTAAAAAAAAAAAAAAACTCTCAATATAATTATGACCTATTCTGAAAAAAAATAACATTCATTACTTTCTTTGCAAGTTTGCTTTAAATGTATAAGTTTTAATCTTCTTATATGCTACAAAATAATTATATCACATTAGCTCTCCTAGTCTTAGTAACAAACTGGTTACATCTCACATAAAACCTTCTCTCTAAGCCGACTTCGTATTAACTTTTCTTAGTATTAGTAGATACTGTTTCTAGAGAAAATTCGTTTCTTATTTGATTATATAAATTAGACTTTATATAATAACTATAGCTTAATATTTAGCTTCTTAGCCTGACAAATCATTAGGTTTAATCAAAGGTTTAATTATAAATGGCAGATTTCAATTAACTCAAGTATGTACTTCTTAACGAGGTTACGCGTAAACGGTATATAATTAAGCCGAAAGAAGGTTTATTCTCATTATTTTGGTCAACATTTACGAAAAACCTAAATCCGCGAAAAAACAGCTGATCAATAATACATTCTGGCGAGTAAATAATATTATAATGTTTCTATGGGAGTGGTGTTTTTTTTTTCGAAAATTCATAATTGGCTCCATAAAAAAAGTTGTCCACAATGATGCATTTTGGCAATATCATGTCGCTGCATTCTATTTATTTTCATAAACTTGTTTTTTTCTCGCGAATTAATGATAAAAAATGGTGTTGTTTTATTTATTGGGTGATGGTGAAATTACATGCAGAGGCAAGTGATATAATGTGGTAAAACATGTCTATTCGGGATATTTTCAAAGCTCCGTAAAAGCTTGTAGTAAACTCACCACATTTTACTGTCTTTTTTTTTAGGGCGTGACTCGGTCGAGTTTAGATTTTAACTAATTTCGTATAACTAACTTTTATTTTATGACATAATATAATATTTTACTTCATGATACTATATAAACTTGAAAATGCATGAACTTGACACTGGCAGAATGTACAAAGTGCGATGCCAAAAGCTAAGGGAAAAAATGATGAATACAATTAAGTACCTCCTCTCTGCTTAGTAATGCCTGTTAGGAGTAGACCTGTATTTTATTCGCTTTTTCTTGAATAATGTTCAAACCATTTCTGTACACAATTTTTTATCTAAATTACAAACAGTTCTTTGAAACGGCGACCTTTAAGCTGACCTTTTAATAAGTTATTTTCTTAGAAAATCAATTTTAAAAATGTTTAATTTCCTCGTCATGTCAGTATGTAGACAAAAATTAAAATGTTTAATGAGTTTTTAAGGAATTTTGTTAGCCAGTCGATTTTATAATGCTGAAATTCTTAGAGTAAAAAATTAAGTCTTCTTCGGACTAAGATAAACTTTAAAAAGTTTAGAAACAGGTTTAAATTGACTGATAAGATTGAAGTTCACTTTTTTCTTTTTTTTTTTTATACAAAAATTTATATTTTTAATAATAATATTTTTTATTCATTAGTTTTAATAAATAAATTATTTGTTCACAATTAGTCATAAATAATGGACCTGGGTATGTCCTTAAACTGCAACCAGACCCACCGGTGGACGGGCAGTAGCGTCCTCTTGGTTAACGGTGGGGAGCATTCTGCAATCCCCAAGCCGGCTGCCAAGCGTGGGGATTATGGCAACATATTGGGAGGCCTTCGTCCAGCAGTGGACGTCTTATGGCTGACGACGAGTTGTAAATAATAAGTGTACCTATATTATATAGTTTAATACTTTTCGTTTCGAAATGTTTTTGTATTTGTAAGCTTTGCAAATTTGCTATACGGGGCGCGGCGGTGATAGAAATGGAAAAAAAATACGAAGCTTTTAAAGCATTTAATTTAATTTAACTAAAGATAGAGGACCTGGGTATGTCCTAAAACTGCATCCAGAACCGCCGGAGGATGGGCAGCAGCGTCCTCTCTGTTAACGGTGGTGATCATTGTGCGATACCCAAGCCGCCTGCCAAGCGTGGGGATTATGGCAACCCCGTCCTATTAAAGAGGAGGGCTTTGTCCAGCAGTGGAAGTCTTCCGGCTGTTGAAGAAAGATAGATGAAGACTGATCAAATGTTTGATTCGTACCTATTCAAATTAAAATTTTTACAGCACAGTTTTATTATTATTTACGGGTTTTTTCCGTGATTGTTTTGTGGCAGCGTCTTCACCGTGGTGGTGGTCATTCTGCGATTCCCAAGAATTTCTTGCTAAATAAAATATAACCCTTCAAAGATTACTATGAAAATATTTAGAGGGTTATATTTATTTTAGTACCTATTTCGTATCTGAAAAAAATTAAAGAAAATGACAGAGACAACAGTCTACCCTAGACTTTATAAAAAAAAATTGGTCTAGAGGTTTTTTTTTCTTTATTTAAGAATAGGGTTCTTTCTTTTCTTAATATTAAGCGAAGTAGTGATTGAACACAAGCCCATATTCACATAAAAAAGTTTTTTTCTGGTTAAGTAAGCAAAATCATCAGCCCACCTAATTCCACTGCTGGAGGTGTGCATCTCCTAATATAACGCCACTTAGCCTGATCTTCGACATTCCGCTTCCTAGCAACTGTCAGTTCTGTATATGTATTTAAGACTAATAGGGTCATGACTGATGTTTATACCGCACCGTGGCCCGCTCTATGTCTCCACTCATCCGCGCCCGCCGCCACTTCAATGCGCTCCTTGCTGCTAACACTCATATTGATATTATTTGTGATAATTGGAAGACGGTGATGAAGGTATTTTTGACATATTGTGAGAATTTGACTGACCAATGGGACAGGGGCAAGAGTCTCGATACCTCAATCTGACACGATTATTCTGTTTTGAAATATTATTTTATTTTGACATATTATTCTTAGATTATATCATTGACATTTTGGCAATTTTATTTGTGATATTATTGCATTGATAATATTTTATTTTATTTTTAAGTTTTGTATAATTTTCTTGTACTGTTTATGAAATGTTTCATTCATAAAATGCGTGAGATAAGTGTTAGTGGACATGTCCGTTTTTATCTCAAATTATTAAAAAAAAAAAAAAATAAAAAAAAAAATATCGTTGAAACCAATAGCTTTGATGAAGAATTTAAGTAAATATAGTATGTTTATTGAAAAAATAACTTAAATCGGTTAATAATGTTCTGATACATGAGCGTTTAAAGTTTTTGTTAGAGACAACTCTGTACCTTTCCCACAAAACAAAAAATGACGTCACGCCTTACTTGTCAGAATAGAATGTATATGGCGTACAGAGAAGTGACGTCATGGTTTGCTGTTTCGCCACTCTGTCTAGCATGATATTAAAATGCTATATTTGATATTATGATATTAAATAAAAGTTGCTTATTTTTGATCAGATTTTCATTTTATTTTCATTAATCAGCTATATTTATGGACCACATTTTAATAGGACAATTTAAAAAAAACAATCATCTAGCCTATTCGGCACTGCTAATGTTAGTGGCATACGTGACGCTTACCACCAGGCGAACGTCTAGCTCGTCTCGTCACTTGATTATATATTTAAAATAAAACTGACTGACTGACTGACTGACTGACTGACTGACTGACTGACTGACAAAACCGGGGTAGTTCATTCAAAGAGGGGAAGTTGGGGGGGGGGGGAAGTTGGTAGAGTAGGTAGAGTTGGTAGAGTCGGTAGAGTCGGTAAAGACAATAGAGTGACAACTGGTGAATTTTGGGAGCGGGCCGAATTTCTTCCGCGGAGTCGCGGAAGAAATTTGCAATTCGCGGAAGAAATTTGAATGTCGCAGACCTCTAGTCAGCTATATTTATGGGCCACATTTTAATAGGATAATAAAAAACGAGTCATCTAGCCTATTATCCAAGAACAATATAGGGGATTACGTTTGTATGGAGAATCGCTGACCGGATTCCCTCTTAAAACAGTCTTGATCAAAAAGTACCTAAGTACAAAAAAATTTTTTCAGCTCCAAATCCCAATATTTGTGTCATCAGCGGACGCTCCGTGACAATGGTTCTATCCCTGGCCAAACTGCAAATCTGATTTATTTTATCCATTCAGCTTCCCTACGGTCAATACGTATCTGTTATCTGTATCACGCACGCATCCCACTACATAACGTGTGTAGTATGAGCAGTAAGGGTGTACCGCTATACCCTTCCTTAGCTTCTACTTACCTAATATGGCGATAAGAAAATGAAACTAAGATATAGGTACTCAAAAGAATAAATTTAATAAATTGATGAAGTTAAGTTATAAACAAAAGAATAGGTCAAAATTTAGAATAGTGAATTTACCAGGATTTAGCTCAGAAGGAGGCACATACAATTTATAGGGTCGTGGTTGTTCGACCTGAAGATTCGCTCTGTTTCCACTTCCGTAGCGCAGTACTACCCTATTTTGTGAGTCCGGTCGTAGATGGTAGGTGGCCTCAGGGTCTGCAGTGGAGTGGCCACGGCACTAGGACGCGCAGCGAGGTCGTAAATGTGAGGTGTGTAAAATTTGGCCGCACACGGGTCGCACCGGTGGTAGCCCCCCAACTCGACTACGCAAAGTGGGAAGATGTCCTTCCGTGAAATTGTTTCCTGAAATCGATAAACCAAATAATTACAATTTGGCTCATCTAATTTCCGTTCTGAGGGCCCACCACGGCATCACAAAAATAATGTGGGTAGTTACATGCATAGTTATTTTGTCGTGGTGGTAATTAATATCAGAACGGAGTTGCATTTTAATAGCTATCATAAGCTGAAGGCTAAGGGATAAATAAAATGAACAATAAGGTATACTTGGAAATGTGAAAGCTTTCTAAATGTGTAAAATTAGTAAATTTGTAAAAAAAACAAGATAGATTATACAAATAAAACGAAGTGATTTGAATGGAAATTTCCAAGAAATAAGCGAACTACATTTGTGAAATTAAGTACAGTGCAGAGGAAAACTGAAATAGAATATTTTAACACAATTATACACAGTACAGATATGAATAAAAGCAAGACATGATTTATTTTTATGTGCCATTCAAAACTTACCCTATAACGGGAAATCACTTTCTCTGAGGCGCACACAATAAAATCAGCTAGATCGCTGGTCTGTATTATTGCGAATTAACTTTAAATCCCTTGTCCGCTAATACGCTAAACAAGGCTCAACCGTCTCAGGAATTAGAATTCTTTGAATGACCGCTAGACGCGCACTCAGCTGGCTTGCTCCCCTCATACCTCAAGTAATGCCCCGCCGGCCGTGAGTCATACAATCTATGCGACATGCGAATTGCACAGCCGCGTTCGGATTTAATTTAGCTAAATGTATTTCATTTGTTTTGTGTTTTTGTAAATAATTTAAATTATAATTGTAATGTTTTTTTATTTTATTTTATTTTTATATTTTGTAATTTTAATGTTTAAATAAATATGTAACGTTTTGTTTCGTTACATTACCCGCCGGTCCCTCATAAGGATTTTAATTTAAAATTAAAATCCGCAAAATTTTAAGTATCAATTTCTTACAATTACCTTTCATACAATCTTACGCAGCTTTTATACTTCTCATTCATACTTCTCCTATATTCAACAAAACTAAAATCGAATAATATCATAATTATAAGACTCGCCCTTACATAAAGAAAGTCATAGGCCATAAGTATTGACTTACGACTTCTTGTAAGAAATGTCAAAAAGATTGAAATGGACATGGGTAACATAATGAAATTAAACTACTAAGACTTTTGACCTAATATTTTCAAGTCTTTAATATGCCAAGTGCCTAAGTTCTTACCCGACATGTCCTCTAGAACGTAGACAAGTGGCGAACGTTTCTCGACAACTTTGCACTTTATGTATTTTGGAGCTAACTTTTTACTGAAAAACTTATCCTTATTACTCAGGACATAAGCGCGTTTGTAAACAGTATCTCCTACATTAAATTCATATTGTTTTCTGCGTAAATTATAATTTGCAGTGTTCTTAGCATGAGCGTGATATAGAGACTTCTGAACCTGGTCGAAGATAGAGCTCAAACATCCAAGGTTTTCAGCGTACACGTCTCGAGGTAAAAACAAAACTTCATCACCTAAGTCAATATCAGTATAATGAGAGCCACATACTACTAGTTCCCGCCCATAGACAAGAAAGGATGGTGTAAACCCTGTAGCTTCATTAACTGAGTTGTTAATGGCGAATTGGACACTAGGAATATAAGTATCCCATGATCGATGATCACTATCTACAAACGTAGAAATACTGGTTATAATAGTTTTATTATACCGCTCCACAGTATTGATCTGGGGGGTATATTTTGGCGTGAAAAATATATTTGGGATGCTATACTTTTTGAATAGTGCATTTGTAAGACCACTTATGAACTGAGGGCCATTATCAAGAAATATTGTCTGAGGGACACCATGAACAAGAAATATTTGCTCCTCTAAAATTCGGATTATAATGTCTGATGTGGCCTTTTTGATCGGATAAATGTGACAAAATTTTGAAAAACAACAAGTTATTACCAAAATATGGCAATTTCGGTTTCGAGTCACAGGTAGAGGACCCATTAAATCGATAGATATCATCTGATGAGGACGAGAGCACTGCTTAGGGCGACCCATTTCTCCAAGAGTAGCATGGTTTTGTATTTTGTACTGAAGACAAGTGGAACACAAACCAACAGCTTTTGCTACGTCTCTATACATACCTGGCCAGTAGTACCTAAGCGCGACACGTCTATAGGTCTTAAAAATGCCCAAGTGACCAGCAGTAGGCTCACTATGGTTCTCAGCAATAACATCGTCTCTGAGTTCTGAAGGAACTACCTCTTTCCACGAAAATTCATTTGTAAGATGGCACTTATTCTTACTTAGACGGAAAAGGGTATTATTTTTTATTTGATAGTTGGGATTAAGCATAGGTCTGGTTAAGCAGTTGTTATAAATTTCCTTATACCAATCATCACTAGAAGTCGAGAATGATTTGGCAGTAATTATAGTAGCGACGGGGACAGCTCTGGACAAAGCGTCGGGTATCACATTATCTACGCCTCGACGGTGTTTTATTTCGAGGTCAAAAGACGATAAGCGAACACTCCAACGTGCGAGTCTACCCGTAGGGTTGCTTAAAGATAGGAACCATTTCAATGCACTGTGGTCAGTGTAGACCACAAATGTTTTGCCGTTTTCCAAATAGCATCGCCAATGCTCCAACGCAGTTAAAACGGCTAAAGTTTCCCGTTCTGTAATACCGTAGTTTCTCTCCGCTGATGTCAACGATCTACTCATATACGCTATGGGGTGTTCCTTGCCGCCAACAGACTGTGTGAGCATAGCGCCTACGCCATAACTACTAGCATCCGTGTGCACTTCAAACGGCAGGTTATAGTTGGGGCAGGAAAGAACGGGAGCGGATACCAGGCATTCCTTAAGTTTTTTAAATGCTTCATCGGCCTCATTTGTCCATTTAAATGGTGGTGTGCCCTTTTTACTCGAAGTCAGCTTATTGAGCGGCCCTGCGATCGTACTAAAGTTGGGGACGAACCTACGGTACCAAGTGGCGGTACCTAGAAATCTCTTTAGCTCCTTACGACTCGTAGGAGTTACGTAATTGAGGATGGCTTCAACTTTATCTGGGTCCGTTCTGAGTCCATTCACATCTACCACATAACCTAAATACCTTAGCTGGCTTCGAAAAAACTCGCATTTTTCTAGGTTAACTGTCAAGTTAGCATTACGTAATCTCTCTAGGACACGCAATAGAAGGGATACGTGCTCCTGGAACGTACTACTTATGATTATAACATCATCCAAATATGCAAATATCCTATGATCAACGTTACCTAACAACGCATCAACCAACCTTTGCTGTGTTGCGGGAGCATTTGTCAAGCCAAATGGTGTGGTCTTGAATCGCAGAGTTCCTCGACCTGGGACGTAAAATGCAGTCTTACCCTTGTCCTCCTCTGCTAAGGGCAATTGCCAAAATGCCTTAGATAAGTCGATACTACTTAAGTAACGCGCGTCGCGAAGGTTGTCTAAAATCTCCGAAATGTATGGCAAGTTGTAGGCATCGCGTTTTGTGACAGAGTTAAGTTTCCTACTGTCCAAACAAAACCGAGGCTGGCCGTTCTTCTTGGTAACAAGTAGTACCGGAGATTGCCAGGCACTTTCGCAAGGTTCCACCACATCTAGGGCTATCATCTCATCTACCTGATCGATGAGTATTTTCTGCTTCTCCGGTGAAAGCCTATAATAACGCTGTCTTACCGGGGGAGAGTCGCCTGTATCGATACGGTGTTTAATTAAATGCGTCCGACCAAGACCCTTACGTTCAAATGAAATATCACCGAATTGTTCGATGACATTGTCAGCAATGGCCCTCTGTGAAACGTCCAAGTCATCGTAAGAACCAATGAAAGTTTGTGGCTTACTAACATTCAAGTCCATTAGTGGAACCGAAGTTAACTGAAGGGAACCTAAATATTTTGGACATAGATGAAACGCTCGCCAGAAATCAATACCTAGAACCAGTGATGATTTGATTTCTGGGACTACGTAAGTCTTTACAATATGAAATTGATTTTCAAAGTTTATTGGTAAGTCAATATAACCTATACTTTGAAGTCTCTGACCACCTGCAGCTACAATGGATAACCTATCATCAGTACATAGCTTAAGGCCACGACTTAGCAATATATCGTGTGCATTATTGCCAATGATGGTGACCGCAGAACCTGAATCAAGGAGACCTGTGGCAGTAATGTCATTAACGTATGGACGCGTATCATTTCGAGGCTTGTCTTCCAAGATTGTTGCAATTTTATAACAGTTAAAAAACCTACGTACAGTTTCCAACCATTCATCCCAGTCTTCCCTATCGCTGCGACCTAACGAAGAAGAATGAGTACAACAATCCTTGGAATCTAGTTTTTTGAATTGCAATTAGGGCAATCGGGTTTCTTGACTCCTTTGTGACCACACTTGAAACACATGATCTCTGTGTTCTGACAGTTTTTCAAGCTATGTGTATTATTACGGCATCTAGGGCAGTAAAGGAGCTTCTTGTCAGCATCAGTATCATTGATGTGTAGTGCATGTAAATATTTTTCATTAACATTGTTATTAGTATTAGCGTTAGGTCTAGAATAACTTTGATTATGGTTCGCATAATTTGGCTTTTGTTTGTATGTATTTGTTTTATCTTTGTAAGCAAACTCTGGTGCTAACAAATTACTAGATGACGCAGCTGAAGGCTCACTAAATTGAACCAATCGTGTTTGAAAATTCTCAAAATTCCTACACAGAACACGCAATTGTTCAATACTTTTAATTTCGGTTGCTGAAGCTAGAGTACTTGCATAGCATGGCCTAATATTATGTAGTACGATTTCAAGTTTATCTTCCTCACACAATGGCTTCGATAGGCGCGCAAACATGCCTGCTAAAATCGACAAGTAAATCGTTATGTTTTCCGCTTCGCCTTGAGACCTAGACCGAATCTCGGCTAATAATAGGTAATCATAATCTGATTTATCAAAGTCTTGTCTCAGAAGGATAACAAGTTCGTCCCAAGATGAGACCTGTTCTTTAATGCTTCGAAACTAGTGGAGTGCATTGTCAACAAAAATTTCAGTGGCAAATGACAGTAGCTTAGTGTCGGAAACATTACGAGCTTCACTAAATTCGTTCACTCGTTGTATGAACGATCGTACACAAGACTTCCCGTCATACTTCAATCTACTTAATTCTGAAATAGTCCTATTACCGCCTTCACAAGCAACTGATACTTGAATCGGTGTGTGCATAGCCTGTGATTCTGAGCTAGAGCCAGCGACAGAGAGTGGGTCTATAGTATTTTTCTTAAAAATAAGCAGCTTTTCGTAAAGCCCTTTGAAAAGCGCACTGCATTCCATATGCTTACTAGCCAGTTTCTCATCTGCACTGATACGGTTGAGCCTGTGATACAGATGATGGAACACGTTCTCAATACGACCCAAACTATTTTTGTCTAAAACTTCTGTGTCAAAAGTCAACTTGATTTTGCCCAAAAGTTCAAAAACAATGGACAAATCTTCCGATGGATCCAGATGAGAACACAAGATGTCTTCGGACGGATATATTTGACTCAATTTACCGATCTGCTTCCTAATATCTGTCACAGTGCTGGCAGGAACTGCACCTCTGACGGAAACTTCATACTCTAACTCCGATTTTTGTAGAGAAAAGTATTTAATAGGGTATTCCATATTTCCCACACGTATAATTAAAAAAAAATGTGTATAAGTAAGGTTTGTTGTAAATGGCACATAAAACTTGTTAATTTGATCAATGGTGTAAATACTCCGTTCTGTTACATTCAACTCTAACAGAACGCTCCGGTTTGATGAAGATTGATGACTAAAGATCGTTAGCTCAAAAAAAGAAAAACCAAAAAAATATATATAAAAATATTGCAACTGGTGTGAAAGCAGTTTTACAATACTCAATTGTAAGCAAAACAATCAAAACAATCGAGTTTAAAAAAAAATATGATAAAAATATTAAGAAAAATATTTGTCGTTAACACTTTTTTTATCGACTGTACATTTTGTCGAAAAAAAAAAATTTTTTTTTTTAAATTTGTTATTATGATATGACACTGGACACAGTAAAGACACGCAAAAAAAAACTACTGTCACCTCAGTTACTGCAAACCAAAAAATATAAAAAGCGTTTAACAACTAAACCACTCATCATACAAAAACTAACTACTTACTACTAGAAGCAGAAACAGAATCAACCACGTAAGGGGGCGCCAATGTACCGCTATACCCTTCCTTAGCTTCTACTTACCTAATATGGCGATAAGAAAATGAAACTAAGATATAGGTACTCAAAAGAATAAATTTAATAAATTGATGAAGTTAAGTTATAAACAAAAGAATAGGTCAAAATTTAGAATAGTGAATTTACCAGGATTTAGCTCAGAAGGAGGCACATACAATTTATAGGGTCGTGGTTGTTCGACCTGAAGATTCGCTCTGTTTCCACTTCCGTAGCGCAGTACTACCCTATTTTGTGAGTCCGGTCGTAGATGGTAGGTGGCCTCAGGGTCTGCAGTGGAGTGGCCACGGCACTAGGACGCGCAGCGAGGTCGTAAATGTGAGGTGTGTAAAATTTGGCCGCACACGGGTCGCACCGGTGGTAGCCCCCCAACTCGACTACGCAAAGTGGGAAGATGTCCTTCCGTGAAATTGTTTCCTGAAATCGATAAACCAAATAATTACAATTTGGCTCATCTAATTTCCGTTCTGAGGGCCCACCACGGCATCACAAAAATAATGTGGGTAGTTACATGCATAGTTATTTTGTCGTGGTGGTAATTAATATCAGAACGGAGTTGCATTTTAATAGCTATCATAAGCTGAAGGCTAAGGGATAAATAAAATGAACAATAAGATATACTTGGAAATGTGAAAGCTTTCTAAATGTGTAAAATTAGTAAATTTGTAAAAAAAACAAGATAGATTATACAAATAAAACGAAGTGATTTGAATGGAAATTTCCAAGAAATAAGCGAACTACATTTGTGAAATTAAGTACAGTGCAGAGGAAAACTGAAATAGAATATTTTAACACAATTATACACAGTACAGATATGAATAAAAGCAAGACATGATTTATTTTTATGTGCCATTCAAAACTTACCCTATAACGGGAAATCACTTTCTCTGAGGCGCACACAATAAAATCAGCTAGATCGCTGGTCTGTATTATTGCGAATTAACTTTAAATCCCTTGTCCGCTAATACGCTAAACAAGGCTCAACCGTCTCAGGAATTAGAATTCTTTGAATGACCGCTAGACGCGCACTCAGCTGGCTTGCTCCCCTCATACCTCAAGTAATGCCCCGCCGGCCGTGAGTCATACAATCTATGCGACATGCGAATTGCACAGCCGCGTTCGGATTTAATTTAGCTAAATGTATTTCATTTGTTTTGTGTTTTTGTAAATAATTTAAATTATAATTGTAATGTTTTTTTATTTTATTTTATTTTTATATTTTGTAATTTTAATGTTTAAATAAATATGTAACGTTTTGTTTCGTTACAAGGGCAAGTATTTAATTTATGAATATAATGTCAAGCCACAGAAAAAATAATAGTACTATGTCAAGCTTCTGTATTTTTGCCAATGAAGTTCGTTTTCTGTAATCTTGTACCTTGTTTTTTATTTGTTGTTGAAGGGGTAAAATGGGTGTTTTTTTTGTATGAAACTCCTTTATTTTTGAACTTTCAGTCGTGAAAAATATGTGTACAGTGTAAGTTATTTGGGTGTAAACGCATTACTGACAAATGTTCTAGATGTTCGCCTGGTGGTAAGCGTCACGTCTGCCACTAAAAGTAACAGTGCCAGAACGGTGAACTTGCGAACACAATCCTGCGCCGCACTGCACTACGCTCGTCACCCTGAGATATTAGATGTTAAATTAAATTAGATGAGATGTTAAATTTCTTCATACCCAGTAATTTCTCTGAAAACATTGCCCTTTGAACCGGAACACAGTAATGCTTGCACAATACTGCTTGGCGCTCGAATAACTGGTTGATGATAAGACTTGAAAACTTGCAAAATTTGACAACAAACCTTACTGTCCTTACAATTTTTATCACCTCACTGTGAATACAATTTCAATGCTTGAAAAACTAAAAATTTAGATCCACGAACTTTGTAGGTACTGTTATTTAACTTATTTTCAGTATTTGTACTGAAAACTAACTACCAAGATTAGATTAATTTAAACACAAAATTTGTTTTTGACTGAAAATGGCGATAGAACGTAAGTTTTAGTTAGAATTAGAATAAATTATAAGGCACAATTTATGGAAAATATATATTTGAATTCGCATATTATGCTTTCAATGAAACAATGAATTTAATTTGTTAAACTTTCATTTGTTGGAACGAATATAAAACTTATATTATTTTTTATGTAGAGAAATTATAATTAATAATAATAATTAATAATAATAATTAATATTAATTTATAATAAATTTTTCAGGTATTGAATTATTCGTAAAATTTTATGATTCGCCTTCTTTGCCTTTTTATTTATACTTAGTTGTACATCAAAACTGACGTGCTGCGCGTCGGGCGCGCGATGACAGCGGCCCGCAGTGCTAAGCAGGACGCAGCTGCACGCGCGTCGGGCTCTGTTTTCACTCTTTGAAAAAGGTCCCCGGATGTGATCGAAACTATATTCGGAGTATTCAATTTAATTAAACGTGAGTATTCCCGTATAAATAAAACAAAAATAGGTGTACATAGTTTGAATCTGTTTGATATAATACAAGTAAAATAAGACTGATTAATAACGTGATTTGATTACACCTTCTCCTGACAGCTCTAAGAATTGAACTTCTTGGACAGTTTAGGATAGAACGCGCTTATTTGGAAGGAGCTAGCTAGATATTAAATAGGCGAAGGAATTCTAAAAATAACAAAATGAAGTTATTAACTTACGCCAAATAAAAAAATCTGTCTTTGAACATTGTGTTTTGTCTATAAGATGACCAATTTTATTTTATTATGAGTGGCGAACAATCTTACGACTTTCTTCTTGGTAAGCTCACCGCCAATGCAACATTTATTCACATTATAGAACACGAAAGCGACCGATCATTCAAATGTGAATTAACACTGTGCAAATATATGCGAATGTTCATTGTGCAACGGAAAACTACAAAAAAAACTTATTTATCCCGATAAATATAATCTGGTTGTCTTAAAATCGCGAGTTAGTTTCTTTTAGGCAAGAAATTTCCATTCTCCAAGGTAGCAAGGCTGCCAAGCGTGGGGATTATGGCAACTCCGCCTTATTAAAGGGGAGGCCTTCGTCCAGCTGTGGACGTCTTCTGGCTGTTGATGTGAATACAATTTTAAAAAATCCTGTCACCACGCAATTTTTTTAAAACATTTCGTTTTAAAATCGTCTTATTTTTAGCTATTAATAAGATTTTTGATGAAACAGTTTTCCATTTACGGAACATGACTAATTCTGCGGAATTTCAAGCCAGTCAATTGCTTGGCTTCAGAATTTTAATTAATTTCCTCTATATTCCTAACCGCCGAGGTTTACCTAGTTAGCTACTAACTAACTATGTTTGCCTGGTACTTTGGAGGAACGAATAGTAGGATTTGCCGTTAAATTGCAGACTGGTTACATATCTACGGAATTCAATTTAATTTGTTCGTTCAGAAAAAAATATGAAGGACGAGAAAGAAGAATGAAAAAGAAAAAAACACCCAATGATGATTAATATACCGTCATGAATAGATACGCGTATAATAAAGTTTACTTTGTGGTTCTGTTTCCTTTTTTTTGTCAATGATTCTTCTGCTGTTTGTTTAGAGCTTTTCTCCAAGGGATCGTAAGGAATAATTTGCATGAGAACTAAACTTATCGACATACACGGATTTACGATACAAAAAGGTAATTTCTCCAATCTGACATTTAACTCAGCGTATCAGCAAGCTAATAAAAAAACAGTGGGCTGGTCACAATAACTGTCGCAGAACTTGCTGACAGACAGTCAAACAGACGTGTCGTGACATGACGATATCTGATCTAGAGTGGTGACCATGAATAGCCAAACATATCGACGTCTTGAGACTCAATAGAGAGTCGATAATTTATTAGTGGTAGGACTCTACAGCAGAGTCCGCCTGGGGAAGTACCACACCTTTGCCAGTTATTCAACCGCCAAGAAGTACTGTGCAAGCACTACTGTGTTCCAGTTTAAAGGGCTATGTAACCAGATAAATTACTGGGTATGAAGAGATTTAACATCTAATATCTCAGGGTGACTTACGCAGTGCAGTGTAACGCAAGATTGTGTTCGCAAGGTGACAGACGCTCGCCTGGTGGTAAGAGTCACACCTGTCTGTAACAGTAGCAGCGCCAGAATTGTGAGCTTGCGAACAAAATCTTGCACCGCACTGTACTACGCTCGTCACCTTGAGATATTAGATGTAAAATCACTTCATGCCCATTCATTTGTCTAGTAATATTTCCCTTCTAACCGAAACAGAGCTTAACGCTTGCTCTACAGACTGGTTGGTGGTTAAATAACTGGCAAAGGTGTAGTATTTACCTAGGCAGGATCTGCTATAGAGTCCTACCACTACATATGCAACAGATACCACAGAACAAATATAAATAGAAATTGAATAGAGATTGGACAGCACAAAAATTGAACAGATTGGACAGAACAGTACCTAATTGAACAGATTGGACAGAACAGAAATTGAACAGAATGGACTATGATATTATGCTGACTATAATGATGATTATTCTGAAATCAGCTACCGATCCTTAGTTTGTGTCATAATAATATCATTGTGTCATCATCGTCATCAACCCGGAGACGTCCACTGCTGAACGAAGGCCTCCCCCTTAGACCGCCACACTGTACGACAACCTGCCATTTGCATCCACCGGTTGCCCGCGACTTTTACAATGTCGTCAGTCCACCTAGTGGGAGGCCGCGCCTACGCTGCGTCTTCCGGTTCGCGGTCGCCACTCAAGAACCTTTCTTCCTCATCGATTGTCAATTCTTCGAGCGATGTGGCCTGCCCATTGCCACTTCAACTTGCAAATCTTGCGAGCTATGTCGGTAACTTTGGTTCTTTGGCGAATATCCTCGTTCAGGATTCTATCGCGCAAATATCATTGTGTAATAGGTAATAAATTATCATGGAGCAAAATTGGGAATAAATTGGGAACAATTTGGTCATATAGGTCGAGTATAGTTTACACCCAATGGCTATAATTTTTGAAATGACCGCGGCCGCCATTTTATTGATGAGAGCAATGATGCGGTCCATTATGACGCTCAAATTGGAGAGCGGGTAGTAATATTTTATCTTCTTTTCTGTGTTAAATAAACGTATTTTCAATTGAACATTTGTGCAGGGTTACACGACGGGCCGGTATTACTAGGCCAAAGGAACATTTTAATTATCGTTGTCAACAACTTTTGCTATGGAGTCAACTCGAAAAAACAGCTGTTCCATAGAAAATCATGTACAGATCATTCTGTACATAGCTGTAAGTATCAGCTCTGGGCTCTATTATGTACCACCTATGTATGAGTATAAAATCAAAGACGTGGTAGCTTAGTTCGGAGACCGCTCGAAGTCGTGAAGTCAAACGGTCTCCGCCGGCCGGATCATGGGTTCAATTTCGGGCCTGTACCCAAGAGCTCTTTAGAGATTATGTACGGGTCTTCATACCTTTGGCTTTTATACGAAGGAAAACATCGTGAGGAGACCTGCTTACGTCCGGGGAAGAAATTCAATATCGTTTACGACACCAGCAGGCTAATCATGTAACTGTTCGGGATCGCGATTCGGATCGCAATTTGTAATAAATGTCACTTGTCACTGTCCCGCCAAAATTCATTTGACCCTGCAGGGCAGAACGAAGCGCCAAAAGACCGACGGATTTGCTTAACTTAATTAGGACATCAATGCATTCGTTCGATAACGATAGCGGGAGAAATCTCTCCGAAATACCGTGAAGCTGTGACAGTGTCAATTGTGACAATTCGCGATCCGAATCGCGATCCTGAACAGTTACATGATTAGCCTGCTGCTCGCAACTGGGTCAGTGTGATGAACCCATTCGCTATTTGAGGGTAGGCCTATATCTAGCAGAGGATTATTCAAAAGGCTGATTATGCTATGTTATAAAGTAATGTTTCATACTTAAAGCTTCGAACTCGCTACCCGACCGTATGAAACTCTTCTCAATTAAAACTTCTACCGCGGGCGGTTGCTTTGACACATACTTGTTGGCCCCCTCAAACATTATGAGATTACTGAAATTTGTCAACTTACTCTCTAAATGAACGCATTTTCTTGAGAAATTAACTTAAAGTATGATGGGACTTCCTTAACATGTTTGCTAACCAAGGAGTCGCTTTAATGATGTGGACGTAGTGAGGATGAAGAAAATGGGGTGTTTGGACCTCCGATCCGAATTAATTTGTTATTATTTCTGATACTTTATTTTTTAAGTTTTTATTATTAATTTCCCTCGACTTATACCCTCTATTGAAATTACTTCGAGTATAATTGAAATATGTTGCGTTTAGACATAAATAATGCCATTTACGTAATAATAAAAACTAAATAAATGCGATATTTTAGTAATGAACAGAGCGGTAAGTGCTTTATGTATTTTTGTTACTAAGTAAAATAGAGAAAAAACACATTTGATTATTATTTTGTGGTCAAAAGTAATAGCATGAAATGTTAATTTTGCAAAGATAGCTTAAAATTAACAATCGATGCGATCTATGCTATTATACATTATTTAGTATTTTAATTGTTATCGTACCATCAATACTAGCTGCTCACTAGCTTTAACTCTTCTGGACCAGAAATTAGAAATAGTATATTTTCCACAAAAAAAGAACATAATCTTAGTAGTAAACGTAGTTGTACATAATTATGACGAAATGGAAAATTCAGTACAAAACGATACGATATTTAAATAAAATGTATATATTTATTTATTTTTTATATGATATAGGCTGCGGCGTTTGACTGCCATCTCGTCTGATGATAAACGAAGATGCAGTCTACGATGGAGCACGCTTGCCTAGAAGAAACCAATTCACTCGCGACTTGAAGACATCCAGATTATAATTCTCGGGAATCACCCACTCGGGCAGCGCTACCCACTGTTTAGCAGTTCGAATAAAGAAAGTGGAATCAAACCGTTTCGTACGAGTTTTTGGTATATCAACCATAAAACGGTGTCGCTTTTTCGAGGTCCTGGCCGGCCGATAGAAGAATGGGCGTGGGGGAATAAGATCATGCAAATCCGAAGGACACTCTCCGAAATGTATCCGATGAAATACCGATAAGTAGGCTAGCTACTTTTCGACGATGATCGAGGCTTTGTAGCTTGGTCTGAACTAGACAGTCGTTGCCAATGATTCTCCTGGCACGTTTCTCGATTAACTCCAACGTCTCAAGCTGGCTTATTTAGGTTCATTTTAAAAATAGTTGGCTAAAAGTTATATTTCCTAATTTATGTTAATTTCTATCGTTATTTTCTTAGGAGATGATTGCGAAAAATGAACTATGCAAGATTACAAACCTAAAAACATGTAGATGAACCTGAAACTATTCCTAGCTACATCCCTGTTTAATGAAGACATTTTCTTAGTTATACCCCAAGGTTCCAGTTTGGGGTCTGGATTATGAGTTTGTAGAATTAGTTTAAATAGCAATTAGATAGATATTGCTGACAGAATCTCCCTTTCATTGAATTGTTGGGCTATCTGAGGGGAAGTGGACGATTCAAGCTGTTGTTAGGGAAGGGTAAGCTCTAGATATTTTATTGTTTAGCTGTTGTTCTAAGAAAGCATTTTAATGTCCGATAAGCGCTTTAGTTAATTAGAATTTTAGATTTGTATTAAAAAAAAACAGCTGTTTCGTACAAAAAGTTCATTGTCAATTTTTTTTTGCTATATGTTTTTGTATTCCTGTGTCTGCGAGCTTTGAGGCTTGTTGACATGTGATTCTAGTCTTGCATTTTATTTTTACTGTAGTACTGTATTTCCTTTTTAACCATTTGCATTTCTAGATATTCATGTATCTCTGTTGTTTTAGAAACTCGAATTGACTCTTGACAAAATATATGGAACGGTTGTTTTTTTCCGTGGTTTCTGGGTTGATCCCATAGTATAAGTTGTTTAAAATGTTCACGCCTACAATAGCCCCTTTCGGCTTAGTACACTCCAAGGGAATAACCCTGTAGAGGTTACAAGCAATCAAAATTTAGCTGATGTGAGTTTGATCTAATACTTTTTTAAACTACCTACACTTAAATGATTGTGACTGTATTAAAATGTGTGTTGTTTGTTAAGTGATTTAAAACGTTTTCACAATCCAGGGTTAGTTCTAATCAGTTATATTCTATACGTCAAAACAAACAACTTTTACTATGGGGCCAACATTGAAATCGCAAAAAAACAGCTGTTCCATACATTTCGCCTAAGGCTGATGAACTTTTTGTATGGAACAACTGATATTTTTGTATGGAACAACTGATATTTTTTTCGCGATTTCAATGTTGGCCCATTATTAAGTAGCGCTCGTGGCGTAGCTTGTCTAGGTGATTCTAAACGATCACCGATGTTAAGCAACGGACGGTCCGGTCAGTCTTCGGATGGGTGACCGTGAGTGGCATTTATCTCTGAGCGCTACCGTGGGTCGGATGACACGTTAAATTGTTGGTCCCGGTTGTTTGTTCTAGTTTCTATAACAACAACCGTCAGCCATGTCAGAGGCCTTCGGGCGGCACATTAACTCTGACACTAGGGCTGGCCACTCAGCCTATATAAACTTACTTACTTTTTTAAATTAAAAGTTTTCAATAATGATGAGTACATACATACCCTTCAGTATTGGTGATCTTTTTTCTAATATATTGTATTATAATACACAACTTAGTACAATTTTATGAGCCTCAGCAACGCGTGCATGCCTTCGTGTAATAATATTAATCAAAATAACTTTCTCATTAAATATTTTTCATCACACTTGCTCGTAAAGTAGATCTTATTACATCGCTTTTAGGGTCATAATCCAAGCTATTACACACGCGTGCTTTTTACTTTACATTACGGCACTTGTACTATAATAGGTATAACCCGGTAAAGTCATGTTTGTACGTGACTGCAATTAGACGTATGTATACGAAGCACTCTTTAATATACCCGGGTAATACTTTTTTTCTAATACCAACAAAGAGTTCTTATGCCGCTGACGTAAATGTCAACCTGCGCGCGCATTGCTGGTTTGGGCGCCATTTTCCGCAAATGTTTGTTGACGTTTTCGCTGTTTGGTTGATTATTATCAAAAAAAATTGTTTTTACCTCGCAAGTGTGATGAAAACAGTCGTATGGAACTCTTGTCCTATGTTAATCATTACGCCCAACATAGCACACTCGTATCATAATGTACTAATCTAATATTCCCAAATCATGATAGGCGCGTTTCCTAACCCCACATCGAAATAACATTTGGTGAAACGCCTATCCACTTAATAAATAAAAAATATGGCTAGCTTGATATGACAAGTTATGTTCGAGGTATAAGAAATATCGCAGAGAATTTATCCGAGCCGACCTTTTTTCTCCACATGGGCTCATTATGCAGGAAGCCGCCGGAGGGTACGGACGTCCGGCGACACCGCGTAAACACACAATAAAGCCTTTCGAAATACTTGCATAAACAATTTATCAAAACGGAAATTGTGCCCCGAACCCTTGGCACAAAGGACTGACTGAAAGGGCTAAGTAGGTCGATTGACAACTATGATTCGACAGATTTTCGTTTCTAGTGTTGTAACGTATCCGGCAATTATGTTTATATTAGGAATATTTTATGCCTAATTTAGCGTTGCATGCCACTCAAACTTGCAAGCCCTGAGAGATATGTCGGTGACTTTGGTTCTTTGGCGATCAGTATCGTGTAAAGAATAAAACGTAAACCTAGTAACCAGTATCTTATCCGATCCGACCACTCCTAGCAACAGGAAGTATTCCGTTTTTGGTATAGGCGCCGGTTACCAGACGCACACAAACACGCACCTACCTCACCGGCGAGGTCGAGGACTCCCCAGATCTGTCAGAAGATCGGTTAGATTCTCTCCAAATAGCCAAACAAATCAACCTACTAGGGCCCCAGGGCATACCCCTTCTGGGGTGCCAGGGCAAGTCTGCGGCGACGGCCAAGCCGAGGTTCGTACCGTCTGAGGTGCCCTTGAGCTGCACCTTTAACCTAAACTAAGCTGAGCGCCATTTGCGCTTGCCTAAAGTCCAGTGACAATGTAGAGGCTATCTGAGGCCAACAGCATCAGCCATACAAAAAAAAATAAAAAAAATTGCCAGTATCTTATAACGAAGTATTTTTCTTCTGCCATAACTGGTTACGATTACGAGCCTCCGTTTCGTATGCGGCCGAAGGCGAATATCCTCGTTCCGGATTTTATCGCGCAAAGTAATTCCGAGCATAGCTCTCTCTCTATTGCCCGTTTTGTGACTCTGTGTTTCTCCAAAAGGCCAGCACGTTTCAGTTCCGTATGTCATCACTGGTAACACACACTGGTTGAAGATTATTGTCTTCAGACACTGCGGGGTTTTGGACAAGAAGATATTACGCAATTTCCAGAACGCTGCCTATCCGAGTTTTTAAGAAAAAAAAAGTTAGTGTTAATATATTTCATGTTAAGTTCTAAAATCTTTATGATTAATCGGTGCTCAACGTTGCTGGAGCACCGGCTACTTAGTGATCTTTCTTCTTCTTCTCTCTTATTAATACTAGGTACTTTAATATTATAGTATGCTGTGTAGGTACAGATTGTAAATCCTTAAAAAAATAAAATCAAAATAAGGCGCTATCAATAATAATTTAACAGATAGTAAAACAAAAGTTAGATTTTGAGTATTATGATAAGTATAATTATGAGTATAGTAACCTTCTTCTTTTTGTTCTTTCGACATAGCTCGCAAGGTTTGCAAGTTGAAGTGGCAATGGGCAGGCCACATCGCTCGAAGAACTGATAACCGATGGGGAAGAAAGGTTCTTGAGTGGCGACCGCGAACCGGAAGACGCAGCGTAGGAAGGCCTCCCACTAGGTGGACCGACGACATTGTAAAGGTCGCGGGCAACCGGTGGATGCAAGTGGCAGGTTGTCGTACAGTGTGGCGGTCTAAGGGGGAGGCCTTCGTTCAACAGTGGACGTCTCCGGGCTGATGATGATGAACCTTCTTTCCGTGCAATAATACCATTCTGTGTAACCCCGAACAGCCAAGCATTATTTTTCAGCGTAAACAACAATCTACTTACTTATTCTAGTATCTCTTTCATATCTGAATATCATTCCAGGCATTATTCAGGTATAAAAAAGGCATTACGTAGCAGAAAAACATCTTTCCATGTCAAAATTCCTGCCTAAATGTTTTAGTATCATTAAGCCGATACTGGATCGCTTGTATTTTGATATTGGAAAACCATTTATTCGGCAACGATTTTTCCGACCAAATGAGTATTATTTACATCCCTTTTGAATATCGGCAGCTTATTTAAAAAGTCTTTACAATTTTCTGAAAGGCTCACTATCATAGACACTTTCTTTTCCCATGGTCTACTTATACAGGGTTAGTTCTAATCAGTTAGCATCCTTTTAAGGGCATTTTGTACTGGTAGGACTCTACTGCAGAGTCCGCCTGGGGAAGTACCGCCTGGGGAAGTACCATACCGTTGCCAGTTATTCAACAGCCAAGCAGTAGTGTGCAAGCATTACTGTGTTCCGGTTTGAAGGGCAATGTTACCAGATAAATTACTGGGTATGAAGAGATTTAACATCTAATATCTCAGGGTAAAGAGCGCAGTGCAGTGCGGCGCAGGATTTTGTTCGCAAGTTTACAATTCTAGCAGTGCTACTGTTATGGGCAGGCATGACGCTTACCACCAAGCGAACGTCTCGCTCGTATCGTCAATCCATTGCATAAAAAAAAGGCAGAAATAAAAATGCCATGTCAGAAGCCTTCGGGCGACACATTAACTCTGGGCTGGCCATTCAGCCTATACGAACATACCCACTTACTTTGTATTGCATAAAAAAGGCAGTATGAGGCGCTCCGTCGTGTTTATCGGTTTTAATAAATTCATATCTAAAGTAAACTAACTCTATTATAATAATTGTATAAAAATAAAAATTATAAGTATTAATTAATGTCAAACAGCAATCATAAAAAAAAAAACATAGTTTTAAGTCTCTTTTAGTTTAGTCATATCGTCAAATTTATAGAAAGCCTGTTCGATAAGCCAGTTCTTTAATTTTCGTTTAAACGTACCCCTAGAGGGCGCATCAAGCACATCTGTCGGCAGTCGATTGTATACTGTCGGCGCGGCTACATGTATTAATTTGGACGTCTTAGTTAGTTACATAGCACACTAATAAAAAAAACTATTCGTATAAACGCACACTAAAACTAAATCACAACATTGGTGTCCAATGGTGGCTCGAAGGCGAGGAAAGACGAACCGTACAATATTATATCTGTTAAAGATTAAAGATATTTATTTGTGAACATGCAAAGGACCATGCTGATCCAGACCAGCGTGGTGGAAATATGGCCTACTCACCGAAATTAGGCCCAAGTACAGGAGTAGGACTTGAAAAAGGTGATGATGTAACAACATCATCTTTTTCAGATTCTAGTACTTCACACAGCGCTACAGTTCATTTAGTTCTGTGGGGATACTTCCCAATTATATATACGTCAATGTGCTTCATGTGTGTTGTGTTGTAGGTGAACCGACGACATTGTAAAAGTCGCGAGCAACAGGTGGATTCAAATGGCAGGTCGTCGTACAGTGTGAAGGTCCCCCTTAGACCGCCACACTGTTCGTTCAGCAGTGAACGTCTCCAGGCTGCTGATGATGATGATGAATGTGCTTCAAAATAAAGAAGAACGCGTGGGTGAAAACCTTGTGTCATTGTGAGATAACAGACTGGGATACTTTGTAATGTCATCGCCTACGTAGGAAACTTGCGTAGGTATGGGTCTGTTATATTTTTTACCTATGCGTGGGAAAATTATAGGAATAGTTTAGAACTTTGTGAATTTGGAAAGGATTTAATAATTATAAATGTAGCAAATCCTTCCGCATAGAGGGTTTTACCATCATCACATCACCATCATTGTCCAATATTTCATTCATTCACTCATTCATTTATTCGTTCATTCATTCATTCATTCCATTAATTCATGTATGCAAATTTTACTATCAGAAAAATTCACGATATAGTTTATATAAGTATTATGTTTTTGTTAAAACGTAAGTTATTAGACAATTTTTTTCTACGTTTGTAGTTTTCTGTAAAAAAATTAACCCCTGCTGGCACAAAGTATTTTGCACTTAAAATGGGAGCAGGCTATGGTCTCCAAAATACAGTGTAAAACTAGTTCGGGAATCCAGTGGCTTCAAGAGTATTACCTGTCTCTTTTTTCAATGTATTTTGCACTTAAAATGGGAGCAGGCTATGGTCTCCAAAATACAGTGTAAAACTAGTTCGGGAATCCAGTGACTTTAATTACCTGTCCTTTTTTTTGCAATAAAAAAATCTATTGAGTGATTTCTTTTGGTGTTTAACATTATTGAGTGTTTATCTATCTACTTTAAAAAAAAAACTAATTAAATTAAATTAAAATTCATTTATTTCAAGTAACATGACTCATATACAGCACAATAGATAATTTCAATAGGTAGGTACATCAATAAAATAAAAGATAGTCAAAAATTAAATACAATGTCACTTCAATTACAATAAATATGTCAACAACAAAATACATAATAATTAAAATGTCAGTGGTATTCAAATTATGTCAGTAAGTATAAATAAGTATTAAAGATGCAAATGTCAATTCTAACTCCTTCTTTTCGGCATGGGTGCCGGTAAGTGCCTGTCGCAGCCATGCCGAATGAAAGAGCAGTCTAGTCTGGCGGCAATCATCGCCAAGACGGTGTTGGAGCTGGTCCTTACTCTGCGCACTAAGGATGCGGCCCGCTTGCGCATGGTTGCGTGAAAACAATCAGTTCGCGCTTCCGCGAACATGCCCGAAGCGCTGCAGTACCGGGGCAGCCCCATCACCGCCCTGAACGCGTTGTTGTATTGGACGCGGAGGGCACTGTAATATTTTTCTGCGTAATTAGCCCACAGGCTGCACGTGTAGAGCGTGCGCGTGTAAAATCTCTCTAATGCGTGTGCAATGAAAGGTGAATTCTCAATCACCTGATGGAAACTGATGATGAAGACAGAGCACTTTTATTTGTGTTTTGTTTTTACCAATTACGTTTTAAATAACTTTTTCATTTGTTCCAACTGCTAACCTACCATTAAAAAAAAAATTCAATATAATAATAATTATGTTTCTCACCGGGACTTAATCGCGCACAAATAAAAATAATAATAAAATAATAATTTAAATAAATTTATTTGTGTGCGAAGTCCCGGTGATAAACATAATTATGTGTTAAAATCGCGAAAGTTTAAAAGTTTCATTTAATATAATAATAATTAATATAATAATCTAATCTGAGTCATTGGTATTTTTTTAATAGTGATCAAGTTGCTAAGAAGAATTATTCACATCTTTCCTAAAGAATCCTAGGTTTAATACTTGTTTGGAAATACGTTGTTAAGGAGTTGCACGCAGCTGTCTTTTCTAAAACAGCATAGAAACTAAACTTATGAAACTTTGAGCTATTGCTGAAACACGAAGCCCATCAACCTTAAAAATCTGAACGAACGTAGATTTATATAACCCTTTTTTATAACCCACGGTCAAAACTTTAGCTACTCTGTACATCTATGTCGAAATCTTCTGAAGCCTCCAAGTTTCTTTGTTTCAAACTTTCCCCTTGTTTAATTCCGGGCCGTCATTACAGCTTAATGGACTCTACGGAACCCTTTCAGTTGCAAATCAAAGAGGTTTCACGTGGACCCCGAGTTTCGGAAAGTTTCTGAAGAAATTTCCAAATTGGCGGTGAAATATTCTAATTAATTTGTTAAAATGAAAATATTGTACAAAGACAATGTTTTACCAACACTAATAAAGCTACTTTTTGGAGTAATTAAAACAAATTGGTTTATGAATAACTAGCTGCTGCCCGCGGCTTCGCCCGCGCGGATAGTAAGGTATATGTACCTGTACCTGTTATAGGTAGGTACGATATTAGAATTTGTTTTATAACCACAAAGAATTTCATGTCTCTAGGACCAGCAGTTTAGGTTGTGCGTTGATAGCTCAGTCAGTTCTTTGAATTTTATATATACAGATAACTAACATTATTTTCGAAAATTGCGCTTTATAATTTGTATTTAATTAACTTTTTTTATACAATGGAGTGATTATACGAGCGAGATGTTTGCCTGGTGGTAAGCCTCACACCCTGTCCTGCCATTGGTACTGGTGTAGCAGTGCCAGAATTCTAAACTTGCCAAAAAGATGCATCGCAATTTATTTCGCTCGTCACCCTGAGACATCAGAACTCAAATCTCTTCATACTCAGTAATTTCTATCTTCTGTTCGTCAGCCATAAAACATCCACTGCTGGACGAAGGCATCCCCCTTTATAGAGGGGTATTGCCATAATCCCCGCGCTTGGCAGGCGGCTTGGGGATCGCAGAATGGTCACCACCGTTAACCATGAGGACGCTGCTGCCCGTCCTCCGGTGGGTCTGGTTGCAGTTTAAGGACATACCCAGGACCATATTTATCATACCCATAACATACCCAGGTTCACATTTATCTACACATCGAGCTATAATCCTAATACAGAGACACTATCTATAAATAGAACCATTTAAAAATCATCCGAGCGGCGTCATAATATATTATTATACCTACATATCTATGTGTATTATTATAGTTAGCAATAACAAATGTTATTCAAATTCTATTAAAATGTTATTCAAATGTTATTTGTTATTCGTATTATTAAGGATTTGTCGGGGAGACTTAAAGAATCCACACGTGACCAAAATGCTGGCCTTTATTTGGGCCAGAAAATTAGCCTCGCAATCCAGCGGGGCAATGTGGCCAGCATTTTGGGCACATTACCCGAAATTAGAGACCGTTTAAACTATCTATAGGTTTGCTATCTATAGATACTTTAAACGGTGTCTTATATCGATTGATTAATGTTTTAATAATAGTTTAATTTATATTCAAATTTAGATGTAATATCTCTGCAAGAGTGCTTAATGTCTATTGCCCCCAATGCCATCGTAGTTCACGGGACGTCGCGCCTACGCCACGCAATGACTGCGCAAGAAGACGCGTGTAAAGGGTTTTATCTCGCACATTTTATCAGCCTGTTTGTGTTTCTGTACGATCATAGCTCAATGTATCTACAACAGTAGAATTTTGGCGACAAAACCAAACCATCTATTCCAAAATAACACTTCTTTCATTATCACCCTCCACAGAATATTTTTAACAGAAAACAAACTCATAAAAAGCGTAATAAAATTCTTATAAAAACATCATAAGAGCAAAAAACGTCATTTGGACGCGGGTGACATGAATACATAAAAATATATTAATTTTTCCACCATGTGCGGTAGTGATATGAATTTTTATGAGTTTCGTATGTATAATTAAAAAGATGTACGATTGACCGAGCAATATTGTGGTCGGGAATGTTTGACGGGGGAAAATAGCTTTTTAAATTAATTCGCATTCACAGGGCAGATCCATCAAAGCTTTTTGGAGCCATGATGGGTTGATATGTTTTTATAGAAATAGGACGTAATGTTTTGATCAATGAGATTTTTATAAAGAGTGAGCCTAAACAATATAGCTGTGAAAGAAGCCGTCACTTTGGTTTTAAATAAAATAACATTAGGATACCGTGATAATGAGTTCTTTGGATTTTATTTTATACTAGAGGTCGCCCGCGACTTCGTCCGCGTACGAAAGAAATTCGGGCTGCTCCCCTCCCCCCTTTTGAATGAACTACCCAAATATAAATTTTCATCACTATAACTTCAAAAACAATAAACTTTCCATACAAAATTTCCCCCACCCCCCCCCCCCCCCCCCATAAATCATTTTGAAAATAGCATTTTTTTTTTTTAAATGAACTATCCAAATACAAATTGTCGTGACTAAAAGTACAAAAACAAAGGATTTTCATACAAACTTTCCCCCCCTTTTCCCCCCCTTGGGGGTCGAATTTCGTCAAAATCCTTTCTTTTACACCCCTCCGCATCGAGACGAATACACCCTCCAAATTTCAAGTCTGTACGACCAGCGGTTTGGGCTGTGCGTTGTCTGTCAGTCAGTCACCAATCAGTCCGGTGGTATCCATAGAGGATTTCCATGGGCAAAAAAAAAAGGACAGAGCCTTTTATATGTATAGATAGATAGATACGGATTTTTGTACCAATGGCTTTTTGGTATAGAAAAACATCGTGATGAAATTTACACGCTCGGAGAAGAAATTCAATGGCAAATGTGAGTCCACCAACCTGCAAGTGACCCAGCGTGGTGGACCAGCCGCTCTCCGAAGGTTTAGCAGTGAACTATTAATTAAACTGTTTGCTTTATGCCAACCAGAAGTTCATTATTTTATGACGACAACAAACTACGTAACATTTAACTACAAACAGCTACAATAGAAATATTGTATCCAGACCGCTGAAAGTTGTAGTGTGCTTTCTTTTCATCATCATTATCATTAATATCCAGCTTTTGTAAAAAAATATGTAACCTTTTTTTTACTTTATCAAAACTTTTTGGATTTCGCGTTCGGCAGCCTCCGAGTAAAAGGAAAACTGGATTTTTTAATGGAAGAGGAAAACTGTCAGAAAAAGGATATGACAATTGACAATTCTGGAGCAAATCTTGGAAGGAGAAAAAAATCAAATGCTAAAAAAAATTTTTTGAAGAGGAAACTCTGATTGGAAATTTCTTAACACCGATGCAAATGGGATAGAAGCTCTGACTAATGCTTCGTGGAAAAAAGCGCTAAGGATCCGGATAAGTTTTAAAAAACCGTGACTTTTCCTGATGTTAAAGTAAGGCAATTAGCGTGGAAGTATGTAAAGATTGAGTAAACAACATAAACTGCATTAGTAAAATAGAGATCAAAATATATTCATTTTCTTTTCACATTTATAAAACGAGTGACGGGTAACCACGGTAACAGCCAGGCCGTGTGCTCTATGAGCTTTATAACAAGGAGTATGTATTCCTAACACCTGATTATTCATTTCCTATTTTTCCTCACTATACCTTGACTGGAATTGCTACTACGAGGAAGTTACTATATTAGATATTAGCAACTGATGGTTTATTATTCCTGACCTTATGAAGAAGAATGTTCGCGGAACTTTCATCGGGCTGAGCATCGCCAGATTCTGCCGAACGTAAGCAAAATTTAATTTTCATCATAAATTAAAAGTGTAACTAACAAGCCGTTTTTTATTTCCTCTCTCACTATTAGGGTCTTCCTGCTAGGATAATTAGGCCTTAGTTTCTTAACCACTTTATAATTGTGACGGGACGTTTATTTTATTTATTTAGAATAACCGTTTTGTTACAAAGTCTAGAGACAATCCAAAATAATGGTCAAATAAACCCACCAGTCGGCAACGCAACGTAACTTGCTGGCTACATCGATTGTAACCGTGTAATGATATACTCATAAATATTGAACGTTGTATGACAACGTCGCACCATAATTTGGTGTTACATTATTCAACCGAATCAGCGTTATATTATGACTGACATGGATCCAATTATTAACCTACATCCGTATGTTACTCAAGTTCTCGGATTAACAAGATCATTCACAGAGAGTTAGCTCAGAGGAAGGGGTTATATGAAACACATAATTAGTGGTTCAAACAATAACAGATGATAATTAATTTTTATATTTATTATAATACTAATATTATATATTAATAGGCTTTTTAAAACAAAAATACAACCGACTTCAACTGGAACTGGACCTGGATGACATCTTCATATTTTCTAGTAATTTTGATTTAAAAACCAAACTACTTAACCGAATTCGATAATATTTATATGGGACCTTTGAAGTATTACCTACCAAACGAAAAAAATAATCATCTAAATCAGTTCATAAATGGCGGAGTAATCGCGTAACGAACAAAAAAAATCATACAGTCAAATTGAAGAACTCCTTTTTTGAAGTCGGTTCTAAAACAAAAGTT
Organism: Erannis defoliaria; assembly: GCA_905404285.2. Taxonomy (NCBI): domain Eukaryota; kingdom Metazoa; phylum Arthropoda; class Insecta; order Lepidoptera; family Geometridae; genus Erannis; species Erannis defoliaria. The sequence continues at coordinate 1,882,272 of FR990090.1, read as the reverse complement.
TTGGTATGAGTGTGTTTCTTCCGGACCTGGGTATGTCGTAAAACTGCATCCAGTACCACCGGAGGATATGCAGCAGCGTCCTCTTAGTTAACGGTGGTCAGCTATCTGCGATCCCCAAGCCGCCTGCCAAGCGTGGGGATTACGACAACCCATCCCTATTAAGGGAGAGGCCTTCGACCAGCAGTGGACGTCTTCCGGCTGTTGATGTGATTTCTTTCTTAATTCTTAACTCCAAATCGGCTGCACGGATTTGGATGAAACTTGGGGTAGAGATAGCGTATTTCCCAGCATATAGGCAACTTTTTGGCATCATCATCACTGTTTTTCACCGCGTGGGTGAAACCGCGGGCGTAGCTAGTGAATCATCGATCAATGAACCAGAGGGTGTAGCACTAGTTATGATACCATTTTTAAACAGGCGAAAGCATTTATCTCCAAATAAAAACAACAAAGATTTAATGTACGTAATACTGTATTCTGAGAATTCTTGACTATTTCAGTTAACTCTTAATACTTCCATATTCTCATATTTTGTGTTCAATCTGGGATAATCTGTCTTTATTGGGAAAATCCCTGGAAATTGAGTATTGCAGATATAATCCACCTAATGTGCCCGAACAATTTTTAAAGATAAATCATGGTAGACTCTCGATCGTTAAAACCGTATTAACCGTGTTATTTCTAATGAAATTTCGCTGTAAATATCTGCTGATGCCCGGAGACGTCCACTGCTGAACGAAGACCTCCCGCTTAGACCGCCCCACTGTACGACAACCTTCCATTTGCATCCACTGATTGCCCGCTACTTTTACAATGTCGTCAGTCCACCTACCTAGGCCTTCCTACGCTGCGTCTTCCGGTTCGCGGTCGCCACTCAAGAACCTTTCTTCCCCGTCGGTCGTCAGTTCTTCGAGCGATGTGGCCTGCCCATTGCCGCTTCATCTTGCAAACCTTGCGAGCTATATCGGTGACTTTGGTTCTTTGGCGAATATCCTCGTTCCGGATTTTATCGCGCACAGTAACTCCGAGCATAGCTCTCTCCGTTGCCCGTTGTGTGACTGAATTTCTCCAAAAGCCCAGCAGTTAAAGATCACGTGTGTAAATATATCATATCGAGTACCAATAGGAAAAAGTGCCGAAAAGGGCTAATGTGATAGCGTAATCTCTTGTTATTAAACCTGAAATGATTAATCAATTTAATCTAAAATTAATAATTAATTTTAACCGAAATAATTAATGTTATCTGAAACAAAATATATTAATGTAATCTAAAACTAGTTGTAAATTGGAACCTGAAACAATTATTATAATTTATTAAGCTGTAACAAGATTATTATATGAATCCGGAACCCTGAAAGTACTCATTTCCATGTTTGATTATGATGCATCATCCACAAAGCACAGCCTGAATCAGTCTCTTATGCTGAGAGAGAGAGATAGATACTCAAAGCTTATGCTAGATTCTCTCCTGTAGAAATACAATTACTAGAGGTCGCCCGTGACTTCGTCCGCGTACGGAAGAAATATAGCCCGCTCCCAAAATTCACCACTTTAAATTCATTTTTTCATTGACAGTATGTTCCATCCTCATAGTAACACCTTTATGTCAAATAACATCGCGAGAACTGTCGTCAAACACAAGCCCATTTTATCTTAATCTAATATAATAAAAGGCTCTGTCCTGACTGACTGACTGACTGACTGACAGACAACGCACATCCCAAACCGCTGGTCGTACAGACTTGAAATTTGGAGGGTGTATTCGTCTCGATGCGTAGGGGTGTACTAAGAAAGGATTTTTCGAAATTCGACCCCTAAGGGGAGGAAAAAGGGGGAAAACGTTTGTATGAAAGTCCTTTGTTTTTGGACTTTCAGTCACGAAAATTTGCATATGAATAGTTCATTAAAAAAAACTATTTAATAATTTTTTTGACATGGAAGATTATGGGGGGAACGGGGGGTGGAATGTTGCATGTAAAGTTCTTTGTTTTTGAAGTTATAGCGATGAAAATTGATATTTGGATAGTTCATTCAAGGGGAGAAGATAGGGAGAGAGGGGAGTTGGGAGTTGGTAGAGTCGGTAGAGTTGGGGGACTTGCTTGAAGTGGTGAATTTTGGGAGCGGGCCGAATTTCTTCCGCACGCGGACGAAGTCGCGGGCGACCTCTAGTCACATTATCAGCCATAAAACGTGCACTGCTGGATAAAGGCCTCCCCCTTAATAAAGGGGTGTTGCCATAATCCCCACGTTTGGCAAGCGGCTTTGGGATCCCAGAGCTCACCACCATAAACCAAGAGGACGCTGCTGTCCATCCTCCGGTGGTTCTGGTTGCAGTTTAAGGACATATCCAGGTCACACGACCTCTAGTAACAAGATATATTACTTTATAATTATCCAGTCAAACTAAATAAATAAAGCTGCATCAAAATAATAATATAAACAGTACTATCGTAAACGCCAATATAAGCCAGTTTCCTTTAAAACGATCAAGCGATAGAAGGTATAAAGAAAATAGTTTCTAGGCAAACTCTTTCGATTGCCTTTTCCAAGAAAAAAGTTTTTGTTCCTACAAAATTGAAACAGTAAGACCGTTTGTCCACCAACGCCGTCACCGAGACGTCGGCGAGAACGAGATGATGTCTTGGTGTCGTTGGCGTCAGTGGACAAACGGCCTAAGGATGGTAGCTATTAATTTGCAGTTCGGTCAAGTCATTCTATATCAGCATGTTTTTAGTCGTGGCAGGAGACAGCTCGACTTGAAATGTATAACGTGGGTTCAAATTCCGGGCCCGCTACAATGAGCTCTTCGGAGTTTATGTACAGATTTTTATATCACAGGCTTTTCGATAAAAGAAACTTCGTGGGAAAACCTGCATGCGTCTGGAGAAGAAATTCAATGGCCAGCGTGGTGAATATAACGCCATAGCTCTATGTGGTAAGTCATAAGTCATAAGTAAGTCATAAGTAATTTATTGATAAATTGTCAATTACAAACCTATTTGAATAGGTTCACCTTAATACTAAAAATAAAAAAGTCATACAATTATTAATTAAAACTTACAACAAATAACCCAAATTAATTTAAAATAATAATTATTAATAAATTATGAATTAAATTAAAATAATAATAATAATAACAATTATTAGATACCTACTAAATATCCCCACATACACTCGTATACATTATACACTTAAAGAGAGAGAAACTTTAATAAAGAGTTTGTAGATAAGTTTTCATATAATTTGTATATATACACCTATGCATTTTGCATATATATATATATTTTTCTCGTGTTTTTGGTTATAAATATATTCTTATTCTTATAAATTTTGGAGAGTTGTGAAACAATTGCTCTTTGGTATGGGCCTGGGGTTGAACCCACGTCACGAATGTAAAGCGCGTATTCACCCCAATTGGATTACTATAACTTTTAGCTTCATACTGTTTGTAGGAATGATATCCACGCCGACTTGGTTTTATCAGATCCGAACTGTAGAAGGCGGGACCGGCGAAAATCTCGATATTGGTAAAGTAAACCCAGAGTTTGGGTAGATTTGATTTTAGATTCTAGATACTTCTAACTAGACATTTGCATGTGTTCTGAAATAGGTACTTATATTTTGAATTCGCTTTTTGAAAACGGATAAATTTTCTACATCTATGAGGTGTGTTACCTCATATAAATAGAAACACGAGAAACTTCCAGTCTAGAGTTTATTCATTTACACAAAAGTTCGTAGGTTATGTTTTATTAGCGCGCGCGCTTCGTAGAGTTTAGACAACGACTGACTGACTTGCGCGGTAGAGGTCGCGTCGCCGGCACTGGCGTACGGTAAGAGACACCCTGCGTGGGACGCGCGCCGGTGCGAGCGAGACGGCCTTACGCGCCTAATCCAGAAAACACGGCCGCGCGAGGCACGGGGCGGCAACGCCTCCAAATGGTTTACCATACATCTAATATTATATGAAAACTGACTTGAAACACTGTTTTTAACTATCGCGGTTGTTCATTACATTTCTATGATTATTTTCGGGATATTTACCGTGACTATGTTGTGAAACGAGCTCCTGAACATGGTCTGCCCGTGGACATGGTGCATGCAACTGTTCCGAAATATAAGGAGCTCGTTTCACAACATAATCACGGTACCTACCTAAATATCTAGTAAATAATCATAAAAATGTAAAACTGACTTGGTTTTTTCTTCACATTGTGTTTTAAGACGGTTTTAAGTTATAAATGCATTTATACAGTACCTACTTATGGAAAATCAAATTATAATTTCTGGCAGGACTTGATTCACATTGTGTTTTAAGACGGTTTTAAATTATAAATGCATTTATACAGTACCTACTTATGGAAAATCAAATTATAATTTCTGGCAGGACTTGATTCACATTGTGTTTTAAGACGGTTTTAAATTATAAATGCATTTATACAGTACTTAAGAAAAATCAAATTATAATTTCTGGCAGGACTTGAAACTGTTTTTTGGCTGCGTACTGGTGGGTGTGTTTCCCATATTGTATATTTTATAACAAAGAAAATAACAAATGGAAATACCTACAAGTGAAAACACTTTTGTTCACCATTTTGTATTATTTTTTCGGGATTACTCACGTTTGAGGACGGAGCTGGAGCACGGACGGGGCGGGCAGCAGCGTCCTCTTGGTTAACGCTGGTGAGCTTTGCAATCCCCAAGCCGCCTGCCAAGCGTGGGGGTTATAGCAACACCGGTTGCCCGCGACTTTTACAATGTCGTCGGTCCACCTAGTGGGAGGCCTTCCTACGCTGCGTCTTCCGGTTCGCGGTCGCCACTCAAGAAACTTTCTTCCCCATCGGTTGTCAGTTCTTCGAAGGATTTAAATAGGGATTTAAATTTAAATAAGTTCACATTATTAATTTTTATAAACACGTATATAATTTACTTAAAAAAGAAAAGGATTTAAGTAAAACTTTTTCTTCTTGATCCTTATTTTCCCGGTCGACTAAGTTCGAGAGTTCGAAGTAAAACCACGAGTAAAATCAATTAACCCCCACCCCTATTACTGGACTTCCCCGACTTGAAATATAGAGTGTTACTGTCCAATGGCACTACCCTTGTTAGTGTCAGAGGAAAAGCGTGGATTATTTGGATACCTACGGGGATAATTCGGGGTAAAAGAAATTGGTAAAACATCGACGCAAAATTGCTAGTCTATCGGGCTTTATCGGATACTTTTCAGTGTGTGTGCTTCGAATCTGGTTGATTTAGATTCTCCTTGCTCTTTCTACTGTTGGACGGCCAGGATCTAAAGCTTTTAAATACATACAGGGAATTTTGGCGGGAACACGGAAAAATCATGTCGTTGCATTCTATTATTTTCTTAAACTTGTGTTTTTTTCGTGAATTAATGATTAAAAATGGTGGTGTTTTATTTATCTAGTGTTGAATTATATGCACGAGTGTGGGCAAGTGATATAATGTGGTGAAACAAGTCTTTTCGTGTTGTTTTCAAAACTCCGTAGAAGCTCATAGTAAACTCGCCACAACTTGGACTCGACTATGTCTAATTTCGTGTGACTGGCTGTGATTTCATGACATATTTGACTTGCTAATACTACATTAACTTGAATATTCATACATACTTGACACTGACACAATGCACAACGTGCGATGCCAATAACAAAGAGAATAAAAAATAAAAAATAAAAGTTGTGTGTTTTGCTCGGCAGCAAAGTTATTCTAGTCCCGTACATTTGATACTCTCTCTACGCTCAGGATTCTATATTTGAACCATAGAATCATATTGCTCAGGCTTCAATACAAGTACTCGCGCCAAAAACAACTTTGCAGCCTTGCATAACAAAATTTCTGTATTTCTTGTGTGCTAAGCCCAGTAAATTTACAAGACAAATTTACAAAAATAGAATTATTCAGCTATGATTGGCTTCATTTGCTGACGGACATTCAGTAAATAAATAAATTATACAGTTATGACCTTGGAATATTGAAACGAAGAAGTAGTTAAGGATGAATGTTTTTTTTCCTAGGGAACAGCTGTTTTTTTGACGAATTTAGGGCTGGTCCTGTAGTAAAAGTTGTAGTTGTAGTTGTAGTAGTTCACAATGGTGAACGATTTGTGTAACGCTGTATTATAGATAATTCAAAAATTCCCCATTCCTTTGGTTCCAAAAATAATTAAAGTAATATTAAAATACACTTTAGTACCAATATTCAGACAGTTATATCAAGCAATATTATAATTATTTATGTACCTTGTTCATTCGAGTAACCAGTGCCAACGAAATCTGTTTTCCCATTAACTACAGTACGGTGAAAACAAACAAACCAACTTCGCAATCATAATATTAGTGGTTGATACACAGAAAAAAGAAACAAAGATTCGTAACTCCGGTCGCATTGCGAGCACTGCAAACATAAGAATGCTAGTACTAATAAGTTTAGTTCATATAGGTTGAGTGACCAGCTCTAGTGTCAGAAGTAATGTGCCTTTAGTGTTAAACCTAACAAGCCTTAACCTACTCATCACAGGTAATTTATGGGTAAGTGTAACTATGCTTAGGTAGTTGTAAGATGGTAGCTTTAGGAACTACCCCGGTGGGTTTTATGTGTGTGGTATGATGGGTTATTACTAAGGCTGCTCACTGACGCGTATAATCGAAGGCCACGTGCTGACCCATATAATCCAAGGCTACGCGCTAGTGTTTGAGCGAAGGTTACGCGCTGAAGTGTATAAGCAAAGGCTACGCGCTGAAGCGTATATGTGAAGGCTACGCGCTGAAGCGTTTAAACGAAGGCTACGCGCTGACTCTTATAATCAAAGCCTACGCGCTGACTCTTATAATCAAAGCCTACGCGCTGTCTCGTATAACCGAAGGCTGCGCGCTACCCCATATAATCGAAGGCTACGCGCTAGCCCGTATAATCCAAGGCTATGCGCTAGCGTTTGAGTGAAGGTTACGCGCTGAAGTGTATAAGCAAAAGCTACGCGCTGAAACGTATAAGCGAAGTCTACGCCGCGCTGAAGTGCAATAGCAAAGGCTACACGCTTACCCGTATAATCGGAGGTTACGTGCTGACCCGTACAATTGAAGACTACGCGCTGCCCCGTATAATCGAAGGCTGCGCGCTGACCCGTATAATCGAAGGCTACGCGCTGACCCGTATAATCGAAGGCTACGTGCTGGCACGTATAATTTAAGGCAACGCGCTAACCCGTATAATCCAAGACTACGCGCTAGCGTTTGAGTGAAGGTTACACGCTGAAGCGTATAAGCAAAAGCTACGCGCTGAAGCTTATAAGCGAAGGCTACGCGCTGAAGCGTTTAAACGATGACTACGCACTTACCCGTATAATCGAAGCCCACGTGCTGACCCATATAATCGAAGGCTACGCGCTAACCCGTATAATCCAGGGCTACGCGCTAACCCGTATAATCCAGGGCTACGCGCTAGCGTTTGAGCAAAGACTACGCGCTGAAGCGTTTAAACGATGACTACGCGCTTACCCGTATAATCGAAGGCTACGCGCTGACCCGTATAATCGAAGGCTACGCGTTGACACGTATAAGCGACGACTATGCGCTAAACCATATAACTCCGGTAGATAAATAAGAATCGGACTTCCATTGAAGTTGTATAATTTTATAGAGCATTTTGTTATACCTTTCGTAGTTACCTTTGCCCTTTCACAATCTGGGAAAGGTACCTATATTCGCTAGTCCCCGTGAGTTTGCTCAATCGACCCGCGGCCAAATTTACATTCATTTCATAATTAGTTGACGCTCTAGTTATGTTTCGGGTAAATGTGGCGTGTCTTGACAGACAAAAGAATTTGAGTGAATATTCAGAAAATATTATACTAATTTGGATGTGACTACATCATCATCATCATTTCGATTCAGGGCTGAAAATTGATATATATATATATATGACGGGGACACGGAGGATTCGCTCTTCATCAACGGGTGCTTCGCATCCCTAATAGCGGTGGTAATCACTAGATTTAAAGTAACGGGTTTGTACGACCGTCAATGCCTCCCTCGAGCCCAGAATCGAAAACATATATATTCTCGTTCCAAACTATCATAAACATCAGATATTTTATTCAAGATGGCAAAGTCATTTCATTCTAACACAAGTAAGCAGTGTTGCCACGTACAACCCCATCCATTCGGGTGATACCCGCTTTAAATCTGTTATTTCCATAGACAAGTAATTTTCTCTAATAGACAATATTTCCATTTTGTCGCGTTCAACGTTCATAGACTACACATTAAAACACTGGCATTATTTATTTTACGCTCTCAAAAAAAGCAATATAGGCCGAATTAATAAAAAGACATTGTTCGCTCCGTATATACATATATATATATTATGTGACTACGTGAAACGGCTTCTTAGAGATAACACTGTTTTTGATCAAAACTTACATAAATAAAATTTTATTCGATAGCATGTTTATTTATGTTTAGAAGGAAATCATTCTAAGTAAACCTTCATGGATCCTAGAAATATACTAAATGAGTTATCATAATCCAATCACTCTTTGAGGTGAGTTACAGCCAGGGCTTGATAACGTTACACATTCAAATTAAATTTACCGGTAAGTAACGTTATTTTCGTAAAGATAATAAAAGGCCTTATCGGTGTGATATGGTTGCGATACTTCTTAACATAATATAAATATAGCATTAAAAATATATTTAAATAGTAACGCTATTTTAAAAGTTCAGCACATACCGTTATTTTTAACGATAATATGTCATGCTACGTTGCTGTTTTTTGGTGAAGCGGCCTGCGCTGTGGCACGGCAACGATAGATAGATAGATAGATTAATTCTTTATTGCTCACACCAAAGAAACATACATCAAAGGATTAAATAAATTAAATACTAGTGCACAAATGGCGGCTTTATCGCTAAAAGCGATCTCTTCCAGGCAACCTTAGGATGGAGATTTATGAACACGAAAAGATGGGGTGTGCTGTAAAGAAGAAATTCCTACAAATCATAAATATACTTACAATCGAATATTAATACATAATATTATAATATTTTATAATACCGAGGCGCATGCTCTCAGCGTCAATGCAGTCTGACAATCTTTGCAATTGGACAAGCGAGTGGGATGGTAACAAAGCTTACCCATAACGCTAAAAGTATCGGGAACACGTTAAATATATTTAACAATAAAATGTTCCATCAGCCAAGCCAAGTTTTGCTTAGTTTGGGGCTAGATGGCGCTGTGTGAAAATATCCACCATTTTCTTTTTTTTTTGTACTGTAAACCGCTGACGCCAGTTTCACACATAATCATGTCACTAACATACGACGCGACGTAACGCAATCTGGTCGCGCATTTGAAGTTGAAAAAGCTCGAAATGCCATCTTATAACAGGTTAAAACTGATCTTATTACGATCCCATGTGGTTTGGTCTCCTACGCGTCTATTTCAATTGTCTATGTGTATTCCTAGTGTAAAAACATTTATATTGGTAGACTTGTCTCATACGTGCATTTGCACGTATGCCCGGCTAGCGCGTCCCGTCACTGTTCCATTCTATTATTTCTATCTTCAGTGAATGGACCCACCACTATACATACCCACGTAAAATGTTTCGTCACTGTAGTTTATGGTTAATATGAACAAACAGCTAACATATTCCTAAATATTCCCGCCCAAACAACCAAAAAGCTGACACTTCACACAGAATTCGAACAAAACAATGTGAACAATTTTGGACAACATAGTTTAGCTTTGAAAGTCCGCCGCCGCCGCTCTGTCCAACGAAAGTTTTAATTGCTGTCTGCTGACTAGATACGAATTTATAATGTTGTATTATCTATTCTTATATTTTTTATTTTTAAACACATTAAAAAAAAATGTTTTTAGAGTTAAGTAGGTACTACTCAAAAGATAAGTGGTCTAAAGGCAGAATGCCAGACAGACAATCGTGAAGTCGCACATTAAACATACATACATAACAGCTATTCCATACATTTTGCCCAAGGTCGATGAACTTTTTATATGGAACAGCTGATTTTTATTCGCGGTTTCTATGTTGGCCCCATAGTAAAAGTCGTTTGTTTTTATGTACAGAATATGCACTTTAAAGGATGCCAACTGATTAGAACAAACCCTTTATAATATATAATATTATAATACAAGAGGTCGCCCGCGATCTCGTCCGCGTACGGAAGAATTTCAGCCCGCTCCCAAAATTCACTACGTTTTTAACCCCGAGGTAAACACTGTGCTTTTCATTACGAATACAAGGAAACTAAAAATAAACTGACACTGGGAAATGCACGAGAGGTGCGGGACCATAATCCTCTGAGGAGAAAAAAAAAGTTGGAACATGGTTTAATACAAATTTATGTGAAAATAGAACTAGGTTTTTTTAATAATTTGAGTCTCTGTCATTTGTCAACTGTCACTGTCAGTTGAAAGTGATTCTCCCTAGGGCTGAAATGTATTACTTTCAACCCGCTCCTGAGGAAACTTCTAGCCTACTTGCCCAGTATGAGTGAAAATATTTCATTATAATTTTCATTTCATTTATAAACATAGTAGGAATTCGCATATCCATAAGTTCAAGTACAACATTTTAAGGTTCAACGTTCGCTCAATGTCAACGTTTTCGGTTCCGATAGGGAAAGTTAAACGGATAACGTCATCCTACGCGTTGTAAAAGGTTAATCCGGCAATGTTGTAGGCTAATAGGTTTATTGGAACCGCGAGCAAAAGTCTTACAAGGTAATGTAAAAGATTATCAATAAGGGCTTTGATGACGATATAAATAACTTAATTAAATCGTTACCAATGCATTGGTAGTTCTCAAAACACTGATACTATTACCTTGTTGAAAAGGTAATACTTAATCGCAGTTTTAACTTAGTACCTCTAATTTTATTTGAGAAGGTTTTTGTAAAAAAAACTATACTTAAATGTTAGATTATCTATTGTCCTTGAATCGCTCAGTTTTAATACCATTTTCCACGTATATCCGTCAAATAACTCTTTTGAAGGCAAACAAAGTTAAATTGCTTTCGGGCGAACTCTCGATAAGAAATGATTTAGGCTCCAACTCGATTTATTTTATTTAAACATTCGGTTCTGGAGTGTCGATTCAATTTGGTGAATTCTGTTATCTCGGCTGTTTATTCTGTCTTAACTATTTTCGATTGATTTATTGAAGCGAATATTTTATGTTTTGTTAATGTTTTTTTGCATCATTTTATCTAAGTGTTTTTTTTATACATGGTACGTAACGTACCTTGAAGTGTACTTAGGCTAAAATAGGTATTTGTACTTATTAATGTCAACAAATGTATAGGTTCCATGAGAAAAAACTTGAAATTTCGATAAAAATCAACTTCTTCTTAAATTCACCTTACTAAAATCTCAGCTGTTCTGAAATTCAGCTGTTCCATGTTAGGTTTTGGGGAATAGGTTGTCATGAACACATTCAAACACCTTAACATGTATCCTTTCCCTCCCACACATAAATAATATACAACGTGTAACACAGTTCAACAATACTGCAGGGTATGTACTCATCATTATGAACAACTTTTACTATGGGGCCAACCCTGAAATCGCAAGAAACAGCTGTTCCAAGTATTTTGTCCAAGGTCAATAAACTTTTTGTATGGAACAGCAAATATTTTTATTTTATATTTACCACAGAATAAATAATAGCACTACGTACAGAAAGTTAACTTCGCAAAGGAATTGAAATAAATAAGGACTCTATCTACTAGGCAATAAAGTAGCAATTCAACTCGCACAGCGCTGGATACCGCTCGCTATATTCACCTAGATATACCGCTTTCTTTCTATCTCGTATGTTTAGTTACGTGCGACGAGGCTAGCGTGCGAGCGGTGACTGACTTCTGCCTTGCATTGTCCTCCCGGACGGAGCGCCGGCCGAACATATCTAAACTGCGGAGTGACACCCCCCTGTGTCTAGACCAGTCTCTGTTTAGAGCACATCTACCCAAGCGGTTATCGGCCATATAGAAAAATAAATTAAAATAAAACACCGTTTAAAACTATCACGGTTCTTCACTATTTATAATTCAATTATTATTTACGGGATATTTACCGTGTATTTTTTTTATGTGACCAAATACGATATGCAGTGATAATATAGTGAGAGTGTTTTGTCGAGACCTGGATTCGAATTCGAGTTTCAGTGGTAATCATAGTAAAAGACTAAGAAAGAGGGTAGTTCGTTATGAATGCCCTTGATATTAATTTTTTTACAATCACCCGCAATTATCTGTATTTCCAAGGACATGGTGCATGCAACTGCGCCGAAATATCGGGAGCTCATTTCACAACATAATCACGGTAAATATCCCGTAAATAATAGAACTATGACATAAAATTATCACTAAACATCTGAATCGAACATGATCGGCAAGCAAGCACACCACCACTAAGACACAATAAAGCCGTTGCACTCAGCGACTATGGACTCGAGGACCTGGGTATGTCCTTAAACTGCAACCAGACCCACCGGAGGACGGGCAGCAGCGTCCTCTTGGTTAACGGTGGTGAGCATTTTGCGATCCCCAAGCCGCCTGCCAAGCGTGGGGATTATGGCAACACCCCTCTATAAAGGGGAGGCCTTCGTCCAGCAGTGGACGTTTTATCGCTGATGACGACGACTCAGCGAGTATGATAAGACGGGAAATAAGCGCTCGGATTTTGAAGACTATATCTTGAGCGCCGGCTCTCCACTCGCTTCAGTCATACTCAGCCTTTGCGACATGCGAGGCGTACGGTACGACAATACAAACTTCTAATACATGTACATGTGTTCTCTTTTTGTTATGCAGTAATTAGATTCGCTATCTCTATTTTCCGACAAAGGTAATATGCATACTTTTAGCTAGGTATGCTTGATTGTGTTGTCTTGTTAATTTTGATCGATTTGCATGCGCTGGGCCCATCCATTCCATTATCACCGTCGCTGGTTGCACTATGATATGAAATAAACGTTGGTGGGTACGTAGCAACAATATAATTAAAACAACACTTCTCATGCAATCTCCATAATAAAATATCTTGCGAAGTCGATGCCCCTTCTTAGTGTCAGTGATCCATATACACACCATACACACAAAATCTGAATCCCCTACACTCGGCGCCAAGGAAAGGGTGTTTAATAAATCCGCAGATATCATCCAATCTACATGTTTTCTTTGCCAATCTTTGTACAGCATGTGCCAAATGCGAAAGATGAATGTATGGGGCAATCCATTTAGCGGGCCGCGATTTTTGCTGTATCACCGTTTTTGGCTGAAAGGATATATTTCAAATGCGGGCCACGAGTTTGGCATAGCTGAATAAAGTAACTGCTCAGGAGTAAGAAATGTTCACATTTTTTAGGGTTCAATTTTTTTTTTTTTTTCTTTATGACAAATATTGCGATTGACTGATTTTACCATAGATTAAGTCAACAGCCTTTGATAAATAATATGTCTTGATAGAGTCTCGTACTGTTTATGAACGAAAAATGACAGGCCAACATTATTATACTTGTGTGCGTGACAGCCATGTCTTACACTCGCGTTGCACCATTGTCGTTGTTATAGTGTGCGTGCATAAGAGGCTAACAATTAACCGCTATTTTTTTCGACGCGTTTATCTATCAGTCTATCTAGACATATAATTGATCAAAGATAACAGCCTAGCCTACGAGTACCTAGAAGTAAACGATTCACTCTAGATTAACTAACGAATAATAAAGATTTTAATAAAGAAACTAGCCTGGCTTCGACGCAGTTTTTTACTAATACGAGGCTTTGAGCTTGTTTGTGACTTAATTTTCAATCACATGCGCGATTCCGAACACGCTTTTTAAAAAAAATAATATTAGTTTTTATTTAAATGCTACGAATATAAAAATTTATAAATATTTTTGCTGCTTGTTATTATCATAACTTAACAATGTTTGTCCACTAATAATTAACATAGAAAACGAATGACTTATATATACTCAATAAGAATATACAACGTGTTAAAAACGGTTTAGCAATACTGATTAGTACTGTTTAGTAGTACATACATATCCTGTATGTACTCAATATTATGAACAACTTTTACTATGGGGCCAACCTTGAAATCGTGAAAAAAAACTGATACTCCAGTGGTAGGTACATAATCCTGGATAATCTCCTGCAAAGTTAACCTGCCAATAAGTAAGTAATAGTACATTATGATACGAGTGTGCTATGTTGGTCATTACACTAGAGGCGGTATTATGCGCGCGAGCCGCAGGCGAGCGCGATAAGAAAGCCGAGAGCGTAATGACTAATAGCACAAGAGTTCCATACGACTGTTTTCGTCACACTTGCGAGGAAAAAACAATAGTTTTTTGATAATAATCAACCACACAGCGAAAACGTCAACAATCATTTGCGGAAAATGGCGCCCAAATCAGTAATGCGCGCGCAGGTTGACATTTACTTCAGCGGCATAAGAACTCTTTGGTATTACAAAAAAACTGTAAGTATTACCCGGCTATATTAAGAGTGCTTCGTATACGTACGTCTAATAGCAGTCACGTACAAACTTGACTTTACCGGGTTATACCTATTATAGTACAAGTGCCGTAATGTAAAGTAAAAAGCACGCGTGTGTAATAGCTTGGATTATGAGCCTAAAATCGATGTAATAAGATCTACTTTACGAGCAAGTGTGATGAAAAATTGTTTTATTATTTTCATTACCCCATTAGTCCTCCGATCCGAGTTAGGTCACCGACAGGGTTTGCAAGTTGAAGTGGCTGTGGGCAGGCCACATCGCTCGAAGAACTGACAACCGATGGGGAAGAAAGGTTCTTGAGTGGCGACCGCGAACCGGAAGACGCAGCGTAGGAAGGCCTCCCACTAGGTGGACCGACGACATTGTAAATGTCGCGGACAACCGGTGGATGCAAATGGCAGGTTGTCGAACAGTGCAGCGGTCTAAGGGGGAGGCCTTCGTTCAGCAGTGGACGTCTCCGGGCTGATGATGATTACTCCTCACGGAAGTTTCTTACACTGTGGTCCTAATATAAAGAATCTATGGGATTTGAAAGGTCAAAGTATTGGGGTCAAATACCTCCTCAGTTTCAGAATATTTTATGAAATCGGAAAGTTATTTTCATTACGGAAAAACTGTTTTACACAGCCTTGGATCCTTTTTTGTTTTTGACTGAATATTGATTTGGTTGGTTGCGTTTTTCGCTCTGTATCATTAGGACTACTGAATAGTACAACTGGTAGAACTAATTATACAACTTTTTTTTTTTTTTTGTTAGCTTATTATTTTTATGGCTTATTTGACATTTATTAATACTAATTGATTAATTATTAAATATTATCTTAATACCTGATGTAATGAAATCTCGCAATTTTGAAAATATTGTATGTCCTTAATGGGCGAAGCTGTTGAAACTTAACCTATGTATTTTTAGATCTTGTACCACACAGTTCGACAATAAATGATTATGATTATGAAAAAACTTTGTATCTCTAGTAATACCAGTAGACCTTGTAACACTCCAAAAAAATAGTACTGCTTAAGTAGTTCAACTGGTAGTACAAATATCCAACCTTGTATGTCTAGTTCTACTTGTACTACCAGATATACAAGGTGAAAGTGCGCCTACATCACCGCTGCAGAAGAGGCTATCGATGGGTGAGCAAAAAATTAAATGAATTTGAAATGAAATGAATGGCAGCTGTTTGAAATCATAACTATTTTCGATGTTTTTTTTTATTGCAGTCTAGTGACGAGACGTGCAAAACGTACGCCTGGTGGTAAGCGTTACACCTCTAACAGTAGCAGTGCTAGAATTGTGAACATGCGAATACAATCCTGCGCCGCACTGTACTGCGCCCGTCACCCTGAGAGATTATATGTTAAATCTTATTATACCCAGTGATTTCTCTGGTAACATTTCCCTTCAAGCCGAAACACAATAATGCTTGCAAACTACTGCTTGGTGGTTGAATAACTGGCAAAGGTAGGGCACTTTCACAGGCGAACTCTGCACTAGAGTCGTACCACCACAAAATACAACGGTGGCTAAAAAAATAAACGATTTTCTCGAACCACCCGGTCTCTCAGATATACGTCATAAACGGAGGATTAAGCTATATCTACTTTTTTATAGTCACCATATACTAACGGACAAGCGTTTGCTTACCCGTTTCAAACACAAACCAGCTAACAAGTCCTTAAATGTGACTACTAGAGTGGTTCATTACTCAGTACTGGTGTTCCACAATTAGTGTAGATCAATGACAGGTACGCCGGCCCTCAGGACAGTTAATGAGGGAGCCGTTAGGCGAGCACGTGACTTGCTTACAGAAGCTTTAGGGATGCTGGAAATGGCACGGAAATTTGGCAAGCTTAAGCCAAGAAAGTGACACTTTCAGGCTTGCACATTTCAACATCTTTGAAGATATAAATCTCTGAAGAAGTAAGACGGTTCGCAGCAGTTAAAGAATAGTACATTATGATACAAGTGTGCTATGTTGGTCATTACACTAGAGGCGGTATTATGCGGATAAGGAAGCCGAGAGTGTATTGAAACATAGCACAAGAGTTTCATACGACTGTTTTCATCACACTTGCGAGGAAAAAACTTTTTTTTTTTGATAATAATCAACCACACAGACAATACGTCAACAAACATTTGCGGAAAATGGCGCCCAAACCAGCAATGCGCGCGCAGGTTGACATTTACTTCAGCGGCATAAGAACTCTTTGTTGGTATTACAAAAAAACTGTAAGTATTACCCGGCTATATTAAGAGTGCTTCGTATACATACGTCTGATTGCAGTCACGTACAAACTTGAATTTACCGGGTTATACCTATTATAGCACTAGTGCCGTAATGTAAAGTAAAAAGCAAGCTTGGATATGAGCCGAAAACCGATGTAATAAGATCCACTTTACGAGCAAGTGTGATGAAAAAACCATTATTGTAGTTGTCATCAGCTATAGAACGTCCACTACAGGACGAAGGCCTCCCCCTTAATAGAGGGGTGTTGCCATAATCCTTACGCTTGGCAGGTGGCTTGGGGATCGCAAAATGCTTACCACCTTTAACCGAGAGGACGCTGCTTCCCGTCCTCCGGAGGTTCTGGATACAGTATAATGATATACCCAGGTCCATTTTGTAGTGCATTATTGTAGTAGTAGGGCGATATTCTCGATTGCGAGGGTCCTGGGTATATCCTTAAACTGCAACCAGGCCCACCGGAGGACGGGCAGCAGCGTCCTTTTGGTTAACGGTGGTGACCATTCTGCGATCCCCAAGCCGCCTGCCAAGCGTGGGGATTATGGCAACACCCCTCTATAAAAAGGGAGGCCTTCGTCCAGCAGTGGACGTTTTATGACTGACGACGAGGGCGATATTGCAGAGTCTGGGGATGTACCAAACCTTTGCCATTCAATCGCCAAACAGTAGTGTGCAAGCATTACTATTTCGGTTTGAAGGGCAATGTTACTAGAGATTTTGGGCATTACTGGGCATGAAGAGATTTGATATCTAAAATATCGCAGGGTATCGAGCGCAATGCAATGCGGCACAGAATTTTGTTCGCAAGCTCACAATTCTGGCTCTACTTTGCTGTTATGGACATGCACCACGAGGCAACTTCTTGAACGTCTCCACACAACATTGCGTTAAAAAAAAATGCAAATAGGGATTTAAGAGACAGTGTGTTCCAACCCTTCTAGATAGGTTCCTGAGGAGACACCCAACTGAGAAGTTTCTTGTCAAATTAGGAAGCCAGAACAAGCACAAAATATCAGACAGTGCAGCGGCTTTTAATATGCGATTATTTTTACAGATTGTCTCGATACGGAGAAAACAAAAAAGTTGCTGAAAGTGTTACTTCTAGCAGTTAGGAGAAGAGAGTTTTATTTCTAGCGGTGGACTATGATAGGCTGATTAGGATTAACTAGCTGAGCCCTGCAATTGTACCTGCAATTGTTGGGGTGAAAAGTAGCCTATGTTTTATTCCAGGGTATATTCAAAATTTCATCCAAAAACAGCCCGTAGTAGTCCGTTCAGCCGTTTCAGCGTGAAGGAGTAACAAACATCACACACACACACACACACCGGAAAACGTTTGCTTTTACGATATAAAGTAGGATTAAAAGGATATAATTATAAAAATCGCATTTTTTTTAAACAAGCATTTACATGTAAAAATGTATGTGTATGTGAATGTGTGTGTATTTGTGTGTATGTGTTTTAAAATGTTTTTATGATTTAGAACTAAAAAAATGCTACATTTTATGTACCCATAAAACAATTAAAAAAAAATTCAGAGCAAGATTAATAAAGATTATGCGGGTCTACCTCAAAAAATCCTAAACAATAAGAGGCATAATAATTGAAACTACGCTTTAAATCTAAACAGGTTCTTTTGTTAAATTAAACAACGTTTTAATTAAGGTCTTATTTTATAAGACGTAAATCGGCAAATCAGTAGGTAATTACTTTCCAAAATAATACGAAACCAGTTTAAAGTTAATTTTGAAGTCTATTAAAAGAACTGATTTGCGAAACAGACTAACTACTTAAGCACATTATTGACTACAAGTAAGTCTGAATAATATTCCCCCAGTTTATTTAAAGTTTTTGAATTAGTTATTTGTCTGGGCAGACCGCAGGCAGCAGTTTAAGCCAACTGTGTCATACCAAAACTTGGCAACAGTTCAACTGTAGAACCAGGAGCTAGCTAACTACGTGTGTATTTGCAGGTATGTTGTAAGTATAGTAAAAAAAAAATACAAAAAAAACACAATCCAAATAGGTACTTTAAAATATTATGCCAGCATTTATCGCATTAATACGTTTTATTTTAAAATAAAAATAAGTGTAATGACCATTCCGGGCATCAAAGCTACAAACGCCACCGCTAAGGAAGCAAAAGCTATGGATATCACCGCTATGAATGCCACCACTACACCGCCACAGACGCCACCTCTACGGACATAAATGCTACGAACGCTACCGCTACAGACACCACCACTATGAATGCCACGCTACTAACGTAACCGTTGTGTTCTTCACCGCTACGGGCTTTAACGCTACGGACGTCACGGCTACGCATACCACCGCTACGGACGTCACCGCTCCAAACATCACGGCTAAGGATGTCACCGCAACGAATAGCACTACTACACCACCATAGACGCTACCTCTAAGGACATCACGCTGCTACAAACACAACCGCTACGAACACCACCGCTACGAACACAACCACTACGAACACAACCACTACGGGCTTTACCGCTACGAACGTCACGGCTACGCAAACCACAGCTGCGGACGTCACTGCTATGCCACCATAGACGCTACCTCTAAGGACATCATTGCTGCAAACGCTACCACTACAAACGCCACCGCTAGGAACGCCACCGCTGCAAACACAACCGCTAAGAACACCACCACTACGAACACAACCGCTACGGGCTTTACCGCTACGAACGTCACGGCTACGCAAACTACAGCTGCGGACGTCACTGCTATGCCGCTGTGCTACATTCGTTTACTCATGCGCATAGGATAGTGTCTAGAACAATAAGGTACATATTAAAGTTAGTAATCATTGGTCAAAATTATAATCATAATTGTTTGAATCCTGGTTTCCTCCGCTTAAGGACAAAAACTGGGCACTGAACAAAACGAATCAAACACTTTTGATAATCAGCTTATCAGCAAGTCCCTTGTTATTTAATGATTACTGATTATAATTGTTATAATTATGATACATATTTATGTAGTTTTTATTTAATGTATGTAATCGGCGTACTTATCAAAACGGATCCCATAAAACCTTTCCTTCGTTTTAAAATTGGTTTAAAAAATCTCTTCCACAACTTTACCGTTCAGCTATCTGTTACGTAATTATGCTAATTGCTATTACTGCGGAACCCTTAATTTGTAATGGTGATTTAATGAGCAACGGCGATCGCTTTGATTCTAAAAAACCTTCCTTAAAAGAAAAATTGACACTTTTACGAAAATAAATACGACACAAATTATATTGCAGGAGAGATATTCCATCACGCTGGTCCAGTGCGAGTTGGCGGATTATCATACTGTATTGAATTTTCTTCTCCGAACAGAATTATGCAGATTTATTCCCGATATTCTCTTTCACAGAACAATCAGGTGTATGAATTTGAAAATTCGTACATAAATACCAAAGAACTTTTTAAAGGTATGGGCCCGGATTCGAACCCACGATCTCACGATTTTGAAGCGTGCCTCCTATCAATGAGCTACCATGGCATACATTCAATCCCAAGTCCATACATTATTCAATACAATATTGTTTCAATGGTTTTTTTTTCATACCACTAT
The DNA here is from genome assembly GCA_905404285.2 of Erannis defoliaria. Lineage (NCBI taxonomy): Eukaryota > Metazoa > Arthropoda > Insecta > Lepidoptera > Geometridae > Erannis > Erannis defoliaria. The sequence continues at coordinate 1,861,876 of FR990090.1, read as the reverse complement.
CTTTGTTTGATTGTTTTTTTTTATTTAAATTTACTTGTAATTTTTTTTGTCATTATATTACTTACTTGCCTAATTTCCTTCTAACTTCAAAGAGGAAGAGCCTGGAGCTCACGACACAGGTCACCCTAGTGTGGGATCTAGTGCACACCGACAGATCATCTATTGTTTTTCCATATATATCTGTTATTGCTAAGGTGTTTCTATTTAGTGCTTAAGTTTTTTTATAAAATAAATTTATCTTTAAATTTATCTTTTTGGTGAAAAACCTCGTGAAATCTACACAAGTCCCGAAAATAAATTCAATGGCATGTGTGAATTAAAACTATGACCCAATAGCTCTTCTTTTAACAGGCCTCTATATGTAGGCCAGCAGTGGTCTGTAATTATTAAAAAGCTACTGAATAAGGTTGTTTTTATACTATATTGTCCATAGAGGTGGCGTCTGTGGCGGTGTAGTGGTGGCATTCGTAGTGGTGATATCCGTAGCCATGACGTTCGCAGCGGTGAAGCCCGTAGCGATTATGTTCGTAGCGGTAGCATCCGTAGCAATGGAGCCCGTAGAGGTGGTGTCTGTGCCGGTGTAGTGGTGGCATTTGTAGTGGTGATATCCGTAGCCATGACGTTCGCAGCGGTGAAGCCCGTAGCGGTTACGTTCGTAGCGGTGGTGTTCGTAGTGGGGTGTCCGTAGCGGTAGCATCCGTCGAGGTGACATCTGTGCCGGTGTAGTCGTGGCATTCATAGCAGTGATACTATAATGTTAGCCTAAATTTGGTTTGAAGCTAATAATATATATTTTTATATATATTATTAGCGGTGTATAATATTAGTGTGATTGTACACAAGGTACAATCACACTAATATTTTACTACGTGTAACAAAAAGGTTCAAATATACTGAAAGGTAAGTATGAACTCATCATTATAAACAACTTTTACTAAGGAGCCAACCCTGATATCACGAAAAAAACAGCTGTTCAATAAAAAAGTTCCATCGATTTTGGACAAAATGTATGGAACAACTGCTTTTTTATCGTGATTTCAAGGTTCGCCCCATAATAAAATTTGTTCATAATGACGAGTACATACCATACCTTTCAGTATTGTTGAACCTTTTTGATACAAGTTGTTTATAATATATTCGAAAGTTTTGTGTGTGAGTGTATGATGATGAAACTCGAAATGGAGATAGATTTCGTCATCACCGTTTTTCATCGTCACGCCGATGATACCGTAGGGCGGAATAGTAATTGTATAGGCATTCATTCATTCATTCATTCATTCAGGTACTATGAAATCCATTGTTCACATAAAACTTACCCGGAAACTTCAAAATATAACCTTCTTGCTTCTACTTTGAGACTACTTTAACTTATCCAATGCGTGCCTTTTCAAAATTCACAAACTTTAAACCACTTTAAGTAGTACGACTGCGTAAGAGCGACAACACTTCTGTTATCTTTTACAAACTTCGTCCTAACTCCGTCCACAAAATACTTCGACATTTTTATCCCTTGTCACAGTAACTTTCTCACTTTTTCCTTTGACAGTACCAAGGAGGTGAAGAATAAGTTATTGTGAAAAAAGACTAAAGTCATTGTAGATATTTTCTAACTGTTTGTAAGAATAACTTTACTACGATAAGCCGTAATGTTACGGAAATATAAAGTTATTAATTAATAATTAATGTATAGAACTTATTTTTGATAAGTGTTTTAGTCTGTAACAAAGTCAATACACCCAATTTTGAAGTCTTTGGTTGGCAGAATAAAAAAAATTGCACTCCTTATCTAATATACTGCAATAAATAAAATAAAAACACAAATAACACGACTGCCCTGCCAAAAATGAACTAATATGTAAAAAATATACATTTGTTTATTAATTAAATGTAAATAAATGTACCTATAATGTATTTGTAAATAGATTTCATTAACATAATATAAAACAAAAAAATCTGATAGCTAAATAGCTTACTACAACTATCAAAATACCTGTTTATACCTGCAAACCCAGTAGTTACGCCAGGAAAAAATAGACAACCCCACGTTTGCATATTCTTATAGGTCTAATAGCCTTCATACTTAAACCGTAGAGCATGTGCTGTGGCAGTGCAAAGTCACAGAACCACCAAGAATTGCTACCGGATTGCATGAGGCAGCTTTATCTCCGCAACAGCTTGTACGCTTCTCATTATCATCATCAGTAACATGTACACTTCCATCTAATCCACTGGAGTTACTATGCCAGCGGCCCAGAGCCTCGCTCCGTTATTTCAAGGAGCTGGGTTGGCTCGGGTAGACGCTGGCGGGGGAAATGCACAATACACCCCTAGCGGGACGTCAGTGCAGGACTTATCGCCCCCACGTTGAATAAGAATAAGAATAAGAAGCCTTCATACTTTCGAATGCTATTAAATTTATTCGTTAAACTTATGTGTGCAAATATTAAAGAAAACGTATTTTTTAATTGTCAACCGACTTAAAGGGGGTTCTCAATTTGACTCTATGTTTTTTTTGTTTGAATGTTACTCGCTTACTCCGCCAATAAATTTATTATGAACTGATTTGATTCTTTTTTTGTTTGGTATAATCGTCAAAATCAATTCATAATTGGTGGATTAATCGAATAACATTCAAACAAAAATAAACAGACAGTCGAATTTAGAACCTCCTTTTTTGAAGTCAGTTGAAAATGAAAGCAAATTTTGCCTGTCATTGCAGTAATTTCGCTAGCTCTGTGGCTCGGTCAATTAAAAATAGACCCTATTATAATTGTATTATGTCTACTACGTACAAACTACCCCGCTATTGATTTCATATTAAATCTATCAACGCGACCAAAACCTCTTACTAAACATTCTTATCCTTTCACCGCTACAATATAAGGTTCAATTTTGTGCATTTAGTTTTTTTGCAAGTTGTGTTTTTATGGGGAGGTTTTCCAGATATTCGGAGACATTTTATGATCGTTTTTTCGCTATCTCTTGTTGACGGGACAAGACGGCATTTAGTACAAGTTGATGGAGGATAAAATAAAGACTGAAAATAATCTTTTTGATATTATTTTTTATGGAACTATCGTCTGTTCTATAATAGTTCACAGCGTCGCGTGGATAAAACTATTTTGAACGAAGATACTTTGTTGTGCTAACTTTACGCTTAAACATTACTTTTGTTTCTGCAAAATAAGTAAGTACTTTTGCTAGCGAAACAACTGAAGATTAACTAGAACTGTATTTTTTGTCGGCATTTATATATAATTATATATATATATACGCCGGAAAAAAATATATAAACATAATTAAAAGTAATTATAATATAATTTTATTATTAAATATTAATAATAATATTTTTTATATATGTTATAAAAAATAATAGGTATAATATTTTTTTTATATATTTATGGCGTATAACAGAATGTGTACGAACTCAAATCTATTTGGAAAAAAAAGCAATGGATATGGATAAAGGTAAGTATATGTGATTGATTCAGGCGTTACTTTGCGGAAGTCCATTGTTACCAAAATTTGTTTTAATTTCTAGTGTTTTTCCGCTGTAATATCGTTTCGAGTACTTATAGGATGAATAGAATTTTTTTTTAGAATTGAACTTAATTTTCCTGTGCACGTTGTTTATCCTGTTAAGAAAAATGGCCATTTGACGCTGCGTCCCTATCCAACATATAATAATGTCATCTACGTACCGATAATAAAAAAGAATGTTTGGATTGTTGGCTACATGTTCTCTCTCAAAGTTGTCCATAAAAACTTCCGCCATTAAAGGACTTAACGGCGATCCCATTGCGTGCCCTTCTTTTTGCCTGTAAAATTGATTATTATATTGGAAATAACAAACATAGGACAAACTGGGCGAACCTTTGAGACCCGCTACAAAGAGCACATGTCAGCGTACCGAAATGAACACCCGGAAACATCACATTTCGCAACACACTTAATTGAGTCGGGTCACACACCAAACGATAGTAACACCTTTAAAATTCTACATGTATGCGAAAAAGGATTTCGTATGAGCGTGCTTGAACAATTGGAGATATGGAAACACGGGAACACAGATGATACATTGCTGAATGACCAAACAAGCGTCACCTCGCCTTTGCTGCGGTGCTTTAGTACGCGTGCACTGCCGATAACAACTGGCGATAACACCAGTATATAAGGAGGCCGAGTTCGGAGGGCTTACTCATTCCCAGCCAAGCGGTTGAGGAGTCAACACGTCCTGAGGATGCCTCGTGCAGAGGTGAAACACGTGTCGACAACCGAGTACTTCTAAAGGATTAAGGGTGATATAATTATTTTTGTTTCATTACTTATTGATCATATTATTTTTGTATGTTAATAATTATTTTCAATTTACAGGTTGATCATCATTATTTTGTTTCAGGAAAATATTACATTGAAACAGCTTAAAATCATTATTTGTTTTCAGAATTTATTAATAAATTGCTTTCAGGTTTAATTGACATTTTGTTTCAGGTTTAATTAATTTTTTGTTTCAGGTTAGGTTCAATTTCAATTAAGGTTGATAGTTGTTGTAGGTTTTAGTGTGTCCCTTCATCCTATAAGTACTCGAAACGATATTACAGCGGAAAAACACTAGAAATTAAAACAAATTTTGGTAAAGGTAAGTATATAAAGGAGCTGATGATGATGATATCAGTTTATTTTTTCTCTGTAGTCTGTCCCTTTCCCACAAAACAAAAAATGACGTCACGCCTTACTTGTCAGAATAGAATTTATATGGCGTACTGAGAAGTGACGTCACGATTTGCTGTTTCTTCTCTCTGTCTAGCATGATATTAAAATGCTTATAAGTTGCTTATTTTTGATCAGATTTTCATTTTCTTTTCATTAATCAGCTATATTTATGGGCCACATTTTAATAGGACAATAAAAAAAAACATCTAGCCTATTACGCGTGACAAGCAAAACTCCTGCATAAAGGATGCTTCGCAACATTAGGTATATCATTCTGTACTATTTTCCTATCTATGAAAAAGGGTTGATACCTATATTATTAGTTCATGAAAACTACTTGCTTCTATTTATAGAGAAGCGATCGAAGTAAGAGGACTGTTAGCAATACTTTTTTAAATCTAGGTCTACTGTAGACATATCTCTGTTATTTCCTTTTTTCTGTAACTAATTGCTAAAGAAAATTATAACCCCTCAAAAATCTGCTTAGTTATTTTTGGAAAGTTATATTTTTTCCGTCCCTATTCGTCCCTATTAAGATAGATAGATAGATAAACTCTTTATTGTACACACCAAAATAAATTATTACAGTCATAATGATAACAGACAGAAAATTGAACTTAGAACTAGTTTAACCATGGCGGTCTTATTGCTAAAAGCAATCTCTTCCAGGCAACCTTAGGATGACAAGAATTCGAAAAGAAGACGGAGTGTGCAACATTAAATTAAATAGAGGTCTTCGTCCAGCATTGGATGTCTTCTGGCTGATGATGATGATGATGCTGTATCACTTATCGTATATCTATACCACTTATTTTTTTTTATTTTTTTTTGTAGTAGTACTCTACTGCAGATTCCGCCTAGGGAAGTATCACACCTTTGCCAGTTATTCAAGCGCCAAGCAGTAGTGTGCAAGCATTACTGTGTTCCGGGTTGAAGGGCAATGTTACCAGAGAAATTACTGGGTATGATAAGATTTAACATCTAATATCGCAGGATGACGAGCGCAGTGCAGTGCGGCGCAGGATTGTGTTCGCAAGTTCACAATTCTAGCACTGCTACTGTTAGTGGCAGGCGTGACGCTTACCACCAGGCGAACTTCTTGCTCGTCTCGTCACTTGATTGTGTAAGAAAAAGAAACGCTGATGCGTCTGAACGGATGTGTATGAAATTTGGCATAGAGGTAGCTTATACCTTGAAATAAATCATTTTTATCCCAACTATCGCGGGTAAACCGCGGGGCGCAGAAAATAACCAAAAGCTACCTCTCAGAAATTTCCGCTACATCTTGAAAATATGAAAGAAACCCTTCTTGGATATTAGGTACGTGACTGAGTGAAGCGCCGGGTCAACGATAAGTCAGAGTAACTCTTAGTAACTAGAATATATTGTCAACCGAGACACTGGGCCCTTGATTTAGGATGACTTGAGATATTGTCGGAGAAATGGAAGGTATTTGTCTGTTTCAGTACCGCTTTTTTCATAAGATGCGTACAGGCCAGTTGATTTTACCCACTGAAGAGAGAAAGTAGGGCCTTCGCTTTTCTATGATTTTACCAAACTGAACTATTTATTATTATATTATAATAAAAAATAAAATAAAAAATTGTTATAATTTATAAAAAAAAAAATGTTTTTAATTTTTATTTAGTATTTAGTTTTATATTTTTTGTGTTTGTTGTTATTTTTTTGGGAGGCCTTCGTCCAGCTGTGGAAGTCTTGTAGATGACGACGAACTATTTAGTAATTTTATTTAAATATTTTACAGTCAGATACATTTTTGAAAGTCAGATCGTAAATACACATCTTAATGTATTTACGATCTGATGATGTATTTACGTAAATATAATCTTAAGTACACTGTATACCTACATACAATAAATAAATAAATAAATATTGGGGGACATTTATTACACACAGCGCCATCTAGTCCCATACTACGCAAAGCGTGTATTACGGAAACCAGATAGCTGATAGAATACTTATATACATTTTTTTTTCCTAAATACACACTTATAATACATACTACACCCAGACACAGAACAAACATCGATGTACGTCACAAACATTTTTTTGTCCTGGGTGGGGATCGAACCCACGCCCTACAGCTCTGAAGGCAGACATGCTACCAACTGAGCTATCAAGGCTTGGCTTAAGATCTAAGAATAATAAATACAGGTACATATCAGTCAGATGACATCCACTGCTGGACGAAGGCCTTCCTCTTTATAGAGGGGGTTGCCATAATCCCACAGAGAAATAGAAGCAGAGAGGTGAACAAAGGATTTTTCCGTAGAACGATGCGTGTTCGTGCGGGGAGGTGTAGGGTTGGCGGGAGGAGTGGTAAACTCCGCACATGGTGCTGCCATCTAGCAGAATTAAGGATACGTTTTTTGAGAAGTGCTTTATCGACAAAATGGAGAACTCTTATAAACACTAGATTTAAACTAGTGGCGCCATCTCTGGAACTAGTTACAAACATCAAGAAACGTTACATATTTCATAAACAAACCACAAAAACACAAATAAAATTAGTTATGAATGAAATGAGACGCCAATCATGTCATCGGAATGTTTGCCTCGATATTACGTGCACGAAAAAACGCAGCCACTCATTTTCTTCACGTTTACTGCGTAAAAACACTAAAAGTCGTACATCAGTTTTGAAAGCCTGAATGACTGCTACGTGAGACGGTCGCTCGCAGACTGGCCAAATAAGTGTGACGTCACACACTCCGTCCGCAAATTCAAACCTACGGCCGCAAGTTCCTCATCGCAACTCCCATGCATAATCCCCATGCTAGGCAGGCGGCTTGGGGACCGCAGATTGCTCGCCACCATTAACCGAGAAGACACTGCTGCCCGTCTTCATATACCCAGGTCTCATTAAGAATATGGCAACGAATAATTGTAACGATTGTTTAGGTATAATGCACAAATTTTGGTATTGTGTTGTTAAAGTATTAGGTTGTTTGATTATTTACAATAAAATAACTCTAAACGCGAAGGCAATGATTATTGTAATCAGGAGTACACGGTTTACCTTATTAAAGCTTACTAGGCAACCAACAGACAGGTACTGTTAATTTAAGCAAATTGCATTGTTAAAAGTAGAGTACCTGTAAGGCCGTCATTTGTCACACTACACTGTTTTAGCTATTTAATCCTCTATGTGTATTTTCGTTTCTAGTGTGAGCCGAGCAATGGGGTATTCTCGTTTGAGCACCAATTTCTTCAGCAATAAAGAGTTAATCTATCTAACAATCTCTCTCTGCATGTTGTGAACAAAATCGTACAAAAGTCGATTAGAAAACTTAAGGATCGACAAGTTGACGGCTTGAACTCATCGGTGGGCACGGTTAAAAAGCATGCTCTATTCATCAAACAAACTGTGGGAAAGGGAGAAAGAAAGATAATGAGCGCGCAATTTTTTTTTGTCGACTTTTGGCTGCTGTAATGTGGTTGAATAAACTCTGAGTTAATTTATTCCAACTTAAGTTATTTGAAATTTTTATGGACTAATCTATGCCGCTTGATAAATTATTTAAGAATTTTCATATTCCTTATGTTATTTATTTACGTCCAATGTGGCGTTAAAATGTAGCTAAAATACAAGATGTTTCCTGGCTCATAACTTTCATGTTTATTAACTTTTTACTTTCGTAATAATTTACAATCCTAGATAATGAAGAGATTAATCGATATAATACTTTGTCTACTCTTAAGTCACCGTCTCTATCATCAGACGAGACAGAGATATAGAGTATGGTTATCGAGTCGAAACATTTCCGATTGGGTTCAAAATACGGGGATCGATTACTGGTGAATAATGCCTTTGCTTAATAATCGGTTGGTATTAGGCGTGCTGTACACACAAGCAGGTCGGCAGATTCGGTTTGGCAGTATTTGTTGAACAACAACTGTTCGGCTTTCATACGGCTTTCATTAAATTCTGCAGATGCGGCATGTTATTCAATTTATCGATTTATTTGATTTTGCCCCTTCAGTCCGCTCGGCCATTTGACCTTATATTAAGCGTACTATAATATACCTTATATACTGAAGCAGGTTTGCATTGCATAAAATTAAAATCTGACAGAATTAAAGACTTGCCAAAAAATATTATTTTCATTTATTTATTTATTATTTGAAAAACAAACAGCTATTACAAAAAAAAAAATAGGACACGGAAAAACATAAACAAGTAAGCCAAAAAAGTTTTCACAAATAGCAGATTGCATACAATCCAGTTGAAAATAACGATATAAAACAAATCTAGTATTTATACTGTCAAGTGACGAGAAGAGCAAGACGTTCGCCTGGTGGTAAGTGTTACGCCTGCTACAAACAGAAGCAGTGCCAGAATATATGCATGTGTTTTTTTATTGACTCGCAAAAAAGCTGACTGGCAACAAAACAAATCATCGAGAGTAAAATTGTAATATTATGCACAAATAACGAAGTTATAAACATTTTAGTTTCATGTTAGACAGGGAGGGCACTATACTAGGTTTATGACGTCAAAGTTCACGATTCCAAACAAATTCTATACGTTTTGCTAGAAAGGAAAGGTATAAGGATGAGTCCCTCCCAAATACTTTGAACGTTTATATTTCAGAACTTTAACAGCCGATTTCAGCTATTTTTTCAACGTAAGCATCAAATTTAGTTAAACTCTTCATTTATCCTATAATTGAAACATATGCGCATATTCGCTATTGTAAACTTACGAACACAATCCTGCGCCGCACTGCACTGCGCTCGTCACCCTGAGATACATGTTAAATCTATTCATACCCAGTAACTTCTCTGGTTAATCAATCTAAAGTAGTCTCAAAACTTTCCCAATGAGTGATAAAATTCGATAACTTATCACTGTTTGGAAAGTGCAACAGAATTTCTCATTAAAAATGATTCAGGGAAAACCGATAGTCAAGAGGAACACGCGACGCTCGCTATGGGCAACTTTACTAACATAAAGCTGTTACAAGTTAGTCGCCATCTTAATTTTTAAGAATTGACCTTTTAAATTGTTATGTACTGCTAGGACTCTATTGCAGAGAGTAGCTCTCGTGGCGTAGCTTGTCTAGGTGATTCTAAACGATCACCAATGTTAAGCAACGGACGGTCCGGTCAGTCTTCGGATCACCCTCGTGAGTGGCATTTATTTCTGAGCGCTACCGTGGGTCGGATGACACGTTAAATTGTTGGTCCCGGTTGTTTGTTCTAGTTTCTAAAACAACAACCGTCAGCCATGTCAGAGGCCCTCGGGTGGCACATAAACTCTGACACTAGGGCTGGCCACTCAGCCTATACGAACTTACTTTATTGCAGAGTTCACCTGGGCCGCCACCCCACGCCTAGTTAATCAGCCGCCAAACAGTAGTGTGCTAGCATTACTGTGTTTTGGTTTGAAAGGCAATATTGCTAGAGATATTAACGGGCATGAAGAGATTTGACATCTAATATCTCGGGGTGATGATACGAGCGCAGTGCAGTGCGGTGCAGGATTTAGTCCGCAAGTTCACGATTCTGGCACTGCTACTGTTATGGGCAGGCGTGACGCTTACCACCAAGCAAACGACTCGCTCGTCTCATCACTCTATAGCATAAAAATAATACCTTAAAAATTCAACTATTTGATTCTATTAAATAACACAACCTAATTTCGCCGCCATTGTTAAATGATTAAACCAACAATTTCAAACAATAACAAGCAAATTCCAACGCAAATATTTTGTTTGTCTACAAATTGAGGTCGTTCATTGAACGTCAAATCATGCGGCGTTATAATTGTGTTGTTTACCGAGAGCGAAACTTAGTTTAGTAGGTATGAGTACCTGGGTATCTCTATGCTGGATATAGTTATAGTCAAAGACGAGTAGCTAGGCTAACGTACAGAAGTTACAATCTCATAGAAAACGCTTAAACTCTACCTTCATGTAGTCGAACTACAATGTTTAAATACGGCTTCCTTCCATGGGATACAGTAATCGCCACGCAAGTTGCCAAAAAGTAGGGATGCGCGAAAAAAAAAAGACTTGTCGTTAAACCTGCCAAATATACTGCATGGAAGGGTACACCACAGAAAAACGAAGGCCCAACCTCTTCTCTCTTCAGTGGTGTACACGACATATCTGCGCAGGCTCACCCTTTCCATGCCGAGAATTTGACAACTTGTTTGGCGGCTACTTTACCAGTGGTTTGTTTTTACCCCTGGAGTACGGAACCCTAAAAATTATGAGCAGCACGTCGCCAGTATGTGGCGCGGTTTTGTCCCGGTCACGTGCAGCACCCGGGTTGGATCTCGGCTATGACCCGGATATAAATCCGGGATAGGTCGCTGCATAAACGTTATGGGTGCGGAGCGATAGAAAGAGGATCGAGGGTTTTCTTATTTTTTTGTAGTTACAAATAAACTAGTAGTCCAGCGAACAGTAGACGCCGCAAAAACTTCCATGTAATGTGGAGGCAATCGGTTGGTAAAATTTCTCCTACTAAACCCCCCAAAAAACCCTATCAAAAATCGCCGGACACAAGAACCTGTATACCAAGTTTCGTCAAGATTTGTTGAAATTTGACCTGTCACGCACACACACGCACCATCAGCTGAAGACGTCCACTGCTGGACAAAATTACATTCATCATCATCCGAAGACGTCCACTTCTGGACGAAGGCCTCCCCCTGAATAGGGAGGGGTTGCCATAATTCCCACGCTTGGCAGGCGACTTGGGATCTGTACGCAAATAATCATAATTATATCTCAATACATCCGGACAGATAAAACTATGCAATAACTTTGCTCGCTTCGCTCGCTCTATCAACGAGATGCTCTCCTGACGGTATGGTCGCTTTCAAGGTTGTTTCCTACCACAGGAACTCTATGGTTCATATCCCTTTTTTTCTCCATAACGCTTCATCTTACGACTTAGAGGACAACCTTAGCAAAATTTTCGCAAGAGTGGACGTATGCGCTCTGCATTTTCCAGCGCAATTTTCGTAGCTGTGATACTTTAGCGAAATTTCGCCTAGTGAAGGAACGGGGTTAGGGATAGAAGATTTTCTTGAACTTATTGGGGTGAATACGATTTTTTTTAAATATAAAGGAGTCCTTTTCAAGCAGTATATTTTTATGTGTAGCATATAGTGACGAGAAAGTGTGTCAAACGCCTCGGTAGACTTCCTGTCGTGAATTGTTAATTATCAGTTTGACATGGAAATACAATTGAACTATCATCGAAATTAGATCGCAATAAATTTATGACATGAGGTCATTGAGCTAATATCCATAGAGTCAAAAACGTGCATAAAAAATGTCCGCGCCAAAACGCCGACATATTGAACGACTTGAACTACGTTAAGACGCAAGTGCTCAATCATACATTGAACACAATACAAGCGACATAACGTCTAAATTCGAACAATTGTGTACTATAATTACTTATAATGCACGTGTGGCGTAGTGTTAGTATCCCTAGTAGGTAGTAAGTAGGTATTATATACAATAATTAGATCATATTTAGCTCGTAGGTGCTCTCTAGAAAGTCAGGCTAGATGTAAGACCTAGCATACGAGTAGTAAAAAAGTATAAAGGTAGGACATTATGACAAATTAAACATGCATCATTGGAATCAGTATTTACTTTATCACCCGACATCAGCTGACCTGACAACATCTCAGCATCAAGCGCTACCACCCTCGACCGTTAGATCATGGGACACTAGCTCTCACACACGTATAGGTATGTACAACGGCACTCGGACGTTTTTTGACTGTTTTCACTTAGAGATTATGACTCTTTAGATATTATCTTAATGCATTAGGTATTATAATCAAAGAAGACACGATTATAAGTATATATAATATAAATCTACGTTTAGTCGCATTTTCTATTGGAATTAATCTTCCGTACTGTACATATTACTATTAGTATATTCTCTGTTACCTTAGTTAAAACCAGCCATTTTGCGATAGGTAAAATAATGTACGCATGCGTCTTGCGGTGCAGTTTTGAGAAGGTATTCGGAATGTCTGCCTAAGCTATATGCATCGTTAAATTCCATTTATTTACAATTTGATCCATTAGTTTCAGTTTACAACTTCTATGTACAGACATAATACTCACACACCGTCTAAATCACGTGAAAGGATCGCAAATCACATGGTATCATCATAAAACAGTATGGACTAATTAAACATTTTTACTGAACACTGATGTGGTTTGGACACATTTTTGTTGTTTTCATCGGGCTCTGTTTTCACCCATTGATTGGATCGACCCGCAAGTTTAAAGCGAGCGAGCAATGAAAATTGGAGAGAGCTCAGCATATCCGCAAAAACCTAAACGTTTCTCTACTGATCGTGTCCGGAACGAAGTACTTAATAACCCAGAAAACAAAGTAATTCATCTCAGGTCTTAGCAAGCTGAAGTTGCAGTGAGCAAATAACTTGGAGGACTCAGTTAAAAGGCAAATAACTAATACGCTGAGCTAGATTGGTACAAGAGCTATATCAGTTGTTGGTAAGTTTTAAACTTCGTACGGATTTAAAAGTTATACCACTGACTTTTCAGTGAAAACATGGTGAGGTAAATTGCATGCGATCGGAGAATAAATTCAATGGCTAATCATGTTATTCTACCAACTCGTACCGGGCCAGCTAGGAGGAATATCACTTACCTATTCGTTCTTCAAGGGCCTATACACATGATAGAGTATTTTTTATACATTCAAGTGACTAGACGGGCCACCAACGCTTTAGTTGGTAGCTTGTAACAGGTTGGGAAATTTGGCACCTAAGGCAAAGACTTCTGTAGCTTAATTGGCAAAGCAATTGGGACGGAAACCCATGGAGACTGCTCGTATGCAGGTTCGAGTCCTGCCGGATGTCATAATTTTAATAATAATCCCTCGGAGGCAATAATCCCTCGCCACAATTTCTTTTACAAACCTGAAGCCACCACTCGATCATTCATTCTCCCAACGTCAGTCTATCTGTCAATAAGCAACCAGCATTGACGGCGATTAAATCCCGCCAGAAATTGGTACTGACAGACAAAATGGAAGCAAAAAAGTTTGAAGTCCAACCGCCAACTTTTTCATTCATAAAAAGCTGGAAGTTTTATCGACAGCCAGTGTGAGGTAGACTATGATTGGTGAAATTAAAAAGTCAGATTCAATACGGATCCACACTGTTTTTATTCCGCTAGGTGGCGCATCGTTGATGAGGTCATATTTATCTGATGCGGTCATAGTCAACTGTCAATCTCATACATTTTGTTGTTTTTTTAATCTTTTACTCGTATTAGACTCGGATTACCAGGGAGAATCTGCAGTTTATGCTGGTATAAACAGCAATCCTTTGCCTTGCTAATAATTTCTCTGTCCAACATAAAATGTAAACGACATTTTCATGCCGTCAACAGCTGCATATATTCTTAAAACAAAGTACAGTACCCAGTATTTTTCTTTGGACTAGATTATCGACAACACCCTCATCGAAAGCAGATAGATTATTTAAGCAACGATTAACAAGAAAACTTGATTTTGCCACATCCGGACCGTCGCTGGCGCCATATGCAAAAAGTTCTGCTTGTGGAACCTCATTGAGTAGCCCTAGCACGGGAACTTCGAATAGTCAGCTCGACTGGTTACCAATTATTTTTTTAATTTACTTAGTACACAGCAAAATATAATATTAAAGTAGTATTAATAAGATTGCGCGATAGAATCCGGAACGAGGATATTCGCCAAAGAACCAAAGTTACCGACATAGCTCGCAAGGTTTGCAAGTTGAAGTGGCGCAGGGCAGGCCACATCGCTCGAAGAACTGACAACCGATGGGGAAGAAAGGTTCTTGAGTGGCGACCGCGAACCGGAAGACGCAGCGCAGGAAGGCCTCCCACTAGGTGGACCGACGACACTGTAAAAGTCGCGGGCAACCGGTGGATGCAAATGGCAGGTTGTCATACAGTGTGGCGGTCTAAGGGCGAGGTTATCTATAACTATAAAAGGCTTTGTCCTGACTGACTGACTGACTGACTGACTGACTGACATATAGACAACGTACAGCCCAAACCGCTAAACGTAGAGACTTGAAATTTGGAGGGTATGTTTTTGGAGAGGTGTAAACGCCCACTAAGAAAGGATTTTTCAAAAATCAACCCCGAAGGGGGTTAAATGGGGTGTTAAAGTTTGTATGAAACTTTTTATTCTCTGGTTCGATTGATACAAAACTTGGTATACATATTCTACTATAAAAATAAGAAGATACGGGTGTCACAGTTTTTTCAAAATCAGCTCCCGTTAGTATAAAAAAAAACAACTATGTTTTAGTGATAGTACGTTTGTTTCTCCTTAACTTTGTAACGGCTGTACATATTAAAATGAAATTTGGTATAGGGATGGGGATAGATGTGGGGATGGGGGTGGGGGTGGCGATGATACTGGGAACGGAGACGGGACGGAGATAGGCATGTTAATATTAAGATTACAATTGGTATCGGGATGGGGATGGGGTGGGGATGGGGATGGGGTGGGGATGGGTGGGGATTTGGTGGGGACAGGTGGAGATGGGATGTGGATGTGGATGAGGCTGGGAACGGGGATGGGCGTGTCCATATTAAGATGAAAGTTGAAATCGGGATGGGGGTGGGGATGGGGTTCGGGATGGGGGTGAGGGAGGGAACGGGGATGGGGAAGGGGCCGCTTATAGGGATGAGGCTGGGAATGGGGACGGGGATGGGCGTATTTATTGGTCGGCTGAACAGATGGAGCTGCATTTTTGGATAGGTAGTTATAGCATAAGGTTCGGAAACGGACATAGGCTATTTTTTTGTAGATCCACGCAGACGACTGTTTGACGGACATATTTATTATAGATACTGTACAGCCTAAGCTGCTAAATTAATTTTTAATATTAAATTTGGTCATCCTCAAACAAACTTAAAGACTTACAAGCGGCTTGGAAAAAATGCAATAATATACGTATTTTAGTGATTCAATTGAGTTGGGCCCCGATTTAACCGAATTCCAGTATTCAACATTACTACGCGGGCAAAGCCGCGGGCAAAAGCTAGTTAATAATAAGCTAGGTAGCTGGTGCACCAGCAACGTTGACCACAGATTAGCTATGTAGCTGGTGCACCAGCAACGTTGACCACAGATTAGCTTTGTAGCTGGTGCACCAGCAACGTTGACCACAGATTAGCTGGTGCACCAGCAACGTTGCCCACAGATTAGCTTTGTAGCTGGTGCACCAGCAACGTTGACCACAGATTAGCTATGTAGCTGGTACACCAGCATCGTTGACCACAGATTAGCTGGTGCACCAGCAACGTTGCCCACAGATTAGCTTTGTAGCTGGTGCACCAGCAACGTTGACCACAGATTAGCTGGTGCACCAGCAACGTTGCCCACAGATTAGCTTTGTAGCTGGTGCACCAGCAACGTTGACCACAGATTAGCTTTGTAGCTGGTGCACCAGCAACGTTGACCACAGATTAGCTATGTAGCTGGTGCACCAGCAACGTTGACCACAGATTAGCTGGTGCACCAGCAACGTTGCCCACAGATTAGCTTTGTAGCTGGTGCACCAGCAACGTTGACCACAGATTAGCTATGTAGCTGGTGCACCAGCAACGTTGACCACAGATTAGCTATGTAGCTGGTGTACCTGCAACGTTGACCACAGATTAGCTATGTAGCTGGTGCACCAGCAACGTTGACCACAGATTAGCTGGTGCACCAGCAACGTTGCCCACAGATTAGCTATGTAGCTGGTGCACCAGCAACGTTGACCACAGATTAGCTATGTAGCTGGTGTACCTGCAACGTTGACCACAGATTAGCTATGTAGCTGGTGTACCTGCAACGTTGACCACAGATTAGCTATGTAGCTGGTGCACCAGCAACGTTGACCACAGATTAGCTATGTAGCTGGTGCACCAGCAACGTTGACCACAGATTAGCTATGTAGCTGGTGCACCAGCAACGTTGACCACAGATAAGCTATGTAGCTGGTGCACCAGCAACGTTGACCACAGATAAGCTATGTAGCTGGTGCACCAGCAACGTTGACCACAGATTAGCTATGTAGCTGGTGCACCAGCAACGTTGACCACAGATTAGCTATGTAGCTGGTGTACCTGTAACGTTGACCACAGATTAGCTATGTAGCTGGTGTACCTGCAACGTTGACCACAGATTAGCTATGTAGCTGGTGCACCAGCAACGTTGACCTTAGATTAGCTATGTAGCTGGTGCACCAGCAACGTTGACCACAGATTAGCTATGTAGCTGGTGCACCAGCAACGTTGACCACAAATTAGCTATGTAGCTGGTGCACCAGCAACGTTGACCACAAATTAGCTATGTAGCTGGTGCACCTGCAACGTTGACCACAGATTAGCTATGTAGCTGGTGCACCAGCAACGTTGACCACAGATTAGCTATGTAGCTGGTGCACCAGCAACGTTGACCACAGATTAGCTGGTGCACCAGCAACGTTGCCCACAGATTAGCTTTGTAGCTGGTGCACCAGCAACGTTGACCACAGATTAGCTATGTAGCTGGTGCACCAGCAACGTTGACCACAGATTAGCTATGTAGCTGGTGCACCAGCAACGTTGACCACAGATTAGCTATGTAGCTGGTGTACCTGCAACGTTGACCACAGATTAGCTTTGTAGCTGGTGCACCAGCAACGTTGACCACAGATTAGCTATGTAGCTGGTGCACCAGCAACGTTGACCACAGATTAGCTGGTGCACCAGCAACGCTGCCCACAGATTAGCTTTGTAGCTGGTGCACCAGCAACGTTGACCACAGATTAGCTGGTGCACCAGCAACGTTGCCCACAGATTAGCTTTGTAGCTGGTGCACCAGCAACGTTGACCACAGATTAGCTTTGTATCTGGTGCACCAGCAACGTTGACCACAGATTAGCTATGTAGCTGGTGCACCAGCAACGTTGACCACAGATTAGCTGGTGCACCAGCAACGTTGCCCACAGATTAGCTTTGTAGCTGGTGCACCAGCAACGTTGACCACAGATTAGCTATGTAGCTGGTGCACCAGCAACGTTGACCACAGATTAGCTGGTGCACCAGCAACGTTGCCCACAGATTAGCTTTGTAGCTGGTGCACCAGCAACGTTGACCTTAGATTAGCTATGTAGCTGGTGCACCAGCAACGTTGACCACAGATTAGCTATGTAGCTGGTGCACCAGCAACGTTGACCACAAATTAGCTATGTAGCTGGTGCACCAGCAACGTTGACCACAAATTAGCTATGTAGCTGGTGCACCTGCAACGTTGACCACAGATTAGCTATGTAGCTGGTGCACCAGCAACGTTGACCACAGATTAGCTATGTAGCTGGTGCACCAGCAACGTTGACCACAGATTAGCTGGTGCACCAGCAACGTTGCCCACAGATTAGCTTTGTAGCTGGTGCACCAGCAACGTTGACCACAGATTAGCTATGTAGCTGGTGCACCAGCAACGTTGACCACAGATTAGCTATGTAGCTGGTGCACCAGCAACGTTGACCACAGATTAGCTATGTAGCTGGTGTACCTGCAACGTTGACCACAGATTAGCTTTGTAGCTGGTGCACCAGCAACGTTGACCACAGATTAGCTATGTAGCTGGTGCACCAGCAACGTTGACCACAGATTAGCTGGTGCACCAGCAACGCTGCCCACAGATTAGCTTTGTAGCTGGTGCACCAGCAACGTTGACCACAGATTAGCTGGTGCACCAGCAACGTTGCCCACAGATTAGCTTTGTAGCTGGTGCACCAGCAACGTTGACCACAGATTAGCTTTGTATCTGGTGCACCAGCAACGTTGACCACAGATTAGCTATGTAGCTGGTGCACCAGCAACGTTGACCACAGATTAGCTGGTGCACCAGCAACGTTGCCCACAGATTAGCTTTGTAGCTGGTGCACCAGCAACGTTGACCACAGATTAGCTATGTAGCTGGTGCACCAGCAACGTTGACCACAGATTAGCTGGTGCACCAGCAACGTTGCCCACAGATTAGCTTTGTAGCTGGTGCACCAGCAACGTTGACCACAGATTAGCAATGTAGCTGGTGCACCAGCAACGTTGACCACAGATTAGCTATGTAGCTGGTGTACCTGCAACGTTGACCACAGATTAGCTATGTAGCTGGTGCACCAGCAACGTTGACCACAGATTAGCTATGTAGCTGGTGTACCTGCAACGTTGACCACAGATTAGCTATGTAGCTGGTGCACCAGCAACGTTGACCACAGATTAGCTATGTAGCTGGTGCACCAGCAACGTTGACCACAGATTAGCTATGTAGCTGGTGCACCAGCAACGTTGACCACAGATTAGCTATGTAGCTGGTGCACCAGCAACGTTGACCACAGATTAGCTATGTAGCTGGTGTACCTGCAACGTTGACCACAGATTAGCTATGTAGCTGGTGTACCTGCAACATTGACCACAGATTAGCTATGTAGCTGGTGCACCAGCAACGTTGACCACAGATTAGCTATGTAGCTGGTGTACCTGCAACGTTGACCACAGATTAGCTATGTAGCTGGTGTACCTGCAACGTTGACCACAGATTAGCTATGTAGCTGGTGCACCAGCAACGTTGACCACAGATTAGCTATGTAGCTGGTGCACCAGCAACGTTGACCACAGATTAGCTATGTAGCTGGTGCACCAGCAACGTTGACCACAGATAAGCTATGTAGCTGGTGCACCAGCAACGTTGACCACAGATAAGCTATGTAGCTGGTGCACCAGCAACGTTGACCACAGATAAGCTATGTAGCTGGTGTACCAGCAACGTTGACCACAGATTAGCTATGTAGCTGGTGTACCAGCAACGTTGACCACAGATTAGCTATGTAGCTGGTGTACCAGCAACGTTGACCACAGATTATTACCAACATTCATACCTACATCCAGACAGATGAAAGCAAATGCCAGTTGTTTAAAGAGACTTAGCTCGCTTCGCTTGCTCGGTCTAATAATGGTATTCTTTAAATTATGCACCAAATTTATTAGTGGCAGCGCAACACTTTTTCTTTTTAGGGTTCCGTACCTTCCGGAAGATTAGTTAGGGAACACAAATATAAATATAAATACAATACTGCAATAATTTATAATCGTTAACCCGGCCTAAAATTTAAGGCTAGTTGGCGCTGTGTGAAATTAATGTCCACCGATATTTATTTATTATTATTTTTAATTGGAGAATTTTCCGTCATGAGTAAAATTATGAAACTTAAAATTCTCAGACCGCTAGGCATGACTTTAGTACCATAAATTTAATAACCAAAAACGAGTTTACCGCAATGATAGCTTACGGTAAAAGCATCGTTTGAAACCTAATAAGCAAAGGAGACAAACATTTTGTTGCACAAAACAAAACCATTTCGTGTTTACATTCAGAGTTCGTGTCGTGTCTAGCGTGCACTGGTTTCGGTTTATTGGTGAGCTTCGCTAGCTATTGTCCTTGGCTTCACTCTGGCAGACCCATTCAAGTACATATAAAAACATCTGAAAAAAGAATCATCCAACTTCAACTTAACCGAAAGAAAGAAAAGAGTTCTTTTTGTTATAAATGTACAAAAAATAAATCCATATCGGTCCTCAACGGACGGATAAATCGGTGAACATAAATAAAAGAAAATACATACAGTTTTTACAGTTGAATATAAAACCTCCTTTTTTAAGGCAGTTAAAATAACATTCGACTCACACTAACACAATTTTATTAACTCTTCACCCATCGAATAAGTTAAGAGTACATGAGTACCGTCAGTTCCCGTAATTCTAAACTTCCATCCCAAAAAGGGACGAAACTCGCGAACTCATTTTTAAAGTCCGTAGCGAGCGCCGCAACAGATAAACTGCTCGCCAAACAAAAGCTTACGGACTTTAACTCCGTCTTTACGATTTCCGTTCGGGCCTGAAATATATTGCGAAACATGAAAAGTTTCAGGATTAATAATTTTGGTCGCTCGCCGTTACAATGGAGAAATGGTGTTGTCACGAAAAATGGACGATATTTTTATTTATTTTGGTATATTATTGACCAAGCGAAGCGAAGGTCTCCGAGTCTATTGGGGCAGATCGGCTGGTTGTATATTTGTATGTACAGGCTGTTATAGAATATCATTGTACTCATCATTATGAACAATTGTTACTATGGGGCCAATCCTGAAATCACGAAAAAAATAAAACAGTTGTTCCATACAAAAAGGTTTATCTATCTTGGACAAAATGTATGGAACAGCTGTTTTTTTTTGGGTTTTCAGGGTTGACCCCATAGTAAAAGTTGTTCATAATGATGAGTACAATGATATTCTAGAAGGATAACGGTGTTCAAACTAACACCCAGTATATTTGTTTGACGATAACTTGGGAACTGTTGATCTGATCATTATAAAAAAATTCAAGCAAGTAGTACTTAGTTCGAATATGAGCTAAATTGGTCAAAGGTTTGGAAAATGTGGGGGTAGCGAGGTCTCAGTTCACTGCGAACTACTAGTACCTACTAGTCTATACAGGGTAATTTCTAACTAACGCAAATTCTCTAAATTTAAGCGGGCGACTTAAGCCTGACAACATTTGTTATATATTTACCTAGGGCAGACGCTCGAACTAGCTAAAAACAATTTTGAGAGTGGAGCCAAAAGAAGAATTCAGCTGGGCTGGGCAGCATTCGGGAAACTACGACAAGTCTTCTCGTCACCCATCCCACAAAGTCTCAAGACGAAAGTCTTCAATCAGTGCGTTCTACCCGTTATGACCTACGGCGCTGAAACATGGACACTCACAGTTGGATCGGTCCACAAGTTTAAAGTCGCTCGGCGAGCTATGGAAAGAGCTATGCTCGGTGTTTCTCTGAGGGATCGTATCCGGAACGAAGTAATTCGTCAGAAAAAAATTTATTATTAATAAAAATTTAAAAAAAAATGCTGTTCCATACTAAAAGTTCATTGACCTCTGGCAAAATGAATAGAGCAGCAAAAAATTTTTTTTTATAATTTTTCCAGTACAAAGGTTGACAGTCTTGAGGAACCAAAGTTGCCCTTAAGAGGTTTTGTGTTAGTTACAAATGACCCTGAATATCGCGGATTCGACCCGCGATAGTAACAATATTGTTGCCCTCGCATCGTACGTGTTGCATCTTGCAGCTGGACGACCAACCCTCCACTTACCTTGCCAGACCACAACCTTACTCCACCTCTCTTCTCTCCTTACTTGGCCCAAATGTGGGTCAGTGGATACGTCTCAGCGCATTCCACACATCATCGGCCAGAAGACAATTGGCAGGCGGCTTGGGGATCGCAGTGTTCACCACCGTTAACTAAGAGGCCGCTGCTGCCCGTCCTCCGGTGGTCTGGATGCAGTTTTGGGACATAACTAGGTCTATTTTCGTTCATGTTCCATTTCATACATGCCATTGATTTTCTTCTCCAGACGTATTCAGGTTTCTTGACGTATGAAAACCCTTACATAAACTCTAACGAACTTATTGGTACGGGCACGGGCTTTGAACAAACAACCCCAAGGTTCCGAGTCTACCTGTCTTCTTAAGTGCTTAACTCAAACAAAGCATGGCAATAAATGCAAAAGAAGAAAAAGTTAAAAAAAAATATCTAATCTCTATCTATATATCTATCGTTGAGACTAACAATATAACATTGTATCCCGACATGTGAGCACAGGGAAGCTTATTTTTCACCCCGTCACGCACAGAATCCGCTCTACTGGAAAATGAGTCGATATCTCGGCAACGGTACTTCTCGTGAGATACTGTGGGAACAATGGACAAATGTTATTTTTTTATGGTTGATACTAGGTGTTTGATTAGAAAACTACCTCTAGAAAGGTACGTTACCCAGCCCGCAAAAGGATCTTCTTTAAGTATTTCGCAAGTTATATATTTTTTAATGAAATTAAGAGATGAGACCAGCGAGACGTTTGTGGTAAGCCTGCCCATAACAGTAGCAATGCCGGAATCTTGAAACAAAATCCTGCACTGCACTGCGCTCTTCACCCTGAGATATGAGGTATCAAATCACAATAACAAAAAGGGGAACTCAGTAATGTTCCCGCAATACGAATTGGAAGCAGATCATCTGATACTACGTCGCTAATAAAAATAAATCTTTATTTTATTTTCGACCGGTGCCCAGTTGGACGGTCCTGATACCGCTAGAAATCTGGTGGAGAGGAATCTGCGCGAGCTGAAGGCCGTCCCGTGGATATAGTGCAAGACAGGGAAAAAGTCGGGTCGATGCATCATTCTACTAAGTAAGTATTCTTTTATATTTTATAATATAAAAACATAACATAACAGGGCTCTTGGGATACTCCACCACGCTGCACCACCTGTGCGTTGGCGCATTCACATACCAACGCCATTAAATTTTCTCTCTGGACATACCTTTGCAGGGATTAAAGGTTTTTATTATGATTTCCTTCACCGAAAAGCTTCACTATCAGCCAGAAGATGTCCACTGCTGGACGAAGGCCTCCTTTAAGAAGGGTGGGGGGGGGACGACATAATCCTCACGTTTGGCAGGCGGGAGGATTACTTGGGGATCGCAGAGTGTTACCACCGTTAACTAAGAGGACGCTGCTGCCCATCCTCCGGTGGTCCTGGATGCAGTTTTAGGACATACCCAGGTCAAACCAAAAAGCTTGATATAACTGTTTATTTTTGAAAGTCTATAATATTTACATATGTATAAAACTTAAAATAAATATTTAAACTATATACTAAAAACTACTTATTTACTTTTATTTACTTATGGTATAACTTAATTAACCTATTAAGTTATGTGTATAATGTTTAGGTTTGATTTTTTTAATAAGTATATTGTGTTTAATTGTGTGAATTTATTTTCTTTTGGCGTATGTTATGTTTTTGTCACAAATAAAGTATTTTCTATTCAATTCAATTTTACTAATCCTCTGTTGGACATAGGCCTGCTCTCAAAGAGCGATTTGGCTATATCCACTACGCTGTCTTAGTTGCTGGTAGATTCAGACGCGGCATTGAATTTCTTCTCCGGACCTATGCAGGTTTCCTCACGATCATGATGTTTGATGATGTTTTCCTGATAATGAAAATCCGTACATGAACTTCAAGAAGACGTTAGTAAGAGCCCGGTATCTAACTTACGACCTCACGATTCACAGTGTCTTCTTCCAGTGGGCAACCACGGTATTTTTCCCAAAAGGTTAGCAAATGTAACGCACTACAAAGTTATGTCTGATATCGATAAACAAACTTTATACCAACTCGTACCATACCACTTCGCTATGCCACCTACCAATTTGCCACTCAGACCACGTTCACGCCCAAAATCTGAAATGCTTAACAGAAATTCATAGAAAACCTCGACAACGCTGCAATATTGTATATTCAGTAGTACGGTCACGTATGGTAATACCTAACTTGATGCCAAATGCACTCAAGCACTATCGCACTTTGAAGCAGTAGGAAAACTTTCAGATATGAAATAACTCGGGATATTTTTCCTTGTAAGGTGTCTTTTAGTTTCTGCACAAACTGATTGACTTATCAAGACTTTTCGATCTCTGCATTCCTTGAACGATCTTAGCCTCGCCCACTGGTAAGCATTAGCTTCTCTTCTTGTACGCCATTTTATATTTTTAGGGTTCCGTAACTAAAAAGAAAAGGAACACTCTACCCCTTGGTCTGTATTTCTCAAGAACGCGTGGAGATATCAAGTTGAAATTAATTTCAGATACTCAGGTCTACGGCCCATAAAACAGGGGAAAAATAAAACTACTCACTCAACGAAATCAAAAAATATTAAGTAGTCAAAATTCGGCCAGTGGTAATAGTTACAAGAAAATCAAAATTCGTAGGGTACTTCCCACAGAAAAGCGAAGGCCCTACTCTTAGATACTTCCCGTCGCGCGTTCCACTTGAATCCCCTATTTCAATCAAAATCGGATCGAAAAGCACCTGCTATCCCCTACCCGAATCCCCTTGAATCTTGAATCAGTTGACCTAGAATCATGAAATTTTCCAAAAATTTAATTTGGTTGAAATGGTCTATCCGAAATTCAAAGTAGGCCTTTGTCCAGCGGTGTACTATAAACAGGCTGTTTATGCTACACTGCAATGGAAATCGACACCACCAGAAAAAAATGCCGTTTTTTTGCGATTTCTTTTGCGGCTTTGCAACGAGGCGATGGAGACCTTTGCCTTATTTGGTAAGCACCACGCCTGCAACAATAGCCAGAATTGTGAACTTGAGAACAAAGTCCTTCGCCGCACCACACTGCGCTCGTCACCCTGAGATTTTAGATGATTGTGGATGCCATCTTCAGGGTAGATGCTAAGCTGAGCTGACCCTGACCTTTCAAGGTCCCATACTGCATTTATCTTAACCAGACCTGTACATGTCCAGTATTGGACTAGGTACGTGATCCGGTATGAATAAGATGATATTTCGAGAGGTCATAATGAATAGCAGCGCCAACTTTGAGGTTTAAAAGATGCATTGCAACTGTGGGTTTAAATGTGAAACCATTAATTTATAACAAATAATGTTTCGTAAATATTAATATCTGTTATAAAAATAATTCCATTCTGGATAGGTTCTTCTAGAGTACTTTGTTAGTATATTTTGAAATTCCCAGATTTTCAGTGTTTTTTTGTTTTTTTGCTCAATTAAATCCGGAACGAGGACATTCTTCAAAGAACGAGAGTCACCGGTACTGGTAACCGATGGGGAAGAAAGGTTCTTGAGTGGCGACCACGAACCGGAAGACACATCCCGAGACCACAGGCCTCCCGATAGGTGGACCGACAACACTGTTAAAATTGTGGGCAACCGGTAAATGCATATGGCTACCTGCCATATGCATTTACCGGTTGCCCGGTGCTACAACAGTGTCGGGTCTAAGGACCTTCAAGGCCTTGAGGGCCTTCGCAGTCGACGTTTTCTATCTGATGATGATGTATTTTCAAATATAGGTACACTGTTCCTCCCGAAAACTCTCATTCGCCAAAACCAACCAATTGAATCTTCCCCAATAAATTTAATATCGTAATATCATTATCTCTCACTTAAACAGAAGGTCGTCAAAAATACCGAATTTTCCCACTTTTTCTTCACTTAACATTTGCCTCAATTTTCTTGAATTTTTCCTTCTAGTAACACTGTTAATTGGGCTAATGAATGACGTAATTAATTGGTCGTCCGTCGCTGTCGTCTGGAAAACCAGTCCTAGACGTAAATTCTTCTGAGATGGCTAACTGGGTAGAATTGTGTCTTTACGAAGTCAGTTAGTATCTATATTTTTCTTTTTATGCAATGGAGCGGTGAGTTGAGCAAGACGTTCGCCTGAAGGTAAGCATCACGCAAAAATGGCTGAACAGATTTGGATGACATTTGGTATGGAGGTAACTTTTTATCATCATCAGCCCGGAGACATCCACTGCTGGACTAAGGTCTCCCCAATATAGGGAGGGGTTGCCATAATACACACGCTTGGCAGGCGGCTTGGGGATAGCAAAATGCTCACCACCGTTAACCGAGAGGACGCTGCTGCCTGTCCTCCGGTGGTACTGGATGCAGTTTTCATACCCAGTGCAACCATAGATACCAAGATTATTATTGCCTGCTAAAGCGCTTGGTTTTTTTTTGTACGGACAGCAAATGTGGTGTATCTCTCTGCCGGAGTCTGGATTTAAAAGTAATTAATTATGTTACACTTAACCCTGAAAAGAAACGATTCCTATGGGATTTTTGCTGCAGGTGAAACTACGAGACACAGTGAGCTAGTTCAGTCATCATCAGCCCGGAGCCCTTAGACCGCCACACTGTACGACAACCAGCCATTTGCATCCACCGGTTGCCCGCGACTTTTACAATATCGTCGGTCCACCTAGTGGGAGGCCGCGCCTACGCTGCGTCTTCCGGTTCGCGGTTGTCACTCAAGAACCTTTCTTCCCCATCGGTTATCAGTTCTTCGAGCTATGTTGCCTATGTGATGTGGTAGCCTTTACCTTGGAATAACAAATAAGCTATTTTATCCTGGGACACGCGGGTGAAACTGCAGGGCATGTAACGTAATCCCAATTATTTTGGTGTCAAAAGACCAAAATAATTGGGTTTACTTTGATTCCTGATTATTTTGAACAAACATTTACATAAGTCGACTACCGACATCTAACGATCATTCTCTTTACAGTGAAGCGGATCATACTATCAACAGATCGAATTGGACAATTTATCCGAAATCTTAATTACAACGGTTTAATAACATTCGTAACAGTATAGTTATACACAATACAGTATGGGAAATACACTCTTTTGCATTGTCAAAAAATTACACCTCAAAACGTAAAATTTAGGTAATGTTACATTCAAAAATTCTTCCATTAAAATCACATTCAAATATATAACTATTATCTTTGCTATCGTGTTATTTCATTATTTTTTTATTCGTTCGACATTGTGCAAACGCGTCACGTAACAACGTGACAACGTAACATTTTGCATTATAAGCCATGCAAAAAAAGTAAGGAAACATTGGGAATTAACCTCTTTTCATAATTATGAGTGTCAAATGTTTTGTATGTTTACATGTTGGATGTTTGGTACAAAATCACGCAAAAATAACTAAACGGATTTGGTACGTGTACAGCTTATACCTTGGAATAGCGAGTGAAACCGCATGACACTAGCAGTGTCTGATAAATGATGAAAATCAGTGTGTAATAATTATATTACTTACTGTTAAATAGATTCATAATTTGTATTATAAATAAACAGTCTTCGTTTTTGTTTTATTTATGCGGAATTACTCCCGTTTAATCAATTTGGATGCTCCGACTTTCGATCTCATCCGGTGATCCTTTTCAACCGCGGAAACCGCGCAAACGGACACGGTCTGCTTCGCATTGATGGAGCACAGTAACCTAGAAAAACATAAACAGCCTTACCTAAAATAATCTCGATTCTCTTAGTCACTGCTTAAACTTCTCTGTCCTTTTCTAGCGTGCAACTTCACGTCAGAGAGAAGATGGCAGAGCATTTTAAGCAGTGACTAACGGTTGAAAAGTTTTTTAAGTAAGGCTGTAAATGTCATGTTCATATTTTATTCAACAACAACCCCTTTGGGTATTGTCTGCGGCTCCCAATAATGCCTCCTAAAATGTCCAGGATAGACCTAACACCGATTTTTTTTAAATTAAATATGTAAAAAAAATACGAAAATAATAACAGACAAGTATACGTTACATTAGATTGGTATGTTGTTGGGTTAAAAAAAACATGGGTCCAAAAATCTTATCTTTCGAGACTGAGGTCAAATACATGAAAAAATATAAGTTTGGCTACTGCTTTTATACTTATAAGTTTACACCGTGACTAGGTAACTAATCCTCGACGCAAATATTAAATCGTTTGATGTTGTTTTAATTAAATACCCTAAAGTACTTTGCAATCAATATTGTAGGACCCAATTAAAAGGTAGGCGAAGGCTACGTTGAGGTAAGTGTTTAATTACTACGATGCGATTGTAGGAAAATTTCAATATTTTACTGAATATCTTTAAATCCGGGGTCGCTCAGTTGATAGCGACTTGCGACCGTGTGGTTGTGGGTTCGATTTCGCGTTCATACCAAAGGGTTACTCGGAATTTACCTAAAGGAATTTGTCAACCAGGAAGAGTAAGCCACGCCTAAGTATTTTGTACTGGTAATATTCTCTGTCTATTACTCTTCTAGCTAACTTTAATAATTGGCTACCTTTTTAATTTAAATTGTAAATTTATGTTTTAATTTTAATTGTCTATATGCATATTTGATATGGTATATTTTTGTGTTTTATGGCATCTTTCGTTATTGTTTCAATGTCTTTTGTTTTTAATTTAACTTCTGTGTTTTACATTATATTCTTCTTCTAGCAAACTAAAATTGATTATCTTTATACTTGATTCGTTGTAAATTATATTTTATATACCTAATACTTAATTACTATTTAACTGGATTGTATCCAATGTTGCTATTAGTGAAAACTTTTTTGGCTTATTTGTTTATATTATTCTGTCCTAGCAAATGAGTTTCTGATAGCTGTTTGTTTTCCAAGAAGTAAATAAATAAATAAATAAATATGACTTGGAGAGTCCACCTGGGGAAGTACCATTCCTTTGCCAGTTATTCGACCGCCAAGTAGGTAGTGTGAATGCCAAGCAGGTAGTGTGAATGCCAAGCAGGTAGTGTGTGCCTACACACTACCTACTTGGCGGTCGAATAACTAGTCTTACTGTGGTTCGGATTGAAAGGAAATGTTACTTGGGACCTGGGCATCTCCTTAAACTGCAACCAGACCCACGGGAGGACGGGCATCAGCGTCCTCTTGGTTAACGGTGGTGAGCATTCTGCGATCCCCAAGCCACCTGCCAAGCGTGGGGATTATGGCAACACCCCTCTTTTAAGGGGAGGCTTTCGTCCAGCAGTGGACGTTTTATGGCTGATGACGTTCCTAAAGAAATTACTGGGATTTGATTATATTTATCTAATTATGTTTATTACCGGGACTTAATCGCACACCAATAAATTATTTTTTATTTACGTCGACGTTTTGTCCATGTTCATGTGGTCACGAGCTATATATATTTAACCAAGGTGCTATTTAATCGGCTAGGAAGCGGTCGTGAGCATGTTGTATATAAGATAACAATCATTTTTTGTTATACGACATTTGAAATGTGTTCCATACATAATGTTCATGGATCTTGTGATAAAGTGTATGGATCAGCAGATTTTTTTTCGAGAATTTTCAAATATCCTTTAACATTAGCTGTTTGCATCTTTTATACAACATCCTCACAGTCGCTCCCTAGCCGATTAAATAGCACCTTGTATAAGTGTAATAGTAAGTAAGTTCGTATAGGCTGAGTGGCCAGCCCTAGTGTCAGAGTTAATGTGCCGCCCGAAAGCCTCTGACATGGCTGACGGTTGTTGTTATAGAAACTACAACAAACAACCGGGACCAACAATTTAACGTGTCATCCGATCCACGGTAGCGCTCAAAAATAAATGCCACTCACGGTCACCCTACCGAAGACTGAACGGACCGTCCGTTGCTTAACATTGGTGATCGTTTAGAATCACCTACACCTACGCGCCATAAGTGTAATAACAATATAATATAGTGTATGTGTGTGTGCGTAATTATGTATTCAAATCGCGAAAGTTTAAAAGCTTCATTATATCTACGAGCGCAGTGTAAGCCCCCTTGCACGCGCCGAGGACTAATTGGTCTTACCCGCGCGGGAAAGTGATAAAGCTAGAATATGGATACGTCTGTCTCGTTTTCGCGGGGAAAAAAGAGTGGATAGACGTTTTTCACGCCTCGCGTGCTCGGCTGGCAGGTATGGTGCTTGCCACCAGGCAAACGTATTATTCGGCTCGTTATTATATTGTCCATGTCATGCTTTAGCCGTTGTTGCTCTCTTTTTCAGATATATTGCAGTTATGCCGTTTGCTTACGAGAAAGGTTGTTGCAAATCTAATTCGAGACCCTACGATTCCTATCTCAGGGCAGCTTTAAAAAGAAAAGTCAATAGGAGTCTGAGTAGCGGTTGCCTTTTTAATGATTCTTATAATCCATTTTAACACACACGAAGAGGAACACTTCAGGTTTAACCGTTTGGGCGCGTTCTACGGACCCTTTAACATTTTACGCACTTTAACATTTTACGCACGCTCGTCGGGCGCGCTATATGTTTAGGTAACACACAAGAACTTCGCTAGGATTGGTGCCTAAATATTGTGCTCCATCGACCAAAGGCATACACTTATATTTGAAGGACTTCAACCGGAAGCGATATGACGGCTTTTGATTGGCTTAGCATTACCATAGCCAACACAAAATAATAAAATATGGCACGCCGCGACGAGAATTGCCGATGGCGGTTATTTTTTGACGTGGCGTGTTTTCCCTCAAATTTATAGTTTTGTGTGGTGAATTAGTTGATATTATTATGTGAAAATGTTTAGAAAACATCAGAGCATGTTTTGATAGTGGTGTGCATGTGAAATAATAGTGATATGGTGGTTATTTGTGCCTAAAACTGGGCGAAGGGTGCACGAAAAAGGTAAACAAGAATGTTTGTTCACAGCAAATGTTTTATTGGTAAGTTTTTTCAGTAATCACATAATGTTACAAATAAACTAGCATTCAGGGGGCTTCTATTGGTATATAAATCTAAGCATATTATTACGTAGAAGATGAGATATTCCTAAGTTTTCATAGACACTCCCCCAATTTTGGCAGGAAAACAGATGTACTGCGCGCCCGGGGCACACAGCGGCGCGGGGCCGCGCACCCCAAACCGGTTAACAATTACAAGCCGTTTACAGTTTTCTTAGGTCTATGTCTTAGGTCAAGGTAACCTAGGTTCTTAGAGGCTAAGGCACAGAATAATAACTAGTAACAGAAGCTTTACTTCGCAATGGTTTTCAAAGAAATATGACTCAATCTGATAAACAATATGATTTAATTTAGCTCGCGGTCCAGTCGAGCACGTGTTCATTTACATACCTACCAATTTCTTTTTGAAGGAATATGGGCCTTAATTCACTATACTACGGTTCATAATAAGTTATACATGGTTATACGTATTGAAAGAGCCGCCGAGCCGAGCCTACTAGATTGGCCCTTGCGCAATGGCCGCCGCCCGTAGGTATGTTTTTAATACCTACACGCGGAGTGACACAGGCCTGGCTAAGGTTACAAAATATTCCTACTTGATGCCAACGTGTTGAGATGGACAAAGGAGACTAACCCGGCTAGCGGACGGGAAGTCGGGATGCGTAGGCTAACTTCTAACGTGCTCGAACCTTCGCGAATGTTCGTAAATAAAAGAAAAAAATGGGCGCCACCTGTCGATCCGTAGAGACAGGAGAAGTTACTTGGGTTATCCACGAGCGCGCGGGAGCGGGCGCTCGTAGCTGGAGAGTGGTGTCGCCGTGATGACACGCGGTCACGGGCGGCACGCGGTGGACGGGCTCGGAGCAGGCGCGCTGCGGCCGCGGAGCACGCGCCCGGTGAAGTGCCGGTGCGCGAGTCACGAACAGGCACGAAGCGACGCGGCAGCCCCGAGATGAAGCCCGTACACGGTTTATACCGGCCAATAAAAAAAACCCTGGAAAGCACGGGGGCTCCAGTTAGATTTAGTTAAAATAGATCCACGGCGGAGGTACGCGATAGCGGTAGCGAGGCCTGGAAGAGGTCTCGCCGGCCTAGCCGCGTGGCAGGATTACTACATTCACTACTACACTAATTTTCCGAACTTAAACGGGGAGATGACCGACCGCACTGATCATGGGTAAACCGTGGGGGTACTTACCGTTTAAACGGGTTGGAAGGCACGCGTGCGGAGCGAAGGCAGGACGCGGCTCGGTCGGCTCAGGCCGTCGTGGAAGCTGTAAAACAAATTGGGGCGGTTAGCAGGGCGTTTGACGGGCGACGTGGCACCGCGGTTAGTCGGCGATCCTCACCTGGGGCAACCCCAAAATACTGTAGGGAGGCCCGGGACCACAGCCGTACGTTGTTGTCGTGAAATGCGACACAACCAAGGCATCGCCTACCTGGGGACAAATGATGTCAATCTTAAGCCCGGACCAGGAATGGAAAAGATGGCACTTCACGCAACCGATGAAACAAAAGGGCGTAGTTACCTGGGCTTCCGGACCTCGGGCTTGATTCGGCAGGCGATGTTGACTTGCAGGAATGCAGAAATAGATCGAAAGCTTCTCGAAGCGAGCTATTTATAGATTTGCAATTCCAGGGTTGTCTGCTCCGCTCAACTTAAACTCCCAATGTTTTACGTAACCCGCGTTCAGTAGAATTGACACACGGCGCGACCGATTTGGAAGAGAGTGGGTCTAAAAATTCTCCCTATCACCGCTGACAACGAGAGGGAAGCGAGAAAATTAGACGGTGATTTTTCCTGTGGGTCTTGTTTTGGGAAAAACTAATTTCTTCCGTCCAATGTTTCCACTTGTAACACTTAAGTCTGTCAAGTGTCAACCCGACAGTCTGTCGGTGTCAATCTGACACTGACAGACGGTAAGTGTGAAGTTGGTTGAAAAAATATATATAATGGCCGGTCCCTCACGGCTTTTGGCCGAATCGGCCGTGCCTCCGGTGTTGTAGAAAAAGGCGGTTTATTTGAAAGCAGGGCGTAACAAGGTCTTGTTTGAAACTTCTTCAAAAACGAAGTTAGATAATACGTAGTACATTATGCTACGAGTGTGCTAAGTTGGTCATTACACTAGAGGTGGTATTATGCACGCGAGCCGCAGGCGAGCGCGATAAGGAAGCCGAGAGCGTAATGACTAATAGCACAAGAGTTCCATACGACTGTTTTCATCACACTTGCTAGAAAAAAACAAACTTTTTTTGATAATAATCAACCACACAGCGAAAACGTCAACAAACATTTGCGGAAAATGGCGCCAAACCAGCAATGCGTGCGCAGGTCGACATTTACTTCAGCGGCATAAAAACTCTTTGTTGGTATTACATAAAAACTGTAAGTATTATCCGGCTATATTAAGAGTGCTTCCTTTACATACGTCTAATTGCAGTCACGTACAAACTTGACTTTATCGGGTTATACCTATTATAGCATAAGTGCCGTAATGTAAAGTAAAAAGCACCCGTGCGTAATAACTTGGATTATGAGCTGATGTAATAAGATCCACTTTACGAGCAAGTGTGATGAAAAAGATCATTCTGCAGATCACAGAAAAACAAAAGAGTCCTATTTCTTTCTTAGGTCTTTTATCTTTCAATGCTGCAGATATCATTTAAATTAGATTGGTTTTCTTCAAAGAGATGTATACTAAGTTGATGCTACTATTTTTCCTTTGCTCTATTATTAAACTAGCGGCCCGTTCCGGCTTTGCACGGGTGGACTATTATTTTTTAAACATTGAGTAAGTATCTTTAAGCAGGACATTGAAAATAACTTTTGATGAATACTACCATACAAAAACTGTGAGAATAAGTACTATAAAAATTAAACAGTAAAAGTTTAGTAATAGTACATTATGATACGAGTGTGCTATGTTGGTCATTACACTAGAGGCGGTATTATGCGCGCGAGCCGCAGGCGAGCGCGATAAGAAAGCCGAGAGCGTAATGACTAATAGCATAAGAGTTCCATACGACTGTTTTCATCACACTTGCGAGGAAAAAACAATTTTTTGTTGATAATAATCAACCACACAGCGAAAACGTCAACAAACATTTGCGGAAAATGGCGCCCAAATCAGTAATGCGCGCGCAGGTTGACATTTACTTCAGCGGCATAAGAACTCTTTGTTGGTATTACAAAAAAACTGTAAGTAGGTATTACCCGGCTATATTAAGAGTGCTTCGTACACGTACGTCTAATTGCACTCACGTACAAACTTGACTTTACCGGGTTATACCTATTATAGTACAAGTGCCGTAATGTAAAGTAAAAAGCACGCGTGTATAATAGCTTGGATTATGAGCCTAAAAGCGATGTAATAAGATCTACTTTACGAGCAAGTGTGATGACAAATAATATATAAGTAGTTCTGAAAAGGACTTTTTATCTGGAACAAAAAATGTGCTATGAAAAAAGACAAAATATTCAATGTCCGACCGCGCGTTCAGGCCTACCTGTTTCATAGGGTTTCTTACCCGTGTTCCACATAAAAGGTTCACCTAGGTGTTCCACGGATACCTTTTTGTATCCGTGTTCCACGAGTACACTGAATTAAAAGTGTACTCGTGGAACATATGAATATGAATATGAGTATACAATGCGTAATTCAATGCACCCGTAGAATACCCATTTGTTTACTCGTTCACTCCCATGTCCTTCCTTTTTTCCGACTTCTAAAAAGGAGGAGTTTCTCAATTCGGACTATGCGTAATTCAATTTATCCGTAGAATACCCATTGTCTACTCGTTCATTCCCATGTCCTTTCTTTTTAACCGACTTCAAAGAAGGAGGAGGTTCTCAATTCGGTTGAATTTATTAATGCTTCTTACCTCAGCACTCCTAAGCACACACTTACTTGGCGATATTTTAAATAGCTTGTTTCAAGTCGTCTAAAAAGAGTAGGTATACTACCTTAGGTAGGTATCTTATTGTAAGTCCTTACGGTGGTAACATAAATAAATAATTTTACCTGATTGCCTACTAATATTATAAATGCGAAAGTTTGTCAGTGTGCGGGTGTGTATGTTTGTACTCCATCACGCTAAAACGGATGAACGGATTAGGATGAAATTTGGTATAGAGGTAGGTACTTTTTACCTTAGAATAAAACATACTACTTTTATCCTCGAAGAATCGCGTAAAACCGCGGGGTGCAGCTATTTGTTGAATGATTTACCCGTGGTTCGCACCTATTGAGTGAACCAAGGGCACAATTTTATTTATATTTGCCCTTAGTTCACCTATTAGGTGACCACCAAGAGCACTACATATTATCGGCCTTACTTAAAAACGCCGCTCAAACTTAGTCACTGCTTAAATTTCTCTGTCTTGTTCTTGCACGTGACACTTCACGTCAGAAAGAAGTTGACTTAGCATCTTAAGCAGTGATTAAGTTTGAGCGGTGTTTTTAAGTAAGACCGTATATTTACACGTGGTTTACCTATTGGGTAGGCTAAGGGCATAAAAAGGTATCCGTGGAACACGTACATGGATCATGAGTAAGAAACCATTTCATAGATGTGCACGCCCCTCTCCCGCACTCCGGTGCCCCTCGCCGCGTTGCCCGCGCTGCGCACGGCCAAGGCGCGGCGGCGTTTATTTTTCTAGTATTTGTTTAGATTTTTAAATTCGTAATATCTTTTGAATGGAACGTCCGATTTGGATAATTCAAAAAGTAATGGACAGGTATTGAAACAGTTTTGAATACGAAATGATTTATTTGGATAAGAGTTCATACAAAGGTATGGATAACGTGGTCTGATTTTGGTCGGCATTTCTATCAACTTTTAAGATGTATAAAGTAGTTATAGTGACATAACTACAATAGTTAGACCAATGATATTGCGACGTTTTTTGTAGAGATTGATATGTTCTTTATTATTGTACAACATGTTTTTGTTCTATCTTCAATAGTTTTCGCAGCGCATGTGATGAAATAAAATTTATGGCAAAAAAGTAATTACACCTTGGGTTACATTATTGAAGTTTTAGTAGGGACCCCTATTTCTTTTAGTAGCTAGCCTATGTTACTCAAGGACAATGTAGCATTCTAATAGTGAAAGAATTTTTGAAATCGGTCTAGTAGTTTTTGAGTTTATTCGTTACAAACATACAAACATACAAAAATACAAATCTTTCCTCTTTATTATATTGGTGTAGACTAGAGGTCGCCCACGACTTCGAAGTCCCAAAAGTCACCACTTTAAATCATCCCGAGCAATTTTTTTAGCCCCCCCAAACTCCCCGAACTTTACCAACTCTACCAACTCTACCGACTCTGCCGACTCTACCGACATCAAAATTTTCGTGACTAAAAGTCGAAAAGCAAAGGACTTTCATACAAACTTCCCCCTCCTTTTTCCCCCCTTGGGGGTCGAGTTTCGAAAAATCCTTTCTTAGTACACCCCTCCGCATCGAGACATCAGACTGACGACAGTCAGTCAGTCAGGACAGAGCCTTTTATTATATTAGATAACTCTAGGTCGTCTATTCCAAAGGAAGAATACTAACCTTCGTCTGAAAACTGCTGAGCTGAAACTGATAAT
This sequence comes from Erannis defoliaria, assembly GCA_905404285.2. Taxonomy (NCBI): domain Eukaryota; kingdom Metazoa; phylum Arthropoda; class Insecta; order Lepidoptera; family Geometridae; genus Erannis; species Erannis defoliaria. The sequence goes on along the minus strand of FR990090.1, from coordinate 1,825,359 downwards.
TGGTAAACGAAAAGGAAAATAACTGATAAGAAACTAGCGTGCTCTGCTGCCACAGTGTAGAAATATACAGTAAGTAATCATAATCATAATTTATTAATAACAAATTGTTACAAGTCAAAAGAATATGAATAGAATAATATACCTACGTACTATTAAGAGTACGAATGAATTACATTGTTTAAGTAGTCATTTAAGTAGGTACCTATGCAGCATGATAATAGAAAACGCACACATGACACCGTCAGTAACGGTGACAATACCGTGCGCCATACAATAGGGAATATGCATTTATTTTGATTATAAAAAATAATAAGATAGTGAAGAGTTTAGCTGAAACTGACGCTTACCTACGTCGAAAAAATAATTGAAATCGGCTGGTAAAGTCCCGAAATATAAGCGTTCAAAGTATTTGGGAGAAAGTCATCTGTCCCTTTCTAGCAAAACACGTGCTAGTATAGAATTTGTTTGGCATCGTGGACTTTGACGTCATTTGCTAGTATAGTGCCCTCCCTGTCTAACATAAAACGAAAATGTTTATATTTATAGCTTCGTTATTTGTGCAAATATAAAAAAAAAATATCGATGTGTTAATAATGTTTCTTTCTTTCTTTTTAGCTTTTTTGCGAGTCAGCTCAAAAAAAAATGCATATAATTCTATTGACCGCTTTCTCACACAACGATACACTGACCTTCTGACACTGCACGACACAGATTTTGCGGACGATTTTTGTATCGTCGGTGCCGCTGAATCTGACGTTTCTTTTACTGTCATGATATAGCGGCTATGGGAACAAGCAAAAACTTGCCCATGATGTCGTACACGACCACGACACGTCATTTCATTCGGCACTCGTTTTTTTACCAAGCAGCGACTGCTGTGCAGTGCCGTCGGGTCGTCTCGTGAGAAAACGTACCACGAGACGACGTTTTAAGCGTGTCGTCTGTCGTGTGTCGTGACCGTAAATCGTGTCGTGCAGTGGCTTGTGAAAAAGAACGGCAAACTTTTTGGCAGAGGCTTGCCTTTTGCATGCCTTGGCTAGCCACCTCCAATGGAATAAGCTCGAAGTGGCAGGAAGACCTATCACCAAATAAAAGTTGCATACTGGCAAGCTTCTCACTTGATATAATTTTCTGGCTTTTACGTCTTTTTACACTATGACCATCCTATTACAAGGAAATAGATACGTAAGTGTCAGCTTAAAGGACGTAAGTGTCAGCTCAAATGGGCGTAAATGTCAGCTGAAATAGAAGGAAAGTGACCACGCAAAGTGATTATGAGAGGATAGCCCTAACGAGCCTGTTAAGCGTTACTGGAGTTAGCTTAAAATAACCTTCGAACGTAGGGTAACCATAAATTGACTATATTTGGAGCGGAATATGGATAAGGAGAAATATTAATATGAAAATTGACGTGGTTATGACACATTTTTATGCAAAGCAGGACGAGATCGCACGCGAGTTGGTCTCTGTTTTCACACTTTGAAAATGGTCACAGGATGTGATCGAAAATATAGTCGGAGTATCCGATTTAAACGTGGGTATTCCTGTTTAAATAACACAAAAAAAGGAATAACACCTTTGTTATTATTATACGTACTGATGTGATTCTTTTAAATATATTTTTTCCGTAATAACGATGTATTTTTCATGTTGGTACGTAACCCTTGTTAATTGAGTCCGAGTCTAACATGATTCATTTTATTGGTTTTTTTAATCGAGAAATAAGACCGTTTTTACGCATTTCATATTTATAGGAAGTGTTTTTACATTTTGGGTATTTCTATGTTTTTTATGCATAGACAGTAAGAAAAATTAGTACCGCTGGCAAGACCTGAACCGGAATACGAGCAATATCTGGGTTGCCGTCCCACTGATATGCCAATTAAGCTACAAAAATATCTGCCTTCCTTACTACTGCCTTTTTATTAGCATAAGCTAATCAACTGAAGCCATTTTTTCTATCAGTTGGCTAACGTAACTCGTTTTTGTTTTGGCGTTTAGGTCATTTAAGCGGCATTTTCGGGAGCCGAAGCCAACACCAAAAAGCCATGTCGAATTAAAAACACCACAGAATAAAATTAATTGAATGTTATTCTAGAGCTCCATCAATAAGAAACAGGCGTAAAACGTGGCCGTGGGCGCGTCTGTCTCTATTTTCACTGATTATAAAAGGTCACTGGATGTGATCATTACTATCATTAGAGTATTCGAGTTCATCAAACATGGAGTAATCCCTTATGAATTAAACACAAATGTTGACACATTTGTCACGTCAATGCCACATCAGTTTTCAAATTAATATGTTATACAGGGTGTTAGTTGTATCCTTCTAGGATATCATTGTACTCGTCATTATGAACAACTTTTACTATAGGGCCAACCCTGAAATCATGAAAAAAAATAGCTGTTCCTTACAAAAAGATTCAGCGATCTTTTTTTTTCTGTTTTTATTTTCGTGATTTCAGGGTTGGCCCCATAGTAAAAGTTGTTCATGATGGTGAGTACAATGATATCCTAGAAGGATAACGGTGTTCAAACTAAAACCCGGTATAATTCTTATCTTAAAATTTGTCTAAAAAAATATGTCTGTGTGGTGTTACGAATGATACCGTTCATTAGCCACCGCAAGCCCTAAAATATATTATCAAGTTACGTTACACACACGTTTCTAATAAAGCTCGCCACAAACTTACGACTTTTTTTCGGCAATCGGGAGTTTATTTCACAACATAATCACGGTAAATATTCATAAGTATCCATAGAACTGTATCATACAACTTTCATGCTTTAAAAAAAGTTTAGGTTTTCGTAAAATGTTTGTTTATTTTACGGTCTTTGATTGCAACTACGAGCAATTGCACAACTACAAATGTGTTTTTTATAATCATCTAATTGATAGTTAAAAAAAAAATACTAATGAGCAAGCTTAAAACTTACCAAATAAGCCCATACAGCATTACGATTATCTCTTGAAGAGTTTCACTATCCACATTCCTTCAAGTTCCACTATCAAATTATCGCTTCATTAGTACCAAAGTTGTATTGTCATCGCCATTACATTAGCTTCAAAATAATTTGAAATTGATAAGATAAATAAAAGTACGAGACTTGATTCAGGCGTTTCTTTGCGGAACTTCATCTTAATCAACCTTTATATATACTATAACAATTTCTAGTGTAATTTCGCTGTAAGCTAAGCTTACAGGTTTATTAACAAAGGTTAATTAAGAGTAAACCTAGAAACGTTCCAACGTAGGGGCGTTCACAGCACGTTAGATTTACGAAGCAATAAAAAGAAAGACCAACTGATAACCCCTACGCACCGTCTCGTCAAGTCAGAGAGGTCAGTGTATATTTTGGGACCCGCGATCTACAACCGTATAACATCTTTCATTCGGGATGCTCCTTCCACCGGGTGCTTCAAAACCAAGCTCAGAGCGTGGTTACAACAGAATTTGTTTTATGACATTGAAGCTTATTGTAAAATAAGAGATTATTGACGTATTTTTATTATTATTATTACATTTTATTAAGTGATTATTTTTTGTGACATACTTAATGAAATTTGACGTGTAACTTTGATGTTATCAATAAACTATTTGTATTTGTAAACCATTTTTTTTTCTAGATACTAATGTAGTTGTGTTCACTTCCCCACGAAAGAGAGCAGTTACTGTATAATTGTGAGTTGGTGGAATAGTCTGAAAAGCCAACAATAGTCACGTGCAAAGCAGACACTGGCAAATAAACTTAAACGCCAGTCGCTCGTCTGTATCCAGCCTAACCGTAACTAGAGATACGCTATCTCACAATTACTACATAATTACTGGGTAAGGTGTCGGCCAGTATTAAATTAAGACACTATCACAGAGGACCTCGTTATATTTTGTTGAGCATCTTACCTAATTATTTGTGATTATGTCATTTAATTGGTTGTTGAGTAGGACAGTAAAATGGGGAGTAAAAAGTAGTTTAGATTTTATCGTAAGATCAAATGAGATGAGATAAGATAATTCTATAATTGGTGGCCGTAGCGTAAAGTCTCCCGTATCAGACGTAATAATTATAAAGGTAGTGTTGGGCATCCTGTGACTCGATAGGGTGACAATCTAATATAATAAAAGGCTCTGTCCTGACTGACTTACTGACTGACTGACTGACTGACGGACTACGCACAGCTCAAACCGCTAGTCGCACAGACTTGAAATTTGGAGGGAGTATTCTTCTCGATGCGGAGGGGTGTACTAAGAAAGGATTTTTTGAAATTTGACCTCCAAGGGGGAGACAAAAGAGGGGGGCAAGTTTGTATGAAAGTCCTTTGGCTTTGGCCTTGTAGTCACGAAAATTTGGATTTGGATAGTTCATTTAAAATAAAAAATTCTGTTTTCAAATTTTTTTTGACAGGGTCGATTTAAGGTTGGGGGGGGGGGGAAGGGGGTTGGAATATTTATATGGAAAGTTTTGAATGAACTACCCAAATATACGTTTTTCATCACTATAACTTTAAAAACAAAGAATTTTCCATATAAATATTCCACCACCCCCCTCCCCCCCCCCCCAACCTTAAATCGACCCTGTAAAAAAAAATTTTGACACCGCTGTTCGGCTTTGGTTAGCTGAATTGGGGCCCTGGTGTATGTCCGGAGAAATTAATGACGTATGTTAATCCAGCAACCCGCAACTGGGGCGTGGTTGATTATGGACATGCATAGCCTTAAAAATTACGAATTCCAAGAACCCTAAAGAAAAGCAAAAGTTTGTTTGAACCGCAAACAGCTACTTAGGAATTAAAATAAAAATGAACAGTAATTGCGGCACTCTCCAGTTGTGAAACTTTTTAATTTAGCCTCGGAAACTTGAAGGCATTGTTAGTCTTGTGGTGAGGGAAGTTGGAAGTTGGGAACGTTTTAATATGTCTAGGGATGTTACGAGATTGCAAGTTTTACAGTTATTGTATCATATGCGGTATAAGTTTATCTTGATTATTTAGCATAATTACTATATTTTGTTACATACATTGAGTTATAAGCCCTACAAAAGTAGTATAAAATGTATCGATGCTGTTAAAATATTAATACTTACCTAGCTGGTGCCCGCGGCTTCGCCCGCGTGGGCTAAGTATTTTGCAGGAATTCGGTCTATGATCACAGCCTATAATAGACTAGCGCCTAAGCCGTGGTAGCTTAATTAGGAGACCGCTCGGCTTGAAATCGTGATGTCAATCACGGGTTCAAATCCTGGACTCAACCAATGAACGTATCGATGAGTTTATGTACGATTTTTTATACTACTTACTATTTAAATTTGAATACTTTTTGAAAATATCCCAAAATATTCATTTAAAATATTTATAATTCAAAATATCCATATGAAACTAGTCATTATATAAAATCCCGGTGATAGATATTATAATTATTATGTTCAAATTGTGAATGCTTAAACGTTTCATTAGAAACAAATCAAAAGAGTCGGAAACACTAGAGATTCATATCAATTAGTTTCGTAATAAACAGTAAGTAGTTTTTATCAAATAAAAAACAACAACTTACGAGTACATGCTTATATGCTTATACTTAAAAAGTCTTATTCACATCACGTTACGTCATCAGCCATAAAACGTCCACTACTGAATGAAGGAGGAGGCCCCTTAATAGAGGGGTATTGCCATAATCCCCACGCTTGGCAGCCAGCTTGGGGATTGCAAAATACTCACCACCGTTAACGTAGAGGACACTGCAGCCCGTCCTCCTGTGGTTCTGGCAGCAGTGTAAGGACCTACCCAGGTCCAGATCAAGGTGAAGTCTTATTAATTAGACGTAATAACATCTGTCAACATTTCAATAACATACCTGCAACCCCAACGAAGCCGGGTTTGTATTTGCGTTGATAAGGATTCCATAAACTTGAAGCAGGGTTCCGTTAGATTCAGAAAAGGGATTATATTTTCATACCGTCATTTAAAGTTCTGCGTCATCCACAGCCAGAAAACTTCCACTATCGAAAACAAATAAAAAATAATACGCTCTTAATTTCGAATACCTGGATGACATTTTCATATTTTTTAGTAATTTTGATTTAAAAACCAAACTACTGAACCGATTTCAATAAAATTTATAAGGGACCACCTCTGAAGTATTACCAAACAAAAAATAATCATCAAAATCAGTTCATAATTGGCGGATAAATCACGTAATATACATACAAAAAAAAAAACGAAAAGAAAACATACAGTCGAATTGAAAAACTGCTTTTTTGAAGTCGGTTGATAATTATGAATAATCAACAGATTTTTGACAGATGTCACAAAAATGGCCTCAAACCAACTATTTGCCGCTAAACAAACAGCGCTTGTCTTCCGTTTAAGCCGATTCAGGGAGTCACGAAAGGCTTAAAAACAATGAAACATACAATAATGCAAAAAGTAAATACTGCCAAAAGTTTACAAATTGTTAAAAATTTTGGTCGATTGCCTCCCCTTAATATAAATTAAGGGGGTTTGTCATAATCCCTGCGCTTGGCAGGAGGCTTGGGGATCGCAGAATGCTCTCCACCACTCACATGCTCATATTTTTGCCAGAAAGCGTTCTCAAAAATATCTTGTTTATGTGTTTTCTCCTTCCCATACACATTAACCGAGAGGACGCTGCTGCCCAAAACAAACACACTAAACTATCTTGTGTTTTTTAATGCTCCTTTCGGCTAAATACTACCGTTGCGTTCAAACCCGTTTTTGACTATTCTGAAACTATACGAGATTTTAGGAACTTACTATATTAAAACATATGACACTGGCAAATGCACAAAGTGCGACGCCATAATCCCTCTAGGGGAAAGAAGAAAAAAATACGAGATCTACTTTTTTTTGTTTATAAAAATTAAAACGAATTCTAGAATTCTTTGTTTTGCAATCATTACCTGGGTTGCCACCACGACACGAGGGTACAATAAAAATTCAAATACAAAATAATCATAGTCATAATTTTTTATTGTTACAAGAGAAAATCAATAATCAATAAATAATTATCCTACTAAAAACGCGAAAGTTTGTATGTAAGAACGAAAAATCAGTTTTTTTTTATTTTTATTTAATTAATGTATGGATTTTTGTTACTATTTCACACAAAAACTACTGAACGGATTGTGTTGAAATTTGGTAAAAAAGTAGCTATACCTTGTCATATAATCTTTAAATTATATTATTACTTTATTTTATTAGCTCCCATTTTGCAAATTGGCGCACAGGATGGCTTGTGCTTTGCTCCATAAAATATATCAGAAACCAACATAAAATGTTGGTGTGAAATTAATTATCAAAATTGTATTTAAATAACAAATTAGGATTTTTTAAGCATTTATTTTGGAATTGTAAACTAGTAATAAAATTAGTTTCAAATTTAGAATCTATCGGATAGCTTTATACAAAATATTTGGTTATCTGTTGGAAGCCGTATTACGACATGACGTCATATACGCTGACTCGCTCGCACTCGAAGAATTCTTCCATAAGCGAGAAAGAGAAGCTAGATCGAGGAGACCATTTTGAAAAATAGACATTCACGTCGGAGCCGCCGTTGCGCGTGTTACGGGGTGAATCACCTTTTGGATTTTTTTACATCTTTTTGAGAAGAGAATGACCTGAGGGAGCCAACGCCGATCCCGCAGGGGACACCAGGTCCATATTTCCGTCTGAGATGACGTAAAACTCCAACTTTCAAGAATTATTTTGTGACGCGCCATGCGGTCACCAAACTAAGGAACTCGAGCGAAATTCTCATTTGAAGCTTTGAAGACAAGGCAATGTCATTTCACTGGAGGAGCTCCATGAAGCGTTCGAGAATCGGATGATCCTGCAGAAGACACCATCAGCAAAGGATCCATCAGATAACCTCCTTTCATTTATTTTATTTTCCCAATTTTTCTCGTTGCCGTCATCCATTGGACTATCGCCATCAGCGTTTTAATATTAATATTGTATTAGGACTTATCAAAATAGTAAACGCATTGTAACCTCAAATAATCTTTTGTTCTTTTTTCTCCCATATATCTTTAGCACAAGATAGATAGGTAAATTATAAATCATCAATTTCATTTTCAACAAGAGGCCCCCTGTACTCCAGAGGTCTGATGTTTCGTGACTGATACGTATCCAGGAACCCTAACTTTTTGTTTTATTTTTTTTGTTATTTGTTTTGTCTTTCTTTGTCAAATCACAATTTTCTTATGACAAATGGCGCCCGAACAGGGACGAAGCGTTCGAGAATCGGATGATCCTGCAGAAGACACCATCAGCAAAGGATCCATCAGATAACCTCCTTTCATTTATTTTATTTTCCCAATTTTTCTCGTTGCCGTCATCCATTGGACTATCGCCATCAGCGTTTTAATATTAATATTGTATTAGGACTTATCAAAATAGTAAACGCATTGTAACCTCAAATAATCTTTTGTTCTTTTTTCTCCCATATAACTTTAGCACAAGATAGATAGGTAAATTATAAATCATCAATTTCATTTTCAACAAGAGGCCCCCTGTACTCCAGAGGTCTGATGTTTCGTGACTGATACGTATCCAGGAACCCTAACTTTTTGTTTTATTTTTTTTGTTATTTGTTTTGTCTTTCTTTGTCAAATCACAATTTTCTTTTTTTGTTAAAACCAAGTCTGTGAAGCAATTTTTTAAGGTTAATACCATTTTTTTGTGTTTTGAGACTTGGTAATTTTTGTTAAAACCAAGTCTGTGAAGCAATTTTTTAAGGTTTATACCATTTTTTTGTGTTTTGAGACTTGGTAATTTTTGTTAAAACCAAGTCTGTGATGCAATATTTTTAAGGTTAAGTATGAGTAATTATTTTTACATTACCAACTATAAACCAAACGTTCAATAATGCATATTTTCGTGTGCTTATTAGTTCTTAGCCTACATATTGGGCAATTTTCTGGAGGATCCTATTTAAAGGCAACCTACCATTAACTATAGCTTATTAGCTAATTATTTGGGAACGATTTAGTTCTAGTCTTTTTGTTACATGCTAACATACATACCGGATTTGACTAACGACAAGTTTATACCTAGTATGACTTAAAATGTTTTCTTATGGCTGAGTTAAAACACTCGGACATGCTAGCAATATTTAGTAGATCTACATACATACATACATACCAAACTTACCTTTTTGTCTTGTAGATACCAAAGGTTGTCTGTGAACCTTCTAAGATTAACAATTAGTCTTTAATTATAGTTAGCAGCATCTAGTGCACGGATTCACTGCGTAGATTTAATTTAGGTTTAAATAATTAAGATTTACCTGTACTTAATTAAAGCTTATACTTAGTTTATCTAATGTTTACAACGATAGATATTTACTTTAAACATTAGAAGTTTTCACTTCATACTATTAGACAATAGTGAGACTTTATTCTCATAGAATTAGGTCATTACTAGAAAACCCAAACTGTAGGGTATAGATTATTATAAGAATTACAAACATACTAACACATATTTACTTACCGTTTAAAACCATTTAGATATCATTGTTTTTCAGATAAGTTTTGTCCGCACCTACATAAGAGTGAATGGATATTTATATTAACAGTTACCTTTTAAGCTACTTGCTATATACTACTTTTGTTTTATTACACAATGTGTTATTTCTATAGGTATATCCTATACCATCATGTTATGTATGGAGTCATGAGGATTATGAAAAGTGAAGCAAGTATGTCAGAATAGCTCAATTTAACTATGAGATGCAAGGAGATTTATGAAGTTCGATGTAAGTTTAAAGGTGTGAGTGGTGATTTTGTAAGAACTAGGCAGTGTGAATATTATTTGAATTCCTTATAGGTACCTATGTATGAAAGAATGTGAGTGATTTATTTTATGAAAGTGGAATAACAGTTTATTTTGCTAGATGGAATGTAAGAAGCTTGCTGAAGTATCAACCTCACTATATTTCAGGATTCCAACCTATAACAAAAAGTTTCTTTTCATGCCTACCCCGTCTGTTCAGACAGTAAACTGTCTTTTGTTTCAAAAGGGGGATATTGTCATATAATCTTTAAATTATATTATTACTTTATTTTATTAGCTCCCATTTTGCAAATTGGCGCACAGGATGGCTTGTGCTTTGCTCCATAAAATATATCAGAAACCAACATAAAATGTTGGTGTGAAATTAATTATCAAAATTGTATTTAAATAACAAATTAGGATTTTTTAAGCATTTATTTTGGAATTGTAAACTAGTAATAAAATTAGTTTCAAATTTAGAATCTATCGGATAGCTTTATACAAAATATTTGGTTATCTGTTGGAAGCCGTATTACGACATGACGTCATATACGCTGACTCGCTCGCACTCGAAGAATTCTTCCATAAGCGAGAAAGAGAAGCTAGATCGAGGAGACCATTTTGAAAAATAGACATTCACGTCGGAGCCGCCGTTGCGCGTGTTACGGGGTGAATCACCTTTTGGATTTTTTTACATCTTTTTGAGAAGAGAATGACCTGAGGGAGCCAACGCCGATCCCGCAGGGGACACCAGGTCCATATTTCCGTCTGAGATGACGTAAAACTCCAACTTTCAAGAATTATTTTGTGACGCGCCATGCGGTCACCAAACTAAGGAACTCGAGCGAAATTCTCATTTGAAGCTTTGAAGACAAGGCAATGTCATTTCACTGGAGGAGCTCCATGAAGCGTTCGAGAATCGGATGATCCTGCAGAAGACACCATCAGCAAAGGATCCATCAGATAACCTCCTTTCATTTATTTTATTTTCCCAATTTTTCTCGTTGCCGTCATCCATTGGACTATCGCCATCAGCGTTTTAATATTAATATTGTATTAGGACTTATCAAAATAGTAAACGCATTGTAACCTCAAATAATCTTTTGTTCTTTTTTCTCCCATATATCTTTAGCACAAGATAGATAGGTAAATTATAAATCATCAATTTCATTTTCAACAAGAGGCCCCCTGTACTCCAGAGGTCTGATGTTTCGTGACTGATACGTATCCAGGAACCCTAACTTTTTGTTTTATTTTTTTTGTTATTTGTTTTGTCTTTCTTTGTCAAATCACAATTTTCTTATGACAACCTTGAAATAAAAAATAGGCCCAGTATTTATCCCAACAATCGCGGGTAAAACCGCGGAGCTCAGCTAGTGTATTATAATTTGTATTTTTTGTATTTGCATAGAAATCACCTAGATACAAACATACAAACGCCGGCTGTTCCCGTAAACAAAGATAACTTGATCAATAACTGAATTCTTTGTAGTTATTAAGCACGAAAAGATTCGAGTAAAATATAAAAACACTGTTTTCATCTTATCTGATGCTGAGTTGACAGTTTCATAAAAAAGATCCTTTATCTCGAGCGATAAATTCATCATAACATCCTCACCGTCTAATTTAGCGGAAGCGGATGCCGCCCGGAAATATTGAGAAAAATAATGTGGGGTGGAACTAAGGCTCTATTTAGGGTGGTCAGTGAGGCAGTCATTCAAGTTATATCACAGAAAACAAACTAGTACTCGTATAGAAGACTCACTTTTATAAAAAAGGCGTCCAAACGTACTTGAACCAAGGCTTGAAGGCTTGTTCTAAACTTACTAAAATGTTCCATACCTAATAGGAAACATGCATGTGTTTATTTGTATTGACTCACAAATAAGCTGACTGGCATCCAAAACAAATCATCGAAAGTAAAAACTTAAAGTAACTTAAAGTAATAAATGTGCACAAATAACGAAGTTATAAGTATTTTAGTTTCATGTTAGACAGCACTGTACTAGGTTTATGACGTCAAAGAACACGATTCCAAACAAATTCTATACTAGCACGTGTTTTGCTAGAAAGGTACAGATGATTCCCTTTCTTTTCTTTTTCATTTTTTTTAAATGGCTTTTGCTTTCTTTTGGCCTCAGATGGCCTCTACAGCGTCACCGGACTTTAACTCCCTCCCAAATACTTTGAAATATTTCAGTACTTTACCAGCCGATTCCAATTATTTTTTCGACGTAAGCATTAGATTCAGTTAATCCGTTAAAGTCTTCAATAATGCAACATTTTCAATAATGTTAGATCTGTCAACAAAAGCCTCCAAAATTGGCTGTGATCGTCCACGAGCAATTTATTCAAAAAAGTGTTTAACAATTATGTATCTTAAAAAACATACAATGTTAGACTGCGACAGCAAGAGACGAGCTAATAAAGAGACTTAAGCTTTAACAACGTTTGTATTCTAACAATTTCGTAAGCGTCAATTAGAAGCAGGATTCAATGGTTCGCCTCTGACTTATATTTTATTATAGCAGAACGCCTTGTCATTTTCACGCCCTGACGCACCAAGGGCGCACTGGGATACAGTTGGATAGAAAAGTTTTAACATAATAATATAATTCATAAAATTATCAAGCTGTGATCAGCTCTCTATCTTCTTGAAGGAATCGAAAATAGGTATGTTGGAGTGGGACCTAGGGTTACCATCTCTGTATGGCAGTATGCCTGTCCAGGACGTACAAAATGCCTGATTTTCCAGAAAAATGCTTGTCTATTATAAAAAACTGTAAGTTTCAAAATAAATGATACGCATCTGATAGTTTTAAGGGCTACATTTCTTTCTTTACTTTTCTTTCTGTGCAGCGTGCGTGTGTATGTTTTTATAGTCAGTTTCATCCGGGCGGGCTTGCATGATACCACGGAAATCAATAACGCCTGTCTCTGCTTAGGGCCGGCCGCACGCCTATCTAAACCGTGAAATGATGGTACAGATGGTAACCCTAGACCTCAAACTGGCAATTGTAGCGTAACAGGCCCTAAGACGCGATGGAGTGACGATATAAGTAGGTTATCTTGCAGTGGCTGGAAGCTGAAAGTCTTTGATTAAGTACCGAGATCTAGATCGTCCAAGTGGAAAGTCGAAGATCGGGCTGATTTGGAGTGCTTTACAAAATGCCTATGTCATGTAGTAGACTAAGTTGATCACAAATTAACAGTGTTATCGATAATGTACGGCGCATCAACCACCATTTCTCTGCTGGGCATTAACATACCCTAGAGGGGCGATTCAGCGATACTCCACCACCCTGGCCCAGTGCGGGCAGGCAGATTCACATAAGTCATTGAATTCCTTCTACTAACATTCATACAGGTTTCCTCACGATGTTTTGTATAACCTAAAACCCAGTAGACGCATATAAAAACCCGTACGTAACTTCCACAAAACATAAAACACAGTACGGGCCCGGGATTGAGTCCTTACGGTTTCAAGGCGCGCCTTCTTCTATTAGGCTATCACGATTCCGTTAATATAATACAACTGATATTGTTCCTCTACACTAAAACTCACACCATAAGACTCACTCTCGAATAATTTCAATACGTTGATGACCTTTCACTTTACGACTATCAACTCCACCGCGTAGGTAGTATTCAGACATCAATGAAATCCATTTCAGAAATCCAGAAACGCGTCGTAAACTTGTCTCATAAAACTTAAAGTCGAATAAACCGTCAAAGATAACACGTATCAGACATCACACTCTCATGCGGCACAGGGTAATGTTAAACGTAAGGCCTTTTGAACAGAGTGGGAATGTTTTCGTACTATCTTGATCCTTTTTTCCTTATCCTTATTTTTATTTATCTTTATTTCTTTGTTCTTCTTTCCTTATCCTTATTTCCTTATCCTATTTTCTTATCCTTATTTATTTATATTTTGTTTCCTTATCCTAACTTATTTTATCCTTATTACCTTTATCCTTATTTACTTATCCTTATTTCCATATCCTTATTTCTTTATACTTATTTACTTGTCCTTATTTCCTTATCCTTAATTTCTTACCTTAATTTCTTTATCCTTATTTAATTATCCTTTTTTCTTATCCTTATTTATTTATATTTGTTTCCTTATGCGTACTTCCTTATCCTCATTTTGTTATTCTTATTGCCTTATCCTTATCCTTTCTCACTTCATATAAAAAAAGTGTTTGCTCGTTTATCCTTCTTTCAAGCTGCAAGGGAACAATGGATGTGCGTGATTTTTGAAAAATAGATAGATAATAGATCAAATAAAAGATTAAAGATTATAAATACGATTGATATTTCCATAGCACAAAATAGTATTTTGGAACTCATTTCTTCTTACTAAACTATTGTTCTGTCAGCACGTCTATTACGAGTAGAACGGTAGATGTATGGTCCCCTGTGTCATCAGATAAGCACTTCTGCCGTCGCCATTACTTATCCTGACATGCCTCAGAATATGACGAATATTTAACGAGATTTACGCTTTAAAGGATGATGGTGTAAGAGCTAAGAACGTTAGCTGCGTAACGAAGTGTTCCGATTCGTTGATCCGGAGTTTTATTGTGCGAGTATTGGTTTTAATTGGTCGATTTATGATCTGTGTGCGTTTTCTGTTCGGATTTTGAATTATTGAAGTAGTGTAGTTTTTATTCTTTGATTTTGATAAACAGCCAACTCAATATCTCATTTATTCTAAAATTGGCTTGCATTCGTTTGTGTTTGTATTCGCAGTACCTAAACTTATTTAGTGTTGCCTCCATAGAAGCTTCCAAGAAATTCGCCACCTTTTTGACCGAAGAGAAGCGATGTTTCCGAGTCGAAAGAACAAGTCGGGGTTTATATTCATGTATAGTTTGGTCGATGATGACTTGCTAACCGTTGATCCAAACTATGTAAGTAACTAGTTCTTGACAAACGATTTCTGATGCTCCGAGCATTGGGTCATTCAAGACAAAATTAAGTAAATGGCTTATTAAACAAGCTTTATATTATACATAACATAATGACGTATTTTTATTAGGTATAAAAATGCATGAAATCACTTTTTTTTTTAAATACAATCAAGTGATGAGACGAGCAAAACGATCACCTGGTGGTAAGCATCACGCCTGCCACTAACAGTAGCAGTGCTAGAAGTATGAACTTGTGAACACAATCTTGCGCTGCACTGCACTGCGCTCGTCACCCTGAGATATTAGATGTTAAATCTTTTCTTACTCAGTAATTTCTCTGGTAACATTGCCCTTTAAACCGGAACACAGTAATACTTGCACACTACTGCTTGTTGGTTGAATAACTGGCAAAGGTATGGTACTTCCCCAGGCGGACTCTGCAATAGAGTCCTACCACTACAAAAAATAATTAATGATTTTATAGATAATAATAATATTAAAATTAATAATATGAGACGCTCTCGCTAGATGGTTGGATCAAGGGTCAGATACAAAAGGCAATGGTACTTGACACGGCACGCATTGTCAGGAGGTTCCACACTCTGCAGCCCTAACCACCGGCAGCTTGAGCCCTGCTCCGCTCGTTAAGTAAGTTTTTTTTAATTTGTATTATTATATTTCTATAAATATTGATTGTAAAAAAAAACTAAGATATTCAATAAATGTGTGCATTTTTTTTACATAATTAGTACAATATGTAGGTACCTACTTGACGAGTAATTTTCATAATTATTAATAATAGTACATTATGATACAAGTGTGCTATGTTGGTCATTATACTAGAGGCGGTATTATGCGCGCGAGCCGCAGGCGAGCGCGATAAGGAAGCCGAGAGTGTATTGAAACATAGCACAAGAGTTTCATACGACTGTTTTCGTCACACTTGCGAGGAAAAACATTTTTTTTTTTTGATAATAATCAACCACACAGCGAAAACGTCAACAAACAATTGCGGAAAATGGCGCCCAAATCAGTAATGCGCTCGCAAGTTGACATTTACTTCAGCGGCATAAGAACTCTTTGTTGGTATTACAAAAAATCTGTAAGTATTTCCCGGCTATATTAAGAGTGCTTCGTATACGTTCGTCTAATTGCAGTCACGTACAAACTTGACTTTACCGGGTTATACCTATTATAGCACCATGTGCCGTAATGTAAAGTAAAAAGCACGCGTGCGTAATAGCTTGGATTATGAGCCTAAAACCGATGTAATAAGATCCACTTTACGAGCAAGTGTGATGAAAATAATGTATTGTATAAGTCTAAATACAACTAACAAGTTTGAATATGAGCAAATTGGTGAAGTAGCTTGGAAGATATAATATTATGGGGTAGCGAAGTCACATTTCGCAAACTACTAGTTACTAAGTCATGATTTTTACTTCGACTGTTACTTGTTTGGCTTAAACTTGTAGCGCTCGTGGCGTAGCTTGTCTAGGTGATTCTAAACGATCACCGATGTTAAGCAACGGACGGTCCAGTCCACTGTAGAGAGAAGTAAATAGAACGGAAATGTGACGGGCTGCGCTAGCCGGCATTAGGTGCAAATGCGCTTAATGACAATTCTGCCAATATACATGTTATTAGACTGGGAATACTCAAAAAGTCAATTTAAATAGACGCGCAGGAAACCAAACCACATTGCATCGTAATTAGATCAATTTTAATCTGTTGCAAAATAGCATTTCGAGCGTTTTACTTCAAACGCGCGACCAATTATTGGCATTTTTTCGTCGTAGTTTCTATACAAATAAGTGTAAAACTGGCGACAGCGGTTTTCTATACAATTGCTTTAGAACATTGTTTTGACAGCCTTTCTAACCTAAGAAGTAGGGTTTTCTCTTTTCTGTGGTCCGGTCAGTCTTCGGATGCGGGTGACCGTCGAGTGGCATTTATTTCTGAGCGCTACCGTGGGTCGGATGACACGTTAAATTGTTGGTCCCGGTTGTTTGTTCTAGTTTCTATAACAACCACCGTCAGCCATGTCAGAGGCCTTCGGGCGGCACATTAACTCTGACACTAGGGCTGGCCACTCAGCCTATACAAACTTACTTTTTTTTAACTTGTCAATAGCAGAATGCTCATCGATCGAACGAAAGAAAACAAACGACAATAATTATTGTCTACCTTCATACTCAATCAAAATCATACGGGTAGATTGGAACTCCTCTCCACAAATTTAATTGGAGTCCCGGAACCCTCCGAAGAGGAAAATGTGATTGATTGCTAAAGGCCTGTTTTATATTTTATTTTAATACCCATTTTTGCTTCTATACCTACATTAATGTTTTTCCCTGGAATTTTGGTGTTAAAGGATAACGGATTAACTTCGTTAAAAATCGTGTTAAATTAGGTGGGTACGTAAGGGGTGAAATGCACTGCCTATATTATAGTGTATTATCGCTCGTAATACAATCTGTAGTACTTAGATGCATGGTACAATGTATAGATCATCATTGCGGTTCAGTTTTTTATAGTTAACTATAGGTCTCCCGCGACTTCGTCCGCGTACGGAAAAAATTCGGCGCCCTCCCAAATACTCGTATCTTCCATAACGCTGGGTTCTTCTTCATCAGCTTGTTAGACGTCCACTACTAGACGAAAGCCTCTCCCATAATAGGGAGGGGTTGCCATAATCCCCACGCTGGGCAGGCGGCTTGGGGATCGCAGAGTGTTACCACCGTTAACTAAGAGGACGCTGCTGCCCGTCCTCCGGTGGTTCTGGATGCAGTTTTAGGACATACCCAGGTCCGCGGAACGCTGGGTTAATTACTAATTATTTACCTCGCCATGAATTAATCAAAATAAGAAAAAAAAAAAAAAAAAAAAAAAACACCTTAGATCATCCCGAGCAATTTGTTTTACAATATTGTGGTAAATTTTGAAAACTTTAGATAACAGTTCTAAACTAATTAAAATATCGCTGTCACTTTTTTATCAGACATGTTAGCTAAGGACAGCAATACTTTAATAGTTCTATCAACTTAAACCCTCATTATCGAACACAATAACCACCCCCCCCCCCCACTCCCTTCTTCCACCCACTCCACTCTTTCCAATAACATGTCCTTCACTGTTCAAGCTGTCCTGCTGTGGAATGCACTCCCTTCTTCTGTCAGACACGCTAAATCTCTTTCTATTTTTAATAACCTTGTCTATAAACACTATTTTTCCATAAATTAATTGGTACGTCTGTATTTATACATGTATATATATTATATTGGTATATATATGTTATGTATAGTAAGTATTATTTATGTAGGTATAACTATTTTATTGTAAGTATTTTAACTTATATATCTGCAATATTAATTTATTATGTTTTATATATTATGTACACCACCGACCAAATTGCATTTGCCTCCTTTAGTCCAGTCCATCCAAAGGTTGCCTGGTAGAAATCGCTTAAGGTGATAAGGCCGCCCCTTGTACTGCCAAATAATGTACCTACCCTGATTATTTGTAAATTGTTCTATATTTCTGGTGTGCAATAAAGATATATTGTATTGTATTGTATTGATCTCTGCGCTAGGCACATTCCTGTATATTATCGCAAAATGGGCTACGAATAGGTAAGTATTTAAAAGTTTCTCTACTATGTCGCAAGCATTTAGGAAATGCTTTATGCATTGGCGAAAGAATCTTATCACATCTATTCAAAAACAGCTACCTAGTTTGTTCTTCGCAAACAGGGAACAAAATTTATTTCGAACTTTTCTGCCTTAGAGACGAAAATTGATTTGAATTTGGAATGTAAATATTGTTAGTAAAAGTTCCAATCACCAAAGAGATCAACCACGGACAATGTATTAAACAAGCAGATAAATTAAACAAGTAACATGTTTTTTTAAATTTTTTCTAAACATAGAAAAAGTCAGGGAAATTTTATGAGTATTTCTCTGTAGAAGTAAATAAATTTTATAACAATCAAACATATTTAATTATAATAAGTTTATAGTATTAAGTTTATTTTTATTTTATTAAGTTACTTATTAATATTAAATTATGAAACTTATATATTAATGGTCAAAAAAATGGTTATGCTGGTGGTGGTGGTTATGGTTATGGTTATGTATTAATGGTGGTATTGGTGGTGGTAAGTGCCTACCTATCGAAGTTACAGCAGTTGGATATATATTTCCAGACTTGCAACGATGACGACGCCGAACGGTCGTTTTTTCGAACTAGTAAATTTCTCTGGAAAAAGTTGTGAAAAAAATAAAGAACGCGTGAAATGCATTCCGCCTCTTTGATTATATACCCAGCCAGAGAGCTAGATCCTCCAAGTTCCGCCTTCGTTCGTAATTGTTTACTCAAATTCGGATTTCACTTAGTTTTATTAGAACTGAGTGTATCTTCTTCAAGTAGTGTGGATGAAATAAAAGTAGGTTCTATTCTTATTCCTAAGTTGATGTTACTTATTTTCTCTCTATGAGATAAAAAGTAGCATATCCACCTCGGGATTAACATTATTTTAAGTTCGAGTTCTACGCCGGGCTCATGTTACTCTGAATCCCTCGCTGCGCTCATGATTCTACTCTACAAGCCTTTGCTCCGCTCTGGATTCAAAACAACTCTTGCCTTTAAAAAAAAAGTCGTTTACTCCTTTGGTAAACAATCTACTATTATTGAAATTTGAAAAATTGTGTAAAGCCATAAGTTAAGGGGATTTAATCATGTTTTATCATAGAAACTTTATTCAAATACCTTAAAAATAAATAATAGAGTTGCCTGTTTTGCAAGATAAACTACGCCCTCTATTACTATGGTGCTAGCCCAGGCGTTGTTCCAGTAGCTCGCTCCAGTAGTTCTGTATTAGCAACAAGCTACGCGCCATATGTTAGCTGCCGCCATGTTCCGCGTAAATTGGCAAAGCCGCGCGAACGACGTTCCAGCTTAGATATACGGTTTAGCTATCGCATTATCATAAATAGGTCATCATCATCAGCTCGGAGTCGTCCACTGCTGAACGAAGGGTGCCTTAGACCGCCACACTGTACGACAACCTGCCATTTGCATCCACCGGTTGCCCGCGACTTTTACAATGTCGTTGGTCCACCTAGTAGGAGGCCGCGCCTACGCTGCGTCTTCCGGTTTGTGGTCGCCACTCAAGACCAAGCCTTTCTTCCCAATCGGTTATCAGGTACCTACGTTTAAGTAAATAATTGACATCTCAATCAAAATTATCTTACTTCCTACTAATGTTATAATTTAGATAATTAAGTAAGTAAGTACTTGAATGTTTGTTTGTTACTCAATCGCGTAAACGGATTTTGACGATGGCGATTGAATTTCAATGATTTCAAAATCATTGTTATTATCATAGTATTCAATTATCTTTGATAATACTAAGAAGTTAAAATATAATGCCGTAACACAAAATACACTTACAGTAGTTACGTTAATATAGATTAAATTTTTGAGATATTTGTAGAAACATAATTTCCGACTACATTTTCGAAAAAAATACTAGCTATTTTACCTTGGAAAAATTATTGGTAATATTATCTATAAAATAAACGCGAGTAATACTACCTTCATCGTTTGAGTTTGATAAATAGAGAGCCACAGGTTAGACGGAGAGAAAGATGGACATTGGACAGGCAGGCGGCAAACTCACTCTGTCCAATCTGCAGTAAGAAGGTCCAGTTGATATCATATGAGTGCTGAAGCTTAAAATATAATTATCTATCCTATCTTTTTACTCTAGGTAGCTGTATCCCTGCTCTACAACCAATTTCTCTCCAACCACTACAACCAACGTCAAGTCGCGAGCGAAACGGGGGATCTAGACAAGAACCACTTTCTGTTAGCGTTCACGCTTGCAGAAAGATAAAATTGTATGAAAATGACATTAGCAGTCACGTGACATTTATCAAGCTAATGTAATTTTCATACAATAGGCATGATGACTACATTTTTTTTATTACCTCATAAAAAAGCTGATCATCAATAGAGCCTATCAACAAATACAAAATTTAAAATAATTAAAAAATAAATAAGTTCTAAGTATTTTAATTTCAAGCTAGACAGAGAGCGCACTATACTGAGCTATGACGTCAAGCCTCAGGCGCGCCATACAAATGCTATACTAACACGTGTTTTGCGAGAAAGGGATAGAGCATCCCCTCTCTATCCCCACCTAAAACTTGAAACGCTTATATCTCAGAGATTTATCACCCAATACAATTTATTTTTTCAGTATGTGTAATGTATTTAGTTATATCCATCACTAAGCCTGTTATTTGTCATAAATTAAACATTAGGCCACACGCCTATTGTATCTTTCCGCAGGCGTTAACGCTAACAGAAAGTGGTTCTTGTCTATACCCCCTGGTTCTTTAGGTAAGCGTGCCCCAACGTAGACCATATCGCTTAACATCCAGGCGAGATGGTCGTCTACCACGACACAGCGAATATAACGCCATAAAAAAGTTACTCTAAAAGATTATTTTACATATCCATACAAAAATTACACCACATTTTCTAGACTTGAACAAACGTTACCCTAATCGCACTCTAAAAAATTAATCATCCCAACTTAGCCAAAACGCCGCAAATGCAAAAATTATCCAAGTATAAACGCGAGATTTATATTCGCTATTCGTCCCACGCATGCGTATATACGCCCGATGTGTCCCCAGCTTTAGGGTGGGGGCTACAAGCCCGCGTTGGTCGACCGCTCTGGACGTGTTAAACGCTCCCGTATATCTGAAATCGTGAGTGAAGTGACGGTTAAACGATACAAAATTATGTATGCGACCGATCAGTGAGTGAGTGAACGAAGTTTAACCAATTTTTTTGTGAGTGAAGTGAGTGGAATGTGTGTTAAATAAGTGGTGAGTATTTTTTTCTAATATAAAGAATGAATTTAGGTAACTTATTTTTTACATAATTATGTCTAATTAATTATCTAGATTTATTTTTTTAAACAAATGTAGATATTTATATAGAACTCTTACGGCTCACACCAAAAATACACTCAAAGGATTAAATAGCTTAAGGACAAGTGTAACACATGGCAGTCTTATCGCTTAAATCATTTCCAAGTAACCTTAGATTGGAGAAAAATACATTATAGATTAGAGTGATATATTTTTTGCAGAAAACTGAGGATTTAATTAGGTATATTATATTTTTTTGGTGGCCACGTAGTTTTATATTTGGAATAGGTGTGGAAATAACAGCATAAATCATTAAAGTCCAGTAGGTTTTTTAGCGGTTACGGTTTTTTCCGTTTCCGACTGTCCAAAAAAAGGAGTGAATTGTTTTCAGGGTTCATGTATGTACCTATGTATTTATGTATGTGAGTTTTTTTATTCCATCATAACTTATAAATATCTGTATCGTATCGTTAGAACCTTTACATCATTTCGAGTGACACCGGCTATTTTTTTTTTGAAAAATATCAGTATGGCGACTGTACGGAGCACCTAACCTAAGAAGCTTTAATAATAATAATTATTTATTTATTTAATCAGGCAAATTACACCCATACATTTCAATTCTTAAATAAAACAGAATTTAAATCAATTAAACAAAATTCAAATCCAAATCTCAAATAAAAATATTAATAAATTCAAAGAAATAATAATAATAATAGCTAATAAATGTCAAAACAAAATTTAGTCAGTCTATGAGTCTACAATATAATGTTAGACCTAGCATTGGCACCGCGACATGCCTGCTGCCTGCAGCTTTTTATTATTATATATTTTTATTAGCTTTGGCTTTTCTGTGGTACAGAGCCAGTTTCAAATGTGAAAATTATAGTAATATAGGTAATGTTAGCTTTTAGCCTAAAATAGGCTTTGAGGTTTATAATATAATTATTCTGGTACAAGATGCGTTTACATTTTCATTGGTGATACTATAATGTTCAGATAACCGTATAATAGACCACAATTATTATTTTTTTGGATGTTTCTTTTTTAGTTGTTTTTTTTCAGTTTTTTTTAATTGTGTTGTATTTCGGTGTTGTATTGTAATAAATTTCTAATTCTATGAATGGCACTCATCGCCTTAAATCCACTAAGTAAGTCGTAATGGCGAGAAATGTAATAAAGTAAATAAATAGATAGAAGTTTGTTTTTTCTACTAAAAGTACTACTCAATATGTTTTCACTTATTTATCGCTTCGATCTTTCCCAGCTATCTATTTTTTGTAATGCTAGTACTCTACTGCAGAGTCCGCCTGGGGAAGTACCACACATTTTCCAGTTATTCAACCGCCAAGTAGTGTGCAAGCATTACTGTTTTCCGGTTTGAAGGGCAATGTTACCAGAGAAATTACTGGGTATAAAGAGATTTAACATCTAATATCTTAGGTGCGCAGGTTTGTGTTCGCAAAGTCACAATTCTAGCACTGCTGCTGTTAGAGGCAGGCGTGACGCTTACCGGTGAAAGTCTTGCTCACCTCGTCACTTGAACGAATAAAAATAAATAAAAAAAACAAGCTTGGAGGAGTCAACGGCTTGTTAACTACTTATTGAACGTTTTTGAGCTGATAAACTCAGAATCCCGTCTTACGTTTAAGTTCTATTCTATCATTATGTCATAGACTGGACAGTTTTATTGTAATCTTACGTATGCGACTTGAATATAGTAGTTATTATACCATTTCCCAGGATAGGCTAGCAACATAATATTTAGGGGTGTTATCCGTCTAATTTTATCAAAGGGGATCTATCTTCTCCATGAAAAAATTCAATGAATCTCTTTCATGGGATGCTATATCTACGCATGGTTAGAAATATAATATCAATATCATCGTCAACCATAAAGCGTCCACTGCTGGACGAAGGCCTCCCAATAGTATCAATACCATCGTCAGCCATAAAACGTCCACTGCTGGACGAAGGCCTCCCATAGAGGGGTGTTTCCATAATCCCCACGCTTGGCAGGCGGTTTGGGGATCGCAGAATGGTCACCACCGTTAACCAAGAGGACGCTGCTGCCCGTCCTCTGGTGGGTCTGGTTGCAGTTTAAGGACATACCCAGGTCCAATACAATCAATATTAATATAATCAACTTAAATAACGACATTTCAATCAATAAAGATAAAATGTAAATATATTTATTTAAACCTTTGTAATTATCATGAACCTTTTTTCCCCATCGGATGTCAGTTCTTCGAGCGATGTGGCCTGCCCTGCACCACTTCAACTTGCAAACCTTGCGAGCTATGTCGGTAACTTTGGGTTCTAAAGTGGCGACCGCGAACCGGAAGACGCAGCGTAGGAAGGCCTCCCACTAGGTGGACCGACGACATTGTAAAAGTCGCGGGCAACCGGTGGATGCAAATGGCAGGTTGTACAGTGTGGCGGTCTAAGGGGGAGGCCTTCGTTCAGCAGTGGACGTCTCCGGGCTGATGATGATGATGAATTATCATGAAAATTTATATAATGCTATGAGACTTTCGTATAACTACAATTTTCATTTCATGAAGTTTTTATGTAAGTTCAAATTTGTTTTTGCTATCTGATGACTTAGACCAATGTCGTAATACGACCCCCATCAATATTCCCATATCCATATATATAACCATGTATATCCATAAATAAAATTCATAAATATTACAAGTACAGCTGATAAACAGCAATTTTAGAGATATTTTACCACAGGAGAAAGCCATTAGTCAAAATTTTATTACGATTGCAACAGAAACGCTTTTATCAACCAAGCCATTTCCGTAGTCTTCTCTTGGAACAATAAAGCAGGGACACGTCAGTTGATGACTGGCTTTTAATAATTTGCGTCTGAAAAAATCTAGAACCTATTAATTTAATTTTGTAATAGAAATGCCAAAACGATTTAGGTATTAGTGTTAATGCGCTACACAAATTTTCAAAAATGTTTTTTGTTGCCAATTGAAGTAATTTTCAATTGCTTTTTGCACTTTGAAGGGATTGACAATGGATTTAATTGGTCTTGTTAACGATCAATTGCTATGACAATGACGTTACCATTGCTTATAGCAATTGATCGTTTCGACAGGTCTATACATTTTCTATCATGGCTCGATTAAATTTTTATAAAATTTTGATATTTCGGTTATTCAGTAATTTATTCCTTTTTTGTGGGCAAGTGCATGTATTAGCTAAAAGAATATAACTTCCAAGCAAATACATACAAAATACCTACCTAGTCTACTTAACCTACACAAAACGAATAAAATAAATAAATGTACATAAACCGATAAAAATAGTATATAAAAAAAATATGTCTTGAACAGATAAACAGATAAACATATTTATTAATAATTATTCAATTACAAGTAAATATTAATAAAAGTCATTCCAATATTATTTAATTAGTAGTTCATAGTAATAAAAAAAATCACAAATTTTTCTATGATAAAAATAAACAATTCATCAATAAAATTTATATAAATAAGTACCTACAATTTTGCGCTCATAAAAAACTCGTCAAGTGAATATTAAGTCCTATGAACGAGCCAGTTCTTTAGTTTTATTTTAAATACATTATCGCTGGTAGAACTAGTGATATCCTTCGGCAACCAGTTATATATTTTTGGCCCTATTACGTGAGTCAATTTTTTCACTACGTCACAAAAAGGATTTCGTTACGCAAATATGCAGCATTCTTTCAGTTTCATATCCAGCTGTGCACTCATCTAAGGTTATTTCCTGACTTCTGTTTTGCAGATGACAGCTAAACAAAAGGGAGTGAATTTTACGAACAAGCAAAGGGTTGTTTTCAGCTGAAAAGCAACTCTATCCGAAACGCTTCAAAGGAAATGAAACAAAGGTTGGAAATGTGAAACAACCCATAGTTGGCACGGCACGTCTTTGTGGTGAATGTTAGTGTACAACTTGACTCAAACGACTCGCTCGTGTTAGCAAATAAAAAACTATAGCGAACATTTTTGGCGGACTTATCCATGGTATGGAGCGAATAAGATTGATTTCAGAAAACTAAATCATCTCTGTTGAACAAATAAAAGCCGCCTGGACCGCCACAATGTACAACAATCGTCATTTGCATCCACCGTTTGTGCGCGACTTTCACAATGTCGCGGTCAATCTAGTGGGCCTATCTAGGTGGGTGTATCTAGGCCTAACCTACGCTGCGTCTTTCGGTTCGTGGTTCGGTTTGAACCATAATAAACAAAATAAACAGAAAACTATTTAATTTATCAATTTAAGCTTTTATTTTTTACTCTTTATTATGTCTTATAAAAAAAACATCATCTTCATCATCATCAGCCCGGAGACGTCCACTGCTGAACGAAGGCCTCCCCCTTAGACCGCCACACTGTACGACAACCTACCATTTGCATCCACCGGTTGCCCGCGACTTTTACAATGTCGCGGTCCATCTAGTGGGAGGCCTTCCTACGCTGCGTCTTCCGGTTCGCGGTCGCCACTCAAGTTACCGACATAGCTCGCAAGTTTTGCAAGTTGAAGTGGCAATGGGCAGGCCACATTGCTAGAAGAACTGACAACAGACGGGGTAGAAATATTATTAAAAAAAAAAAAGGCACGTTTATTTAGGCTTAGTTTAATTTTTAAAATAAACCAAGCAATTTACAGTTTTTATGAAATCCGGTGATCTTTATCAAGGAGTGGTTATATAGTACGCATGATTACACACGCAGTGCACGCTTGGTCTTGTCGCAGCATTGTGACAGTTTTCGTGGGAAGTAGTGGTGTGGATTAATGAGGTTCCACGGGCAAAACTTTTTGCAGATGGCGCCAGCAGCGGTTCGGATATGGGAAAATCAAGTTTTCTTATTCATCGTTGCTTATTATACATCTGCTTTTGATGAAGGCGTTGTCGATAATCTAGTCCAAGGAAAAATACTAGGTACCGTGCCTTGTTTTAAGAATCTATGCAACTTTTGACGGTCTGGAAATAGTTGGAAATTTATTGGTTAGGTAGTTTTTTTACATTTTATGTTGGACAGAGAAATCATTAAAAAGGCAAAGGATTGTTGTAAAAACCAGTATAATGAAGATTTTCTCTGGTAATCCGAGTCTCACACACTCATTCATCAGCCTGAAGACGTCCACTACTGGACGAAGGCCTCCCCCGTAAAAGGGAGGGGTTGCCATAATCTCCACGCCGAAAATCCAAGTCCGAGAGTACACCATTAAATTGAAAAACAACAACAAATTGTATGGGTTTGACAGCTGACTATGGCCGCATCGACAATTCATCACATCGTCGTCAGCCATAGAACGTCCACTGCTGGACGAAGGCCTCCCCCTTTATAGTTGCCATAATCCCCACGCTTGGCAGGCGGCTTGGGGATCGCAGAATGCTCACCACCGTTAACCAAGAGGACGCTGCTGCCCGTCCTTCGGTGGGTCTGGTTGCAGTTTAAGGACATACCCAGGTACTATCACGTAGCGAAAAAGAGTCGCAGTGTGGATCCCCATAATCAATTCCTCTGAGACCATATCTTTGATCTACTCCGACTCCAACAAAGAGAATGCAAGCTATAGATTGAATTTCCCAATCGACCCAGGTCAGACCGTCAGGCGGGACGGCTAGAGTGACGGTAATTGCATTAATTAAAGCTCGAACTGTCCGGGGCGATTCCCAGGATAGAGAACGGACGATAAAGCTTAGAAGTTAGCCGTTATTGGTAGAATTAGTTTATAGTAGAGAAATGTACAGGCTAAAGCATAACGGTATCACTAATAATAACACGCTTAAAAAAAAACTTTAATGTTGACTACCTAGGATGACTTGGGGACTTGGGTTTGTCCTAAAACTGCATCCAGAACCAACGGAGGTTGGGCAACAGCGTCCTCTCGGTTAACGGTGGTGAGCATTCTGCGATCCCCAAGCCGCCTGCCAAGCTTGGGGATTATGTTAACTCCCTACTAAAGGGGAGGCCTTCGTCTAGCAGTGGATGTCTTCTGGTTGATGATGATCTAGATGAAATCTTCATAGTTTCCAGTTATTTTAATGTATTTAAGTAATTTTGTAATTTGAATAGCAATCTACTGAACTGATTTCTATAAAATGTATGTGAGACCATCTCTGAAGTATCATCTACCGAACAAAAAAAAGAATCATCAAAATCAATTCATAATTGGCGAAGAAACCGCATAAAAAACATACAAAAAAACCAGTTGAATTGAGAACCTCCTTTTTTGAAGTCGGTTGAAAAGAGGTCGTTACACCCATCAACGATTTTCAAAGTACGTCTTCTCACAATGATCTACAACAGCTGTTACAAAGTTCACTTTTACCCGGTATTATGAGTATGTAGGTACTATGTATGTATGTTACATTTGTTCCCTAATAACTTCTAAACTACTTATCATAATGTTTATTCATCATCATCATCAGCCCGGAGACGTCCACTGCTGAACGAAGGCCTCCCCTTTAGACCACCACACTGTACGACAACCTGCCATTTGCATCCACCGGTTGCCCGCGACTTTTACAATGTCGTCGGTCCACCTAGTGAAAGGCCTACTTATGCTGCGTCTTCCGGTTCGCGGTAGCCACTCAAGAACCTTTCTTCCCCATCGGTTATCAGTTGCTTGGTTGTGGCCTGCCCATTGCCACTTCAATTTCAAACCCTGCGACTGACTCGGTGACTTTGGTTCTTTGGCGAATATCCTCGTTCCGGATTCGTCGTATTTTTTATTATACTCTTCATAAACAAGTTACCTTTTCAAAAAAGAAACAACCGACTTCAAATTAATATTGGACCACCTCGGAATACCCTTTCAAATAAAAAAAATATATTCAAATGCGGTTCACAATTGACGGAGAAATCGGTGGACATACACTTTAAAAAAAACATACATATAGTGAGCCTCATTTTAGATAAAATCGTGATAAATTGCACATAGTCATCACATACACATAACCGTCGAACATAGAACCTCCTCCTTTTTTGAAGTCGGTAAAAAATGTTGAAATGTGCAAGAAACGTAATTGCATGCGATATTTTGCCATATGCCATAAAAAGTAAAACAAAGCTTCCAAAATAGGAAGGCCTCAAAGAGCTCGGAAAACTAATTTGTAAAACCTGAAATATTTACAAAAGCAACGAAATTTAAACGTAAGCATAAGTGAAATAAAGCTGCGTCCTCGTGCGTGAATAACGCTCTAATTCGCTAAAGCGAAACGGTAAAAATTCCAGCCTGACTATTTGCTTCTGCTTTATTGTTTGCGACGTAAACTGGGTTGTGCGAAACAGTTGCTAAGTTTCAGGACTCGGTGGTCGCCTACCCTCGAAGGGCAATCGGGATCCACACTGCGTTTTTTTTCGCTAGGTGGCGCATTGTCGATATACAGGCTTAGTTCTAATCAGTTAGCATCCTTTTAAGAGCATATTCTGTACATCAAAACAACTTTTACTATGGATGGATACACTGAAATCGCAAAAAAAAATTTGCTGTTCCGTACAAAATATAATCTATAATATAATCGACCTTGGGCAAAATGTATGGAACAGCTGTTTTTTTTTGCGATTTCGATGTCGGACCGATGAATGTTGGTGATTTGCGATTGGTTTTATTTTACCAAAAAGTTTGGAAGCTACGCCATGAGTTCTATATTTAAATACTTCCACACTACTCGCAAAATTGATCAAGGATGGGCGAGATGTAGAGAGGTTGAGGGGGTTGTAATGAGGTACTTTTTTACAACACTTACTCACGGTACTTACTGAGGCACATTACTGCTTGGCTGTTGAATATGTATGTAGAGGAAAGTAAATGTTTATATCCAACCAGCTTGGACCGCGAGACTCGTTGCCGCGCTCCACAAAAAGTTTCAAATTTTATGCGAAAGTGTGTTACCTTCATATTTCAAGTTACATATTATACTGTATCGATCCTGCTCCTCTACTTCTACTTCGCTCCAACTCGCCTCACCGTGCCGCGACTAAAGTGGTCGAAAATAAGGAATATGAATCAAAGCCCTACACGACTACTGCTATATAAAGTGATACACAGCACGAAACAAGTAACGAGCAATTCTCAAAAAATAATACAACACTTAGAACAAATAATAACCGAGGAGCAAACCACAGCGGTATGCGAGTGTATAGTGGAAAGCAGTCGCCGAAATACATGCACATCATGGTTCAAAAACGGGACCTTACTGGAACATGACCAAAGAATTAACATTACCTCGAATACGTTTAGCAAAAACGTAACATGTTTAGCGAAGACAAGTGTGATGTGGGTAGGTTTGGTGGTTTATTATGTATTAGTGGGTAGTTACTTGAATAAATCAGTTTATGCATGGCACTCGGTGTTCTCACTTAAGCGCCTAAATAAAACATATTTGACATGGCGCAGCCGGTAGGATCCGAACCTACGCTCCCAAAGGGAATCTGATTTCGAACAGTACATATGTTAAACATTAATGATATCTCTGCAGCTGATCAAGGCATTTACACATTTGTTTGCCAAAATAGTTCTAATCAACTAACCACAAAAGCTACTTTGTACGTAGAAAGTAAGGAATTAACAAAAGGAGTGTGCTATAATAGTTCGAATGGTGACGGCGGCATTAGAGTACTTGAACATTTACGTAACGTCAATGTTGAAAAGGAAAAACGAATAAAATTACAGGCGATATTTGAGCAGGTGACTGATTCTGTATTTTGATTCAAAAACAACGAAATCATCAAACCCAACTATAGAATTATATTATTAAGATCAAATGGATCAGAAACTTTTAATATTGTTGAATGCACAAATTACTGACATTGGCTTATATTACGTAGTTGTTAGAACTCCAAAAGGCATAGTGACCAATTTCACGTAGGTAACATCTGTAAACGAATCAAAAAATGAAGACAATCTTCAATTGCCAAGCATCGTAGAATTGCCCGACGAACTCGTCACATTTAAGAACGATAATGAGAGAGTAGTTTGTAAAGCTGATTTTGATATAAATACCAGTATTAGCTAGCAGCACAAAAGCTACTTTGTACGTAGCAAGTAAGGAATTAACAAAAGGAGTGTGCTATAATAGTTCGAATGGTGACGGTGGCATTAGAGTACTTGAACATTTACGTAACGTCAATGTTGAAAAGGAAAAACGAATAAAATTACAGGCGATATTTGAGCATTCTGTATTTTGATTCAAAAACAACGAAATCATCGAACCCAACCATAGAATTATATTATTAAGATCAAATTGATCAGAAACTTTTAATATTGTTGAATGCACAAATTACTGACATTGGCTTATATTACGTAGTTGTTAGAACTCCAAAAGGCATAGTGACCAATTTCACGTAACATCTGTAAACGAATCAAAAAATGAAGACAATCTTCAATTGCCAAGCATCGTAGAATTGCCCGACGAACTCGTCACATTTAAGAACGATAATGAGAGAGTAGTTTGTAAAGCTGATTTTGATATAAATATCAGTATTAGCTAGCAGCACAAAAGCTACTTTG
Organism: Erannis defoliaria; assembly: GCA_905404285.2. Classification (NCBI taxonomy): domain Eukaryota; kingdom Metazoa; phylum Arthropoda; class Insecta; order Lepidoptera; family Geometridae; genus Erannis; species Erannis defoliaria. The sequence continues at coordinate 1,794,184 of FR990090.1, read as the reverse complement.
TACGTAGCAAGTAAGGAATTAACAAAAGGAGTGTGCTATAATAGTTCGAATGGTGACGGTGGCATTAGAGTACTTGAACATTTACGTAACGTCAATGTTGAAAAGGAAAAACGAATAAAATTACAGGCGATATTTGAGCATTCTGTATTTTGATTCAAAAACAACGAAATCATCGAACCCAACCATAGAATTATATTATTAAGATCAAATTGATCAGAAACTTTTAATATTGTTGAATGCACAAATTACTGACATTGGCTTATATTACGTAGTTGTTAGAACTCCAAAAGGCATAGTGACCAATTTCACGTAACATCTGTAAACGAATCAAAAAATGAAGACAATCTTCAATTGCCAAGCATCGTAGAATTGCCCGACGAACTCGTCACATTTAAGAACGATAATGAGAGAGTAGTATGTAAAGCTGATTTTGATATAAATACCAGTATTAGCTAGCAGTACTAGCCTGGCATCTCTGGCAGTATAAACTTTTAAATTTGAAGCTCTACACTATTTAAATTAATACAAATTGGATAAACAGTGCTGTGTACCATAAGAGGTATAAACCATTATTGGCATAAAACCTGCAAAACATCTGATGAAGAAGGTCCTCTGTGGTGAGCCTCATTTTAGATACAATCGTGATAAATTGCACATAGTCATCACATACACATAACCGTTAGCTGATATTTTAAACGAATATTTCACATTTTTGGATTTTGGCAACAATTTTGATAACATTTTGTGATAAAAATAAATTCAAAGCCGACTGCGAACGAATGTATCAATTATTACCAGATTATTACGTAGTATATTATTAAGTATATTTACTTACTCTATGGTATCAATGATACTGACGTCAAGGGAAACGTCACTAATGTAAAGACTGCAAAGTGACAGCTCTCGACATTGACTGTTGTCGACAGGCTACTGGACTTTGGCCCGATTGAATACTACGCTGTGGATAGGCTAATGGAATTTGGTCCAATTGAAATCTGTGACTGGCTACGGTTTGTTGACTCATTTACCTATCAGCATTTCAATAAGGCATCACAATAAATTATTGATAGATTGCAATTTAAACGACATAATTAAGTTCAAACTCAGTTCAAGATATTTTTGTTGAAATTTGTACGCACATAAAATATAGAAAAAAAAAAGATAAAAAGAACTTTATTGCCAAAAAAATATATAATATATACGTAAATGCTAGACAAACTAGAGAACAATAGTTAAGCTTAACATAGAAATGATGAATTTCTTTGAGAATATAAATATAAGGCCGCACCATCGACGTTGTCAATCAGACTCCTCCAAAAACGAGTCCGTCATATTATCATCCACACTAGATGGCACCACCTACTGGTGCCGTCATGCCGGAGATTTCAGATGACGATTCTACAGAACAAGCAAAGCCACATCAAGAGAATATTGTAATGAAGAAAAATTAACGTTATAAAGTGGTCAAAGTCCAATAAAAACTCAAAAACAGCTGGGTACGAAAAATTAATTTTCCCATACAGACTTAATGTCAACAGAGGAAACGCAGGCTTTGATCTCGCAAAAACAGTATTTACCTGTACCAGGAAAATAATGACAAAATAGAGCTACACAGACTACAAAAAAAATGCCAGTATGTGCTTCGAATAGCCAAGCCGTACAATTGGTACAAAACGATAGAAAACCAGCTCATTCTCAAAAGCCAGTAAATAAACTGTGTGTACTGAGTCAAGCAAACAAAATAAAATTATATCCACTGCACTGGACACGATTTGTACAAATAACGAGTATGAGTTTATTCACTATCTTACTCCAAATGTGGGCAATAAACCGATGCTCCAAGGACCTGATTAGAAACTGACATGCTATACTGAGAATGACTTTTGCATTATTGGAGAAGAAAATTTTAAAAATACCAATGACTATAATGATATAATTTCCTGCATACGAGAAAAGCTACAGGACATAAAATGCACCAATTTTATTATCTGCTTACCGACTTATAAATTGTCAAATACTGCAAGTCTGTACAATTACAGAGTTGAGCAATTTAACAGTTTACTATACTATGATAATATACAACACGAATATTATGTCTACATTTATGACGTCAATAAGCAACTGTGAAATGGTATGTTACGTAGATTATCAGCAACAATAAATAATACTGGATTACGAGCGATACTTAAAGGCATTTACAATTACACCAAAGACATTATTCAATATAATAATAATTACCCATTAAATTAATCAACGTACACAACGGAACAATACCTCAAATGAAGAACCAATGCAGCTTTTTCGTGAATAAACATTTGTATATTATGCACCAAAACATAGCAGGGCTGCTGCTGCTGACTAAAACGAATGAGTTGGATGTATGCATAAATAAACTAACAGAAAGAAACACACCTATAGACGTATTATGCGTCACCGAGCATAACATGAAGGAAGTCAACGAAAAACATTTAAATATCCCAAATTTTCACTTAGCTGATTGTTTCAGTAGAAAACCTAAAAGCAAGGGCAGAGCTTGCATTCTTGTTAGGAAAGGACTGTTATGGCGAGAGTTGTCCGAAATAAAGCAGTTATCCGTAACCGGTAATGTAGAATGCTGTGGTATTGAGTTGAAAAGTCATAAAATTTTGGTGGTTTGTATTTACAGAGTTCCTATTCATGAAACCCGCAGTATTTTTATGGACAAATTACAAAAAATCTTGATAAAGCTGTCTAGGAGTAAATTTGGCAACATTATTATTACAGGGGATTTTAATGTCAATATTTTGCAGACTAAACCCCCTTGCCAGAGACTTACAGCCTCACCTAAAATAATCTCGATTCACTTAGTCACTGCTTAAACTTCTCCGTCCTTTTCTAGCACGTGCAACTTCACGCCAGAGAGAAGATGGCAGAGCATCTTAAGCAGTGACTAACGGTTGAAACGTTTTTTTAAGTAAGGCCGTTAGAGTGTATGCTGTTGAATCATACTTTTAAATTAGCTATAAGAGAACCGACGAGACTAAAAGCCGGAACATGTATCGAGAATTTTGCACACAATTTTGTCAGACGCTGTAAGTCAGAAGTAATTGATGATGTGTTATCGATATGTGGCGTAATGTATACGTGCTTTATCTTTTTCCGAAATTTATTCTACAAACGATCCAAATGTTGCCTACGAGCATTTCAAATTTCAAGCTATTTTATGATCTGTGCTTTCCAGTTAAGACTGTTACTGTTAGGGTTACGAAAAACCCTCAATGGATCTCACACGGAATTAAATTGTGCAGTAAAAAGAAGCGACACCTTTTAAAAACGTTCAGATCCAACCCCACAAGTAATAATAAAACTCCCTGCGTGACGTTTTCAAAACTTAAAATATATATATATTTGATTAATGCAAAGGGCGCAGAATAATCACAAAATAAAAACATCTGACAACAAAAGTAAGGCAACGTGGCAAATAATTAATAGCTCAAAATTGAACCTAACGAGACAACCAATAGGCTAGATGAGTGGTTTTTTTTTATTGTCCTATTCAAATGTGGCCCATAAATATACCTTATTAATGAAAAGAAAATGAAAATCTGATCAAAAATAAGCAATTTATAAGCATTTTAATATCATGCTAGACAGAGAGGCAAAACAGCAAATCGTGACGTCACTTGTCAGGACGCCATATAAATTATATTCTGACAAGTAAGGCATGACGTCATTTTTTGTTTTGTGGGAAAGGAACAGAGTTGTCTCTAACAAAAACTTTAAACGCTCATATATCAGAACATTATTAACCGATTTAAATAATGTTTTCAATTACCATACTATATTTACTTAAATTCTTCATCAAAGCTATTGGTTTCAACGATTTAAACATCAGTCATCTAGCCTATTGGCAAAATTAAAGTACTGGACAAAACAATTACCAATCCTCTTGATATCGCTAATTCTTGCAATGATTACTTTGTTGATAAAATTGACCCTACTACTAGCTCTGGCTCAAATGTTACATCACTCATTGTAAGCAGTTGTAACTCTATGTTTATGAGCCCCAGTGTTCCATGCGAAATTTTGAGAATTATCAAGAGCCTTAAATGCACGAATAGCGTCGGTCACGACAGGTTTCATACGAGGGTAATTAAATATGTAGGTAACTGTATTTGTGAACCCCTTAGTTACATTATTAACCTTTGTATTTGTAAAGGAACATTCCTTGATTATCTTAAAATGTCAATCATTTAGCCCTTATTTAAAAAAGAGAATAGAGAACAAATGGAATTTTATAGACCCATTGCTCTTTTGTCAGTTATTGCTAAATTTTTTGAGAAATTCTTACATAAAAATATTTATACGTACTTTGAAAAATACAAGGTACTCTGTGACGAATAGAAGGGATTAAGGTGTAACAAAATTATAAACATGGCTATTAGCGAATTTTTTGAAAATGTAATATCAAACGTTGACAACAGAAACCCTACCTGTGCTATCTTCTGCGATATGACTCAGGCGTTTGATTATGTTGATCATGACATACTTCTACGTAAGCTTGATGCGTACGGTGTAAGACGTGAATCTTAAATCCTGCTCAATCTTATAAAATCATACCTATGTGACAGGAAACATGTAACTGAAATTTCAAGAGTTAATGTTAAAACGAAAAGAGAAGAAACTTTTACTTCTGGAGTACGCACTCCTAAATATGGGGTGCCTCAGGGTAGTGTACTTGGTCCTTTGTTGTTCATAATATATATAAACGACTTACTAAGAGCTACTGAGCAACCAATAACCCTATTTGCTGATGATAGCTAGATCTCTGATTAGACTGATAATTAGATCTCTGTTTCGTTTTATAACTGATGTAAATAAACCATTTACTAAACATGATTTAAAAATATAAGTAGTTTTCAGATTCAGATCATTTATTGCTTTTTCCTTACAGTACAATATGGTGTCATTCAACTCGATAGATAGCGCAAACTAAACGTGCCAGTCAAAACCAGCATACTATTTTTGATAAGTGGCACATGAAATAAAATAAAAACTAGACAATGACAGCCACATCTAGTCTGGGTAATGTCAGAGCCATCTACAATAAACTTTTTTTTTTTAATTTGCCTGTCAGAATATCGCCCATTGACCGGAGCAGCGAAATGTTAAAATCCTTCCTCCAAGGACCGGAGGAAGCCGGGGCTGGAGAAAGGAAGGGGGTGACCAAAGAAGTTACTGCCGCGGTCCCTGTACGTAGTAATCTGACGTACTGACTCGGCTGCTACTGTGTCAAGCGCTAGCCTGCGGTTATATTTGCTCTACCCTCATTTTCGGTCCATCTTCTCACATAAAGGGTGTTTGTTTACATCAAAAACGTTTCACTTGGAGTCCGCGTGAGGTTTGGACTCGTAAAGGTTTTATTACCCAGCCTCATGCCTCACGTTGCTTTGTATTATATTTAGATCATTTAAAATGAAGAGGGCTTGCCACAATGGAGTTATGAGGGAAATTTTCCACCCGGGAATCTTGGTCGGATTTCGGTTGAGGTTTACATTAATTACGTAAAAACGTTAGAGTTGCAGAAATAAAGCTTTTTATAACTTTATGTGTTTTAAACTGTCACTGTCAAGGCGTACCTATACGTTACCATAGTGTTATGATTTTCCTGTGGCTCATTATTTAGTCTATAGTATATTTTTGAAATCTATAATATTAATTAGCATCATATTTCCTTGCTATACCAATACTTATACTTTGGTACAATCAGCCAATCGAAAGACAGCGAAGTTGCTATTTTAGCCAATCAGAATATTTCCCACCCAGTATCTATGGCCAATGGGCCATTTGCTAACAACCAATAAAAAAAAATTGTTAATAAAAATCCGTTCGATGGCGAAGAAGAGACATGGCCCTGAACAGTTTCACTATCTTGTCTGTGGTTCTAAAGATTTTGAACGAATGAAGCAAAGTAAAAAGGTCAAAAAATTTAAGTAAAGTACTTAACCTTTTTTCATTTATATCAGATCTGTCATCCGTTTTTTGTGGTTATTGTTTGTTTATCAACATACTTGCCCATAGTATTTCTTAAGCTTTCGTTATTCCACATAAATTAGTAAGTGCACCTTGCCAATTAATTAATTAGGTAATTACGATCAATAAAAAATAATAACAATAACGTGTCGTAACAATAACAATTTATCAGTATTTCAATAAAATGGTACAAGAAAACTTGAAAAGGCACTTCACCAACGAACGCGAACTGTGAAGTGAAGCAGTGAAGGTGAGTGAACTGCATTTTCACAAGAAAACTGCGAAAAAAGTGAGCCATATCTCGCCAGCGCCGTCTATCCTTTTGCTGTAGAACTACGTTTTGACAGCTGTCAGAAAACTTCCCATTGTAATAAGGTAAAGGGAGCCAATGAAGGTGAAGTGAAAAATGTTCTTGTCATAGCATTCCCTCCTCCTCTTCCCCTTCGGATTCGATAGTGATCAGACATGTCCATATACCATTTGTTTTTAAGAAATAGTAATTTTTTTGAAGTTTAATAACGAACAAAAAATAGGACTTCATAAGCAGTAGAAGACCTGCCGGACCCAAATTGCTGTCAGCCTAGTACCGCGTTTCCACTAACAAATCAACGTGAGTGACGACATAAGTGGTACATCATCATCATCATCAGCCAGAAGACATCAATGCTGGACAAAGACCTCTATTCAATTTGATTTAATGATCTTCCTAATGCTGTGACGGGCGTGGATATGTTCTTGTATGCCGACGACAACATAGCAGCCATCGTCAGTCTTCCCCGCTCCAACGATAAACCAGCTTGTAGTCTATCAAACGAATATTTATGTACATTGCATACCTGGACCTGGGTGTGTCCTAAAACTGCAACCAGAACCACCGGAGGACGGCCAGCAGCGTCCTCTCCGTTAACACTAGTGAACATTCTGCGACCGCCAAGGCGCCTGCCAAGCGTGGGGATTATGGCAACACCTCCCTATTAAGGGACGTTCCTTCGTCCAGCAGTGGACGTTTTCTGGCTGATGTGTAGATAACATACATAATAGACGGTCGATAGTTCAATGACAATATAACTTTCCTTCTAGCAATCGGGTAAAAACAAAAGCCAAATTAAAATTATAATTTAACCAAAATAAAATTATGATCCATTATGATTATATTTCTAACTAACTAAAAATAAGTGCTATAAAATGGTTATAAAGTGATCCTTTGGCGCTTGGCAACAATTTTTTTACCGTAGACGTGCCATTTCTTCGAATTTGATGTTTGATCGGGTTTGAGTGATAACAATTCAATTATCACATCAAATAAGGCTCAAAATCCTTGTGTAAATAATTGTGAGAATTGACGTTGAACACAGGCCAAAGGAATACATAAATAGATCAGAATATTTTTGTATCATTAAAGTGAGATGAAACCAAAACAATTTAACTATAATGCTTTTGTTCTAAGGAATACTGGTTGGCTAAGGGTTATATAAAAATATTTACAACCGATTGCTTACTTTTGAGTAAGTAATAGCATGATTAGCCTTGTATATATTATAGTCCACCGTTGGAGATAGGATATGGGCCTGATTGGCCCATATCCACCACGCTGGCTCAGTTGCAGGTTACTCGATGGGGATCAAGTTTTTTTTTTTTTACAACCAAGTGACGAAGAGAGCATGACGTTCGCCTGGTGGTAAGCGTCACACCTGCCACTATTAGTAGCAGTGCTAGGATCGTTAAATTGTTGGTCCCGGTTGTTTGTTCTAGTTTATATAACAACAACCGTCAGCCATGTCAGAGGGCTTCGGGCGGCACATTAACTCTGACACTAGGGCTGGCCACGCAGCCTATACGAACTTACTTACATAGGATCGTGAACTTACGAACACGATCCTACGCCGCACTGCACTCGTCACCCGGAGATTAGATGTTAAATCTCTTCATACCCAGAAATGTCTCTGGTAGCATTGCCCTTCGAACCGGAACAGTAATGCTTGCACACTACTGCTTGGCGATTGAATAACTGACAAAGGTGTGGTACTTCCCCAGGCGGACTCTGCAGTAGTCCTACCACTACAAAAATAGTAATAGCATAATCAGCTGTGTAATGCAGTCCACTGTTGGACATAGCCTATAGGCATACCCCTCATTGGCCCAAATCCACCACGCTGGCCCAGTTACAGGCTACTCAATGGAGATCCAGTTTTTTTTAATGTAGATGATTTTTATTGTTTTTTTGCTATGCATTAAGAAATACAAGAAGTTTAAAAAGAGTTTTTAAAGTCTGAAATAATTATGTAGGTGAAAAACACAGTAAATTTTAGAGATCTTAAGTTTATAAAGTTAAGAAGTAAGTAATAATCGTGCTATGATTTATGTAATACCTGTGTTTTTTATTTTAATAACCAACCTTTTTTTAATTTAATTAATTAACAGACCTAGCATGCCCTTAGAGTAATGTGATAAATCTTAACTTAAAAATCCCGGTGCGGGAGACAAATTCACTTCAATGGTGCCGGGTTAAAATTGATGCTAGCGCCATCTCTTGGCAACACATTGGAACACATGTCTACTAATCACTTCATTTCAAAGAGATTTTCACACCTGTACCGTTAAAAGAAAGGCTATGCCCCTGATTCCTCTCTTAACATCTAATATTAGCATAAAAAAGGAATTCAGTTAAATTAACAATGAAAATAACGCGAAACAATGGGAGTACAATTCTTGCTGAGATTTATTAAAGCTCTTTTATTTCGTAATTTATATGGTGTGATTTAGTTGGTAGTTAAATTATTGTTGAAGCCGCGGCAGTACATTTTTGTTTTTAATTATGATTTTTTAACTTAATTTTAAGCTCATTTTCCATTCTTTCCGAAACAATACAATCGTATTGTCTATCAAAATACGGCTTTTTAACGCGGCGTATCGTCTAAAGTCTTTGTGCATAATAATATCTTCGGTTGAGTGTCCACGAGTGCCATTTTTATCTGAGCGCTACCGTGGGTCGGATAACGCGTTAAATTGTCAGTTCCAATTGTTTGTTCTATATTCACCTATATAATAACAACCGTCAAGTATCAGAAGCCTTCGGGCGGCACATTAAGTCTGACATTAGGCTGGCCACAGCCTGCATGAATGTACTTCCTTGCTTAATTAACCATATTATATTTTATCAGTTTTGGAAACTATTCGAATTTTAGTAACAAATAAATAAATAAAATTAGTAATAAATATAAAATATCAAAGCTCATCTAAAGCTCGTTGAACTGGCAGTGCTTTAACATTATTATTCATCATCATCAGCCTGAAGACGTCCACTGTTGAACGAAGCCCCCCCTTAGACCGCCACACTGTACATCTGCCATATCCCTCCACCGGTAGCCCGCGACTTTTAAAAACATACTAATTAAATATTGATATATAATATGAGAATACTCACGTTTGATTAATTCGGATACTCCGACTATATTTTCGATCACATCCGGTGACCTTTTTCAAAGAGTGAAAACAGAGCCCGACGCGCCTGCGGCTGTGTCCTGCTTTACAAAATGTGTCAAGACCACGTCAGTTTTCATAATAATATAATTTATGTACTTACATGACTGTAGAGTGTAGACATCGTGAACAACCAAAATCAGCTACAAATAAACCATTAACAATTCATATACAACCTAATTCACTGTTTTATATTTACCATGAATAATAAATAACTTCGTGGAGGTGTAGCATAACGTATTCAAAACACGTTAAATGCTATTTAAAGCATTTAGCAGAATATAGCAGGTATTAGCAACGTACCGTGAGATTTAACGTTAATTATTCAGAAAGTAATTAACAGGTACGAAGGTGAATAAAAATTACACGTAGGCTTTATTTGTAGGTAATGTTGTACGTATTTTTTTGTAAAATTTCTGTTACAAATGGCGTTTTGACTTTTGACGATATTGTTTTATATTTTTATAAAACAGAATATATTATAATAATGTATTATTATTTTATAATATAACAGGATATATACCCATCAGCCAAAAAACGTCCACTGCTGGATGATGGCCTTCCCCTTAATAAGGAGGAGTTGCCATAAACCCCACTTGGCAGGCGGCTTGGGGATCGCAGAATGTTCACCACCGTTAACGTAGAGGACGCTGCTGCCCGTCCTCCGGTGGTTCTGGTTGCAGTTTTAGGACATACTCAGGTCCCACAGGATTTAATATAATAGAATATTCTTTTTTAAATTTTATATTCTATCTTAATTCAAATTCAATTCAAATTCATAATCTTTTATTTCCCCGCTAATGGGTACAAAAGATCTTAAAAATAGAATAATGAATTCATGCCATTAACACCCATAATCTGGGATGCAAAATTGTAACAATATTACATAATTTTAATATGAATTGAATTTCAATGTCAACATTATTCAAACAAAAAGAAAGTATGATTTACTAAAGTATTAATAAATTAATAATTACCAATTAAATAATTTATTTTAAGTTTTGTATTTTGTATTTTTTTTTTATTATGTAGGGGTTGTTTTTACTAGGTAGGGTTTATTTCGTTTTTAGTTAGTTATAATTTAATTTTAGTGTATAATTGTATTTTATTTGCAAATACCACCTAGGGTCGATCTTGGGGTAATTTTTAGGGATACTTAGACTTGCGTTTGACTGCCATCTCGTCCGATGTTAAACGAAGATGTAGTCTACGATGGAGCACGCTTGCCTAGAAGAAACAGATTCACTCGCGACTTGAAGACACCCAGATTATAATTACCGGGAAACACCCACGAAGGCATTCCTCTGTTTATCAGTACGCAATTAGGGCACTAAACATGTTTTTTAACGATATTATTTATCATATTATTATACGGAATTAAATAACATAACATTATTGTTTATAATTTTGGTCCCAACCCTAGAGTAATAAAACAAATAAAATTGCTTAAGGAGCTTGCGCTTAGGGTACAAACGGAACCCTATCGGAAAATAAGTAAATATTGGTACCTAATCAGAATTTATGCGGTAGTATTAAACACCTACGAGTATGTCTGATTTTTCAAAATAATAACTCGTTATAAATAGTAAAGCCGCCAGCATGCTTGGGTAAGTATGTTGCATTTAATAATTTGTAGACCTTTGACAGTCTATACATTTTAACATAAAGTTTATTGACTACCTTTCATTATACGATAGAGAGCTCCTCCAAAATGTTCAGTAATGTGTAAAATGGAATGGGTACATGTCAAAATATATACAGAAATTTAAAAATTGATATAGGTGCCTAGTTTAATTTATGTATTTGTTTAGTTTGTTCTAGCGCTTGCTCGAGATTGTCAATTTAAATAAAAATTCAAATGCTCATCAGAATTATACTGACAATTTCAGAACAAAAAAGTTAGAGTTTTAAATTATGCAAATAGACAGAATTTTGTGTTATTCAGTCCAGCCCTTAATAAACCATTTAGTAATTCCATCGTACTTTTGAACAAAACCTTATGAAGTGAAATAAATGTAGATAAGTATACTTTTTTTTTAATCTCTTCTATGTTCCGTTCATTCAGCGTCGACTTAGATCTAATTTTGAAACTCTAATTTTATTAGACATAACCTTCGTCAATCGAAAAAAGACCTAAAAAGTATGACTGATGAGGTATTTAATACAGTGGGTTACCTAATACTTTTTGTTCGAAAGTTAGAATTACTCTGTCACATTTAAAGAAAATTGGCCCTATCACAGTTAGTCTAGCCCACTCAAGAGAGAAGTGAATAGAACGGAAATGTGACGGGGCGCGCTAGCCAGCATTAAGTGTAAATGCGCTTAATGACAATTCTACCAATATACATGTTTTTAAACTGAGAATACTCAAAAATATAATTTAAATAGACGCTTAGGAAACCAAACCACATTGCATCGTAATTAGATCAATTTTAATCTGTTGGAAAATAGTATTTCGAACGTTTTACTTCAAATGCGGGACCAATGATTGTAATTTTTGCGACGTAGTTTCTATACAATTTTCCGTGAAACTGGCGACAGCGGTTTCCCAAACAATTGCTTTACAACATTGTTTCGACATCCGTTCTATACCTAAAACCAAGTGACAAGACAATTTAAAGACTAAGACAATTTTATGTTGGAGCGACGCAAAGGATTGCTGAACAAACCAGTATAATGCAGATTGTCCCTGATAATCCGAGTATTTAAAATGTTCTCTGAAAAACAAAACAAAAACAACAGAATGTACAAAATTTACATTTGACTATGGCAGTATCGATGATCCGCCGCCTAGCGGAAAAAATCGCAGTGTGGATCCCCATTACGACACTTGATTCGGCCGTTTGTTTGAAGTCAAACCACAGCTTTAACTATATCAACTGTGGTCTAGCTGGGCAGTCTGAGAGAAGACACTTCACATTCTTAATACGTCTTCTACACTACTCGAGAAGTTATCTCGATGATGGCTTGTCGAAGTCAATCGAAGTCCGAAGTACGTGACCACACTACTCGTGCAACGTCGGGACTCGGATATTCCTTTGCGTTCAAGTGCTGTAGTTGTAATGTGGACTCTCGCTTAGTATAATTACGTGCCTGTTTCACTCTAACTAAACTGAAGTATGTAGAGTATGCTCAGACGCTTCGGGACACCACTCGAAGTCCTTTGACTCGGACCCAAAATAACACGCTTTTAAAATAAAAATACAACCGGCTTCAACTTCGAATACCTGGATGACATCTTTATATTTTCTAGTAATTTTGATTTATAAACCAAACTACTGAACCGATTACGATAAAATTTATATGGCACCACCTCTGAAATTTTTCTTCTTGTTAAAGCTTTAACATAGAAATACCATAAGTGTGGAAATACTTTACACAAAAAATATGTACTATATGATGTTACAAAAAAATACTAGGGCGGCAGAAGTTCTAGAAGGTATATGAATCTGCTTTTACAGTACCTTATAGTCATTGTGACACATTCGCTCCACTTCATTCCAGATTTTGTTGCTAAAACCATTTCGTCGCGACGCGTGAAAGTCGTTCAAACTGCGAAGTTGGCGGAGTTCCAGCATGCTAGAGAGATTGAGGGACCATTCAAGCCGGGGAGCAACTTCAGTCAGAATTTATAGCATGCGACTCGACTCAGTTTTAAAACGTTAACATGCAATGATTGTACGCTACTGCTGTATTAGCCTTTAACACCCCATTACTGGGCCAACGTGAGGTCCTGGGTATGTCCTTATACTGCAACCAGACCCACCGGAGGACGGGCAGCAGCGTCTTCTCGTTAACGTGGTGAGCATTCTGCGATCCCCAAGCTGCCTGCCAAGCGTGGGGATTAAGAATAGAAAAGCGATTATTTCAGATAATTTTGAGAAACAATTTATAAACATATCTACATTTAAATTAGCCTTGAGAAAACTACCGTTAAATAGAGTATCTATGTAAATAACCTGTGTACCTATAAGTTAACATAATATATTGAGTTATTAGCTTACTTATATCGCTAAAATGTCAATACCTACTCCTACATCATCATCATCATCAGCCTGGAGACGTCCACTGCTGAACGAAGGCCTCCCCCTTAGACCGCCACACTGTACGACAACCTGATATTTGCATCCACCGGTTGCCCGCGACTTTTACAATGTCGTCGGTTCACCTAGTGGGAGGCCTTCCTACGCTGCGTAGGACGGTTCGCAGTCGCCACTCAAGAACCTTTCTTCCCCATCGGTTGTCAGTTTTTCGAGCGATGTGGCCTGCCCATTGCCACTTCAACTTGCAACCTTGCGAGCGATGTCGGTAACTTTGGTTCTTTGGCGAATATCCTCGTTCCGGGTTCTACCGCGCAAAGTAACTCGGAGCAAAGCTCTCTCCATTCTCTCTCCTACTCCTACATACTCGTAGTAAATAGTAATGAATATGAGAGTCGATGTCTGCCTACAAACTGCTATGCAGTTTGACAGAGTTATAAATTTATTTCTCTAAGACAAAATAAAAAAAAGGCAGCACCCCTCTATTAAGGAGGCCTTCGTTTAGCAGTGGACGTTTTATGGCTGATGACGACTGGGCCAGCGTTGTGAATATCGCCCATTCTTCGAGGGTAGCCCTAAGCCCAGCAGTGGACATTTAAAAAGGCTAATTATTTATATACTAGTATTGAATATGAGCTAAAATAATCAATCAAGAGATTGTGAAGATCCGTCGAGTGGTCTCAGTTTGTAGGATTTACAGAACTACTGCTTTTATATTATAGTAAAGCGGAATGAACAATGAATTGAATCAGACTCATTCTTGGTCTGTTTTAACCTGAACATGATGCATGTAGTGATCATCATCATCATCATCATCATTTCGATTCAAGGCGGGCTTTTTTTTAAACTTATATAGTGATGATTTTTGTACTGGCAGCACTCTATTAGATAGTCCGTCTGGGGACCCACACTTTTACCAGTTATTCAACTGTCTAGCAGTACTGTGCTTCGGTCCGAAAGACAATGTTGCCAGATAAATTACTGGGCATGAAGAGATTTAAGGGGGAATAGGGTGAGCGCTTCTCCATACAAACGTTTTCCCCTATTTTATTTCTGGATAATGCTTCTAGAACAATAATTTTTTTAAATCTATTCAAAGTCGTATTTGAATCTACCAATAAAAAAAAAAACTAAAAATAAAAGATCTTAATGATTTAGCTTTTTTGTAGTGGTAAGACTATACTGCAGAGTCCGCCTGGGGAAGTTTCTGGTACTGCTACTGATATGGGCAGGGCGTGATGCTCACCACCAAGTAAATATCTTGCTCGTCTAAAATTACATTAAAAAATGTATTCTATGTTTATCAAAATATTTTCCTACTAAGAAATAAAGCCCATGTTCGAACAGAGTTTCGAACTTTACGAATTTATGTTTATATAACATCAAATCAAAATCGAACTGGCTGAGAGATTGTATTGAAGTAGATTCTGTACAAAGTTTCTTCTAAATAAAGTTTGTCATAAAATATATATTTTTCAGAGTTCTACTCCATTTTTGTGATAAACTTAATACTTTTAACGTGTTTTTAGTTTTTATGTGATATTATTTCACTTTAATAGTAACACTTTAGCTGCCCCCCGCGGTTTTTGAGACAAAAAGGTAAAAGGTGGGAAATAGTTAGGTAGGTACTTAAATAAAGTCCATATTCGTCTATCAAACTCACTTGTTTTATTTCCCTTTTAGCCCAGTCAATTAACGAGACTTAGTATCGCGGTTCTTGCGAATTAAAAAATAAAAATATTTAGCTATGATTGGCTTTATTTTCTGTCGGACAATCAGTAAAAAATTAAATTAAGCAAATATTATCTTGGAATATAAAAACGAAGTAGTAGTGAATCACGGTCGAAAGTAACGGTTGTATTGAACCGTACAAGGGCAGCGTGCGAAAAATTGTGCGAATTGTATGATGACGTCACACGCGGTGAGGGCCAGTTTGCGGAAATTAGTATCGGGCGCTTATTTTGAAAATGATGTACCTCGGAAGCAATACGGAAATAATACGAATAAAACCTTAATTTTTATTAATTATATTTCATAGCTACAAGAATTTAAAAAAAGTTCGACATTTCAAATTCCCGCCATGAGGGAACGATGAACAAATTAGCTATTCAACAAAATCCAAATTAGTTATTCGTTCCAATTAGCTATTCACTAGTCAAACTCAGAACCTATCTCTGGTGGTCTATAAGTCAGAATAAACTAGGTTTCTTCAAGTTAACTCGGTACGTCCAATTCAGTTAAAGACTTCAGATCGTTCTTTTCAATAGATCCATTCAACCGCTCGGAGCTGAATGCAGTTTTCAACCTCTTATGTGCTTTTTGGCTTTTAATGTTGACTTATTTCTTTTGAAGTTGGAAGAGCTATATTTAAGTCTAAATGGCTACGAGGAAGGCAATAGCCTTCCTATTATAGTAAATACTCATCAGATTGTGGTCCACTTTTAGGAACTTAAATGCGGGAAAAAATTCACCTTACACCAAAGAAGAAATAATTAGTACTACGTATTCACGTACATTTTTAACCGACTTCAAAAAAGGAAAAGAAAGAAAGAAAGAAATAAATGTTATTTATTTTGTAACATACTTTTTTAACATGTTTTTGGCTTGCGTTTGACTGCCATTTCGTCTGATGATAAACGACGCAGTCTACGATGTAGCACGCTTGCCTAGAAGAAACCGATTCACTCGCGACTTGAAGACACCCAGATTATAATTATCGGGAAACACCCACTCGGGCAGCGCATTCCGCTGCAATCACACACTCACTCACTCATCAGTGCATTATTATCATTATCATTATCATTATCATTTATTTAATTTTATTCACGGGTCTAGCCCGGACCTTTGAGAGGCATTGGTGGGGCCGAAACCAACACCAAGAGGCCCTGTTGAGTACAAAATACAATTACTATAGAATGTGTATAAAATGGAATGTAAAACTATTGTACAGTATAGGATAAAAAACAAAAAACAGGGCTATTGAGGTGAACAATTTGTGGGTAGTTGTACTGATCTATGGGATGAGAAACGGCACCTGCCTTATCCTGTCTCATCTCAAAATATATTTAGGCAGGTGATGACTTGCCACCCACTAAATGGGCCCCCCATAGAGGCTGCCGCATCTTGGCATCGGAGGGGCAACATTGGCGTGGGTGGCTTAGGGTGTCGAGAGGCTCATTGGCTTAGGCTTAATTATTCATTATCATTATTATTTCATTTTTTATTATTTTATTATCATTATTATTTTTTGCTTTTCACTGGTTTTTTTTCACTGTTGTTGTTTGTTTTATTATAAGTAATATAAAGGAGGAGACACTGTTTTAAACTATCACGGTAAATATCCCGTTTATAATAATATAACTTTTATAAAGGAGGAGGTTCTATGTTCGACGTAATGTATGTTTTTTTTAATGTAGCTACGTTCACCGATTTCTCAGTCAATTGTGGACCGATTTGTTTTTTTATTTATTTGAAAGTGTATACCTACTCTCGAGGTGGTCCCATATTAATTTGAAGTCGGTTGAATTAAAAATAAAAGTTACTTGTGTTAAATGTGTATGAATTTATTCCAATGAACAGCTGATTTATTTTAAAGTTGTTCATAATGAAGAGGTACAATGAGTTCTTTTCCGCTTATTGGTACCGTTCCGAGTAAACCCATGGAAGGTTCTAGTCAAATAAAATAATTTCTTTCGCCAGACAGAAATGGATCCTGTTTAATTATTCTGTTTTTTATCTTCCAAATTTAAGGGGGAGGCCTTCGTCCAGCTGTGGACGTCTTCAGGCTGTTGCTATGCGTGTTGATCTAATCCGATTTTGTTGATCTTTAAGATGTCTTCCTTTCCCTGACTCGTTGGAAATAACATAAAAAGTTGTAACATTGAGCAACAGACAGGTAACAGTGTGACTGGGTGGCATTTTTTGAATAAAAATGTTCCCATGAGTAATTCCCAACTGGAATTTGCCAGCCATCGTACTCACATGATCCAAATGTTGTTTGTTATGTAATTTTCTCTTTGTGTTGTAAGAGTTTTGCTTGTATACCAGGAGCAGTCACGCTCACTAAAAAGCTTCTTTTTGAGGCGGCGTCCTGTGTCAGGTCACCTTCTTCCCTCCAATATGGTTGAGGAGAGCGATGGCTGGCACATGCGTGAACTCGTGAACGCGTGCTGCTTGCGGGGGCTGGACTGCTCAGGGTATATAAGCAGATATAATGAATAGGTGAATAGGGCTATCTGTTAAATCTGGTTCAGTGTGTTAATGCTGCCAGTATTTTGGGCACCTTTGCGCCAGAAACAGTGAGGGGCGGGTTATTCGATTAAATGTGAAGTTATTTTTAGATTATTATTATTATTATTTGATTTTTGACGTGATTTATGAATAAAACTCGCAATTTCGTATAACTTATCTGGTAAATAAACTCACACGGCAAGGACAGTATCTGAAGTTCCCTAAATTGCTCTACGCATGAGACGTCGTTCTGAACACCACATATAGCACGTATGGTTCGTTTCTGCATGATAAAGACTCTGTTCCGATCGGCAGCGTGGCTCCCACAGATCCAACCCGTACGTGATGTTGCTGTGGACGATCGCAAAGTAGCAGGAGCGCACCACGCTGCGGGTGACGGTGCTCGCAAGCCGCCGGAGCGCGAAGCACGAGCGGCTCAGCTTCTCGCAAGTCTATGTGCGTCTCCCATGTCAACGCACCGTCGATGTGTAAACCCAGAAGTTACTTTGTACCTATTGGAGCGCGGTATTGCCGACTGTTACCGAATAAGTCTTTGTCGAGTGGCCATTGAGATTAAATGCAAGGAAGCAGGTCTTGTCCTTATTAAGAGCTAATTCGTTAGAACGGAAGCAGCTCTCGAGCTCGTTTGATACCGTGTTCAGTTTCGACTCCAGCTGACTGTGCGTCGGCGCGGTGATCATCGCTGCGACTTCATCGGCGTATATGTAAATGTCGGCACCATCGATGGCACCAGGTAGGTCGTTGAGGAGAAGACTGAACGAGGTGTTAAATAAGCAGGAGCCCTGTGGGACGCCCATCCCGTTCTCCATCTCAGACAATACGACGTGGTCTCTGTCACCCACCACGACTTGCGTTCCCTTAGACATGAAGGACGATATCACGGACAGAGCCGGACCGCGGATCCTGTAAAATTGTAGCTTATAATATTTGCAACGAGATCGTGATCGGCAGTATCTAACGCGCTCGATAGATCGCAACAAAGAACGGCAACCTACAATCCCGCCTCGTGCGCGCTCAACACTTGCCACACCACCTCACGCACCAAGTCTGTGGTCCCGCAGCCGGCCCGATACGCGTATTGCCGTTCCGACAAAACGCCACGATCTACCCAAACACTTTGCTGACGGCAGGGAAGAGGAATATGGGCCGATAGGGTTTGATCTCTGATTTTTTGCCCTTCCCGTTGTACAAGGGGCATATTTTAACTTACTTGTGTGCTGTAGGGTATATGCCTTCCCGCAGGCATGAGTGAAACAAGGACTAATAACGGGCGCTACTGGTCCTATACCGGTTTTTAATAATTATGCACACATAATTATTACATTAATAAGTCATAGACATGGCACGTTTATAAAACTTTAGGTTTGCTTGGCCGGAACACGACCGTTAGTCGGCCGCTGTCAGAGAGGAAGAGTAGCGGAAACGCAACAGAAGTGGTTCGGCTTTGGTTAGCTGAATCGGGGCCCAGTGTGTTACTTGTTGTGAACAAACCTTTTCTTCTATTCATCTAATCTTGTACTCTAAGGATAGGATATTAATAAGACAGGTAGTTGCGAATCGAGAAGGATATGAGAAAGGCGTGCTTCCGCAATTCTGTTGTAGCTTCGATCTCCGAGCCCCGAGCGGAGGGAAACGTCAGTTTATTGTGATTTCCTTTGTGAGGTCTTTTGTGTTTGTAATAGCCACCTCACTACTACGGTATTGATTCAGCAGTTTCTCGTTTGACAGCTCTTTCGTTTGCACATTATTTCAAGTTTTATATAAAACTGAACTGATAAGGCGGGCTTGTAGCAATTTTGAACTTTTTTAAATGTGGAAAAATCCAAAATGCCCGATATTGAACCATAAATATATTTTATTAAAATATATTATAAATATATTTTATTAAAATATATTTATTGAAAAAGCGATTTTGAATGTTTCGTTCGATAGAAAAAAATTACAAAGTAGACACTAAATCGGAAGTTCTATTAGCTAGAACTAAGAAAATACGGACGGCAACTCATAGAGACTCGTATGCAGGTTCGAGTCCTGCCGGAGGTCATAATTTTTCTTCCTGTTTAAATAAATACAGCTTTAAATACATAAGAAAATACATTGTAAAACCACGTAAAAGTTATACTAATAGATAGAATATAGTATTATTTAGTTTTTTTATTTATTTTTAATACTACTTATTACAGTATTTCTTTGTTATATTTTTCAAAATAAAGAAAAACTTACTAAATTTAGCAATTCAAGCGCTCGCGCCTTCTCGTTCTCGCTCGCACTTACCGTTTAATGTAAGTGCGAGTAATAACTCACACATCAACAGCCGGAAGACGTCCAATGCT
This sequence comes from Erannis defoliaria, assembly GCA_905404285.2. Taxonomy (NCBI): domain Eukaryota; kingdom Metazoa; phylum Arthropoda; class Insecta; order Lepidoptera; family Geometridae; genus Erannis; species Erannis defoliaria. The sequence goes on along the minus strand of FR990090.1, from coordinate 1,774,068 downwards.
AGATGAAGGCCTCTCCCTTAACTTTGGGGGTTGTTTACTCACTACAACCGGGCCTTAAATACAGATTTACGCGCTTTAATCAATAGAAAGGAGGTTATTGTATGTACTAATAGAAACTTGTTAACAACGTTCACTATGAGGCCAACCCTAAACTCACGGAAAAATCTGCTGTTTCATACATTATTTGTCTACAGTCGATATTATTCTATGGAACAGGTACTTAACTTTTTTTGGCGTCGCAATTAGAGCATTAAATTTGTCAGATAAAGTCAAATTAGTCTAATATTAGCTACAGTCATATAGTACATTATATAACTCACGTTTCAAGTCCAATCATATCCTAGTAAAGTCTTAGTTCGTTTATTAGGTAGCTACGAGTTTCCTTGGAGTTTTGTAAACAACACGTACTTATAGAGATATTTAACCATTTATACCCATTAAACATTTTTTGACTGTACTGATTTCGAAATATTGTATATGAAACCACCTCTGAAGTACCTATCACCTACTAAACAAAAAAAAATATCATCAAAATTACTTCATAAACGGCGAAGAAAAAAACACAAACAAACATCAAACAAACAAACAAACATACATACAAAAAAAAACACACAATCAAACTGAAAACCTCATTTTTTTAACTCGGTTAAAAATGAAAAAAAAAACGTGGCAATTGACAATATCAATTAATCAAAATTTTAAATCGATACGACGTAGTAGATCTTGCTAAAGGTTTATCAACCACTTAATTTTTTGCATACATTTTGGAACTACGCGATTAAATTGATTAAACGTACTAACCTACTATAGTTACTTAGAATATCAGGAAAGAGAACGTGTAAAATTTTTGGTAACTTAAATACCGACGTTAGTACGTATAATATCGTGCGCGTGGTTCATGTTACACTGGTTTTGTTCAGCTTGTTTTGCGCTCTAGAAACGAAGGTTGCAGAGCGATGTTGGTGTAAACTTGGAATTAAGGTCCCAGTACCATTCCTATAATATGTCAAAAAAATCTGCTCTACAATGTAAGCTAGATTAAGTACATAGAAAAACGATTTTTTGAGCAAACAACGTCATATTTTCCAAATTACTTAGAGCTCTCCGCTAGTGTAAAGATTAAGAGTGCGCGGCTTTCATAAGCCTGGTTTTTAGGGTTTCTTCTAATCGCTCTAGAAACTAAAGCTTCAGAGCTACAGTGGTGAAAACCAGGATTTAAAATCCTATAACCATGCATAATAACACCTCAAAAATCAGGACCGTAGGATTTTTTAAGAAAATCCCATACTAACGAAAGTTTCTTTCTCGGAGTATATCGGCATTTGAAATGAGTGAATTAAACGCCACCATTTTAAACATGAAAACTCAAACAACACAAGTATTGAAAAATTATAATAATATGGCAATGTGTCATATTGCGTTCCCGCCAAAACTCCAAGCAGCTATAAGTATAAAGTTTTTTTTTCACATATTTGGGGATGTCAGTAAAAAAATACTCATCCAATCTAGCTAGTTAAGTATTTAGATCAATTTTGCTATTAGCATCCTTATTCATTTCTTCTCGTTTTGGACCATCTATAGTAGGCACTTTATTTTACTTTTAGGATTTTGAAGTACCCACCTGTTTGTAGCAAAAAAATACCCTAAAACATGTTCTTACGTCAAAGGCGACATTTAACCCTTTAGGGAAAACTGTAGCTTACCTTTTGGAGATGATTGCGTAGTTTCACTTTGGCATGTCCCCAGGGAAGGGTTGGTTCTCGATTATATTAGAAGTTTCAGGGCAGACGGTAAGTGATGGCCGAATGGTCAGTATAGGTTTTTGATCTCTACATACATGCTATTTGGTAAATGCATTTTTTTGAATACTATCAAATGACGAGATGAGCATGACGTTCGCCTGGTAGTAAGCGTCACGCCTGTCACTAGCAGTATCAGTGCTAGAATTGTGAACTTGCGCCACAGTCCTGCGCCGCACTGCACTGCGCTCGTCACCCTGAGATAAAAGGTGCATAGGTGCTAATTCTTGCATGCGCTAAATTTTGTTCGATCAAACTTATTTTTTCAAAAGTAATTTAACGCTCACTTACCTGGAAAAGATGTCCACTATTGTACGAAGGCCTCTTTAATAGGGAGGGGTTGCCATAATCCCCACGCTTGGCAGGCGGCTTGGGGATCGCAGAATGTTACCACCGTTAACTAAGAGGACGCTGCTGCCCATCCTCCGGTGGTTCTGGATGCAATTTTAGGACATACACAGGTCCAATAATTACATATTAGGTGCTAATTCTTGCATGCGCTTAATTTAATTCGATCTAACTTAATTTCATTAAATGTAATTTAAACTTTGTCTACTTCCAATCAACTAACGTACAAAACGTAAACGTACTTAACGTTGATTATAATCTGACCAAGCTATAAAGCCTTGATCATCGTAGTAAAGTAGCTAGCCTATCGGTATTTTATCGGATACATTTCGGAGAGTGTGCTTCGGATTTGCATGATCTTATTCCCTTCTGCCCATTCTATCGGACGGCCAGGACCTCGAAAAAGCGACACCGTTTCAATTGATCGCAAACATTTATGCAATTGATTTAGCAGGTACTGTAGCTTACTGTAGCTACTGAGCCACCACAGTCAATTACTCCAGTCAGGGCCAATATTGACAGAGCTATCTTTGACCAAAACGGCTCCTAAGTGTTAGTATAGGCTGCAAGTCTGTTTGACCATGTCTTGATTGATTGATATATTCAATTACTGATGTGCTAAAAGGATAATATTAAATAAATAAATAAATAAATATCGGTGGACATTTTCCACACAGCGCCATCTAGCCCCAAACTAAGCAAAGCTTGTAATATGGAAATCAGATAGATATTAATGATTGTTTGACTTTAAAATTAAACCTTCGTGTATTTCTCCTTTTATATCATGTTATATAATACCTGAGACCTTAATAATGAGACCTGGGTATGTCCTAAAACTGCATCCAGAACCACCGGAGGACGGGCAGCAGCGTCTTCTTAGTTAATGGTGGTAACACTCCTGCGATCCCCAAGCCGCCTGCCAAGCGTGGGGATTATGGCAACCCCTCCCTATTAAGGGGGAGGCCTTCGTCCAGCAGGGGACGTCTTCTGGCTGATGAGTGTATATAATACAATAGATAAGGAATTTTCATTTTCTTAACAAAAACATTTCTTAGCTATTAGCAGGGGGGTGGCACTCCGCAGTTTAGGTATGTTCGGCCGGCACTCCGTCCGGGAGGACATTGCAAGGCTGAAGTCAGTGACCGCCCGCACGCTAGCTTCGTCGCATGTAACTAAGCATACGTGATAGAAAGAGAGCGGTATATCTAGGTGAATATAGCGAGCGGTATCCAGCGCTGTGCGAGTTGAATTGCTATTTTATTGCCTAGTAGATAGAGTTCTTTATTTCAATTCCTTTGCCGAGTTAGTATAGGTAGTATAGGTAGAGTATGAAGTACTCGTAGATTGAATCTTTATTCAAATTAGTATTCACTGCATGGCAATCAACGTACAGAAGCAGTACGTAATAATCAACCTTGATTATATCTAGTAAAAAACAAATATAAAAACACGGTTGAACAAAGAGTAAATTAAGAACTTATGAACACATTATTTATAAAAACAGAATTACATTGAAAAGCAATCTACTTGTTAGAAAAATAACTAATTCCATTTTGTTTAGGCTTGGTTTAGGCTACCTAATCGCCTAGCTAAACAAAGTAGAAAGGTTTTATATGTAAGCATTAGAAAGAACAACACTTTTGTCTTACGCATTTATCCAGTCTGTGGATAATTCGGTTATGAAACCCGCCAGATGCGCCCTAAACAGTGACAAATATCTATTTATATTGGATCTAGAGTTTTAGAGGATAATATAATAAAAATGGGACGTGGAGAAAATATGTAAAAGATTTGTAGAATTCTCGTTGAAGGACTTTGTTATAAATTTACAAGATAAAAATAAAATATTTTACGTGTCTACGGGGCTAAAGTGGCTACTTTAGCCCCGCTACGCGGAGCGAAAGGAACCACTTCCTCCTCGCAGCGGCACGTAAAATCATCTCAGCACGGGAGCATAAGTAAAGAAGCCTCAGATCTCATGTTTGTCACCCTCGGCTTCGCCTCGGGAAACAATATACCTACATGACATCTAAGACATTCTTTACTTTTGCTCCCTAGGTGAGTAATCTACTATTAATGATTTAGATAATGCTACTTGTTAAATTTTGTCAATTCAAAGTTAGGTACTCTTGATAGTCCTATGACCTCATTCGGGTTCGCCTGCGTTGATACCGAATTCTCAATTTACAAAGATAGAAAGTTATTTTAAGCGGAAAACGTTCTATATTCAGAACCAAAGTTTAATTTTAAAAACAGTAGATTCGAATTTCTTCTCCGGAAATTCGATGGCGTTTGTGATTCCATCGACCCGCAACTGGGCCTGCATGGTCGATAATACTGTCGGTGTTTTGTGATATACCTAATCGTCCTTCTAGGATCTAGGGCAAACTTAATAAACAGTGAATAATTAAGAGCATGAGCTCATGCTACATTAGAATTTACATCTCATTATCAGATGGAAAACGTCCACTGCTGGTCGAAGGCTTCCGCCTTAAAAGAAAAGGCTTGCCATAACCCCCACGCTTGGCAGGCGGCTTGGGGATCGCAGAATGCTTACCACCGTAGGAGTTTTTGGTAGTTACGTTCATCTGGTTCTTACACCGCGAAATGCAATCGTATAGTATAAATAAAATAAAACTCAAAGGGATGGAGTACAAAAAAAATATTACCGTCTCAAAATAATAAAGGACCAACCACCTCGAGAGTTTTAAAGTTTTTTGAATTGGTCCACAATTGATGGATAAATCTGTGAACATACATAAAATTAGACCCCTTCGTCCACATTGGTAACTAAAAATTCATAACTAGCTACGAAAAAATATTTTTCTTTGCTGTTTCATAACCAGTTCTAAACAAGACTCTTTTTTCCATCTTCTTAATTTCATTATGAATCCTTATATTTTCATAATCCTGGTCGGTTAAAAAAAAATTAGTAAAATTAAAAAAAAAACATACAAAAGTATAGTTGAACATTTTAGTCGTTTTACAGACTTGATTTAAAGTGTATGCGGGGCTTCTAAACAGTAACTACTTTCAACTAAGTTTGGAGCCAGAATTTTATTTATGGGAGCCATTTGTATCTTGGGTTAAATAGCCTTTTTTGAGAGGTTTAGATAGAAACGTGATTAGTATAAATGAGAACACTAAATTTAGTTCAGATTAAATCTAGAATCGGGTTCTTCGACTTAGTAATAGGTAACACTAACTATTTTTCAACGAATACAGACTTCAAACGCATTAGGAGATTTAAAATGTAACCACCATTTTAAAATGTTTTTTTGTGACCAGCTTTTGTTTGTAAAATTTAGTATTATAACTTCATTATGGCCGCATTTTTTTATTGACAAATAATGTAACTTTTGTGTCTTGGACCATTGATGGAAAAATATATATATTAATAAAAAAAAATTTTTTTTTTTTAAATTAATAAAATTGGTGGACGTTATAATAGACTTTGTAAGATTTTTGATGGATTCAGACAAGACTTTGCGGAAGTCGATTTTAACCTAAATTATTATATAGTGTGTTACAAAAAGCTGTAGTAGTACTGAAGGGAGTGTATGTACTCATCAATATCAACAGTTACGTTGTCAATATGACGTTTTTCCCCTTAACTCGGAAAATATAATTTTGTTTGTATATTTCGTAGTTCGTCTCAATTTCATGAAAAAACACAAATCCACATTTGAAAAGTAGATTCGCTTTGGAAATAAAATTTATTGCTGTAATAAAATTAATTGACCAGCATGTCGCCCCAAAAACCAATTCATATCTCACGTCGGACCCCTGTCTACGTCCACCTCTTATTCCAAAATAAATCCAATCAATCTAATGAACTAGAAAAATCCACGTAATAAAAAGAAAACAAACAAAGTATTGGTCGAAAGACCTTCTGATAAATCTGAGGGACTTTCCTTCGTCGTGCTTATTGCGAGTTGGATGGCACTATGCATTATGTGAGCAAGCGAAATAAATGGGAATATTAATGCAAGATTTCGAATCTTTTTGAGTTTTCAATGCACTTTAGAATAAAAGGTCTACAGTTTATTGAGAGATAAAAAAAACAGTGAAGTAAACAAAGATACTGTGATTCGCTGAAATAAATTTTAAGTGAAAAGTCTTTGCTTTTTCGTTATTTCGTCTCATATCACAATGAGAGACATATTATTACAGGAAGAGGCCTTCGTCAAGCAGTGGATGTCTTCTGGCTGATGATGGGGCAGAAGTTTTTTTTTATTAGTTTCTCTTAGTGCCGTAAATAGGGTGGTGCCAGCGGTGCTCAGGCACAGGGTGACAAGACCAGGACCAAGTTTTTTTTTTCTAACGCGCAGTTATATAAACACGCACCGGGTGCATGGCTAGTTACAACACAATTTTATATTCCAAAACATTTTTTGGTCTGTGTGTATTGTGTAGTTTTTTTTAAAATGTTTTTTGGATAATTTGCCATACGCACATAGTCTTCTTTGTGGTGTGGCTATTACGTACCATAAGGCCAAATTTCTTGTGCTCTTAGATTTACACTGTACAGAAATAATAGTGCGAAAACAGGAGTTCATTATTATTTTATAAGCTTCAAATGAATAATCTCTTCAATAATAGAGCAACGAACAATAATAGACTTATTCATTCCACTAATCTAGGGTCTACGATTTGGAGAAAACTACTTGGCTGTGACGAAGTATCTAAAATAAAATGCTTAGTTGATATATTTTTCTTATTGTAATAATTGAGCGTTCACACAATCGTGAAGATTGTGGTTTTACAGTGAGATCTGCTGAAACTTTGATATATTTAATAAAAGTTTCAAAACTCTATTTATGTTTCTTTTTATTTCATTTATGAGTTCGTGGCTCATTGTTGCATACACGAGTCCACTAGCCGCTACCAACTTTCGTTCTCCCGTTATTATGTTTGGCTTATTAGATCGATACCCGCCGTTGAACGGCTGGCACCGTTGATGTGCTGACGAACAGTCCGACAGTTCGTAGCATTGTCTGATATTGCAGAGGCAGACTTTCTGAAACGATATTTTATTGTATTTTATTTACTCTTTTTATTCGAAGTACTTTTGCGTAACTTAGGACCTGGGTAGGTCCTAAAATTTCATCCAGAACCACCGGAGGACGAGCAGCAGCGTCGCCTCGGTTAACGGTGGTGAGCATTCTGCGATCCCCAAGCCGCCTGCCAAGCGTGGGGATTATGGCAACCTCTCCCTATTACGCCTCCCGCTTTCGTCCAGCAGTGGTCTTCTTCTCTTCTGGCTGATGATGACTTGCGCTTGATAACTGTTTCCTTGTCTTTAAGCAACGATTGTGGTCCAGGATGGAGCACGCCAATTTTTTTGTCATGCAATGAAGCGACAAGACGATCTAGAAGTTCGCCTGATGGTAGGCATCACGCCTGCCCATAACAGCAAGCAGGTGTCAGTGCCAGAATTGTGAACTTGCGAACAAAATCGTGCCACACTACACTGCAATTGAACAAAATGAACAAACTCCAGCAGACCACACCTCGCCATGCGAAAAAAAGTTTAATGGCGAGGAACGAACAAAATGGGTGTCGACGCAAAACGTGTTAGTGTCAAAACGCAAAAGTCCAATAAACGCATTCTGTCAGACACGCATACCACTAACCACGCAATTAAGAGGGGGCAAGGCCTGGGATTCTCCATACAAATGTATTCCCATATTTAGAGAAATGCAAAAAAATTAAAAACAAAAAAAAAACAAAAAAAGAAATCATTACAAAAATCATCTAGAGTTTTTTTTTTTTTATAAAATCATGTCTCTGGCATTTCCTATTTTTCAACAGACTACAAAAAAGGAGGTTCTCAACTCGCCTGTATGTTGTTTTTTTGTATATATGTTACGCGATTACTCCACCAATTATGAACTGAATGTGATGATTCTTTTTTTGTTTGGAAGGTAATAAAGGTCAGGTCGATAACATTTATATGGGACCTTTGGACTACCAAAGGTCCCATATAAATGTTATCGAAATCGGTTTAGTAGTGTGGTTTTTAAATCAAAATTACTAGAAAATATGATGATGTTATCTAGGTATTCGAAGTTGAAGTCGGTTGTATTTTATTTTTTTAAACGTATTATGATAAACCTTTTTTCAACAAATTATTTACCATACTTTGTTTTATCTACTAATTGCTAAAGAAAATATAACCCTCTGTAAATTACTAAGAAGATTCCAATAACGCAAAAGACTTCGCTTTTGAATTTATCCAATTAGCGAAGCACACATCACACTGCCAGAGTCGAGGCGGATTCGAGGCGGTTGCGTGGTAGAAAAGTCAAGGGGAAAACGCCCGCGCCGCCGCCGCCTGGACCGCGCCCCGACTCCGCCAAGGCTCTGGCTTGTATAGAAGAAGCGCGCCTTGGCTCCGAAGCCGCGTCCCGCCTCGACTCTTCCTTCTTTGTGCGATGCGCCTAAGATTACATTAAAATTAAGAATATTAATTATTGGTTCGTTATTCTTTTTTTAAGGAAAACATAGCAATATTTTTATTAATTTACTTTTAATTCAAATTTGAACATAGACATTATTACAAATAGATCAAACGATCTGCATGCTTTTGTACTCTAAAGATTAAAAGGAAAAAGTGTACAAAATCTTTTTACCGAAATAAACGAAAATTGACAGCGGAAATAAGGCTTCGCCAATAATATGTTAAGGAAAAACGAGTAAGTACAAAAAAGCCAGTGCCGCTTTTTGCAATACCGCTTTCCGCTATACCGCTTTTTATACCGCTTTCAATTTACGTCGTCGCTATAATTCCTTTCAATTTGAGGGAATCACTACCTTTTCATTTCCAGTTGCTGAAAGTACGGAAATGTACGAAGAGAATGTTCCAAACAAAGACAAAAAGAAGTTAACTAAGCGTGACTAAATAAAATGGATTTCGTAAAATCCAAACTGGTTTACCAAAAGTTCAGTAGCTTTTTTTAATTCAAATTAAAATAATTAATTTTCAGACTTAGTCCATAATAAGATTCACATTAAAACTTTATATAAAATACATCACTAAATTCAAGAAAATATAATACAATAATAATCAAATAAAATAATAATAATGTCGGTACAAATTTCAGAAAAAATGTCAGTGAGTTCAAAATAATACTAATCATTAGCATGTCCGGAATAAATTTCGTCAAATAATACTTATCTCTAAATCAAAATAGTTTATAAATTATACATTAAATAAAATTATTATTATTGGGACTCACTTTACTACCTACCAAAGTCTTCTTCTTAAAAGGGTCACAGTACATATGCAATTAATGGAAACAATCTATATCAATGGGTAAGTAAGAAAGATTAGCTTTTAACCTGACTTCAAAAAAATAACAGTATTTTCTTCAATTAGGTTTATCCGAACGACCTTTTTTTTACGTTCAAGTGACGAGACGAGCAAAACGTTCACCTAGTGGTAAGCGGCCCGCCTGCCACTAACAGCAGCAGTGCCAGAATCGTGAACTTGCGAACACAGTCCTGCGCCGCACTGCACTGCGCTCGTCACCCTGAGATATTAGATGTTAAATCTCTTCATACCCAGTCATTCCTCTGGTAACATTGCCCTTCAAACCGGAATACAGTAATGCTTGCACAGTACTGCTTGGTGGTTGAATAACTGGCAAACTGGTACTTCCCCAGGCGGACTCTGCAGTAAAGTCCTACCACTTCAAATGGACCTGGGCATGTTCTAAAACTGCATCCAGTACCACCGGATGACGGGCAGCAGCGTCCTCTCGGCTAATGCTGGCGAGCATTCTGCGATCCCCAAGGCGTCAGCCAAGCGTGGGGATTATGGTATGCAAATGGAACAAGAGGCCTGCCCTCGAAGGAGCGACTAACCACGCTGGCCCAGTTGCGTATGCAGGGTTCCTCACGAAGGTTATCTTCAACAAAAAACCTGTGGTATAAGAACATCCGTACAAAAGCTCCAAATTGGTCACGGCTTATGCATCCTTTATAGTCTACAATGGACACACATAACATCCACACACACAAAGATACATCCCCCACACACGTATCAATCATCAGCCAAAGCCTGCGGAAATAATTGCTGTGATTTATAGCATGCGGCCCGGTATTGTTACGGCACAATAAAACACATTTTTACTGTAATATCGACAGTTGAAAGCTATTTTTATGGTTAATGTTCGATAATAAAACTAGAGGTACACGTGCAAGTCTGCCAGTTGGAGAAAAGTTCGGTTATTATAAAACATGCAGAGCTACGCAGCAAGGTAATACTAAGCCGAATGAAGGTCATTGTACTTTTTTTTTATAGGCATAAGCCTTTATGAACTACAACAAACTACAAAGACTACTTAGCCTACTACACAACAAAAAACAAAAGGATTGTATCCAGACCGATGAAAGTCTAGAGACAATCCAAATGCTCAAACCCACTACCAGTCGGCAGCGTACCCAGCATGCTGGCGGCATTTCATTGTACTTATCTTTCTTTTTCTTTTTTTTTATCGATTTATATGCTTGCGTTTGTCTGCCATCTCGTCTGATGATAAACGAAGATTGCTTGCCTAGTGACCAATTTTAATTAAAAGACAGACACTGATATCGAGACAAAATTCAGCTGTTCCATAGAAAAAAGTACCTAATTTACTTTTGACAAAAGTTGCTTGTTCTAGTTTCTATAACAACAACCGCCAGCCATGTCAGAGGCCTTCGGGCGGCACATTAACTCTGACACTAGGGCTGGCCACTCAGCTTATACGAACTTACTTACTTTTGACAAAATTTGCGTTAAATTTGTGATTATTTTCGTGATGACAAGCCAGTTGGTCCCAAAAAATTATGAATACAGTTACCTCCTTTCAGCGTTGTACCTTTGTTCCTCGTAATCCTGAATACGTAATGTATGCATAAACAGTACGTATTCAGGTACTGTATGCACTAAAATAGTCCCCTTTTCATACCTAAACAGTGAGTAAAGTTTATTTATTTATTTAGTTTATTGGTACACAAAACAGAATACAGTCAATAATAAATTTAGAAAATTTGCACATTATACAATTTCGATCCAAACTATATTCCTAAAAATGTATACACAGCTTATTACTTGACAACATGCAGTAGACAGTCAGTTTCAAGTGGAAAAAGAGGAAGGGGTAATTCAGCTAAATTTTATCTTATCTTGATACAGTTACAGATTACAGATTTCTCACTTACTACTATTATCTTCAACGTACCCCGTAAACACAATCTTTCTGATGTCTTTTTTAAATTTATACAACTAAAGTGTTAAAGTAAACCTAGTGAAGATACATAGTATAGTTTTATTTACCGTAAAGTCCGTAGAGACTTCGTAAATATGCTACGTCGTCACTGTTATCAATGCGTAGGCATGCCTACGACAGTAAGCTTGCTACCACAGAAAACCGAAAGCCCTATTTCTTAGGTAGACCGGCTGTCAAAACAACGTTGTAAAGCAATTGTATGAAAAACGCTGTCGCCAGTTTCACACATAATCAGGGGGGTGTCACTCCGCAGTTTAGGTAAGTTCGGCCGGCACTCCGTCCGGGTGGACAATGCAAGGCAGAAGTCAGTCGCCGCACGCACGCTAGCGTCGTCGCACGTAACTAAGCATACGTGATAGGAAGATAGCGGTATATCTAGGTGAATATAGCGAGCGGTATCCAGCGCTGTGCGATTTGAATTGCTATTTTATTGGCTAGTAGATAGAGTCCTGATTGATTTCAATTCCTTTGCAGAGTGAACTTTCTGTACCGAGTACTATTATTAATTATGTGACATAATGGTATAGAAGCTACGACGAAAAAATACCAATCACTGGTCACGCATTTGAAGTAAAACGCTCGAAATGCCATTTTGCAACAGATTAAAATTGATCTAATTACGATGCAATGTGGTTTGGTTTCCTATACGTCTATTTAAATTGTCTTTTTGAGTATAGTAATCGCCACGCAAGTTGACTAAAAGTGGCTAAAAATGCGCAGACAAAAAATAATAATTACTTGTCATTAAACTTGCCAAATATACTGCACGGAAGTGTACACCACAGAAAAGCGAAGGCCCTACCTCTTCTCTCTTCAGTGGTGTACATGACGTACCTGCGCAGGCTCACCCCTTCCATACCGACAATTTGACAACTTGGTTGGCGGCTACTGTATTCTCAGTTCAAAAACATGTATATTGGTAGATTTGTCATTAAGCGTATTTACACATAATGCCGGCTATCGCGGCCCGTTAGATTTCCGTTCTATTCACTTCTCTCTTCAGTGCTTGCTACAACAGCGTAGCATCTTTGTACCACTTAATATTTTGTTGTAGAAATAAATAAGTACAAGTATATTCTATTTCCGACGGGGAAGAAAGTTCTTGAGTGGCGACCACGAACCGGAAGACGCAGCGTAGGTAGGCCTCGCACTGGTAGACAGACGACATTGTAAAACCCACGGGTAACTGGTGGATGCAAATGGCAGGTTGTCGTAGTATGGCGTTCTAAGGGAAGGCCCTTAGTAGCGCTCGTGGCGTAGCTTGTCTAGGTGATCCTAAACGATCACCGACGTTAAGCAACGGACGGTTCGGTCAGTCTTCGGATGGGTGACCGTGAGTGGCATTTATTTCTGAGCGCTACCGTGGATCGGATGACACGTTAAATTGTTGGTCCCGGTTGTTTGTTGTAGTTTCTATAACAACAACCGTCAGCCATGCCAGAGGCCTTCGGGCGGCACATTAACTCTGACACTAGGGCTGGCCACTCAGCCTATACGAACTTACTTACTTAGGGAAGGCCTTCGTTCAGCAGAGGACGTCTCCGGGCTGATGATGATGATGATATACTATTTAATCTAATACATCACATGATTAACACAGTATCATTATTTATACATATCATGTACGTTTGTTACGTTTTTTTTTTCAGTGCATTTTTTTAATTGCAAAAATTTGTTAAATTCTTTCAATTCTACCCAAATTACCAGTTACTTAATCACGATGAAGCACTTCCCGAGTGGCTTGACGCCAACCGTCGCGTCGGTTAAATTGCTCAGAGAAAAATAATTAGTGCGCTTACTTTTAACTAGGACACTGAATGCAGATTGGTTGTTATTTTTGGGGCGCATACGAAATAGTTCATTTTAATTTATTTCGTGTAGCTGAATTTATTGTGCTTTAGTCATTGAGCTAATATCTAATAGAGTCACAAACGTGCAATAAAAATGTCCTCGCCAAAACTTTTTGAGCGACTTGAACTACGATAAGACACAAGCGCTCAAGCATACATTGAACACTATACAAGCAACATAAGGTCTCACATCAACAGCCGGAAGACGTCCACTGCTGGAAGAAGGCCTCTCCCTTAAAGGGAGGTGTTGCCATAATCCCCACGCTTGGCAGGCGGCTTGGGAATCGCAGAATGGTTACCACCGTTAACTGAGAGGACGCTGCTGCCCGTCCACAGGTGGTTCTGGATGCAGTTTTAGGACATACCCAGGTCCATACATAACGTCTAAATTCGAACAATTGCGATCAAATGTTCAATGGCACTTGGACGTTTTTTGACTGTTTTCACTTAGAGATTGTGACTCTTTAGATATTAGATCTATGGCTTTTGTAGGATGATTTTATCGTCCAATTGGCTAGCGTTTGACCGTATGACGGATGATGGCAGTCTAGTTTGGAGCAGGCTAGCCTAGAAGAAACCGATTCACAAAAATACAGAGAAAACAGACATATTTTGTCTTATACGAGTATGCACTGATGAGTTTCTTCAATATCAATATAATACTATTTACGAGCCACTAATTTAGTAAGTAAATTTGTATTGATTACTATGAACATATTACTTGTAGCTTATAGTTATTGCTCTAAGCTATCATCATCATCATCATCAGCCCGAAAACGTCCACTACTGAACAAAGGCATCCCCCTTAGACCGCCACACTGTACGACAACCTGCCATATTAAGCTCTAAGCTATATTATAATAATATTTATGTATGAAACCGTGGTACCGTAACCGTGGTCTTTAACCAGTGTGTGTTGCCTGACATATGGAATTGAAACGTGGTCTTTAACTGCTGGCCTTTTGGAGAAACTCTGAGTCACGCAACGGGCAATGGAGAGAGCTATGCTCGGAGTTACTTTGCGCGATAAAATCCGGAAGGACGATATCCGCCAAAGAACCAAGGTCACCGACATAAATCGCAGGGTTTGCAAGTTGAAGTGGCAATGGGCAGGCCACATCGCTCGAAGAACTGACAACCGATGGGGAAGAAAGGATTTGTTTCAGATTCGCAATTTGCTTGAATGCGGTAAATAGAAAGCTGCTCTATGATATTTTACAAACTCCATGTTACTTGTTTGGTATTTCATTCATACAATTTTGATTAATTATGTCGTATTATGGGCAACCGATGGGGAAGAAAGGTTCTTGAGTGGCGACCGCGACCCGGAAGACGCAGCGTAGGAAGGCCTCCCACTAGGTGGACCGATGACATTTTAAAAGTCGCGGGCAACCGGTGGATGCAAATGGCAGGTTGTAGTATAGTACAGTGTGGCGGTCTAAGGAGGAAGCGTTCGTTCAGCAGTGGACGTCTCCGAGCTGATGATGAAGAACCCGTGTTAGCCTGGGAGAGGAGCCGGGAGACAGCAAGACTTAGAGTCGCGAGGTCAATTATAATCACGGAACAATAGCGATTGGGAACCATTGTTTAGCATTGTTTAGAGCAACCTGGCTACGTTCTTTAGCGAGCTTATAGATAATTAGGGTAAAGACACACTAGATGCATACTTGACGTGAACATCCAATAAAATACTGTATTTTTTGTGCTAACAAGTAATAGTTAGAGATTATTTATTATTTGTTTTAAACTATCACGGTCATTTACTAAAGTTCTGAGTCTACTCGTGAACATGGTGCATGCCGAAATATCGGGAGCTCATTTCACAACAGAATCACGGTAAATATCCCGTTAATAATAATAGAACTTTATTTATTATTTATTCTTTTTTCATTCTTTATTCGTTATTATTTATTATCTGCCATTGTTTTTTTAGATGGCTCGATCGCGTGGCCGCGCATGAGAATTAACATTGAGAACAGCAAAATTACTCGAAATAAGCCTTTTACGCAACACCTCACCATCGTTAACTTTAGATAAACGTATGCTAAAACTGCACAGCACTTTAAAAATATTTTTTTAAACCTTGTAAATAACTATTTTCTATGAAAATGGACCGATCGCGTTGTGACAAACCCTGTCGGCCTACAAATAAAACGTGACATACGCCTCGGCGCGGCGACGGGGACAAAAAAGAAGTATTTTCTCTCACTTTGTTATCAAAGTTCGTGATCTGGTGATCTCGCTCGCATTCACGAACACAAAGTGATGGCACTGTCTACGAAGGTCTACGGCGAGGCTCATTCCCAAGCTCCATAATCAATCGACTTCAAAAAAGGAGGTTCTCAATTAGACAAAGATTTTTTTTGTAAAGTTGCTGCGCGATTACTCCGCAAATTATGAAATGATTTTGATGACAATTTTTTTTGTTAATACTTCAAAGGTATAATATTGAATATCATATTGGATTCAGTTTAGTATCATCATCATCATCAGCCCGGAGACGTCTACTGCTGAACGAAGGCCTCCCCCTTAGACCGCCACACTACATACGACAACCTGCCATTTGCATCCACCGGTTGCCCGCAACTTTTCCATCCATGTCGTCGGTCCACCTAGCTCCCACTAGCTTCCCCTAGCTTAGCCATCCTACGCTGCGTCTTCAGGTTTGCGGTCGCCACTCAAGAACCTTTCTTCCCCATCGGTAGTCAGTTCTTCGAGCGATGTGGCCTGCCCATTGCCACTTCAACTTGCAAACCTTACGAGCTATGTCGGTAACTTTGGTTCTTTGGCGAATAACTTCGTTCCGGATTCTTACGCGCACAGTAACTCCGAGCGTAGCTCTCTCCATTGCCCGTTGCGTGACTCTAAGTGTCAGTTTAGTAGATTAGTTAGTAAATCAAAATAACTGGAAAACAGGTGTCATCCATGTAAACGTTTCTTTTTTTAAAAGCGTATTTTGTGTATTGAATCGTCGTGCATTTTGACCCTGTCATACAATTCAAATTTCTTCCCCGGACTGTTTTGTGCCCCGTTCCTAATTCATCCCGGGCTCGACGGTTTATTATAATTTCTGTTTGTTTTACCCGTATCTGTGTCCAGACAAATGGTTACCCAGACGGGTTGCCAGTGAAACATTAATGACGAACAAACGAGAGAGTTTTGTAGCAGAACAAAACATTGTTATGTTTCTAACAAAACATTGTTATGTTTCTTCATTCAAATTCGGTGGAATAATATCTCTTTATAATTTTAACGGATTTTTAGGTACAAAATTTGCGTGGGGTTATTCTTACATATTTTCTCCTGACGAAAACGGAACACTCACAGACACATTCACAGGTCTTATAAGTTTACTGTGTGGATCTGTGGTATCTGTCTCTAGCATAGATTTATTATGTATCGTGTACCGTACATACAAGCGTGCGTGGCGTCACCTTTCGGGCCTAACGAATGACCAGCGCCGGTTGCTTACAACCGGTACCATGCTGAGTTGGGTCCGATTGTGGCTGAAATAAATGATCCACTAAAAATATTTGTATGTTTATAACCGTTGTTTTATTGTTATAGAGTTTATTTATTCTTTGCCACAGATAAATTATATTCTATTGTCTATTTGTAGCATTGTAGCTTAATAGCAGACGGATGACGGAAATTTTATTTTATTTTATTATACAACTTTATTGCACACCAGAAATATAGAACAACTTACAACTAATGAGGGTACATTATTTGGCAGTACAAGGGGCGGCCTTATCACCTTAAGCGATTTCTTCCAGACAACCTTTGGGTATACTGGACTTACGGAGGCAAATGCAATTTGGTCGGTGGTGTATGTAAAATGTGTTTTATCAAGAAAAATTACTTATGATTCCGATATTAAATAATTGCAAGGTACAACTATGACTAATGAATTAAGACTACTAAAATAAATAAAAAACTACTAACTACTAATTTGTAGATATAATACAATAATTATTGCAAGAAGTCTGTGCGTAATTTGTGCAATAAATTACGCATGATTATTATTTATTGTTCAACCAAATATTTCCAAAAATTTACTAAAATGAATTAAATATTTCGGACAGTAATATTTATAGGTTTTCTAAATATAGTCTCCAAACAAATATATTGAGAATATTTTTTATCACCCAACGCACCTCTCACGGTTCAAGAAACATCAACAGAAATGAAATCAGTTCAGTAAACAACATAACTCACTCCTGTTTTATATTTACAAGATATACTTTGGCACTCTCATGTCGCCGTTGATAACTTACCCAAATAGAAGCAAAATGTTAGCTACGTTTAGTAGAAATACGTGATTTTATCAACCGACTTCAAAAAAGGAGGTTCTCAATTCGACTGTATGTTTTTTTTTTTTAATTTATGTTTTGCGATTGCTCCGTCAATTTTGAACTGATTTTGATGATTCCTTTTTTGTTTGGCAGGTAATACTTCAGAGGTGGTTTCATATAATTTGTATCGAAATCGGTTCAGTAATTTGGTTTAGAAATCAAAATTACTAGAAAATATGAAGATGTCATCCAAGTATTCGAAGTTGAAGTCGATTGTCTTTTTTTTAAATGATTAAAATGTAGTTATTGAAATAATTTACCTATTGGGGGATTTTCCAGCAACCTAAAAAAAGCTCATTGTAGATGGCGCTGACCAAACGTGTCTATCGTCTAGTTTTTTATTTTATGTGCCACAGATCTAAAATATTATCATAGTACATTATGATACAAGTGTGCTATGTTGGTCATTACACTAGAGGCGGTATTATGCGCGCGAGCCGCAGGCGAGCGCGATTAGGAAGCCGAGAGTGTATTGAAACATAGCACAAGAGTTTCATACGACTGTTTTCATCACACTTGCGAGGAAAAAACAAACTTTTTTTGATAATAATCAACTACACAGAGAAAATGTCAACAAACATTTGCGGAAAATGGCGCACAAACCAGCAATGCGCGCGCTGGTTGACATTTACTTCAGCGACATAAGAACTCTTTGTTGGTATTACAAAAATACTGTAAGTATTACCCGGCTATAATAAGAGTGCTTTGTACACGTACGTCTAATTGCAGTCACGTACAAACTTGACTTTACCTGGTTATACCTATTATAGCACAAGTGCCGTAATGTAAAGTAAAAAGCACGCCTGCGTAATAGCTTGGATTATGAGCCTAAATTCGATGTAATAAGATCCACTTTACGAGCAAGTGTGATGAAAAATATTATTAAATTTACTGACAACCCTGTTGTCAGTAAATGAAAACATATTGAGGAAACCTGCAAAATTACTGTAGGAGAAATTCAATGGCATATTTTAATGCGCCAACTGGCACAGGGCCTACGCTCAGCAGCATGATGTTAACAACTGATGCAGTACAGAATAGATCTTGAAAAATTTAATGTTAACACGCAAAAAGTAGGTATTCCTACTTAGTTTGTTTTATTTATACGGGAACACTCACGTTTAATTAAATCGGATACTCCAACTATAATATTGATTACATCCGGTGATCTTTTTCAAAGAGTGGAAACAAAGACCGACGCGCGTGCGACAAAAAAAAACAAAAAAGAAGTGTGTATGCGTGTGTACTGTGTGTGTGTGTATGTGTGGGTGTTTGTGTATTCAGTATTCCTATTTAGGTATTCCTGTCTGTTACGAACACCTTCCGAACACAAATTGTAATTTCAGTGTGCCAATAATCGTAATTATCTTATTGTATATCTTAATCTTCTTTTGGTAATAAATATTATTATTATTTTATTATTTATTACTACTACAATAAAATAAATAGGTATAGTAAGTATATACATAGTTTTTAAAGCCGTAAAGGTGAATTTGTTTTTTTCTTAAGATAAGATAAGATAGATAATATTTATTTCCAAAAGAAAAAATTTCATATACACTAAAATGCATTAGCAAACACTGGTAATGATATAAAACTTAATTAAAGAAACAGGAGTTACTTAATTATTGGTTAGTTACTTAATTTCCTGTGACCACAGATAGAAGTAGAAGAATATAATTATGTTCTTGGCATTATCTAGCCTTAATTAACCTTAACTGAGCTAATTACTTGTACCTTTGTGAATAAATTTCGTCATTGCCACAGAATAGATATTTTATTGTAATTAACTTTTTTGGGCTTTACTAACTACATTATAAACTACTTTGGTGTTACTGCACAAAATCACCGTCCGTCAACCAAGCCGTCTGCCAAGCGTGGGGATTATGGCAACACCCCTCTATTAAGGGGGAGGCCTTCGTCCAGTAGTGTACGTTTTATGGCTGATGACGACACAAAATCAAAAGGACTTTTTATCACAATGTATTCAAAAAGACCTACTTTGTTCTTCGCAAACAGGGCAGAAATTAGCTCTTTTCCACCCGGAGGGATGAAAGTGAACGAGTAACAGGCTGTACTCGAGTACCAACATCCGTTATACATGCGAATCGAAGAAAGAAGTAAAATTTTGCCAGAAGGATACGCCTTGACTATCCATCTCCAATATATAGTAAGGCTCGAAGGCGAACATAGATGTTTGTTGTTTATACAGTATGTAGGAACCTGACGTTTATTATATTTTATAAAAGTATTCTTTGAGTGTAATAATTATGTTTGTTTACATTTATGTCGTCGTCAGCCATAAAACGTCCACTGCTGGACTAAGGCCTCCCCCTTTATAGAGGGTATTGCCATAATCCCCACGCTTGGCAGGCGGCTTGGGGATCGCAGAATGGTCACCACCGTTAGCCAAGGGGACGCTGCTGCCCGTCCTCCGGTGGGTTTGGTTGCAGTTTAAGGACATACCCCCAGGTCCATTTTGTTACATTTATGTAGATTAGGTAAAAAAAAAAATTTTATGTAAGTTAAAATCAAAAATAAAATCGAGACTACTCAAGTAAAATTACTATTAACTCTAAAATATAAAAAGTATAATTATACAAAGCCCATACTAAAAGAATTATACAAGTTGAGAGAAAAGTGGCATGCTGGCGGTATTTTCACGTTGGATGGCAATGCATAGTTTTTGGCCAAAATACACGCCATCATTCCAATCGCCTGACACATTGCCTCTTCTTTATCTTACACATTGCCTCTGTTATCTGGTTTTCAGTACAAGCTTAATCAGTGACTATAGATGGCACTTGCACCAGTACTTTTTTTTAATGACTTTTGCTGTTGGCCTCAGACGGTCTCTACAGCGTCACTGGGCTTTAGGCAAGCGCAAATGGCCTAGTTTAGATTATAGGCGACTAGTTGAAGGGCACCTCGGACGGTACGAACCTTGGCTTGGTCGTCACCGGGAGTGGGGTCGTCAGACTTGCCCTGGCACTCCAGAAGGGGTGTGCCCTGGGGCCCTAGAAAGTTGATCTGGTTGACTGTTTGGAGAGAATCTAACCGATCTTCTGACAGATCTGGGGAGTCTTTGACCTCGCCGGCGAGGTCGGTTTGTGTTTGTGTGCCTTTGGTGACCGGCGCCTATACCAAAAACGGAATACTTCCTGTTGCTAGGAGTTGTCGGATCAGTGCACTAGTACTTACTTATTTATAACGTCAAGAACGCAAGGAACAGAAAGTGTTGTGTATGTTGAGGTAATGGGGTGGCACAAGGGTGGCACATGCAAAGCTAATCTCAGATGGTGCCACCATCGCTGGTGCTTGTCATTAATGTTTATTTTGAGTTTATAAACTTTGATCGTGAATGAAACACAGCATTTTCTGATCTCCTGATTTCCCAGGAGATTTTCGTTTTTCGTTTGTTAATTTCTGATATTCAAATCATAAATTTTAATTGAAAAATTATGCAAGTACAATAATATGTGTGAAAAAGAACTTAACTTAGTCCACCGACAGATCCAATAGGAAATATGCATGTTTTTTTTATTGACTCGCAAAAGAGCTGATTCGCAAAAAACAACTCATCGGAAATAAAATTTAAATATGTACACGAATAACGAAGTTATAAACATTTTAGTTTCATATTAGACTAAACACTAAACTACACACACACTAGCGGCACTAAACTAGCTAACGACGTCTAAATCCACGATTCCAAACAAATTTTATACTAGCACGCGTTTTGCTGGAAAGGGACAGATGACTCCGTCCCAAATACTTTGAACGCTTATGATGATGATGATGTTACAAAATAAATTACATTTCTTTCTTCTTTCTTTCTTTCTTATATTTCAGGACATTACCAAACGATTTCAATTATTGTTTCGATGTAAACATTAGATTCAGTTAAACTCTCGACTTATCCTTTTAATTTTAATAATCAAAACACATGCATATCTCTATTATAAATACATTATAATAACTTTTAAAAAACCATTATAATATATTACAAAAACGATTTATTGTTTCACATCATCACATCAACAGCCGGAAGACGTCCACTGCTGGACGAAGGCCTCTCCCTTAAAGGGAGGTGTTGCCATAATCCCCACGCTTGGCAGGCGGCTTGGGGATCGCAGAATGGTTACCACCGTTAACTGAGAGGACGCTGCTGCCCGTCCTCCGGTGGTTCTGGATGCAGTTTTAGGACATACCCAGGTCCTATGGATTTATTGTTTATTTTCTAAATATTATATAAAATTTGACAGCAAAACATACATACATGGCCTTTACGTCTATTACAGACGATTTAAACAGTGTGTGAAGGGTGACACTTTTTTTCTTGGCTGAATAAACCAACGAGAGCGGCATAGTCGTCCACAACGTAAACAGCTATGTGTCGCGACAGAGAGAGCTAGATCCTCCAAGGTCGCGACAGATGGATTGATGTTGCTGTCGTGCCGTTTTGCTCGCTATACGGCGAGCTTGTCGAACCAGGCTCTAACGTGAAGCTTCTGACCGTCCTTAATACGGTTCCTCCAATTCCAGCAAAACAACACCAGCAATAATACGCCACCTAGTGGGATAAATAAGTTTGTTGTTTATTTCTCTCCTCCAGCCCTTTCGTCGACGACAGAACACTTGCGAGCCTACTCAGAGCCAAGACAAACATACTTTTCGTGTATTAGAGACATAAATACGCGGACATTTAAAGCTCCTAGTGACATCGTAAAGTTTTATATGTGTGTGTCACTCGAGAATACGTTAAAGCGTCTCCAAAAATCTACGGTTTTCGTTCGGGATTTATGTCACAGTCTGTCTTGGTGTTATGTAGTAAGAAAGGGTTGATTTTATTACTGTATCTGAATCTGCTTTTGGGGGTAAGCTCGTAAAGTAATGGTAACCTACTTGGAGAACGTTCGCCTTACAACCGTGAGGTTATAGGGTTTATTCACCTGGGTGATTTCACCCAGGTGAACAAAGTGGAAATTAAAGTCTCTTCGTTTCACCTCGGACTCATTGCACCTGGGTCACCTGGGTGATTTGTTTCGACATTATTGATGGCCTTTGTTCACCTTGGAATTAAATCATCCAAATGAACAGGGGCAACTTTATTATTATTCTTGTGAACAATAAAAAAAGTCCCACATAAAACATGTATAAAACTTTTAAATTTATTCCACATGGGTGAAATCACCCGGGTGAACAAAGTGGAATAAATTGGTTATAGAACCAATGCGTTCCGAATTTACTAAATAATATTATAAAATATGATGAAAGTCGGGAAAATATATTGAGAGATAAATTCAATGTACACGCTCGCAAAGAGATCTGACATTTATTATCTCAGGGTGTCGAGCGCAGTGCAATGGGATGCAGGATTTTGTTCGCAAGTTTACAATACTGGCACTGACACTGTTATGGGCAGGCGGATGCTTATCACCTCTGTTTCTTTGATCGAAGATCGAATATATTTCTATGTTTTTAAAGCTTAAACAGGAAGAAAAATTATGACCTCCGGCAGGACTCGAACCTGCATACGAGCAGGCTCTATGGGTTTCCGTCCCAAGTGCTTTGTCAGTTAAGCTACAGAAGTCTCTAACTTAGATGCCAAAAAAAATAAAAAAATACATTAATTTATTGTTGAAGCTTTAAAAACATAGAAATACCATAAGTGTGGAATCACTTCATACAAAAATATTCGAATATATTTATTCAATTAACTAATTTTATTATAATAATATACGGATAATTATTAACTACTTCCTGTTAAAGTTTACTGAAAGTAATTTGATTTATATGGCCGCTGAAATGCGATGACTCGTCACTCGCCAAGTGTTAGCAATGGTGCCAACTACAGGACGATAGTGGGTAGGAGGCTAGAAGACAAGAACCACATTCTGTTAGCGTTAACGCCTGCGGAAAGATAAAATTGTATGAAACTGTACATGTAAATTGTACATTAGCTTGAGAAATGTCACGTGACTGCTAATGTCATTTTCATACAATTTTATCTTTCCGGAGGCATTAACGCTAACAGAAAGTGGTTCTTGTCTAGACCCCCAGTTCTTAGAGCGGTGTGGCCTGCCCATTGCCACTTCAACTTGCAAACCCTGCGAGCTTTGTCGGTTACTTTGGTTCTTTGGCGAATATCCTCGTTCTGGATATTTATTGCGCAAAGAAACTGTATCTGCGAGTAATAGCCATAAAATGTATTTCCCATAAACAACCCATATAAATCAATAGCAACAAGCATTTCATTAAGCGTTGCCAAAAAACTTGGAAAACAGTAATTTTTCTTCTCAAGATATAAGCTAGCGAGTGATTACGTCACTTCCTGTATACGACTTAGTACGAAACAAGATTACAAACTCATTTCGGAACGTCGGGTGAGCGGAGCTAGGACGAAGTTTCGGGGGCTCAGGGTCACAAAAAGCTGGCACAAAATATAACCGGGCCAATATGAGATTGTTTGCCAAACTTTTACGTTAGGCCGTAAAAACTTTCTATCATCTCGTTTTATCATTTTCAGTTTATTATAATCAGAAAAGTAAAATGCTGCATTTATCGAATATTAAATGCATATTATAACATTGAAAGATTAAATAAATTAAGATAAAATGGTTTCCATCATCATCATAGTAAGCCTATCATTGTCTACATTAACCATTGAGCTAATATCTAAAGGGGTCTCCCTTGTTTCGTAAACAACGTTTCCTATAATTTCACTTGATATAATTTCAGTTCATATAAAATTAGTTCGCATAATTCATTTCACCTATTTATTTACCATAATATTATTTTGCATAATCATTCATTTTATATTAATTCATTTCACATAACTGTTCACTTTGAATAATATTGTTAGATCGAACATTCATTAAAAATCTGTTAATTCTAACTAATGGGTAGGTGGCGAAGGGTGAAAATTCAGTAAAGGGAAGCCGAAGCAAAAAAAACTTAGGTACCTACCATCGTACCGAAAGCAATAGAAAAAACCGAAACCACCTTCTCCGTAGGTGCTTAAAAGCACCATCGCGTAAAAATCGGCGGGTCAGTGTTGGTGATTATGGCGCGCTATCACATTGTCACATTCACGTTAAAACAACAACAACACGAAACAAACAGACAAAAAGAACTCAACAATTACCGATCAAAACACGACCATAACTATAATTGTACTTGAAAACCGTATGAACATTAATTTATAGCAGAGAAATATACTAGATTTATAGTTTATAGATAGCTCGAAACTCACTTCTATCTACGTAAACATGTAATGAATAGGTATCATAAGTCGAAAATCACCGAGTTATCCCGCGTGTGTGAGCGAGCACGAACGATACAAAAATTCAAAATACGGACGGGGAGACGAAGTGGTTTTAAATAAAAATACAAACTAAACGTTCTGACGCATGTCGCCTTTCCCAGTTCTGTCACTGGAAGAGACTCCGGGTGGGCTCCCGCCAGAAGCCCTAGCGGTCGCCCCTGAGTTTCTCTTCGCCACACTCGGCCTTCTTTACGCTACGGAGGTTGCCGGCTCGCTTCGTCCGCCCTTCGCTCCACTCGGCCTCGTATAGCTCCCTCCTATGAGGACTTCTGGGTCCCGCGCTTTTTATATACACTCTAGGAGTAGAGACCACAAGCCTAGGTGGAGTCATGGTGCTCTGATTCGGATCTGTCAGCCATTTCGAACCTAACCAACTAAAGTCGATAAAAATATTATTTATATATTTTTCACTGAGTTTACACTGAGAAAACAGGGCCATTAACCCCGTAGTACTGAGTACATCCACGCAACGCAGAATATTTACTGTCTTCGTTTCTGTTAGATTAAATGAGACTTGACTGGATCGGAATGAGCAATTTTACATTTATGGGATAAGCAATTTCGTCAGCGGTGTTTTTTTCGTACTGCTGTTTTTATGCTAGAACAACAAAACGATGAATACTTTTACTGGAACGAACAGTTTTAATAACAGATCCGCTCTAAAGTGCTTCATGAGTTCTTGAGGTTCGCGAATAGATTCTATAACACAAACTAATTATAATAATAAAATATATACCACTTAATGTTAGTCTTCCATTTGCCAAAAAAAAACAGCAGCGCGAGTACCTTTCTTGACGATTGTTATATTTGATATTTAAATCGGTAACATTCGATATAAATCGGTAGGAATATTCTCAAATTCGTCTAAATAAATCCGCTATACCGACACGTCAAATTAAGCGACATAGAACGTTTTTTCTTTTTGTGGATCGTTATATTTGATATCTATCTCGTATATTTGACACTTAAATCGGTAAAATTTGATAAAAATCGATATTTTCTTAAAATCGTATAAATAAATCTGCTATATCGATACGTCAAATTTAGCGACATAGAACGGTACTCGAATTGCTGATTCCTGAGTGATATTCGTTTATTAGCTGATTTAGCAAATGTATTATTTAATTGAGAGCATGTACTTTCAGATTAGCCCCATAGAAATTAAAATTAAGCTAACTGATAAAATTATATGTCATCCGAGTAAACGAAATCGTTGATTTTTTTATATTTTTTGATTGATCTATAGTATTACATAATGCACGATTTTTTTGTCAGGCAGTAAAAAAAAGAAGGTCATTGGTCATTGTAAATGGCTCTGACTCTGCGCAGACCAAACGTGCCAGTCAATGTCAAGTTTTTTATTTCTGTTGATTTCCTATGCCACCTATCAAAAATAATATGCTGTTTTTGACTGGCATGTTTAGTTTGCGCTATCTGTCAAGTTGAAGGAAACTACTTTTTTTAAATTCATGTTTGGTTACTGAGAAATTTACTAGTTTGTTTTTATTAGATAAAATGTCGTATCCCCGTTTTTAAAAAACGTAAACTTGGATACTTGAGAATTGGCATAATGCACAAACGTGCTGTGGCCATAGCACAAAGGAAAAAAAACGCGCATTATTATTGTTATTGTACAACTTCACTCGCAGCGATGATCTTAGAAAAAACCTACGTACGATTTACAGCACCATCTAATTCATAAACAGTTAGCCAAATTGCTTTTAATCCATTCCCGGTACTGACGATGTACGGAAAACTTTGCTTTTGACATGAGCGTAATAAGCGAAATTGAAAACTTTACCGGATTCCTCAAAAGCGTAATGAGCGAATCTGAAAACTTGGTCGGATTTGGCGGAACGCAAATTGAGCTAATTTCTGAAGTTTAAGTGCACCTGCCGATAATCTAATGCATAGTTTGGAAATAGAAGTTCTGTCAGAAATTCTATTCAATTGGGTCTTTGTAGTTAGACTAAGTAGTTTTATTTTAAATATATAATCAAGTGAGGAGACGAGCTACACGTTCGCCTGGTGGTAAGCGTCACGTCTGCCACTAACATTAGCAGTGCCGAATAGGCTAGATGACTGGTTTTTTTTAATTGTCCTATTAAAATGTGGTCCATAAATATAGCTGATTAATGGAAAGAAAATGAAAATCTGATCAATAATAAGCAACTTATAAGCATTTTAATATTATGCTAAACAGAGAGGCGAAACAGCAAATCACGTCACTTCTCTGTACGTTTTGTTTGTATTTGTAAGTAAGGCGTGACGCAGAGAAATTTTATTTCTCTGGCGTGACGTAATTTTTTGTTTTGTGGGAAAGGGCAGAGTTGTCTCTAACAAAAACTTTAAACGCTCATATATCAGAACATTATTAACCGATTGAAATTATTTTTTCAATAATATACCCAGTAATTTCTCTGGTAATATTGCCCTTCAAACCGGATCACAGTAATGCTTGCACGCTACTGCTTGGCGGTTGAATAACTAGCAAAGGTACTTCCCCAGCCGGACTCTGCAGTAGAGTTCTACGTTCTACCACTACAAAAGTTATTAGCGGCATTTATTTGGGAAATTTTGTCATAAATACATGTCTTATCTAAAATACAGTCATTGTTATTTAAGACACATATCTCGTAAATAATCATACAGCAACCAATTTTAAATCTTTCTTTTTAACTGACCAAGCGAAGCAAAACTCTCTAATTATGACACGTTAAATTTAATTTTTGGTCCCGTATTCTTTGTTCTTTGACTCTATAACAACAGTCGTCAAGCTATGTCAGAGACATTTTTGTTTTATTTATACGGGAATACTCACGTTTAATTAAATCGGATACTCCGACTATAGTTTCGATCACATCCGGTGACCTTTTTCAAAGAGTGAAAACAGAGCCCGACGCGCGTGCAGCTGCGTCCTGCTTAGCACAAACGTGATAAGCGTGATAAAATTAGCTGCTTTAATTAAACGTGAGTATTCCCGTATAAATAAAACAAAAATGTGTCAAAACCACGACAGTTTTCTATGTCAGAGACTTCGGACGGCACAATAATTCTGACACTAGGCCCTGCAAGTCAGCTTATACGAACTTTATAGTACTTTTACGAAAATTATACTTTTTTACCATTTTTACGTTTTTACATCAAATTTAATGACAATCACTATAATCTATGTACAATGTGTTTTAGATAGTTTATGTGCTCAGATAATAAGAATAGTCACATCATCACTTCAAACTGGTTGTCATCGCTTAACAAAAGGGGAATTTAAACTCGGAATATCTAGTATTGTTCTCTATTGTGCGGAGCACTATCAACTGAAATCCGAGAGCAAAATATCACTAGAGCGGAAAGTTTTGAATGAAATATAACTGTGTCTAGCACTGCACAATTCTAGCAGTTTCACTTGTTTGATTAGTTTTGTGAACAGTATTGGAGACATCATTACTTCAAACTTTGAACATATTTTTCACTCTTTGAAAAAAGTCACCGTTATATGATCGAAATTATAGTCAGAGTATCCGATTTAATTAAACGTGAGTTTCCAGTTTCGCATTCGGCGAGGCTCTGGAAGCGATTATGCAGTTCGAGTTTAAAGTTTTCGGGGTTCTGGATTTGGGCAGGGCCAGGACGGAGCGTAGACTTCACCAGACGTGACCTTTCAAGCTTGACATTGATATTCAATGTGCCTCGGACAATACGGCGATCGCTACCGGTTTTCACCTTGCTGATCACGGAGACATCATTGAATAATCGCTTCTTGGTCGTCATGATGAAGTCAATCTCATTTCTGGTTGAACCATCGGGGCTTATCCACGTCCACTTCCTGTAAGGTTGCTTCTCGACGAAGGAGTTCATCATAAAGAGTCCCTCCTTCTCCATGAAGTCGACCATCCGCTGACCCCTCTGGTTCCGCTGTCCATATCCTTGCAATCCTACTGTCAACTCGTCGACATTCCGTGAGCTCACCTTCCTTTAAAATCCCCCATAACAACGGTGAATTAAGTTTCGGAGACATGTATTAAATAAAACACAATAGGTAGAGACTTATTTAGTATTGGTAAGTAAACTTAAACTTAGTGAGGACCTGGGTAGGTATGTCCTTAAATCGCAACCAGACCCACCGAAGGACGCGCAGCAGCATCGTCGTCTTGGTTAACGGTGGTGAGCATTTTGCGATCCCCAAGCCGCCTGCCAAGTGTGGGGATTATGGCAACACCCCTCTTTTGGGAGGCCTTCGTCCAGCAGTGGGTGTCTTATGGCTGACGACGAAGTAAACTTTCTTTTGCTGTTTATATAAACATTTATGTTATGGTTACACGGATATTTATGTGTGGTAGACCCAGGACAGTTATTTTTTTAAAATATTTTATTTATTTATACAGGGTTTTAATACAATGTCACCCTTATAACTAAACAGTTATTTGAACATTTAAATCAATTGAGATCTTTCTTTGAGAGCTGCACGGTATACATCGTACAACCCTCTGGCATCTTGTGAGTCGGGCTCGGACAGAACGCTATTACAGCCACCCACTTGCCACAGTACATGCGCACGGTTAAACTGTTTACGGCGCATTTCTTCGTTCCAGGCACATTCCATTAAAATGTGGTAAACATCTTCAATCGAGCCACACCTGTACCTAGGAGAGTTGAAATAATTTTCACGTTTTACCCCATATATCGCAATCAGAACGGCAGATTTACATGAAACTAATGTCGCTTTGTAGCACTTTTATCGACTAATGGAATTCGTACTGGAAAAGTCTCTAAGCATTATAATTATCTTTAAAAACTATATTAAATTACAACTAGTCATTTTGTTTCAAGTCTCCTCGTACCGAGGTAAGTTAAACCAGTTACCTAGGAGAGATGAAACGCCTCAGAATTGGTACTAAATAGGGTAATTAATTATGTTACATCATCATTAATTGATAGCCATAAGATGTCCACTAGTGGACGAAGGCCTCCCCCGTTAATAGGGAGGGGTTGCCATAATCCCCACGCTTGGCAGGCGGTTTGGAAATCGCAGAGTGGGATGCGCAGTTAATCGCACCGTTAACCAAGAGGACGCTGCTGCCCGTCCTCCGGTGGTTCTGGATGCAGTTTTAGGACATACCCAGGTCCGATGATTAATTAATGATGTTAAATACAGTTTTATTAAGAAAAACTTAAATTATATATTAGGAAAAACAACAGAAATATTAATTAAGCAACGCAGAACATACATAAAAAAAATTTGGTAGTCTATTCTGACAAACAATTATTATGGCAAATATATGAAAGATGTCCACCAGAGTGCATGCTTCGTGCGCCCATGCTTTGCATTGCATTGTACCCACTTTTCATTTGACTTGCGGTTGGATTAGGTACAGTTCCATACAGCATTCGCAAAAACAGTCTTCTTCATCTTCACTTTCTTCATAAATAGGAGAGTTGAAACAGCTTGTTTCAACTCTCCTAGGTT
This sequence comes from Erannis defoliaria, assembly GCA_905404285.2. Taxonomy (NCBI): domain Eukaryota; kingdom Metazoa; phylum Arthropoda; class Insecta; order Lepidoptera; family Geometridae; genus Erannis; species Erannis defoliaria. The sequence continues at coordinate 1,743,644 of FR990090.1, read as the reverse complement.
CCAAAAATACGGTGCTGCTTGATTCGGAACTCTATAATGATAAAATGCAATGCAAACCAAGAAAATGTATTCAACAAATAGAATGCTGAATTAGTAAGCTTTCAAATAATGTTTGTTATATACCATTAAACATGTAAACAAGGATAAAAAATACGGCAATAACTTACTTTTGGTAGTACTTTTAGCACGACTTTCGTTGTGTCACCGCCTCTTTCGCAAGAGAACCGGAGCCCACTTACAGGGGCCGCACATTAATTGAAAGCCAAAATGGCGGTGTTACCAGCTCTCCAAAGTACATAGACACCGAAAAATTTACGCTGTTTCAACTTACCTCTGTTTCAACTCTCCTAGGTTTCTCCTACAAATGTGGATTATGTCATTTTTTTTAAGTAGTAGGTATCTATGGCAGGGGTTCTTCTATTTTAGTTATCAAAAAAGTTTTCCGCTGGGCAGCAGGCCGCTAGTTTGCAAAGATTAAAAGTACCTACTGTTTTTTGGTTTGAAGCGCAATTTTACCACAAAAATTTAGTTGGGCATGAAGAGATTTGACATTGAATATCTTAGGGTGCCGAGCGCAGTGCAGTGCGGCACGAGATTGCATTCATCGTCAGCCATAAAACGTCCACTGTTGGACGCAGGCCTCCCCCTTAATAGAGGGGTGTTGCCATAATCCCCACACTTGGCTGGCAGCTTGAGAATCGCTGCTGCCCATCCCCCGGTTTGTCTGATTGCAGTTTAAGTACATACCCAGGTCCAGGATTGCATTCGCAAGTTTTCAAAATCTGCCACTGCTACTGGGCAGGCGTGATGCTTACCACCAGGCAAACGTCTCGCTCGCCTCATCACTCAATTGCACAAAAACTTTTAGACTACTCACCTAGGGAGCAAGAGTAAAGAATGAAACACGTCTTTTATGTATATAATCTCCCGAGGCGAAGCCGAGTGTGACAAACATGAGATCTGAGGCTTCTTTACTTGCTCCCGTGGTGTGTATACGATTTTAAGTGCCGCTGCGTGGAGGAAGTGGTTGCTTTCACTTCGTAGCGGAGCTAAAGTAACCACTTGCATCTCGCAGGCACGTAAAATGTGTTTGTGTTTGAGTCTGCAGCTGTAGCTTATGAAACAACAGGGCTAATGAGACTCGCCATCGAACTTACTCATGTTTCGAAGTAATGAGCGCCAGTGTAGAGATGCCCTAGGCCCGTACTATGACATCTAAAAACCATCATAGTTAGGATTAGCGGCCGACCCGTGACTGTGAATTTTATCGCCCCGCATTAAGGTTCGTGGTCGCACAGCGTCGTAGGCTGAACCTAAAGAGAATGGTTTTAACGTGTCGCAGTACGTCACTGTTTAATTATACTCAGTTCTGGTTACCACTGCAATGATCATGGACCAGCGATATCATTTTCCAGCAGGAGAGCTTCCCGTTCATCTTATTCTTCAATACCATAATAGTAGATTACTCACCTAGGGAGCAAAATTAAAGAATGTCTAAGATCACATTATATGAAATCTTTACTAGCTCCGTGGTGTGTATACAATTTTACGTGCCGCTGCGGGGAGTAAGTGTTTCCTTTCGCTCCGCGTAGCGGGGCTAAAATAGCCACTTTAGCCCCGCAGCCAAGTAAATATCTTTATTATGATTAGTGTAACTTGGATAGACTTATCTCAAAAACTAATTAATATCTGAGTAAATTGTTGTTTGTGTAAAAGTTCCCCATAATCAACCACTTCAATTATACTGAAACACGTCAAATGTGATCAACTTAATAATACAGGTGGTAAAATAATTGAATTAAACAATACTCTACGTGTAACCAGTTTGGTTCAGGATAATACTACAATGGCTCCATCCCAACTTAACAAGCAATTTTGGTCTCACAGAACAAAGTCAATCGATTCCCAGTAATTGTTAGTCAAGTACGATTTACCGCGCCAATGACAATAAATGCGCTGAATGGTCCTATTTAGCGATGTAAATATATTTCCTCGTTGACGCGTCGTATTTTGTAAAGCGCTTGTTTCGCTTGATGCGCTCATTTTGCTGGAAGCGCTCTTCGCTTCATTTGCTTTTTAGCATGTATAGATTGCTCGTTTTTCGCTCATTTCGCTCGTTTGGCTCGATTTGCTCATTCGTGGGTATCGGTTACTATCTTTTTGTAACTATCGCTCGTTGTCGCAGTTTTGTTTTAGTTTCGCAATTTGCTAGAATGCGGTGAATAGATAGCTGCTGCTCTATGATATTTTACAAACTCTATGTTACTTGTTTGGTATTTAATTCATACAATTTTGATTAATTATGTCGTATTATGGGCATATTGAAATATTATGATAAACCTACCATACTATGAAACGATATTATGATGATATAACATCATAATATTTACATATTATGATCGAATCAGGCGTTACGTTACTATATAATATTTTATAACTATGATATTATGATGATGTAACTATCATTATCATCGTATCAGGCGTTAGATTACTCTATAATATTTTATTAAGGCTTTAAAATTATTATATACAATCTTGGATAAGCTAGGCTGATGACTTTAATTAATCAGCGGCTTGGGTAATGTAGATTCAGAATTAGATAATTTATAGGTTTTTTCCGTTCATGGTGGTAAGAAAAGTAAGTAGGTATACCTACCCAAGACAAACGTAAGCCAAAAAAAAACAAAAACAAAGTTGCTTCAAAATCCAGACTTCTGAATTTTGATATAAACAAGTTTAGTATAATAATAATATATAATTATGATATAAACAAGTTTTAGTAACTAAAAAAAAAATATTTTTGGCTATGCCTTATGTATTATGAATGAAAACTTGTTTTTATCTAAATTTTGTATACAAATAAAAATAGTTTATTGATAACACCAAAGTTACAAGTCAAATTTCATTAAGTATGTCACAAAAAAATAATCACTTACTAAAATGAAATAATAATTATAAAAATACGTTAATAATCTCTTATTTATTTTAAAATAAGCTTCAATGTCATAAAACAAATTCTCTTGTAACTGAGCTTGGTTTTGTAGCACCCGGTGGAAGGAGCATCCCGAATGGAAGCTGGTATACGGTTGTAGATCGCGGGCCCTAAAATATACACTGACCTCTCCGACTTGACGAGACGGTGCGACGGGGTTATCAGTTGGTCTTTCTTTTTATTGCTTCGTAAATCTTACGTGCTGTGAACGCCCCTACGTTGGAACGTTTCTAGGTTTACATGGGTGAAAAGGGCTATCTGGTAAATAAACTCGCATGGCAAGGGCAGTATCTAAAGTTCCCTAAATAGCTCTACGCATGATACGTAGGTATATAGGTACCTATTCAATTTTTCATTTGCATTCAAAAATATTGCTGCATCATACAAATCGTCAGTCACGTCGCTTAATTGCGATTTTTACAATAAAACAAACGCAAAAATACCTAAACAATCTGCACAAACGTTTTCCATTCGGATCTGAACTGGGGAACTGAATAGATACCCATTACAAACAATTAATCTTTCCGCTTTGTTGGAAAAACGCTGGCGTGAGATAAATGCCCTTTTATAAGGAATATCAAAATGATTTTAGGACTGACCTATTTTATTTACGGGATACGCGTTGGAAAGGTTCTTTTATGACTGCGCGTTTTTCACTACAACTGAAGTAGCGCTCGTGGCGTAGCTTGTCTAGGTGATTCTAAACGATCACCGATGTTAAGCAACGGACGGTCCGGTCAGTCTTCGGATGGGTGACCGTGAGTGGCATTTATTTCTGAGCGCTACCGTGGATCGGATGACACGTTAAATTGTTGGTCCCGGTTGTTTGTTGTACTTTCTATAACAATAACCGTCAACCATGTCAGAGGCCTTCGGGCGGCACATTAACTCTGACACTAGGGCTGGCCACTCAGCCTATACGAACTTACTTACTTACTACAACTGAACAACTAGTATGAGGTTTTGGCGCCAAAGTGACCAAAATTATATCGCCTATTTTGACAGCTATTTATAACCTGTTTTCTAAGTTATTAACTGCGATAATAGGAACATTATGTCATCCTCGACTCTTATAGCTTGGGTTCTCTAAGCTCCTCTTTCGATAGCATGCCCATTACATATTTTTAGGATACAATGATATTAAATTATGTAATTATTGCGTGGGGATTATGGCAACAGCCCTCTATTGGGAGGCCTTAAGGCCCCACCCTGAGCCAATGTCCTTGCGGATTCGGGCGGAGCTAGTTACTTCTCGCCGCGCCTCACCGTGCCTCACCGTGCCTCCCGCACCAAAACATCGCAACGTGCGGCCCAAGCCAGGGCGCCCAGCACTAGACGTCTTATGGCTGATGACGATGTAATTATTGAATAATCTTTTTAACGTAATAACGGTTTTAACATTAAGACGTATTTAAATAATGTAGTAAATGTTTTCAACTGACTTCAAAGAAAGAGGAAGAAAGAAGGAAGGGAGGGAGGTTCTCAATTCGACTGTGTGCTTTGTTGTATGTTTGTTACTCAATTACTCCGCCAATTAATAAATGACTTTGATAAAAAAGAAATTTGGTAGCTTTAAAAGCGGTCCCATTTAAATTTTATCGATATCGATTCAGTAGTTTGGCTTTCAAATCAAAATTACTGGAATACCTAAATCAAAACTACTGGAAAATATGAAGATTGCGCTGGTGCAATCGCTGCAGCTCCTTATTCTAGACTACGCTGATGTCTGTTATCTGGATCTCACACGAGATCAATTTAACAAACTTGAGCGCCTTCAAAACTTCTGCATAAGGTTTATATTTGGTTCACGCAAGTATGGCCGTATCTCTCAGTTTCGCGCTAAGCTCAAGTGGCTCCCCATTCGCCTTCGTAGAAATGCTCACATTCTATTCCTTTTCTACACATTTTTTTTAAACCTTCCACTCCAGGCTATCTATCACAGTGTTAAGTTGTACTCTGCTGGAAGAGATTGAAGTGAGCTTTAATTTGTTAGGTACTTTATAAATATCTATCTCTACGTTCGTTATTGTATCATTTGTCATGTGTGTTTGCAATAAATTTGTACTGTTATTATGTATATTTTTCATATATATATATATAAAAGTAAATGTATAAATATGTAGATTATATTTATATTTTAATAATTTAATAGTGTTTGTAGCATCTCCCGTCTTTATTCATGTGTATATTCGTGTATATGTGGAATTCTCTTCCGGTCGTTGTCAGGCAATCGCAGTCACTGAATATTTTCAAACGTCATGTGAAGGAACACTATCTATCACAGTGTTAAGTTGTACTCTGCTGGAAGGGATTGAAGTGAGCTTTAATTTGTTAGGTACTTTATAAATATCTATCTCTACGTTCGTTATTGCATCATTTGTCATGTGTGTTTGCAATAAATTGTATATTTTCATGTATCTATTTGTATTGTGTATTATGTATTACTTATTTATTTAGGTAGTAAGTTTATATATATATATAAGTAAATGTGTATATGTAGGTATATATAAATACGAGGGCTACACTAAAAGTATCGGGAATGGAATATTTCCACTGTTTCTGTCATATTAAAATCTTTTTAATTGAAAACTCCTTGGTTTTAAAAATCGAATACCATTTATTAATTAAAAAAAATATTCTCGGTCTTGTCACAAGGTTTTGTCAAACTTGTTTAGTCGTTGAGAAAATGGAATTGACTCGAGAAAATTCAAGAGCGATGATTTATTATGACTTTCGAAGTGGTTTAACACAAAAACAGTGTGTTGACCGGATGATTTCTGCATTTGGTGATAAAGCCCCATCCAAAACCACAATTTATCGCTGGTTTGCTGAATTTCAACGTGGACGTGTCAAGCTCAGTGATGATCCCCGTCAAGGTCGTCCAAAAACTGCAGTCACCCAAGAAAACGTTGATGCTGTGCGTAAGCTGATTGAGGAAGATCGACATGTGACATACCGCGAAATTCAGGCAACTTTAGACATTGGCATGAGTCAAATACAAATAATCTTGCATGAAAAATTAGGTGTAAAAAAGTTGTTTTCCCGATGGATACCGCATTCGCTCTGTGAAGAGCAAAAAGCGGCTCGCGTTACTTGGTGCGTCAGAACTCTCGAAAGATTACACGCAGGATCCTCAAATGCTGTATACAACATCGTATCAGGTGACGAATCCTGGATATACGCGTACGAACCCGAAACAAAAAACCAGTCACGAGTTTGGGTGTTCGAAAATGAGTTAAAGTCAACAAAAATTGTTCGTTCACGGAGTGTTGCAAAAAAAATGGTGGCCACGTTTGTCTCCAAAACCGGCCATGTTACGACTATTCCTCTTGAGGGACAAAGAACGGTTAATGCAGAATGGTATGCTAGCATTTGTTTGCCACAGGTCGTTTCTGAACTCCGTAAAGAGAACTGCAACCGCCGCATCATCCTCCATCACGACAATGCGAGTTCTCACACCGCGCACAGAACAAAAGAGTTTTTAGAGCAAGAAAACATAGAATTATTGGACCATCCGCCGTACAGCCCCGACCTAAGCCCTAATGATTTCTATACTTTCCCTAAAATAAAGAATAAATTGCGTGGACAGAGATTTTCATCACCTGAAGAAGCTGTGGACGCCTACAAAACGGCCATTTTGGAGACCCCAACTTCCGAATGGAATGGTTGCTTCAATGATGGGTTCCATCGTATGGAAAAATGTGTCAAATTTTGCGGAGAATACTTCGAAAAGCAATAAATATATTTTTAAATAGTAATGTTGTGTCACTTCCTTGATTCCCGAAATTTTCAGTGCCGCCCTCGTATGTAGATTATATTTATAATTTAAAAGTGTTTGTAGCATCTCCCGTCTTTTTTCATGTGTATATTCTTATTTATGGTTGCCTGGAAGAGATCGCTTTTAGCGATAAGGCCGCCAATTGTGGCACTAGCTCATAAGGTTCTATATCTTTTTCTATTGTATTTTTTTGGTGTGCACAATAAAGAGTTTCTATCTATCTATCTATCTATCTATATTCTTGCTTACGGTTGTCTGGAAGAGATCGCTTTTAGCGATAAGGCCGCCAATTGTGGCACTAGCTCATAAGGTTCTATATCTTTTTCTATTGTATTTTTTTGGTGTGCACAATAAAGAGTTTCTATCTATCTATCTATCTATCTAAGATGTCGTCCAGGTAGTCGAAATTGAAACCGGTTGTAATATTTTTTTTAAAGAGTATTATTTGGTAGGTAGGCATTCTTCAGAGGTCCCATACACATTTTATCGGAATCGGTCCAGTAGTTAGGTTTTTAAATTAAAATAACTGGAAAAAGATCTCATCCAGGTAGCCGAAATTGAAGTCGGTTGTTTGTTTTCTTTTTAATACTTCTTGTTACTCCTTCACGCTGAAACGACTGAACGGATTTGGATGAAATTCGTTTGGTTTTTTTTTTTGTGTTTTTTTTATTTTTTTTGCCTACCTTGGAATATTACATAGGCTACCTTTATCCCAAAAATTGCGGGAGAAACCGCGGGGCGCAGCTAGTAAATGATAATTTAATCACATTCAGACTTAGATCAAAAATTCACCACTTTTTTTTATTAATGTCTAAATGTTTATGGGGTCATTGTACTCATCATTATGTTCAACTTTTCCTATGGGACCAACACTGAAATTCACTATATTTATAATTTGCCCTTCATCATCATCATCATCATCATCATCTTCGTCAGAAGTCGTACACTGCTGGAGGCTGCCACTGCTGCACTGCTGCTCATTAGGGGGAGGTGTTAGCAAAATCCATTTGCCCTTACTAAAAAAAAATTAATCGTGTTAAAAATTTACTTTGTGATTTCTTCACGCTGAAAAGACCAAATGGATTCGAGTGGAACTCGAAACTAAGATATGCTAATACTTTGGATTAACACATAAACCGCTTTTCATTCCGGGAAAAAAGCATTTGGATTATTTTGGGTAGCGGGTGAAATAGAGGACCAGAATAAACGCTCTTAAAATAATACTCTAGAAAAATTTGCAGAATTACAAAAAAACACTTACTTTTTTTTTCTTAGTTATTGGCATCCCACGTTGTGCATTCTGCCAGTGTCGAGTTTTTATAGTTTAATCAAGTCAAATATATCATGAAATCACAGTTAGTCAAACGAAATTAGTCATAGTCGAGTCCAAGTCATGCCCTAGTAAGCTGTGGCGACTTTACTATAAGTTTCTACGGAGTTCAATCGCGTGTCACTCTGAGATATAAATATCCAATCTCTATCAAAACAAAATGTGTTATATTATAATTACACAGAGCCAAAGAGACAAACATTTTTGGTTTAGTCCGTTTTGGTAATCGCGTTTCGTAGTCAGCAACCTCTATGATAGAAGAATTTCAGGTTTTGTAAATTATTTTAAACAATTTTGATTGAAAAGCCGAGCGAGACGTTCATGCGAACGTCTGAACGGTGATTCCGTTTTTTTTTTAAATTATTTATAGGCTTTTTTTTCTTAGTTGTTGATTTCGCACGTTATGCATTCTGCCAGTGTCAAGTTTATGAATTGTCAAGTTTCTTTTGTTAAAATCAAGTCAAATATGTCAATTTTTTTTTTACTATGTACCTAATTTAAGCAAATATGTACTTCTCTATGTGGTTGGTAATAAAAACTATTCTATTCTAAATCACAGTCAGTCACATGAAACTAGTCATAGTCGAGTCCAAGTCATTCCCTAGTAAAGTTGTGGCGACTTCACTATGAGCTTCTACGGAATTTTGAAAACAACACGAAAAGACATGTTTCACCACATTATATCACTTGCCCACATTCGTGGATGTAATTCAACACTCAATGAATAAAACACCATCATTTTTATCAGTAACTAGCTGATACCCGCTACTTCGTATGCGCAGATCTCGGCCTTCGGCCTCGCTAGTATGACCCGCTCCAGGAACACAAAATTTCATCCAAATCGGTCCAGCCATTTACTCACCGTTTAAACCTTCCCTGGACTACAACAAACATTTCAAAACCAAAATCAGCAAAATCGGCCCAGCCGTTCTCGAGTTTTAGCGAGACAAACGAACAGCAATTGATTTTTATATATATGTAGATTCGCAAAAAACACTAGTTTAAGAAAATAGTAGAATGCAACGATATGATTTTTCCGTGTTCCCGCCAAAACTCCCATTTATAGGCTTGCGTTTGACTGCCATCTCTCATCGTGAGTTCTCTTTTCGTTCGTTCAAAAAAATTGCTGCCGTTTTGGTAACAGTTTTTTTTTTTCGTTTATTTTCAGGAGTGACAGAGCTCAGCGATGACGGTGGAGGCCGGTAGAGGGCGGTGTCTGTGCGTAGTGGTGCTCCTCATCCACACCGTCAGAGGCGCCGGGGAAGGTACGTATTCTTTATTAAGAGTGAATTCGGTGAGCGATTCTCCATACCATTTGTGTCCTTCACTCCGACAAAGTGTATGGAACAGCTGATATTTTCGCAAATAAGCTAGATGACTAGACTCGTTTTTTTTATTGTCCTATTAAAATGTGGCCCATAAATATAGCTGATTAAAGAAAAGAAAATTAAAATCTGATTAAAAATAAGCAACTTATAAGCATTTTAATATCATACTAGACAGAGAGGAGAAACAGCAAATCGTGATGTCACTTCTCTGTACGCCATATAAATTATATTCTGACAAGTAAGGCGTGACGTCATTTTTTGTTTTGTGGGAAAGGGACAGAGTTGGCTCTACCAAAAACTAAACGCTGATATATCAGAACATTATTACCGATTTAAATTATTTTTTCAATAAACATACTATATTTACTTAAATTATCTATCAAAGCTATTGGTTTCAACGATTTAAACATCAGTCATCTACCCTTATTCATGGTTGACCGCATCCCTCCTGATCTGAAATTTTAAGTAGAACAATTTTCAACAGCGCAAAACGAGCAGTAAGCCTAGTTGTTAAGAGGGAATCCGGTGAGCGATTCTCCATACAAACGTATTTCCTTATTTTCTTCCTGGATAATGCCTCTAGAGCAATTATGTTTTTTTTATAAAGTCTAGTTCTACTGTAGACTTGTCTCTGTTATTTCTATTTTTCAGCAATAATTGCAAAAAAGTAATATAACCCGTTAAATTTCTTCATAGTAATTTTTGGAGCCTTATATTTACTTACCATTTAATTGCTGAAACAAGTAACATTTTCAAAAAAAAAACAACCGTCTTCAAATTTATATGGGACCACCACGGGAGTATATTATATTTTTTCAAATAAAAAAATAATTTTCAAAATCGGTCCACAATTGACGGAGAAATCGGTGAAAACACATTTAAAAAAACATACATACCCGTCGAACATAGAACCTCCTCCTATTTTGATGTCGGTTAAAAAGGAAATGACAGAGACACGTATACAGTACACCTAGACTACATGAAAAAAAAAACGATGCTTTAGAGGCATTCATCATCAGCCTGGAGACGTCCACTACTGAACGAAGGCCTCCTCCTTAGGCCGTCAAACTGTACATACTTGCCATTTGCATCCACCAGCATAGAGGCATTATTCAGGAAGAAAAAAAAACTCGCATTTCTACAGTCTTATCGGTTTGCTGCTACCATTATGTTACCAAGCCATTTTGCGATAAAATCCCTAGTGAATCTCTACATCCTTACCCAACTACATTTCTCTGAACATTGCGAACTACCGTGAGTTTAATAAATAAAAATAAATATTGGGGGGACATTTATTACACACAGCGCCATCTAGCCCCATACTAAGCAAAGCTTGTATTATAAAAACCAGATAGCTGATAGAATACTTATATACATATTTTTTTCGTAAATAAATACTTATAATACACACTACACCCAGACACAGAACAAACATCGATGTACGACACAAAAATTTTTGCCCTGGGTGAGGATCGAATCCACGCCCTACAGCTCTGAAGGCAGGCATGCTACCAACTGAGCTATCAGGCTGTCAGTTCAACAACCACTATGTTACTCGCAGTAACTCCACAGTAAATGAAAGAGACGGTAAACAAGAGCTCGTTTCCATCTATTTACTGTTTTTTCGTAACAGTTCATACAAACTTCGTGTTCGTCTGTTTGCGGTCTGCGCTTCGGTAGAATTTGTAAATGTTTTCACTTTTTTGTTTTAGTTAGAAACTTTATTTGTTTGTATGAACAATGTATTTTGTTTAATTTAAGGATTCCGTGCCTTAAAAGGAAAATGAACCCTTTGTTATTCCAGGATAAAGTCGTTGTCCGTCTCACTGTCTCTCTGTCGGTCTGTCAAGACCCTTTTACAGTACAATACGAATACAAATACAAATAGATTTATTTGACATAAATAAGTAGGTACAATATTAGGTTTGAACCCAGTGGCTTTAAACTAGTATTTAAGTACTGTATTTTAGAGCCAAATACAATACAATACAATACTGCTCACCCGAGCTTAAAGCGCCGTAATAGACATTTGGGTGATTTTAGGCTAAATACATATTCTGAATCTCCATTTCAAAATCTATAAATCAAATTATTATTTTGGAAAAACGAGATTAGAAGTATTTTTAAATATTTTTTTCAGAAACTGAAATAGCACAAATATGACAAATTAATTAAAAAATATACTGCGATTACCAGCTAAATTGCAGTAAATTACATACTGCTTCAGATTTCGTTGAGTTCCCTAGCTAAAGTGCAGTATTTCATCATATTTTGCAACACTTTAATTGGTAGTTTTATCTAGAACATTTAATAAAAAAGCATATTAAAGTTTATTATTATTCGACTCCATACAAGTAGATTATACTGCAAATGTTAAAAATAAATACCTTTTATTTGTATTCCTAATTAAAGTGCAGTATTAGTACAGTAAATACTGAAAATACTGCACTTTATTGACACCATAGAAAGGACATTACAAACATAATACACTACAGATAGGCACAAAAGGCGAGAGTGAGTGAGAGACAAAATGATTAATCGCATAATATACAACAAAATATATACATACAGTCGAATTAAGAACTTCTTTTTTTGTCGGTTGCAAAAAAACAAAGATTTGACGTTTCAGAAATTAATGCTCAAGTTTTTATAAAACTACACTCTAAGGGCCGCTTGCATAACGTATGGTCTTTAATTTTATTTAACTAAACACGTTTAGCTGCCTAAACACATTTTGCCTAAATGCATTTAGCGATGCCTTGCGTAAGACGCTTTCCGATGCTATTTAACTAATCGTTTTTAGCGCGTCCCATAAATGTCCACATGCGGTCCGTTCGACGCATTGAATGTTTTTTTCCGTCAAACCATCGTCAAGCACAGTCAAGCACTCACATTTTTGATTTGTTTACGTAGAACAGAATACATTTTAATTGTAAACTTCAAATAATGCCATGTGTTGACTGCTTTGTTGTTTTATTGTTTTTGTTAAGTTACCGTGAAGCCTTTGTTCCAGGAACTCAATGCTTTGTTCACTTGTATAGTAGTAAATTATTATAGGAATATTGAATAAAAAGTGCATGGTATTTTATTTAAATATGAGTAGTAATATAATTATATAGTACCTACCTAAATACATGACGTCTATTTTCAGTAGCAAAATCACTGTGGTATGAAATATGAAATTTATCTTCAAAAAAGTCGTCAAATAATCTTGACCTCAGAAATAAATGCCTTGGTGCAATGGTCTGGCTAAAAACATCTCTCACATCTCGTCATCATCTCAGAAATCCCACATATCCATTGTAGAATTTGTAGATGGTTTATATAGTAATATTTTTTTAAACAAAACATTGCAACTACACCGATACAGCACATCACAAATGATGTTTCTTTATTATTTACACGAAAATACAAAATAACCAAGAACAGCTGACCATTCAATATGGCGCTAAACACATTTAAATTTCGCTAAACGGTCATTCCGGAGTGTTTAATTTTGACAGTTCGCTAAACATGTTTAAGGGTTTATTTTTTGTTGTGCAAGATGCTAAACGTGATTAGTCACCTAAATGCATTTAAGTGGTCGGCTAAACGCATTTAAGGACTGTTACGCAAGCGGCCCTAAATCTACCGTCCAGTTTTTTTTTTTCTTAGTTTTTGACATCGCACGTTGTGCATTCTGCCAGTGTCACGTTAATGAATTTTCAAGTTTTTTACTAAAACCGAGTCAAATATGTCATGAAATCACAGTCAGTCACACGAAGTTAGTCATAGTCGAGTCCAAGTCATGCCCTAGTAAAGTTGTGGCGACTTTACTATGAGCTTCTACGGAGATTTGGAAACAACACGAAAAGACATGCTCTACCACATTATATCACTTGCCCACACTCGTGCACGTAATTCAACACTCAATGAATAAAACACCACCATTTTTAATCATTAATTTGCGAAAAAACACTAGTTTAAGAAAATAATAGACTGCAACGACATGATTTTTCCGTGTTCCCGCCAAAACCACTCCGTCTAGATTGTATACCATGACCTCGTCTGTCTAAAATATGTTTTTGTTTTTATTACACACTGTTTGAGATCTACCCTCAATTTTTTTCGTTTAACCCCACAACAAATTGAGAGCACGCCGTCGGTTCAAATGCTCAATTTAGCTGTTTTACTACTGAAATTGTTTTGAAAGTTGTTCTTTATGGCCGCTTTGAGAATGATACTTGTTGTTAGCGCCCCTAGGGCGCTGTTAGGGTCTGAAAACTTTTAGTGGTATAAGAATGAGATTAATCTTGGATTTTCTGCATTAAAAGTTTGGATGACACTTCTATACCATTTTTCATTCTTAATATAAAAGCAAAAGTATTTTGATCTTAGATAAAATATTTGTTTGTGTAAGCCGTTCTCAAATTATCTTGCAATCCATATCTCATAATTGTTAACTATAATCATACACATGAAATGTGACCGAGAGGTATGAGGTGGAAGATTAGATTATCACGTTAATATTTTATGGAAACTGATTTATAGCTCCCTATTCCTATCCCATATCACAGTACTGCGGAAATACTTACAATAGATATACAGTAGGTATCCAACTGGTGGACCTTGGTATGTTCTAAAACTACATCCAGAACCACTGGAGGACGGTGACCACCCAGCAGCTTATTAATAAGTAATCTATAATCATTAAGTCATCATGTTTTATCTATGTCATTTGAATATCTCAGGGTGACTAGCGCAGTGCGGTGCGGCGCGGGATTGTGTTCGCAAGTTCACAATTCTCGCACTGCTACTGTTAGTGGCAGGCGTGACGCTTACCATCAGGTGAAAGTCTTGCTCGTCTCGTTACTTGACTGTATAAAAAATCAAAAATCCAATTTTGTTTGCAAAAGAGATGTTTGAAATTAAGTATGCTATTTTTAGTAAAGCAAGGCGACCGTCCATAACACACTAAGGCAATGAACTAATGCAATTACTAAAAGTCTAGTTAGAACTATGTGATGTTTGCAGATACTAACGAACTCGACTAAAGCGACAGGTTCATACCAGTTTAGTCAGTGCGCCAGCAGTATCGCATAGAGGGCGCTACTCGGCCGACAAATAGAGTAAAATAGATTGACTCGACTAAATCGTGTACTAATATACTCTACTACATTTTGGCTGTTCAGACACTACTCGACTAAATTACTAACGCAGTACGAACTAGGTCTCTTCTTAGGCTAAGTAAGAGACCCCGAAATTAAAGTCTCGGTCATCAACATCACTAAATGCTTCAGTTTCACGCTTGGTGTCGCCGGAAACTATTTTCGTATCGATACTCAACAAAATAATAAATATTTAAGCTAATAAAAACATGTGAAGATATAAAAATTAAAACAGAAAACACAGAACAAAAAACAAAACAGTGTTAAAAAACAGTAAAAAAAACAACAGTAGTAGTAGTATGAAACTATAACTAACTATTCTTAACTATTATTAACTGTTTGTATATTATTCATCAATATGTAAGACTTTGCAACTGGCATTATCTTTTATAATTTTCATCTTTTGTAGCAAACAAGTAAATTTAGATTCTAAATGCGAAAACACGTAAATGGTGTCTAGCAATAATACTTGTTATAACTATAGCTTAAATAACACTGTACGTTTTCCGAATATAATAAAAATAAAATAAAATAAAACTGACGTGGTTTTGACACATTTTTGTTTTATTTATACGGGAATAATCACGTTTAATTAAATCGGATACTCCGACTATAGTTTCGATCACATCCGGTGACAAGCAAAGATCGGTGCTAAGCAGGACGCAGCTGCACGCGCGTCGGGCTCTGTTTTCACTCTTTGAAAAAGGTCACCGGATGTGATCGAAACTATAGTCGGAGTATCCGATTTAATTAAACGTGAGTATTCCCGTTTAAATAAAACAAAAATGTAGTAGTAGTAGTTAGTATAAAACAGTGTTTTGTGAAGATATGTTTATTTCACTCCCATATTTCTAATGATAGGGCTTCACCTGGGTGTATTGCCATTATT
Organism: Erannis defoliaria; assembly: GCA_905404285.2. Lineage (NCBI taxonomy): Eukaryota > Metazoa > Arthropoda > Insecta > Lepidoptera > Geometridae > Erannis > Erannis defoliaria. Next base: position 1,728,180 of record FR990090.1, on the reverse strand, counting down.
TAGCGTGGTATTTTATACAGTACACAGATATGGCCGGGTATTAGCACGCTAACAGGCTAGTAGTGGCATTATTAACGTCGTTAGACGTTAGCCGATATTCAAAGTCAAATGATAGTGTGGCCGCCCATGTAGCGCATTGTATAATAACATAATGCACGTTAATTATTTCGATAACTAGACGTAAAGCGTCACGCAGGTGAAGCCCTAGCATAAGAGAAAGTATATTTATGCTAAGACTGTTCAACTCAATTCTAAATCTCTTTTCTCTCCAATTGAACATTGTAAATGCAAATATAACACGTTTCACTTCGCGCTTGTATGACGGATGGCAACACTAACGCTCGGGGCGTGGCTGTGAAGGGCCTCGGTATGATGTATGCCCCTCGACTACACCCGGGAAAAGGGTAAAACGGGAAATGTTTGAGAACCTGTATTTGTTTGGCTATTTTTGATAGATTTGAACAGTATTTTATTTTGATATGGTAGGACTCTATTGCAGAGTCCGCTTGGGGAAGTATTCAACCGCCAAGCATTAGTGTGCAAGCATTACTATCTTTTGGTTTAAAGGGCAACGTCATTAGAGAAATTACTGGGTAGACAGATTGAACATCTGATATCCAAGGTTGACGAGCGCAGTGCAGTGCGGAGTAGGATTTTGTTCGCAAGTTCACAATACGGGCAGTGCTACCGTTATGGGCAGGCGTGATGCTTACCACGTGCTTTTTTTTAAGAGTGCGCCTAATGCCAGAAAAATATCAGATTTCACCCGCGCGTCTTGCATTAGTTTAGAGTCGAAAATCGCATGATATAATTGATGATGATAGTGACTTTGAGCAATTTAGGTGGGATTTTATTTAATTATTCAAATGATAGGGTAAAATAAAAAAAACGGTTACTCTGGTAAAACATCAGTCCGGCTGTGTAATTTGTAAAAAATAACGTGGTGTTGTCGCTGATAATTTAGAGCATTTGAAATAAAACTGTTTTTTTTTGTTAGTAACTTGTAATTGTCTTTTGAGTAATCCAGATTATTTTCCAAAATTATATTCGGTTACTCGGCTTCTATAGGGTTTTCTCCTACCTGTAGTATTTTTAATCTGAATATTTACTCTCTTAATCATTAAACGATGTGTTTAAAAATACACCTTTTACTTACTTTTGGCATTGGTCGCCCCCTTAAGGATTCCTTCATAGGCACTTTGCACCGGGTACAGTTATGGTTGGGTTATTTGATTCGTTGAACTATTTGTTTAATATCATGACTCTATTTGTTTGTAAGTAATAAATGTGTATTTAGTAGTTAATATTTAATAAAATAAGTAGATAAATAACTAGGTACATCAAATCACCAGCATGACCCTCCATCAACGAATTTCGCACGTGTTTTCGCTTCCAGTGATAAATATCCTACTTTAGCTCTGTGTCCTTGCCATCTTCTTACTTTACACACAGTAAAGCAAATCCAGGCATTTAGGCTTTTTAGCTAGCAAGCCGTAAAGATTATCGGAAGAAAACGTGCCTCACTCCTGAGGTCGTGAGTTCAATCTCCAGCCCATACCGAAGAATTCTTCCAAAGCGAAATTTGCGAAGCGAATGCCGTCCGTTAAGAATTTAGAGTTTCTCTGCTATACAAGAGGAGTTACTAAAACTATATTCATAAACGCACACACACGCACACACACACAGTTTACAAACCTAGTGCTTTGTATTATGTAGACTAAAATTGTAACTATGATTATTTGTCCTTTCTTTTTATATAAAATTATTTGCAAGCTTTATTTAATTATTTATTTATTTTTGTCCAAATTTGAATTGTATCAACTTTACTAACTTTATTTTAAATTAACCTTGATATTTTTTTATTTTTTTTAATCATGCAAATTATCTATTATTTTTTATTTATTGGTCATTTAAATTTATAAGTATAGATATTTTGAGTTATTAGTTAATTGTAATTACTGTATTTGCTCTCAACAATAATTTATTTTGTGCGCCTACATCCCCATCTCTTTAACCGCGGGGATGACTGGTAGAAAATGCTTTAGCATTAAGTCCTCCTTTTGTGCATTAATGTATTTATGTGTGCAATAAAGAATTAAATAATAAATAAATTATCGATGCCATTGCTTTGGCTACTTCTTAGACAATGGTTTGTCAGCCCATGAGTTAATTCTGCTTTGTTAACTTGTTGCTGGTTTCTTGCGATACAAGCTTTCGCTTAGTGCAGGGGCCGCTGCTACTTTGAATTGTACCTAGACTCTTCATTACATTTTAATTCTAAATGCTGTACATGTACCTACCGCTGGGTTAATAACTAATTATATTCCTCCCCTTAATCACCTCTTTAAATCATCCCGACTTCCAAACATGACTAAAAGTTCAAAAACAAAGAAGTTTCATACAAAAGTTTCCCCTTCTTTTACCCCCATATGAGTCGAATTTCAAAAATCTTTTCTTAGTACACCTCTACGCATTAATACAAATACACCCTCCAAATTTCAAGTCTGTACGACTAGGGGTTTTTGGCTGTGCGTTGTCTGTCAGTCAGTCCTGAGTGTTGAGTCAGGACAGAGATTCTTACAGTATTAGATAACAGTTTCACGTAACATAAGTAATCTAAGGGCATATAAATGTTATAAAATGTTGTTAACAATGCCCATTATTATATTACACATTATTAGTAAAATATTAGTTACTAACTCGTTCGCAGTTACGCTCACTACTACGCGAGACACTGAGAGAGAACTGCTTCGAAAACAGTCATTATACTGTTACTTGCTTGTTACAAGTAACAGTTTAGAGATCCTGTTATCCTTAAAGCGTTATATTCAATATTAGAATTATTGGAATAACTCTACATTATTTAGATGTTTTAGTTACTTCTACATTTAACTGTTAAATTTAATAATCTATAGAAATCTACGATAATACTCTGATCTATGTTCCTATTTTAAGATATTCCCGTGTCACCTTTATATGGTATACCGAATACCTTTGTTTAACATTATTAGCAATTAATCTACCCAGACACATAAGCTTTATAGATACAACAACTCAATTTATGAATCAGTCTATTCTAACCAAGAACGAATAAAATAAGGACATGATACCTAACGCAGCTCGGGAGTTAAATGCTCTTTGTTTTGTTCGTTGTTTTTTGTTTGCCATAAAAAACCCACCACCCAATGATATTATTTACATCCTTTTATATATATATATAAAAGGATGATGAGAATAGACTGATTCATAAATAGAGTTGTTGTATATATAAAGCTTATGTGTCTGGGTATATATATGTATAAGGAGGTAATCTTATATATGTATGGATCGTAATCTTTGCCACCACCGGTTCAGTTATTGTGTGGGCTTTGTGAGTGAACGTATGTATGTGTTAGTTTTTAAATATATTTTTAGCATTAGTATATGAAAACAGAATGAGACTAACTGTTTATTACTGCTGTAATAAACAAACTAAAAACAAAAGGAATAAAAACGACACCATATAATTTCTAAAATACTTTGTACGTATCTAAGTAAGAACGACAAAGATAAATAGATAGTCGAATAAGAAAGAAATATTTAAACTATCGATTATCATAAACATTTTTTATTCTCAACGATGCAATATTTTTCGTACTTGACACTGGAAATATCTTAGAAAAAAGTTAAAATGTTTTGTTTCACTCTTATAATATTTTCAAAATGAATCTGAAATAAAAAGGACTAACTAACCACGAGCTAACTTTACCAAAGCAAATCTGGAAATCAAATTATAATATAAAAATAATATAACATACAATAATTATTTAGCTAAATAAATATTATACAGGGTTAGTTCTAGATAAACAGTTAGCATCCTTTTAAGGACATATTCTGTACATCAAAACAAACAACTTTTACTATGGAGCCATCATTGAAGTCGAGAAAAACATATCAGCTGTTCCATACAAAAATTTCATCGACCTTTGGCAAAATGTATGGAATAGCTGTTTTTTTCGCTATTTCAATGTTGTTCCCATAGTAAAAGTTTTTTGTTTTGATATACAGAATATGCCCTTGAAAGGTTTCTAACTGATTAGAACTAGCCCTGTATAGCTAAATAGTTACATAATATTTACACCAAAAATAACTTTTTTGTGTATAATATAACTTCTCTTTTCTTTCTATGGATGTGTATTTATCTTTTTGTTTTGAATAGATCATTTTGTATTGTATTATTGTAAAATAAAAGTATAACGAAAAAATAAACAAAAAATAGTGTAAGGCAAAAAGATTCACAAAGTGTATTAGTACTTTTAACTATTAGTTTCTAGTCCACTGCTTTATTTGTTGATTATTTCACCCAAAATAGCTGAAAGTAGAGGCTTCGTCAGGCGCCTGTCGCGGTTCGTTAACCACAAGTAAGCTTCTAATGTAGTTTCTATGTGATTACTCTATTTCGATTACTTAAGCTTCATAAAATACGCAAAATGTATCTACATTTTATAATGCAATCGAATTTTATTAGAAGCCAAAAATTTATTTTAAGCACAATAGTTTTTTTAAGCCATTGTGGCCTTTTGGAGAAGACGTGCTTTCGAATCGTGATGTTTGTGGGTTCGACCCCGGGCCCGCATGAGTTCTTTGGTATTTACGTAGTTTTTTTTTTACTCGGAATACAAGACCCAGAAAGGTCAAAGGGTTATAATAATTTATTATTATTACATAACTACTTCAAGGTTTATAATGTTTTTCATTAAATATTTCTATTCGGCTTTATTAATATTAATTATGTTTAGCATGTTCAGCCGGTTAATAGAGCGACTGGCAAAAAAGCAAGCAAGTTGGTAGCATGTCTGCCTTCAGAGCTTTTTCTTGAATCCACGCCCGCTTGGGCGTGAGTTCGATCCCCACCTAGAACTAAAATGTGCCATCGGATGGCGCCAGCAGCGGTCCGGATGTGGCAAAATCATGTTTTCTTGTTAATCGTTGCTTATATCGATCTGCTCTTAATGAGGGCGTTTTCGATAATCTACTCCAAGGAAACATACTGGGTACTGTGCCTTGTTTTAAGAATCTATGCAGCTGTAGACGATCTGAAAATATATTTGTAGGTTAGATAGTTGTTTACATTTAATTATCAAAGCAAAGGATAGCTGTACAAACCAGTATACAGATTCTCTCTGGTAATCCGAGTCTTTAAAATGTTCTCTGCAAAAACAAAACAAAGACGACATTGAGTGAGATTGATAGTCGACTATGGCCGCATCTAGCGGGAAAAAATCGAAGCGTGAATCCGCCGAATTGACTGTATTTTTTTACTCTCACAAATAATTGAATTTATGTTATCTGTTTATATTATATACTTACTTTACAGTTTATAATGTTTTATTACTCAATTTCCTTTTAGCTAACTACCATTACGTTAAGCCGTATTGTAAAAACATTGGCTACTGTTGTATCTATACTGTGACCCCCTAAAAATACCTCTTACAATAAACGCGGAAAGAGGTTTTCCGGGTAAATAAAAACAAATGCTCCATCCATTTAATATACTCTATCCCTTTCTTATGTGGCAGCAAATAAGTGAGAGTGAAAGAGAGAGTTCAGGTTTGAGGGTTAGTTTTCAGACGGGGTTGGTTAATAGAAATATGTGCTTAAAATTCTGTACGGATAGTGGTTTAGTATTGCAATTCGAGGTAGTTTAGTTTGTTTGGGATGTTGATGGTTATTGCTATAAATACAGAATATACTGGGTAGCTTGATGGTTTTTTCATTAACGCATAAATAAATAAAATAAATAAATAAAACATTTTTATTTCAGGCACCAGTAGGCCCATAATTTAAATTACATTACACACACATATAGACAGGATGTATGTAATAAAAACGAATGGGGTAGATGACTAATGTCTAAATCGTTGAAACCAATAGCTTTGATGAAGAATTTAAGTTAATATAGTATGTTTATTGAAAAAATTATTTAAATCGGTTAATAATGTTCTCATATATAAGCGTTTAAAGTTTTTGGTAGAGCCAACTCTGTCCCTTTCCCACAAAACAAAAAATGAAGTCACGCCTTACTTGTCAGAATATAATTTATATGGCGTACAGAGAAGTGACGTCACGATTTGCTGTTTCGTCTCTCTGTCTAGCATGATATTAAAATGCTTATAAGTTGCTTCTTTTTGATCAGATTTTAATTTTGTTTTCATTATTCAGCTATATTTATAGGCCATATTTTAATAGGACAATTTAAAAAACCAGTCATCTAGCCTATTGTAGGTATAACAGGTATGTAAGGTATTACACATCGTCAATAAAACTTTAACATAATTATAAATTACATACAATGTACATTGTCATTTTTTGGTCTCATTCAGATGAAGAGAAATCCAGTACTTAAATATGGGATTTCCCATATTGTCCGATAGAGCCCTCGGTATGGTATTGCTGGAATGTATCAAACGGTGCCAGAATGACGCGACTCTTGACCGGATGATCAAAAAAAGATGGATGATTAACATAGAGTATCGCATAGAGCTGTGCAACTGCGTCGGCACCGGAGCGTACGGAGCGGACGGATTTGTTGCTTTGTATTGATTTATATGGAACTGCGTGCGCTGGATTGGCAAATCCGTGCCAGATACCGGTTTTTCTGCAGATGACGTCATCCGCAGCAAACGCGGCATTCGGAAGGTACTGAAATTTCTACCGATGACGTCATATATATGAAAATGAAATGTAAATGAAAAAATGAATTATGAAAAAACTTTATTGACATAATGTTGAAAATTATACATACTTTTAGCCTAATAGCTTATATATATATTTAATAATTACATTTTAAAGTATGGACCTTCATATATAGGAAGTGAAGTAATGTTGCGGACTTTGAAAATGTCGAGACTTCCCAAACCCTATCAGGCAGTCAAACGCAAGCCTATACAAATTATATAAATTATACAAATCAAATCATTTATTTGCGGAGCACAGGTATATATAAAGGTGTACATTTTATTGACAATATAATATCAGGTTTCACTGTAAGTACTTAACCCAGATTGGGTGTGCAAATTTAACATTGTAAAAAGGTAATAGAGAATATAATCATTAGTATTATTGTTATAGTAATATAGATAATATAAATTATAAATGTCAGTGTTGTTAATGTCAATCCAATAATGTACGTAATGTAAATAGACCCATCCAAATTTTGTCATCAAGCCAATATAAGTCACGATATTAGTAAAATTATTAAGTATTACATTTTGTTTTATTATTATTAAACACGTATTTATTTAAATTCTTTATTTTTTAGTTTTTATTATTATTCACATATTTATTTTCTTTATTAAATCTATTTTTTTTACAATATAAATTTAAAAACATAAATATTATAAAAACCTAAACCTAGAGTGCCGCCGGCAGCGGGGCAGGGCTCAAGCTGCCGGTGGTTAGGGCTGCAGAGTGAGGAACCTCCTGACAATGCGTGCCGTGTCAAGTACCACTGCCTTTTGTATCTGACCCTTGACCCAACCGTCTAGCGAGAGCCTCTTGAGGTATTGGTCGAGGCTCTTCGCTATGAGACCGTTATTATTATTATTATTACTTTTGTTTTGTTACACAAAAAACACGGACTAAAATAATTTCGTTTCCGGTAGGTTTTGGTGTGTTTTCTATGAATAAGAATCTTTCATATGTCTATGGTACAGTGGAACACGCAACATACATACAACTCACAAACTAAACGTATTTTTAAAATTATTACAACTACTTTGGTTGTGGTATTGGTTAACTCGATATTTATTACAACTTAATTTCTGCTCTATCTTTAGGCACTTTAAATATCTTGGAAGTTAATATTTATTTTAATTACCTACCTAATGTTCTTAAAATCTTAATTAGTTATCAAATCATTTAATTAAGTATTTTAACCTTTGAGTCTCTCGCAGAATTTTGTTTGATATTTTTATCGTAAAATACTTTATGACAGCTGACTAAGCAATTATAAAATTTACGAGAAATTTTAAAAGCGCTTTGATTCCACGTTTTTTATTCGCACATCGAGATTATGGAACTCTCTTCTCTTTACTTGATAAAAAATATTTATTTCTTATTATTATTAATTTTGTGAATTGTTTAAAACCTTAATTGTTTGTAACTTATTCTTTGACCAAGTCCAATGACCAATGGACCACTGTCCAAGTGATCCAATATGTGCTCCTATGGGAATAAATAAATATGACTATGACTATCTTCCGAAGTCTTTTTTTTTCTTGAAAAGTAGGTACAACTTGGGTGTTTAGCGTGCTCTATTCTAGACCACATTGTTGTCTAACATCAGGCAGTGCGTGGTCAAACGGAAAGATACTTAAATATAATTACATTATTATTTATACAGGGTTAGTTCTAAACAGTTAGCATCCTTTTAAGGGCATATTCTGAACGTCAAAACAAACAACTTTTACTATGTGGCCAACATTGAAATCGCGAAAAAATTATCAGCTGTTCCATAGAAGCTAGTACAAAATAATAAAAGAGGATTAAAACTAGGAATCAATACAAAATGTAAAAGGGGCAGGATATGAAACCTACAAAGTAAAACAGTTAGGCGCATAGCACACTGCCAGAATTAAGTCGCAGTCGAGGTGGCGTCGTAGTAGAAGAGTCGAAGCGGAGGCGCCTAGCATAGTCTAGAGCGTACGCCTGAAAACGAAACGATATAACGCTTTAAAAAAAAACAACCGACTTATCGAATACCTGGATGACTTCGTCATATTTTTTAGTAATCTGGATTTAAAAACCACACTACAAAATCGATTTCGATAAAATGTATATGGGACCACCTCTAAAGTATTACCTACCAAACAAAAAAGTAAAATACAGTAATCGCGCAACATACATACATAAAAATAAAACATTGCGAACCTCCTTTATGAAGCCGGTTGAAAAAGGCGGCGTGGGCGTGCTGAACGCCGCCGCCGAAGCGACTCGCCGCCATTTTGTCGCCATTTTCGCCGCCTTGATCCTGCACCGCTGCAGCCGCGCCTTAACTGTGCCGCGATTCTGGTAGGGTGTATAGAATATCGTTAATACAGGGTGTTAGTTTGAGCACCGTTATCCTTCTAGGATATCATTGTACACATCATTATAAACAACTTTTACTATGGGGTCAACTCTGAAAACACAAAAAAAAACCAGCTGTTCCATACAAAAAGGTTCATCGATCTTGGACAAAATGTATGGAACAGCGGTATTTTTTCGTGATTTCAGGGTTGGCCGCATAGTAAAAGTTGTTCATAATCATGAGTACAATGATATCATAGAAGGATAACGGTGTGCAAACTAACACCCGATATATATAGAACAATAGGGTAGATGACCGATGTTTATATCGTTGAAACCAATAGCTTTGATGAAGAATTTAAGTTAATATAGTATGTTTATTGAAATAATAATTTAAATCGGTTAATAATGTGCTGATATGATATGAGCGTTTAAAGTTTTTGTTAGAGACAACTCTGTCCCTTTCCCACAAAACAAAAAATTACGTCACGCCTTACTTATCAGAATATAATTTATATGGCGTACAGAGAAGTGACGTCACGATTTGCTGTTTCGCCTCTCTGTCTAGCATGATATAAAAATGCTTGTAAGTTGCTTATTTTAGATCTGATTTTAATTTTCTATCCATCAATCAGCTATATTCATGGGCCACATTTTAATAGGACAATAAATAAAATACCAGTCATCTAGCCTATTCGATAGTATAGAAAAGCTAGAAGACGCCCGCCTTCGCCCGACGCCGCGACACTCATCGAATACACTTATTCCCCAGGTTCAACATCACCTCTCCCGTCATCGCCGACTCCGAAGCCGGAGCACAATGAGCTAACTGTCTCCTTTCCCCCCCTTGAGGACATCTTCGGCTCGCCCCCAGAGAAACAGTTCCAGACTGAGAACAATACAATCGTGACGTCACAGACTGGTTCTACGGCGCTACTTCCCTGTGTTATCAGGAATATTGGGGATGGAATCGTAAGTACTTACTTTAATATTTACAGAAAAAAACGAATCTCCAAATTATCAGTAATTATGTCTTGTGGGCTTTTAATAGAGTCTAAACGGACCTGGGGGCGTAAGAAGGTGGGCCGACGACATTGTAAAAGTCGCAGGCAACCGGTGGATGCCGACATAGCTCGCAGGGTTTGCAAGTTGAAGTGGCTGTGGGCAGGACACATCGCTCGACGAACTGACAACCGATGGGGAAGAAAGGTTCTTGAGTGGCGACCGCGAAACGGAAGACGCAGTGTAGGAAGGCCTCCCACTAGGTGGACCGACGACATTGTAAAAGTTGCGGGCAACTGGTGGATGCAAAAGGCAGGTTGTCGTACAGTGTGACGGTCTAACAGGGAGGCCCTCGTTCAGCAGTGGAATTCTCCGGGCTGATGATGATGATGACGATGGACCTGGGTATGTCCCAAAACTGCATCCAGAACCACCGGAGGACGGGCAGCAGCGTCCTCTCGGTCAACGGTGGTGAGCATTCTGCGATCCCCAAGCTGCCTGCTAAGGGTGGGGATTAAGGGAAACCCTCCCTTAGAGAGTTTTGGCGGTAACGGAAAAATCTCGCTGCATTCTATTATTTTCTCATACTTGTAGACAATAGACATTATTTTATTTGCAACAAAAAAACATAGCTTATATAGCATGTGCTAAGCTATGTTAAAGCAGAGTGTTGAATCACATGCACGAGTGTGTGCAACTGATATAGTGTGGTGAAACATGTCTTTTCATGTTGCTTTCAAAACTCCATAAAAGCTTATAGTAAAGTCGCCACAACTTTATTAGGGCATGACTCAAGTGTGACAAATTTTGTGTGACTATCTGTGATTTCTTGACATTATTTGACTTGATACTTTATAAACTTGAAAAATCATAATAGTAGATACTTAACACTGGCAGAATGCACAAAGTGCGATGTCAATAATTAAGAAGAAAAACCCCTTTAAAGCCTTCGTCCAGTCGCGGACGTCTTCAGGCGGATGATTAATAGAGTCTGAAAGTCAGATAAACTTTTGTATTTTCATTGTTCAATTACTTACCTAATTACATCCTTAAAAAAAACTATCGGCTTTATGTAACGGTTCAAAAGGGTATAAGGCCCAGTACATCTAGGCGATATACAAATAAACGGCGAAAACTTCTTAGTAGGTACCTATTAGATGCCTGTTCATTTTGGAAATAATCCTGAAAGCAGCAGGCTCGAAATGGCATTAATTTTTTATTATTTCAAGTGACGAGACGAGCAAGACTTTCACCTGGTGGTAATCGTCACGCCTGCCACTAACATTAGCAGTACGAGAATTGTGAACTTACGAACACAATCCTGCGCCGCACTGCCCTGCGCTCGTCACCCTGAGATATTAGATGTTAAGTCTCTTCATACCCAGTAATTTCTCTGGTAACATTGCCCTTCAAACCGGAACACAGTAATGTTTGCACACTACGGCTTGGCGGTTGAATAACTGGAAAAGGTGGTACTTCCTCAGGCCGACTCTGCAGTAGACGACAACAAATTAATGTAAGCTCAAAAAGCTCAAATTAATGTAATGTTTGATTTTGTCTTTGTATAAATTAGTGTAATTATTTAGTGTTTTCTGTGTAATTAAAAACTCGTAATAATTTACAATTCAGCTCAAAATAATTACAACACATTACTGCGACTTTAGAGTCAATTAAAAACTATTTATAAAGGGGTTCCTCCAGTCTCTCGTATTCCGTGCAGACTTATTTAAAAAGACACTTTTCTTAAATTAGGGTCATCTCGTTTTTATAGCAGAAAACCAGACTCCAGTTGTAATAAAATAAATTGAAGTACCACTACAAAAACTTCTTCATCTTTGAAGTCTCCGAGGCTAAGATTTTTTGCTACAAATCTTGAATTATTTTTTGTTGCTTAACTCTATGTAAGGATTGCTTTTTTTTGCGTTTCGTTGGAAGATTGTATTCAAGCTGGAAGAGTCAGCTGTATTCAAGTCATTGTACGATTGTATCCCAGTTGTTTTCTACCAATAATGTTATTATTTTATTAGGAAATAATTATGCAAGTGTTTATTTTATTAACTTACAAAAAAGCTGACTGGCAACAAAACAAATCATCGAAAGTACAATTTTAATATGTGCACAAATAACGAAGCTATCACCATTTTAGTTTCATGTTAGACAGGGAGGGCACTATACTAGGTTTATGACGTCAAAGTCCACGATTTCAAAACAAACAAATTCTATACTGGCACATGTTTTGCTAGAAAGGGCTCTAGAAAGGGCTCCCCTCCCAAATACTTTGAATGCTTATATTCAGAACTTAACCAGCCGATTTCAATATTTTTTTCGACGTGAGCATCAGATTCAGTAAAACTCTCCATTTTACCCACACCACACATCACCGTCACCATCATCATCGTCATCTCTCATTTATTATATTATTTTTAATAATTGAAACATGCATATTCCCAATTGATGTCAAAGTTTGGACGTTTGGATAATTGCGGATTTGACGGATTTGGATGAAAATTAATAGAGGTAGCTTATACTTGGATTAAGAAATAGGCTTCTTTTCCAGCTATCATCATCATCTTCATCTACCCATCTAAGTCCATTGCTGACTAATGGGATAAAAAAGTGAGTTCGTGTAGGCTGAGTAGCAAGTCCTAGTGTCAGAATTCATGTGTGAATTCATGCCTCTGAAATGGGCTGTCGTTTATTATTATAAAAACATAGACCAAAAAACTGGGACTAACAATTTAACGTGTCGTCTGATCCACGGTAGCGCTCAGATATAAAGGTTATCTATTCACCCATCCGAAGACTTTTCGGATCGTTCGTTGCCACCTAAACATAAAACTACCACAAATGGGATTCTAAAGGTTGACATATTCAATATCCTTAACAGCAAATAAATACTATTTTAAAACTTATTTTATACTCCTCCGGCTTGTTTCTGGGAAATGATCGAAGTTTTGTAACGTTATTCCTGCGCCGGAGTTCCACCACCACACATCCCGGTATCGTCAAAAGGCTCACACTTACGATACGACAATACAAACTTCTAATACATGTACATGTGTTCTCTTTTTGTCATGCAGTAATTATATTCGCTATCTCTGTTTTCCGGCAAATGTATTATGCCTATCTATTTTGTGTATTTTTCTACAAATAACATATTGTCTATTGTCTATTGTCATACTTTTAGCCAGGTATGCTTGATTGTGTTGTCTTGTTAATTTTGATCGATTTACAAGCGCTGGGCCCGTCCATTCCATTATCACCGTCGCTGGTTGGTAACACATCGACAACATTCACAAATACGAGTAGCTTTAAGCTTCTGTGAACTTACCATCAGGCTCAGGCGTCTGCTTGTTTGCCGGTCTTTATATCAAAATAAGAAAAAAAAAGTAACATCACACTAGAATTATTCAAACAAATTAATAATATTATTCTCTAGCAGTTAGCAAAACATTTGAAAGCGACACAAAGAGCTTTACTAATATAATATAAGTTTTCATGGAATACGTACAACATCTATAGCAGAAATTATACTCGACCGTTTGCCCTCTGGTATACTTTGAAACAGTATGGACAAATGGGTGTTTTATGCTACAAAAGGTTCAAAAGGTCAGACTCTTGTGATAGGAGTAGGACGTTATTGCAAGGTGCCTGGGGAAGTACATCTTTGCCCGTTACTTAACCGCCAAGCAGTGTGCTAGCATTACTGTGTTTCAGTTCGTAGGGCAATGTTACCAGTGAAATTACTGGGCTTGAAGAGATTTGACATCTAATACCTCAGGGTGATGAGCGCAGTGCAGTGCGGCGCAGGATTTAGTTCACAAGTTCATTAATTTAGCACTACTAGTGATGGGTTCCTCACTCGTGATTTACCTTGTTCGAAGCCCTCAAATATCGAAATGAGTGAGATAATCGTACAAAATCGTTGAAGCACCTCACTCCTTTCCCTCGCTTCATTCATCGCGTGACAATGCGTTGCTGCCTCGTTCACTCGCTTAACATACAATTTTTTTATTTTTTTTCTCCCTCACTTCTATATAATGATTTAAAAGATTTGGTCTCTATCGCTATAGTAATAGGACACATACTCCAACGACACGGTTTTATTGACAATAAAATAAGCGGGAAAAGAATAGCCTGTGCGTGGCGCCACCTAGCGGTTTTCTGGTTTGGTACCAAATCAAGCCGAGCGACAACTCCGCAGCGAGGGAGTGTCGCTTGAGAAGCGAGCCGTTCGTTGCGGTGATCTGAAGTGCAACGTACCTCACCTCATTTGAGGGGTGAGAGACGAGGCCCTCATTTGGCATTGAAGCATCCTCCCTCATCCTTTTTCAAAATGTGTGAAGAACCCATCACTAGCACTACTACTGTTGTGGAGGCGTGTAAGCATCACGTGTACCATTAAATGTCTCGCTCGTAACTTCATTGCATCGAAAAACTCGTCTATTCTAGAGCATTCGATACTGTCTCGAACTATATAACAGCCTAGAGCGACATGATTTCATTTAAAATCGAGCCTCCATTTTGGACAGTAAGCGGGCAAAGTTCTCGCTTAAAGTTTTGGAGTAAATCATATAAATGGTTTTATATTTTTTCATGCACAAAGTTTTGCGATTTGACTTTTTTGAAAAACTCTTAAGGTTAAGTGCTGTAATTTAGATTATAAAATGTTAACGAGCTAAAAATAAGTTCAATTTTTTTATGGTAATTAAATAATGAAATAAATTATTGATAATGAAATAAACTAAGTTTTAATTCTATTATATTGCACTGCACGAAACAAATGTTTTGCAGACGATTTTTGGCTGTATTATATACTAGCTGACCCGGTTTCGCACGGGGGCAAAACCCAAATTGTAACCGACCTTAAAAAAAGGGAGGTTACCCATTCGATACTATTATGTTATAGTTACTACTGGAATTGCAACTAAAGATAAATAGACTGTAAATAGAGATGATAAAATTGATCATATAATGTTTGTATTGAAGTAACAATTATACATCATCATCATCAGCCAAGAGACGTCCACTGATTGTCGATAAGGCTTTCCTTTAGAGTCGGTAGCATTCAGAATGCCCTCTTCCCACAAATATAGAAAAAGTCAAAGATTTATCAACATGAATTAATAATAATTATCGCATCGTTCGTTAGTACCTATAGAAGCGTTGAATTATTCAGACGTATGCATAAATATATTCGGGATAGCTATACCAAAAACCTATTCAAACTAATTGGCTAGAAAAAGTACCCAAATGACATCATTTCCAGAAAAAACTTCGGCCTAAAACAAACATCATACCTAATACCAACGACGATATATACAAGGAGACAAGCAGGCCTGAACAAAAAATCATCCGCCGATCGGTAGTTACCTACTGGTACACTAGATGTCGCTAAGTGTATCAAACTGCTTAAATTACGCATAAAAATTAGATCTACCACAATTCCTACTAAGTTCTATCATACGATTGGGTTACAGTCGTTTGTGCTAGTACAACTCAAAACGACTAGATGGCGTTTTTTATACATTTGCACTAAAATAATTAAATAATCTGTGTAAAAAATTCAAAATAAATATTGAGGCATGTTAAAATAATAAAACGGTAAACATTATAAACATTATTTATTTAGTGAATAAAAATTATTGATATAATTAATTTCATGCAGCAATCGGAACGTAAGGTACCAACAAACATTCGTTTACCGTTGCCAGCTCGTGCTGTCAAGCTCGCTCTCTCTCTTTCTAATCGGCGCGCGTGACCGGCATGATCACAGATTGCAGAAAAGCAAAGACCCACTCTTCTCTCTTCAGTGGGTATAATGACGAATGCGCGACGTTGCCGCTCTTGGATACTTTACTTACTGGGCCAAATTATTTTGTGAATTGTGAAAATTAACATTAGGGTTCCGTACGCGAAGGGTGTGTGAATTGTGGTGGAACCGCTAAACCTACACGCCGTCGGTTAGGTACTGGGCGTTTGTACACTGCCACGTTACGATACCGACACGATATTTTAGGACTGGTAGTTTCAAACCATTACTATTAAACGCTTTCGCTCTGTGTCGTTGTCGTCCACGAAATCACCTCCTCCGCCTCCCTCTTAGACCACCACACAATACGACAACCTGCCATTTTCATCCACCGGTTGCCCGCGACTTCTACAATGTCGTCGGTCCACCTAGTGGGAGGCCTTCCTACGTTGCGTCTTCCGGTTCGCGGTCACCACTAAAGAACCTTTCTTCCCCATCGGTTATCAGTTCTTTGAGCGATGTGTCCTGCCCATTGCCACTTCAACTTGCAAACGCTGAGGGCTAAGACAATGACTTTGGTTCTTTGGCGAATATCGTTAATCCGGATTTTATCACGCAAAGTAACTCCGAGCATAGCTCTCTCCATTGCCCGTTGCGTGACTGAGTTTCTTCAAAAGGACAGCAGTTAAAGACCCCGTTTCAGTTCCATATGTCATCACTGGCAACACATACTAGTTACAGACCTTTGTCTTCAGATACTGCGGGATTTTGGACGAGAAGGTATTACGCAATTCCCGTCCACGATATCGTCACCAACAAACTATTATTAAATTATTGTTTTGCGGCACGATTCACAATTCGTGCCGATCGGCGGACCGTGCCCGGTGCTTGCCGGTGCGGGTGAAGCAGATGTAGAGGAGACATATCATACTAGAACCGCGGTAGCTAGATGTAAGCTTTTGCTGACGCAAGGTCGCTATTTTAAAACTGCTGCGACAAAATAAGCTGTTGGTTATGATCGTGTAACATACCGGTATCCTCACGATATTATCGTGTTGTCCTACGAAGATGTCTAGACATAGACAGAGCATTCGTGCGGTAAGGAGGAGTGAAACACGTATGTCCGTACCGAGCTTTTAAACTTATACACATCGTTCCTTCTTTAAAGTTAACTAGGGATTATGAACTGAACGTACAAAACAACAGGTAACATTCCTGAACCTGCGAATTATTATTGTGGTACGAAACCCTCGGTGTGCAAGTCCGATTCGCACTTGACCGGTTTTTATTTTTGAGGTTTTAGGTGTTCTTTCACCGGTATTGCCAGAGTTTGATTGTATTATCCAAAACAGATATTATTCATCAAAGCCTTAATTGAAGTTGATCTGTGGCTATTATGTAAGTATAAATACCAATATATTACATTACGTGTACATATAAACACTTGGCTATGTTTTAATAAATAAAAACATGTTTACGGTGCTCACCTAGGTAAGTAATTAATTTGAATGCATGAATTATAATAAATGCATGAATCAGCTATGATTGTATGAAACATCATTAGCCCGTGCTGCAAATATGTGCATTTTCATCGGTCAATATCTCGGAAACGGTTCTCGGAAACGGTCTAGAATATTTAGAAATCGCAAGCCCTTTAATGTTCAATAATGAGACATGAGAATAAAAAAAAAATGCTTGTCACGAAATGGGACATAAAATATCTCTAAGACATTGTTTTTTTATAACTCCTCACAATGCTGATGACGTATGACGAGGCAGTATGGCCTTGCGGCTTTAGCCTGCCCGACAAGAGAAAGAACAAAAAGCTTATGTGAACGTCGCCACAACTTTACTATAATATAATACTTTAACTAACAACTAACAACTTTACTATACTATATTAGAATATATTATAGGGCATGACTTATACTTCACTATGACTCATTTCGTGTGACTAACTGTGATTCTATGACTTGTTTAACTTTTTTATCTAAAAACTTTAAATGTATAGACTTGACACTGGCAGAATGAACACAGTGCAACCACAAAATGACAAAAAAAAAATTGCAACATCTAGCTCTTTTCAACCGGCTTCCTAGCGACATTTACTACAGAGGGGCTGGCAACACTGATCTAACGAATTTCAACTTTCAAACCAAAACCGACCAGCCTTTCCTGTGCTTCGTTTGGTTTTTTCCGTAATCGTTGAATTTTTGATAAACTGTTTCATGATTTCTGCTCGCCTACCGGACTTTGATTACTGTTTATCTATTTCACGACTGCTGCTCGCTTACCGGACTTTGATAACGCTTTATTTCAACCTGTGCTTGTTTTTTGGATTCCGAGTGAACATAAGTTTCGAACTGTAAAGATGTCGTTTACCAAGTGCGTTTATCACAATATGATTTTAGTAAAGCTGCATTTCTTTTGCAAAAACAAAAAAAGCAATATCTTGGAAGGAAAAGCCCATCCAAAATTAAGGATCCTAAAGAATAAATAAATTAATCACAAGTTGGTATTTTTATTTTGCATGTAATTCCCTTTATTTAGGTACCTACCTGATCTATATCATATATATCTGTTTCAAGTCACATATGCCTAAGTCGTTTGTCTGATGGTAAGCAGCGCGAATCCGCCCGGCCAAGCGGGCGGACGCTGTACTTAGATTGCACAAGGTCACTGAAAAACGCTATTTATTTTATATCAGATATTAGAAGACTTGCTTGGCGGTGAAATAACTGGGAAAGGCACAGATATAATTATATTGGAGTTCTGTGGGAAAATGCTATAGTAGGTAGGTCTTGCTTCATCAGTGATGCCTTACTTTCTGCCCCCTATTACAAGTCTAGCTTGGCTAAATAGGTTTAAGTACATATTCGATAATGTTAACTTACACGTAGCTATTTATGTACCTTTTAATTCGTTAATCATTGAAGATCAGAATACAAAACAAAATATGTAGGTAGTTGTTTTTTGCCAGTGCTTTTTTTATATATTTTAAGCGCCATCTAGCGATATGAATATTAGTTACTTTATAAGCTAGATTCCAATCGACCGCATCGCCATCTATCAATAGCCGATGAAAGATGGCAAATTAATTCTAAAATTAAAAATAAGTAAAGTACGTTTTATAAACAATCTTATGTTTGTAAAACTTAATAGAAATATTTTGCGCTTGATTGGTACAGAAGTAAACCAATTTTATTAGTTAAGAGTGTTAAAACAAAAACTCCCAGGCTATTTGCTAGCGCCATCTAGAAATAAGACGCGATTTGCGCTGGACGATTTTTTGTTCAGGCCTGCTTGTCTCCTTGTATATATCGTCGTTGCTAATACATATAAAAAAACTTATTTGCATGTCTGCCAAAAGTTGCGTAACTTAATTTGCAAGTTAGGGATGTGAAACGAAATCGATATCTTATATTTTTAGTTTATCAGCAGTAAAAATTTGGAATCAGACAAAAATTGGACAGATGGATTTAAATATGTATTTTGCTATTTATTTAAAGGGATGCATAAAAAAATACAACGCCACAAATAGTTTTAAGACAAACATACACTACCAATATTTATCGATCAACATCAATAAATGGTAATTTTATTTTAGTGAATAATATTCTTGCTATTAACAATTTAAAACAAACGATAAATCTGCATATTCGAGCGAAGTAATATCTACAAGTTTTATATTTTATACAAGTAAATTTAATAAAAACAGACTTCAAATTTATAGTGGACCACCTCGAGAGACCACCCTTTCAAATAAAAAAATATAATTCTAATTTGGTCCACAATTGACGGAGAAATCGGTGAACATACTTAATAAAATACATAAAGCCGAACATAACAACAGCTATTTACAAACGGAATAACGGGTAGCAATAACTGTTTTGATCAACGCACTATTAATTATGAAGACAGATACAATTTTGGCTCAGTGCGGGCCAAGTTGTTCTCGTTCATCCATCACTCTTTTGGTAACCGATACCTGTTTATTTTACTCCGTTTTATATTTTTCTTTTTTCTTTTTACATAATCATCGTCAATTTGATGTACCCTTGTTACAATAAAAGGTATAAAATGTTTCTTAAAAAGATAGCATTCCTTGTGCATTTTAAAATGAATTTTATTAACATTAACATAAATATTTATTTTATTAATGGTACTTACTATACTTTAAATGAGTATAAAGAGTGAGTATGTAACCTTCGGGATCACTGATCGTTTGATTTAGCTACACAAAGCTTGCACCAATAGAACGCTACACCATCCCAGCGTGCCCATAAGATGTTTGCCCGAAGCGATGCAAAGATCTTTGAGTCTAATGGGGCATGTCTGCGTTTGTATAATAATAAATAAATAAATAAAATCGATGGTAATTTTTCATACAGCGTCATCTAGCCCCAAACTAAGGAAACCTTGTAATATGGAAACCAGATAGCTGATAGTATACTTTTATAGAAACATATTCTTTTGTAAATACTTACTTTTATTTATATACTACACTCAGACACAAAACAAACATCTATGTTAGTCACATAAATGTTTGCCCTGGGGATCGAACCCACGCCCTACAGCTCTGAAGGCAGACATGCTACCAACTGAGCTATAAGGCAGTCAAATCTTCTTGTTTGTATGTATTGTTCAACGATAACTTGCGAACCTGATTCGATATTTTATGTGCAAACATAATCATCAAATTCGAATATGAACCAAATTATGGTAGATATGAGAGTCGCATAGTCTCAGTTCGCTGCGAACTACTAGTAATATAATAAGTCACAGTAACGTGTTTACACCTAGATTGATAATATTTATTTTTATCGACTACAAACAAAAATCGATTCACATCCCTATTGACATGGAAAGTTAGGCCCGGAAAGGATTTTCCATCAGAGGCGATACCCGTAATGAGTTGGATCTAACATCGTCATTAGTATGGGGTCGTTACGTTTTTTAGAACTTTTTCTCTTTGGAATTGCTCTTGTTTCAACCATTTCTTCTTTTATAGGGGTTTTGATTGTTTAATTTGCTGGCTGAAAAGAGAGGTACTATAAAAGTAAATAATGTGGAGATAGTATTTTCGATAAAGAGGCTATGAATAGGAAATATGCACGAGTTTAAATTATTAAAAATAATAGGATTAGTGGAGAGTTTAACTGAATCTGATGTTTATGTCGAAAAAATAATTGAAATCGGCTGGTAAAGTTCTGAAATAAAACCGTTCAAGGTATTTGGGAGGGAGTCATATTATGTCCCTTTCTAGCAAAACAGGTGCTAGTTTAGAATTTGTTTGGAATCGTGGATTTGACGTCATAGGCTGCTATAGTGCCCTCCCTGTCTAACATGAAACTAAAATGTGTATAACTTCGTTATTTGTGCACATCATTTTAAATTAATTTTCGATGATTTGTTTTGTTGCGAATTAGCTTTTTTGTAAGTCAATAAAAAAACATGCATATTCCCTATTATTCGTTTGTGTGCCACATTATTTTTAGGGATCAGCGATACATTCATTTGGTGTGCCACTTATGTGAAGAAAAATATTATAAGTGATTTTTCCGTAATTATTATTATTATGGCCTGATAAAGTGTGTACAGGAATTGCTTAATAGAAATGCTTAAACAATGGGGATCCACACTGCGTTGTTTCAGTGTTGCCAACTCAGCCCCTTCGGTGCTAGATCTAGCCCTATTTCGACTTGTTCAGCTCCAAAAATAATGATTTAGCCCCTAGCAAATAGTGTAATAAATAAATAAATAAATAATAAATAGCCCCAAATCTAGCCCTCATTTGACCTAAAGAAAACTATACATTTATTTTGAAAAAGCCTCATGGGACGCAACGAATTCAACGAAGACTCATCTGATGAAGACGCCAACATATAAACTGCTTAAAATAAACATGTTTTTCAGGTTTTTAAAAAACAAGATAGATAGATTGATACATTAACTCTTTATTGATTGATTGATTGGTTGATTAACTCTTCAAGCTAGTTGTAAATTTTTGAAATGTCAATAAACAATAACATATCCGAAATTTTGTATTTAATTTTTAAACTACACATAAAAATTATAAATTATTTTAAAGAATCAAGTTCTTTTCGTAATGAATTAGCTATTTAGCCTATTTTAGCCCTTTTTTGAATTTGATCTAGCCCTAATTCCTGATAACCAGTTGGCAACACTGCGTTGTTTTTTTGCCGCAACGAGGATGTGCCACCTAGCGGAAAAAAGTTGACGGCCTGAAAATAGACTAGTAGATTGGATAATTGTTTACATTTAATGTTGGACCTGGGTATGTCCTTAAACTGCAACCAGATCCACCGGAGGACGGGCAGCAGCGTTCTTTTGGTTGACGGTGGTTACCATTCTGCGATCCCCAAGCCGCCTGCCAAGCGTGGGGATTATGGCAATACCCCTCTATAAAGGGGGAGGCCTTCGTCCAGCAGTGGACGTTTTATGGCTGACGACGAATGTTGGAAAGAGCGTTAATTAGCAAGGCAAAGGGTCGCTGTCAAAACCAATAATGCAGATTATCTCTGGTACCTAATCCGAGTCTTTAAAATGATCTCTGCAAAAACAAAAAAACAGCTAAAAGTATGATATTGACAGTTCACTTGATCGCGCCATCTAGCGGAGGAAAAAAAAACGCAATGTGGATCCCCATTTGACTAAAATCGACGCCATTTTGGAGGGTATTTTACACTGAAGAGAGAAGTGAATAGAACGGATATGTGACGGGCCGCGCCAGCCGGCATTAAGTGTAAATGCGCTTAATGACAATTCTGCCAATACACATGTTTTTAAACTGAGAATACTCAAAAAGACAATTTAAATAGACTCGTAAGAAACCAAACCACATTGCATCAATTTGAATCTGTTGCAAAATGGCATTTCGAGCGTTTTACTTCAAATGCGCGACCAATGATTGGCATTTTTTCGTCGTAGTTTCTGTACAATAGGGTAGATGACTGATGTGTATATCGTTGATGAAGAATTTAAGTAAATATAGTATGTTTATTGAAAAAAATATTTAAATCGACTAATAATGTTTTGATATATAAGCATTTAAAGTTTTTGTTAGAGACAACTCTGACCCTTTCCCACATAACAAAAAATGACGTCACGCCTTACTTGTCAGAATATAATTTATATGGCGTACAGGGAAGTGACGTCACGATTTGCTGTTTCGCCTCTCTGTCTAGCATGATATTAAAATGCTTATAAGTTGCTTATTTTTGATCAGATTTTTATTTTCGTTTCATTAATCACCTATATTTATGGGCCATATTTTAATAGGTAAATATACAAAAAAAACAGTCATCTTGCTTATTATGAGTGAAACTGGCGACAGAGGTTTTCCAAACAATAGGCATGATGACTTCTATTTTTTTATTACCTCATAAAAAAGCTGATCATCAATAGAGCCTATCAACGAAAACAAAATTTCAAATTATTCAAAAATAAATAAGTTCTAAGTATTTTAATTTCAAGCTAGACAGAGAGCGCGCTATACTGAGCTATGACGTCAAGCCTCAGGTGCGGCATACAAATGCTATACTAACACGTGCTTTGCGAGAAAGGGATAGAGCATCCCCTCTCTATCCCCATCTAAAACTTTAAACGCTCATATCTCAGAGATTTATCAGCCAATACAATTTTTTTTTTCAGTATGTGTAATGTATTTAGTTATATTCATCACTAAGCCTGTTCTTTGTCATAAATTAAACCTAAGGCCACACGCCTATTGCTTCACAACATTGTTTTGACAGCCGTAGAAGTAGGGCTTTCGCTTTTCTGTAGTATTTTAGCTTCAGATCACATCACGCGGCGCATACAGATAAATAATCATTGGCATTACTCGTTAAATATGATCGTTGTCATATAGTTTCACAGATGTATATTTATGTGAATACATTTTGGATACTCTACAATAATATAAAACATGAAACTGCGGACGCAATCTCTATGGCTCTATTATAGGGCTATACTCGTAAAAAGTTATATCTCTGACCTATTTAGACTGGCTCTTCTATGTTGAAACAGGATATTGATATTATACAAACTTATAAGATGAAGGGATATAAATAAAACCAAAGAAATTACTTCATCATCAACCGGGAGACGTCCACTGCTGAACGAAGGTCTCGCCCTTAGACCGCCACACTGTACGACAACCTGTCATTTGCATCCACCGGTTGCCCGCGACTTTTACAATGTCGTCCGTCCACCTAGTGGGAGGCCTTCCTACGCTGCGTCTTCCGGTTCGCGGTCGCCACTCAAGAACCTTTCTTCCCCATCGGTTATCAGTTCGTCAAGCGATGTGGCCTGCCTATTGCCACTTCAACTTGCAAAGAGATGACTTATTGAATATTAATTATGGTCTTTAGTTTTATCATTATTTACGGAATATTTACCGTGATTATGTTGTGAAATAAGCTCCTGATATTTCGGCGCAGTTGCATGCACAATGTTCACAGGCAGACTGAAGATTGCGGGTAGTTGTTAAAAAGTTAAATATATCAAGAGCATTCATAACGAACTACCCTCTTTCTATGTTACTACGATTACCACTGGAACTCGAATTCAAACTCAAGTCACTCAAAACACACTCACTAAATCACAGGATAAATATGCTATTTTAGACACATTTTGGACGCGACTTAGCGCTTTTCCACAACATAATCACGGTAAATATCCCGTAAATAATAACGGAGCTGTAGTGAACAGCCGTGATAGTTTAAAGAAGTGTTTAATTATGTCTTGTTTCTTTCCTTTGTGATTAAGATTTTACGGCGTCGCACTTTGTGCATTTGCCAGTGTCACCTGCACAGACGCTTCTAGAAGTTACTGTGTATACACTCTAACACCTTTACGTCAGCCAAATGTTCACAACACAGTCATGTTTACGCATACATTACCATAAACATTGAGGAGAACGACAAGGTCCAAGTTAGGCATCATAACTAACAATACCTACAATGAATGATGACAATTCGCGTCATAAAAGGATTATCGCCTAACTATAAACGCGTTAGTTCGTCCGCCATCGTTAAAGCTGGCAATTAATAAGGGTTAAAGTCCCCCCCCCCCCCCTTACTCCGCCCACGCTCTTGTCGCTACCTACGAGTATATGGCGCTTTATGTCGTACCTACTTATTGTGTGTGAGAGAAAGGGAGTATTTTAGAGAACATGTTTTGTTTTTAAGTATGTACTTAATGAACGCACGGTACGGGCAATAAATAAATAAAGAGATAAATAAGAGCTATGCTCGGAGTTACTTTGCGCGATAGAATTCGGAACGAGGATATTCGCCAAAGAACCAAAGTTACCGACACAAGGTTTGCAAGTTGAAGTGGCGCAGGGCAGGCCACATCGCTCGAAGAACTGACAACCGATGGGGAAGAAATGTTCTTGAGTGGCGACCGCGAACCGTCCTACGCAGCGTAGGAAGGCCTCCCACTAGGTGGACGGACGACATTGTAAAAGTCGCGGGCAACCGGTGGATGCAAATGGCAGGTTGTCGTACAGTGTGGCGGTCTAAGGGGGAGGCCTTCGTTCAGCAGTGGACGTCTCCGGGCTGATGATGATGGTGAACTTAATCATAATCACGAATAAAAAAACTTGTTCCATACAAAAAAATCCATTGACCTTCGACAAAATGTATGGAACAGCTGATTTTTTCCGCGATGTCATTGTTGGTTCCTTAGGAAAAGTTGTTCATAATAATGAGTACATTGTGGTCAATTTTGAAGGCTTTAGTTGACAGATCTAAACTAATTAAAATATCACTGTCCCTTTTTTATCAGACATGTTGGCTAAAGACAGCAATAAGTACTTTAAATAGTTTAGTTCTGTCAACTTAAACCTTAAAAATCGACCACAACCCCTTAAAGTATTATGGCCTCACTATAAAACGCCGTTCAAACTTAGTCACTGCTTAAACTTCTCTCTCTTGTTATCGCACGTGGCATTTCACGTCAGCGAAAAGTTGTCAGAGCATCTTAAACAGTGACTAAGGTTTGAGCGGCGTTTTATAGTAAGGCCGTTAGAGGTTAATAAAAATATTGGTGTGTTTAACGCTCGAGGCTTAGCTTAACTCACTCCAGCCATAACATGTCCACTGCTGGACGAAGGTATCTCCCTTAATAGTTAGAGGTTGCCATAATCCCCACGCTTGGCAGGCGGCTTGGGGATCGCAGAATGCTCACCACCGTTTACCAAGAGGACGCTACTGCCCGTCCTCCGGTGGTTCTGGGTGCAGTTTCAGACCGAAGTCCGGCTAACTGGGTGCTTTTAAAAGATTACCGATGTACAATAACCCCTTTCGGCATAACGGCTGTTTTGATAGCAAATACTTAGAGTACAAGATTGGATTATATGACTACTACTACATACTGTGGACTAAGTTAGACGAATAGCGGCCAAATGTAGACCAATCTACACCGCTATACCAATCTTTGTGGATACTACAAAAGAAAACTACCAAAAGAGGAAAGATTTGTATTTTTGTATGTTTGTAACGAATAAACTCAAAAACGACTGGACTGATTTCAAACATTCTTTCACCATTAGAATGCTACATTATCCCTGAGTAATATAGGCTTCAATAATCATAAATAAAATAGATTGATAATTTAATGTAGGTACCTACTCAGCAATCCAAGAATTTAGGAAATCGGATTAGAAGCTTTGACGATGAATAAATAAGGTTTTACTTAAGTAACTTTTAGTAATCAAATAATAAAATTTCCTTTTAAAATGCACGGCTACAAAACCAGTTTTGTTTAAAACGTATTTCTATACAAATTAGCGACTGCACTATGGTGTCTATAAGTCAGTAAAACATCCATTATCTCAGTCTTTCCTACAACTAGGTCAGGTAGTAAAAAAACAATACGACCCAGAAATAACGTACAATATTTCTGATACAACTCTCTATGAGAATAGCGAGACAATAAAAAAGTTTTATTGACTTTTTTCACGCCTCTTACGCCATTTGTTTGAAACATTTGTTGTTACAATTTTTTCGTGAATTTCTTTCGCCCGATACACGAAGTTTATCCGAAATTTGTGTTGGTAAATTTAATTCAACTGTTGATAGGAAAATAATGGGGCTATTAATCTATATGCGATGAAAGCTTTCGAAGTCGAACTTTTTTTGCGTTCGGCTTTTGACTGATAACCGATGGGGAAGAAAGGTTTCTGAGTGGATGCCATGAACCGGAAGACGCAGATAGTCCTCATCTAGGTGGACCGACGACATTGTGAGTTGCAAGCAACCAGCGGCCGCGGAAGTGGGGGGCAGAGGGAGCCAAATGCCCCCCTAAAATCAAACAGAGGGGCTGTGCTACAGAAAAGCGAAAGCCCTACTTCTTAGGTAGAACGGCTGTCAAAACAATGTTGTAGAGCAATTGTATGTATAACCGCTGTCGCCAGTTTCACACTTATTTGTATAGAAACTACGACGAAAAAATGCCAATCATTGGTCGCGCATTCGAAGTAAAACGCTCGAAATGCCATTTTGCATCAGATTAAAATTGATCTAATTACGATGCAATGTGGTTTGGTTTCCTACCCGTCTATTAAAATTTTCTTTTTAAGTACTTATTCTCAGTTTAAAAACATGTATATTAGTAGAATTGTCATTAAGCGATTAGTATTGGCATTTGTACTTAATACCGGCTAGCGCGGTCCGTCACATTTCCGTTCTGTTCACTTTTCTCTTCAGTGGGCTGCGCCTCCAGTTTTAATAACTTTACTGTTACGGGGGCGACTAATGCCAAAAGTAAGAAAAAGGTGTATTTTTAAACACATAGTTTAATGATATAGAACGTAGATATTCAAATAAAAAAAAATACTACAGGTATGGGAAAAACCTAAAGAAGCCGAGTAACCGAATAGAATTTTGGAATATAATCTGGTTTATTAAAAAAAAAATACAAATTACCAACAAAAAAGAAACTGTTTTAATTCAAATGCTCCAAATTATCAGCGACAGCACCACATTATTTTTTACGAATTTAATCCCTTCGGCCGTTAAGGAAACTGAAGTTTGGAAACTGGTTTCCTGAAAGGATTTTTTTAACCTCCTACGTAACTGGTTTCCTGAAAGGTTTTTTTTAACCTCCTACGTAACTGGTTTCTAGCCATACTAATGTTCTAGCATAGTAGCCGTTTATTTTTTTTATTTCATGCCTACATTTTGAATAATTAAATAAAATCCCACCTAAATTGCTCAAAGCCATCATCATCATCAATTGTATCATGCGATTTTCGACTCTAAACTAATGCAAGACACGCGGGTGAAATCTGATATTTTTCTGGCATTAGTCGCACTCTTAAAGAAGGTGTCTCTGTTTTAATACCTGTTAAAGAACATTTCTATACGAAATATTAACTAATAAATTGTTATTGACTGTGGAAATAATGTAATGTGTGGCAATGGGCAGGCCACATCGCTCGAAGAACTGACAACCGATGGGGAAGAAAGGTTCTTGAGTGGCGACCGCGAACCGGAAGACGCAGCGTAGGAAGGCCTGCCACTAGGTGGACCGACGACATTGTAAACGTCACGGGCAACCGGAGGATGCAAATGGCAGGTTGTCGTACAGTGTGGCGGTACAAGGGGGAGGCCTTCGTTCAGCAGTGGACCTCTCCGGGCTGATGATGATGATATGGGAATAATGGGTACAAAAAGCCCGACACATTAAAAGGAAAAAAAATACAACTACCTAACTATGCCATTACTTACCTTCTTTATAATGTAGGTTCTTACACGCAATTTTTCCTTATGGTAAAAAAGGTTACCCGGTATATACATCCAGAGCTTTAAGAGTAGATTAAGCGGACTGCAAAACGTCAAAAGTCTACGTATGTTAAAATGTCATAATATCAAAATTATGCAATGGTCATTAGAATTACACTAATAAAGTTTACCTACTCTTGAACTGGCACCGCGCCATCGCGAAATGTGGTATTTTAACTGGAGTTTCATTGCACGTCAGTTACGCAATGCGACTCCAGTGCGATGGCTGCAATTACTGATACTACTCTATTTATTCGATTATTAGTAATCGATAATCGATAATCCTGCCCGTTTTCCGTCACAACATACGGTGCCGAAACGTAAACACCCACGGCAGAACAATTTAATGTTGCCAAATTATCGACGGTCGCATTGTACGTAGATAAAATTAAACAATCCAAACCATTTCATCAACTACACAAAACTTATTTCGTGTAGTTTATTCGACAAAAGGAAAAATTACACTACGCGAAACAAAAGGATCGTATCCAAATCGATTATATTCGTAGTCTAGAGACGATCCAAATACCCAGCATGCTGGCGGCATTGCCACGTTGAATGGCAATGCTTATGGATTGCATCAAATTTACGCCAGCATTTTGACCATGCATCGCGTCAACCAGGCGCTCTGATAAATTTTGATATCAACCATATCCATAACCTTGAATATCAGAACATCCAGAGGGATAGATTATATCGATACTATTGCAAATAATCAATAGTTATCCATATACCAAATACTTCCTATCGATATTAGATAGATAGATAGAAACTCTTTATTGTGCACACCAAAAAATACAATAAAAAAATAATTATTGTCTGTAGCTGTAAATAAATTATGAAAAAGATAAAAAGAAAAAGAAAAACAAAAATATAAGATAAATTAGATAAATAAGATAAATAAGATAAATAAGATAAATAAGATAAATAAGATAAATAAGATAAATAAGATAAATAAGATAAATAAGATAAATAAGATAAATAAGATAAATAAGATAAATAAGATAAATAAGATAAATAAGATAAATAAGATAAATAAGATAAATAAGATAAATAACATAAATAACATAAATAAGATAAATAACATAAATAAGATAAATAAGATAAATAAGACAAATAAGACAAATAAGACAAATAAGACAAATAAGACAAATAAGACAAATAAGACAAATAAGACAAATAAGACAAATAAGACAAATAAGACAAATAAGACAAATAAGACAAATAAGACAAATAAGACAAATAAGACAAATAAGACAAATAAGACAAATAAGACAAATAAGACAAATAAGACAAATAAGACAAATAAGACAAATAAGACAAATAAGACAAATAAGATAAATAAGATAAATAAGACAAATAAGATAAATAAGATAAATAAGATAAATAAGATAAATAAGATAAATAAGATAAATAAGATAAATAAGATAAATAAGATAAATAAGATAAATAAGATAAATAAGATAAATAAGATAAATAAGATAAATAAGATAAATAAGACAAATAAGACAAATAAGACAAATAAGACAAATAAGATAAATAAGACAAATAAGATAAATAAGATAAATAACATAAATAAGATAAATAACATAAATAAGATAAATAAGATAAATAAGATAAATAAGATAAATAAGATAAATAAGACAAATAAGACAAATAAGACAAATAAGACAAATAAGACAAATAAGACAAATAAGACAAATAAGACAAATAAGACAAATAAGACAAATAAGACAAATAAGACAAATAAGACAAATAAGACAAATAAGACAAATAAGACAAATAAGACAAATAAGACAAATAAGACAAATAAGACAAATAAGACAAATAAGACAAATAAGACAAATAAGACAAATAAGACAAATAAGACAAATAAGACAAATAAGACAAATAAGACAAATAAGACAAATAAGACAAATAAGACAAATAAGACAAATAAGACAAATAAGACAAATAAGACAAATAAGACAAATAAGACAAATAAGACAAATAAGACAAATAAGACAAATAAGACAAATAAGACAAATAAGACAAATAAGACAAATAAGACAAATAAGACAAATAAGACAAATAAGACAAATAAGACAAATAAGACAAATAAGACAAATAAGACAAATAAGACAAATAAGACAAATAAGACAAATAAGACAAATAAGACAAATAAGACAAATAAGACAAATAAGACAAATAAGACAAATAAGATAAATAAGATACTATTGCCTCAATTAATTATACTTATCCATAGTGACTTATCGACCGGCAGCACTCTCTACAAGTTCAAGATCACTCAGCGAACTAAGAGAGTTTCTCTTGGAGCCAAAGTTCGAAACGAAGTGATTCGACATAGAACCAAAGTTCAAAAGCTCAAAAAAGTTAAAATGTCTCTGGGCCATACTTCCCGAAAAACCAGGAACAAGTTCGTATAGGCCGAGTGGCCAGCCCTAGTGTCATAGGTAATGTGTCGCCTGAAGGCCTCTGACAAGGCTGACATGGCTGACTGGTTGTTGTTATAGAAACTAGAACAAACAACCAGGACCAACAATTGAACGTGTCGTCCGACCCACGGTAGCGCTCAGAAATAAATGCCACTCACGGTCACCCATCCGAAGACTGACCGGACCGTCCGTTGCGGTGATCGCTTAGAATCACCTAGACAAGCTACGCCACGGGCGCTACGAGGACCTGACGTAAGATTAATTCTAAAAAGGAGACCGCGTTAAGGCAAACGTTAAACCTGTGAATAATAATAGAGAATATGCATGTGTTTTGATACTTAAAAAGAATAGGATAAGTGGAGAGTTTAACTGAATCTGATGCTCACATCGAAACAATAAATGAAATCGGCTGGTAAAGTCCAGAAATATAAGTTTTCAAAGTATTTTGGAGGGAGTCATCTGTAGGTTCTGTTACCTTTCTAGCAAAACACGTTAAAACAAAAGAAATTGAAAAATTTGTTTGGAATCTGTTTTGTGTAGAATTTGTTTATAACTTCGTTACTTGTGCACATATAAAAAAAAAATTTTCGATGTGTTGTTTTGTTGCGAGTCAGCTCAATTGTGAGTCAATAACAAAAAACCATGCATATTCATATTGGCGACATTCGAAAAATAGTTTCGAAACTGAATGCAGAGAATTAACCGTCTAGTTTCAATAGTGCGATTGTTTTGGTCGGAACCGACACTAATGGTTCTGTTTTAATTTGCTTTTATTTCCGAAACACAGAACTAGTCTTAATAGTTCAGTATGGCGTCACAACTCAACAAATGAAACTAATAAAACACTTTAAAAAAAAACAACCGACTTCAATTTCGACTACCTGGCTGACAACTTCATATTTTCCAATTATTTCGATTTATTCCAGTAATTTAGGTTTAAAAACCAAACTAAAGAACCGATTTCGATAAATTGCATATGGAACTTCTGAAGTATCAGCTACCAAACAAAAAATAATGATCAAAATCAATTCACAATTGGCGGAATAATCGTATAATACACATACAAAAAAAAAAACCAATTTAGAACCTCCTTTTTTGAAGTCGGTTGAAAAGAAACATCTGTTTGTTGCCAAATAATATAACCTCAGTTTCATGTGAAGTTTTAATTTCAAATGACTTCAAAAAAGGAGGTTCTCAATTCGACTGTATGTTTTTTTTTGTATGTATGTTACGTGATTACACCGCTAATTATGAACTGATTTTGATGATACTTTTTGTTCGGTAGGTAATACTTCAGAGGTGGTCCCGTATAAATTTTATCGAAATCGGTTTAGTAGTTAGGTTATTAATTAAAAAATACTAGAAAATATGGAGATGTCATCGAGCTATTCGAAGTTGAAGTCGGTTGTATTTTTTTATTTTTTACTGTTACCTACTTAACTTTATTTTATGAAAATTATTTGAATATTTTGGCTTTATATGCGGTATTTAATGCCTAATACCTTTTCATACTTCGTACAGTGATGACGTATAAAGTAGGGTTAATATGTATACCCTTGCCATGTAAAACTAAAAAAAAGGATACATAGCTTTAGTTACATAGCTAAAAAAAAGCAATAGAGTATACATAGCTAATAATTAGCAGCCTACTAAAGTCAAAGTCAAAGTTACTATGGGACGTCATTAGATGTCAAATGAAAATCAAGTTTATTTTATGTCGTCGTCAGCCATAAGACGTTCACTGCTGGACGAAGGCCTCCTAACAGGGGTGTTGCTATAATCCCCACGCTTGGCAGGCGGCTTGGGGATCGATTATTTTTCGTATATTATTAAAATAAACCCTGTTTCATAGTTTAAAGAGTTATACACGTAAAAATAATGTACAAGAATGTAATATTTTGAAATGGTTTTGGAATCAGCATCGTATTTATTTTTCTTTACGTACCGAACTGACTGACTGTTTTTTTTTTGTTGTTTTTATTATTATTTTACCATGATGGTCAAAATTGGTCAAGAATCAGTAGATATCATTCATGGAAAATTATTTATCTACCGATGGATCTAATTACGTACAATACAAGACTTTATCATACAATAGCAGACCAATCTGAAACGTCGCTTATCTTTTAAAACATTTCTTTATTTAAATGTATACGAGTTTAATTAATTAACAAAATTTTAGCGAGCTAAAATAATTAAGAATTCACAATTTTCAGTAATTTTAAACAATTAAACGAAAGCCTTCATCTACGGCATCTCGCCGTCAGTTAAGTAAACTTTAAACTTCAAAACGGTTTAAACTGTTAACAAATTAAACTTTATTCAGTTAAGTTTCAGTTTAGTTTTCGAGTAGCACTTTGATATTACGATAAGGGCTTCTCACTGCGTCAAATTTACAACGAGCTGTAGATAAAATGACTTTAACTTTAACTAGAAGGACTGCTTGGCAATTTTTTTCGCAACTTTATACATATTTTATACGACTATGCAAAAACCACAAAAACGGTGGATGCAAATGGCAGGTTGTCGTACAGTGTGGCGGTCTAAGGGGGAGGCCTTCGTTCAGCAGTGGACGTCTCCAGGCTGATGATGATGATGATGATGCAAAAACCGCATAAGCCAGCACCAGTGTGCTTCGGATTTACGTGATCTAGTTGCCCTCTGTACATTATACTATCGGCAGGCCAGGTGCTCGAAAATCGACACCATTTCATGGTTGATTGTAACAACCCGAACGGTTTGTTTCCACTTTCGTTATGCGAAGTGCTAAACAGTAGGATACGCGACTACTACAATCTGGACTTCAAGTTACGAGTGAATCGGTTTCTTCTAGGCAAGCGTGCTCCATTTTAGACTGCATCTTTGCATAATCATAATTAGTCTTTCATAATTCGTCGTTCATAATTATTCTTTCATAATTCGTCGTTCATAATTAGTCTTTCATAATTCGTCGTTCATAATTAGTCTTTCATAATTCGTCGTTCATAATTAGTCTTTCATAATTCGTCGTTCATAATTAGTCTTTCATAATTCGTCGTTCATAATTAATCTTTGCATAATTAGTCTGCACTTTGTATTACTGACGTTTATAATTTATATTCTCGACATTACTATAACAATAATACTAATGATTACATACTCTATTTCCTTTGTACAATGTTAAATTTGCACACCCAATCTGGGTTAATTACTTACAGTGAAACCTGATATTATATTGTCAATAAAATGTACACCTTTATCATCATCAGGCGAGGAGACGGAGACGTCCGCTGTTGAACGAAGGTCTCCCCCTTAGCCCGCCACACTGTACAAAAACCTGTCATTTGCATACACCCGTTACCCGCGCAGTTCACAATGTCGTTGGTCCACCTAGAGAAAGGCTTACGCTACGTCTTCCGGGTCGCGGTCTCACTCAAGAACCTTTCTCGGTTCAGTTATCAGTTCTTCGAGTGATCTGGCTTGCCCATTGCCACTACAACTTGCAAACCCTGCGAGCTATGTCGGAGGCTTTCCTACGAATGAGTCTTCCGGTTTCATCCGGTTCCCTCAATAGTTTTATATAAGCCGTCACACACGATGAAGATGCTATAATATTTCATGTTAGCTTAGAACACATTCAATTTCGCTACTCATACAAAACAAATGACGAACAAGTGACGAAGATAATTTTTGTTTCAAAAATGTATAGAGAGCGATATTTAATTTTGACATGAAATATTATAGCATCTTCGTCGTCTGTGACGGCCTTTAAATATTTTTGACTAGAGGTCCCCCATGACTTCGTCCGCGTGCGGAAGAAATTCGGACCGCTCCCAAAATTCTCCACTTTAAATCATTCCGAGCAAACTCTACCAACTCTACCGACTCTACCGACTCTACCGACTCTACCGACTCTACCGACTCTACCGACTCTACCGACTCTACCGCCTCTACCGACTCTACCGACTCTACCGACTCTACCGACTCTACCGACTCTACCGCCTCTACCGACTCTACCGACTCTACCGACTCTACCGACTCTACCAACTCTACCAACTCCCCCCAAACTTCCCCCTTGGAATGAACTACCCAAATATCAATTTTCATCAGTATAACTTCAAAAACAAAGAACTTTCCATACAACATTCCACGCCCGCTTGGGGGTCGAATTTCGAAAAATCCTCCGCATCGAGACGAATACACCCTCCAAATTTCAAGTCTGTACGACCAGCGGTTTGGGCTGTGCGTTGTCTGTCTGTCAGTCAGTCAGTCAGGACAGAGCCTTTTATTATATTAGAAGATAAACATATTTTTTCCTTGTCGCAGGTATCGTGGATAAGAAGAAAAGATTACCATCTATTGACCGTTGGTCTGACAACCTACAGCTCGGACCAGAGGTTTCAAGCCATACATCTACAACATTCAGAAGTAAGTACAAAATACAATACGATAGTTTATTGGAAATAACAATAACGTTACAATATTATTATTTATTGTATTTTAACGTGATGAGATATTGATGCAACATGGTCAGTGATCTCATACCTAAACGACATGTTTAGGACAACTATAATATATCTGTCTACACCTTTGACTAAAAAGGTCTAAGGTCTGCGCTATGATTTATTAGTTGTGCCATTATTAGCCAGTTATTCAACCACTAAGCAGTAGTGTGCAAGCATTACTTTGTTTCGGTTTGAAAGGCAATGTTACCAGAGAAATAATGGGCATGAAAAGATTTGACATTTGATATCTCAGGGTGACGAGCGCAGTGCAGTGCGGCGCAGGATTTTGTTTGCAATTTCGAAGTTTACAATAGGGTAGATGACTGATGTTTATATCGTTGAAACCAATAGTTTTGATGAAGAATTTAAGTAAATATAGTATGTTATTGAAAAAATAATGTTAATCGGTTAATAATGTTCTGATATATGAGCGTTTAAAGTTTTTGTTAGAGACAACTCTGTCCCTTTCCCACAAAACAAAAAATTACGTCACGCCTTACTTGTCAGAATATAATTTATATGGCGTACAGAGAAGTGACCTGGGTATGTCCTTAAACTGCAACCAGACCCACCGGATGACGGGCAGCAGCGTTCTCTTGGTTAACGGTGGTGAGCATTCTGCGATCCCCAAGCCGCCTGCCAAGCGTAGGGATTACGGCAACACCCCTCTATTGGGAGGCCTTCGTCCAGCAGTGGACTTTCTATGGCTGACGACGACAGAGAAGTGACGTCACGATTTGCTGTTTCGTCTCTCTGTCTAGCATGATACTAAAATACTTATAAGTTGCTTATTTTTGATCAGATTATAATTTTCTTTTCATTAATCAGCTATATTTATGGGCCACATTTTATTAGGACAATAAAAAAACCAGTCAATTTGGACATCATTCATCTCTAGTATTCTTCAATTTGGACTGGCGCTTACCACCAGGCGAACGACTGCACGCCATAAAACACAAATATTTCCACATCAGCTTTTCGGGTCCTCGTTTCGTCTTATATACCGGTGTCGATTACCGCCAACGCAAGTCACGACACGTGTCGCTCCGTTTTTCAAACGACCTTTCGTGACCAGCCAACCGATATTTTAGCCGCCATGCAGCCATCCGCCGCGCGGCCTTATCGCAATCCTCTCTTCCACATCTTTGATGAAAATGAAGGAACACCTGAACCCGTCTCTTGTATGTCATTTCCTGTATGTCCCTCCACGTACAAACAAAATCGATTGACAGTAGCAGATGTTTTCTAACAATATCGTTTAATGATTTGACGATAGAATCCTGGATGCTCACAGTTTGCTACGTTCTAAAGAGTTAGCTTCTGTAGTAGCATCAGTAAAGAGTATCCTGAGGTTTAATTAACTCTTTAATGCACACATAAATACGTTCATGTACAAAAGGAGGACTTAAAAGCTAAAGCATTTTCTACCAGTAATCCCCGCGGTTAAAGAGATGGGGATGTAGGGGCACAAAATAAAATAATATAGTAATTACATTTCAATTAACTAATAACTAAAAATATCTAGATAAATTTACTTAAATGATTTTTAAATAAAATTAAATACAAATAATTAATTAGATAATAAAAAAAACAATAATATATAACATGAAAAACAAATATTTTTGCAATAAATAAACAAGTAAATGTATACGTGTGATCAAATAGTTACAAAACTAGAGCTGATTTTAAATAATGTTCACACACAACTCGTTTAAAGACTGGTTTCGATGGCGCTTGCCGAATTTGGAGGTTTTTATTTTTTACAGTCAAGTAACGAGGCGAGCATAACTTTTACCTGATGGTAAGCGTCACGCCTGCCACTAACAGTAGCAGTGCTGTACTATGAAAGCACAGTAACTTGCGAACACAATCCTGCGCCGCACTACACTGCGCTCGTCACCCTGAGATATTAGATGTTAAATCTCTTCATACCCAGTAATTTCTCTGGTAACATTGCCTTTCAAACCGGAAAACAGTGATGCTTGCACACTACTGCTTGGCGGTTGAATAACTGGCAAGAATCTAGAATTATTTTTGTTTTATTTATACGGGAATACTCACGTTTAATTAAATCGGATACTCCGACTATAGTTTCGATCACATCCGGTGACCTTTTTCAAAGAGTGAAAACAGAGCCCGACGCGCGTGCAGCTGCGTCCTGCTAAGCAGGACGCAGCGGATGTGATCGAAACTATAGTCGGAGTATCCGATTTAATTAAACGTGAGTATTCCCGTATAAATAAAACAAAAATGTGTCAAAACCACGTCAGTTTTCATAATAAAATCAAGAATCAATAAAAAGATATAACCATTATTATGCCAGTGTCCAAAATTTTAAATTATATAAGATATCAATGATTATCTTGATATAATGGTGGTTCTGGTTGCAGTTTTAGGACATACCCAGATCCTTAAAACGATAGTAAAATTATAATCGTGTCTTATATAGTACTGGTTTCAAAAACTCCATAATAAGCTATCTTAGGGGGACTTCCTTTGCTTGACTCTGACTACAACTTATTAGCATGTCGTGTTAATAAGTCGTAGTCAGAGTCAAGCAAAGAAAGTTCCCACATGAATTTTATAATATGGAGTTTATAAACCAAAGTCAAAAGTCAAAAATGTTTGTTGCACATTATGCTTCTTATATAACTAACATTACTAACATAATGACCCAAATGAGGGTATGTCATTTTAGTGTGAAAAAGACACCAGTATGAAAAGACACGATTATAATTTTACCATCGTTTTTAAGGACCTGGGTATGTCCTAAGACTGCAACCAGAACCACCGGAGGACGGGCAGCAGCGTCCTTTACGTTAACGGTGGTGAGCATTCTGCGATGCGTGGGGATTATGGCAACCCCTCCTTTTTAAGGGGGATGCCTTCGTCCAGCAGTGGACATCTTCTGGTTGATGATGACGTTTTTAAGTACAAATCATTACTTTTCTTCCGTCAGTTAAAAAACTGCGAATAGAATGAATATCCAAGTAGCTATTGACGAAAAAGGTCACTATATAAGATCTACCTACTTCGTTAACCGTGAAACGGTTTAAAGCAAAACGAAATAAACCTTTGCAGTTGCAAGCAATCTCTGTAAAAAATAGATCCAACCTGACTAAGCTAAACTCGTTTTCATATCCAGCCTCTGGGACATTTGAGAAATGTTGGTCCCATGTTGCTAGCTCGGCTAGTTGGACGTTCATTTCTTTATTGAGTTTTTCAATGGATAGGATTGTATCGTGTAAGTATGTCTGTTCAAAAAAAGAAGTAGGTAAGCCTTTTAAGATTAAACAAGCCGGTAACTTCCCCATAGAAACGAGCAAGTAATATTACTCTACTATGTAATGTTGTGGACTAAGTATTACATCTATTTTTCTCTTCATTATCTATGACTTAAAATGATAAGAAAGTAAAAAGTTTATAAACATTTAAGTTATGAGGCAGGAAACATCTTGTATTTTAGCTCAATTTTAACGCCACTTTGGACGTAAATAAACAACATAAGGAGTACGAAAACTCTAAAATAATGAATCAAGCGGCACAGTTTAGTCTGTCTAAAATTCAAATAACTTTAGCTGGAATAAATTAGTTCAGTAGTTTATGAGCGTGGGGATTATGGCAACCCCTCCCTGTTAAGGGAGAGGCCTTTGTTCAGCAATGGATGTCTTCCGGCTATTGATGATGATGAGTTCAGTAGTTTAATCATCACAATCCTGCAGCCAAATGTCGACGTGAAAAATTTGCGCGCTCATTTCTCTTTTTTTCTCCTTTTCCCACACTTTGTTTGTTGAAGAGATTCTATTTAGCCACGCCCACCGATCAGTTCAAGCCGTCGGGCGGTGCATCCTTGCCATAACCTTGTAAAGAGGTAAAAGATGAAGGTAATGAGGATTAAAAATAACGACATAGTACGTGCCCAGGATTGAACTACAACCTCACGATTTCAATCTGAGCGGTTTCCCGCTAGACTTAGCTTGTTATGGTGGCAAGTTCAATGAATTATTTTTTCCAGGACTGGACCCTAAAAGTGAGGTTTGTCCAGAAACGAGACGCGGGCATCTATGAATGTCAAGTCTCGTCACATCCACCTACTAGTATCTTCCTACGACTCGACGTTGTCGGTAAGTATCCATTTGCCCTAACTACTCAATTAACTGTTTCTTAATTTTCGAGATATAAGAAAGAATAAACGAATAATATCTCAGGGTGACGAGCGCAGTGCAGTGCGGCGCAGGATTGTGTTCGCAAGTTCACAATTCTGGCACTGCTACTGTTAGTAGCAGGCGTGACGCTTACCGCCACGCGAAAGTCTTGCTCGTCTCGTTACAAGATTGTACAAAAAAAAGAGTTTTATTTAATGTAAGTATGTACATTATTTATTCTGAAGTGGGAGGAATCTTTCTGGGGAAGTACCACACCTTTGACAGTACTTAACATACAAAGTGGTCATTTTTTTTAAGGTTTAAGTTGACAGAGTTAAACTTACTAAAGTATAGCTGTCCTTAGTTAACATGTCTGATAAAATAGTGACGGCGTTATTTTAATTAGTTTATATCTGTCAACTAAAGCCTTCAAAATTTACCACATTACCTATACTAAACATAACCAAAACGCCACTTACTTACATTATCCCACTTAGTAAAGTTAGTTACGTTAGTACCTAAGTTACGTTAGCTTACTCAAACGCCAAGAAGTAGTATGCAAGCATATTGTGTTTCACTTTATTATTAAAAGGGCAATATTTAGAGGCAACTAAGTTCAATATAAGTACCATAATTTCTGATAAAATCCTTAAAATGTAAATCCAAAACTCAATTAATTTAGAAATCTCAGAAGCCGTCCAAAAACTGTAACGAAGCAATACAAATTCCGACACCGTAACGGCCACACTTTCGCTTCACGTAACGGGCAGCAGGGCGTAGGGGGTAACACAGCACCCTTATTTATCCGCCAGGGAACAAAATTAAGCGTTCGCAGAGAAGGGTTGAGTTCACAGAATTAAACACGGCTTAATCTTCATTATAGGCGGCGTTATTTACTCTAAAACCAAATTTTAAGGCATTTTCTGGAATTATTTTGGAACTCACGTTGTGCTTGGGTGTGAGCTTTCGAGCATGTGCCTTAGGAGGTTGGTGGCCGAAATGCAAAGATCTGGTTGGTGACAAAAGAAACTGCTGTCTGAAAAAGTCGAAACCGTCGCTTGTCTCATTCTTATTCAAAGTTTTTTTTTAGACGGTCAAGTGACGAGACGAGCAAGACTTTCGCCTGGTGGTAAGCGTCACGCCTGCCCTAACAGTAGCAGTGCTAGAATTGTGAACTTGCGAACACAATCCTGTTTCGCGACCGCGACGTATTCATTGTGCAGGCTTGGCGTGTTCGTTGCGCGTCCGCCACGTATTCGCGGCGCGCCCGCTCCGCTTTGAAAACGCTCGCAAACCGCTAGTGTGACTGCAGCCATAGTTCTGTTATTAAATTGACTTATAAGTAAACCTACCGATTTCGATTCTGGTGCGGTAGCTAGCCATGCTATGATTTGCCTACGATGGTTACCTTCACCGTCATTTCAAGGTCATTGTTGGCATTTGTACCTACACACTTCAGCATGCGACCCGAACGCATTAAACGCCTATCTATCAATGCTACAATACTTGTTGATAAATGTAAAAAATTACTTAATTATATTTTTTTATTTTATTTTATTTTATTTGGGAAACATACAGTGATAATAACTTAAGTAAACTTATACAAATTTGGATAACTATACACCATTTACACGTTTCCGCATATAAAAGCCTATATCACTTGTTAACATGGTTAGCTAAGGATTTTGATTAACATTGAAAAACATTACTAAAATATTACACAATTTAAAGAGAGAAAAACAGTTCAATTCGCACCAAACCAGTTCTTGGAGACTATAGTTTTAAGTTTATGTATAGGTGTATTAAACAAATCGAATTCTGGAAAATCTTTTAGGTTATTAACGGTATTGGCTGATCTTATGAAGAAAGAATAATTGAGAATACAATTCAAAAAGTATCCTATTTCCAAGCAAATATTTCTCCATAACGTAAATTTCCGCGAGTTGGAGTCAAAAGGGCCTATTGTAAATGGCACCATTATTCGCCCGCGGGGTCAGCCGGTCCCCAATTTGCATATAAATATGTTATTTATGAAAACACTACCTTTAAGCCTTGGGAGCACCTATAAGCGACCTTTTACAATTGCGGGGCATGGTAATACTGTTTAAAGAATATAATGCGGTATATCTCACCTTCTATTATATTTTCCTATCTGCGTTCTATGGTTTTACTTCTAAAAGTAATTATAAAGATTTTTTTTTAATACATAATAATGTACATTTAATCATATGTCAATTTCCGTACCGTATAAACGATAACGTACCGTAGCTACGATGCTATGGCACTTCGATGCTAAGCTGCTACACTGGTACGTAACTTTGACGCTAAAATGCTACGTTGCTACGGCACTTCGACACTAAAGTGCTACGTTGCTACGGCGTTTTGACACTAAACTGCTATGGTGCTACGGAACTTCGGCGCTAAACTGCTATGGTGCTACGGAACTTCGGCGCTAAACTGCTATGGTGCTACGGAACTTCGGCGCTAAACTGCTATGGTGCTACGGAACTTCGGCGCTAAACTGCTATGGTGCTACGGAACTTCGGCGCTAAACTGCTATGGTGCTACGGAACTTCGGCGCTAAACTGCTATGGTGCTACGGAACTTCGGCGCTAAACTGCTATGGTGCTACGGAACTTCGACGCTAAACTGCTATGGTGCTACGGAACTTCGACACTTAATTGCTACGGTGTTACGAGACTTCGACGCTTAAGTGCTACGGTCATACGGCATAGAACGGTATCATCTTGATATATGCCGTATCACCGTAGCACTTTACTAACAATCAAATCCTTCATTAGTATGTTTTTATGATGCTATAATTATGCCAAAATTGATTACATTGGCCATATCCAAGCACACCAGCGGAGCTCCTTACCTGACTAGGTCACAGAAGTGTCCACCGTAGCCAAAACCGGAATTGATGACATTATTATTATTATAATAGAATGATTATATTAATAGTGCTACGCTGATTATAGTCACTATAAATCATTGTGTTATCGTAGCACTATACGATACTACAATACGTACGTGCTTAGTGAAGTACCTACGTGTAAATACTACAAAACTACAATAAGTAGTAGTTTTTGTAGTGGTACAACTCTACTGCAGAGTCCGCCTGGGGAAGTATCACACCTTTGCCAGTTATTCAATTGCCAAGCAGTAGTGTGCAAGCATTACTGTGTTCCGGTTTGAAGGGCAATGTTACCAGATAAATTACTATGAAGAGATTTAACATCTAATATCTCAGGGTGACGAGCGCAGTGCAGTGCGGCGCAGGATTGTGTTCGCAAGTTCACAATTCTGGCACTGCTACTGTTAGTGGCAGGTGTGACGCTTACCACCAAGCGAACGTCTTGCTCGTCTCGTCACTAGAAAGAACAAAAAAATACCTGATTTGTGGTGCTACCGCGGTACTATGCTAAAATGCTACGGTGCTACTAAGTATATTAAAAGCTTCAGATATTAATAGTGTAGATATAGACAACGCTTGTTTATCTACCTTATTCGTTCATGCTTGCACATTCCACCCTCCATTTCACTCCTTTAAACCATCCCAGTCAAAAAATATATAAACATATCAATTTTCATTACTATAACCTAACCCCCCCCCCCCCCCCCCCCCACTTCCCCACTTTGAATGAACTAATTTTTTGTCATCACTATAACTTCAAAAACAAAGAAATTTCCATACAACATTCCAACCCCCTTTCCCCCCTAAAATCGTACCTGTCGTTTTTTTTTGAAAAAAGCATTTTTTATTTTTGTATGAACTATCCAAACCCAAATTTTCGTGACTAAAAGTCCAAAAACAAAGGACTTTCATACAAACTCCCCCCCCCTCCCATTTCCCCCCCCCTTGGGGATCGAATTACGAAAAATCCTTTCTTAGTACACCCCTCCGCATCGAGACGAATACACCCTCCAAATTTCAAGTCTCTACGACCAGCGGTTTGGGCTGTGCGTTGTCAGTCAGTCAGTCAGTCAGAACAGAGCCTTTTATTATATTAGATGATACTTGGACAACATTCAAAACGAATGCAACAAAAACTGAATACGAAAAACCAGAGCCTGGATAAAATCTAGATTACTAATTTACCAAAGAGCTTTCATTAAAATAAAACCCTTTTTCTGTCTACCCCAATTCTACTCACAATAGCCTCTGGTGATCCCAAAAATAATTAAGCCATTCTTTAAATTTTAT
Source organism: Erannis defoliaria (assembly GCA_905404285.2). Lineage (NCBI taxonomy): Eukaryota > Metazoa > Arthropoda > Insecta > Lepidoptera > Geometridae > Erannis > Erannis defoliaria. The sequence continues at coordinate 1,684,295 of FR990090.1, read as the reverse complement.
TAAAATAGGCCACTAAACCCGACCAAACGTTATTATTTGGAGAGAAGTTATTTTTATGAATATTTCGTTATTAATAATAATAAGTTTTAATATTTGCTGGAATTTTTATAGGGTTATAACTTGTTTACGATATAAAGACGGTACAACACTGAGTGATAAACGTTGTACTGTAATTTTAGTAAGGCCATGAAAACACTCACTCGCAGTGTATTTCACTGTTTAACATTTCGCACTATGAAAGTGGAATCAAACCGTTTCGTTTAATGCGTTTTGAATAGATAAGCAATAGTTGGTGGCTTAGTGATGTAAGGAATGTCCAATATGTCCACAGCCTTATAGCCCAGTTGGTAGCATGTCTGCCTTCAGAGCTGTAGGGCGTGGGTTCGATCCCCACCCAGGGCAAACATTTATGTGACGAACATAGATGTTTGTTCTGTGTCTGGTAGTATGTATTTACGAAAAAAAAAAATATAAGTATTCTATCAGCTATCTGGTTTCCATAATACAAGCTTTGCTTAGTATGGGGCTAGATGGCGCTGTGTGTAAAATTTCCCCAAATATTTATTTATTTTTTATTTATTTATGTTCGTTGTTCACAGAGGCGCGAGCGCAAATATCTGGGCCGACGGAAAAGTACTTGAAACCAGGGTCGACTCTGCGCCTGCAGTGCTCCGTTGTGCAGACCACTGAGGCGCCAGCTTTTGTCTTCTGGTGAGTTTTGTACTCTAGTTCTTCTCATTGTTAATTCCTTTTTTTTTATGCTACTCTTTTTTTTGTCTTCTTCTCTCTCTTTTCTATCTCTCTCTCCAAACTAACCATCACTGGCTGGTTTTTTTACCAAAGATTTTGAATGTTAGGATGTGCCTTTCCATATATTTACTCTAAGCTCTACCTGTATTTTTTATTTTTCGTTAAACTCGTTATAATTATGCGCTAAGAAGTGTTGTGTGAATTTTGTTAAGTAATTTGTTGTGTTCATTATTTTGTTCGTGATTAAGAACCTACTGGTAATAAACATAATTATAACGTCTATCTGTCAAATTATCATCTAACTACGTCGCATCATTCTCTACTAAATTACAAGTATCCAAGAGTTGCAAAATATGACAAAAGATTAGTTTTTGAGCGGCCTCCAAGATTGTCGCTATTTGATAAAAAAATGCTATGCCATGTATATCACCGTATATAACAAATTACCAGTGTCGTTAAAGGAACTTCCTTATGGCAAGTTCCCAATAAATTGAAGATGTGGCCGTTAGAAAAATGTTTCAATTGCTTGGACGAATTTCTCAATAAGCACAACGTTAATTATGCTAATACTTAAGTTTAGCCTTGACATTTCCACATGCCAATTAATGCCAAAATTGACTGGACTACACCTATCAATACGATCATATTTGTACTCTATTTTTAGTTGAAAATATTCATTTCTTTTCATTACTATCCACGTGCAACCTGTCAACTGCAATAATAGCTGACTAACAAAAAGTAGCACACGACTTAAAGGGAGATTTTTTGAATATTTTTAATAAAGTAGTTCTCATCAACGCGATAGATGGCGCTGACTATACTTGCCAGTCAAAAATATCAGTATAATTTTGATTTTTGGCACATAAAATAAAATAAAAAAACTAGAAAACGGCAGATAAGTCTGGTCAGCGCCATCAATAATGAGCTTATTTTTTTTAAGAGTTCTGGAAAGTGGGGGGACTTTGCTGTAAAAAATCGTTAGAATTAAACATGTGCCACGACAACGCTCAATTGGCCCTGTCCTTCCAAAGTAATTATATAAATCAATGATAACTAAAATGTATACAGTCTAATATACTAAAACTAGGATTATAAATATAATTTTGTCTAAATTCTCAACTAAATTGTTAAGAAGATTTATTACACTTTAACGTAATAATAATACAATCTAGAAAGGCAATAACGATTTTCATGATGAGATTTGTACATCCAATCAGATGAAACCTTTTTTTACTTTGTTGGAAGTGCTCAAAGTAATTTTCTTTTGTTGTCTAGAAATTTCCAATGTATATTGTAATTATCATTATTTTATATACTGTGTAAAAATAAATAATACGCTTTAAAAAAACCGACTGGATGAAAAACTACCTGGATGACATCTTCATATTATTATTCCAGTAATTTTGATTTAAAAACCATACTACTGAACCAATTTCGATAAAACTTATATATCAACTACCAAACAAAGAAATAATTTTAAAAATCGTTCGACGGAGAAATCGGTGAAACATACATTAAAAAAAAACAGTCGAACATAGAACCTCTTTTTTTTAAGTCGGTTAAAAAGTGTAGTAATACTAAAGGGTATACATGTACTCATCATTATGAACAACTTTTACTACGAAGCCAACATTGAAATCCTGAAAGAAAAACCGCTGTTCCATACATTTTGTCTAAGGTCAATTCAGTTTTTGTACGGAACAGCTCCTTTTTGTGATATCAAGGTTGGCCCAATAGTAAAAGTTGTTTATAATAATGAGTACATACCTAACCATCCAAAACCACAAAACAATGATGTTATATGTCTATGCCACAAACATAGAGTAAAATACATAGAGGGATAAACGTCATATGATGGCGCTAAAAAAGATGGAGCCGTTTTTTCAAAAGTTTTTATTTTCTTTTGTCGTTGGCCAGTTTTCGCGCAAACTTGATATCGAAATCGATGTTGCCTACCTGATGAAAATGTTCCCTAAAACTTCTGCTACGATATAACATGATATCGAATACATATTGAAGTTTAGTACAATTAGTACAATTTTTTTTGGATCAAAAATGTTAAAAAAGTTAACTAACAACAACACATTTTCAGTTTACAAAATATTTTCAGTACATACCATAAAATCAAAATGTATTCGTCGTCAGCCATAAACCGTCTATGGGGAATACCAAAAAAGGATTTCCTGGCAGCACCGAAAGCAAAATGATATGACACATAATTTCGAAAATATTTTTACCAAAATTTGCAATAAATTGCAGTAAAATACGGATTTTAATAGAAACTAACATGTGGAAAGAAATTCCATGGCATCTGTTGTGTGTTCGGAGCACGAGTCACTGCTTTTTACGACACATTTACACATTTTTTATAATTTTTTTATGTTAGACATATGAACCGAATTCATCGGCAATAGAGAATGATAGACGTCAAAGCTCGAATTAGTTGTCAAGCTTATTTCAGGCGAGGCTTCCTTGAAGCGGAAACTTCAGATCTAGTGAAACATATAACATCATTGGCCACAAAAGCCAAAAACGCTGTATCAGATGGATCTGTTTAAATGCAAATGCAAATGTTTAAACTGCAAAGTACTGATAGCTGTCAACCCTACATATATATATTTTTTCTTATTTGTTGGCATCGCACGTTTTGCATTCTGCCAGTATCAAGTTTATGAATTATGAAATTTTTATTTTAAATCAAGCCAAATATGTCATGAAATCACAGTTAGTCACACGAAATTAGTCATAGTCAAGTCCAAGTCATGCTTGTAAAAAAATAATTTAAATATATATATATTAATATTAATATATATTGGGGGGACATTTATTACACACAGTGCCATCTAGCCCCATACTAAGCAAAGCTTGCCGGTTAATAATGTTCTGATATATGAGCGTTTAAAGTTTTTGTTAGAGACAACTCTGTCCCTTTACCACAAAACAAAAAATGACGTCACGCCGTACTTGTCAGAATAGAATTTATATGGCGTACAGAGACGTGACGTCACGATTTGCTGTTTCTTCTCTCTGTCTAGCATGATATTAAAATGCTTATAAGTTGCTTATTTTTGATCAGATTTTCATTTTCTTTTCATAAATCAGCTATATTTATGGGCCACATTTTAATAGGACAATAAAAAAACTAGTCATCTAGCCTATTATTGTTAGTATTGAATTTTTTGACTTAGGTTTATATTTTGACATTGTGAATTTTATATTTTAATTTGACATGCATAATCTATTATAAGTATTTTCTTATTGTGTATTGCCATCTCTCATCTCTCATTTGCGCGCCTCTTCAGGCATAGCATGAATCTCACATAATTTAATGTCAACAAACGCATGTTTGTACTCATGTTCAATGCAAATAAATTAATCTTTATCTTTATCTTTTGTCTTTCATCAGTATTACGTACATCTTTTTTAACACGTTGTATAATGTTAATATCCCGAACTTTAATTACCTACTGATTATTCACAAAATCAATTTCAAAGCCAGAATAACCGTATGAGGCATACCAAATTAATGGTTTGCCAACTATAGTATAATAGATATTTCAACATGTACGAACTGCCAAGCCAATACGCTGGCAATGCAGCTTAAATTGACAGTTGAGTGGCAGCTAGTAACCGACGAGCAGGCAAAATGTGGTCTACAATAGACCAGATACTTGATACCTAAAAACAACAGGCTTATATAATTAAGGAACTAGCTGCGACACGCGGTTTCACCCGCGTGATAGTTTTTTTTTGTTTGCTTGAGTTTAACTGCCATCTCGTCTGATGTTAAACGAAGATGCGGTCTACGATGGAGCACGCTTGCCTAGAAGAAACCGATTCACTCGCGACTTGAAGACACCCAGATTGTAACTATCAGGAAACATCCACTCGGGCAACGCGTCCACAGTTGATCCTGGCGATGTCGACGATAAAAAAATTACTATAATTATGTTCCGGGAAATAAGCTATCTCTATTCCCAGTGTCATCCAATAGGCTAGATGACTCGTTTTTTTTTTTATTGTCCTATTAAAATGTGGCCCATAAATATAGCTGATTAATGAAAAGAAAATGAAAATCTGATCAAAAATAAGCAACTTATAAGCATTTTAATATCATGCTAGACAGAGAGGCGGAACAGCAAATCGTGACGTCACTTCTCTGTACGCCATATAAATTCTATTGTGACAAGTAAGGCGTGACGACATTTTTTGTTTTGTGGGAAAGGGACAGAGTTGTCTCTACGAAAAACTTTAAACGCTCATATATCAGAACATTATTAACCGATTTAAATAATGTTTTCAATAAACATACTATATTTACTTAAATTCTTCATCAAAGCTATTGGTTTCAACGATATAAACATCAGTCATCTACCCTATTCCATTCAGCCGTTATGACGTCTAAATGTAACAAACATACACACACATAAAATATATAAAAAAATCGCATTAATAATTTTATGAGTTGTAATATTTTCCTCCGCTGAAAAACTTAATTAATACCTTTTTTCTTCTTACGGACCTAGCCGGGTAAAAAATATTCCTCGAACTATCTGATCAGTCAGAACTATTTATTTTAAAAAGACAGTACAACATTTTTTTCTTTTTGAACTTTCTCGTAAGTAATAATGATTTTCCTTTTGTACCTTTTAGCTTTGGTTTTAAAGTTCTGAGATCTTACAAGCCTTTGTTCGGTTTTGTTAGTATTCTGTAAAATGTTTTTGGAGAATTAGGAGATGATTATTTCTTTTACTAAAAATTTATAATTATTTTGTCTAGATAACTGGATAATGACTAGAGAATTACGAAATAATTATAAAGATTTTATTTATTCACAATCTAAAATATCTAAAAATAACAAATACTGACTGAAACAAAGATGTAAACGGTCACAAAGATTATTGAATAGGGAATATGCACGTGTTTCAATTATTCTAAATAATGAGGTAAGTAGAGAGATCTGCGGCCTTACCTAAAATAATCTCGATTCTCTTAGACACTGCTTAAACTTCTCTGTCCTTTTCTAGCACGTGACGCTTCACGTCAGAGAGAAGATGGCAGAGCATCTTAAGCAGTGACTAACGGTAGAAAAGTTTTTTTAAGTAAGGCCGCTGATGTTTATATCTGAAATATAAGCGTGCAAAGTATTTGGGAGTCATCTGTCCCTTTCTAGCAAAACACGTGCTAGTATAGAATTTTGTTTGGAATCGTTATTAGTTTGACGTTATTAGCCACTATAGTCTACCATGTCTAACATGAAACTAAAATTTTTATAACTTCGTTATTTGTGCAGATATTTACAATTTGTTTTGTTGCGAGTCAGCTTTTTAGCGAGTCAATAAAAAAAACATGCATATTCCCTTTAATATTCTTTTCATGACTACATTTTTTTTTCAATGCATCGGAGTGACGAGACTTGGAAAACTACCGTCTGTGGTAGGCATCACGCCTGCCATAACAGCAGCAGAGCCAGAATTGTGAACTTGCGAACAAAATCCTGCGCTGCTGCACAAATTATTATGGCACTCAACCCTATCAAGTAAGAGGAGGTCTTCGTCCAGCTTTGGACATCTTCCGTCTAATTATGTTTTTGACTGCCATCTCGCCTGATGTTAATCTCGTTAAAAAGGGGCGATTAAACGTCATTAAACGTCTGGAAGGTAATGTGTTTTGGTAATATTAGATGTCGAATCTCTTCATGCCTAGTCTGGTATCATTGCTGAGCATTTAGGCATTTTCCCATGTGTTGCACTTACCTACGCAGGAAGTGGTCGGCTCCGGGAAACGGGTTTCCTTGTCCGGATTCCGACGCATAATTTAATATATTGTAAATTATTATAATTATGAATAAATAAATAAAATAAATTGATTACTCTTCAAAACGAAAGACAGCAATTTCGGCACACTAATGCTTGGCGGTTGAATAACTGGCAAAGGTGTACTTTCCCAGCCGGACTCTGCAATAGTCATTATACGAGGCAAAAATAAGAATGTTTTAATTACAAACAAAGCCCTATATCATAGCTTACTGTTTTATAGAATAATTATACATACGAGTAAGTACCCTTATGGTAAAGTTGTGGTACTCCACTGGGACTCTAGAAGCCGTCCACTCACGTCTTGGAGACAGAAGACGTCCACTGCTTTTTTTTGTACTGTCAAGTGACGAGACGAGCAAGACTTTCACCTGATGGTAAGCGTCACGCTTGCCACTAACAGTAGCAGTGCTAGAATTGTGAACTTGCGAACACAATCCTGCGCTGCACTGCATTGCGCTCATCACCCTGAGATATTAGATGTTAAATCTCTTCCCCAGTAATTTCTCTGGTAACATTGCCCTTCAAACCGGAACACAGTAATGCTTGCACTCTACTGTTTGGCGGTTGAATAACTGACAAAGGTGTGGTACTTCCCCAGGCGGACTCTGCAGCAGAGTCCGCCTACAGAAAAAACTGCTGGACGAAAGCCTCCCCCTAAACAGGGAGGGGTTGCCATAATCCCTACGCTTGGCAGGCGGCTTGGGAATCGCAGAATACCCACCACCGTTAACCGAGAGGACGCTGCTGCCCGTCCTTTGATGATTCTGGATGCAGTTTTAGGACATACCCAGGTCCACTTCCCTAGGAAGATTCTGCAAAATTCTTATTTCACGTCAAGGTTTTATCACCTTGTACTATAGTTTTATTTTATGTTATGCTTAAATTGCTTTTGGTGGTTGGGCACATCTCATCTGATATTAATTAATGGTGTGAACGAATTTTTTTTTGCTAAATCCAAACGGAAACTCAATAGCTTCGCCGAAAAGATATCACATTTGGCACACTAACTATTAATATTACAAATGCTAAAAAAAGTTTATCGGTATGTGTGTGTGTGTGTTTGTTACCCCTTCACGCCAAAATGACTGGAACAATTTGGAAGAAACTCGGCATGGAGATAGCTTATTTCACGGAGCCTCTTTTTTATTATCATCGTCATCAGCGTTTTACATCACGCGGCGCGGGTGAAATGGCGGGGCGCAGCTAGTATATAATGTTTTGAAACTGGCGTCCGCAGCTCGGTAATAGCGTTTTGTGGCAGTGACGCAGGTCGCAGCCACAAAACGCCGTCTGTTAGATTTTCTCAGTCTCCGTTCCGTTCGATTGACTCTCTTGACATTTGGGTCACGATCATTCAACTTTCGAGTGTCTCGATAGTTTTCCAAATAACAACCTGTTAGAAAGTTTGAGAATAACTGTTGTTGAAATACACAGCTTGTTAGCAATTGTTCGAGAAACTGTTTCGTTGTCTATTCAGTGACTTACTGAAGGATGAAGTAAGAAGTCATTGAAATACTAGACAATCTAACTTGTTTATTAAACCTTCAACAATTCCTTGGAGAATCTAGCTCTCTCTCTCAAAATTCTGACGATAGCTGACAAACTAAGCTTACTTCTAGGAGTTTCTTTAATAATGACTGGTTAACTTAGGTACTCTTACGTACCAATATTGATGAGTCAAAATAATTTTGAAAGATGAACCATTGAACATTTTGTACCTAGTATAAATTATTATAAGTATATTATTTTTAGCATATTTGCACAAGCAACGCAAATATGATAACCTCGGCAGAGGTTACATATTTGAGCCGTTTGGTGTTGAGACATTGGGTCCGTGGGGACCGGGAGCTCATCATCTTTTCAAAAACATATCCGAGCGCCTGGTCGACGCGACGCGTGATCAACATGCTGGCGTTTATTTCGCCCAACGCATAAGCATTGCCATTTAGCATTGCAATGCCGCCGACATGCTGGGTACGCTGCCAACTGGTAGTGGTTTTAAGCATTTGGATTGTCTCTAGACTTTCATAGGTCTGGATACAATCCTTTTGTTTTTTGTGTAGTGGGCTAAGTAGTATAAGTGAACAGTGTAGGTGGACCACGGGCAGGGAGCGGTAGTTGGTTGTACCTAGTTGTAGGACTCTATATTGAGTCCATCTGGGAGAGTACGGATCTTTGCCAGCTATTCAACCGCTAAGCGTTAGTGTGGCAGCATTACTGAGTTTCGGTTTGAAGGGCAATGTTACCAGATAAATTACTGGGCATGAAGACATTTGACATCTAATATATAATATCAGGGTGACGAGCACAGTGCAGTACGAGAAGGATTTTGTTCGCAAGTTCACAATTCTAGCACTGCTATTGTTATGGGCTGACGTGATTACAACTTACAGGGGAACGTCTCATTCGCCTCGTCACTATATTGCATTTAAAAAAAAGTACCTGCCAAGTGTAAGTCGGGTTCTATGCTCTTGTGTTACGGAACCCCAGTCTAATAATGTTGTATTTCTGAACCTAAGAAACCCTCATCATCAGCCCGGAGACGTCCACTGCTGAACGAAGGCCTCCCCCTTAGACCGCCACACTGTACGACAACCTGCCATTTGCATCCACCGGTTGCCCGCGACTTTTACAATGTCGTCGGTCCACCTAGTGGGAGGCCTTCCTACGCTGCGTCTTCCAGTTCGCGGTCGCCACTCAAGAACCTTTCTTCTCGTCTTTTTTCTTTAAGAAACCCTAGTTTATTAATATTGTGTTTGTTTTAATCACTAATCCTCAAAGCCAGGCTGTCTCACATTTAAACAGTTTTTGATGATATTATGCTACATAGATTTCACATTAAATTCTATTTTACTATCCATTACCATATAATATTCATCATAGTATTTCAATGACGAAGCACTCAAACATAATGACACGTTTAAATATGTTTCTTATAAGGGGAACCTTCATATGTTTTTAATCTACCTTAAAAATATCATCATAAAAATATTGTATACAATAGACAATATTTTATTTGTAGAAAAAAACACATTTTGTACACAAGACAAGACAATAGAAACTCATTTAAACAAATTTAAATAGTATGTAGTAGTATTAGTGTTCTGTGAAAATCTCAATCGGTTAAGAATTGCAAATATCACACATCACATCAATAGCTGGAAGACGTCCACTGCTGGACGAAGGCCTCTCGGCGCTTGGCAGGCGGCTTGGGGATCGCAGAATGGTTACCACCGTTAACTGAGAGGACGCTGCTGCCCGTCCTCCGGTGGTTCTGGATGCAGTTTTATGACATACCCTGGTCCAGGTTTTGTTGTCCTTATATTGCAAATATAAGGACAACAAAAAAGTATGGTGCGATAGAAAAATATTGGATTATAATAGAGCCCGCTTATTAAAAAAAACGGCTAAAAATAATTCCAAATAAGTAGGTACCCAATAATTGAAAAAAAATACTCATTATCCACGTACGTGTATGAGTTAATATATATTTCGTTAAGTTAAATACTGGCACAATTCAAAGCTTTGCTATTGAAAAAAATGGCATGGAATTGATCCAGGTACTTGTAATAAATTATTCAAGATGACCGAATTGATTTCTATCAGCAATTTCGTTCAAAACTTTCCAAGTTTTCGTGAGACCAATTTCAGTTTCAGTTAGTATAGATGTTGACTAGAAGAGCTATGTTAATTGAAACCACGTCGTCAAGGGTATGAGCAAACTTTAATGTTTATTATCACAAGAAGAACGCTTCAAATTAATTTTAGATCCTTTTAAACTCGGGTTCTTATATTTCTCTTCTCTTTTCCAGTGCAAAGTTAGGCAAATTATATACCTATATTAAAATAAAAGCAAAACAAAGGTTATCAAAATGTGTTATTAGCTAATACAATCAATACCAAGTTCTGAAATGCTTAGTTTTTTTTTTTTTTTTTTTTTATATTAATTATAATTTATATAATATAATTAATTACAACACAATATTTCTGTTATAGTAAATAAAACTGTTAAAATTAACAAAAAAATCAAATACTAACTAAAAACTAAAACTTAAAATAACTATATTAAAACTTTAACTTACTCAACTTTACTTAACTCTTACTTACTTACTTAAACAAAACTTACTTACTTACTTAACTTACTTATTTGCCACGTTGAATGGCAATGCTCAATTTCTGTCCGAAATAAAAGCCAGCATTCTGAACACCCGACGCCTCCACCAATCGCCTGGCCAAGTCCCGATAAAGACCTAAAGCGGCCGGCCCCCACGGACCCATCGTCTCCACCCCAAACGGAGCAAACATTTACACCCGGTCAAGGTGCGCATATTTGCGCCGCTTGAGGTTTTCGGCTTGGGCAGCGGCAGCGCCGGCCCTAAATGAAGTTGAGGGAAGGTGAGACGGATCCATTGTGTCTACGCATGTTGCATCCCACACCAATGGCTGCCCCACCTTCCAAGGTATAAGGGTCATTCCGTCGCGTCTTTTGCCGTCGTCTCGCATCAGTCCATAAGGTTCCAGGACTGACGGGACGCCGGCACTGACAAAAGCCCGGATGACATCATTCAGGGAGGCGTGCTGCGGTATGCGCCCAGCACTCTTCATACAGGACAAGCCGTGGTGACCGAGGTGATCTACATTATCGCCACAGTTGCAGCGATGGGGGACTTGGAAAACTGCGCCTATTCTTAGCGATACGACTAAAAAAACTGTGATTTTATCTGATAAAAGTACAATATTTCTAGAAGGTAGAGCGTGTAACCAAAGCCCCGACTCCCAACGAGCAACAGCCAGAAGACGAGCGCACTCCGTGGAAGAAGTAAAAGAGTCTATAAGATTTTTATACTCTAAAGCGGCCCATCCCATTGCCGTTGAGAGGGCCTTGGGCAGAAATTCGCTTGGGATGGCTTTTTTCCAACTTTCCAAAGCGTCAGTTAGAAAACGAATGTGAAATTTTGGCAGTGATGACTGTAAGATGTTCTGAACCATATTTTGTATTTTTTGTTTCATATAATTAATATGTCAAAGATATAATAGAAAACACTTATGAACATGACTCAAAATTCATTAGATTATATTGGAACATCAAGTAAATGATAACCTTATAACTTATACTAAAAAAAACTAAAACGATCTTTTTCAAACTCAATTCGTAATTAGAAAGAAACGAAAAAACAAAACATTTAAAAAAAAAAAAGGTTTAAAAGAGAGTTTAGTGTTTTATGCATAAGACGGGAATTTAGAAGAACAGCGTGTAGCGTTCAACATTAGGACGACACGCGACGTGGCAAACTGAATTTGGTAGCTTTTCCACTTATTACCTTCCAAGTCTAGCGTACAACTTGACATGTTCCTCAAGGGAAACTACAAGTTATACCACTTTGCTCGCTTTGTTTAACTTTAAAAGTAATATTTAGGTGAGGAAAGGGAAAACTTTCAATAACAGAAAAATGAAGTAATTATAGAGCAAGTTTAAATGGCATTAAGCTGGTTACACTAGCCGGAGAACCGTTTACATTGAGATAGACATGTTCTAGAAAAGTCCGCGAATCGACAAACGTAGTGTAAGCTGATAGAATGGATTTAAAAGAATAGTAATCGATTAAATAACTTTTGTAGCGATGAACCAAGAAAACACTATAAGATTTAATATTAAGTAGGTACTAGTTTATTCGGATATCCGAATATGAACTGAGCAAGAACTTTTGTTTTATTTTTAAAGGATAACTCACGTTTGAATCAGATATTCCAATTTAACAAATATCTTCATACCCAGTAATTTATCTGATAACATTGTCCTTTAAACCAAAACACGGTTGAATAACTGGCAAAGGTGTGGTACTTCCCCAGACTCTGCAATAGAGTCCTACAACTACTCAAATGGTGAAAAAACTTCAATTTAGTAACCTTAAATTTAATTGTTGCAGGTACCACAATAGCAGGATGATAAACTACGACGCCGAAAGGGGCATCAATGTTACAACGGACCCCGCACTCCGCCTCTCAGACCTTCTCATACCCGCTGCCAGCGCCACACACGCGGGAAACTACACCTGTGTACCAAACAACGCGGTCCCTGCTAGTATATACGTCCATATATTTAATGGTAAGTTAAGCCACAGAGGAATGAAGGTTACAACTGACCCTAAATATCATTAGTAGCAGAGAAAAAGACATCTGAAGGTTTCAATAATTATTGACTTTGACTTTCTGTTTTGTCATACTTCAGTATGTTCAATGGTAAATTAACCAACCACAGGACTCAATGTTACAACTGACCTCCAAAATATGATCAGTAGCAAATAACAACGCATCTCAAAGTTACACAACAGTTAATTAGTTAAAGTTAGTTATAATTATTAACTTCTTATTTCTGTTATCCAGTACTCCAACCATGAAAAGGATAGAAAGTATATTTCCACTATTTTCATAAATAAGTTGGTTGATATACCTATTATTTAGTTGTATTAGAAACTCTTGGGATATTTTTATTTTATTTTAGTCTGTCAATAAATTTACTGTACATCAAAACACACACTTCAAACACTTTATAGTTACATACAACTGACTTTGTTAGAAAAACACTTTATTGTTTTGCTTTACAAGTTGTTTCTAAAAGGAGTGGGTACTCTATTAAAAACAACGTCTAAAATACACATTTTAGTAAAAATACATTGCAAATATGTATAGGCAAGTTTTCAATAAAACAATTTCAAAGCCCTTAAAATTACTAAAACCATTTAAAATACTCAGATAAAAGCCTCTTCAATTGCCAAACTCTAGTTCACCAAATTCGACTCATTTCATAAACAAAATGGGCTTTATTAAGCGTTACTTTAATTTGAGATATTATGTCGGTCTGTAAATAAGCCTATATTAAAATATTCTATACTACGATATACTTTAACAACTTTTCAGCGTCAGAGTCAGCGCAAGTGAAAAAGTTTTCACACTACAATTCTCTCAAAAAAAACAAAACACCAATTATCGCGAAATTTGCTTATTCTTCCAGCCAAGTAATTTATTAGAGAAAGCTTACTCCGGCCTATTCCTTTATATTGAGTAGTAAAATAAAGCTATCGTTCTGACGGAGACTACAAAATACATCTGGTAAACAAAAGTGGATTGCGTCATACAAATAGATACAATGATGATCTAGAAAGTTGGACGCTTTCGTCTAGACTCTAGACGCATCGTCTGGTCATAATCTAATTTTGTATCTTAATATATCTGGCACGTGGCTAATCAGAAACAATTATTGATTTTCTTGTACAATATACATTAAATCGAAGAAATAGTTACTCTCATCTAAAGCTAATACTTTAAACATAAGAGAATTATTGAGCTTATGCACACACTGCACAGTCTGACAGTGTTTGTAAGACCGCGATAACGTGCTGTAAAAACAGAAAAGTTTAAACCTAACTGTGGAGTGTGGGTAGAAACAATATATAAAAAAACCAACCAAAAACAGTCGATTTTAATATTACGAAATGAAATGTGTGATTTGAATTATTCATTTGCATTGACAATACAATTAATATTTAAGTATATAAATAAATAATATACAGGATGTTAGTTTGAACACCATTATCCTTCTAGGATATCATTGTACTCATCATTATCAACAACTTTTACAAAGAGCCAACCCTGAAATCATTTTGTCCAAGATCGATGAACCTTTTTGTATGGAACAGCTGTTTTTTCCGTGATTTCAAGGCTGGCCCCATAGTAAAAGTTGTTCATAATGATGAGTACAATGATAGCCTGGAAGGATAACGGTGTTCAAACTAACACCCGGGACATATATGTTGGCGCTTCCGTATTAACCCAACCTAGCATGTTTCGGAACATTCTCGGACTTCTTTTTAAATCTTTTATTAATCTAGTAACCGACTTAAAACTAATTTAAAATTTTCACTCGACTGCGAAAGCCAACAAAAAACACATAACAACGAAAAGTCTTAAAAGTTTTCCAAACAATAGGGTGTCTTCAAAATTCCCCAAACAAAACTTCTCCCAGTCAATTTCTTAGAAAAAAAGCGCTTTCCCAAGAAGAAAAACTGGCACAGATAAGAGAAAACGAACTTATTTAACAAACAACAGAACCAAGTGCCATCTACTTTCTCCAAAATAATATTTCTTCAGGACGCCATTGAAAAGCAATATAAAGTGACATAATAAAACCCTGGGCCGATAAGAAAGGACCCTTTTGACGGCAAATCGGAATATTATGAAAAATCAAAGTGAGATTTTGTACGCACTGGGCGGTGAAAACGTAGACGTTTGCGGGGAAAAACTGCCGCCACAGTATCTTCTTTGCCCAAATAAATAATTATAAAACCGAACTTACAAAGCATAACATTGGACCTGGGTATATCCCACAGAGTAATAGAAGACTTAATTTCTTAATATCACGCTAGATGTCGCGTTTTTAAATTTTACTGAACAGAATAAAATTACTTACGAATGAAATTAGAAGCTAATCATGTCATCTGAATTTTTCCATCGGTAGTTTTTACATAAAGAAACAGAGCAAATTATTTCATTTTTATTATTAATGGGTAAAAACATTAAAAATAGTACGTCTAATATATGAGTTTGAATGACCGTTACGCGTGGCGGACGTTAGCATACTGAGCAAATTAGTATGACGTCACACACTCCGTCCGCAAAATAGGATCTGCAGCTGCAAGTCGCTCATCGCAACTTCTTATCCTCCATGGTATATCCTAAAACTGCATACAGAACCACCGGAGCACTGCTAGCAGCGTCCTCTCGGTTAACGGTGGTAAATATTCTGCGATCCCGAAGCCGCCTGCCAACCGTGGGGATTATGGCAACCCCTCCCTAATATAATAATTTCGTCAAATTATTATTGTAGTTAAATTAGCGGCCGTTTTAGCCATTTCAAATCAGTTTTAAATTTAAAATAAAACTGCACGTGCTTTTTGCTTTATAAAACTCCGCAACTCTCTGTATCGGTGGCACTTCACAGCGCTTATCTTTGCCGAATAAAAAAGCTACGTGCATACGTGCTTCCTTTTTTATTCGGCAAACATAGGTGTGCGGGTGTTGGTTGTAGATGGTGTTGTCCCACCCTAAAGATAATACACTTAAAAAAAATACAATCGACTTCAACTTCGAATACCAAATGTATTGATTTTAAAACCAAGCGACTAAACCGATTTCGTTAAAATTTATATGACACCACCCCTGAAGTATTTCCTACCAAACAAAAAAAGAAATTGGCGGAGTAATCGTGTAACAAACATACATATAAAAAACGTGCAGACGAATTGAGAACCTCCTTTTCTGAAGTCGGTTGAAAACAGGGTTTTAGTGGAATAGAGAAAAAAATACATAATAGTTGGCGTCGTCTACGTTAAGCCTCAGTTTTACAAATGGCAGTGTCTAAACAACTCAGTGCGTACGCAATCCCAGAAATGTTTAAAATATTTTCAGCTGAATAGTCCCCTGATTGACTCGATCCTTTGAGCCCAGCCTCTCAATATCTCTCGTTTGGGTCCTAGTGCCGGGGTTCGGCGCCAAATTATATAGCTTTGGGGGGTTAGTTGGTCTGTTTATAGGACAAATGGCTTTTTATGTAGAACTGTCCCGTGTTTTCAATAAATGCGGCAACTATACAATACATACTAACAATATAAAACACGATAGAAATGAAGAAAAATTAGTAGCAATAACAATTTTTACACGACTGCCAAAAAAAGCATGTAATGTTTTCAGGGTTGATGTATGTATCTAATCTAGGTCTGTAAGTATGTAATGTATGTAAGTTTCGTTATTCCAGCATAACTTCTAAGCAGGGACCACGGAAGTAGTACATGACGGGGGGGCAAACAGAGAATCCTTCTTTACCAGGTATTAAAATTGAAGGGGCCCCTTTATGATTTTAGGGGGGCATTTGGTCCCCTCTGTCCCCCACTTCCGTGGCCGCTGCTTCTAAGTGCCTGAACAGATTTGGATATTAGTATGGGATAAGTATCGTTAGAATCCTTCCCTTACGTTATCGAGTGACAGACTATAAAGTTTTATATTATCATCAGTCATTATTAAAAAAGGTGTAAAAAATGGGAGAGAGTCACTGAATTTTTTGCTAACAATCACACTATTATTTAACGTAACAAAAATACATTTCAGCTCTTCATTCTTTTTCACTTCAGGCAATAAAATCTTATGGCTTTACCAGCGTGTAAAGCGTACTATTATTTTTAGTGCGCTAGGCTTAGAGGCTAGCTTGCCCAGCTCCAACCATCCAAAGCATAGGTCTCCGTTTCAGCAGGCTCTTACTCTTAACTACTTGCTCGACATCAGCCCGGAGACGTCCACTGCTGAACGAAGGCCTCCCC
Organism: Erannis defoliaria; assembly: GCA_905404285.2. Classification (NCBI taxonomy): domain Eukaryota; kingdom Metazoa; phylum Arthropoda; class Insecta; order Lepidoptera; family Geometridae; genus Erannis; species Erannis defoliaria. The sequence continues at coordinate 1,667,356 of FR990090.1, read as the reverse complement.
CTTAGACAGCCACACTGTACGACAACCTGCCATTTGCATCCACCGGTTGCCCGCGACTTTTATAATGTCGTCGGTCCACCTAGTGGGAAGCCTTCCTACGCTGCGTCTTCCGGTTTGCGGTCGCCACTCAAGAACCTTTCTTCCCCATCGGTTGTCAGTTCTTTGAGCGATGTGGCCTGCCCTGCGCCACTTCAACTTGCAAACCTTGCGAGCTATGTCGGTAACTTTGGTTCTTTGGCGAATATCCTCGTTCCGGATGGCTTATGGCTTTACCAACGTGTAAAGCGTGCTATTATTTTTAGTGAGCTAGGCCTAGGAGCCAGCTTGCCCAGCTCCAACCATCCCAAGCCTAGGTCCCCGTTTCAGCAGGCTCTTACTGAAGACACTATTACTCTTACCGATTTCGTATTCTACTTCCTCGACATAAGGGCGAACGATCCGTTAGGAGCCAATCAACAGTATAATCTGTTGTTGACGTCATGCTGTAACATCGTGATTCTCTGTATATTGTCTGCATTCAAAATTCTGTTTGTTCGCAGGCGAGAACCCAGCGGCGATGCAATCATCGTCTCCTTCCACCAGCTTCAACTACAACTACTTATTACCAATCCTTGTACTGAATATCATGCGGTGACACTCATTCTAAAAATAATCATGCTAATATAGTATTCTTAGTAAATCTGAGATGAATATACCGATGGGACATGAAATAGAATAAATGTAAATATCGGAGAACATTTTTTCACACAGCGCTGTCTAGCCCCAAACTAAACAAAGCTTGTAATATGGAAACTAGATAGCTGATAGAATACTTATATACATATTTTTTTGTAAATACATACTACACCCAGACACAGAACAAACATTTATGTTCGTCACATAAATGTTTGCCCTTGGTGGGGATCGAACCCACGCCCTACAGCTCTGAAGGCAGACACACTACCAACTGAGCTATATGGCAGTCATATGTTACGTACTTACGAGTATCTTTGCATGAATCAAGAACTAGCCTCTGTAGATTTTTTATTTTAGTTTTATTTGTTCTGACATAAGTATGTTAGTTACATACCTCTATCTATGTTAGTTATATACATCACTAGGTATATCAGTATTTGACCATAACGTTATTTTGGAATTTGTGACGTAATTTTATTTATCCTTTATAATATTCTCAGATGCGGTAGTGACAATGGTCTCGGTATTGCACTAAATTTAACAATTCTAAAAGTTTTGTTGTACTTTTATTTTTAATGAAATATTGAGATTCAATGTACATTTAGTGTTGTTAGATGAATTCATTTGGAAGTCATAGTTTATGTTCGTATGACCGGGACTTATCCTCAAACTGCATCCAGAACCACTGCAGGATGAGCAGCAGCATCCTCTCGGTTAACGATGGATCTGCGATCCTCAAGCCAGCAAGCGTGGGGATTATGGCAACCCCAATTTAGGGGTGGGGCGGGGGTTTCGTCCGCGAGTGGACACTTTCCGGCATGAATTTATATCCATCTGTAAATCCAGTTAGAAGTTAGCGGCACTTTTCTGTTTTAACACGAACCCCAATCTATAAATTTCAGTTCATACAGTTTTTTTTTTTACGGGTTTTAATTTATCTGCACAAAGTTTGCACATTAAACTAACTGGCCATCGATGATCCGACATGTGTTTATTCAATAAGAAATATGCAAAAAAAATTGCTTCGTTAATAAACTTTCAGTAACCTGGTGCCGTGGTTACCATGAATGATTATTGCGTGACTGTGAATTTTATCGCCCCGCAATAAGGTTCACAGTCGCGCAGTGTCGGCAGCTGAACCGATTCGGTCCCGCTATATGAGTGGTTCACACGGCCCAGCTGGTAGACAGCGCGGTATCTGTTGTCACAAAAATCGATAGTGTTTCATGTCCCATCGTTTACTCGTCAAAGCATTAACTACATCCAAAAACGTACCCTAAATTCTAAGAGCGAAGGGAGAATTTTGCGTGTCCTGAAATTACCAGAGACTTCATTTTCCCTCAATTTCCCTAAATTATTTTTAAGCACAGGCTTTAAGAATGATCGTTAACTGTACTTAGAATTGTATGAGTATGTTAATGTTTGATATGTCTAGAGTTTAATTTTGAAGCATTAGCACAATGAAAGTGGGACTTGGCTTTGAATATAATTATTTTAAGTCATTATGCTAACGTGTGTTTATTGTCCGGAAATATAGTTTGATATTAAAGACTTTAGGCTTCACTGAACAACGACGCTTAAAGTTAAATAGGTAACTGTAGTTAGCATTGAGCATTAACATTTTCTGTTGAGTAGCAGAATTAAATACTTATAACATTTTTGTTTACTTAGGCACAGTAATTTTTTTATTTCCTACAGTATATATATATATTTTGGGATGGCTGAAACAAATGGTTATATTTTTTTATCTTGTCGATTAGATGTATTCCAACCGTCCTATGCATAAAACACAAAAAAGTATTTCAAACCTATTTTAGTTAAAAAGTGTTTTGTCTTCTTTATTCAAGCTCAAATTGTAATTCTAAAGAAATTTGACAAAACACTTTTTAACCACAGAAAAGCGAAATCCCTACTTCTTAGTAGAACGGCTGTCAAAAGAATGTTCTAAAGAAATTGTATGGAAAACCGCTGTCGCCAGTTTCAAACTTATTTGCATAGAAACTACGACGAAAAAACGCCAATAATTGGTCGCGCATTTGTAGTAAAAGGTTCGAAATGCTAATTTGCACCAGATTAAAGTTGATCTAATTACCTAATGCCGGCTAGCGCGGTCCGTCACATTTCCGTTATATTTACTTCTCTCTAGCGCGGTCCGTCAGATTTCCGTTCTATTTACTTCTCTCTAGCGCGGTCCGTCACATTTCCGTTCTATTTACATCTCTCTAGCGCGGCCCGTCACATTTCCGTTCTATTTACTTCTCTCTAGCGCGATCCGTCACATTTCCGTTCTATTTACTTCTCTCTAGCGCTGTCCGTCACATTTCCGTTCTATTTACTTCTCTCTAGCGCGGTCCGTCACATTTCCGTTCTATTTACTTCTCTCTAGCGCGGTCCGTCACATTTCCGTTCTATTTACTTCTCTCTTCAGTGTTTTTAACTATACTAATAGGCTTGAAATACGTTTTAGAGTTTTGTGCATATGACGGCAATAATAATATAATCATAAATGTTAACTTTTTTATGTGTGTTTGATATAAAATCGGAATCGCAGTGAGACCGTTAGTAATGCCGGGTGTACACTATCAGATCTGGTTCTTGTAGATCACACAAGTGGATGCGCGAAGCATCAGACACATACGTTTGAACTTCAGTTCTCAGTTCCTTTAAATATCAAGGTATCTCGCAAAATCCAACTTGTAGAGTAACAAGAGCAACTTAGGTAACTTTAAAGTTCCGTTCTCAGTTCCCTGAAATATCAAGGTAGCTCGCAAATTCAAAGTTGCAGAGTTATGGCGTAATATCCCAGATAAGAGCTGTCAAGCGACCAATATGATTATTTTCATGACACGCAATATTCGACCCTTTTTAAATAGAAATAAATAACATTGTAACTTAGAGGTTGTGTGACCGAGGAAGCATGTTTTGTATTGATCACTAGATAAATAATTTTAAAATTGTACTGTAATGCTGAACCTTAAGTGAAAAATAAACATTGTTGAAACGTAACAACAAACACCAATTGTAAAACTTTACCACATAATTAGCTACATCTTAGTATTCATTTTGTAAATAAACATATTTTATTTATAATTTTTATTTGTATAATCACATAAATGCTTTAGTTTTAATAATAAATTAATTATAAGCTGGCGAAATATTTCCCATACTCGCGAAGAGCTTGCCAGTTATAATGTGAATTGAATTTCGCAGTGAAAATTATCTTGTGATAAGAATCAAAGTACGTACGTAAATCGAGTACGTTGTTCCTGGGCCGGTTGCCGTAAATGGCTTCACTCTAGATATAGTTCAAAAATATATTTACCTAGGGCAGACGCTCGAACTAGGTAAAAACAATTTTGAGAGTGAAGCCAAAAGAAGAATTCAGCTGGGCTGGGCAGCATTCGGGAAACTACGACAAGTCTTCTCGTCACCCATCCCACAAAATCTCAAGACGAAAGTCTTCAATCAGTGCGTTCTACCCGTTATGACCTACGGCGCTGAAACATGGACACTCACAGTTGGATCGGTCCACAAGTTTAAAGTCGCTCAGCGAGCTATGGAAAGAGCTGTGCTCGGTATTTCTCTGAGGGATCGTATCCGGAACGAAGTAATTCGCCAGAGAACTAAGGTTACCGACATCGCTCAGCGTATTAGTAAACTGAAATGGCAGTGGGCTGGTCATATCTGTCGCAGAACCGATGACCGCTGGGGTAGACGTGTTCTAGAATGGAGGCTACGTATCGGCAAACGTAGTGTAGGATGCCCTGAGACTCGATGGAGTGACGATATACGTAGGACAGCTGGCAGTGGTTGGAAGCGGATAGCTGAAGATCGGGCTGAGTGGCGTGCCTTTGGAGAGGCCTATATCCAGCAGTGGACTATGACAGGCTGATTATGATGATGATGAAGAATATTTTTTAAATTATTTAAAACTACTTACATTTTTTATTGATTTCTTAAGGTTTTTACGTAGACAAACAGATTTTTTTATTTTTTATTAGGTATGTTTTCTATAAATTTATTGATTCTTTGATTTATTAAAGATGTATTTTTTATTAAATGCATCGTTCATATTACCACTAACAGGCGTCGGATTTGACCATTCTCTCTAATCTTCTCAAATCCGCTCGTCTGTAAATGGCATTAGTATCGGACAGTTAAGTTTTTGTTATAAACAGTGAACACTTCACTTTAAAACCAAGCCATTGTAAATATACATTAGTCATTATTGTGATATAATAATAGCTCACGGTATCGTAATTGTTATTTTGTAAATATTATTATTTAATAACTATGAAAGTAAGTCATACGAGGTATAAATATAAAATTACTGTTCATCTTTGTGTTTTACTGAAACTTAACTCTTCTCCTCTTAACGGGGGAATTCCTTTGCGCCTTGTTCATTTTGCAATCAAAAATATGGACAATTAATAATCATTGTATCACGGTACACGACATAGCTCGCAAGGTTTGCAAGTTGAAGTGGATTGCTAGCGATGTGGGCGAAGAACTGACAACCGATGGGGAAGAAAGGTTCTTGAGTGGCGACCGCGAACCGGAAGACGCAGCGTAGGAAGGCCTCCCACTAGGTGGACCGACGACATTTAAAAGTCGCGGGCAACCGGTGGATGCAAATGGCAGGTTGTCGTACAGTGTGGCGGTCTAAGGGGGAGGCCTTCGTTCAGCAGCGGACGTCTCCGGACTGATGATGATGATGATGTACCGGTACACATTCACATATTATAAGATATTAGGATATTTAAGATCAAATCAAATTGCTATCTACGACGTAAAAATATATCTTCAACAGTAAAAATCATTCTAGAGTCGTTTTATGGCAGCGCTGCATCGGACGTGGACCACTTCGCTTATCTCGTTACCTACAGCTACATACAACGCCATCTATATTCCTAAACCTGGTTGAATCCTACTTTTTTTTAAAGAAACGCTTACTTATAATGAATGTCTTACAAGATTACTGATTTGAAGTTTGAGCTACCAAAAGCGCTCAATTTTTGAAGTCGATTAATTAAGTATTAAATATATACCGGTGGACATTTGCACATAGCGACATCTAGCCCCAAACTAAGCAAAGCTTGAGCGGAGGACGGGCAGTAGCGTTTTCTCGGTTAACGGTGGTTAGCAGTCTGCAATCCACAAGCCGCCTTCCAGGCGTGGGGATTATGGCAACCCCTCCTCAATTAAGGGAGAGGCCTTCGTCCATCAGTGGACGTCTTATGGCTGTTGATGAGATAGTACTGCGAACTTCAGTCTTTTATTTCGCAGAAGTTAAATGACGTTAACTTTAAGTTAGACCCATAGCACTGTTTTATTAACCTAACTGTTATATAAAAGTTTTAAATTATTAATTATTTAAGTAGTACTGTTATAATAACAGTTAGGTTATCCTTGGCCCGAAATTAAGTCAGTTACCAACCATCTACTGAATAAAATGTGGAGTAGGTAGGTATTATTTAATAAGACCCTGAGAGCTTAGATATCAATATGAATTCAGGTAGCAGCCTATGCTAATGGGAGATATAGCTTAATATTCATAACTTAGAATCTGGAGGAGACTTTATTGATCTGACTTATCTGCGAAGCTTGTCACGTCACATCTCTGCGCCACAGTGGAGTGGAAATGCCGCAGAATGGAAAATTACTTCTCTTTGGCGTGAATTCGATGAGCGTACCAGATTTTTTATTACATAAATATTACTTTTAAAAAGCTTCGTTGTCAGCGCAACTTTTATTTATAGGTACGGCACTTGCTGCTGAAAATGCCTTAAATTATAAAATTACTAGATTTTTTATTAAATATCGACGATTGTATTTTAGTGTCATAATTAGTGTTACCAATAACTACTATTGATCCAAAAAACATACTATTAGGGGACCAATTAGTATATCTGATAGTCTCTTTCAAAAGTTGACATAGAGAGTCTTAATGCCGTCAAATACGAAGAAGATGCTATAGTATTTAATGTTATCTTAGAACATTATTTCAATATCCTACTTAGAGATTATTAACAATTACAATATAAGTATATTTATGTACAAAACTTAAAATAAATATAAACTAATTATAAACAATAAAAAAGAGTATGAATATAAAAATTAAAAATTTAAATGCCCTCTAGATCGCAACCATGCGGTAGGGTTTCCAGGATGCCGGTTGAATTTCCCCGTTGAATAGCAATACTTAGCCTCTGGGCAAACTTACATATACACTTACATTATACACTTACTATACAATCGCTACTTATACATCTCATTGACAAATGACGAAGATAATTATATATTTCAAAATTGTATGGCCAGCGAAATATTATAGCATTTTCGTTGTGTGACGGCGTTTAAGGCTCTCTCTGTCAACTTCTGAACAGTCTCAACTACTGTTGAGCCACATTTTTTTTTTCATACGGAACAGAGAAAGAGAGCTAGATCCTCCAAGGGAGCAGACGATATTTATTCCTCTGTAAATTTTAAACGTCGTCGAACACACAACTAACACTTCTTTGTTGTCTTCTTAAAAGTTGATCTTAAGAAGTTAGTCTTTAGTTTAGTTACCAATAATTTTAATTTATTAAACGAAGTAAAACCTATTTGGGCATTTGACACAGCAGTGTCGAATAACCAAGTGCTGGATTTATTTTAATAATAATGAAATGAAATGAAATATTTAATAAAATAATAATTATAATTATCACGGGTTTACGTTTGCCCTCCATCTTGCTTGAAATTGAACGAAGATGCAGTCTATGATAGAGCACACTTGCTTAAAAGAAACCGATTCACGTGTATTCACTTGAATACACCTAGACTTTCTAAAAGAATAAGGCAGTAAATGAATTGAGCAACCTAGGTAATTATGAGATATCCTTCTTTAGACCCTACACTGTGACCGAGGCATCTCTGTGGAAAAGTCATAATATTTAACGGTAATTTCCATGGGGTCGGATGGCAAAGGAGACGCACCCTTTCAACCCATTTACACTTTTATTTCTATTATACTAAAGTCCAGAGTCATGATAAAAGGTATAGAATGGTTATGTCTTACATAATTATTAAAGAAACTTAGGTAAATTTTAATCTATTTAATTAGAAGTAGGTATGCCTGTTGAGAAAACTCCATGATTAGATAAGCGTGGTGTATAATAAAACTATAAATTTTCACGAGGAGAGGCTAAGGTTGGTAGATATAACTACAGCTATAATTATATTAAAGCATCATAGCGTCGTATTAAAGCCTAGGTATTTAAATTAAGTTGTTATTGTCGGAGGCCAGGACCAATTTTGGTGTCATCGCACCAACTTAGCAAGTAACTAGTAAAGGATCAACATAAACATGGCATAATCTGCCATTTAAATTAGTCCTCTGCTTATCAAATGGCTTTGGCAGAAAGATTATCAACTCTCTCCATACAATTAATCATGTGGGTTGGACTACTAGCACAGAATAAATAATAGTACTACGTACAGAAAGTTCACTCCGGAAAGGAATTGAAATAAATAAGGACTCTATCTACTAGGCAATAAAGTAGCAATTCAACTCGCACAGCGCTGGATACCGCTCGCTATATTCACCTAGATATACCGCTCTCTTTCTATCACGTATGCTTAGTTACGTGCGACGAGGCTAGCGTGCGGGCAGCGATTGACTTCTTCCTTGCATTGTCCACCCGGACGGAGCGCCGGCCGAACATACCTAAGCTGCGGAGTGACACGCCCCTGCTACTAGGTCGTTGTCTCTGGTACAGATATTTGAATGGGTAACCCTCGAGTATTATATTGGGCCGTATCCACCACGATCACCCAGTCGCGGTTTGGTAGACTCACATATGCCATTGAATTTCATCTCCGGAAATAATTATGTTGGTTTCCTCGCGATGTTTTTCTTTTTTTTTGTATTTTCCAAATTTGCCCCTCGCAAAATCAAATTTATTTAGTCAAATTACTATATTTGAAGCCCAAAAATACAAAATGTTTCAGAAGAACATCCGTCTTAGTAACTTCTGTGGATGAAAACACGATTGATTATACTTTCCTCGATAGAAAAAAATACCGAAACAGTGTCTATTTTTAAACCATTTTCAGTTTTATGTCCTAATTATAGCACATAGTCACATTAAAATAATATGTATTATAAGTTAATAGTATTTTGGAGAGCATGCTGTGGTTCAAAAGTTATCAATTTCTATACTTTTCAAGTAATCTGAGAAAATCTTCAAAAATCGAATTTTGACACGCACGAATCTGCGTAACCGCCATATTTTTGCTCCGCTAAATGTGACCCTACCTGATACAGCTTTAGACGAATGATTGATCTCACTAAAAATGTGCTTGAATCGTGGAATACCCGGCCTTAATTCAATATATGTGTTTGCATGATCACACCCTGCCCGATGGTAAACAACGGTGCGGTCAAGGACGGAGCCGGCTTACCTAAAATAAACTTATTTACGTTTTTTTTAATTATTATTATTATTTATTTATGATTTGAAGTCCCCTGTCGGGAAACACAAACTCCGGCAAAGAAAAGCCCGTGTTTTTTTTTTACATACACTCCAAAGAGCTCACATGGGCCCGAGACTTGAATCCGTAACCTCAGGAGTTCTAGTCAAAGTCTTCTAATTAGGCTACCACAGATTCTAAGCACCAAAAAGGCAACGACTTAATCCAGCCAAACTAACCCAAAGCTTAATTCTACCAAACATGGCCTCACTAGCGGATACTTACTTAAACTAATATGATCTTGTTTACATAAGAGAACCTATAAGTAGGCTAAGCGGAGATGTTTATCTTACGAACAATAGTTTGCCATAGAATTATAGACTAGAATACCGTACATGAAGTTAGAATAGTACATTATGATACAAGTATGCTATGTTGGCCATTACACTAGAGGCGGTATTATGAGCGCGAGCCGCAGGCGAGCGCGATAAGGAAGCCGAGAGTATATTGAAACATAGCACAAGAGTTTCATACGACTGTTTTCGTCACACTTACAAGGAAAAGCAATATTTTTTTGATAATAATCAACCACACAGCGATAACGTCAACAAACATTTGCGGAAAATGGCTCCCAAATCAGTAATGCGCGCGCAGGTTGACATTTACTTCAGCGGCATAAGAACTCTTTGTTGGTATTACAAAAGAACTGTAAGTATTATCCGGCTATATTAAGAGTGCTTCGTATACGTACGTCTAATTGTGGTCACGTACAAACTTGACTTTACCGGGTTATACCTATTATAGCACAAGTGCCGTAATGTAAAGTAAAAAGCATGCGTGCGTAATAGCTTGGATTATGAGCCTAAAATCTATGTAATAAGATCCACTTTACGAGCAAGTGTGATGAAAAATATCTTAGTGTTAGTAAACATTTTGACTCTACCTTTCACTAGTTGTTACACAATTTATTATTTGTGTAATCTTTGGAGTGAAAACAAAGAGTTAATATATCTCATCATCCGCTTGGAGACGCCCACTGCTGAACGAAGGCCTCCCCGTTAGACCGCCACTTTATACGATCATCTGGCTCTTGCATCCACTCGTTGCCCGCGACTTTCACAATGTCGCCGGTCTGTCTAGTGGGAGACGACTTATCTACGCTGGGTCTTCCGGTTCGTGGTCGCCACTCAAGAACCTTTCTTCCCCATCTGTAATCAGTTCTTCGAGCGGTGTAGCCTGCCCACTATTAGTAGGTGACATTGGTTCTTTGGCGATTATCCTCGTATTTTATCGCGCAAAGTTAAAAGTTTTATCGTCAATCTATCTATAACTTTTTTATTCTTATAGCGAAGGAACAGAAAAAGCTGCTAGACTGCTAGTCTATGGGTGTGTTATCAGATTATTTTTGGAGAATGTGCATGAGATCAGCATTATCTAGTTTCCCCGCTGCCCATTCTACTATCGGACGCGCAGAAGCTCGAAAAAGCGGCATCGTTTCTTGGTTGATGCTCCAATAACTCAATCGAAATGAATTGTTTACACTTTCTTTGTGCAAACCGCTAAATAACGGAACGCCCTGGGTGTCTTCAAGTCGCGAGGGAATCAGTTCCTTCTAGGCAAGCGTGCTCCATCGTAGGCTGCATCTAGGCTTAACATCAGGCGAGATGGCTGTCCCAAGCCGCAATGGTGGCAAGGTGGTGGCAAACCCATTAGATAGTTTAAAAAAACTACCCGCAACTGGGCCAGCTCGTTGGAAATTGCTCAGCAGCTGCTCAAGGGAGGCCTATGTTGAGCAACGGACTGTTAACAGCCTCATTATATTAATCTGGAGAGCGAGAGCTTGGGTAAAATTCACCTCTCCCAACTTATAGCGCTTGATAATTATTTCGTCATCAGCCATAAAAACGCCCACTACTGGACGAAGGCCTCCACCTTAATAGAGGCGTGTTGCCATAACCCCCACGCTTGGCAAGCGGCATGGGGATCGCAGAATGCTCACCACCGTTAACCAAGAGGACGGTGCTGCCCGTCCTCCGGTGGATCTGGTTGCAGTTTAAGGACATACCCAGATCCCATATCGAGATGATAATTATTTAGACGCGTTAAATTGAGGTATGTCTCTTTCGTCTCAAACTTAGTACTGCGTTAAAAGTCCACGGCAGCCGGCGTAGATACTGTAACAGTAGCCTGCCATTATAGATGTAGAGCTCAGATCAGTATTGTTTGTTTTACGTATTAAGGCTTCGATCTCCGGACGACGTAATTAAATGGCAGTCTAGGGAAACAGATTCTTATTAAACACAAAAAAATTGGAATATTTCAAGATATTGTCGTGAAATTTTTATGTTTTTTATTGGTTTTATGAAATGAGGAAACACCTGCCAATTTTGACTCATTATCATTATCAGCCAGAAGACGTCCACTACTGGACGAAGGCCTTTCCCCTAATAGGGAGGGGCTGCTATAAATCCCCACGCTTGGCAGGCGGCTTGGGGATCGCAGAGTGTTACCACCGTTAACTAAGAGGACGCTGCTGCCCGTCCTCCGGTGGTTCTGGATGCAGTTTTAGGACATACCCAGGTCCAATTTTGACTCATCACATTACAATGTTAAGGCAGGCCTTAACATTCACAAAAATTCTACTGTATATTGGTGCTAGAGGGGCAACATTGGCAATTAATACATACACCTATTGGCCCGTGTCTCAAAATCCCTAATATAAGCGTTTATTAGGGATTTTGAGAGACGGAACGGAATTCATGGAAATACTTATTCATTACGAAAACTGACATGGTTTTTTTTATTTTTATGAATGGCTGATGCTGTTGGCCTCAGATGGCCTCTACAGCGCCACCGGACTTTAGGCAAGCGCAAACGGCGCTCGGCCTAGGTTTAGGTTAAAGGCGACTAGCTCAAGGGCACCTCAGACGGTACGAACCTCGGCTTGGCAAGACGTGGTTTTGACACATTTTGTGTTATTTATACGGGAATACTCACGTTTTTAACTAAACGTATTCCCGTATAACATCAACAGCCGGAAGACGTCCACTGCTGGACGAAGGCCTCTCCCTTAAAAGGAGGTGTTGCCATAATCCCCACGCTTGGCAGGTGGCTTGGGGATCGCAGAATGGTTACTACCGTTAACTGAGAGGACGCTGCTGCCCGTCCTCCGGTGGGTCTGGATGCAGTTTTAGGATATACCTAGGTCTCCGGTATTCCCGTATAAATAAAACAAAATACTTATTCACTGTATTTTTTGTAGAGTAGTTACTTGCCTTATTATTATTAAGCCTTTATTGCTGAACCAAACAATATATAAAAATTAAACAGTTTACATTATTTCAAGCTAACACACGTTCTGTTTAGTAATCAGCGTGTCCTGTGACACATAGGCCTCTTCCAGCTGTTTCCAATATTCTCTATCTTTAGCTCTTCTTGTCCAGATTGCCCCTCCAATATTCTTAATGTCATCTGACCATCTTTTAACTTGTCTTCCTCTTTTTCTTTTGCCGTCGCGTGGTTGCCATTCTGTAATTATTTTTGTCCATTTTGACCGGCTTTCCCTTGTCATGTGTCCTGTCCATCGCCATTTCAACTGTCTTACTTTCTTTAATATATCTTCAACCTTTGTTATACATCTGATTTCTTCCGCTCTTCCGCTTGCCTTAGTTAAAAATAAATAAATATCGGTGGACATTTCACACAGCGCCATCTAAATAGAGCTTGTACAATGGAAACCAGATAGCTGATAGAATACTTTTATACTTTTTTATGTACATTCAAATTTAAAATACACGCACCCAGACACAGAACAAACATCTATAAGTTCGTCACATAAATTTTGGTCCTGGATCGAACCCACGATAAAACAGTTTTTTTATACATTCAAGTGACGAGACGAGCAAGACGTTCGCCTGGTGGTAAACGTCACGCCTGCCACTAACAGTAGCAGTGCTAGAATTGTGAACTTTGGAACACAATCCTGCGCCGCACTGCACTGCGCTCGTCACCCTGAGATATTAGATGTCAAATCTCTTCGTCCCCAGTAATTTCTCTGTTAGTGATGAAAACACTTGTTTAATCTTTGTAAACTGTATTGAACTTACAGCTTAGATTTACATACAGAACTAAATTAAATTTGTGTATTTAAATTAGACACTTGAATTTACGGAGGCGCTTGCCCGGACCGACCCAAAGACAACACAGATGGTGAACGGACCCGGAAGCATAACTAAGTATTACCATAGCATAGACAAACAATAATGTATATCCTACTTGTCGGTGTACCCAGCGACAATGATAAGATGAATGGACGGGAAATAAGCGCATGGATTTTGAAGATTATTATGTTGAGCGCCGGCTCTCCACTCGCTTCAATCATACTCTGTCTTTGCGACATGCGAGCCGTACGATACGACAATATAAACTTCTAATACATGTACCTGTGTTCTCTTTTTGTCATGCAGTAATTAGATTCGCTATCTCTATTTTCCGGCAAATGTAATATGCATACTTTTAACTAGGTATGCTTGATTGTGTTGTCTTGTTAATTTTGATCGATTTGCAAGCACTGGGCCCGTCCATTCCATTATCACCGTCACTGGCTGTTCCTACCACTTAGAGCAGATAATCTAACAACAATAGTAGATTACTCACTTAGGGAGAAAACGTAAAGAATAGAATTTTTTTTATGAAGTGTTTCTACAGTTTGGCTTTTCTGTTTTAGAGCTTAAGCAGTATGAAAAAGTATGACCTCTGGCAGGACTCGAACCTGCATACGAGCATGTGATCTTTTTCAACGAGTGAAAACTGAACCCGACGCGTTGTGCTTTACACAAAAATAAAATGTGTCAAAACAACGTCAGTTTTCATTGTAAAATAGATACCTACCATTAGATATCTTATTCGAAATCCGTACCGAAATAGGGTTTCAGTATCATTTCTAAAACGACAACTCTAACCTTTCGTAAATTCCGCCACAAGAAATATATTTCCCATTAAGATTATCCTCTTTCCTTCATTAATAGACTTTCCTTGTAGTACTGCGGCCCCCAAAACAACTTAATGGAAGGAAAAAACCGGGAATGAGGATTCCCTTTTATCCAAAGAATGCATTGTGGCTGGAATCCTGCTGGGGTAGGCATGTGGAGCGTCAAATTAGTTTTTGATGAACTACTGAATGTGGGAAGGAATTTAACCACACGTCTGTACATTAATGTAGTAAGTTACGTTTGCTACATGAAACTTAATTCTCTTTTATAGGTTTAGTTCTAATCAGCATCCTTTTAAGAGCATAATCTGTACATCATTACAAAAAACTTTTACCAAAGTAAAAGGTACCTATATATAGTGGGAGGCCTTCCTACGCTACGTCTTTCGGTTACGCTACGCTACGACGCCACTCAAGAAACTTTCTTCCCCATCGGATGTCAGTTCTTCGAGCGATGTGACCTGCCCATTGCCACTTCAACTTGCAAACCCTGCGAGCTATGTCGGTGACTTTGGTTCTTTGGCGAATATCCTCGTTCCGGATTTTATCGCGCAAAGTAACTCCGATAGCATAGGTAGAATAATTTTTATTCATATTTATTATGTAAAATGAGCCCAATCCCTAGTATTCTTGTCCTTCGCAGCTTTATTACTAACATTTTTCTTTGTCTGTTCCCTATTTATCTACATAAATGTTTAATTCTGTGCCTATTTTTTAACATAATAATTCTTTTACAAATACTATATACGCGTACCTATGTTTATTATATTTTTTTACTACTCTCTTATTATCTTACACTCTATGTTTTTTCTAGTAGTCCCGTGCGTCTTAAGAAGGTTAGTGCTGAAAACCAGCGTTGCTAAGAAATTAGCAGCATCATGCTGAGCTCTAACCTTTTTTTGTCGCACTGGACACTGCAGCGACAACTGTTACATACTATTATGTTTTTAAACCTACTCATTTGTTATATTGTATTTCTGTGTAATTGTTTTTTGTTGTTGTAGTGTCTTGTGTGATAAAAATAAATAATTTCTTTCTTTCTTTCTTTCTTTATAGCCCTCTTCATTGCCCGTTGCATGACTCTGAGTTTCTCCAAAAGGCCAGCAGTTAAAGACCACGTTTCAGTTCTATATGTCATAGCTTCAGATTAAGATATCTGTGAGTAATAAAACTTATTTGTAAAAAAACGAGTTAAATCAAATTCTTGAGTTCGCACCACAAACCAGTATCTGAGCATAAAAACCAACAAAAACAAATACATTTAAACTCCACAATACCATTTGGAGGCAGAAATTCAAATTCTGTGCCAGTTAATTAGTGAACTCGACGAAACTGACCCTCACTTCCGGTTCCGCTCGTCGGTCTTCGCCCACTTCCGGCGAACATTTTTTTTCTTTCAGGAAAGCATATTAATTTTACTCGCGTTTCTGTTCGTGGGTTATTTAAAAAGGTATTGTTAATTGTTAACGTTTTTGGATAAGATTCTTTTTCTTGTTTTGGGTAATATACAGCCCCAATGTTATTTAACCAACTTCAAAAAAGGAGGAGGTTCTCAATTCGACCTTGTTTTTTTGTATGTACGTATGTTACGCGATTAATCCGCCAATTATGAATCGATTTATATAATTATTTTTGTTTGGTAGGCCATACTTCAGAGGTCCCATATAAATTTTATCGAAATCTGTTTACTAGTTTAGGTTTTAAATCAAAATTACTGGAAGATATTTTTTTTCCTTTTCCTATTTTGTTGTGGTAGGACTCTACTGCAGAGTCCGCCTGGGGAAGTACCACGCCTTTGCCAGTTATTGCCGCCAAGCAGTAGGGTGCAAGCATTACTGTGTTCCGGTTTGAAGGACAATGTTACCAGAGAAATTACTGGGTATGAAGAGATTTAACATCTGATATCTCAGGGTGACGAGCGCAGTGCAGCGCTGCGCAGGATTGTGTTCACAAGTTCACAATTCTGGCACTGCTACTGATAGTGGCAGGCGTGACGCTTACCATCAGGTGAAAGTCTATCAAGCCTCGTCACAAGAATGTACAAAAAAAAATTTATGAAGATGTCATTTGAGTAGTCGAAACAGAAGACGGTAGTTTATTTTTTTTAAAAGCGTATAATTAATAAAGCGTGCGTGAGCGTTTATTGCGTGGCAACAAAGTTCTTTTTAAATTTATCTTACTATAATTCTATCTGCCTCTTCTTAATAAACTTCACAAAATAAAAAGTAATGTCGAGTAATGTGAGATCGGTGAAAGTCTAATCTAAGTCTACGAAAATGACAGATAACTTTTTCCTATTTCATTTTTATTATGGAGAAAAGTAGAAAACTTTTAATGAACTAGGTAGATTACGTTAATATGGCTCCAGGCATTATTTTTGTTTAAGTTGAACAGGACAAAGATTAGAGAAATCATAGAAGGTCATAGTTCAAATAATGGGTTAATATTAGAATGGCTAGATCGCAAAATGACTTCGTAATAAATGACAAATGACATATATAAAAATCGCAATTTGACTTAATCTCATCTATTCTACATCTCAAAATATCCTTTTCGCTAAATGACCACATCGCTGCTAGTCCACACCACAAAAACTTTCTGCCTTCAAAAACAAAGGGCGTGGTGTCAGAACGTCACAATTTTGCTCTGCCTCTCTGTGACTCTATCGGCTACAGAATTTGACTGATAATGGATTGCAGTCACTAACATGCATTAAAATCTGTAAACGGGTCTTCCCACGGTGCGTGTTTCTGCGGATTATCACGCACTGCCGACGACCACGCACAGCCACGCACTCGCTCACACCGCAACTGTGAAGTGACTCGCGGAGGACCTTGCTCACCGCTAACGATTTGCCTGCGCTTCCACAGACGACACTTTTTCCATGCTTGGTGCGTGGGTGCGGGCTGGTCCGCCTACATCCGCAGAACCACGCACCACAGCAAAACAGCTTCAAAAAGATGTCTCATCTATTCAAGTCGGTGTGCAAAACATCTCTCAGTGTTGGCAACGCATCAACACCATTGCTAATGATTAAAAAAAACAGATATCCTCGGCGGTGAGCTAACCGTCAGCCTAGCCGTCTGCTTATTATCCATACTTTACAAAACAATAATTTCAAAATCGAAAACAAAATTCACTTGATAATAATTATTTTTAAGAACCTATAGTACGACTCCGGGATCCAACTTCACGCATGTGACCCTCAACTGGGTTGTCATGACTCCAATACTATTTACCTGCACAACATGAATATAACACGTATGTATAATTCCCTAAGGTCGTACAGAAGTACTTCCCTAAAATTCAATTTGTGAAGCTTAACCTACCCACATCGCTACCTAGGTTTATAAATCCCATTTAGTGACCTTACAACTAGGTAAAATGAGTAGGTATGCTGGCAACGATGACTGAGTCTATAGACTCCGCACGTTACGTTCAGTGCAGTGCTCCTCTTTCTTTCTGGTTACGCGCCCGTATTGTGGTAGAATCAGCTTTTTTGATCCTTGTTTTTAACCTCGCTCTATATAAAAAAAAATGCTAGGTGAGGTAGATACTAAGTAAGCATAATCAGCTCTTTAATTAGTCCACTACTGGATTTAAGCCTACCTTCGAATGGCAGTTGAACCATCTCTGCCACGCTGGCCCAGTTACGGGTTTGTCGATTCACTTACGCTATAATCTTATCGCCCTGAAGAGAAGGCAACCCAACGGCAACGTTTCTGGTGGTGAGTTTTAAATAGCATAGCAAAATCAGCCTGTTAGTCCACTGCTCGACATAAGCCAATCAACGACGGACAAATCAAGGGACGATTGGGCCATATCCACCACTCTGGCCTAGTTGCGGGTTGGATTCACATAAGCCATTGAATTTATTTTCTAGACATAATGTAGGTTTCCTCGCGATGTTTTCCGTTACCAAAAAGCCAGTGATATGAAAATCCGTACATAAACTCCAAAGAGCTCATTAGCTCTGGTCCGGGATTTGAACTCACGTCTCGAGATTTCTATTCGAGCGTTCTCCCAACTGCCTATATTGGCCTACTCAATATTTACTAACCTACTTGTATGTCGAAGACCAAGTTAATGACCAACAGCACACAGCGCAAGATATCGGTTGAGAGTGTAGAAATTGAATAATGTCCATTAGTATGTTTATTTGGGAAAATTAGTCTCCTTCCAGGCGAGATAGGAAGCAGAAATTGCACGCCGCACCATGAAAACGCCTGGAGAGCTATTGGTACATGAAAGATTTCATGAAGGGAAATATGCCACTATCCCTCAAACGCAGGCTCATGGACGTGTGCATTCTCCCTATTCTGACGCACGGAGCGCAAACTTGGTCTTTGACTAAAAACCTAAAGTTCGACTTCGCGGTCTGCCAGCGGGCTATGGAACGCAGTATCATCGGCGTCAAATTAATTGACCGCATTAGGAACACCGAACTGCGTTCCAGGACGAAATTAGCCGATGTGACCCAAAAGGCTACCAATTTGAAGTGGGACTGGGCTGGACATGTCTGCCGCATGTTGGAAGACCTTTAGGGCCAAGATTACGACCAACTGGAATCCAGAACGCAAACGACCTCGCGGCAGACCCAAAAACCGATGGCGGGACGACCTAGACAAACACCAGAACGACTGTTCCGTTGTAGCTGGACAGAGACAAATGGAATGAGGGTATGGAGGCCTTTGCCCAACATTGGGACATCTCAGGCTCGTAACAATAATAAATAACTTGTAGATAGACAAATATTGTTGGTCCATGTCCAGTCTTTCTGTTTAGCAGTCCTTGATAAAACGTATCATTGGGAGCTACCTATACACGAAGCATTTCATTCTCCATTCCCAAGGAACCTGGCCCTTAGCAAAAACCAATAAATACCTCTACCTCCTTGACTGCCAGTTTACTTCCAGACAGTTTGCAAGCTCGCAAACTTTTATAGAAAAATGCTTAGGTAGATTTTGTAACTAACTAACAAGTAAGTTGGTGTACCTAGATACGGTCTGCCAATTGTAAAGTGTCATCAGCCATAAAGTGTATAATAATCAGATAATAATAAAATTAAGTGTGTGACTTCAAAAAAGGAGGTTCTCAATTCGTCAGAATGAATAAAAAAAAATTGTTACGTGATTACTCCGCCAATTATGGACTGATTTTGATGGTTTTTTTTGGTAGGTAATACTGGTCCCATATAAATTGTATCGAGTTCGGTTCAGTAGTTTGGCTTTTAAATCAAAATTACTAGAAATTATGAAAATGTCATCGAGGTACCTATTGAAGTCGGTTGTAATTTTTTTAAAAAGTTTATTAGGTATTATTAACAGGCTTTGAGATCAATGTTAACAAATAGCCCAGTCAATCTACGAGATTTAGTATGGCGGTTCTTAGGTATAAAAAAAAATTTCGTTATGATTGGCTTTATTTGCTGACGGACAATCAGTAAAAATAATAAGCAAATATGACCTTGGAATATTGAAACAAAGTAGCAGTGAATCACGGTCGAAGGTTCGGTGAACCGTACAAGGGCAGCGTGTGAGAAATTGTGCGAATTGTATGATAACGTCAACAATTTTTTTTAAAGTATGTATCTCGGAAACTAATTGGCGTATCGAAAAACTTTTTCACACATTTTTTTGGATTTCAATAGAAATTATTTAAAGCTGAAAATATAATGTGTTAACATTCTTATTTATTTAAAAAAAAGGCAAAATTTAAAATTTTAGATTATTTCGGAAACGCATTTTGCTTAATTTAAGACTTCTTATACGAGATATAGGTTATGATACAATACGTAGAAAATAAAAAGCAATTTTTCTTTAATTCTAGGTCAACCAATAATTTTCCTGGGCTAAAAACAGTACATAGTGTATGAATTAAATAACCTACTTTCGGATTAATTACACAAATACGCTAAACCCAGTAGACTGTAGACTATAAGAAACCACATGCATGTTTCACACAGCCCTACCTACGTTTACAAAATCACAACTACCTTCATATCTATTCAATCCTCTCCTTACCTCCCCAAAAAGCCCGGCCTGCCGGAAAAACGCCCTAATTCGCTCACCAGCCACATTAAGCATCCTTCTGAGCACAGAAAAGGGAAAGCTCTACTTCTTAGGTAGAACGGCTGTCAAAACAATGTTGTAGAGCAATTGTATGGAAAAGCGCTGTTGCCAGTTTCACACTTATTTGTATAGAAACAACGACGAAAAAATGCCAGTCATTGGTCGCGCATTTGAAGTAAAACGCTCGAAATTCCATTTTGCAACAGCTTTAAATTTATCTAATTACGATGCAATGTGGTTTGGTTTCCTACGCGTCTTTTTAAATTGTCTTTTTGAGTATTCTCAGTTTAAAAACATGTATATTAGTAGAATTATCATTAAGTGCATTTGCACTTAATGCCGGCTAGCGCGGCCCGTCACATTTCCGTTCTATTCACTTTCTCTTCAGTGCTTCTGCTCTATTGCTGAAGCAATAGAGCAGAAGCACTGAAGGCCTCGCCTGAAGGCGATGGGTACAAAAAATCTGTCTGCGAGTGCGAGTTTTAAATAATTTCCTTTTGAACATCTGCTAGTCTCACGGGCAAGGTAGAGGAGAGAAGGTAGAGCGGGTGATTTCAAAGCTTTATAATGTGAGTCTTTGAGTCGCGAGTGAATCGATTTCTTTTAGGTTTGAATAGTAAAATTCCATTCAAGCCCCATTTTAAGAGAAAATCCGGTCTGTGATCCTTTTTACAAATCGATTCCCCTATTTTGTTCCTGGAATGTTCTTGTTAATGTCTCTAGAGCATTTTTTTTTATGTAATCTAGGTATTTAAAAATCTTCATAGTAATTTTTGGAGGGTTATATGTTCTTTAGCATATTTTTTTTTAGCGATAATGACAGAGACCTGTCTACAGTAGACCTACACTTAATAAAAAAAGTATTTTTTCTAGACTCTAAAGACATTATCGAGAAAGAAAATACGGGAATACGTAATACCACATTCCCTTATAAAGAGTTACGTGATGTCATTTTCCTTGTGAATGACTTTACTAAGAGGTCAACCATGATACGCGAAAAAATCAGCTGTTCCATATGAAGGACAATTTTCTATGTAAAACCTTTTTTTTAGGGCTAGTCCCGTAGTAAAAGTTCTCCTTCTTCTTTCTTATTTATTGGCATCGCACGTTATGCATTCTGCCAGTGTCAGGTTTATTAAGTTTCAAGTTTTAATAGTATAATCAAGTCAAATATGTCATGAAATCACAGTTAGTCACACGAATTTAGTCATAGTCGAGTCCAACTCATCACCTAGTAAAGTTGTGGCGACTTTACTATGAGCTTACGGAGTTTTGAAAACAACACGAAAACGCATGTTTCACCACATTATATCACTTGCCCACACTCGTGTATGTAATTCAACACTCAATTAATTAAAACACCACCATTTTTAATCATTAATTCGCGAAAAAACACAAGTTTAAGAAAATAATAGAATGCAACGACATGATTTTTCCGTGTTCCCGCCAAAACTCGTAGTAAACGTTGTTCATAATGAGTACAATGACTTTTTGGCTTAGTACCTAATACCGATAAGCGCAACTATATAAATGAGTACCTATAGGTTTAATATTAAGCGAGATGGCGATCAACCGCAAATCTTTTCTGAGAAAAAAAAACGTTTTAATGACTGTACTAGATTTCCTGGAAGACATCGCTTTTAGCGATAGGGCCGCCAATTGTGACACTAGTTCTACGTTCATTTTTGTTGTATTATCATGACTGTAATAATTGTATTTGGTGTTTTCAATATTATAGAATATAATCTAGAGGTCTATATAGCTACTCATAGATATTAATAACTCTATTATATTAATAGAGATATACTATACAATAATATTGTACACACACTTTCCAACCAACGACTTCATACATGTAATCTGGCTGGGATGATCGCGCTCTAGCTGGCATAAGGTGCAAGAATATTGTTATATTCAATTCTTATATATATTATAGCTTTCTATTCTTAATTCTCTATCTAATTGTGTACCTAGCTGTAAGTTTTCTTATGTAAATAAAACAAAAAAAAAGACCTGAGCTTACCTCATTGGTCGCAGATTATTAACTAATAGCTATTATAACCTTAATGTACATTTTCAGATACCTACCTTTAGTTTAGTAGGTACCTACGCATTTTCAGATACTTTTAGCAACTAGAGACAGATGTTCCTACTTCCCATGTAAAGAAACCCAAATCCCATGGGCAGTGGACCTGAACGATCCCTGCCATGCTAGGATAAATCTACCTCCCGTCGCAACGGAGTTTTTGGCCTTTACGATCCGCGCCAAACTTAATGGACGCGTCCTAAACAAAACCAATAGATCCGACGGAAAAATATAGCCAGTTGTTCAGAACCGGCATAAATCTGAGGTATTTTTACAATTGTTTTTATCACAAAAAGATAAAATAAATCCGATTATTTTGAACAAAAATGAGTAGGTACTTTCAAATTAAGGAATGATTTTCAAAATTCATAGTGTGCAGAGAGATCTGTTTTGGGATTTGAGGGCACTTCCGTCCTTTTAATGCTGTTTTGCCTTAGTTGGCAACACAGTAGCAAAGAAATGTTGTAGGTAATAAGTCAATTGGATCAGACTGTGGGTAGCAAATTTCAAAATCGTAAAGTTAGTTCACTTTTAAACAGAACTTCAAAAAAGGAGGTTCTCAATTCGACTGTAGGTACGTTGTTTTTTTTGTAAGTAGGCTTCAGAGGTGGTACCTTAAAAAAAATTCAAAATTGGTCCGGTAGTTTGGTTTATAATCAAAATAACTGGAAAAAATATGTCTTCCACGTAATAGGTAGTTTTCTGACAGCTGTCAGAACGTAGTTCTACGGCCAAAGGATAGATGGCGTTGATGAGACATGATTTTGTTATATTGATATTCTTGCAAACACTTGGCTAGTGTTTGCTAAGTACAAGCGGTCACAAAGTTTGTCGGACACTGTCCCGATCGTCTCACCGGCGTTTTTGGGTAATGCCCGTCTATTGCGGACCCAGGAGGGATTCAAATTGCTTTTTATTTCTATTTATGCTTTGGGGAAATGTTTGCTTTTGTAGTAAGTAGTAAGATAAGCTAGGATATAAATCAGGAGACTTCCGGGTTGCGTAGGTACCTATCTAATTCTATAGCTTTCTATAGCTATTGCGGGAATACCTATAGGAGATTTCCTTGAAAGGGAAGGGGAAAATACCATGCCGAAAAGGAAATAGGTGGGTAGATTTTTTACTTATCACACTCCTGATTCCAATAATAAGTATATTGTAAATGTGAAAGATTTTGAGTGGATACGAGTGGAGTAATTTACTACAAAACTTTTTATCACACTAGGTAAATATCTGACAGCTAATTAGATTTAGGTAAGATAAAATCTATTGAAAAAATGCTTAGGTCAGTGCTCACCGGATTTTGCGAAACGGATTTGATAGGTAGATATGTGGAAAGGGACGTACCTACCTATTCATGAAGTTATTTAATTTTTGTTGAGGATATTCTTGATGGGGATATGCAAATGGTGTTAAGTGACACTTATAAGTATAATTATTTGAAAAACACAACATACCTACAACAACAATATAATATACTATACTTAGGTACCTATTTATAATTATATTTTGTGATGGAACTTTTCACACTGCGGTGCCAATCACCCAAGTGTTAGGCTTTTCATCGATAGATGGGCGGGTTCGACGCCTATGACATATGGCATATGGCCAAAATACGCATTAAGCCTCATACGCATAGTGCAAAATACGTAAAATAACATCTAAAGAAGCGATTTACCAAATCTTTATCACGTGTTATGCCAAAACGCAAATGGCCAAACCCCTAACACGCATTATGCCATACACGCAAATGGTCAAAAATTTATCACGCAATCAAGAAGTCAAGTCAAGACATAATCTTCCAAACGAGTTACTATACCTAAGTACCTAATATTTTAACGCCATCCCTAAAAAAAATTACGACTGTGTCTTCCTTCGACGCTATACATAATATTTGTTTGCAGAATATACTTAAGTAATTTCTTGCGTAGATAGGTAGGTACTCTATCTTTTTTTTTTGTATACTTTCAAGTGACGAGCGAGCAAGACGTTCGCCTGGTGGTAAGCGTCACGCCTGCCACTAACAGTAGCAGTGCCAGAATTGTGAAATTGCGAACACAATCCTGCGCCGCACTGCACTGGGCTCGTCACCCTGAGATATTAGATGTTAAATCTCTCCATACTCAGTAATTTCACTGGTATCATTGCCCTTCAAACCGGAACACAGTAATGCTTGCACACTACAGCTTGGCGGTTGAATAACTGGCAAAGGTGTGGTACTTCCCCAGGCGGACTGCAGTGAGTCCTACCAGGCAAATAAGCAATCAAACCAAACAATTAAGTGTTGCATTGCCAATTTGAGAAGGCTGACAAGTAGGTACGAGGGTACGACACTTTAAATATGTTCAAGTCACGACTGAATTGGTTCACCAAATTCACCATCATAGAGTGTATTTCACCGCTTAAAGGCGGTCAATCGCAAGCCTCATCTGAAAGACTAATAACCCTGTTGACTGATCGTCAACAGGGTTTATAGTAACGTCTGATTTCCCCTCATACAAAATTTACAGTAGAGTCCTACCACTACAAAATCTAACTACTCTAAACAAACTGTAACTTATTCTATGTCGTAACAATAGTGCACATTATTCGGCAACCAGGAAACCCTTAATTTAAATGACGTAAAGGTAAGTTTACGACGCTCTAATCCCTTTAAGGTCATTTCGGGCCCTTAAAGGCAAATATCAACATCAAATTACTGTACAGAATTGTACAAGGGTCGTGCCCTAAATGCTGGGTTACGTTTTACTTGATGAATTATGACGGGCTTGCATTACTTTGTTGCTGTGGATTAATGGGTAGCTCTGTGAGTTATGGCAGAATTCCGTGTAAGTAAAAAGATCTTGCGCGATAACATCCGGAACGAGGATATTCGCTAAACAACCAAGGTCACCGACATAGCTCGCAGGGCTGGCAAGTTGAAGTGGCAATGGCAGGCCACATCGCTCGACGAACAACCGATGGGGAAGAAAAGTTCTTGAGTGGCGACCGCGAAACGGAAGACGCAGCGTAGGAAGGCCTCCCACTAGGTGGACCGAAGACATTGTAAAAGTCGCGGGCAACCGGTGGATGCAAATGGTAGGTTGTCGTACAGTGTGGCGGTTAATGGGAAGGCCTTCGTTCAGCATTGGACGTCTGCGGGCTGATGATGATGAAAAGATCTTGTAACTAAAGCTGGGATCAGACAGTTCACTAGGGCGAATGCTCACTGGAATGAATGCAGAACTACCATAGTTTTATGCGCTTTTATTGAGCTATCGTATGGCACTTAATAAATTTCAACAAAATCGGTTCAGTAGTTTGATTTTAAAATCAATATAACTGGAATATGTAAATATTATTGTCATCCAATTAAACGTCATTGACTGAGAATAAATAACAATCATGAATCAGGTCTAACAATGTCTATGTAGGTTATATCCTAGACAAAAAAACTTAAACGTAGAAAAAAACTAAAGAATTTTTAAAAATTATTAATATTTCAGTAATACGCTTCAATAATACGCTTTTTAACCGACATCAAAAAAGGAGGATGTTCTCAATACCACTGTTTTTTTTTTAAATGCAACCGACTTCAACTTCGAATACCTGGATGACATCTTCATTTTCTAGTAATTTTGATTTAAAACCCAAACTACTGAACCGCTTTCGATAAAATTTATATGGGAGCGCTCTGAAGACAACCAAAACAAACACCACCAAACACCACCACCAAACACCACCTTCCAAACATAAAAAGAATCATCAAAATTAGTTTATAACTGGCGGAGAAATCGCGTAACATACATACAAAAAAAACATACAGTCGAATTGAGAACCTCCTTTTTTGAAGTCGGTTGAAAAAATACTAGTGAACCCTGCACAAGGAGAGACCTGTATCAACCACACAGGATCCATGTTGGATACTATTACAAAATAATAATTGATAGCAAGGTTGGTGCAGTAGAAATTGGAATGTTACATAATTTGATTACCACAGTCAATTCATAATGAAATCATTAAATATTGGTGGACATTTCACAAAGCGCGATCTAGCCCCAAACTAAGCAAAGCTTGTAATATGGAAACTAGATAGCTGATAAAATATAACTTGTGTACTTTTTTTTTGTTGGAAATACTGGTAGGTTCTTTAATGCATACTAAACCCAGACCCAGAAAAAAACATCTATAATAATAATAATCATTTATTCATCAAGTACCAAAGAGTCGTACTGCATAATACACCTACACTACTGCTGCGTTCCGTAATGCGCTAAAAGTGATAATATCGCGAATCCGACCAAAGTCAGAAGTATTACTCAACCAAATCAAAGCCCTTATATTTTGTGACTATTAAATTTGGTCGGATTCGCGATATTATCACTTTTAGCGCATTACGGAACGCAGCATACATAAATGCAAAACTACGACACGAACACACCCTACATTACTCACAAGTACACATCCGCGCAAACACACACATACAGCACTCTCTATCTCTCTCACACAAACACACGCATTCACCGTGACATCACTCAAATACAGTCTCACAAGCTAGATGCTTTTAAAAGTCACATTAGCTAAATTGTAACTTATATAGTGTAGGTGACCCTAATATTATTTCATTATTTATTAATTCGTTTTATTTATTAATGTACACTACACAAAACATATATCAATATTTTATTTCTTATCTATTTTACGTACGTATATAATTACACACTCACACATTACTCACACACATTGTCTTTCACACATTCATCACACTAGACAAGTTATATTTTATTTACACAAGCATCGCCGCGCGCGCAATACTATTATGCCAATTTACCGTTACGGCGCAGCGCTGGCTGTGCCCGCGCGCCGCCCGCGCCGCTTCCGCTTGTGAATCCAGCAGTCGCTATTTGCTCTTGCCACGCGAAGCCCGCGTCGCTTTCATGCTCCGCGCGCTTACGTTTTTATTGTTTCTCTTTCCTGATCTTGCCTAAAACTATCTGTGATTCTTCCTTCCGCCTTCTCATTTCTTGTGTGCTGTGTAGTTCGGACAATTATAACTTTTCTATGCAATCTTGGACTTTTCCTTCATATGCACGCTAATATAGACAATAATCTACTACGACTACATATTATTTCCAAATATAGTACTACTAGCTGACCCGTCGAACTTGGTACCATATATACCATATATTATGTATTATTATTTTTGTGAATTTTTCATTGTTTTGCTTTAATAGTTATTCTTCTACTCGAGGCCGAGACAAATCCAACAAATCAGAGATCGTAAAGGTCGGTCCAGGCATTCATGAGTTATAAATGGTATATAAACCGACTGTTTTCTTTTTTAATATTATTATTTTATTTGTTATGTAGGTATAGATTTATTAAACAAGTACTTACTTAAGGAAATAACTAGCACCAGCGGGATATCCCACAATAATATATATACTTACATACATATATATATATATGTATCACAAAACCGGAGTGCAAACTGTAACCCCGCAATACAGGTTATCCTAGTGTGGGGGACAGGGATCCACGAAGGTCCATACTTCAAAATGTAATCATTAAATATATATATAGGCTATATAGGCTAAAAGTATGTACCTATAATTTTCAACATTATGTCAATAAAGTTTTTTTCATTTTCATTTACACTCATGATTAATTTTAAAGCAGTAGGCACATATACTAATAGGGGGGTATTAATAAATTACATAACACAAATTGAAAATGAAATAAGCAAGTCAGTAGTTAGTCTATGTTCGTCAAAAATGTTTGCCTTGAGTGGGAATCAAACCCCCCTACAGCTCTTAAAGCAGACATACTACCAACTGAGCTAAATCCATAGCCAGTATAAGAAATGAGACTGAAACTATTAAAATCATGTTGGATGTGTTCAAACTCAATTAGGAATCGAATTCCCGGATGACATCTTCATATATTCTAGTAATTTTGATCTAAAACCCAAACTACTGAACCATTTTAAAATTTACATGGGACTACCTCTGAAGCATTACCTACCAAACCAAAAAAAGAATAATCAAATTTTCATAATTTGATTGGTGGAGTAAACACTTAACAAAGGTTTTTTTTTTAAATAAAAGTCGAGTTACGGCTAGAAATGCAAATGGTTAAAGAGGAAATACAGTACTACAGTAAAAAATACAACGCAAGACTAGAATCACATGTCAACAAGCTAGCCTCACAGCTCGCAGACACAGGAAAACAGAAAAAAAAAAAAGGCTTAGAATAACAGACCTGCTGTAGTACAAAGATGATAATCGGGGATATGAGGTCACTGGACCTTAACCCTTACCTGACCAACACACCCAGTAACTTCTGCTCATGGCACAGCCGATCGCAGAAAGAAAAAGAAATAGCAAAAAAAAAAAAAAGTCGAGTTAATAACCTTATTTTTTGACGTTGGTTGAAAGAGTTTTGTCTATAAGTCTTGGACAAAGCTAGTTTAAAATAAAACACTATAGTAATGATAATCACTATATTTTATTTCCTTTACATATTAAACTCTCCTTCACAAGTCTTTGTCTCTTTAAATAGTGTACTGTTAGAGTTCTTATTTATACGTACAATTTTTCCTTGCATTTCTCTTGGAATGCCGTGTTTTATCAACATGTGTTTCCTGACAGTCTGCGCTTTGGCATACGTAACATTACATACCCGACAGAGATATAAATACATTCTATCATGTACATTGTTTGAGTGAGCTAACATTTCACTGCGACGGTAAAATTTACGTGGACAATAATTACAAGGAATGCTCTTTTCGTTGTGACATTTTAAATGGTTAGTGTATATTGCTTTTCTACGAAAGCTTAGACCGCATTTTTCACATGTAAACGGTCTTTCACCAGTGTGTAACCTAATGTGTTCAATAAGTTCTATGCGTCGTCCAGCTTTGAAAGAACAGTGGTCGCATTCTAAGCATGGTCCTATGCCATGACGGTATATTTGGTGCTGAGTCATTTCAGCAAGCACAGGAAAACCTTTACCGCATTGATCGCAGATGTATCGGCATGCCCCATGCCGTTGCATGTGATAGTCATAAGTTGCCGGGTTTGCTAACGTTTTGAGGCAAATGTTGCAAGTCAAGTTTCTTATTGGTTCTCTCTTGCATCGGATTACTTCTTTTTTTACTTTACTCCGCCGGTCGCGGTGTTTTATTTTTGATGAGACCAACTTCTCAATAGAATCTAGAAATATGTCTACGTTGTCTGAATCATTTGGAGATGCATGTTCGTTGTTAGTGGCGATGTTTTGAAGAATTTCGTCGTCGCTATCGCTTGGAATCTGGGGTGGATGTTGAATGTCGGCTTCTAATTTGATGTTTGATGTGTGATCTTGGATTTCAGCTTGATTTTCTTCAGTTAGGAGTTTCATGTCTTCCTCAAAGCGAGAAGTGCTTGCTCTACTGCATGTCGGCGTAGACTCTTCAGGAAAATATTGGCAAAACAACGTATATTGACAAATAACTTCTTTGACCATCTCCCCACTAAGGTCTTGTCTCAGACTGAAAGATATTAACTTGGATAACCTCTTATCGTTTGTCTGGCATTGCAGCACAAAAACGTTGAATTCTTCGAGTGATTTCTTGCATTTCTTGCATATTTTCATGGGTAAATATTCGTTTTGTTTCACAGAAACATTGGTTAGTTTTTCGAATGCAGCTCCATAAAAACTGAGACTTGTTTCTCTTAAAGTATCAATAAGAGACACCATGTTTTCGGTTTTATCATGTTGCAAACATAAACGGCATATTGTGTTAAACGTTTTATCATAGTTTCCCATTGTTATTGATATTAATATGCGATAATAAATATTTAATGTTCTTTTTATTCTTTTTTTTTTTGTGTATTTTTTTTTTTTTCTTAGTTCTTGGCATCGCACGTTGTGCATTCTGCCAGTGTCAAGTTTATGATTTTTCCAAGTATTTATATGTAAATCAAGTCAAATATGTAATGATATCACAGTCAGTCACACGAAATTAGTCATAGTCGAGTCCAAGTCATGCCCTAGTAAAGTTGTGGCGACTTTACTATGAGCTTATACGGAGTTTTGAAAACAACACAAAAAGACATGTTTCACCACATTATATCACTTGCCCACACTCGTGCATGTAATTCAACACTCAATGAATAAAACACCACCATTTTTAATCATTAATTCGCGAAAATACACAAGTTTAAGAAAATAATAGAATGCAACGACATGATTTTTCCGTGTTCCCGCCAAAACTCCCTTTTTTGTGATTGTATTCAATCTTCATGAATTGACACTAATGACAGTGACGCAATGGTAACTTTTTTTCTTCGTTATTGGCATCACACGATGTGCATTCTACCAGAGTCAAGTATAATATTTTATTATGTATGCTCAAGTTTATTTTAATATGATCAAGTCAAGTCACGAAATCACAGTTAGTCACACGAAATTAGTCAATTTCGAGTCCAAGTTATGCCCTAGTAAAGTTGTGGTGACTTTAATAATAAGTTCGCCACAACTTTAATAATGGGCATGATTTTCTTGTTGATTTCAAAACTCCGTAAAGAACTCATATTATTAAGGTCGCCACAACTTTACACAAATTACTTGGACTGGACTATGACTGATTTCGAGATATCGACTTTTAGTTATGTGATTACATGGTATAATTTGGCTTGATGATACCAGAAAACTGGAAAATTCATAAACTTCACACTGGCAGAATGCAAAAGAAAAAAAACTAGCCAACAGATAGCTGAGCTGACATAAAAAAAAATTGACAAAACAAAGCAGTTATGGCGGGCGGGAACGCCAAATAATAATATCGCGGCATTGTAATTTGCCAAAACTTATGTTTTTTCGAATGTAATTTATGTTAATGCATAAAAATTGTGTTGTTTTATTAATTATGTGCTGATTTACGCGCAAGACTGCGGGCAAGTGATTTAGAATATAGTAAAACGAGTCTTTTCCGCTTTTCGTGTAGTTTCCAAAACTCCGAAGAAGCTTGTAGTAAAGTTGCTACGACTGTACTAGGGCCTTTTTGGACTTGACTGTGACTTAATAAGTGTGACTAACTTGACTTGATTCGCAATTCATCAAAAACTTGATATAACTTGGTATTATATACTTGACATTGACAGCCTTATAGCTCAGTTGGTAGCATGTCTGCCTTCAGAGCTGTAGGGCGTGGGATCCATACCCACCTAGTAAATTTCTCTGATCCCCACCTAGGGCAAACATTTATGTGACGGACATAGATGTTTGTTCTGTGTCTGGGTGTAGTTACTAGTATTAAAAGTATGGATTTACGAAAATATATATAAGCATTCTACCAGCTATCTGGTTTCCATAATACAAGCTTTGCTTAGTATGGGCTAGATGGTGCTGTGTGTAAAATATCCCCCAATATTTATTTATTTATATACATAGGTGTCAAAAAATACTTGACACTGGCAAACGCACAAAGTGCGACGCCATAATCCTCCTTTCGAGGAGAAAAGAAGAAAAAAAAAGCAAAGCAAAACAAACATCGAAAGAAAAAGATCCAAACAAAAATAAATAATATCAGTGATCAGTTCTAATAAATAAAGTATATTTGTTGAACTAACAATGGAAAATCAAGATAAAACGTTCAACACAATATGCCGAGTGTGTCTGAATCACGATAATTTGGAGAAAATGGTATCTCTCATCGATTTGTCTCAAGAAACCGGCCTCAGCTATTACGGATCAACCATGGAAGAAATCACCAAGATACCAGTAAAACAAAACCAATATTTACCGACGAACATGTGCCAGAGGTGTATAGAATCTCTGGAAGGAGTTTCCAAGTTTATTAGGGCTTGTGAGTTAAGCGACAAGAAGCTGAAAAAAATAATTAAATTCAGTCTGACTCAGGATTTAGAAGGAGGTATGGTACAAGAAGTGGTTCGACAGTATACTTTGTTCAGTCAGAGCATTCCAGAATATTCTAGGACGTCTAATCATTCCAGTACCTCTCAGTATGATCAAGAAGTTCTCAGCAAGACACAAATGACCAAAACTAAAGGTAATTGTTCAAATGTTAAGGTTGAATTTGGAGGACAGACGTTTAACTCTAGCAGCTGTAGTGGCAGGTATGAAAACGACTTCGAAAATTCAAGTCAAAGTGACACAGATGTAGATATATTTATTTTCTCAATAAAAAAGCTTCTTACCTCTAACAGCGAAGACATAAAAACGGAAACAAATATAATAAATAAAAACCTAGTCATAGACGAGCAAGACTTAACAAAGCTGGAAAAAAGGTTAAAACCAAAGATAGAACAAGACTTGACATGCAAAGTATGCCAGAAAGTTCTAGCAACAGAGAAAACGTTTAAAAACCACATACAAAGACACGGAATATGCAGGTTTGTCTGCGATCAGTGTGGCAAAGGTTTCCCGATAAATGCCGAACTAGTACAGCATCAAATTCACAGTCACGGAGCAGGATCTCAGTATGAATGTGATATATGCGCATACCGTGCTGTCAAAAAAATACAGCTTATTGAACACATACGCTTACACACAGGCGAAAGGCCTTTTACGTGTGAAAAGTGTGGCTTGACATTCCGTAGAAAAACATTATACAATAAACATGCAAAGTTCCACGGTGAAAAAACCATACAGTGTGATTATTGTCCGCGTAAATTCTTTATTCGTAGTGCAATGCTGGCTCATAGAAATAGCAGACACAATCGAGAGTATATTTATTCGTGTAGAATGTGTAATGTTACGTACGCAATGGCCAGAACTGTTAAAAAGCATATGTTAGACAAACACGGTATCCCAAAACATTTGCAGGGGAAAGTCCAGAAAACTTATAAAAGTGACACTATTGATAGTACTTTTCAGAAACATGTAGGTGAAGGAGAGTTTACTTATATATAAATAAGGTAATTTTTAACATATTGACATAGACGGCTGCGTGGTGACTTAATTGAGACTTTTAAAATCCTGAACGGGTTCTACAATCTTCCTGACATTCACAGCATCTACTCACTTAAAGACTACACTAGAGAAAGTAGACGGCATACAATTCTTCTGCAGCCAGCTCCATCACAGACCAACACTGCACATCACATCCTCGGCAATAGAGTCGTTTATAATTGGAACAGGTTGCCTGAGGATATAATTTCATCCAAATCCTTAAACGCATTTAAGAACAGTCTGGATAAATGGATAAAAAAGGAGAAGATAGACTTAACAGACAAATACTGAAATTCAACTGTTTGATATAGGCACATCAGCATAATGCTGCTCGCCTATCATTAAATAAATAAATATTTCTGCCAATTATACGTATAATTATATATACAACACATATTCCATACTATGTAAAAGTACCAGTGATCTCCATAAAGTACCACACACAATATACTTACGATGAAAAACAAACTTTTTTATAATTACTAATTAGGTATTAAATGATTGGCCAGATTTTTTGGTTTTCTCTAATACCTTTAACGCCAAGGTAATTATGCAGGCAGAATTATTATTCTAGCACATACTACAATGGAGATAAAGTTCTAAACTCTGTGCTGTCCCAATGGCTAGACTGTTTGAGATTACATTTTTGTTTTATTTATATGGAAATACTAACATTTAAATCGGATAATCTAGGACTATAGTTTCGATCACATTCGGTGACCTTTTTCAAGGAGTGAAAACAGACCACAACGCGCGTGCGATCGCGTCCTAGTGCCGCTGCGCGTCGCGCGCTTCATGACTGCAAGTGTTGCCAACCCGACTGTTGCAAATTACGCTAAGAAGCCGGTTGAAAAGTCGCTAGATGTCGCTAGAATTACCTTTTTTTTTTCGTTTTTGGCGTCGCCCGTTATGCATTCTGCCAGTGTCAAATCTAGGCTTTCAAGTTTTTAGAGAACCAAGTCGTAAAATCACAGTAAGTTACACGAAATCATTCATAGTCAAGTCCAAGTCATCATGCCCTATAAAAGTTGTGGTGACTTTACAATAAGCTTTTACTGTTTTTTTTTAAATAACACGATAAGACACGTTACAGTACATTATACCATTTGCCCACACTCATGCATGTAATTCGACACTCAATTAATAAAATGCCACCATTTTTTATCATTAATTAAGTTATACAATAAAATAATATACCTAATGCAGCGACAGGATTTTTTTGCATTCCCGCCAAAACTCCTCCCTAGATTGCGCAAGACATTTTTATTATTAACTAGCTGTTGCCCACAATCTCGCCCCAGTCGAATCAATAAAGTGTTTTCGCTGTGTCAAAAATATCTACCTATTTAAACATCTTTACGGGTGTTGGGTTAGGTTAGGTTATAGTGATAAAAAATTATATTTGGGTAGTTCATTCAAAGGAAGGGAAGTTGGATGGGGGGGAGTTGGTAGATTCGGTAGAGTCAGTAGAGGGGGGGGGGAGTCGGTAGAGGGGGGGGGAGTCGGTAGAGTTGGTAGAGTTTGCTCGGAATGATTTAAAGTGGAGAATTTTGGGAGCGGTCCGTATTTCTTCCGCACGCGGACGAAGTCGCGGGGGAACTCTAGTATCATTATACAGGGCAAGTTCTAATCAGTTAGCATCCCTTTAAGGGCATATTCTGTACGTACATCAAAACAAACAACTTTTACTATGGGGCCACCTTAGAAATCGCAAAAAAAAAAGCTTTTCAGCTGTTGTGATTAGAAATAATCCTGTATAATGCAGCCTATGATTATTCCGTGCCCGCCATAGCTCCTCAGTTAGGTTTTTTTTTATACGTTGATGTGACGAGACGAGCAAGACGTTCGCCTGGTGGTAAGCATCACGCCTGCCACCAGCAGTAGTAGCAGTGCCAGTATTATGAACTTGCAAACAATCCTGCGCCGCACTGCACTGCGCTAGTCACCCTAAGATATTAAATGTTAAATCTTGTTACCCAGTAATTTCTCTGGTAGCATTGCCCTTCAAACCGGAACACAGTAATGCTTGCACACTACTGCTTGGCGGTTGAATAACTGGCAAAGTTGTGGTACTTCCCCAGGCGGACTCTGCAGTAAAGTTTGAAGTTAGAAGAATAAAGTTTAAAGTTGCTGAGTGGCTTGCTTTGGGAGACGCCATGTCCAGCAATATATTAGGGTGGGCTGATGATGATGATGATCTACGACCATCCGATAGCCAAAAAACTATTTTCCCCAGCAATTTAAACAGTTTTCCCCTCAATGAAAAATCGTGTTATACATTTTAAAACACAATCTTCCCAAAATTCACAATAAAGATTGCCAGGCCAATAATTTAACATCTTTCTTCGCCAGCATTTTTCACCTCACCCTTATCTTCAATTTTAAATAATTTCCATAATCCAAGTAAAGCTTCACTTTTCCTTGAAAGGTACAGTCAAGTGCAAAATACTTCATACGAATGCGAATAGCTACAAGGGTCAATACGTACCGTGAAACTGACTTCATAAGAGGAGGAAGGTTTTCAATTCATATGTGTAGTATATTGACGACACACACAATACTATTAACCTGTTTTGAACAATATCTTATCGGTTCGATTGTTTTTTATAGCAAAACAAATCCCACCGCTGCCACCATGAAGTGAAACACACGCTAGTTGGTTGAACACTGGCATTTATTCATAGCTATAAGGTGAGGGTAGGCTGACCCTCATAACATAATTACAATATACTACAATATGAAAGTGATAATCTTCGAGGTCTTTGCGAAAATCCTACATTTTGTTCTAGAACCCACTAATTTGTAAACAATTACCATTTAATACAAGACGGTGTCAGCCCGTGAACATGTGTCTGCAACTGCGTAGAAATATTGGAACAGGTTTCTTGACATAATCACGGAAAAAAATCCGTAAATAATCATATAAATGTAATGAATACTTAACCGTGATAGTTTAAAATTGTGATTTGATATGAACTCTGTTTCTGACCCTAAACCCGTACCAAGTTTATACGGAGTTATTATCTGGAACGGGAATGAACATGGACAAGACAAAAATCATGTCCAATGTCCATGTTTGGCCCGTACCGGTTGTCGCTGGGAACGATACTCTCGAACTTGTTGACCACTACAACTACCTTGGACAGATAGTTCAGTTAGTTAGGTCCAACTTCGACAAAGAGGTCGCCCGAAGAATCCAACTCGGATGGGCAGCGTTCGGGAAATTGCGTAATATCTTCTCGTCCAAAATTGTGTTGCCAGTGATGACATATGGAACAGAAACGTGGTCTTTAACTGCTGGACTTTTGGAGAAGCTCGAGAGTCACGCAACGGGCAATAGACAGAGCTATGCTTACTTTGCGCGAAAAATCCGGATCAAGGATATTCGCCAAAGAACCAAAGTTACCGAAATAGTTCGCAGGGTTTGCAATTAGAAGTGGTAATGGGCAGGCCACATCGCTCGATGAACTGATAGCCGATGGGGAAGAAAGATTTTTGAGTGGTGACCGCGAACCGAAAGACGCAGCGTAGGTAAGCCTCCGGTGGACCGACGACATTTTAATTATTTATTTATTTAATAAACATACAAAACAGAATGCAATAATTTAAAGCTATCTCATAAATTACATTTTAAAGATCTGTACTACATTCTAAAACTATGTATGCCTAGCTGCATTAATAATAGAAGTATTTAACATAATGTACACTAGAGGATTAGGTATACAAGGCAAAGGAAGAATTAGTTTTTGAAACTTATACAAAAATAAATTAAATTAAATTAAAGCTAGCATATAAGCATGTTGTAATAGAAAATTATTATTCATTATTACTAGATTTTATCTAATTTTAAATTAAATTGCAATGTCCTTTTTAATTGCCATTGAAAGGAACAAAACTTTAAATTGAATACATCAATGTCTCTGTTGGAGACAATGATCTCATTGTATTGGCGACACATTTTGACAATAGGATTATAGTATGACGTGTTATTGGAAAACACTGTAAAAGACATTGTAAAAGTCGCGGGCAACCAGAGGATGCATATTACATATTGGTATGGCAGGTTGTCGTACAGTGTGGAGGTCTAAGGGGGAGGCCTTCGTTCAGCAGTGGACGTCTCCGGGCTGATCATGATGATGTGGAACGGTAATATTAAGTATAAAGTAAGTCATTATACTCATTATTGTGAGCAACTTTTACTATGGGGCCAACTCTGAAATCTGCTGTTCTATAGAAAAATTTCAGTCCACGTGCTACCACGATCTCACCTGATAGGAAGTGATGATGTGATCGAAGATGAAGCACACTATAGAAAACCCGGATTGTACTCGATCGAATAATGTAATGCAACAGCAGTTTTTTTTACGATTGCATGGTAGGACCTATGATGAAAGTTATTCCCAAAATGAAAATGATCTCGTTCTGGCTAAGTACTACCATGGAAGAACCTACTTTTATCAGGGTGCCTACGTAAATTAAAGTAAAAATCTCTCGTAGCCAACTACAAAATTAACAAAACAAAACAGTGTAACATTGACCTCGCATATATTGTACAGTGTACACGAGTGTACCTAAAAATTATTGCTCCGCTGAGTGGCTAAATCCAAAGATCCCGTGAAAGTAAACATCCATCCATTTGACCTTGGCTTAAGCCGAAAAGCTGGATTACATCCGGCTGATCTTAAGGTGTATTCACACTGCGTTAATCCGGGTAAAAATGGCGGCGAGTTTCGCGTTTCTAGAAAAAAAGTGATCGAGAAAATAAACAATTTTAAATTGATTTGAGTGATTGTACTCATTTTTGTAAGGGGAGGCCTTCGTTCAGCAGTGGACGACTCCGGGCTGATGATGACTCAATTTTGGTACTCGTTCTAAAAGCCATAGTAGCTTAAATATTGTCTATTGTCTATTTAAATGGGGCTCGGAACCGTGAAGTCGCGGGTTCAACGGATTTTCCACCACAGGCTTTTCAGTGAAGGAAAAAATTGTGAGGTAACCTGCATACGTCCGGAGAAGAAATTCAATGGGGTATGTGACTCCACGAACCTGCAACTAGGCCAGCGTGGTGGATATGGCTCATTCTCCCTTCGAGGGTAGTCCTAGCCAGGTCCAGAGTCCAGCAGTGGCTTTTAAAAAGAGTTGATTATAAAATGCTATTCATTTATTCCCTAACTTTATTTGGTCCTATTCAGGTGATTGCTTAGCCTACTCCTTGCTTGGTATCAGATATTCTGTTTTACACACTATCGTCGTCGTCAGCCATAAGACGTCCACTGCTGGACGAAGGCCTCCCAATAGAGGGGTGTTGCCATAATCGCCACGCTTGGCAGGCGGCTTGGGGATCGCATTACACACTATACCAAGCTATAACTTGGTGGCATGGGCTTTTAGGGGGTCAGGACCCCCTCTTAGCATACGACGAAAATAATATAAATGAGCGTCATACTATGACACCCGGTGGGAACGAAATGCCATAAGCTTTTCGACAAATACAACGTGTAATAAAAAAGTTCAACAATACGAAAGGGCATGTACTTATGTACTTATCATGCTCACCCAAGGGAATGTATATATAAATAAATAAATCATTATAAACAACTTTTACTATGAGGCCAACCCAGAAATCGCGAAAATAAAATTTGCTGTTCCATACAAAAAGTTCATTGCCTGGGACTAAATGTATGGAACAGCTGTTTTTTTTCATAACGATGAATACGTATATGCCCTTCCGTATTGTTGAACCTTTTTGTTACACGTATATAATATACGTATCGTCTTCCTACTACCATCTTGCATTGTCTATCCAACGCAAAAACTAGTCTGTCTTTGTACATTTTGGACCCAAGGACAAACCCTGGGGTTTATTTTAACTAGTTTTTACCTGCGACTTTGCGCTCTTATCAATTATATTTTATTAAAAAATCACTAGTGATTTTTGGAGGGAAATTTCTTTAGCAATTATTTGGCTGAAAAACAGGAAATGCAAGAGACATGAATGTCTACAGTAGACCCAGATTTTATTTAATAAAATGCTCTAGAGACATTCTCTAGGAAGAAAACAGGGGAATACATTTGTACGGAGATGTATCCCGTGTATATCCCGGAGATGTATGTCGCAGGCCGTGTCTTAAAAAAAAGCGGAAAGGTACAAAGTAAAAACTTTTCTGAAATCATCACTGCGTACTACTAAATCGCTTGACTTTGTAAAAATAAAACTAACTTTCATGATCTAACAAACTATAAAAAAACGCCTAAATCACATAAACACCCAAGTGTTGTATTAAGTAAGTACAAGAAAAGAAAACAACATTATTCGCGATAAAACCGTGACACGACAAACTTTTACAATAATGCTCAAGTACACAGGTGTATTCAGAAAGAGTATCGTTAGCGCTACGCTGAAAGCATACATATAGGTAGGTAATTGTACATAAAACGCACTTCATTATTAATGCGTTGAAGCTGCAAAACAGTGGAATGGAATACCAAAGTAGAAATTTCCTATGTTTTTCCCGATTGATACAATCTGGGTCTGGGTGTGAATATAGTGAATCAGTTTCTTCTGGGCAAGCGTGCTCCATCGTAGACAGAAATAGAAATATCAGTCGTAAGAAAAAAAACTATATTTTTGCTTACGACTATTTATGAATTTTAATCTAGCATGAACAACAATTAATTATTTTATATATTTTTTTTATGTTTTTTTTTAAATTCACTTTTTAAACTAAGAATACTAAATCAGAATCGGTAAACTTATAACACGTTAAACTTATACCACGTTAAACTTATAACACAGCTCTGTTTGAGTCAGGTCAGGGGTTCAAAAATAAAGTCTTAACGTTGCATTTTTTCTTTTACATGGAAAACAAACAGCTGCTTACAAACAAGATAGATACGAGAAATATAATAAATAAACTAATAATAAAAAAAAAATGTAACTCTACACAACCCATTACTTTTTTTCTTTAATTCATGTTTACCCACCAAGCAAGCGTTGGGCAAGCGTAGGGATTATGGCAACCGTAGGGATCCTTCATCTATCAGTGGACGACTTCTGGCTGTTGATGATGACACATCCCTTGTTTAAATCAAGTGACAAGGGTTATAAGTTACAATAGGTTATAAGACTTATAAGTTACCTGAACTGGTTATATCTGAAGAGATAAGTCGAGAATGAAAATGTTTCTCTAAGCGATTTTTTTTTCATAATGATAAGTTATGTTATCATTTTGGCTTAGCATACCCTTTTCAAAAATCCCAGTACAACGTTCACTGCTATCACAAGTGCAAGTACTTTACATTTGTAGTGTGTTTGTTTGCTTATCCCGCAGCCCGTAACACTCGTAACTTTGATTTACACTGACAATAGACGAACAGGCTCTCGACATATTTTTATACACATTTTCCGTAGCGTAAAATTTCCGAGCGTGTGCGGAATAATGATGTCGTGCAGTAAATGTTGGGAAAAAATACGACGTCTGACATACAGACTCCATGTCTCTTCTTTTCGTGACGAATTCTCATGGTATGGGTTTGATCCTCACCAAGGACAAACATTTATGTGTGGAACATAGATAAATGGTTTTT
This sequence comes from Erannis defoliaria, assembly GCA_905404285.2. NCBI lineage: Eukaryota > Metazoa > Arthropoda > Insecta > Lepidoptera > Geometridae > Erannis > Erannis defoliaria. Next base: position 1,626,558 of record FR990090.1, on the reverse strand, counting down.
CGGTACACTACATACCTAAGTATGTAAGTATTTACAAAAAAGTGTAAGTATAAAAATATGATCTTAGTTATCTCGTACCCATAGTCGTCGTCAGCCATAAGACGTCCACTGCTGGACGAAGGCCCTTTATAGAGGGTGTTGCCATAATCCCTACGCTTGGCAGGCGGCTTGGGGATCGCAGAGTGCTCACCACCGTTAACCAAGAGGACGCCGCTGCCCGTCCTCCGGTGGTTCGGTTGCAGTCCTAGGTTCAGGCTTGTATAGGTAGTACCCATAGTACCTACAAGCTTTTCTTAGTTTGGGACAAGATGTACTTTGTGAAATGTCCACCAGTATAATATTATCATCAGCCAGAAGATGTACACTGCTGGACGAAGACCTCCCCCTTAATATGGAGGGGTTGCCATAAGACCACCAATAAAATATTATTTTTATTTATAATTATTCTTTAACTAATTTTATTCGTTTCGAAACAAAATCTGCGGGTTACTAAATCTAACAAATTTGTTTCTCACTGTTGCGATAAACACTAATGGTCTATTTAACAAGATATGTAATTAAAAAACACGACTGCTCTGCCAAAACATTATAACCAGAGTCACTGATGATGATGATGATGTAAGGATTCTAGCGATACATCCAAATCTGCTTACGCATATAGCAGTTGTAGTAAAATAAAGAAACTCACATACCTACATGAACCTTGATATCACACTCCTTTTTTGGGCATTCGTGCAAAAACTCTGCCAAAATTAAGATACGTCATTTTATAGCTTCTGCGTATTAGAAAAGCTTACCGTGCTTAATTCTGAAGATCATTTAACAAACGTTAAGAAAAAGTAATATGCTTGCATAATATTTTCATAACTGGACGGCTTAGTGTGAAAAGGAATCGTTACCCGTTAAAAATACTAAGATTTCTGGTTCAAACAGAATCTGGGTCGCTAACTCACAGCCTCTTAGCGCAAATGGCGGTGCATATCGCCGGCCACTCTAGGTTTACGGATTTAAAGCTTAAGCCTTGAATAGGCCTCCATTCGAATTCTCTTTTTAACATCCATGTAAGTCTTAGTTACGACTGTTCATATAAAAACTATAATAGATACCTACTCGTGAATCCAGAAGTTCTGCAACAGGCCTAGCGAACTAAGGTCTCAAATCGTGACAACTTTGACCGATTTTGCAGATTTTTTCTAAATTCTTGTTTTGAATTGAGTACCCAATGTTTCTGCCATCGAATGTTGTCCGTGGTCTTATCGCGTAGTTCTACTAGTAGGACCATGGCTGTTTTTTTCGGTGGTCTATATATGAACAAAATCGGTCGGTAAATGGCGCCGCATGGCCTCAAACCCACAAACAATAAATCGGAGCCGAAAAAGAAATCTGTGGAAATGTCAACCCTGTATACCAAGTATCGTTTAGATTAGTTGATGAATACGATCTGTGCTTGAGTACCACCAACAGCCAGAAAACGTCCACTGCTGGACGAAGGCCTTCCCCTTAATAGGGAGGTCTTGGCAGGCGGCTTGGGGATCGCAGAATGTTCACCACCGTTAAATGAGAGGACGCTGCTGCCCGTCCTCTGGTGGTTCTGGTTGCAGTTTTAGGACATACCCAGGTCCAATCATACTGCACTGCGCTCGTCACCCAGAGATATAAGATGTTAAATCTCTTCATACCCAGTAATTTCTCTAGTAACATTGCCCTTCAAACCGGAACACAGTAATGCGTGCACAGCACTGCTTAGCGGTTGAATAACTGCCAAAGGTGTGGTCGATAAAATTTATTAAATATAGGGACATCCGGCCAGTCTTTGCGAAGACTTGTCTCGCTTAATAACTTCACTGGATTTACGGTAGAGGAAAAATTGTGAGAAAACTTAATCAGAGTGTGAATCCAACAAACAGCGCTCCTGTTAGTAAAAGCTTGTTCCTGGCAATGGGATACAGTGCCTAACGATTGGAGAAAATAATATAAAATAGGGAATTATCAGTAAATAAGTATTACCTTTTAGGTAAGCGCGCTTTATCCCAACCAGCAATCAGGCCATTTTTTTTTTTTTTTTTTTTTTTTTTTAACGTTGGGAAATGCATTTACGCTTACCCTCCCGCCGGGGCGGCAGGAGGGTTATGTCGGGCTCGGCACCAGAGTGGCACCACTACCGACTAAAAACCCAACGGTGTTCCATCACTGCGCCTTGCGCCGAGGCCACGGGTACGCTCTCGCATTCGTCCGCGACCTCGACAGCGCTGCCCTTTCGGGCCCACCACGGGGAGCCGAAGCTCCTCCCGCACCGATGACGATGTGTCGGAACACCAGACACATCGTGCATCCACCTCGGAGGCCATGCCAGCGAGATGGGCGCCGGACGGCCCCACGTCCAACGCCCTGGCCTCCATGCGGCGGGTCAGGTGAGTGGCCCCGCCGCCTGCCACTTCGGCCGCTGGGAATGGGGAGCTCTGGCCCCTCTGGCCTGTCCCCATCCCGCAGCCCCACCACGACACACCCGGTGGGTGCCCCCTCAAGGAAAGCCCTTGATGAGGCCACCACCCGGCTGTCCCTCCTCACTCTCCACTGTGCCCTCTGCTGATCAGAGGGACACGCGGAGAGCCATCACGTCCGGACCAGGTCCGGACCCTCAGTAAGGGCCCAGCCACCACCGTGGCCCTTGGGAATGGAGAGCTCTGGCCCCTCTGGCCTGTCTCCATCCCTCAGGCTCGTGCAGTGGCCTAGCCCCCACCACTGTGGCCGCTTTCGCGGCCCCACCTCGGGTACCTCTTCGCTTCACCGTGGTCCCCCGCCCACGGCTACTAAGCCCCCCCGCCCCGACAAGGCGGGTACCCCCGGGGGGGAACCAGCAATCAGGCCCAAGCAGCAATCAGGCCCAAGCCAACAAAACCAAACATCGCAAACCCAAGGACTACAGTGCATTTTACCCAGGATATTTTGTCAGATAATCTAATTTTTATGTTTTTTTTTGTTAACTTTATTTGAAGGTGCCTTTAGTCTTAAACACCCCGGTGCGCAAACCGACTTCAAATAACAAAAATGGGCCATATAAGGCGTCTGAAGATTTATAGCTTTATTAATATTTGGTCAGCTAACTGTTTCCACCCAAACCAAATCTCTTCGCCTCTGTTTCCTGCTTTTCATTGAATAAACCATATCCAGTTATATATGGATTGGATATATCCAGTTATATCCGGATTTTACCTGCTAGTATCGGAACTCCAATTACTTTAACCCAGATAGTCTGGCAAAATCGATTTGTAGAGAAATGGTCACAGATTAAGTGAAGTACTTATGATGGAAGCTACTCCAATGGAATTGAGGGCTAGATTTACAGGGTTCCTGTTAGAACACTTGAAGAAGTGAAGGTTTAATTGATAGTGTGATAGAAAGTGAAACCACCATGCAAGTGATGGTCCTGATTGTTTTCTAGTTTCATCGTCACCCAGAAGACGTCCACTGCTGGACAAAGGCCTCTCCCTTGATAGGGAAAATAGTGATTTCCTAATTATGGAAGGTTTTTATAGGAAGAGGTTTTCTAGTTTACCCAATACCCATTCCATAATACAAGCTGCTATTTTGCATCCTCGATATATTTAAAGGTACTCATCGTTATGAACAACTTTTGCTATGGCAAAAAGCCTGAAATTGCCATTTAAAAGTCACCTGTTCCATGCATTTTATCGAAACTCAATGAAGTTCTGTATATAGCAGTTGTTTTTTTTGCGATTTCAGGTTTGATGCCATTGTAAAAATTTAAAACAAGAAAAGTTGTTGTGTTGTTGAAAGAAGTTTAAAAGTTGTAGTTAAAAGCTTACAGTCTTACCTAAAATAATCTCGATTCTCTTAGTCACTGCTTAAATTTCTCTGTTCTTTTCTAGCACGTGGAACTTCACGTAAGAGCGAAGATGGCAGAGCATCTTAAGCAGTGACTAACGGTCGAATATTTTTTTTAAGTAAGGCTGTGAAGTAAAATAATCAAACAAGAAAAGTTGTTGTGTTGTTGAAAGAAGTTTAAAAGTTTATTATCGATGAGTATTTATCTACCTCTGTAAATATGCCGAGGATGCAAAACATGCTTGTATAGGCACGGGAATCAATAGCTGATCACAATACCGGCTAGTTGCTTTTTAGCCATAAATATCTAGTTCAATACAATTTCACAATGCTGCCCCATAGTACAATATGCTACATTATGTTGGTCAGATAATATGTTTTGTGAAAGGAAATAATATTTGATGTTATTGCGTATTATCCGTTAGATAACTATCTCGATGTGATCGTGGAGGGACCTGCCCATTAATGTAATGCTCTGCCTTAATGGCGTAGGCTGTATTAGAAATGAATTTGTATTCGTGAGGGAATGCTTACGTATTGACTTATGTTATAATATGATTACCCATCGAAATGATTAGGTAAAAGATAAGTCCTGGTGGGCACTCTGTGAATACAAAGATACCACAGTCAAAATAGCTCCTTCACATTTACATCCAAATAGCGGTGCCGCGCGTTCCGCGATTACTGGAATAAATAATAAGCTTTAAAAAAAAGTACACCCGACTTCAACTTCGAATATAACCAATTTCTATAAAATATATATGGGACCACCTCTGAAGTATAAGCTACCAAACAAAAAAAGAATCATCATAATTGGCGGAGTAATCGCCTAACGAACACAAAAAAAACTACAGTCGAATTGAGAACCTCCTTTTTTGAAGTCGGATGAAAATTTGTGTTATTCCAAGGTGTAGGATACCTCTATACCAAGTTGCATTCAAATCCACTCTTGTAATGTGCATCAGGCTTGGAGGATCTAGCTCTCTAAAGGCATCAGGTCAATTTCTATTTTCAGATGCACTTATCTCAACTTTTTCTTAACATTAAGGCATAAAAGAGATTTTTAATACACAACTTTTTTTTCATTAATAAATTACTCGCATTCAAATTTATGTGAACCTGCGTATGTCCTAGACCTGCATCCATAACCACCCGAGGATGGGTAGCAGCGTCCTCTCTGATAACGGTGGTGAACAATCTGCGATCCTCAAGCCGCCTGCCAAGCTTGGGTATTATGGCAACTCCTCCATATTAAGGGGGAGGCCTTCGTCCAGCAGTGGACGTCTTCTGGCTGATGATACAAATGTATATGTGGGACTGCAGGTCAGTGTCAAGTAGGTAACTTAAATAATGCATTTTTCAAGTTTTTGATTGTAGTGTTAAATCAAATACCTAAGTCATAAAATCACATTCAGTCTCACTCATCAATCAGCTGATCACGGTCAAGTCCAAATCATGCCCCAGTAAAGTTTTGGCTACTACACTATTTTTTGTAATATTCCTTGTTACGTCTCTCTACCCTTATGCGATGTTTCTCAAGTAACAAACAACTCATTCGTAAATCGCAGAATCGGATACATCAGCAGCAGACAAAGACCGTGTTTCCCATTCTTCGTTCATACAACGTCTAAATGTCTACAAGGGCCTACGTGATTTGACTCCGCGAATGTATCGGGCGGCCATTTTATCCGGATGGATCATAAGGGTGCTATACACTAAAAGCAGGTCAGGAACAGCATGCAGCTGTGTGTATAGTGTGCTTAAGTGTAGTAAGTAAGTTTGTAAACGATACATGCGCCCGCTCATGGCGGGAAATTTAAATCTAATCAGTTCTTGGCGCTTTTTTGATTGCCCTAGCCGTGTTTTTTGGCTTTCGGAAAATAAATAATGAATAGGAAAAATACGGTAAAAGTAGAAAATCTATTCAAATTAAATTTCCGCAACTAAAAGTTCAAAAACAAATGACTTCTATAGAAAAAATACCCCCGTTTGTACCCCTTAAAGGTACACTGTAGTGCATCGCAGCCGCTTGATCGATCGACCACTATGCACGAGAGAGTATAAGGGGTGGAATTTCGATAAATCCTTTCTCAGTAACACCTCTACGCATGAAGACAAATACACCCTCTAAATTTCAAATCTCTAGTACCAGCGGCTTAGCATTGTCAGTCAGTCAGTGAGTGAGTGCTGTCAGGTGTTTGATTCTACTATTATTATATAATGATGTAAAATATACAGGCGTTTGACCGCGTGGATTAAGCAATGTTGACTCAATTGACACCTTTTGGACTCGAATTCTTATAAAAACGAGGACTTGATTTGACCGGATTTGCTTTTGGTGTGGAGAAGCCTTTACAGTATGACATACCTAATCAAATGAGTTGAATGTGGCACTACTATCGCATTATATGAACAAACGTGACAACTTTCCATACAATACGTTTAGTTCCATCTGTTCTTCAACTTTATCGATAAAATGGTTATTGTACTGGTTCTTATACGGTTTAGAGCTATGCGTTATTTGTTGGCGAAAGTAGTGTTAACTCGGCTTAGTTTATTATTGGGTAGATTTGTCACGCAATATTTTTGTATCATATTTTCCCGATTTTACAAATTTTTTCGTATTTTTACTATTTCATTATTTATTTTTCGACGATATTGTGAAAGTCGCGGGCAATGGGAGATTTTCTGACTGGCAATAAAAACAAATAAAAACAGTGTTTGGTCCTGTGATTGTCAGTGAATTTTAATTTTTGGAGCCTTGGCTATTTATTGTGTCGCAGAAGGTGTGAAAAGTAGAGTATGCTCCTCTGGAATAAAGCCTGTCTTCGTCTTGGGCAGCTTGAGCCGCTTCACTCGGGCTCTATACAGGTTGTTAGTTTGAACACCGTTATCCTTCTAGGATATCATTGTACTCATCATCGTGTTTTCAGGGTTGGCCCCATAGTAAAAGTTCTTCATAATAATGAGTACAATGATATCCTAGAAGGATAACGGTGTTCAAACTAACTCCCTCGTTACGCTCAGGGTTCAATATGCCGCCCGCGACGTAAGACACTGCTTTATTCCCTTAGTGCATACCTAATCTAATATTAGCAATTCGTTTCTGAAAAAAGAACACGCAGACACGTCTACAGTAGACCTACATTTTATAAAAAAATATTACTGCTCTATATAAGAAATTATATTTTCTCCAGGAAGAAAATAGGGGGATACGTTTGTATGGAGAAGCGCTCACCCTATTCCCCCTTAAGGCAGATTTATCAATGTTCTATCGAAGATCCAGAACCGGGAAGTAATCTATTCGTTATTTGCCGGTACCCTGTAGGCTCAAAGTTCCGAAATTGGCTAAATTTTGAACTAGGCTCATGTTTGAATATTAAACCTGCGTTACTAAACTTTAAGACACATTACGTTCGCATCGTAAACTTAGAAACAGTGTCTGAGTTATTAAGCTCTAGAGGTCAAACAATGGGTAGCTTGACAGTGTCTTATACAAAATAAAATACAATTCAAATTAGCTTGCACTGCGAATATGATATTGTTGTACGTATGATGTCTATTACTTTTAGACTCATTATTCAACAGACTTCAAAAAAAGTTCGACGAAGACTCAATTCGACAGTTTTTTTTGTATGTATGTTACGCGATTTTTCCGCCAATTATGAACTGAATTTGATGTTTTTTTTGTTTGGTAGGTAATACTTCCCATATAATTTATTCTCGAAATCGGTTCAGCCGTTTGGTTTATCAAAATTACTAGAAAATATGAAGATGTCATCTAGGTATTCGAAGTTGAAGTCGGTTTTTTTAATGTGTATTATAAGGGAGTTAATCTGCCCAGGGCCGTACCGTGAACTCTAATGGCCTTGACACAGAATAAATAATAGTACTACGTACAGAAAGTTAACTCGGCAAAGGAATTGAAATAAATAAGGTCTCTATCTACTAGGCAATAAAGTAGCAATTCAACTCGCGCAGTGCTGGATACCGCTCGCTATATTCACTTAGATATACCGTTCTCTTTCTATCACGTATGCTTAGTTACGTGCAACGAGGCTAGCGTGCGAGCGGCGACTGACTTTTGCCTTGCATTTTCCACCCGGGACGGAGCGCCGGCCGAACATACCTCAACTGCGGAGTGACACCCCCCTGCCCGTAGCCCGCGGCGGAACTGTATAAAATTACAACGCGGTTTCCCGTCTTCGGATCGCGCCTCGGCAGCTCCGCTCAGTGTGACAGCTTGTATTGACTGCCATAGAACACAGCACCCGCTCCCGCCGCCCGTCCCGCCTCCCACTGCGTTCTTCGGCTGTTTGTGATAGTGATTTTCGGCACGACCGCGCTGCGCCACATCGCGGCCACTTTCTGTGTGCCACGACGTTGCATAATATAAACGCTGCTTTCCCGCGGCTGTGTGTCTTGGCCATTATTGCGGGACCGAATAGGCTCAATTCGGAACGAGGATATTCGCCTACCAAAGTCACCGACAAAGCTCGCAGGGTTTGCAAGTTGAAGTGGCAATGGGCAGACCACATCGCTCGAAAAACTGACAACCGATGGGGAAGAAAGGTTCTAGAGTGGCGACCGCGAACCGGAAGATACAGCGTAAGAAAGCCGATAGACTAGATGGACCGATGACATTGTAAAAGTCGTGGGCAACCGGTGGATGCAAATGGTAGGTTGTCGTACAGTGTGGCGGAATAAAGGGGAGACCTTCGTTCAGCAGTGGACGTCTCCCCGCTGATCATGATGAATAGGCTCAGCTGCCGACGAATGTGAATTTTATCGCCCCGCAATACGGTCGGCAGCTGAGCCCATTAGGTCCTGCAATAGTTCATGGTACGGGCCTTGATCTAAGTTACTGGCTACTGTCTACAGCGTTTAAGTTAAGGGCCTCAGGGGTACTATCGCGTCGGTCGTCGGTAATTCGTAACTTCGATAATTGTCAGGCGGCTGCGCTGTCAATCTGGGAAGCTCAGTGTAACCGCGGCTTGCGGTTCCTTTACCGCTAGCTTCTGTTGTTACAACGACAAGGGGTATTAAACACGATCGAAATAACTACATGGACTATTATTATTTTATTATTCTCTTCTTTCCTCCAAGGGTGAGTTTGGCGTCGAGCTTTGTGTACTTGGCAGTGAACAGCTATTAAAAAACTGTTTTAAGCTATCACGGTTGTTTAAATATTACACTTATATGATTTACTTCACTTTAACCCAGTGGTATGAAAATCCGTACATAAACTCCAAAGAGCTCATTGGTACGGGCCCGAGGGTCAAACTCGCGACCTCACGGTTTCAAGTCGAGGGGTCTCCAAGGTCTTCCAAGTAAAACTAATTGTTAAATTGCTATGATTATTTACGGGATATTTACCGTGATTATGTTGTGAAACGAGTCCCGATATTTCAGCATTGGCAGACTGACGAATGCACGGAAATTAAAATTGTAATTATGTACGGAGTTTCATACCACTGGAGTTTTGGTGAAGGTAAACCTGCATAGGAAGGTACTTAGGGGGTCTAGACAAGAACCACTTTCTGTTAGCGTTAACGCCCGCGGAAAGATAAAATTGTATGAAAATTACATTAGCTTGAGAAATGTCACGTGACTGCTTTTTGTTAGCGTTAGGTAACAGAAAGTGGTTCTTGTCTAGACCCCCTGGAGAAGGAACGTGGCGTACCTAGTATGTGACCAGCGTGGTGAAGTGGATAATATGACTCAATTCTTTTTTATTCAATGGAGTGACTATAGACGAGCAAGACATTAGTACGCCTGGTAGTAATCATAACGCTTGCCCATAACAGTAGCAGCGCCAGAATTGTGAACTTGCGCACAAAATCTTGCGCCGCACTGTACTGCGCTCGACACCATGACAGATAATATTACTATACAGGGTGTTAGTTTGAACACCGTTATCCTTCTAGGATATCATTTTACTCATCATTATGAACAACTTTTACTATGGGGCCAACACTGAAATCACGAAAAAAAAACAGCTGTTCCATACAAAAAGGTCTTGGATAAAATGTAGGATAAGGAGTTGCAATGAGCGACTTGCAGCCGCAGATCATATTTTGCGGACGGAGTGTGTGACGTCATACTTATTTGCTCAGTCTGCTAACGTCCGCCACGCGTAACATTCAAGCTTAGTCATATTAGATGTACGATTTTTAATGTTTTTACCCAGTAACAGTAAAAATGAAATAAGTTGCTCTGTTTCTTGATGTAAAAATTACCGAGGGAAAAATTCAGATGACATGATTGGCATCTAATTTCATTCGTAACTTATTTTATTTCTATATTAAGTGATCCATTCTATAAAATTTAAAAACGCGACTTCTAGCGTGGTATTAAGAAATTAAGTGTTAATTCAGCTAAGTGTTAGTTCACTAGTTCGATTCTCAAAAACTTTTCCTGAAAACCGCTAGATGGCAGTACAATTTGCCACTCCTCCCGCGAACCTACACCTCCCCGCATAGTCACGCGTCTTTCTAAGGAAAAATCCTTTGATCACATTTCTGCTTCTATTACTCTGTGACAGTACCTCATTCTGGCAATTTGGTTGAATAACTGGTAAACCAATAGGTATACGACATACCTAATACTAAGTTTTTTTTTCTTAATTTTTGGCATCGCACTTTGTGCATTCTGCCAGTGTCAAGTTTATGAATTTTCACATTTATTTGTTATCATCAAGTCAAATAAGTCATAAAATCGTCACAGTATGTCACACGAAATTAGTCATAGTCGAGTCCAAGTCATACTAGTAAAGTTGTGGCGACTTTACTATGAGCTTCTATGGAGTTTTGAAAGCAACACGAAAAGACATGTTTCACCACATTATATCACTAGCCCACACTCGTGCATGTAATAAAACACCACCATTTTTAATCATTAATTCGCGAAAAAACACAAGGTTAAGAATATAATAGAATGCAACGATATGATATTTCCGTGTTCCCGCCAAAACTCCAATATTAGGTTGTATTGTATTGATAATTAAACGGACTAAACTGTCATTTCGAGTGTTGCTACATTTTGGCAAAATTTAGACAGCGATGGGATAAAAAGGTTAAGTTAATTAACATTATATATTAAGAAACTTAATAATTTGATTAACTTATGAAGTTATGTTAAGAAACTTAATAATTTCACACTAGAGAACTATACGGGAATACTCACGTTTAATTAAATCGGATACTCCGACTATAGTTTCGATCACATCCGCTAAGCAGGACGCAGCTGCACGTGCGTCGGGCTCTGTTTTCACTCTTTGAAAAAGGTCACCGGATGTGATCGAAACTATAGTTGCAGTATCCGATTTAATTAAACGTGAGTATTCCCGTATAAATAAAACAAAAATGTGTCAAAACCACGTCAGTTTTCATAATATAACTAGAGAACTACTTCGCTGTTTTCTTTGTTAAAAGTGTAGTTCGTGATTTAAATACGATTATAATCTTTTCAAGGTTATACTCGTAGCATGATGAAAATAAAGTTGCATTTCACTGCAGCATTTTACAGAACAACTTTTTTTTAACACAATATGTTTTCCCTTTTCTACATGCACTTCCACTGGCAGCACTTTAAACGGCAGTTAATAATTATTCAATAATTATTTTGAACGATAAAAACTGAACCATAGGTATCCATCACTACGGTTCTCTAGCTGGCAGCATTATTTTGAAAATTGACATTTAAATCTGTCAGTTAAGTGTTTAGTCCATTTAATTATGAATCCGAGTATACCTACCTCATTCTGGTACACTTGGTTAAATAGCTGGCAAACCAATAGATCTACAAATGCCTAGGATCCTGAATTTCTAGATATTTGTTACAAAACCAACTCTCCAAGCACCCTCGCCTCTCATTAATTAGTTTCCCATGTTACCTTCAAAGGATAAAGTAACGAGTATGCCCACAAAATGTTACTAAAACGAATCAATTAATTCTTCACTCTCGTCTCCCGTTTAAAGGTTATTTAGTAAACACCAACATTTAATTAATTAAGATACACCTACACCCACCCCACCTGAATAGAGTAACACACTAAACCCCTTTGAAATAGTATACATACGGTAGAGAAATTTGTAGAACTAAACTCTGACCCATAATTTATTTATTTAGTGAAAAAACACCAAAATGATGTCTACCTACGTCATTAAAACACTAACGTTGACCAGTAATGGGAGGTTTTCTGAAACACAATTAAATAAACATATAAATCCGTTAGATGGCGTTGACGAGACATGGGACCTTATTTTTTTATTTTCGTGCGCTAAGTTGCGCTTGCGAAAGGAGCCAACTTTCAAACGATATTGAACCTTATTCCAAACAGTATCGTTCGAAGGTCAGCTCCTGTCGCATGCGCTACGCTTGCGTACGATTCAATAATAAGGCCCATAGTCCTGAATAGTATCACTAGGTTCCTAGTCTGTGGTTTTGAAGATTTTGAATGAATGAAGCATGGCCAAAAAGTCAATAATAAAAAAGATTACCTATTTAATTTACCAACTTATGTTCTGTCATGCTTTCTTTTTGTAATGATTGTTTGTGTAACAAAACTTGCCCATATTAACTCCAAGCTTTTTCCGCACAACATACATTAGTAAGTGCGCCTTGCCTAGCCATGCTAGAAAATGTCTCCTCCTCCTTGCATTGTAGGTTTGTAAAAAGGGTGGTTGGCCACCAACACTGGTTGGTGGCTGACAGACAAATGTATATTTTACTGGCCTTACGTTTTGCGTTTTTGCTTAAAAGAACCATGTTTGGTTGTATGGGCTTCGATTCCTCTGCTTTTTCATTAAACAAATGCGAAAAAAAAAGAGAACCATGTCTCGTCAGCGTCGTCAGTATCTTTGGCGTAGAACTACGATCCGACAGCTGTCAGAAAACCTCCTATTACTAAAGATTACCACAGCTATAGGTGTAGTTTTTTAAAAATTAAGCAATGGCAGTTTTCGCTGGGCCATGGAGTAAAAAGAAGTCGCCAGGAGCAGCTTGTGACTGGAGTTCCGATCATACAGTCACGCCTCGGCTACTCGGCCAATCTGCAAACGTCCACCACTCGAATCAGACACTAAAAGTGTACGTCTGCTATATAGCCCCACAGATGGCGCCACTTCATAAAACGCGAATAGTCAAAAACTACGTGGCTCAGTACTTTATATATTACAAATTGTAGTGGTAGGACTTTACTGCAGAGTCCGCCTGGGGAAGTACCACCCACACCTTTGTTAGTTATTCAACCGCCAAGCAGTAGTGTGCAAGCATTACTGTTTTCTGGTTTGACGGGCAATGTTACCAGATAAATTACTGGGTATGAAGAGATTTGACATCTAATATCTCAGGGTGACGAACGCAGTGCAGTGCGGCGCAGCATTGTACTTATTCAAAAGTTCACAATTCGGGCACTACCACTGTTAGTGGCAGGCGTGACGCTTACCACCAGGTGAAAGTCTTGCTCGTCTCGTCACCTGACCGTATAAAAAAAATTACGTAAGAAGTAGGTATATTGTACTTAATAATTGAGAGAAGCAAAATAATTATTAAAACTTGACATGTAAGTATGTTATCCTCTATCAACTATGGTGTAGCACAAAAAATGGCAATTATGTCACCCATTCTGCTCTCCACGCTATCAGTCCGTGTGTTTCCACCCCGAGCGTCTCAAGGTGAATACTCCGGTTTCTCTCATCCCGTGACACAGTAATCCTATATAATATACTAAGGTCCCACTTCAAATATCACGCTGTATTTATACTACAACCAACTTATCTTAAGACTTGAGCAATAGAGCCACCATCGTATTCTCTGAGCAAAAGTGCCAGTCGTCCGTATTTTTTTTTTAGTTCCGTCGTTTGGCGAGCTCTGCAAACAAATTGGTTAGTCTAGTGAGCTTTGTAGCTATCTGGAGCTAGATCTGACCTTTGAGATCGAGATTTCAGGTAAATAAGTATAGCTACTTAATACGCTTACATAATTGATACGTTAAGAGCTTGATGAAACTTTGGGTCTGATTTTCTTATAGGTACGTACACGGTACGTATATGATATCTGATATTATGCTCGGACTGAAAGTGAACAAGACTTTTGGGAGTTTTGGCGGGAACACGGAAAAATCATGTCGTTGCATCTATTATTTCTATGTCTGTCTTATAGAATGATAGCATGATAGAATGATATGCAGCGCATAGACATGCGATGCATTCTATTATTTTCTTAAACTTGTGTTTTTACGCGAATAACGGCCTTACTTAAAAAAACTTTTCAACCGTTAGACACTGCTTAAGATGCTCTGCCATCTTCTCTCTGACGTGAAGTTGCACGTGCTAGAAAAGGACAGAGAAGTTTAAGCAGTGACTATGAGAATCGAGATTATTTTAGGTAAGGCTGTCAATGATTAAAATAGTGGTGTTTTATTCATTGAGTGTTGAATTACATGCACGAGTGTGGGCAAGTTGTTTAATGTGGTGAAATGGTGAATGTGTTTAACAATGTCGTCGGTCCACCTAGTGGGAGGCCTTCCTACGCTGCGTCTTCCGGTTCGCGGTCACCACTCGAGAACCTTTCTTCCCCATCGGTTGTCAGTTCTTCGAGCGATGTGGCCTGCCCATTGCCACTTCAACTTGCAAACCTTGCGAGCTATGTCGGCGACTTTGGTTCTTTGGCGAATATCCTCGTTCCGGATTGTATCGCGCAAAGTAACTCCGAGCATAGCTCTCTCCATTGCCCGTTGCGTGACTCTGAGTTTCTCCAAAAGGCCAGCTAAAGACCACGGTTCAGTGTGTCAGTTCGTTTCAGTAGGTAAACTACTACTATTGTATTGTATACAAAAGTAGGTTTTTATTATCAACCGACGACGGTGACGTTTCTCAAGTTTGGAAACTAAACGCGAATTTGCGATGGCGCCCACGTTTTTAAATACCATAAGGATTTAAACGGTCTCAATGAGTGTTATAATGAAAGAACGCTTTCACGCTGTGAATGGCTGAGGGCGATGCAAATGTAATGGAACCTATTTAAATAATGATGATTGCTCCGTGGTTCTACACTATGCTTTATCTTCCCTGCGACAAAATTAATTGAAAAGTGAATATGAAAATAGTAGATTACTCACCTAGGGAGCAAAAGTAAAGGATGCCTCGGGTGTCATATACCAAAGAGATCGCTGCTTTTAGTTCCATTTTCAAAAATAAAATGTTGTTGTTTTTAGTAAACAGAATTAAGTCGAGTCTTTATTTATTATTATTCTATTATGAATAAAGATTATTTCGTTTTTGTAGGTTCGCTGGTGTAACAGAAAAAAAACCACTTTGGCCCCTAGAGCATGATATGCTATTTGAATCCCACTCTGGTGCGCTATGACGACGGACTGTTTGACCAAGAGGAGTGAAATAGTAGATTGTTATACAAGGGACTAAAATAACCCATTTTATACGAGGTAGTTTTATAAGCGATGACCGAGCTTTAGCGAGGGAGTAAAATAATCCGAGTTATAATGGGTTTTTAGCGCCGTGTGTTACATTCTACTTTTCACTACGACTGCGAGAAAATAAAACAATCAAAATAAAAGCTTTGTGACTTTGACGGCAACAGATAGAAAATTATTTCTTTTCCTTTCTCTTCCATCTGCAAATTAGGGTCTCCATTCTCACTAGACAATGACATTTTCAATATTGTAAAATAAATTACCTACGGTCACTCAATTCAATTTTTAACAAAAGAAAAACTCTAAAGATTTCGCGCCAATGCCTTGTTTTATAGTTTCTTCTGTAGCCGCAACGCAATGCTCGCATTCTACCAAAGAGATTACCGCTTTCAGTTCCATTTTCAAAAAATAAATGTTCTTTTTTTATTAAACAGAATTAAGTCGAGTCTTTATTTATTATTATTCTACTTATGTATAAATACTATTTCGTTTTTGTAGGCTCGTACCAGACAAAAATAAAAACGCTTTAGCCTCTAGAGCTAAATATTACTTTAGCCCCTAGAGCATGATATGGTATTTTAGCCCCGCTCTGGCGCGCTGTACGGATGACGGATTTTTTGAGCATTGGATGAAAAGGTTTTTTCCAAGTTGAGCCGATGACGGCGTAGCACTGCGGCTACGTTGTAGTTGCGTAGCACGACGTAGCTACAGCGTAGCACACGTAGCAATTTTGTAGAGTGACGTAACTTCATCGTAATTCGACGTGATTCTTATGACTTCTCCCACTAGGTGGACCACGCTTAAGATAAACATGGTTGCCCTTCAACGTTAGACTATACATTATAATAAGATAAGATAATTATGTTTCTTTCCTATGTTTGGATTTAACAAAATATTTTTCTTTTTCTCTTTCTTTTTTTTCACTGAAGAGAGGTGAATAAATCGGAAATGTGACGGGCCGCGCTGCGCTAGCCGGCATTAAGTGTAAATGCGCTTGATGACAAATAATCATACATGTTTTTAAACTGAGAATACTCAGATAAACAATTTTATATAATAGACGCCTAGGAAACCAAACCACAATGCATCGTAATTAGATCAATTTTAATCTGTTGCAAAATAGCATTTCGAGCGTTTTACTTTAAATGCGCGACCAATTATTGTCATTTTTTCGTCGTAGTTTCTATACAAATGAGTGAAACTGGCGACAGCAGTGTTCCAAATTTTTTTTGTAAAATCAAGTGACGAGACGAGCAAGACGATCACCTGGTGGTAAGCGTCACGTCTGTCACTAAGAGTAGCAGTGCTAGAATTTTGAACTTGCGAACACAATCCTGCGCCACTGCACTGCGCTCGTCACCCTGAGATATTAGACGTTAAATCTCTTCATACCCAGTACTTTCTCTGGTAACATTGCCCTTCAAACCGGAACACCCGGTGCTCCTTCTTGCGGCAGCGTCGTGTGTCGGGTCGCCCTCTTCCCTCCAATATGGTTGAGGAGAGCGATGGCTGGCACATGCGTCAACTCGTGAACGGGTGCTGCTTGCGGGAGCTGGACTGCTCGGAGTATACACGCAATTCTAGCAATAATTAGTAATACTTGGTTAGGTTCTTTTGGTATATTCTTTTTGTAAAGCCTTCAGCTTTTAAGTTATTAAGTGTAAAATTTTGTTTTTTTTTTTTTTTTAAAGTTGACTAATGGCACGACCCGTAGCCCGTGGAGCTAATAAATAATTATAAAAAAAAAAAAAAAAAAAAAACCGGAACACAGTAATACTTCCCCAGGCGGACTCTGCAGTAGAGTCACCACTGCAAATACTTATACAATTGCTTTACAGCATTGTTTTGACAGCCGTTCTACCTAAGAAGTACGCTTAGTTAGCTTAAGTTTGGCTTTTCTGTGATATACACGGTGACTTCTAGCAGCGTTTTCGTAGATGACATGATAGTGACTCCACGCATTTTTTGTCCCTGTTCGCAATGATAAAGTTGTCTAGCGTCGTGATTACTGCGCCGTACTTCCAGCGGGCTTGTAGTTCCGCGCTCTATTTTACTTCGAGATTTGTCTTGAAGCTAGTTTCCTTATGAGCGCAGAAAACTTTGCTATTCTTGAGTAGTGATTGTTTGTTTTTACTTCCGTGTTTACGCACAGAATTATCTACATCATAGAGGTAAAAATAATTATGATTAAGACGATATTTGATTGGTGATATTAGGTATGTTGAGGAACTAAAACCCTTTGATTAATTGGCTTATACCAAAACACGTTTTTTTTCTCTTAGTTATTGGCATCGCGCGTGGTGCATTCTGCCAGTGTCAAGTTTATGAATTATCAAGTTTTTAAATTAAAATCAAGTCACATAATGTCATGAAATTACAGTTAGTCATAGTCAAGTCCAAGTCATGCCCTAGTAAAGTTGTGGTGACTTTACTATGAGCTTCTACGGAGTTTTCAAAACAACACGAAAAGACATGTTTCACCACATTATATCACTTGCCCACACTCGTGCATGTAATTCAACACTCAATGAATAAAACACCACTATTTTTAATCAATAATTCGCGAAAAAACTCTTAAGAAAATAATAGAACGCAACGACATGATTTTTCCGTGTTCCCGCCAAAATTCCCAACACTAACCTTGTAGGTTAGTTCTAATCAGTTAGCATCCTTATAAGGGCAGATTCTGTACATCAAAACAAACAACTTTTACCATGGGGCCAACATTTAAATCACGAAAAAATTATCAGCTGTTCCATACATTTGCCCAAGATCGATGAGCTTTTTGTATAGAACAATTTTGTTCGCGATTTCAATGTTGACCCGGTAGTAAAAGTTGTTTGTTTTGATGTACAGAATATGCTCTTAAAAGGACGCTGACTGATTAGAACTAGCCCTGTATAACCGAAGTACCCCCAAGTACCGCCACTGTGTTTCGGTTTGAATGACAATGTTATCATAGAACCTGGGTATGTCCTAAAACTGCACCCAGATCCGCCGGAGGACGGGCAGCAGCGTCCTCTTAGTTAACGGTGGTAACACTCTGCGATCCCCAAGCCGCCTGCCAAGCGTGGGGATTATGGCAACCCCTCCCTATTAAGGGGGAGGCCTTCGTCCAGCAGTGGACGTCTTCTGTTTGATGAGTGAGTGAGTGTTATTATAGAAATTATTGGGCATGAAGAGATTTGACATCTAATATCTCAGGGTGACGAGTACCGTGCGGCGCAGGATTTATTCGCAAGTACACAATTCTGGCTCTGCTACTGTTATGGGCAGGCGTGACGCTTACCACCAGGCGAACATCTCGCTCGTCTCGTCACTCCATTGCATAAAAAACATTCATAGTCAGTAAGTCAGTCTTGTAATACTTATTCTACTGCTAGATATAATTATTATTACAATAGGCCCTCCCTTAATTGGCAAGTAGGTAATTAATTTCCACTCTGGCCCAGTTGCGGGTTGGAGGATTCACATATGCAATAGAATTTCTTCTCCGGACGTCCGAAAACCCAGTGATATTAAAATCTGTAAGTACCCACCAGTGGCGAAGTGTGATAATTCAGTAAAGGGAAGACGAAACAAAAAAAACTTAGGTACCTATCATCGTATATACCGAAAGCAGTAGAAACAACCGAAACCACCTTCTCCATAGGTACTAAAAGCACCATCGCGTAAAAATCGGGTCAGTGTCGGTGATTTTGGCGCGCTATCACATTGTCACATTCACGTTAAAAAAACAACAACACGAAACAAACGGACAAAAAAAAGTTAACAAGTAACGATCAAAACACGACCATAACTCGGTATAATTGTACCTGAAAACCGTATCAACATTTATAGCAGAGAAATATACTAGATTTATAGTTTATAGATAGCTCGGAACTCACTTCTATCATCGTAAACTATACATTGAATAGGTATCATAAGCCGAAAATCACCGAGTTATCCCGCATGTGTGAGCGAGCACGAACGATACAAAAATTCACGAGTGTGAGAGTGATAGCTAGCGCTCCCGCGCGAGACGCTGTGTTCGACATGCAAGACTTGTGAAACAGGACGATCGCAACGCAACCTGGCGCCCACCGGCTTGCCGCGCATAGTAACTAATACTTATACTGTGAAATTGCTGTGGTACTCACTGTAATGTATTCTGTGGCTCGTGATTGCGCGCATAGTAATTATTACTTATTCTGTGGCGAATGCGTAACTCGACGCGGAGCGGGTTACCGAGCAAGTAAGTAATATTTATTCTGTGCCATTGCTAAGATAATTTAAAGGCACCTCGGAGATTATTGAGAGGTGGTAGGTACTAGATAGTATGTCGGTTGTAGATACTTACAGACACATTTTCAAAAGAGAAGCCGATAGGAATCGGGTTATATGGACCCTTCGCCACTGGTACCTACATAAAGTACAGAGAGCTTATTGATACGGGCCCGGGTTTTGAACCCATAGCTTCACGATTTCGAGTCTAGTTGTCTTCAATTAGGTTACCAAGGCTTCACGTTCTCAGTAGTTTTTTTTTAACATTATTTGGACTAATTGATATTGAACTTCTCGGTAAGCGTGCTCCATCCTAGACCGAATCGCTTAACTTCAGGCAGGATGAGGAAAACTATTTACAAATGATAATTTAAAAAAAATAGTTTACAACGATTGTGGTTTTCTGTAAAAGTTTTTAAGGTTTCTAATGTTTTCATACGTTCAAAAATGTTAAATTATGCGAACGAAATAGCGTTGTGCCAAATTATGAGCGTTAATCGATAACATACCTACTTACCTTCCAATAACGAACAAAATTAGATGTTCTACAAATAAAATACACACGCACAGACATTCTCACTCGTCATTATTAAAGGAACAGTCTATAGAGAAAACTCATCCAAAACACTGTATCGACATCTTTCTGAACAGTGCCTCTACCCCAAATATAATATCTCGTACATTGTCAAAAAGGTCCGGCGTAAGGAATTTCATTATAACTCCAACATCGTATCCCCAAACTGTGTGTCCACCGCCCTATCTGAATTTTGATTAAAAGTCGATGAATATTCCCTGACAAGCACACGAAACGTCCACGTAAACTTAAACCTTATCCCCTGATGGTAAAGTACAACGCGCTAGAACACAAAAGTATTTAGACAAATGTAAGCAATTTTTAGGCGATGAGTGCATGGATTTGAACGGAAGCAAAAGGAAAACCTTTGTGAAATTGCCTGACGACACGTTTTTCTCATTTTTATGTACCTATACAGTTTGTAAAGTTTATTGAAAATTAAAATGCGTCTATATATTTTTTTCCCATAATAGCACTATTTTGGGAATATGCTAGAAGCTCATTTCATGGGTGCAAAAAAAATTGTGCTCAATCGGGAATACCCCATTTCGAATTTTTTTATACCTACGTCGAGTATTTTCTAGTCTTAAAAGGTTGTATTATACTAAAAGAAAATAGTTTCATAACAAGGCATAATCTGCTCGCTTTTTATTTAATAAATCATTTTCCTGTTTCCTTGTTCAGAAGTATGCGAGTAGTACATATGTAGTTCGCGACTAAGATGTTTTTACCTGTTTTTACCTGTAGATGAGTTGTCCCCCCCGCCATATTTACTAGACGAAATCAAGGTAATTGCCGTGATCGCTACCAGTCTTTCACTTCCGAATGTCCGGCAATGCGCTGCCGCTAATCGTTGTTTTCTAGCAAAAAGATGGTGATATAATGCCTTTCTGTGTATTTAGACACTGCACAATCTACACAGGCACTCTGAGAGACAAAACAAAATTCATTTCACGCGTAAGTACTGTATTTTTATTGCAATGTAAAAAAATTAAATTTATTTTATCTAAGGCGACTGTTGTCACTTTGAAATGGATGGCCGAGATAGATAGATCGTCTTGTGTGAGAGTGAAAGAGAGCCACACCGGCGCGGCGAGGGCGCTCGCTCTGGCCAATCAACTTGTGTAGCTTATTACGCCGTAAGAGAAATTAGATATTTGTCTCTTTCTAACAACAGGCGTGGCGTATAAAGTCGGTCATATTCTTTCCTTTTCTTCATAAAGTGCATAGTAATATGCGTAAGTATATTTATAAAGGCAGCTTCTAGTCAGTTTTTAAAGCAGTTTTGTTCGACTATAACTACTCTATTTATTTCAACTCACTGGTTCGCGATTTCAACGTTGGCCCCATAGTAAAAGTTGTTTGTTGTGGTGTACAGAATATGCCCAACTGATTAGAACTAACCGTGTATATATAAGTAGCTGATTTTTTTACCTACTTCAGAAAAGAGGAGGTTCTCGATTCAGCTGTATTTTTCTATGTTTTGTTATCCTTTGATTATATACCCAGCGAGCTAGATTCTCCAAGTTGTTACCTCACACATAACATGTCATACTTACGTCATTTGTAAACCGATTAGATTTATATTTTTTGAGGGATGTAATATTTTTGAAACGAGGCACAACCGCCACGTCTCCAAAAAAGAGTCGAATTAAATTAATTTATATTAAATATATCGCATAGCTCGCAGGGGTTAGCAAGTTGAAGTGGCAATAGGCAGGCCACTTCGCTCGAAGAACTGACATTCGATGGGGAAGAAAGGTTCTTGAGTGGCGACCGCGAACCGGAAGACGCAGCGTAGGCGCGGCCTCCCTACTAGGTGGACCGACGTCTTTGGCTTTTGGAGGCTTTCGTTCAACAGTGGACGTCTCCGAGCTGATGATGATGATGATGAAATAAAGTTGTGTCCTGTCCTGGAAATAATGTGAAAAATCTTAGCTTATAAATCCCGGTGTGTGAGATAGGGGTCACTAAAGTTGTAAATCAAATTCACGTCACCCGTGGCGGGTTAAGTAGTTAATTATTATGTAAATAGTGGTAGCAGCCAAGTTCACATCTCTAACTAGAAATCTAATACTATAAGAATCTCTGTCCTGACTTAACGATTCACTGACTCACAGACAACGGACAACCTAAAGGAGGGTGTATTTGTGTTGATGCGTAGGGGGTTACCTAGAAAGCATTTTTTTGAAATTCGATCCCTAAGGGGGTAAAAAGGGGTGATTTAAAGTGGTGAATATAGGGAGGAAAATAATTAGTAATTAACCCAGCGGTATGGAAGATACCGCTGGGTTAATAACGAGTATTTGGGAAAGGGCCGAATTTCTTCCGTACGCGGACGAAGTCGCGGGGGACCCTAGTATGATCATAAGGTTTGCCCAGCTTTGTGAATAAAAAGTTGTAGTTTGAATTAAAATTGAATTTATTCTGACCTTCCTTATTTATTTATTATCGGTTGCCAATTAAATAAATAAAATAAATAAATATCGGTGAACCTTATTCACACAGCGCCATCTAGCCCCAAACTAAGTAAAGCTTAGTTGCTTAATGCAATAATATATATTTTTTTTCTTCACTTTATTGCTTCCTTTGTCAATGGACCGTAAAACAAAGGCAACAAAAAATGTACAGTAAAATAAATCTGATTCGAAATCAGCGCTTTTAAATTAAGTTTAAATAAACTGTCGTGCAAACAGCAATCCAATTCATCATTTGGAATCGGAGAACTTTAATTAAACGATA
Organism: Erannis defoliaria; assembly: GCA_905404285.2. Lineage (NCBI taxonomy): Eukaryota > Metazoa > Arthropoda > Insecta > Lepidoptera > Geometridae > Erannis > Erannis defoliaria. The sequence goes on along the minus strand of FR990090.1, from coordinate 1,603,699 downwards.
TAGAGTCCTGTTTCACGATATTGGAATTGGTATTATTTTACCTTGCGATATTCTGATATCCGGGTACATGGAGGCTGTATTTTCTAATGGATACGGCCCTAATTTCAATGAAACATATAATTATCTTGTTCAGAGATTCGCTAGGGGAAAAAACACAAATGCTGAAGTGCTTTCAGATCGGCTGGGTGATTCTTAAAATGATTGATACTCGTATTACGTTGGTGGAAAATATGTAAAACAGATATACCTACCAAAGGGTATTTTTTAGCAGAGAATGGAAATAGAAAGTGGACCTACTTACTACCATGACATAAATATTCTACACACACAGAAAAAACCGGTTATTAAAAAAAGAGTTATTTAAAAACTACATAAATAAACCATTATGAAGATAAGAGAAATTACACGAAACTCAGAATCTAAAGCAAACTTAAAACTTCTTCCATAAAAGATACTTTTGAATATCAAAATGCTTCTCAAATTTTTCAATTCGACTCGACAATGTTTAAGCAAAATTTTCAGCTAAAATTGGCAAAAACACTTTCATTTTCGCCTTGGCCAACCAACTCGCTTATTATTTAAAAAAATGCTTATTATATTCACTTTAAATGTTAGAAAAGTTTTTACGTCCACCGATTTAGTGTGTAGATGACCCAAATTTACCATAAATTCGTGCTTCACTGAACCATGTTAAACGCGGATAGTTTCCGGATAAATATCAGCTAAAACAATACATTACTCATTCTATTTGAATTAAAAAAATATCGTATTTACTCCCGAAAATAATGCAAAAATAATTCGTATTCCCAAATTTATAAAAAAAAAACTTTGTGTCTTGTAAATTACAATGCAATAAGATTTTTTTTAGGCATAAGCCTTTATTAACTACAACAAACTACAAAGACTACTTAGCCTACTACACAACAAAAAACAAAAGGATTGTATCCAGACCGATGAAAGTCTAGAGACAATCCAAATGCTCAAACCCACTACCAGTCGGCAGCGTACCCAGCATGCTGGCGGCATTGCCACGCTGGATGGCAATGCTTATGCGTTGAGCCAAATAAACGCCAGCATTTTGATCACGCGTCGCGTCGACCAGGCGCTCGGATATGTTTTTGAAAAGATGATGTATTGAATTTTCATACCATGGACTTTATGGTGAAGAAAAACACCGCTAGGAAATCTGACATACTTAGGAAGAGCCCATAACCAGTTAAATAATGAAAGCTGAAGATGACGAAGATTTAGCGTAGATTTCTCATTAAAAAAATCTGGTCTTTTATAAGCCAGTTTACCAACATCTGACATCGCAAACACGCATATATCTATGATTTTTGATATAGTGTTAGGACCCCTGAGAGTCGTTTATATCCAAGTTTGCAACCCTGCAAACCATGTGTTACTCATGTGTTTAGTTTTTTCAAAAACTACCTTAGAGAAGCGCTTTTCTGGTACCTTTACTGTAAACTTTGTGAAGCAAACTAAATTTTCTACACGCAAATATAGAGCCTGTTCAACAAGATAGTAGACTTGTGAGATGGCTCCACTGCATAAAGAAGGATGACAGAACTAGCCTGGGTCCAGGAAAAAAAATACACGTCATTCATGTTACCTATATAAGTAGAAATTCATGTTATATTTTTGTGGTTTTCATAAAATATTAAGCATAATTTATAAAGCTGGGAATTTAAACTAAGTTTGTTGCATTTATTTTAGATATTACTTGTATAATTATCCGAACACTCTCATTTCTCATTATATTGTTTTCGTTCGGATACACGTTGCATCCTAGTTCTGTCTAGTATCTGTCAATGTCATAGTTATATCGCCACTGTATTCAAGTCAGCTACATTATAGATAGATCTAGCTATTTTTGCACCCCCGTCAACAAATTTTGTTTATTTTAGTAACTTTTACTACTTCTAGCTACTTCTTGGGGCAATCATAATTTGTGATGATCTGTTTACTTTCTGCAACACATCTAGCTACAAAAACGATGGTACAGTTAGCAACGCTGTATATCGCCGCGTTCCGAAATGCGTCCAAAACATAAAGACACGACCAATTGCCTATGGTTCAGAAGCTATCAATCAAAATGTCAAGTCCGAAAAGCGTCAAAATCGCTGTTGGCGCTGGGGGCGATAATAACCCATTCAACTAAAAATTACTTTTTTCTTCATACTTCTAGAAAAATGGTTCAATCTATAATTAAATATATTTAATTTGCTCTATCAGTTCGTACAAGTTTCATTCATGCACGCGGCCTCTTTCTGGCTTAAACTCTTTAAGAGTCTGCCATCCTTCTTTACCGTTTAGTTTTTAGCGTCTTCGTACTTTATAAATTACAAATCATATTGATAACTAAAATACTAATAAAGCACAAATAAATATTATATTACTAATTTCAAATCTTAATGTTAGTTCATTTTTTGGCCACTTCCTTTCTATTTTTGAACAGACTCTACCTATATTTTCGTTTTACATTCATCCTTTAAAACTTACACCTAACACACATACACTTCACATTACACTTTGTCCTAAGTCAGTGCACGACCTACATTCTACATTCCGAAACCAGCCTCGCTCTCATATTTAGCCGTCACTTACATATATTAAACGACCAACCAACCGGAAATTGGACCGGGGAGTAAAAATAAGCAATACAGCCCACTCGTGTCTGGGATTCATCTACAAATCTCAAGTGAATAGAACCACGTAAAGACACAAAAAAAAACTAGTTATAGACCACATCTTCATTTAACATCAGGCCTTATAAAAAAAATAAAACAAACATTTTAAAAGATAAAAGGTACGTTACCCCCAGTCCGTGGAGCAAAGGTAAAAATTAAAATAATAAAAAGAAAGATTTGACTGACCGCTGAGTTACTTTAAAATAGCCCTACTCTCTTTTGTCTTTTCGTTTATTTCCTGATTGATAAAGACAAAGGACATGTTGCAAATATTATGAGAACAATCGTCAAGATCTTGTAAAGATATTTATAAAAAAGAGAGGACCCAGTTTGCGAGGTCTCCTATTCGCAGAACTACTAGTTTTTCGTCTTTTTGTTGAATTTTTTTAGGGATTTAACAGCCTAAATAACTAAAAAAATATGAACACATAGATTTAAAACTGGGCCACTTATTTATTAATTTATTATTTATAAGTTTCTGCCAATTAGATGTTAGCAGCTTACATAAGCAAAAAAATCTATATTAATATTATGTAAGACAAAATATTTGATTTGACATAGGTACATGATTATTATACGGAACAACGCAAACAGTGAATTATGATAGCAAAATGGATAAATAATTAATGATTTGTTTAGGATACGTTTGACAAGACAACAATTGCGTCTAGGTACGTAATAATAATATATTCTCTGGGCAATTTTGGATTTGTGGACGTATTCTTAAGTAAACTTGGTTGGTAATATTTTGGAAGAGTGACTGATTGGACTTGCGTACCTAAACGTCCCCTTGCTAGCCCAAGAACATTAGGGGTTGACCTAGAATAAAATAAAAATATCTTTTTGTTTTCTACGTATTATAACGTAACCTATCTCTCGTATAAAAATTCTAACATAAAGCAACATGCGTTTCCGAACCAATCCAAAATTTTAAATTTTGCCTTTTTAATAAATAAAAATGTTCAACCATGCAGATTTTCAACTTTTAATATTCTCTATTATAAGCAAAAAATCGTGTATTTTTTTAATTTCGATACGCCAATTACTTTCCGAGATACAAACATTTCAAAATAAGCGTCTGACGCTAATTCCCGCAGGCTGGCCCTTGCCACGTGTGACTTCATCATACAATTAGCACAATTTGTCGTACGCTGGCCTTGTACGGTTCACTACGAACCGTTACCTTCGACCGTGATTCACCACTACTTTGTTTTAATATTCCAAGGTCATATTATTTGCTTAATAAATTTTTTTACTGATTGTCCGTCAGAAAATAAAGCCAATCATAGCTGAATATTTTTATTTTATAATTCGCAAGAACCGCCATACTAAGTCTCGTAGATTGACTGGGCTATGCTGTCGTGTGATCTTGAATGTAAAAATATGCCTCTCCGAACATTTGTATCCCTGCGCGTGTTTCAGTTCGAGAGAAAATAACGTTATTAGATAGACTGAACGAAAAAAACCACTGGCTTTTCGATAATGGAAACATCGAGAGGATTTCCTCACGACGAACCAAAGTCCCACAGCTCTCAAAGCAGACATAGGTAGGTACTATAAAAACTGCCATTTTGACACACATTGAAGCAGGACGCGGCCAGAACACGTCGGGCTCTGTTTTCACTTCTTGAAAAAGATCTCCGGATGTGATGAAAACTGTAGTCAAAGTATCCGGTTTAATTAAACGTGAGTATTCCCGTGTAAATAAAAAACAGTCAACTTCAGTTACAGACTTTAGTCTCAAACAACGGTCTGAATGAGGAGCTGAAAAGTGAGACGACATGAGAATTTTGAAATGAAAATAATATCTTGGGCCGAATACGGTATACGGTAAGTATATAAAGCAGGACGAAAGCAAAAATAAATCAAAATAAAAGCTGAAAGTAGTGGCTGACGACCACCAAGCGCCGAAACTGAGGCATTTTCTACTTTTTCAGACCTACGTAATTACTAACCTATAATCGCTTAAGCTTTTTTTACTAAAAAAATTGGACTTTTAATTGTTTGAAAGAAATACATTTGAATTTGACTTGAATTTGAAAGCAGTTTTTTTTATGTGGGATGAACTTTCTCGGGACGAATATGGCATATTTTTTTCTAACATCCATACCGTTGGTCTCATGCTGGATATCCGTATTCTAGACTAGGATTATACTACGTCTCAAGGTAAATACTATACCTAATTGAAACCTTCGCATAGATAAAAGTACCAAGAAAACATTTTCCGGAGCCTAATCTCACTATATCCTTTTACTAGGAAAGTAACTTTTCCTAAGTAAAACAAAAGTCGTCTTAACTTGTATGAGGTAATATTACCAGGTATTTATGTACCTAGTAAAGCCGACCACTTAGATACATGTCTATTGAACTACTTTCGGTGACTAGATCTTACAAAATAGAAACAGAATATTGTGTTCCTACGAAGATTTTTTTAGTAAGACTCTTCATGAACACCCTCATGGACCTGGGTATGTCCTAAAACTGCATTCAGAACTACCGGAGGACGGGCAGCAGCGTCCTGTCGGTTAACGGTGGTGAGCACTGAAGAGGAGAAGTGTATAGAACGTAAATGTGATGGGCTGGGCTAGCCGGCATTCAGTGTAAATGTCAATTCTACCAATATACATGTTTTTAAACTGATAATTTACTCAAAAAGACAATTTAAATAGACGCGTAAAAGCCAAAACACATTGCATCGTAATTAGATCAATTATTTCAATCTGTTGCAAAATGGTATTTCGAGCGTTTTATTTCATATGCGGGATTGGTTGATGGTTGGTTTGTGAATGATTGGTTTTTTTTTCTTCGTAGTGAAACTGGCGAGAGCCGTTTCGCATACAACATTGTTTTGACTGCCGCTCTACCTACGAATTAGGGTTTCCGCTTTTCTGTGGTAGTGGCCATTCTGCGTACCATTCTTTCATAGGTTTACATTAAAAAACATAAATATTATAAAAACCAAATCCTAGAGTGCCGCGAGGTGGAAGCAGCGAGGCACGGCTCGGCTGCCGGTGGTTACAGCTGCAGAGTAAGGAACCCTCTGACAACGCGTGCCGTGTCAAGGATCACTCGTCTTTGGTATCTGACCCTTGACCCAACCGCCTAGCGAGTCCCTCATAAGGTGTTAATTGAGGCTCTTAACTTTAAAGCCGCTCACCGTGACGACTATAGGGTTGAATGATCGTCGCCATATGGCTGTTTACCAAGATTCTTCACATCATCAGCCGGAGACGTCCACTGCTGGACTAAGGTCTCCCCGAAATAGGGAGGGGTTGCCACAATACACACGCTTGGCAGGCGGCTTGGGGATAGCAAAATGCTCACCACCGTTAACCGAGAGGACGCTGCTGCCTGTCCTCCGGTGGTACTGGATGCAGTTTTCGCACCCAGTGCAACCATAGATACCAAGATTATTATTGCCTACTAAAGCGCTTGGTTTTTTTTGTGTACGGACAGCCAATGTGGTGTATCTCTCTGCCGGAGTCTGGATTTAAAAGTGACATAATTATGTTACAGTTAACCCTGAAAAGAAACGATTCCTATGGGATTTTTGCCGCAGGTGAAACTACGAGACAGAATGAGTTAGTTCAGTCATCATCAACCCGGAGACGTCCACTGCTGAACGAAGGCCTCCCCCTTAGATCGTCACACTGTACGACAACCTGCCATTTGCATCCACCGGTTGCCCGCGACTTTTACAATGTCGTCGGTCCACCTAGTGGGAGGACGCGCCTACGCTGCGCCGGTTCGCGGTAGCCACTCAAGAACCTTTCTTCCCCATCGGTTGTCAGTTCTTCGAGCGATGTGGCCTGCCCTGCGCCACTTCAACTAGTTAGTTCGGTAACAGCATCATATTACTCTGTGAGTATCAGATTCGATATTTTTTATTCAATGGAGTGACGGACGAGACTAGCAAGATGTTGACCTAGTTTGCTAGTATCACGTCTGTCAATAACAGTATAGCAGTGCCAGAATTGTGACTGCTATCAAAATCCTGCGCAGCACTGCACTGCGCTCGTCACTTGTTTTATTATAATGTCAAAGTCTTCATGCCCATTACTTAATTGGTAAGATTGCCCTTGAAACAGAAACACGGCAGTACTTGCACACAACTGCTTGGCGATTGAATAGCTGGCAAAGCTGTGATACATCCCCGGGCGGACGCTACAGTAAATTGCTACCACTACCACTACAAAAATAGTACAAAATGATACAAGTGTGCTATGTTGGTCATTACACTAGAGGCGGTATTATGCGCGCTAGCCGCAAGCGAGCGCGATAAGGAAGCCGAGAGTGTAATGACCAACATAGCACAAGAGTTTCATACGACTGTTTTGTACACACTTGCGAGGAAAAAACAAACTTTTTTTTGATAATAATCAACCACACAGCGAAAACGTCAACAAACATTTGCGGAAAATGGCGTCCAAACCAGCAATGCGCGCGCAGGTTGACTTTAGCGGCATAAGAACTCTTTGTTGGTATTACAAAAAAACTAAGTATTACCCGGCTATATTAAGAGTGCTTCATATACATACGTCTAATTGCAGTCACGTACTAACTTGACTTTACCGGGCTATACCTATTATAGCACAAGTGCCGTAATGTAAAGTAAAAAGCACGCGTGCGTAATAGCTTGTATTATGAGCCTAAAACCGATGTTATAAGATCCACTTTACGAGCAAGTGTGATGAAAAGTTATCTTACTGTATTGTTAGGTACTAGTTGTAAGTACAAACATTACGCATTATTCTAGGAAACTACCTTTTTCTAGCCTCCAACATTACGTAAGGGAGAGCTAAATCCTCCAAGCGTAAGAAGAAAAAATCAATATGATTATACCTCTATGGATGGCGGAGTTTCGAGCTTCATTTGTTCCTTCCAATTTATATTTTATATTAGAACAGTAATCACTCTTTCCTGGTTTATCACTTCTGCTTGTTTATTGGTTTATTTAATCACGCCCCAAGAGTTTATTGGGTTATTTACGACCATTATATTTCTCAATCAATGGGAGACCTTATCGCTATTGTAACATTGTTTTAAGGAAAACTTGTTTGTGAATTGTATTTTATTTGTTTATAGGATAACTCAATCGGAAAATCAAGTGGAAAAGTAGGCCAGTAGTCTGAGGTCCTTTTTAGTAGACCTATATATAACATGTAACAAAAAGGTTCAACAATACTGAAGGGTATGTATGTACTCATCATTAAGAACAACTTTTACTATGGGGCCAAACCTGAAATCGCGAAAAAAAAAACAGCACACAACACAACTTTTTGCACGGAACAGCTGTTTTTTTTTCGCGATTTCAGGGTTGGCCCCATAGTAAAAGTTGTTCTTAATGACGAGTACATACTCTTCAGTATTGTTGAACCTTTTTGTTACATGTTGTAGAAATACTATGAATATTTCATGGGTGGTAGATATTGGAATAAATACGTACGCAACAAAGTCTATCTAAAATTCAATAAAGTTTCAAAGGTTTTATTTAATAATTTTCATTAATAATATTAATGTTAATTGATATTCCAACGTCAGAAAACTTTTGAACGTCAAGGCAAATGGAAGAATAGGAATTTTGATGCATTTCAACCTTTTTGGCGGAACTAAAAACGAATTCCTGTACTAGAACTTTTATTATGAAAACTGACGTGGTTTTCACACATTTTTGTATTGTAATGTTGGGAGTTTTAAGTCTAATAATAATTGATACACATCAATCCACTTGGAATCCCATTTATTGTCTGTTACATAGATATTACGCCGCTTGCGTGCACACATCCTTACTCTACTTATATTACGTATACTTACACACTACGTCACTAGTACTACACCACTACACCTCCGGGGGTGAAAGAAAAAAAAATGTTCCACAATTTTTTTTTGTATATTAGTAATCAGATAAGTATTTAAAAAAGTTCAAAATGAACACCTGATAATTTGGTTTGACATAATTATAAGATGTTGTTAATTTGCTTTTTCTGTATTACACATTAAATTCTAACTAAATTATAAGCTTTTGCTCTTACATTGTCTTATCTAAATATAGTCTAACTATTTTATTAGCAAAATATTTTAACAAAGTTAATTTTTAATTTTTAAAATAAAACATTTTGGAACGGCAAGTTAATAACTTGAGATATATCATTGGTAAAAGGGTTTTGTTCTATTTTTATGTACTATATCGATCTTATTGTTAATGCTTATTTTAACATTACATCCTAAATCTTCTAAAACTACAAAAGGTCCATTGTACACTGGATCTAATTTTCGGCCTATTTCGTTTTTAACTAAGATTAAATCGTCTTTTTCATACTTGACAGAATTTACAGATTTATCGTATGTTTCTTTTCTCTTATTTTTGCTTAACAATAATTTTTTCTTTGCATCAGCATGAGCTAGTTGTAGCCTATATTTTAAAGTTAAAGGATAATCTTCAATATTATATAATGGTTCCACAGAATCAGATATTTTGGAAGGTATGTGACAAAGTTTCCCAAAGACTAATTTGTATGGCGTGTAATTTGTTTCCGTATGAACTGTGTTATTAAAACTGAAACACCAGACGGGTAACCAATAATTCCACGTATCTGTATGATTTTCGCATTGAATTCTCAGAAATGCGCCTAGAGATTTATGAGAATTTTCTAATGCGCCTATCGATTGATGATGGTATGAAGTAGATGATAACTTTTCTATATTAAAATTTTTACATACCTGTTCCATCGTAGAAGAAATGAACTCTTTTCCTCTGTCGGTTGCGTTTTTTTCCGGTACTCCGAACCTTAAAATAAATTTTCTCACAAATGCATCAGCAATAGACACTGTCTCTTTATTTTTTAATGGAATAGCCTGAACAAATTTTGTTAGTTCGCATTGTATGGTCAATATGTAGCAATTATCATCGATATCCCTGTCTAATGGTCCTACTACATCTAAAAACACTTTTTCAAATGCCGATGAAGCCGTTGAAGTTAGCTCCATTGGCTCTTTAATGTATCGAAAATATTTCATTTTCTGACATTTCGTACATTTTCTTACATAATCTTGAACGTCTTTTTCTACATTTGGCCAATAGTATCGTCTTTTAATAGTATTCACCATTCTGCGCACTCCAGCGTGACCGCTAGTTGGCAGTAAATGGAAGTCATTTAAAATCAATGTTTTTTCCTTATCATCCGTAATTCTTTTCACTCCTCTTAATATGCATATTCTTGGTCCGGACCAATTTATTAATGATTTAATCTCATCGCATATATTTTTAATAAAGTTTAAATTATCTTTATTTCTTATGAGGCATACTTCTTCTATGTGTATTTTATTACAAAACTAGCTTTTGCCCGCGGCTTTGCCCGCGTAGTAATGTTGAATACTGGAATTGGGTTAAATCGGGGCCCAACTCAATTGAATCACTAAAATACGTATATTATTGCATTTTTTCCAAGCCGCTTGCAAGTCTTTAAGTTTGCTTGAGGATGATCAAATTTAATATAAAAAATTATTTAGCAGCTTAGGCTGTACAGTATCTATAATAATTATGTCCGTCAAACAGTCGTCTGCGTGGACCTACAAAAAAATAGCCTATGTCCGTTTCCGAACCTTATGCTATAACTACCTATCCAAAAATGCAGCTCCATCTGTTCAGCCGACCAATAAATACGCCCATCCCCGTCCCCATTCCCAGCCTCATCCCTATAAGCGGCCCCTTCCCCATCCCCATCCCTATACCAAATGTAATTTTAATATGAACACGCCCATCCCCGTCCCCATCCCCGTTCCCTCCCTCATCCCCATCCCGAACCCCATCCTCACCCCATCCCATCCCCACCCCCATCCCGATTTCAACTTTCATCTTAATATGGACACGCCCATCCCCGTTCCCAGCCTCATCCACATCCACATCCCATCCCCACCTGTCCCCACCAAATCCCCACCACATCCCCATACCCATCCCGATACCAATTGTAATCTTAATATGAACATGCCTATCTCAGTCCCGTCTCCGTTCCCAGTATCATCGCCACCCCCACCCCCACCCCCATCCCCACATCTATCCCCATCCCTATACCAAATTTCATTTTAATATGTATAGCCGTTACAAAGTTAAGGAGAAACAAACGTACTATCACTAAAACTTGTTTTTTTTTTAATACTAACGGGAGCTGATTTTGAAAAAACTGTGACACCCGTATCTTCTTATTTTTATAGTAGAATATGTATACCAAGTTTTGTATCAATCGAACCAGAGAATAAAAAGTTTCATACAAACTTTAACACCCCATTTAACCCCTTTCGGGGTTGATTTTCGAAAAATCCTTTCTTAGTGGGCGTTTACACCTCTCCAAAAACATACCCTCCAAATTTCAAGTCTCTACGTTTAGCGGTTTGGGCTGTACGTTGTCTATATGTCAGTCAGTCAGTCAGTCAGTCAGTCAGGACAAAGCCTTTTATAGTTATAGATAAAAAAATAATTTAGCAGCTTAGGCTGTACAGTATCTATAATAATTATGTCCGTCAAACAGTTGTCTGCGTGGACCTACAAAAAAATAGCCTATGGCCGTTTCCGAACCTTATGCTATAACTACCTATCCAAAAATGCAGCTCCATCTGTTCAGCCGACCAATAAATACGCCCATCCCCGTCCCCATTCCCAGCCTCATCCCTATAAGCGGCCCCTTCCCCATCCCCATCCCGATACCAAATGTAATTTTAATATGAACACGCCCATCCCCGTCACTATCCCCGTTCCCTCCCTCATCCCCATCCCGAACCCCATCCTCACCACATCCCATCCCCACCCCCATCCCGATTTCAACTTTCATCTTAATATGGACACGCCCATCCACCTTTCCTAGCCTCATCCACATCCACATCCCATCCCCACCAAATCCCCCACCCCATCCCCACCCCATCCCCATCCCATCCCCATCCCCATCCCCATCCCGATACCAATTGTAATCTTAATATTAACATGCCTATCTCCGTCCCGTCTCCGTTCCTAGTATCATCGCCACCCCCACCCCCATCCCCACATCTATCCCCATCCCTATACCAAATTTCATTTGAATATGTACAGCCGTTACAAAGTTAAGGAGAAACAAACGTACTATCACTAAAACTTCGTTTTTTTTTTTATACTAACGGGAGCTGATTTTGAAAAAACTGTGACACCCGTATCTTCTTAGTTTTATAGTAGAATATGTATACCAAGTTTTGTATCAATCGAACCAGAGAATAAAAAGTTTCATACAAACTTTAACACCCCATTTAACCCCCTTCGGGGTTGATTTTCGAAAAATCCTTTCTTAGTGGGCGTTTACACCTCTCCAAAAACATACCCTCCAAATTTCAAGTCTCTACGTTTAGCGGTTTGGGCTGTACGTTGTCTATATGTCAGTCAGTCAGTCAGTCAGTCAGTCAGTCAGGACAAAGCCTTTTATAGTTATATAGAAGATAAACCTAACTTCAGCACAAATTCGGCTCGCGAAAAATGCGCCTTGAAATCTAGATTTACACACAGCATATTTTTATTCTTTATGTAGGCTAAAGACTCATATTCTTCCGCATATCATTTTCTCTTAATTTCTTTAAATTATTACCTTCCATCAGGATCATCTCTATAGATTCGCACGGCTTTTTTAATATATCTACGACTCTCGGTTGATCAGACCTTGTGTAAGCACATTTACTAAAATCCGTACTTCTATCATCTTTCATCGCACATTTATCCAATCTTTTCTTTTGCGCGCGTGTCATTACGTTTATAACTTGTTCATGCATACATTTAAGTTCGTCAGACGTTATGTTTACTCGAGATAAACAATCCGCTACTGGGTTGTCCTTACCTTTTATATATACAATTTCAAAATTGTATTCCTCTAAAGTTAATCTAAATTTTATCAATCTACTGGAGGGATCTTTCATTCCAAACAAATATATTAGAGGTTTATGGTCAGTCATAATAGTAAAATGTCTGCCGTAAACATATGGTCTAAAATACTTTACTGCCGAAACTATTGCAAGAAGCTCCTTTTGGATCGTTGGATAGTTCTTTTCAGCTTTATTCAGGGGTCTACTGGCATAAGCTACTGGTCGCAAATCGTTGTTACATAGTACTGCGCCAATTGCGAAACCAGATGCGTCTGTATGGATTATGAATTCGTTACTTTCGGAAAACTCTGGATATTGCAAAATTGACGGGGACATTAATTTACTTTGTAAAGTATCAAAGGAATGTTGGCAATCATTGGACCATACAAATGGTTCATTTTTCCTACTTAGCTTATTCAAGGGCATAGCAATATTTGCAAACGATTTTATGAATTTACGATAATAGTTGCAAAAAGCTACAAATCGTTTGACTTCGTCTGCATTTTGGGGTGTCGGGTAATTTTTCAGTATTTTCGTCTTTTCTGGGTCTGGTAAAACTCCTTTTTCGGATACTAAATGTCCTAAATACAAAATTTCTTTCTTTAGAAATTCACACTTTGATGAATTTAATTTTAAATTAAGTTTTCTAAGTCTTTCCATTACGTCTATTAAGTTTTGATTATGGGAGCTCAGATTTCGTCCAAAAACAATAAGGTCATCTAAATAAACAAAGCATTTTTGAAGGTCAAGCCTGATAGTGCGACTGACATCATTCGACTAAAAGAACTTGAACTAATTTTAAGACCCATTGGCAGTCTTTTCATGCGGTACTGACCCGTGCTAGTAGTGAATGCTGTTACTTTTCGGCTTTCAGGGGTCAAGGTCACTTGATAATAGCCTTGGTGGAGGTCAAGGTGAGTAAAATAGACAGCACCCGAAAGTGAATCTAAAATATCATTGATGTTAGGTAATGGAAATTTGTCATCACATACTATTTCATTTAATTTTCGGTAATCAACTACTAAACGCCATTTTTTGTCTAAACCTGGTGCACTCTTTTTAGGCACTAGTAATATAGGACTCGACCATTCACTATTACACTCTTCTATAATATCATTTTGTATCATTTTGCTAATTTGTCCTTCTATTTCTGGTTTCAAAGCTTGTGGTACCCTGTAGGGCTTAGAATAAATAGGAGTTGTATTTTGTTTTAGTGTGATTGATTGCTGATAAACATTTGTTGTCGTCAGTTTATCATCAGGGTTATAAAAAACGTCTGCGTACTTGGCACAAATTGACTCTATCGACTGACGTTCTTCTACATTCAGGTGATTTAAATTTAATTCTGACAAAAGTTTTGTTACTCTTCCTACGTCGAGATTACTTTTACTAAATTCGCAAATACTTAGTATAGTCACTTAAACATTTCAACTCGGGTGTAAAGTTCGGTAAGCATACTCTCTCTCTTTCTCGCTAACGTTCAAAATCTTTACGGGTATTCTATTATTCTTGACTTTTGAAATAATATTTGCAAGAAATACTTCTTCTTCTAACTGTTTTCCGCACACAATCACTTCGTCTCCGAAATTGTTATTATTTAAATAAATATAATGTATTGATTCTGACCTTGCTGGAATAGTAAGTATATTATTGGACTTATTTTGTTCATTGAGTAATGGAAAATCAAAATTTTCGTTATTCGTTAGTGTAAGTATATTTTCATTTAAATTGATGTTAGCCTGATATTTTTTAAGAAAATCTAAACCTATAATTGCATCGGCTTTTAGTGGTATTACATCGAAAATCAGGAAATTATGTCCGAATAAATGGCCGCTGGAGTCATGCAGAGCTAAATCTACTGAACCTAAAGATCGTTTTTGTCCTCCTATACCATTAATTAAAGTATTATTTCTATGCACTGCGATGTTACATGGCAAAGCTTCGCGCTTAACAACAGATAGTGTAGCACCTGTGTCGATTAACCAGTAATATTTGATGTTATTTATGTAAAATGCAATGTATGTTGCATTGCCTGTGCATGAAAAAATACTATTCTTGAGAACGAAAAAACTGGCTCATGTCATAAGATTTCGTTTCCTCTTCATTGTTTGAAGCGTTGTTCTTGTTATCCTGCTCTGTCGAAAAAACGTTCCGAGCTGGCTGTGCTCCGTAGTTATTTCTTGTGTTAGTAAACCTGTTGTATCTGCCCCGTCGACTATTATAAAACATCGGCCTTCTATTATAACCTCTGTAACTTGGAGCGTTACTACGCTCAGGCTGCCCACGATAATGATTGTTACCGTATTGACCACGATAGTTATTAAAATTGTACGACCATCGTTGATATTGGTGGCCTCGGCCTCGCGCACGTCTCGAATTGTAAAAATTTCGTCCATGCCTTGATGCATGCATGATGTTACCTGATGATGAGGGCAGGGAAGATACAGCATCCTCATCTTTCGCTGCTTGGATAGCATCTTTTAGGCTAGAGTAGTTGCGCGACGCGATGATGGTGGCCATTCTGGAACTCCGCAGTCCATCTGAAAAACGTTTTATCGCAACTTTTTCGTTTAAAGGCTTTAACACTGCGAAAGCGTTTGTGTCACCACCTGCTTGCGAGATAGTCATGTCAGTCATTAATTTCTCAATTTCGGTACCATATTCATCGACGGACTTAACACCTTGTCTAATATTTTGCAGTTGTGTTTGTATGGACACGAATGATTTTTTAACCAAAAGATGTTTGCGCAGGTCTCTAATTAAATCTTCGGTTTTTGTGTAATTACCTGACATTCGCAATTTTGCATTTTCTGATAATCTAGTCTTTGTTACAAAGGTGATTAATAAAAGTTTACCTTTGGCATCAATCATGTCCGAGTACATGTCCACTGAGTCAATCATACGTCTCGTTGTGGCCTCGGAGTCGTCCATGGCTGGAATCAAACTGCAGGCTACTTTTAAATCAAACTCCATATTGTTAGCTTTGGGATACACACATAAAGCTTCTATTTCGCGATAAACTTTGTCAATATCCTCCAAAATCTCTGAGCCTAGTATAATCTCTTTATTTGTTTTTATAGTCTTATAAATGTCTCTTGCGTTAAGGTAGATATTCTGCGCCTCGCTTAACTTAACTGGCGTTGTATTAGAGCTATACCTGCTTTGTCCCTTTTTAATTAAGTATTTACGTATTTCTATAAGGGCATTATAAGAACTTTCCAATGTATCGAGCATGTCATGGAACCATGTCTCCCTCTTAATCTAAACGAATGACCTCTACATTTAAATTAAAAGATATCCAATACAAAGCCTTACATTTCAAAATGTTTTATGCACTGCAATGAATCCCTATTTATTATAATAAAGTTCATTTTCATACGATCAACGGCGAAAGTCTTTGGTCAGCAAATTGTTGCGCCCGGTATCAAGTTCGCTGAGTCATTGTTCACTTTATAGATAATTTTGAAATGACCTTGTGGCACGTAATTATTAATTTTAACACATAGGTATTAACTCTTTTTTTTTATTACTTGCTTTTTTTTTGGATACACTTTTCACTTCACTCGGAGATTATGCTGCACCGTTCTCCACCTGTCGTCCTTGGATGGAGGCTCGTACGCGATTTAAAGTGTTGAGCCCAATTTGTTCTTGCATCCAGGAGCGGTGACAAGCGCGGTATGTTCTGAACACCAAATACAGGAACAGCATAATAATGAGCGCCAGCGTGATATAAACTCCAATACTTAGCTTACTCATCTGCTCCAACACCGCACCGTTGCTTCCGGCGGCATTCTGAGTGATGAACACATCTTCTTTTTCCACTTTAGATTGGCACATTTTGTTTCTACTTTATTTTGTATTTTAATTTAAAAAAATACTCCCAACCGCCTTGGCACTCTATCCTGACATGGTCGCTATGTAATGTTGGGAGTTTTAAGTCTAATAATTGATACACATCAATCCACTTGGAATCCCATTTATTGTCCGTTACATAGATATTACGCCGCTTGCGTGCACACATCCTTACTCTACTTATATTACGTATACTTACACACTACGTCACTAGTACTACACCACTACAGTATTATTTATATGGGAATACCCACGAAGCAGGACGCGGCCGCACGCGCGTCGGACTCTGTTTTCACTTATTGTAAAAGGTCACCAGATGTGATCGAAACTATAGTCGGAGTATCCGATTTAATTAAGCGCGAGTCCCTATAAATAAAACTAAATATAATCTATAGTTTTGTTTTGCAAACGCACAAATTCTGTGAATGCCATATTAAAAAAAAAGCTTTCCGCCGTGATGTTAGGTGTACCTACAGCTTGGCAAACAAGTCTTGAAATGGACCTAGTATTTAGTGTAGTAGAACTATGTGTCAAAATATGTCAGAGGAAATTTAAACCAATCTGTATGATGTAGGATTGTATTGTTATTTGTTAAAACTCCCAAATATACGACTTTTTTACAGGTGGTATACTATTTTCTTATTCCGCTATCTTGTTTGTTTGAGTGATTTGGTTTAGTACCTAAAAATTATTTTATTAATTATTTAATTAAAAGTGAGTATTCCCGTATAAATAATACAAAAATGTATTAGAACTTCTTCTAATGTTACTAAAACTAACTAACTAACAACGCAAACTGAAACCTGGAGAAGTAGATTCGTTAACATCTAACGAGGTTTCGACATTACCACGGAACCTATGATATAAATATCGATGTAGATATGTCACATTAAAGGTAGATACTGATCCAAGCATTAGGCATGTTTTTTTATGTATTTATATTTACTCTTTATAGTACAGACCATTTTTTTTATAAACTTTGCTCATAAGCTAATTAAATTTGGAATATAAAAAGTATTACTTTTATTAAATAAAGTATCGGGGTAAATGAAACTTGATGTGTGCTATCCACCACGTTAAGCACCGATACTGGGTCCACCGGGTCGATTAAACACTTTTTATCATCTCCCCCGGTAACGGGACAGGGGCACCGGGGTGGATGGGACCAAGTCCTGCTGATACTTCTATAGATACTGATATAGATATTTTCTTTAGCGCGTCATCTTATCCGGTATGTGCCAGGTTGTTTACTGCTTTCCTGCCGCCTTAAGGTAGGTTTAGACTAAACGAACAAAGAGCTAGAGCTAGAAAAAGAGCATTATTTCTTGATCTTTTAGTGTAAACGAAAGCTCGTTTCAGCGTTTACACCAAAATAACAACTAGCATGAATCAGAACCAAGAACTAATTCTTGCACAATTCTAGTTCGTTGTTCTATTCATGTTTAGATCAGCTGAACAAATGCTCTTTGCTCATTCGTATATTTTTTAATTTTTTGGCACTGGATACTTTTTTCTTTGTTTTTGGCTTCGCACTTTGTGCATTCAGCCATTATGAAGTTTAGAAAGTACCAAATCAAATAATATATACTTAAGTCATAAAATCACAGTTAGTCACACGTTTGTCAGTCGAGTCTACTATGGGCTTTTACGGAGTTTTGAAAACAACACGAAAAGACATGTTTCACCACATTTACAATCTTACTTAAAAAAACTTTTCAACCTTTAATCACTGCTTAAACTTCTCTGTCCTTTTCTTGCACGTGCAACTTCACGTCAGTGAGAAGTTGACAAAGCATCTTAAGCATTGATTAAGGTTGAAATTTTTTTTTAGGTAAGGCTGTATATATTATAGTTTTTAAAAGTCGAATCCCACAGTCATTCGTGTAATTGCGTCAATCAAATATTGTCAATTATGTGGGTCCCATATATTGTAAACGTACAACATAATTTATAGTTGACTCTGGCAGAACGTACGAAGTGCGATGTCAAAAACGAAAAAATATTTTGATAGATGGTTCGCTCGAACACAAGAACACTTTGAAGAGACCGCTCGGGGGAGCGAGCAAGTCCGAACACGTAAGAACGTTCTATGCTACAGTTCGCGCGCTCTAATGCCGTTTACATCAAGCGAGCGAACATTCTTAGAATATTCGTAGAATCTATGCGAGCAAACGTAGAACAACGAAGGAATGTTGTCTCTGTTTACACTAATAGAATTTGACGGAGAGGGGATAGTATGAGCATTCGCTCGTCTAGTGTAAATCGGCCTTTAAATGTCGTCCGAATGGGTAGATAATGGTTGAATATGCTGATGATGAAATAAAGTAGGTTCATCATCATCAACAGCCAGAAGACGTTCACTACTGGATGAAGGCCCTTATCCCCACGCTTGGAAGGTAGCTTGGGGATCGCAGAGCTCACCACCGTTAACCGAGAAGACGCTATTGTTCGTCCTCCAGTGGTTCCGGATGCAGTTTTAGGACATAGCCAAGTATGAAAGTAAGCCGTCGTCGTCGTCGTCAGCCATAAGACGTCCACTGCTGGACGAAGGCCTCCCAATACTGAAAGTACAACAACATAATTTAAAAGAAAAATGGACCTATCTAAAGTTTATAAAATTGCGTATACCTACTAACTTATTAAGCTTATCGAAACCTTTAGAGGCTTAAAATTAAATGGAGAATGTTTTAAGTTTCTATATGCAACAAAACTTATAGATAGTTTAAATGATCTATAATTCCAAGCGGTGTGCCCAAAATGCCGTTTAAATTGTGGCCACTATTTTGTACTAACTCGCCATATCTACCTAAAGTAAAAGAAAAATCATCGGCACAGAAACACTGCATAGAAATTATAATTTATTCACTACATTTACATAACAAACTTCCTCAAATCTAAGCCCAGTGTTGGTTTAGGATCGCCAGAATTAGTTTCGCAGATAGTTACTTAGTTGTGTTTGGATAAAAAATCCTCGGTCTTGATTGGGGCCAATTAAGTTAAAGGAATGAGGCGGTTCTTTGGATAAGGTTGGGACATGAAGTCTTATTTGGCATTTTACGGGATTTTTTAATCGGGACTAAAACGAGTGTGTGGTTTAAATTGAATACCTTTTAGTATTGTTTACTAAGTTCCTTATAATACAAATGGGTTACAAAGACTATACAGGGCTATCAAGCTTTCGGCTTAGTACATACCAATGTATTAAGCCGAAAGGGGGTCATTGTACCCATCATTATGCAACTTTTACTATGGGGTTAATCCAGTAATCGCGAACATACCGACTGTTTCATAAATAAAGTTAAATTTGACTCTTAACAAAATATTGTAAGGAACAACTTAAATTTTTACACGCCAAGCTTATTATCTTGTATGTTCAGTCTCCGCTAGCTACTTTTACAGAGGCATAACTTAAACTTAACCGTGACTGGCTTCGTTTGACTTTTGAGTTTGGTTTGTTTGACAATAATGTATCATTTTAATATACCTAACACTGGAAAGAAAATACATAATGTGCAACGCCATAAACTGACGAAGAATAAAAAAATATTAGAAACAAGTAGGTACTTATCTAAAAATAGAAGAAATACAATACATTCTTAAACAATAATAAAACTGCATTTCAAACCACCTCCTTTTTTTACGACAATAACGATTTCAAAGCAAAATAGCAATTTCGTTTACTAGGATGACCTAATACATTTGTCCAGTTATTTTGTTTCGAAACCCATACTATCGAACCGATTTTGATGAAATTTCTGCAGGACCAATTTGAAAGTATATAAATTTTCCTTTGAAATAAAAAGAATTTTCCAAGTCAGTTAATTTTCGACAAGACCGCTGTTTCCCCTCCCTAACTTAAAAGGCCTTTATTGGCCAGTGCAAATAAATCAAGCGGACTCTATCGGCCCGTTCGGCCCTCCGCAGAGATTAAAGCATTTCTCTGTTTAAACTAATAAATTAGGTGCCGATTTATGGGCGGAAATCTGTGGGGGACTGAGAAATATTTATGAAAACGAAGATGTTTCACTTACGCAAGAGGGAAATAACATTTTGTTATCTCTCGTGAAGTATCTAATATAATTTCAGTGCGTTTATTCGGCTGATTGTAAATTTGCCACACTTTTTCAAATTCTATAAATTGAAAGTAAAGTTGCCACAGTCATTAATAATTAATTATAGGGCTGGTGCGGCGGCAAATTCGGCGGAGCAGCACAAGCGGCGCAAACATGCTAACCTCGGCAGAGGTTACATATTTGAGCCGTTTGGTGTTGAGACATTGAGTCCGTGGGGACCGGGAGCTCATCATCTTTTCAAAAATATATCCAAGCGCCTGGTCGACACGACGCGTGATCTAAATGCTGGCGTTTATTTGGCCCAACGCATTTATTATTATTATTATTATTGGCATTAAGCATTGCCATCCAGCGTGGCAATGCCGCCAGCATGCTGGGTACGCTGCCCTGGTAGTGGGTTTGAGCATTTGGATTGTCTCTAGATTATCATAGGTCTGGATACAATCCTTTTGATTTTTGTTGTGTAGTAGGCTAAGTAGTATTTGAAGTTTGTAGTAGTTAATAAAGGCTTATGCTTAAAAAAAATAAAAAAAATATAATTATGTCAATTTGTCCTAAGTAGAAAAAAATCAGTATGGACCTGGTTATGTCCTAAAACTGCATCCCGAACCGCCGGAGGACGGGCAGCAGCGTCCTCTTAGTTAACGGTGGTGAGCATTCTGCGATCCCCAAGCCGCATGCCGAGCGTGGGGATTATGGCAACCCCTCCCTATTAAGTAAGTCCGCTCCGGGCCGCACACCCGAACGCGCGTTTGCCTCTCACCGAGAACACTTTCTGCGCTGGGTGTACAGTCACCCAAACAAGTTCTGCTAACATGTGCGACAAAATTGTTATAAATGAAGTACTTTGCTACATAGCAAATAGAATCGACGTTATTGACGAACCAACGGTAATTCGGATTTGTACAACGAACTTTACTGACGGCGAATTGGAAGCTGCAAAAACGACATTATGTGAGGAGCTAACTATCAGAATGACAACAAGAAAAGGTGAAGGACGATCAGCAAAATTCGTCCAAGACATAATTAAATTAATGAAAGCAGCTGAACCCGAAAAGGTACCTATTTTTGTAACCAAAGACCTGCACAAAATTCCACCTATCACTTTTGACCACTGTGACGTCACTCGCATTCTAAAAGAACTCGCTTCTCTAAGAGCCGAAACAGCAAAAATATGGAGCGTGACAGTTACGAAAGAAGAATTTGACAAATTTCAAGACGAAATTAAATATAACGAAATTAATTGTTTACAAGAGAAACCTGCGCGTAAGGGTGTACCCGAAGCGAAAATGCACGATATTGACTGCGATTTTTTGACCCCAGAGGGTAGTCAGCGTACTACCATATTACATACTACGGTCGTACCGTGCAATGACAAGAATGTGGGTCAATCTTCCGTGCCACCAAACGTATGGGAAACATCGCAAATGACTCCACAAAATAACAGAAAACAAGACGTGGCGTCGAGACCTCGTAAATCAGCAGCAGCTCGGCTATTTCCTAGTACTGCTGCAGAGCATCGGGAAACAGAACTTGATGATGATGATGATGGTTTTACGTTAGTAGCCCGAAAGAAAAAGAGAACTCCGATCAAAAACCAGAGGGGTGCGGGGAATGCCAGCAATGTACTGTTAGTGGCACCAAGCACGACTACTCTTTACATCTCCCGCGTAAGAAAGGACATAAGTGCCGAGAAGCTGAGCGAATACTTAAATAGTAAAGGGGAGACTAAACACACTGTGGACCTCCTAAAACCATACAAGGAAACGAATTTTAATTCTTTTCTTGTAACGGTAGACAGCGACCGGGTCACAAATGTTCTTAAAGGAGATTTTTGGCCTAAAGGCATCGTATACAGAAAATACATACATAAAAGAAACAAGAACGTGACACGGGCCACAGAAATCAAATAATAGTTAGTATGGCTAGTACAATCAACATAGGAAGCATTAATTGTCGAGGTATGAAGCGAAAAATTAAATTTATACGGGATTTGTGCGATTCTCTAGATGTACTCTGCATACAAGAAACTTGGGCACTGCCCACAAACATCGACCTGATTCAAGATATCCACCCGCAATTTAACGGATGGGGAAACTCCGCAGTTAACCTCGACAAAGGGCCGCTAGTCGGTAGACCTTTTGGAGGACTGGCTATCCTGACTAGAAAAAGCCTACTGGTGAAATATATACCATGTAGTACACCTAGACTAGGAGCTATGGAGCTTATCCTGAACGAAAGTACGTCGCTATTTCTCTTTAATGTTTATATGCCTACTGACGACAAAGATAATCTTACCGAGTTTGTGGAATGCTTATCTCAGATCTTGGCTGTGATTGAAGAAAATCAAGCCCATAATTGTATAATGATTGGAGATTATAACGCTAACCCTGGTTCATTATTTGGTAATGAACTGAAAAGATTCTGTGAGGAATTTCACATAAAATGGCTGGATCTGGACGCCCTTCCGACAGACAGCTACACTTACATTAGTGATGCCCATCATTCGGTATCCTGGCTCGATCATTGTTTGGTCACTGAGCGTCTGACCAAGTTAAAAATGGAAATGAGAATCGACTATACAATTGACTGGACAGATCACCGCCTTCTGCACTTAAAACTGGAGGTGGCAGGTGTAGTGAGAGTAAACTCGTTGTCCGAGAAAATAAACAGGCCATCAATGTGGAAGCCAAGATCTGTCGAAGATGTAAGGAGATATCAAGAAGTAGCTCATGCCTTATTTTGCAATGTGTGTCCTATAGACATGAATCTATCTCCGGAAGATGGCAAAAATGAAATAAATAGACTGTACAACGACATTGTAAGTAATATGAAGGCAGCTGCGGAACGAGTCTTCATTAGACGCGAAAGTGTTCGTCGGTTGGTCGTACCTGGGTGGAATGATTATGTAAAGAGCAAATATGACGAATCACGACAAGCATTTCTCCGTTGGATTAAAGCTGGAAGACCGAAGAGTGGTCTAGTCTGGGAAGAAAGGAACAAAACAAAACAAATATTTAAGAAGGCGTTAATGGACTGTCAAAACATGGAAGAGCAGATGAAAATGGATGCAATGTCCCGAGATATCGAAAACAAAAATTTTGTTGCTTTCTGGTCTAAAACTAGTACTGCCACAAGAAGCCGGAACATCGTCCCAACACATGTAGATGGGAAAACAAAAGATGTTGACATAGCAAATATTTTCTGTAGTAATTTTATGGATACGGTGCCATTAATTGCAGAAGTAACTAAAAAGGACATACAATTTATAGAAGATAACGATATAGAGATTACAATAGATGAAATAAAACTTGCGCTAAAGAGAATGGGGGCTGGAAAATCACCCGGGCACGACACGCTTACCTTGGAGCACATAAAAAACGCGGGATGGATAGTCCCATTACTGTTAGCAAATCTTTTCACGGCTATGATCAAATGGAATTATTTACCTATTCAGTTCACTAAGACTATAGTGGTCCCTATACTGAAAAGCCGTCAGCTAGATGCCTCGGACAGCTCAAACTATCGGCCTATTTCATTGGCAGCAGTCTGTGCAAGAGTATTTGAGAAGGTTCTTTTGTTGAAATACTCCAAAAAACTGAAGGTATCTGACTCACAAGTCGGCTTTAAAACTGGAGGCTCTACAGACATTGGTATTTTTACCCTGAAACATGTCGTAAGTCATTATATTCGTCGTGACACGTCCATATATGTCTGTTATCTCGATCTGTCAAAGGCATTTGACCGCGTCGTACATACGAAGCTATGGCAGAAATTACGGGCCAGACAGTTGCCAGATCGGATTGTTGACATTCTGGCTAAATGGCATAAAGAACAGGAAAATGTCGTGAGATGGAATAATGTTATTTCCAAGCCTGCGCCATTACGCTGTGGAGTAAAGCAGGGCGGATCGGCATCCCCAGTATTTTTTAACGTCTATATGGATGAACTCAGCCAACAACTTAAGGATACTGCAGTAGGGTGTCACATTGCTGGAGTGTGCACTAACCACATTGCGTACGCAGATGATATGGTCCTTCTCGCACCAACAGTTTCAGCATTGCGTCGACTACTACTTGTATGCGAAAAGTATGCACAATCACATGGTCTAATCTACAACGTAAAAAAGACGAAAGCCATGATGTTCAAATCAAAGTCTGCGGCAAAGAGTACGCCACTACCGATTACAATGGCTGGCCAAAACCTTGAATGGGTTGACGAATTTAAATATTTGGGCCATATCGTAACCAGCAATCTTTCGGACTCACTAGACATTGACAGACAGAGGCGTGCCCTGAGTGTCAGATCAAATATGCTCGCACGAAGGTTCTCCAGATGCAGCGAAGAAGTCAAAACACTACTGTTTCGAACGTATTGCACGAACATGTACACCTGTGAGCTCTGGACTAACCACACAAAAATGGAGTATAACGCACTCAGGGTACAATACAACAATGCATTAAGAATAATTATGAGGCTACCAAAATTCTGCAGTGCCTCCAACATGTTTACAGAAAGACGACTTCCTGGCTTTGCGGCTCTGATAAGACAAAGGTCGGCAAACACACGCGAGCGTTTCTACCGCTTGGACAACTCGGTGCTTGCCACGATCCTGCAAGTTCACGGACCGATCCTAAAAAGGTGGAACGAGCTTCACGAAAGAAGCATTTTTATGTAGTTGCACATTATTTTGCTTAAGTAATTTATGTTATGTTAACTTATTTAATATTGATAATTTGATATGATTTGATATGGAATTTTAATTCTGGAATAAAATTTATTATTATATAATTTTATTCACGGGTCTAGCCCGGACCTTTGAGAGGCATTGGTGGGGCCGAAACCAACACCAAGAGGCCCTGTTGAGTACAAAATACAATTACTATAGAATGTGTATAAAATGGAATGTAAAACTATTGTACAGTATAGGATAAAAAACAAAAAACAGGGCTATTGAGGTGAACAATTTGTACTGATCTATGGGATGAGAAACGGCACCTGCCTTATCCTATCTCATTTCAAAATATATTTAGGCAGGTGATGACTTGCCACCCACTAAATGGGCCCCCCATAGAGGCTGCCGCATCTTGGCACCGGAGGGGCAACATTGGCGTGGGTGGCTTAGGGTGTCGAGAGGTGTGCTGCACTTTCACTAAGAGCTACTCACGGCGTTATGCCCTTTAACACTTCCACCCTGGAGCTTAGGTTCTTAGCTCTTGCAGTTTCCACCCCCAGACGGCCGGTTAAGGCAAGCCAGGGGTCAGGGTCTCTGGGGTTTTAGACCCATGGAATCGGGGTACGCGGTGTCGCCACTCACCGACGGCTCGCCATAAAGCCGCCCCTGCAATATTATTATTATTATTATTATTATTATTCACATTATTTATTTACTTTCTTAAATCTAAGTTTTTTACAATATAAATTTAAAAACATAAATATTATAAAAAACCTAAACCTAGAATGCCGCCGGCAGCGGGGCAGGGCTCAAGCTGCCGGTGGTTAGGGCTGCAGAGTGAGGAACCTCCTGACAATGCGTGCCGTGTCAAGTACCACTGCCCTTTGTATCTGACCCTTGACCCAACCGTCTAGCGAGAGCCTCTTGAGGTATTGGTCGAGGCTCTTCGCTATGAGACCGTTCGCCGAAACGACTATCGGGACAATAATCGTCGAGTCAACATCCCACATGGCGGTTATCTCGAAGGCCAAGTCAAGGTACTTGCTGAGTTTGTCCTTCTCGGCCTTTACGAGATTCTCGTCATGTGGGATGGTGACGTCGACGAGCACTGCCCGGCGCTGGGACCGATCCACCATCACGATATCAGGCTTATTGGCGACAATAGTCCTGTCCGTGATGATGGAGCGGTCCCAGTAGAGCAAAGCACGACCATTCTCGAGAACTGGAGCTGGTGCGTACTTATAGTACGGCACCTCCGACTCGACAAGGCCGTATTGAAGAGCAAGTTGCTGGTGGATGATCCTGGCCACTTGGTTATGCCTGTGCAAATACTCGCCGTTAGCAAGATGCGAACAACCGGAAATAATATGTCGGAGAGATTCCCCGGGACGGTGGCATGCCCGACAGATGTCGACCGTACCGTCCTTCATGATATATTTCCGGTAATTGTTCGTCTTGATAACTTCATCCGCAATTGCACAGGCAAACCCCTCGGTTTCCCCAAAGAGGTCCCCGAAGCGCAACCAGTTCGCCGACGCGAGCAAGTCCACATCGGGGCCCGTTAAAGCCCGATAGAACCGCCCGTGCAGCTCCTTGCTCTTCCATACTTCCTTGCGGTCGTCGGTGCTTATCACCGATGGTCTGCGCCAGTTCTCGTTTGCCAAGGAGAGCGGCGTGAGCCCCTTGTCAACTGTCACTACATCGCGATGCATCCCACACTCATTGTTAAGGAAATAATCCCTAAGACTGCACACTTCACGATTATGGAGGTTCTTGGCGTTTAAAAAGCCACGACCCGCCCACTTCCGTGGAATGTACAGTCTCATAACAGATGAGCGTGGGTGTAACATGCGATGCGCAGTGAGCAGTTGACGGACTCTTCTATCCAGGGCGTCCAGCTCAGTCTGAGTCCACCTAAGTATGCCAAAGGAGTATATCAGTAGAGGCATCACCCAACCATTGAAGGCGCGCGCCTTGTTGCCGCCAGACAAAAGACTGTTGAGTACTTTTGTCAGCCGACAAAAGAAGCGCTCCTTCACTGATTTTTTGATGTCCACTACTGATATACCCAACGACTCTGACATACCTAGATACTTGTAGGTCTCGGCCTCAGAGAGAGATCTGAGAGTCATTATCTCAGAAAGTTGTAAATCCGGAGAATTTACAACTTTCCCCCGCTGCACACGCATGACCGCACACTTGTCAACACCAAATTCCATCCTGATGGCGCTGCTAAAAACCTGTGTGGTTTTTAGCAACTCCAACAAGTCTTGGTGTTTTGGTGCAAACAGCTTAAGATCATCCATGTACAGAAGGTGAGAAATGACTTCACCCCCCCTTCGAAGCCGATAGCCTAGTCCTGAATCCTTCAGCAATGTGCTGAGAGGGTTCAGTGCTAGGCAAAACCACGATGGACTCAGACTGTCACCCTGGAAGATGCCTCGCTCAATCCTTATCAAGTCCTGCGAATCAGAGGAGCCATTTCCACCACCTGGCTGACGAAGAACTGTGGTCCACTGCCTCATGCATGCGCCTAAGAATGATTTAAGAGTTGTATCAATTTGATACAACTCTAAAATCCTCTCCAGCCATGAATGAGGCACTGAATCATAGGCCTTCTTATAGTCGATCCAGGCAGCGGAAAGGGCTCCTTTGTTCCGCCGAACTTGTTGGCTAATGGCCATGTCGATGAGGAGGAGCTCCTTAGTACCACGGGACCCAACCCTACATCCATTCTGAGCGGGGGCCAAAACATTGTTCGCAACAATGTGCGCGTTAATTTTAGTGCTCAGAATAGATGTAAGGAGCTTGTAGATGGTAGGCAAGCAGGTGATGGGTCTGTAATTTTTGGGTTCCGTGGTACTACCGGACTTATGGAGCAGGAAGGTGACACCGGTTGTCATGAAACTAGGGAGGGAACCGAGCTCGAGAGCTTCTTGGAATTGTGTCGCCAAACGGTCATGTGAGCACCGAAACCATTTAATCCAAAAGTTGTGCAACCCGTCCGGCCCAGGACTTTTCCAGTTCTGTGCCGTACGAATCGCATAACTAACGTCTACGGGGTCTATTAAAATAGACCCCATGGGTTCGATGGACTCACATTCCCGTTCGACAACACGCATCCAATCACCCTCGGTGTGCTCGACGGGCACCGACCAGATGCCGCGCCAGAAATTAGTCATGGCGCTAGCATCCGGTAGCTGTCCGTCGCTCACACGTTGCTCGGTTCCTTCCCAGTTTCGGTACACCTTCCTTTGATCGCTTTGGAAGAGGCGATTTTGCCAATATCTATCCACACGCTCTCTATAGCGGCGGATACGGTTTGCCCACGCATAGACTTTCTGCTTCAGATAGTCAATGCGTTCCGTCACACTAGCCATATATTGCTGGGGCCGAATACCAGTCCCCGCAAAGGCCTGAGTCACGAAACGCATGACTCGGGGGCGATTATTCCCCCGGCTGAAGCAGATCAGCTTTGCTATGAGAGTCCTGAACGTGCTGATACGCCGCTCGATTCGTAGTTGCCACGCGGGCACATCTCCGGCGGGTCGCGGTGCACGGTTAGTGTCCGGAAACTTAACACGTGCAACACGACACGCCGCGATAGCACCGCAGTACAAAATCGAGTGGGTATCAGTTAGGTCTTCGCTAGCCCGCAAGTACGGGGCTAGCAACGCGTTCAGGGCTCCCATAAGCGCTAAGTTACGTCTATGAGTAGGCAAACGCGGTAGTCGCGGCCTAGAGTTGAGTGCGAACCTATATTGGCCAATCGCGTCCTCCAAAGCCCTCCTCAATTGCTCACTCACCTGGGTAGACACACTCATACCCGTACAGTCGCCTTCATCGAGTACGGGATCGGCAGATGTCACTAGTGTCGCCGCCGACGTTGGCACTGAAGCCAGTGTCGGGGCTGACGACGCGACATCCAAGTCCCGCGTCGACGCAGGCGTAGGACGAGCAGACTGCACCTCCAGGCGGAGCCGATCAAGCAAGGGCTGATCCAGTAGGTTGAGCCGCTGGATAGCCCGCACTTGATCCGATATTCGCTGAGCGGAAACGGTGACGGTAGGTTCAAGGGTCTGGAACAAAGACAGCATCCTAACACGGTACGCCGTCAGGTTAGTTCCCCCCTCTGTAGCCCCATAATAGGCGCGCATGCAGTTCTCATTATTGGTCTGAGACCATCGCATGCGACGCACTACACCACCGGCAGCGAGAGCCGGACGCGAGGCAGGTTGCCCCGCAGGCCCCAGGCGTGCCGGCAGCGGCGGGCGTCCCCGACGTACAGGTATTGGCGGCGTCAGTGTCCGCGGCCCGCTCACGTCCTCGCTCGACGAGCTCGTGCCGCAGGTGTGGAACTCCTCTTCTGACGGCGACGATGAGCTTGGAGACGATAACGGGACGGGCGGAGGTGTTGGTCGTGCGTGTTGGACCGCTGCGTTCCTCTTCTTAGACCGTGTAATCATTATAAAGTTTTCATTTTTTCACTTTTCACAAAATTTTCTTTGGTTTGTGTTGACATTTGGCTGTCAGGTTTCATATTTCTTCGTATTATTTGCAATTAAATGTTTTTCAATGTTAAAATATAGGTTGTGTTGTCTGGTAAAGTTTTTCTTTCAATTTGTGTGGTAAATGAATACAAAACAAGCTTAAAAATGCAATAAAACCATTAAAAATTACACAACAGAAAAAAAGGACGTCTTTTAGTTGTCAGCGGTTGACGTTTTTTTTATTATTATTATTATTATTAACGTGGAGGCCTTTGTCCAGCAGTGGACGTCTTCTGGTTGTTGAAGCGAAGTGAAGAAAAAAAAAGTTATTGTTAATTCGTCATAAGTCTCAATTTTGCAGAAATAAGCATCAGCAAACAAGGTTCTTTGTTTGTGCAATTTTGAACGTGATCACTTAGGTATATGTCTTAATTCCAAAGAATCCATTTCTACAGTCCCAGGTTCTAACCCGTTCCGGGTCTACTGATTCTTATCTATGTTTTCCATGATTATTATCTTAAATTTTAATTACTATTTTTTCTTCATTTTTTTACCCGTGGTACTACACTTGTAGTAATACTGGTAGTACCACGGGCTACAAACGCCCTAGTAACATGGGTAAAAAAAACTTCCCGTGGTACTACTGGATCGCTTGGTAGTGGTTTGGGTAATTTTTTTACCCGTGGGACTACTGGTAGTACCTAATACTGGTAGTACCACGCACAACAAAGGGTGCGTTTGTTGTCCGTGGTACTACCAGTATTAGGTCCCGTAGTACAACTGGATCGCACCCTTTGTTGTCCGTGGTACTACCAGTATTAGGTACTACCAGTAGTCCCACGGGTAAAAAAAATACTCGTACCACTACCAAGCGATCCAGTAGTACCACGGGAAGTTATTTTTACCCATGTTACTAGGGCGTTTGTTGCCCGTGGTACTACCAGTACGTGCTACCACTCCAACCCATCGTTTTTCGGTCGATGATAGAGACCATACTCTATTATCGAACAGTCGATGTCGATCGCGGGCGCTACTATATGACTGACTTACTTAGCTCAATTGGCAGTATGTCTGTCTTGAAGCCTGTAGGGTATGGGTTTGATTCCCACCCAGGACAAAACATTATGTGACGAACATAGGTGTTTGTTATGTGTCTGGGTGTTGTACGTATTACAGGTGTGTATTTCCAAAAAAATACATTGTTATTTGGTTCCGTTGGCAGGTTTTAGGACCTGGGAATTTCCAAAAAAATGCGTCCAGATGCACCGGAGGACGGGCAGCAGCGGTTAACGGTGGTGAGCAGCGATTCCCAAGCTGCCTGTCAAGCGTGGGGATTATAGCAACCCCCTATTAAGGGGGAGGCCTACGTCCCGTGGACAGTCTTTTGGCTGAGGATGATTATTTTAGGTATTTGACAATTAACGTTTTGGAAATTTAACCTCTATCTGTGATCCAGACAGATGGTCACGGCTATAATAAAGAAATGTATTATTAAAATCCATTACACACAGTAATTATGTGCACACCGTAGTGTTTATTTCGGTGGTGAATGAACACGTTATTGCAATAACTGTAGCCCGGGACGGTAGACATTCTGGTCCACCGCAGTCGGCGGTCGGCGCTGCGCAAATTACTGTGTTTTGCCTTTATTTCACTGTGAATATTTTATATTGTTATTTTAAATACTAGTAGTTTAGCGAACAAAGGACCTCGTGAACTGAGACCACACGACAATGTTGTGATACCTAAACAGTGAGCTCATTGTGGCTAACTACGCCCCAAACATTTTTTTAGAAAGGTCACCTGGATGAAGAAAGGTTCGCCTGATGGTAACCAAACCACCGCTTATGGAAACCTGAAACTTATCCATCCATTGCTAAAGTCTACATCTCTTACATCTTACTCTTGTTGGTAACGCACGCGTTACCAACCCAGAAAGCGGTAAAATAGTACATTATAATACAAGTGTGCTATGTTGGTCATTACACTAGAGGCGGTATTAAGCGCGCGAGCCGCAGGCGAGCGCGATAAGGAAGCCGAGAGCGTAATGACTAACATAGCACAAGAGTTCCATACGACTGTTTTCATCACACTTGCGAGGAAAAAATTAACTTTTTTTGATAATAATCAACCACACAGCGAAAACGTCAACAAACTTTTGCGGAAAATGGCGCCCAAACCAGCAATGCGCGCGCAGGTTGACATTTACTTTAGCGGCATAAGAACTCTTTGTTGGTATTACAAAAAAAACTGTATGTATTACTCGGCTATATTAAGAGCGCTTCGTATACATACGTCTATTTACCGGGTTATACCTATTATAGCATAAGTGCCGTAATGTAAAGTAAAAAGCAAGCGTGCGTAATAGCTTGGATTATGAACCTAAAACCGATGTTATAAGATCCACTTTACGAGCAAGTGTGATGAAAAATTACTTAAAATCAAAAAAAAAAACAAAGAAATGCTGGGCATGAAGAGATCTAGTAAAATAATTATCTCAGAGTGACGAACGCAGTGCAGTGCGGCGCAGGATTGTATTCGCAAGTTCACAATTCTGGCACTGCTACTGTTATCGACAGGCGTGATGCTTACCACCAGCACCCTTATCATGGACGTTCGCGATTCCGATTGCGATAGCATGCCATCCTGCTCGTACCAAACCACTCGCGCCATGCGCCCTCCTGCTCGCGCACGCTCGCAATCAGAATCACGAACGTCCATGATAAGGGCACAGGTGAACGTTTCGTCTGTCCCATCACTAAAAACATCTACAAAGAACAATAACAACTTTCGCCTTCAAACGTATTAATTATGTTATCACAACACAGGCTATTAATCCATACAATAAAACAACATCTAAAACGCCCAATTTTCTCGCAAAAAAGTCGGAATCCCATTACCAGCTCAATCAATCTCCAAGACGGAAATGACTGTTCGTAATTTAACGGGTAACGGCCCAACATCGGAATAAGCAATTAACGAAACAAATAAAACGAATAAATTCATCAACGGGCAGCGACTCTTCTCTGTGAATACAATTGGTGATCACTGGTTGGCAAGGCACTGAGATGGAAATGAGTGAATTTTAACAGCCTGGTTTACCTGAAACTTTTTAACTGACTCCAAAAAAGAGTAGGTTCTTAATTCAGTTGTAATTTTTATGTATGATACCTCAGTACTCCGCCATTTATATTCCTGACCCAAGGCACCCCCGGAGCATACCCCTGGGGGGGCACGGAGACTTGGATTCGGGCCCGTGGCACCCCAGGTCAATTAGTGCAGTATATAGTTTTGAATGTATATTATTACACTTGGTATTAAAACCATGTAACCTACCAAATTTTTGATTTAACTAGAGGTCCCCCGCGACTTCGTCCGCGTGCGGAAGAAATTCTGACCGCCCCCAAAATTCTCCACTTTAAATCATTCCGAGCAAACTTTACCGACTCCACCGAGTCTACCGACTCTATCGACTCGACCGACTCTACCGACTCGACCGACTCGACCAACTCGATCGACTTGACCGACTCTATCAATCCCCCCCCCCCAACTTCCCTTCCCTTCGTTTGAATGAACTACCCAAATATCAATTTTTATCACTATAACATCAAAACAAAGAACTTTCCATACAACATTCCACCCCCTCCCCCCTCCCCCCCTTAAATAGTCCCTGTCAAAAAAAATATAATACAGTATTTTTTATTTTAAATGAACTATCCAAATCCAAATTTTCGTGACTAAAAGTCCAAAAACAAAGGACTTTCATACAAACAATCCCCTCCCCCTCTTGGGGGTCGAATTTCGAAAAATCCTTTCGTAGTACAGACGAGACGAATACACCCTCCAAATTTCAAGTCTGTACGACCAGCGGTTTGGGCTGTGCGTCGTCTGTCAGTCAGTCAGTCAGGACAGAGCCTTTTATTATATTAGATTATTAACAAAAAAATATATATTTTATTTATACAGGTTGTTAATTTGAACACCGTTATTCTTCTAGGATATCATTGTACTCATCATTATGAACAACTTTTACTATGGGGCCAACCCTGAAATCACGAAAAAAATAACAGCTGTTCCATGCAAAGAGGTGCATCGATCTTGGACAAAATGTATGGAAACGCTGTTTTTTTCGTGATTTCAGGGTTGGCCCCATGGTAAAAGTTGTTCATAATGACGAGTACAATGATATCCTAGAAGGATAACGGTGTTCAAACTAACACCCGGTATACTTAATTAATTTTTGTTTTATTAATATTTTGATTTTTGTTGGAGTATCCAATTTAATTAAACTTGAGTATTCCCGTATACCCGTGGACCTATGGATATGTCCTAAAACTGCATCCAGAACCGCCGGAGGACGGGCAGCAGCGTCCTCTTAGTTAAGGGTGGTGAGCATTCTGCGATCCCCAAGCCGCCTGCCAAAAGTGGGGACTAAGGCAACGCCTACCTAATAAGGGCAGGCCTTCGTCTAGCAGTGGACGTCTTCCGGCTGTTGATGATGATGATTCCCGTATAACGGAATTAATTATTGTATTTCGGCGAGCATTCGAATTTAAAAATATTCTGCGTATTACAAAAAATATTATGCTGCAACTATTTTAGGAAAAATAGGTAAGTATTACTAGTAGGGCGCGGTCAGATTGACAGGCTTTAACTAGTGAAGTGTTAGTCATAAGTTGAAGCCTGGATTGTAAATTCAATTTAATAGGCTAGATGACTGTTTTTTTTATTGTCCTATTAAAATGTGGCCCATAAATATAGCTGATTAATGATTAATGAAAAGAAAAAAAACTGATCAAAAATAAACAACTTATAAGCATTTTAATACCATGCTAGACAGAGAGGCGAAACGGCAAATCGTGACGTCACTTCTCTGTACGCCATATAAATTATATTCTAACAAGTAAGGCGTGACGTCATTTTTTGTTTTGTGGGTAAGGGACAGAGGTGTCTAACAAAAACTTTAAACGCTCATATATCAGAACATTATTAACAGTTTTTTTTTTTAATAAACGTACTATATTTACTTAAATTCTTCTTCAAAGCTATTGGTTTCAACGATATAAACATCAGTCATCTACCCTATTCACGGCCCTTTATAAAGTTGATGTATCTGAACAAGAACCTCTTTTTGGTTTATTAAAACGATACGCGTAGTGCTGTACAGAATTCTATTATCTTAAATTCTGTAAAAAGACAAGACCTACATTATATTATGAAAACTGACGTGGTTTGACACATTTTTGTTTTATTTATAAGGGAATACTCACGTTTAATTAAATCGGATACTCCGACTATAGTTTCGATCACATCCGGTGACCTTTTTCAAAGAGTGAAAACAGAGCCCGACGCGCGTGCAGCTGTGTCCTGCTTAGCACAGGATTCCTGCTTTGCTTCAGTGCTAAGCAGGACGCAGCTGCACGCGCGTCGGGCTCTGTTTTCACTCTTTGAAAAAGGTCACCGGATGTGATCGAAACTATAGTCGGAGTATCCGATTTAATTAAACGTGAGTATTCCCGTATAAATAAAACAAAAAAAGACCTACATTAGCCGTCGATACCGCAGATACTAAATTAACTTAATAACCTAATTCGGAAAGGTACGAAAATATGCCTAAATCATTGAATGCGTGACACTGAGAGATAGCAAGAAATCTCATCTACATAAGTAACCAACTAACGATACTCCGAGAGTCTGTTTCAAAGTAAGAAAATCAAATCACTTTACTGTTTACTTTGTAAAGTGCTTAAATGTATTGCGACAAGGTTCTAAATTGCCCAGGTGTGTTTCGTGCTTTGGGACTGACGCGTTACAAATGAGAGGGGGCATCTGCGCTCGCATACTTTAAGTATTTGTTACGCTAGTGATTGAAAGTTATCGATAAATAGTATCGATTTGATCGTTGTACCTACTAAAAATAACTATAATAATTTTTGTAGCTTTTAATAACTACGTGTAGTCGTTTCGTAGCTTGCGTAAAGGGAAAACCCGCAGCTTCGTAGAAGACATAGGTTTTGTAGCATTGTTATTATTTAATGATAATATTAAAATCGTTTAACACGTAAAGCCAGCGTGGTTAATGGTTTTTAGGTATAGTCATAAAAAAGGATGGAAAAAACTGCTGCAGAATCTTTTGACGTTAGGTACTGAACTATTTTCAAAAGCAGTTATGGTCAACATTGTTTTATTATCAGCCTGACCCACTGCTGAGCACAGGCCTCTCTTCCCTCCTGGCTGATCTAGATTGTTGATTTCAGTGGCCCAGTGTTTGTCGTGCAAGCCCAGCTCCTCCACCTTCGTCTGTGTCGACCCTGAGTTCGTTTTGATTTGAGAACCTAATCTGTGGTGATCTTTTCGCAGCGTTCGTACCCCATTCCAGAAAGATGCCGTCTGGACTACCTTCTTTGAATAATTATAATTTATGTAATTATTAAGCTATTTTACGTTACGTACGATTTCTAATAAGTAGTAAAAAGGATAAAATTATCGATACTTATGTGGATTTTATTCACTTTTCCCATCCCTAGCTCGTTTCACCTGTCACACGTTTGGATCGTTTACATCCCTTGTTTCTACCCGCAAAAGGGATTAATCTTTCAAGATACCGATAATAAGTTGCTATGTTTGTTTTCGCCTTTTTCGGTTTTTCTTTCTTTTCGAATGTCGCATCTCTGATTTAGAGGTGGAGTAACATAAATCGTCCTTAGGTAGACTGTGGATAGACGTTTGGAAAGATTGTATGTGCGAAAAATGTTTGATGAACAGAACAGGTAATCCTTACGAACTTTTTTAGTTGACAGCGCATATCTTTATGCTCCAGATGTTCCGGAATCGATAACCACAAGTAGGACCTATACGTATCAACGCGTTCGTATCAATACAACAGTATTGATCCTTCTTTAATAAATGTCAGAATTGTTTGTTTAGCAATAATTTACTATGTATGTCTATGATGCTTAGACGTTTATTATTCAATCACGCAAAAACAAACAGAGAAATTACTGGGTATGAAGAGATTTAACATCTAATATCTCAGCGTGACGAGCGCATTACAGTGCGGCGCAGGATTGTGTTCGCAAATTCACAATTCTGGCACTGCTACTGTTAGGGGCAGGCGTGACTCTTATCACCAGGCGAAAGTCTTGCTCGTCTCGAAACATGACAGTATAAAAAAAACGGCGAAATGTATTTGGATGAAATGTTGTGTAAATAGAATACAATAGAAGTTACTTTATTTGTGACAATAAAACAACATAACACACGCTTAAACAAAAGGAATTCAAACATTAATTGTTTGAATTTCTTTTGTTTAAGACAACATTTTAAGCAATAAAAAAAAACTTAAACATAATTTATATTACACTTATCACAATTTTTCCACGTAACGGCCCAACTCTGTTTGATGCCGGCAGTAGCGAACCGGCGCTGGTCTTCCGCTGGGACAGGAGCCTACACAGGACTACCTTGGAATAACACAAACTACCTACTTACTTTTTATCACAGCTTGAAAATCGCTTTCCGTTCCGTGGCTACCATTCCGACTTCTGTGGCTCACCGTCCGTCCTTCCCTTCGGCCCAAGTAAAGGGGGCGATGAGTCATGCTCTAAACTCCAGCTGGGGATGCCCGAGCCAACCCAGCCCCTTGAAATTAGCAGCGAGGCTCTGGGCCGCTGGCATAGTAGCATAGCTCCATAATTCTGTAGTCTGTAAGTAATGGGGATCCACATCGCCATTTTTTCCGCTAGGTGGCGCATCGTCGAATCGGCCATAGTCAACTGTCAATATAAATTTTGTTGTTTATACAATTTAATGGATTTACTATTAGACTTGTATTACCAGGGATAATCTGCATTATACTGGTATATACAGCTATCTTTTGCCTTGCTACATAAAGCTCTGTTCAACATAAAACGTAAACAACTATCTAATCTACAAATCTCTATATCCCATTATGTAAGATGAGTAACTAATTTGACTTAAACTTATTTATATTTGATTATTACCTATATTCAACACAGAAGCAGCGAGGATTCATTTCTTACTGATAGATTCTTATGAACCTTTAGGTAAAGATTATCTTAAACATTATCTTGAGATATCTTTAAGCCTTTTCTATCAATCACTATATAACTATAATGTTAACGTGCAGCTTTGTGCAGCAGCTTTTTGTCATTATATTACTTACTTGCCTAATTTCCTTCTAACTTCAAAAAGGAAGAGCCTGGAGCTCACGACACAGGTCACCCTAGTGTGGGATCCAGTGAACACCGACATATCATCTATTGTTTTTCCATATAATATATCTGTTACTGCTAAGGTTTTTCTATGTAATGCTTAAGTTATTTATAAAATAAATTTATCTATATTCAGACCGTCAACAGCTGCATAGATTCTTAAAACAAGGCACAGTACGTAGTATTTTCCCATGGACTAGATTATCAACAACGCCCTCTACAAGAGCAGATAGATAATTCATATAAGCAACGATTAACAAGAAAACTTAATTTTGGCACATCCAGACCGCCGCTGGCGCCATCTGCACAAAGTTTTGCCTGTGGAACGCCATTTTTGATAGTCTTGTCTTTGCAATGCCAACGCTCATGCTCTATGACAGTTTCATTATCCTGCATGTAGCGACGGCTTAGCGGACTGTCCGTGTCCGTCTTTGTGTTGGATCCACGTAAAAACAAATCATGTAACGAGAAACATTATCCAAACATACTTAGCTTCACATTTTAACATACTGTGTGTATTCAGGAAACCCTTATATGTACAAAAAGTAAACAACATAACGTTACTTGTTCTGAACGGATTCGGGTAATGAAGCGGACGCGTACGTGGTTAAGGGGAGGACAGTTGAATTTTAAAGACCTGGTTAGGCGTTTTCTTAAAGAATGATTGAGGATTATGTTGGCGTTATTGGGAATTGATATGTGATATCTAAAACCTGCATCTGACCTTCATAACTGCAATAAACAAATTGAGTACTGAGGACATTAGACCGAGCGAGCGGGTTATGCCAACTGTCAAAATTTTCTTTTATTTTTCCGGATGTTGGTACTCGCGTTCAGGGGGCCTACCATATGGTGTACAAGTAATGTTATTTTAAGCTTACTTGCCGATTTCGTACCATAGACTCTAAAATATATTATTACTTTAACATTGATATCGCCTGAAAGTTTTGATGACGTCAGACAATTTCGTTGATTCAAATTAGATGAATTATATGATCTGTGGCTAAGAGTGACAAGTCAAGAGTGACAATTAGTTTTTGGCTTCGCACTTTGTGCATTCAGCCAGTGTCAAGTTTTATGCATTTTAATTTTTTTTACAGCATTAAGTCAAATATGTAATGACATAAATTATCACACTTAGTCCCAGTCAAGGAACTAAAGTACTAAGTAGTAAAGTTGTGGCGACTTTACTATGGGCTTTTACGGAGTATTGAAAACAACACGAAAGACATGTTTCACCCCATTATATCACTTGCCCACACTCGTGCTTGTAATTCAACACACACTGAATAAAACACCACCATTTTTAATCATTAATTCACGAAAAAACACAGAGTTGAGAAAATTATAAAATGCAGCGACATGATTATTTCGCGTTCCTTTACTAGGGCATGACTTGGACTCGACTTTGACTAATTTCGTGTGACTGACTGTGATTTCATGACATATTTGACTTCTTAATACTAATACATAAAATTTAACATTCATTAAAATAGGGTATTTGACTACTATTGGGAAATTGTTTTAAATAATGTCTTACTATATTTGCACACCACATCAATATTTCCTTGACATCTCTCGTATTTTCGGTACAAATCGATGTGAAAGTTTGAATGAGATAAAAACGCGCCATAACGCGATTTGGATCACGTGACATATCTGACGTCACACCAAAGTAAACAACAAGCGAAAGAAAGCGATTAAAAAAAGGGGTTTATGTAAGAAATATTTGTGGTAACTCACTTGAAAATAGCATTATTTCCCTGTAATCGTGATGAAAATGCATGTTATATCTCGTTGTTTACTTCGGTGTGACGTCACAAAAGTTGCCACCAATCCAATCACACGTGACCAATCTTCTAAATAAATAAATTTTATTTTCGTACTAACGTAACTTATTTTAGTCTAAAAATAAATAAATATGCTTCTTTACGCTGCATTTTATTAGGATTATATCAATTTGTAGCATATTTTCAATAGAGTCAAATAGCCTGTGCGATGCCAATAACAAATAAGAAAAAAAAACAAAGGGCGTGTTCCTTTGTACATCTTTAGTGTTAAGAGTTGTTGGTATGATTCGGAACGCCTAGACGTTTTATTTTATTTGAATTTTCTTAATGACTGCGTGTATCGGATCGCGATTCGACACCTTATAACCATTCTTTTCATTCACCATAATAATAATCATCATGTTTTTGTTGGCTATGGTACGCAAGTTAAAACAAAACGGACGACGCTTTAAGATTGTTTTAAGGCAAACTGAATGCAAATAAATTTTGTAAAGCACTATAAACAGTGTGGTGCTCTATCTTGGACTTGTCTGAACCCGTAGTACTTATACGTACTTATTTTGTCGCACTGTATTTTAATGAGTATTTTTCTTTTCTGTCTTCATGTAATGAAATAATGTCAAGTTTTATTCAATATCGTCAAATAATCAAAGTCAGAGTTAAGAAAAGTACGTCACGAGTCATGCCTAGTCAAGTGGTGGAGTAGAGGCTTTACTAGAAGCTTCTACGGAGTTTTGGTAACAAGATGAAAATTAATTTTTCACCTCGATACATCACTTGAGCACTCTCTAGCACGTTCATCATCGTCTAATAAGCTACAATTATTACAAAATGAGAGTTGCATTTACACAAATTTAAGAAAATACAATAGGTACAGCGGATATGCTTTTTCTCATGCTATTGAAATTCTATAGAAAAAACCAGTGCCTCTTCGCTAGGCATCGGGCGCCACTTTCGCAATATTTAAAGATAATGCTCATGCGCAGTAGTGGCGTTTGATTGTCGGAGGCCTAGAAGTTCTGATACTAGGGTTGGCAACTCAGCCTACACTATCTCACTATCTAGTCTACTAGATATTCTAGCGATATAACTTTATATTCGTCGGAGGCCTTCGAGTGGCCTTAAGTTCTAACACTAAGGTTACCAATACAGCCAATATTTTCATGCCACCTACATATTTTAGTGATTAAAACACATTTTTGTAGGAGGCCTTCAGGAAGCCTAATGATTCTGACACTAGGGTGGCCAATTCAGCCTGTATTATCTTGCTTATTATATATTCTAGAGAATGACATACGTATTTGTCGGAGGCCTTCAGGAGGCCTAATAGTTCTGACACTAGTGTTGATCATTCAACCTCTATTATCTTGTATACTACATATTTAACTGATATAACTATATATTCGTCGGAGGCCTTCAGAGTGGCCTAAAGTTTTAATACTAAGGTTACTTATACAGCCAATATTTTCATGCCTCCTACATATTTTGATGATAAATACACATTTTTGTTGGAGGTCTTTAGGAGGCCTAACGATTCTGACATAAGGGTTGCCAATTCAGCCTGTATTATCTTAGATCTAATGAGAGAAAACTAGACATACGTATTTATCGGAGGCCTTCAGGAAGCCTTATAGCTCTGACTCTAGGCTTGGCAATTCGGCCTATGCTTTGCTTATTTGTTCATATTGTATATATATTGGCTTATTTTTCTAGTGATTGGAACACATACTTGTCGGAGGCCTCCCGGCGGCCTAAAAACTGCAGTTGGATCGACCGCTTAGTCTCGTTGAACTTAGCTTCTGATTTAAATAATGTAAGAGGCTTTTGGGAGGCATAAAGCTATTTTAATTTCAATGCAATAGTAAAAAAGTTGGTCTTGACTAACTTTTTCATTATCGCTAGAATGGAGCCCAATTGAATCAATAATAATATTGTTTACGTTGTTAAAATCGGCTATGGTACGGTTTAAATTTATAACTTTTATATTACGGAAAAACGGAACGAAGTCTAACGAACTAAGATCGAGTGTGCGAGTGAGAACTCTATATTACCGTAGAGCATTGTCTCGTGCTTTCCTAACAAGGCGGCAATGTTTTTACGGCTATGGTACGGTCCAAAGTAAGAATGTTTTGCGCTCGGATTGCGATGTTCACGCAGCAATATTGTTTTGTGTAACGGCTATGGTAGGGCCGTCGTATTTTTAAACTAACCTAGAAGAAAAAAAAATAAGAAAAGATTTGTTGTGGCAATTTTTAGTTGGACGAGTCATCATCATCATCAGCCCGGAGACGTCCAGTGCTGAACAGAAGCCTCCCCCTTAGACCGCCACACACGACAACCAGCCATTTGAATCCACCGGTTGCCCGCGACTTTTACAATGTCGTCCGTCCACCTAGTGGGAGGCCGCGCCTACACTGCGTCTTCCGGTTCGCGGTCGCCACTCAAAAACCTTTCTTCCCCATCGGTTATCAGGATTGGATGAGTATTCCCTCCAAACAGAAAATTTTAATAATAATTTGAAGTGCCATGTAAGTATAGAGTCATTATTTTGGAACCTGCTGATCACTTGATGACGATGATGATGCATTTTACAAGATTTAAAAAAGAAATTCCAACAGTTATGTTCATTTTTGTTTTATTTATACGGGAATACTCACGTTTAATTAAATCGGATACTACGACTTTAGTATCGATCACATTCGGTGACCTATTTCAAAGAGTGAAAACAGAGCCCGACGCGCGTGCAGCTGCGTCCTGCTTAGCACTGCGGGCCGCTGCGCGTTGCGTGCGCGATGACAGCGGTTGCTCTGCGGGCGCGGGGGTGGGGGCAGGTAGAGTGTAGTGCTGCGCCGGCGCTTTCTGGAGCAAAAATGTGTCAAAACCACGTCAGTTTTCATAATAAAGTTATGTTCATCTTTTCAAATAGCGTTTTTAAACTTTGAAATTCAAAATTATTTATTAGTTATAAGCTTACATACTATTAAGAGTTAACATTGAGCCCCAAACTTGGCACCGCCTGTATCTTGGGGTCCTACAAACAATAAACTTCTTTTTATTTTCACTTTCCCTTTATCAAAAGGTTACCGTAAACTCTACAAACCTTGCAATTACTTTAACCTTCATAAAACAGGATAATGGCCTAACCTTCAACGTCACGTACTAGCGATCTGTGTCGATTTATGACAACTTGATAAAAAGTGGCAATTCAACAACTGGTGGACACCACATGATGGGAGTGCGAGGATCTGTGATTTTTCACTGATGTTGTTTTGATTCTGTAATCTTTCTGACTGTCTTTAACTTTTTACCCTAAAGTATATAATTGCATATTTTGGAATTTTTAAAATTGATTGATTTGATATATATTACAATATTTTTTTTGTAACTAATGGAAAATATTTTTTTCCTGTCATAACTTAGATTATACCGTTATTATATGTTGCCCGCGACTTCGTCCGCGTACGGAAGAAATTCGGGCCGCTCCCTAAATTCACCACTTTAAATCATCCCGAGATTTTTTTTAGCTCCCCCCAACTCTACCGACTCTAGCGACTCTACCGACTCTACCAACTCCCGCAACCCCGCAAACCCCTCCCCCAATCCTCCTCACCCCCCGCAAAATAACCACAAAGGCAATTCGCCACACTTTTTTTAATTCGATACATTGAAAGTGAACTTACCACAGTCATAAAAATGTATGTCTAAATTCGTCAATAAACACTATTCACAATCAATAATAGGCGTGTGGCCTAATGTTTATTTTATGACAAATAACAGGCTTAGTGATGAATATAACTAAATACATTAAACATACTGAAAAAATAAATTGTATTGGCTGATAAATCTTTGAGATATGAGCGTTTAAAGTTTTAGGCGGGGATAGAGAGGGGATGTTCTATCCCTTTCTCGCAAAGCACGTGTTAGTATGGCATTTGTATGCCGCGCCTGAGGGTTGACGTCATAGCTCAGTATAGCGCGCTCACTGTCTAGCTTGAAATTTAAATACTTAGAACTTATTTATTTTTGAATTATTTTAAATTTTGTTTTCGTTGATAGGCTCTATTGATGATCAGCTTTTTTATGAGGTAATAAAAAATTAGTAGTCATCATGCCTATTGTCATTAAATTCTTGTAGTTTGCGATACCGTTATTGGCAACCATTTTTAATACCAACTGTAGTTTCAGACACACATAGCTAATGAGACTAATCATCTGATATTTTGAACTAAAAAAAAAGTAAGTAAGTTCGTATAGGCTGAGTGGCTAGCCCTAGTAGTAGTGGATAGTAGTAGTGGAGTTGTCAGAGTTAATGTGCCGCCCTAGCGCCCACGAGTAGCGCTCGTGGCGTAGCTTGTCTAGGTGATTCTGAACGATCACCAAGCAACGGACGGT
Organism: Erannis defoliaria; assembly: GCA_905404285.2. Taxonomy (NCBI): domain Eukaryota; kingdom Metazoa; phylum Arthropoda; class Insecta; order Lepidoptera; family Geometridae; genus Erannis; species Erannis defoliaria. Next base: position 1,559,627 of record FR990090.1, on the reverse strand, counting down.
CCGGTCAGTCTTCGGATGGGTGACCGTGAGTGGCATTTATTTCTGAGTGCTACCGTGGGTCGGATGACACGTTAAATTGTTGGTCCCGGTTGTTTGTTCTAGTTTCTATAACAGCAACCGTCAGCCATGTCAGAGGCCCTCGGGCGGCACATTAACTCTGACACTAGGGCTGGCCACTCAGCTTATACAAACTTACTTACTTACTTATGTGCCGCCCGAAGGCCTCTGACATGGCTGACGGTTGTTGTTTTAGAAACTAGAACAAACAACCGGGACCAACAATTTAACGTGTCATCCGACGCACGGTAGCGCTCAGAAATAAATGCCAATCACGGTCACCCATCCGAAGACTGACCGGACCGTCCGTTGCTTAACATCGGTGATCGTTTAGAATCACCGAGACAAGCTACGCCACGAGCGTTACTACTTAGAACTAATGATGTCCAAATAGATTGATGTTTTGGATTTTGTTTATAATTATGTTCTCAAAGGCCTGAGTCTAGCAGTAAATGGCCCCTTCGGACCTTAAGCAGGCTTATTACATTATTATCATCACGATAGCGTCTCTATAATAAACTTGTTACTATAAAATAAAAGCTATGCGGCGTCTAGAACAGAAGTATTCATTGGCAAAATGTGACGTAATTAGGCCCTTGCGTCAGTCGTTATCTTACTGATAATGTGATGATTTATTTTAATTCCCAAAAGGCTATCAAAAGGTTTAAAAGGTGATTTTCATTCCCGTTTTAAATACAAACTGCGCATTACGGTTTCACCAGTGATTTCTTTTCAACCGACTTCTGAAAAAGAGGTTATCAATTCGGCTGTATATATTTTTTGTAGGTTTGTTACGTGATTAATTCGCCAATTATGAATTAATTTTGATGATTATGTTTTTGTTTGGTAGGTCATACTTCAGAGGTGTAAAAAAACATACTCTTAGTAAAAATGTTATGGATTCGCCTTAAGTAAGTTTGATAATTGCTTAGCTGATTTTGTAATTTCGCAAGCGTCGTGTTCACCCTTACGAATAATGATGGATGAGTGTTAATTATTCTGCTCATTTTGGTCCCTTAAGGTATTTTAACGTAATGCAAATAAGTACATAATTATACGACTTGACTTAAACGTGGTCTTACCAATAGGACCACCGGAAAAAAACAATAATTACTTATTGTAATGCTCGATGTTGATTTATACGGATTTATGTGGGCAGCCCCGGATCTACGTTTTTTACGAACCTGCAGCGCGAGTACCGTTATATGTCGCTATATTTGACGTGTCGATGTAGCAGATTTACATAAACTAATTTGAGAATATATACCGGATTTTATCGAGTTATACCGATTTATTCCCCAAGCCGCCTGCCAAGCGTGGGGATTATGGTAACCCCTCCCTATTTATTAACGGGGGAGGCCTTCGTCCAGTAGTGGACGTCTTATGGCTGTCAATGATACCGATTTATGTCAAATATACGATTTAAATGTCAAATATAACGAACGTCAAGAACGGTGCTCGCGCTGTGGCGCACCACTATCAAGTTCCTGCCTCGGTACGATAAAATTGGCGCCCCAACGCAATTTTTTTTCTTCTTTTTTCTTTTCCAAAAGTAGTTTTTTCTTCAAAAATCTATTTGAGTTTTTTTTTCTGGTAATTACGTAGAATCGGGACTATTCTATTAAATTAATGTAGCTTGATCGATTCGGCAGCTCACGGAATTTCACGACGTAACTTTATTATATCGTCTGACAAATCACAGTTAAGTCTAACACAAAGATCACTGGTTTCAGCGCGTAAAACTACTATGAATTACAAGAGCTGTACGTGTAAATAGTAAAACTATATTTAAACTATAAAACGGAACTGCATTTAGCGTGGATTATCACAAAACCAATAACATGACATCATCCATATTTTTCCATTCTGTCATCCTAAGGTTACGACAAAATGAATAAAATACTAGAGATGTGGTAAAATCGATTAACATAAAATCTATCTTATTATGAAAACTGACGTGGTTTTGACACATTTTGTTTTATTTGCTTGTGTGCAAAGCAAGACGCAGCCGCACGCACGTCAGGCTCTGTTTTCACTCTTTGAAAAAGGTCACCGGATGTGATCGAAACTATAGTCGGAGTATCCGATTTAATTAAGCGCGAGTCCCTATAAATAAAACTAAATATAATGTATCGTTTTGTTTTGCAAATGCACAAATTCTGTGAATGCCATATTTAAAAAAAAGCTTTCCGCCGTGATGTTAGGTGTACCTACAGCTTGGCAAACAAGTCTTGAAATGGACCTAGTATTTAGTGTAGTAGAACTATGTGTCAAAATATGTGAGAGGAAATTTAAACCAATCTGTAATTGTTATTTGATAAAACTCCCAAATATACGACTTTTTTACAGGTGGTATACTATTTTCTTATTCCGCTATCTTGTTGGTTTGAGTGATTTGGTTTAGTACCTAAAAACTTGAAAATCGTTAATATTGTACTTGATCCTGGCAGAATGCACAAAGTGCGATGCCAAAATGAAACAAAACAAAATATATTCTCGATTTGAACCGAATTACCCTAGCACTATTAGAGGCTTTTGACATACTTTATTCCGATCAAGTTACATTTAATAGACTAAAACTTTTTTAAATTTGTTTAACTGCGTGGTGTAAAAAACATTGTTTTCAAAAGAAGATTTGGAAAATCCAAAAGTGCACGCCTAATAGCGTTCATTAATTTTTTGAGAAAAAGATAATTAGGTTGATCTCAGTTGAAATATTTGTGTGATATTAGAAACAGTGAAAAGCGACCTCTAAACACCATCTCTAGTGTAGCACAGGTGAACAGAAATTCTTACAACAAAGGAGATTAGACCTAGATGGAAGTTTAAAATTACGTATTTTTCAAGATTTTTTCGGGCAAAGTTGGATAAGTATCAATCTTGTCAGCAAAGTTTGTCGGAACATAAAACCTTATTATTTTTAGGATTTTAGACATAAATCTTAGGCTTTGTAATATAAAACTTAAAATGTTCTCTACTGGACAGTACGTAATTGAAAAAGAAACTTTTGTAGTAATAGGTAAATTAATTTTGCACACCTGCCCGCGCCTCGACTAATTAGTATTTCCCCGCGCGGGAACGTGATAAAGCTAGAATATGAATACGTCTGTCTTGTTTCCGCGGGGAAAAAGAGTGGATATACCTCAGATCAAAATATACTATATATATACAGTCTTTATGAAAACCAAACCTCATATAAACGTAGAACCCAAGGTGTAATTTTTTTTGCCATTTCAAACCATTCGTGATAGAACAAAAAAATATCGACTATATTAGAGAACGTATCAATATCTACAAAAAACTTCTAAAACTACATTTTTGCGTCTTAAAAGTTGATAGAAATGCTGACCAAAATCAGCTCATGTTATCCATAACTTTATATCTTTGATTATATATAGAGAGGGAGAGAGCTAGATCCTCCAAGCTTTATATTGATCCTTATCCATATAAATAATTTCGTATTCAAGACTGTTTCAATAACTGTATATTAGTTTTTGAATTATTCTAATCGGACATTCCATTCAAAAGATATTACGAATTTAAAAATTTCAGTCTAAACATAATACGTAGGACGTTCATTATTAGTGCGAATGAGGTAGAAACTCTTTGGAACCGAAAAAAGTAAATACTTGCTGGTAAATCTGGAATATTGATTGATTTGTCAAATATAACATAATATTTATTTATATAAATAAAATACAAAGCACCTGGCCCCCACGGCCCAAGTGTCTCTACCCCAAACGGCACAAACATGTAACCTGTAATTAATAAAAAAAAAAAACAAAAAAAAAAAAACATACATACAAACCCCTTGGGGTTCGACTTTCGAAAAATCCTTTCTTAGTGCACCCCTCCGCATGGAGACGAATACACCCTCCAAATTTCAAGTATGTACGACCAGCGGTTTGGGCTGTGCGTTGTCTGCCAGTCAGTCAGTCAGTCAGTCAGTCAGTCAGTCAGGACAGAGCCTTTTATTATATTAGATTTGTCGGGGAGACGTAAAGAATCCACACGTGACCAAAATGCTATCCTTTATGGGCCAGAAAATTTGCCTCGCAATCCAGCGGGGCAACGTGGCCAGCATTTTGGGCACATTACCCGAAATTAGAGACCGTTTAAACTATCTATAGGTTTGCTACCTATAGATACTTTAAACGGTCTCTTATATCGATTGATTAATGTTTTAATAATAGTTTAATTTATACAGCTTAAGTTGCGATATATGAAATTTTATACATGTTCTTTCACAGAACCGAAAACCTATAAATAAAATAGAATGTGTATGTAGGTGTTCAGATAACATTTTATATAGTTTTATGCAACGATCTTATATGTTGTTTTATGTTAGAAAAACTTGCAGAGAATGAGTGCGATTGCGTCTTGCGTGAAGAGACGAGCAAGACGTTCGCCTAAGTGCTAAGTGTCACGCTTGCCACTAACAGTAGCAGTGCCAGAATTTTGAACTTGCGAACACATTCCTGCGCTGCACTGCACTGAACTCGTCATCCTGAGATATTAGATGTTAAATATCTTCATACCCAGTAATTTCTCTGGTAGCATTGCCCTTCAAAACGAAACACAGTAAAGCCTGCTCATTACTGCTTGGCGGCTGAATAACTGGAAAAGGTGTGGTACTTCCCCAGGTGGACTACGCAGTAGAGTTCTACCACTACAAGCAAATGGCAGGTTGTCGTACAGTGTGGCGGCATAAGGGGAAGGCCTTCGTTCAGCAGTGGACGTCTCCGGGCTGATGATGATGATGACGATGAAAGTCTTCTATCAATTCATCTCGAGTATATAACTTTCAACAACAAAATACTGCCGAAAAGTTAATCCAGCTTAATATTTCCCGACAGCCGCTTTTTAAAACAAATGTTTAAATCTAAGCCAGTTGGTTGCGTTGCCGCGAAATATTTTTCACAGCTAAAAACCGTAGCTTGCTAAAAGTTTTAATTGCTACTCAAATTAATGCCCAGCCGTGAAACGCGGATGAAAACGGACGGGACATTATCACAAGTCTAGATGTTTTTTTTTTTTTTTTTATCTTACCTTGACCTTGTTATTTTAATAAGCCCTAGTAAACCTAGTAACTACCATAAACCTAGTAACTACCATACCATGTATCAGATGTGTGAAATAACGTACATCATGTTGGTGTTCTTAATAAAAAAAAATTTTTTTTTTTTTTTTAGTTTAATTAAATTTTTTATTTAAATAAATAAATGCCTCAAAACTGGCACCTTAAACAGAGTAAAATACAAGTTGTGTATGGAAATAACTATGAAAGTAGAATAACGTCATGTTTAAAATAACTGGTTATGATACAGCAAAGAGCATTTTTTTTGTAGCTGACTGTCAATCTTTAGCTACAAAAGAGGATGAAGAAGGGTCATGTGTAAAAGTAATGTATGACATGACTTGGACTTGACCGTCATTGATTTTGGTTGACCATATTTTTTATGATTTATCTCATCTCCATATCATGTAACTTTTCGGGATCGCGATTCGGATACGAGTTGTCAAAAATAGACACTTGTCACTGTCACTGCCAAAACTCATTTGACCCTGCAGGGCAGGATGAAACGCCAAAAGACCGACAGATTTGCTTAACTTAATTAAGTAAATCAATGCATTCGTTCGATAACGATAGCGAGAGAAATCCCTCCGTGATACTGTGAAGCTGTGACAGTGACAAGTGACATTTATGACAAATCGCGATCCGAATCGCGATCCCGAACAGTTACATGATTATCCTGCCGGTATTCTAATCAGAAACTTGAAATTTACTACAATTCGACTTTTGACACTGGCATGAACAAAGTGCGATATCAAAAATTGAAGAACGAATAGAGATACTTTATTGCCAACATAATTTTCTATGGCTTTTTGCGGGGGGCGAGATAAACGTAATAGACGAGATAGATTGATAGAGAGATGATTTCTTTCTTAGAGTATTATCACGTAGAGCGATAGTTTTATTCAAAATTCCGTTCGTTAGTGAAGCCAAAAAACTATCAATGTTTGTGTAATTATTTTCTTTAACACTCACACAACACCTCGGAGGAACTACACATCACAAAACACAAATTTTAAAAATTATAAAATTTTAGACTTATCGCCATAAGTTGGGAAGTTGAACACCAGTCATCATCAGCCCGGAGACGTCCACTGCTGAACAAAGGCCTCCCCCTTAGACCGCCACACTATACGACAGTCTGCCATTTGCATCCACTGGTTGCCCGCAACTTTTACAATGTCGTCGGTCCACCTAGTCTAGTGGGAGGCCGTGCCTACGCTGCGTCTTCCGGTTCTTCGCTCTCAAGAACCTTTCTTCCCCATCGGTTATCAGTTCGTCGAGCGATGTAGCCTGCCCATTACCACTTCAACTTGCAAACCCTGCGAGCTATGTCAGTGACTCTGGTTCTTTGGTGAATATCCACGTTCCGGATTTTATCGCGCAAAGTAACTCCGAGTAGCTCTCTCTATTGCCCGTTGTGTGACTCTAAGTTTCTCCAAAAGGCCAGCAGTTAAAGACCACGTTTCAGTTCCATATGTCATCACTGGCAACACACACTGGTTGAACACCAGTCAATAAAGTATTTTGTCATCGTGAGAAAAACAGGCCGAGTACCGTATTTGGCCCTTTAAGGCCCACTTAAACTGGCTACAGTTACCTTAGGCCGACTCGGCCTCTTATTTCTATGGATAATTTGATCCGCTATCAGAATCACAGAATAGATAATAGTACTACGTACAGAAAGTTAACTCCGCAATGGAATTGAAATAAATAAGGACTCTATCTAATAGGCAATAAAGTAGCAATTCAACTCGCACAGCGCTGGATACCGCTCGCTATATTCACCTAGATATACCGCTCTCTTTCTATCACGTATGCTTAGTTACGTGCGACGAGGCTAGCGTGCGGGCGGCGACTGACTTCTGCCTTCCATTGTCCACCCGGACGGAGCGCCGGCCGAACATACCTAAACCCCCTGACACCTGGCGGAGTGACACCTGTCAGAATCCTTGAAAAATATCATAATTATACTGGCTGAATTTACAAAGTGTGATACCAAAAAATATAAGAAAAATTGGAAAACAACATAAATACGTCAATAAAGTTTTTGTCTAAAGTAGCAACGCTTTGACAACTTTTTTACCTTTACTTTTTTTTTTTTTTCTAAACAGTGTTTTATTTTATCTTTCTTGTATGCCTACTTAAAATTCAATATCAAGTTAAGTATCTGAAAACACTAAAACAGATTCAGTTTGCCAGCTCATCCAAGGAATATTGCCACCGACAGCTGCAGAGAGAATGGTCTTAGACGAGACATAATGTAGTGTCAATGCACTCTGAAACTTTCACTAGACTCAATGATCTTCAAATCGAGGATATGTCCTTCCGAACATAGTAACAGACTGATTCAAACTTAATAATAATAAGATATTTATTTCAAGTAACATTAAAACTCATAGCATGTGTCACAAAATCAATTAAAATTAAAACAGTCACTTTACATTCTTATTATCAATACTTAATTACAATTGTCAAATTAATAAATAAATAAATAAATTTAAAATAACAACCTTACCTACAACTTAATTTTATGAGTTCAAACAGCCCTATTGATCTTCCCGCGTGCGACGTGCAGTTTCAGATCCACAGAGTAATAGAAGCAGAGACGCGATCAAAGGATTTTTCTATAGAAGGACGCGTGATCGTGCGGAGAGGTGTAGGGCTCGCGGGAGGGGCGCTAGAGTCCGCACATGGAGCTACCATCTAGCGGAATTCAGAATAAGTTTTTGAGAAGTGCTTTATCGAAAAAAGTGGAGAACTCTTATAAACACCAGGTTTCTTACTCTCTCGTCAGATGTCGCTTTCGTAAATTCTAAAGACAAAGGTTTTAACTAGAACCACTAGTTTAAAAGCCGGAATAAACCAAAAACACATTATATAAAAATAATAAATTTAAGCAAGAATAGTTCATGTAATTTAAAAAGTGCTCTGAAACGTATTTTTTTATGGTTAACGTTAAATAAAGTGGCGCCATCTCTAGAACTAGTTAAAAACACCAAGAAACATTACATATTTTCTAAAACGAACCTTAGAAAATACAAATAAAATTACTTACGAATGAAATGAGACGCCATTCATGTCATCAGAATGTTTGCCGCGATAGTTTTTACATGAAGAAACACAGCAACTCATTTTATATTCACTTTTACTAAGTAAAAACACTAAAAGTCGTACGTGTGTTTTGTAAGCCCGAATGACTGTTAAGCGAGGCGAACGCTAGCAGACTGACCAAATAAGTGTGACGTCACGCAATCCGTCTACAAAATCCACAGGTACGGCCGCAAGTTCCTCATCACAACTCCCTATCCTCCATGTTCAGATCAGACAAAATTGATTGATGTAGGGACAGTGTAGCCTCTCCGCGAGCGCGGCCAGCATGCTGTGAAGCTTGTGTTAATGGCCGCTGTGAAGTGCGTTGCAAGTGAGACTTTAGTACGCACACCGCACTCTTAATTTTTGCTACTGTGCAGCGTCTCGCGCCTAAGTTCCCAGCCGTCATTAAGTTTGAATCGGCCTGTACTACGACTAAGTTTACATTGGAGAGGATTAAATAATTATATGATTAATTTGTGCTATAACAGTAGTGTATGTAGTGTCGGCACGGGTGTAGCACCTATTCTTAGGCATTCTTAGTTTTTAAACAATGATAATGAAAAAAATATTAGTAAAATTTGTATTAAGTTTACAGTCCAAGTAAACAATTATCTTATTTTTCCCTCCCAAAATTCACCACTTTAAATCATCCCGAACAATTGTTTACGCCCTAAACTCTACTGACTCTACCGACTCTACCAACTCTACCAACTCTACCGACTCTACCGACTACACTGACTCTACTGACTCTACCGACTCTACCGACTCTACCGACTCTGCCGGCTCTACCGAAACTACCAACTCTACCAACTCTACCGACTCTACCGGCTCTACCGACTACACTGACTCTACTGACTCTAACGACTCTACCGACTCTACCGGCTCTACCGAAACTACCAACTCTACCAACTCTACCGACTCTACCGGCTCTACCGACACGACCGACTCTACCAACTCTACCGACTGTACCAACTCACCTCGCCCCCCAACTTCCCTTCTTTTGAATGTCCAAATCCAAATATTCGTAACTAAAAGTGCAAAAACAAAGGACTTTCATACAAACCCCTTATTGGGGTTCGAATTTCGAAAAATCCTTTCTTAGTGCACCCCTCCGCATGGAGACGAATACACCCTCCATATTTCAAGTATGTACGACCAGCGGTTTGGGCTGTGCGTTGTCTGTCAGTCAGTCAGTCAGTCAGTCAGTCAGTCAGTCAGTCAGTCACTCAGTCAGTCAGGACAGAGCCTTTTATTATATTAGATTTGTCGGGGAGACGTAAAGAATCCACACGTGACCAAAATGCTGGCCTTTATGGGCCAGAAAATTAGCCTCGCAATCCAGCGGGGCAACGTGGCCAGCATTTTGGGCACATTACCCGAAATTAGAGACCGTTTAAACTATCTATAGGTAGCAAACCTATAGATAGTTAAAACGGTCTCTTATATAGATTAATATTTTTTTTTAATATTAGGGTAGTTTATAATGTAGTTTATTTAATTAGAGATGAGTTTGTTAAATTAAATAAAATCAAAGAATCAAAGCTTTCATACGACATCAAATTAACCGACCTCTTTAGTCTTGAAGGGGACCTGCGTATGTCCTTAAACTGCAACCAAACACCGGTGGACGGGCAGCAGCGTCCTCTTGGTTAACGGTGGTGACCATTCTGCGATCCCCAAGCCGCCTGCCAAGCGTGGGGATTATGGCAACACCCCTCTATAAAGGGGGAGGCCTTCGTCCAGCAGTGGACGTTTTATGGCTGACGAAAAGTCTTGGAGGATCTTGCTCTCGTATATATAATCAAAGTCTTTAGTCCTTAAAATTAGACAAAATGCTCTTAAGTAACCTAGTTTGTTATGAAAAATCTAAACCTGAATTGTTTCCGATTACATACCCGTGGGTCGCCGCTAAAGATTTTAGTCTCTCTATACAGATGACATTATATTTATAGCCGCGAAAGCTTAGCCCGGTTTTTTAGATTAGGGATATAATTTAGGACGCTAACTGCTGAATACATTTCTCAAAGCCGTGGCTGAAGCGCACTGGGGTATTATGTATTCTGTGACTGGAGCAAGTACAATGATACAAAGCCATGTCAGACACCTTTAGGCGGCACTTTAACCCTGACACTAAGGGTTACCACTCAGCCCATACGAACTTATGTATTCTGTGACTGGAGCAAGTACAATGATACAAAGCCATGTCAGACACCTTTAGGCGGCACTTTAACCCTGACACTAAGGGTTGCCACTCAGCCTATACGAACTCATGTATTCTGTGACTGGGGCAAGTACAATGATACAAAGCCATGTCAGACACCTTTAGGCGGCACTTTAACCCTGACACTAAGGGTTGCCACTCAGCCTATACGAACTCATGTATTCTGTGACTGGGGCAAGTACAATGATACAAAGCCATGTCAGACACCTTTGGGCGGCACTTTAACCCTGACACTAAGGGTTGCCCCTCAGCCTATACGAACTTATGTATTCTGTGACTGGGGCAAGTACAATCGTCGGTCTACCTAGTTACTTACATCGATGAAAGTCTTGCAACCTTAAATAACAATAAATTGTCGAAGGTTGTTACATATATATGTATTGCTACTAGTGGAGGCATGTGACCTTCAACCTTCGATCTCTAAATACAGAGCCTAATAGATTATTATGGTGATTAAATCAGACGAGTTAAGTTGAATAAAGTACTTTTATTCCAAACGCTAAAATAGTACACCTCGGGCCACGGTATGGAGACGACTGGCGCGGGAGGGACGCTTGTCCAGTCGTCTTACATCATATAAGTATAATATTATGCCGGTACAAAATAAAAATAAAATATGATCAATTGAATATATTATAAGTGTTTCATCACTTTGGGTTGTCAAAAAATGGAAAAATTATGACCTCTGGCAGGACTCGAACCTGCATACGAGCAATCTCTGGGTTTCCATCCCAACTGGTTTGCCAACTAAGCTACAGAAATCTCTGCCTTAGTTGTCAAAGTTCTCAATGTTCTCAATTGTAGCAGCGCCATCTGTAAATTTTTGAAACATTTTTTTTATTTTTATTATTGGCATCGCACGTATTGCATTCTGCCAGTGTCAAGTTTTTATATTAAAATCAAGTCAAATATGTCATGAAATCACAGTTAGTCACACGAAATTAGTCATAGTCAAGTCCAAGTCATGCCCTAGTAAAGTTGTGGTGACTTTACTATGAGCTTCTATGTAGTTTTGAAAACAACACGAAAAGACATGTTTCACCACATTATATCACTTGCCCACACTCGTGCATGTAATTCGACACTCAATGAATAAAACTCCACCATTTTTAATCATTAATTCGCGAAAAAACACAAGTTTAAGAAAATAATAGAATGCAACGACATGATTTTTCCGTGTTCCCGCCAAAACTCCATTTATTATTTTGTAACCCTTTAGTTGCTCGCACCTCCTGTCGTCGTCAGCCATAAAACTTCCACTGCTGGACGAAGCCCTCCTATTAGAGCTCGCACGTCCTGAATTGCACTTTATTGTGTCTTGACATGAGTCGCTACTTATTTAAATGATTTTCCGGAGTGAATCTTTTGTATTTGTACTATTGTGTATTCTGTGGTTTAGTTATAAAATAATTATGCCATTTACTGAATTACCCAAGATGTCTCTATCTGTTTATACTTTGACATGCTCTCATGACAACTTAATATATATATATATATATATTTTTTTTATTTTTTTTTATAATTTTATTTGAAATATATATATTTTTTTTTAATAATATACGTTTAAAATTGTTTAGTGGCACATTATATGACTGTAATATTTATAAGTTCTTATTAATATAATGTAAATCCGTTATTGGCCATAAGCTACTTTATAAGATACTGTTTATATATTATAATTAAGGGCTGTGGATTTTGTTTGACAAATAAAAAAAACTATAAAAAAAAAATGGTAAGCACTTTAATTAAGTATATATTTGCTCTTAACAATAATTCAAATTTCAAACATGAGCCTAGTTCAAAATTTAGCCAACTTCGGAACTTTAAGCCTACAGGGTACCGGCAAATAACGAATAGATTACTTCCCGGTTCTGGATCTTCGATAGAACATTGATAAATCTGCCTTATGGGGGACTAGGGTGAGCGCTTCTCCATACAAACGTATTCCCCTATTTTCTTCCTGGATAATGCATCTAGAGCAGTAATTTTTATATAAAATGTAGGTCTACTATAGACGTGTCTGTGTGTTCTTTTTCAGAAACTAATTGCTAATAGTAGATTATGCATGTTTATGTAGATTATGATTAGTATTTTTTATTTTATTTATTGGTCATTTAAATTTATAAGTATAGATATTTTTAGTTATTAGTTAATTGAAATGTAATTACTGTATTTGCTCTTAACTTTAATTTATTTTGTGCGCCTACATCCCCATCTCTTTAACCGCGGGGATGACTGGTAGAAAATGCTTTTGTTTTTGTGTTTGAAATGTCCTCCTTTTGTACATTAATGTATTTATGTGTGCAATAAAGAATTAAATAAATAAATCATAATTATATCCTATTACCCAGTATATACAAAATACAAGTGTTAGGCTTTAGGTTTCTAGATAATTCTTGTAAGTCGGTCGCTTTCTAGGTCAGTCTAATTTAGCATAATTTGTAGAAATAAATGTACAGCGTAACAAGATTTTTTTCCAAGAAGTAAGGCTCAAGCCTGGTAATTTATGAATAAGCGAGAATTTAAGAGAACTCAGTTCTAGAGAGAAGGAATACAACATTTGTGGTCTTAAGGTTTCTAGATGCTATTAAAAAATGTTTGCAATTCATATAAAAATAAAACTTTAATCACTGTGAAAATGAGTGTGTAAACTTTAAAACTCATACAGATTTCATAACTGTATCTTATGGGAAAAACATATTTCACTAGATCCATCATAATATAAAATAACATAAAGTAGATCTATCGGGAACAAAAAAATCTCATTAGATACATTTTGTGCATTATCTTCGAAAACGGATCTAATGAGAAAATAAAATTTCACTAGATCCATCGTGGATCTGGCCCCTGTATCTACTGAGATTGATCCGTAGTTTTGGCTCCAACACGGAAAAATCATGTCGTTGCATTCTATTATTTTCTTAAACTTGTGTTATTCCGCGAATCAATGATTAAAAATGGTAGTGTTTTATTCATTGAGTGTTGTGTTGTGTGCGCGAGTGTGGGCAAGTGATAGAATGTAGTGAAACATGTCTTTTCGTGTTGTTTTCAAAACTCCGTAGAAACTCATAGTAAACTCGCCACAACTTTACTAGGGCATGACTTGGATTCGACTATGACTAATTTCGTGTGACTAACTGTGATTTCATGACATATTTGACTTGATTATACTATAAAAACTAGAAAATTCATAAACCTGGCACTGGCAGAATGCACAACGTGCGATGCCAAATACTAACAGAAGAAAAAAAACTCAAAATAAAAATGTCACTTTTCTCTTTTCGCTTTGTGTCTGTCACTGTCGTCTTGTCTCTTCTCGTTCACTTTTGTTGCGCGAATGAAAAACACAGAAACAGCGCCAATTTCAGAGATGGTTTTCCTTTTTAAGTATATAGGAGATAATAATTTTTCAGAGGGATTTACAGGTTGGAAAATAGTGATTTTGTTTGTCGAGTTAAAATAATATAAGATTTACAATTTCACCATTTAGCAAAAATATGAAGTTTACCACGAATCACTGGAAAATTTGAATTACTTACCAGCCGAGCTATAGAACGAGAGTTGACTCCTCCGAAGATCCAATACAGTAGGTATTAATAAACTAATGATACTGCAATAAACAAGTAACTTTAACAAAAAATATGCAACCGACTTCAAATTAATATGGGACCACTTCGGGAGTATACCCTTTCAAATAAAAAAAGAATTTTCAAAATCGGTCCATAACAGACGGAGAAATCGGTGAAAAAATACATACATACCGTCGAACACAGAACCTCCTCCTTTTAAGAAGTCGGTTAAATACGTTAAAGTACTATCCCCAAACTACGAGTACCTATAAGCAAACCTTGTACTATGGAAACAGATAGCTGATACCTATATACTTTTTTTTATTACCCTAAATGTGGTGTATTTTTATCCTGAGAGGAGACATGCGTCGAAACCCCGTGAAATGTGACCCGGCTCGGAGAGGGTGTCATATCGCCTAGCTCTATCCCCCAAGGTCTATGATGCTTGTTAAGCGTGGTATAAGTTATAAGAAAACAGCTTCTAAGTTACAGTACTATATAAATTAATCAAAGATTTCGTAGGTAACTATAATAATTATGTCATTATGTTATAATAATAATAATAATAATCAATTTATTTCAGAACAAGTCCATACATAGAGAGAAAAAATAACTTAAAATAATGTCTAAATAGTTCAACAAAGGATGTCAATAGAAAATTACAAATCTCACATAATAAAAATAAAAATAAAAATGTCAAATAATACGTAATAATAATTATCTAAGGTTTGTAATCGCCATGTTCGGTATAGGAAAGTATACTTAAAATAAAATTGAAACGAATTAAAATATTTTTCATCACACTTGCTCGTAAAGTGAATCTTATTGCATCGGTTTTAGGCTCATAATACAAGCTATTACGCGCGGGTGCTTTCTACTTTACATTACGGCACATAGTGCTATAATAGGTATAACCCGGTAAAGTCAAGTTTGTACGTGACTGCAATTAGACGTATGTATACGAAGCACTCTTAATATATCCGGGTAATACTCACAGTTTTTTTGTAATACCAACAAAGAGTTCTGAAGTAAATGTCAACCTGCGTGCGCATTGCTGATTTGGGCGCCATTTTCCGCAAATGTTTGTTGACGTTTTCGCTGTGTGGTTGATGATTATCAAAAAAAAAAGTTTTTTCCTCGCAAGTGTGATGAAAACAGTCGTATGAGACTCTTGTGCTATGTTTCAATACACTCTCGGCTTCCTTATCGCGCTAACCTACGGCTCGCGCGCATAATACCGCCTCTAGTGTAATGACCAACATAGCACACTTGAATCATAATGTACTATCACAAACCCTTAAATAAGATTAGTTCCCAGTTCTTACAATACCCAATTCGATCAACGGATATATAAGTATATTTATACAAAGCGTATTGCCCCATTGTTGAGGGAAAACCGTATAGAATGCTGGTGGCATTGCCACGTTGGACGGCAATGCAGTAGTATTATGTTTACGTGCCTGCGGGGTTTAAGTAGCTACTTTAGCCCCACTACGCGGAGCGAAAGGAACTACTTCCTCCCCGCAGCGGCACGTAAAATCGTATACCTACTTTTTACAGGATATTGCCATTCACGGTACCGAGTAAGGGAGTTTCAAATGAATTAAACTACAAAAATGCTGAATTCATAATTATGACTGAACCATAATTATTTAAAATAAATGGTTCCCAGTATTACAGTACAGTTAACCGTGGCCGTAAGTCTAGTATTCTAGTCGAGAGACCGTTTGACTTGAAAGCGTGAGGTCACGGGTTAAAATCTCATGCCCCTACCAATGAGCTCGTTGGTTTTTTTGTACGGTTACATAGCACTGGCTTATAAGTAAAGGAAAAATTATGCGGAAACATCCGGAGAAGAAATGTAATAGCGTTTGTGAATCCACCAACTCAGAGCTGACCCGATCGCCCTTCGAGGGCAGACCTAGCTCAACCAGAAGACTATTAAAAAGGCTAATTATGCATTACGACGTACTTGCATGCACCATGTTCACGCGCAGAATATTGAAAACAGAATGCAGATGACTGGCAAATCATGATAATTTAACACAAAGTGCTAATTATTCAAGATTTGATATATTGTAAAAGTTGTTCACGATGATGAGTGCAATGACTTGCTTTACTTTTACCGTTCCGTATAAACTGATAGGGCGTTCTTTTGCAATTCAGTAAAAGATTACTAAAGATGCGCTATTGCGTAATAAAACAACGTTTGAAAATGACCCCCGTGCCGTCATGATAACGAGTTGCACCGGAGTGCGAAAGAATATAGCACTTTTATGAGAGCAAAAAGGATAGCGCGCGTCTCGCTTAGTGAGCGCAGACAAGCGAGACAGTCCCTGGGGCCGTTTTCAAGGGGCCATTTGACGGCGCGATATGGCATATCTCCCTCATTATATAAATATATAATATCATTGACTTCAGCACAAAGCTCGCTAGCGCTTGTGCCTTAATTCGACCCCTTATCTCAACTTCAGCATGATTTATGACCTAGGCCGGCCCGTTTCGTCCAATTTACAGAAAACCCCGTCATAAAATATCCCTAGTTACACGGTAACATAGCAAAACTTACAACTTTGCGTAAAACTGCCTAATACGTTTTAATAACAGCAATTTACAAGTCACTCTTACTGAGATATTGTGGCTTGGTATTGGTATTTAAAAGAGTATTTAGTTTAACTTGTCTGGTCGACTCATGGAGGAAAAGGAATTGAGATGAGCGACTTGCAGCCGCAGATCCTATTTTGCGGACGGAGTGTGTGACGTAATACTTATTTGCTCAGTCTGCTAACGTCCGCCACGCGTAACGGTCATTCAAACTTACATAATTAGACGTACTATTTTTAATGTTTTTACTCAGTAGCAGTAAAAATTAAATAAGATGCTCTGTTTCTTTATGTAAAAATGACCGAGGGAAAAATTTCAGATGACATGATTGGCATCTAATTTCATTCGTAAGTAATGTTATTTCTCTATTTAGTGATCCGTTCTATAAAATTTCAAAACGCGTCATCTAGCGTGATATTAAGAAATTAAGTGTAATATCAGCTAAGTGTTAGTTCACTAGTTCGATTCTCAAAAACTTTTCCTGAAAGCCGCTAGATGGCAGTACAATTAGCCACTCCTCCCGCAAACGTACTCCTCCCCGCACAGTCACGCGTCATTTTAAGGAAAAATCCTTTAATCACATCTCTGCTGCTATTTATTACTCGACATAACGCGTGATCAAAATGCTGGCGTTTATTTGCAACACATAAGTATTGCACAGTCGATGGCATCAGGATTGAGCAGGTTGGGAGCACCACGTTTTTGGGTTTTGATATCGACCGAAGCCTCACATGGGAGTACCACATAAGAACACTATGCGGAAAAATAAGTAGCGCGCCCTTCGCGTTTTGTATATAAACTAAGACACTAATAGGGTAGGTGACTGATGTTTATGTCGTTGAAACCAATAGCTTTGACGAAGAATTGAATTAAATATACTATGTTTATTGAAAAAATAATTTAAATTGGTTAATAATGTTCTGATATATAAGCGTTTAAAGTTTTTGTTAGAGACAACTCCGTCCCTTTCCCACAAAACAAAAAATGACGTCACTGGTCAGAATATAATTTATATGGCGTACTGAGAAGTGCCTTCACGATTTGCTGTTTCGCCTCTCTGTCTAGCATGATATTAAAATGCTTATAAGTTGCTTATTTTTGGTCAGATTTTCATTTTCTTTTCATTAATCAGCTATATTTATGGGCCACATTTGAATAGGACAATAAAAAAAAACCAGTCATCTAGCCTATTGCCTCAACTAACAACCTAAATCACTAAGTACCTCAACTAACAACCCAAGTCTCAAAGTGCCTACCTAAGTTTGTTTTACCTAACTGTATTTATAGTTATGGTCAAATTGTTATGTAAACTGAGCAATTAGCATTTTTTTTAAATATACAATCATGTGACGAGACGAGCAAGACGTTCGTCTGGAGGTAAGCGTCACGCCAGCCACTAACAATAGCAGTGCCTTGTGAACTTGCGAACACAATCCTGCGCTGCACTGCACTGCGCTCGTCACCCTGAGATATTAGATATTAAATCTCTTCATACCCAGTAATTTCTCTGGTAACATTGCCCTTCAAAACGGAATACTTCAATACTTGGCGGTTGAATAACTGGCAAAAGTGTGGTACTTCCCCAGGATGACTGCAGAAGAGGACTACCACTATTCATACTCATTTATTTTCTTAAATAGTACCTATACTTTGTAAAAAAAAACGCAGCAAAACTTAATTCTTTAATAAATACAACGAAAAGTGAAGCATAAAAAAACACTCTTATAGACTCATAACTCAAAATTGACGTCACAAAAACACTTTTAAATTGTAACAAGTAAAAAATCACGTCGTTCTGCTGAACGTTTCTCGTTATGATGCTACTTAACACGAAATTAAAAGTGGCTCTTCAGTAATTCAACTGTGCTTATTTTTAAAACTCTGAGGGTCACTTGCGGCGTCACCTTTTCAGAATGACTCGTCTGTAGTGATGCGCTTTCTAGCTTGGCAAAAATGGCGATATTCTGACAGCCAATAAAAAAAAAATTGTTTATAAATTTCCGTTCGATGGCAATGAAGAGACATGGCATGGATTTTGAACTAACGAGGCAAAGTAAAAAGGTCATAAAATAAAAAGTAACCATCTTTCTTTGATTACCTGTCCCTTATTTCATTTATATCAGATCTGTCATGCGTTTTTTGTGGTTATTGTTTGTATAGTACTTGCCCATAGTATTATTTAAGCTTTCGTTATTCCACGCAAATTAGTAAGTGCACCTTGCCAATTGAATAATGAATTACTATCAATAAAAATAACAATTACTATCAACAAATTAATTTAAACATTTATTTTGAATTGCGATCCAGGATTGCGATTGCGATTTTAACTATTTATGCTGTTATCATATTTATTCATGATTGTAATTAATTTGTATTGTGTGCTTATAAAATAAAATAAATAAATAAATACATATGTGATTGATTCAGACGTTACTTTGCGGAAGTCCATTGTTACCAATTTTTTTTGTTAGTTGTGTTTAGTATTCGTATTAGTATTAGTATTAGTATTGGTATTGGTATTGGTATTGGTATTGGTATTGGTATTGGTATTGGTATTGGTATTGGTATTGGTATTGGTATTGGTATTGGTATTGGTATTCGTATTCGTATTCGTATTCGTATTCGTATTCGTATTCGTATTCGTATTCGTATTCGTATTCGTATTCGTATTCGTATTCGTATTCGTATTCGTATTCGTATTCGTATTCGTATTCGTATTCGTATTCGTATTCGTATTCGTATTCGTATTCGTATTCGTATTCGTATTCGTATTCGTATTCGTATTCGTATTCGTATTCGTATTCGTATTCGTATTCGTATTCGTATTCTTGTTCGTGTTCGTGTTCGTGTTCGTGTTCGTGTTCGTGTTCGTGTTCGTGTTCGTGTTCGTGTTCGTGTTCGTGTTCGTGTTCGTGTTCGTGTTCGTGTTCGTGTTCGTGTTCGTGTTCGTGTTCGTGTTCGTGTTCGTGTTCGTGTTCGTGTTCGTGTTCGTGTTCGTGTACGTGTTCGTGTTCGTGTTCGTGTTCGTGTTCGTGTTCGTGTTCGTGTTCGTGTTCGTGTTCGTGTTCGTGTTCGTGTTCGTGTTCGTGTTCGTGTTCGTGTTCGTGTTCGTGTTCGTGTTCGTGTTCGTGTTCGTATTCGTATTCGTATTCGTATTCGTATTCGTATTCGTATTCGTATTCGTATTCGTATTCGTATTATTATGCTAAAGGATTAAGGGTGATATAATTATTTTTGTTTTATTACTTATTGATCATAAATTATTTTTGTATGTTAATAATTATTATCAATTTACAGGTTGATCATCATTATTTTATTTCAGGAAAATATTACATTGAAACAGCTTAAAATCATTATTTGTTTTCAGAATTAATTAATAAATTGCTTTCAGGTTTAATTTAGATTTTGTTTCAGGTTTAATAATTTTTTTGTTTCAAGTTAGGTTCAATTTCAATTAAAGTTGATAGTTACAGTAGATTTTAGTGTGTCCCTTCATCCTATAAGTACTCGAAACGATATTACAGCGGAAAAATACTAGAAATTAAAACAAATTTTTGGTAAATAAATACACAAAAAATAATATTTTAAATTAATATAAAATAAATTTATCAGAATTTCAACATAATGATACAAGAAAACTTGAAAAAGCACTTCACCAACGAACGCGAACTGAGAAGTGAAGCAGTGAAGGTGAGTGAACTGCTTTTACACTAGAAAAATACGAAAAAAATTGGGCCATATCTCGCCAGCGCTGCCTATCCTTTGGCTCTAGAACTACGTTTTAACACCTGTCAGAAAACTTCCCATTCGTTCCACGGTTGCTTCAACAAGATATTTAAAAAAAAACAACCTACCTCAAAGCAAAATACGCATTTTTGTTTCATGTATGAGTAATTTTTCCAGTGGTTTTGAATTTAACCAACGGCATATACATACATAGACATGGAAATCATTGACCAACGGACAGCTGTCAAGGCAGACGAGAGACCAACTAAACCAACTGAACGTACTCTAAGTTCGGGGTACCACTGCAAATGATCAGAAGCAGGCATTATCTCTTACCATGTACCAGGCAGAGCAATTGGTTTATCTCACTACTAAGTTACCATACTAAGTCGCACAACGGGCAATGGTCTATGCTAGCAATGCTCGGAGTTACTTTGCGCGATAAAATCCGGAACGAGGATATTCGCCAAAAAACCAAAGTCACCGACATAGCTCGCAAGGTTTGCAAGTTGAAGTGGCGCAGGGCAGGCCACATCGCTCGAAGATCTGACAACCGATGGGGAAGAAAGGTTCTTGAGTGGCGACCGCGATCCGGAAGACGCAGCAGGAAGGCCTGCCACTAGGTGGACCGACGACATTGTAAAAGTCGCGGGCAACCGGTGGATGCAAATGGCAGGTTGTCGTACAGTGTGGCGGTCTAAGGGGGAGGCCTTCGTTCAGCAGTGGACGTCTCCGGGCTGATGATGATGAAGTTACCATAAAGGTTTCTATCCACTATGCCATACCACACCATGACCGTGCTAGGAAACTAGGAACGTGTCACGCAAATAATAAGCATTAAAAAAAAACGACTTAAATTTTGAGTAGGACCTACCTGGATGACATCTTCATATTTTATAGTTATTTTGATTTATTCCAGTAATTTTGATTTAAAAGCCAAACTACTGAACATATTTCGATAAAATGTATATGGGACCACTTCTGAAGTATCACCTACCCAAACAAAAAAATAATCATTAAAATCCATTGATAATAACTGAAGGAGTAAATCGCGTAACAGACATACAAAAAAAATACATATAGTCGAATTAAGAACCTCCTTTTTTTGAAGTCGGTTGAAAAATATTCTTTGTATTGAAAAGTACGATACTATTTCCACTAGACTGTTCCATCAACGACCAACACCGTCGCGTACCATGCACGGAGCTTCAACAAAATATTGACGACGAGAATCTGTCGTTCCGTTTCAGTGGGCATAGTAGAGCGTATCTTGTTGCTTTTGGTGCCATACACGTTCCTAGCAAGGTCGTGTTACAGTACGGCATAGTGGGCAGACTCCTTAAAAAGTTAAAAACCTAAGAATACTACAAATTGTACTTTTCAGCCGACTGAATATTTTCACAACACTACCTAACTGTTATTAAAATTTGCGTTAAGCCTGTAAAGCGAAGAGACCTTTTACTTAACACCCTGTTATGTCGAGAGGGTTAATTATTTTTCTTGCCGGATGCGGAAGTGGGGCGCGATGTTGTTTGTCCCGTTTTTAAAGGTCAAGGATATGATGCTGTTTTTCTTTTTTATCCTGTTAGACTTGAGAATGTTTTGTTTTGTTAAATTAAGTTTTTTAAGTTTTAGGCAACATGGATGCGACTTGAAAAGCACAAAATAAAAACTATGAATTATTGTTAATGCGTTATTTACCGTGATTATGTTATGAAACGAGCTCCCAATATTTGGCTCAGTTGCTTACACCGATATTTACATACATACATATTGGGGGACATTTTACACACTGCGCCATCTAGCCCCATACTAAACAAAGCTTGTATTATGGAAACCAGATAGCTGATAGAATACTTATATATATATTTTTTCTTAAATACATACTTATAATTCATACTACACCCAGACACAGAACAAACATCTATGTTCGTCACATAAATGTTTGCCCTAGGTGGGGATCGAACCCACGCCCTACAGCTCTGAAGGCAGACATGCTACCAACTGAGCTATAAGGCTGTCTATTTGCAGACAGATTTCGCCCGTCTGCCGTCCGTCTGTCTATCGAGAGCTCGCACCACAACATAATCATGGTAAATATCACATTTATAAATAAATAATGAAGAACCGCGATAGTTTAACATGTTGTTTTTAATCATCTATTTACAATAAACGTAAATACCGATTTCAGTCACATTTTTTGTTGTTGTGTTTAATAAACATGTTCACATTAGATTTCTTACCACTGAGCTATATGAACATTCTAAACAAAAAATAAAAGGCTTGTAAAAATTTTTAGTCAAATAGTTTTATCTTTGTAGTGGTAGGACTCTACTGCAGAGTCCGCCTGGGGAAGTACCACACCTTTGCCAGTTATTCAACCGCCAAGCAGTAGTGTGCAAGCATTACTGTGTTCCGGTTTGAAGGGCAATGTTACCAGAGAAATTACTGGGTATGAAGAGATTTAACTTCTAATATCTCAGGGTGACGAGCGCAGTGCGGTGCGGCGCAGGATTGTGTTCGCAAGTTCACAATTCAGGCACTGGTACTGTTAGTGGCAGGCGTGACGCTTACCATCAGGTGAACGTCTTGCTCGTCTCGTCACTTGGTAGAATAAAAAAAAGAAAATATCATCATCAGCACGGAGACGTCCAGTGCCCCCTTAGACCACCACACTGTACGACAACCTGCCATTTGCATCCACCTGTCAACCTCAAAATCCATTCTATTCCATTCATTACAGCTATTTCCATCCAAATAGTTTTATGATTTACTGAAATTATCGAGACAAACCGAGGGCACTAAAAACTAACCTCCTTTGTACGAAAGAAAACTCCCCAAAGCTTCCGGTGAACGGAAATCCGTAAAATAATGTATTTGTGGGCCATTTTTTCGGTCCTTTTATTTCCTTTATTGCTTGCGTTTGCAGTTTCGGAGGCAATTTTTTTGGCAATCCAAAATGGTGGCAAATTATCCTCCTCAATATTAATATCTAGTCAGAGCTAGTTCTTTGCCTGTTCTTGTTAACTTGTTTTAATAACCTGTTTAAACCTGTAAATGTCTTGGTTTAATAACCAGTCATCTAGCCTATAGTATGTAAGTGAAAAGGACGGTACTACCCTATGACGGTAATATTTATGTTCGTTATCTGCGACCAATGACGTGCATATTGACGATTTCTACTTAATATACATTCTCAGCGAACAGAGTATAGGCGAATCACCGGACAGCATGGCGTCAACGAGTGTCGAAATCAGATATCTGATTGGCGTTAACTATATCAGACCTGCCAGTCATCAGCCAAATGACGTCTGCAGCTGGACGAAATAGGGGAGAGTTGTCATAATCTCCACGCTTGGCAGGCGCGGAATGCTCACCGAGAGGACGCTGCTGCTCTTTCTCCGGTGGTTCGGACTGCAGTTTTAGGACACACTCAGGTCCCGGCCACAGGCCTGCCAGTGCTTCTTCAAATTTTATGCAGAGTTTTTGCTTCGGGTGTTTTGGTATCTAGGACATAAGAACCTTCTTATTATAAACACGATCCGTCCTACTTCTTACACTTCTATTCTTACTAGATTTGGGGGCAATATACTTAGTGCTTGAGGGTGTATTGTGCGTTTCCCTCGCCAGCGTCTACCCACTGAGCCAACCCTGCTCAGTAACGGAGCAAGGCTCTAGGCCGCTGGCTTAAAGTGGGTTAGATGTACATGGTGAAAAGCAGCGACGGTGATAATGGAATGGATGGGCCCCGCGCTTGCAAATCGATCTAAATTAAACATTTGCCGGAAAATAGAGATAGCGAATCTAATTACTGAATAACAAAAAGAGAACACATGTACATGTATTAGAAGTTTGTATTGTCGTATCGTATGGCTCGCATGTCGCAAAGGCAGAGTATGACTGAAGCGAGTGGAGAGCCGGCGCTCAGCATATAGTCTTCAAAATCCGTGCGCTTATTTCCCGTCCATTCATTGTCACTGAATATAGCTACGTTTGCTGCGACAGCCGATACGCCTATACCTCGACAAGTTATATACAATCATAATGAATGCTCTCAAAATTGTTTTTGTCTGTCCTAGGTAAACATACTTATGATCTCTAGAAACTGGAACGACGTGCTTGTTAAACATACCTAAATAATGATCATGGTTTTATGCAAGTTCATCTGAAGAAGTTCATCTTCACTCATAAGATGAGTGATCTTATCAGCTAAGCTTAAACGCAGGTCACATATAGCAAAAGCTCACAACAATGCGCCTTTTTTCATGCTTCTGTTCACACTGCTAGCTAACTTCCAGCACTTGAACTAACTGAGCTATACTCATCAACTAAAATACGTCTACTGCTGTCCGTCCTTAATATAGGTAGGGGTTTCCATAATCGCTACGCTTGGCAGGTGGCTTGGAGATCGCAAAATGCTCTGAGCTATATTGTAAGTTATAGATGCATTGAGCTAATATCTAAACAGTGACAATATCTAAGTGAAAACAGTCCATAAATCCGACTGCCGTTGTACATACCTATACATACGTGCATTATATAGTTCACAATTGGTCGAATTTAGACGTTATGTCGCTTGTATAGTGTTCGATGTATGCTTGAGCGCTTGTTTCTTATCTTAGTTCAAGTCGGTCAAAAAGTCGGCGCACTGCATAGCGTGCGCCGAGTTTTGGCTCGGACTTTTTTTTTGCGCGATTGTGACTCTAATGATTAGATGCCAAGTTTTTCATCGACATTGATCATAATTATTCATAAACCGTTCTGTAATCTGTTAACACTTCACTGCTAGGTAAACGCAACCGTTGACTGACAGTCTTTCATATAATTTTCTAAGTTTGGAGTCTACACAACACTCATACTATCAAAAAGTCTTTAACCTCATAGAACCAAAGTCAAACGTTAATATCAGTTATCAAACTCACCGCTTGGCTCGAAAAACTTTCAGTTTCACGTATCAACGCGCCTGAAGCGGCAAACATTTGTCCAAATGATAAATGACCCGACTCGCGTAAAACCAACGTAGTGGGGGTCAGAGGGAACCGGCGTTTTTTGTTTCAAATCTGAGAGGCTTTATCGTTTTATTCATTAGTATCCGTTTTTGTTGGGGCGACGTGTTTTTAACGCTTTTTTGTTTGTCTGGAGAGAATGGGCGTTTTGGGGGAAGTTGTCAGATTTGTTGTCAAGTGAGATAAGTCTTTTTTTCTATTTGTAAGGCCTGCTACCCTACATAAAATGATATGATTATTTTTGTAAGAAGTGATTCCACACTTATGGTTTTTCTGTTTTTAAACCTTAAACAGGGAGAAAAATTATGACCTCCGGCATTACTCGAACCTGCATACGAGCAGTCTCTATGGGTTTCTGTCCCCACTGCTTTGCCAATTAAGCTACATAAGTCTCTGTCTTAGATGCCACATTTCTCAAACTGTTTCAAGCTACCAACTAAAGCGTTGGTGGCGCCATCTGTAAATTTTTGTAACGCAAATATTTACCCAAGCTGAAACCGTTGCAGGTTCCAAGGCCTGACGAGAGATGTCGCACTGGCTGTACTTTTTTGAATATTTTTGTATGAACTGTTTCCACACATTATGGTATGGTTTTCGGCTTGGGTAAATATTAGTGTTACAAAAATTTACAGATGCTCCGCCTTTTCGTGGGTAAATATGTTAATTGGCCTATTTTGTACAAATGAGAGAAAATAAAAATCTGCCATGGGTCGACATTGTGTTATGGTGCTCTTAAACGGGCCATATTTTCACTGCAATATGCAAAAGATTTGCAAAGTTCATCTTCTGCCACGAGTAAAAATATGGTTTCGAACAAACAAGTACATTTTCATTTGCCAATTTCTCGGAAACGGAAACGGTTAGAGGATTACTGCTAGTACATTTAGTCATCGCACAGGTATGCTCTGCCGATATATGGGGGTTTTGCCACTAGGCCGCGCCACGGAGTCATGAAACATGTTCGAAGCCCTTAATGTATGTCATCCGACGGTTGCGCTCAGATATAAATGCCACACACGGTCACCCCCCATCTGAAGACTAACCTGATCGCCGGTCAAGCTACGCCACGTGCGCTACTAATAAGCGCTTACTAATAAGACTTATTGAGTAGTGACTAGAAGCAGTAGTTTGACTCAGATGTGTCCTTGAATTCAATGCCTACTATCGATCCGAGGGCTAGAGTTACAATTATTTATTATTGTTTTGTAAACTCTCAGTTTTGATGCATTCTATGCGGGACACACACACACATAAATAAACACGACAAATCTCAGTGACGCGGCGCGCGCGATTATCGATCTGAGGAAAAGCCTTATTACACTACGCGATTCCAAGAACCCGATAATAAGGCGGCTCCTGGTGCCTAGCTAGGATGTCGCTTATCACTGCACTGAAAATTGGACCCTAACACAGGCGCATAGGAAGCAAAGTCATCGGGACCCGCCCGGTCGCCCTAGCTAGTGTTCTATTCTACCTCACTTTCTCATATTACACTATCCCGATCTAGGGTATGGGGTCCATGAAATCGCGTAGTGAAAAATAGCTATGAAAAATGAAAAATAGCTTTGAGCGATAAATATCGGAGCGGGTGGGGGAAGGAACGTTCATTTGATTACGTCACTAGATTCGAGTGATTGTTTGAAGATAAACTACTGCTTCAGCTGTAAGTATATCTAAGTATAAATTGAATATTGAGGTTAGTTCCGAAAAAGTAGTTAGACTTTTTATACGAGAGGTAGGTTATATTATAATGTTCAGAAAGCAAAATGCTATTATAATTTATTTCTAGGCCAAACTAACTTTCCTGGCCTACTAGAAACGAGCCATACGTGCTATATGTGGTGTCCAGAACGATGTCTCATGCGTAGAGCTATTTAGGGAACTTCAGATACTGCCCTTGCCGTGTGAGTTTCTGCCCTATTCACCCATGTAAACCTAGAAACGTTCCAACGTAGAGGCGTTCACAGCACGTTAGCTTTACGAAGCAATAAAAAGAAAGACCAACTGATAACCTCGACGCACCTTCTCGTCAAGTCGGAGAGGTCAGTGTATATTTTGGGGCCCGCGATCTACAACCGTATACCAGCTTCCATTCGGGATGCTCCTTCCACCGGGTGCTTCAAAACCAAGCTCAGAGCGTGGTTACAAGATAATTTGTTTTATGACATGACATTGAAGCTTATTTTAAAATAAGAGATTATTAACGTATTTTTTTAAAATTATTATTTCATTTTATGATTGTTAATTGTGGCATACTTAATGAAATTTGACGTGTAACTTTGGTGTTATCAATAAACCATTTGTAATTTGTATTTGTACTACACTGTGCTTATGTATCGGAAAGTTAACGGTTTCTATATGGTAGAGCCTGGAATTGCAAGGCGCTGAGACTGCGTCAATAAAAGCCACTATTGACCCCGAAAGGCTAAAAGTAATAAATGCCACTAAGCGACCTCCTCTCCGCGACAAAGAGGAGGAAATTTCATTTGGTTGAAGTTCACGAGCGATGAAAAATGCTTTGTCCCAGTTTCTGGGATTCCTTGCATAACTACGGGGCCCGTATCTGTAGGCGAGCTGAGATTAAACTCGGCCTAACCTTTTTTTAGATACAAATACAGATTTTACGTGACTATGTAATACTAATAAAATAGTAAAAATAGATTACAAATGACATACAGAAGGTCGACTCCCATATCAAACGCGTCTAAACATATACCTATAACTACAAAAACCTCATATTCAGTGCATGCTAATTTGTAATTTATTTGTTTATGACAGTATGTATATTTTCCAATGTAGCGCTTGGTTCGTTGACGTCACTCGACTCTCCGCTGCGCGCACGCACCTTTGGTACTACAGTGGAATATCGAATTGTTTTATAAAAAATAAATAGAGTAGGTACATTAGCTTCCACTGAATATGACATGATGGTAGTTAAATTAAAATTAAAATCTAGTAATAATTAATAATAATTTTCTATTACAACATGCATATATGCTAGCTTTAATTTAATTTATTTGTATAAGTTTCAAAAACTAATTCTTCCTTTGCCTTGTATACCTAATCTTCTAGTGTATATTATGTTAAATACTTATATTATTAATGCAGCTAGGCATACATAGTTTTAGAATATAGTACAGATCTTTAAAATGTAACTTATGAGATAGCTTTAAATTATTGCATTCTGTTTTGTATGTTTATTAAATAAATAAATATAATATATACTTACTTTTTATGGTAAAATATCTTTCCTTTCGGCTTAATAATTCCGATGTGGATTCGCATACGCTGTTTATAAACTCTCGTTAGCTCTCGTCTCATGACAAGACGTCTGGGCCGTCCAAAGATGGCTGGGTCGTCCAAAGACGCCTGGGTTGTCCTAAAACGGCTGGGACGTCCAAAGACGGCTAGGTCGTCCAAGCTTCTAACACACCCTATAGATAAGACCCTCCCAGTGTTCCGGGAACTGGAGCGAGGCATCTAATAACTGCACCGTCTCAATGTCGGTTAATATAAACAAGACCGTATATCTTTGCATGTACAATATTATTTAGCATATAGAGAGAGACGATACCAAGACTTCAGTAATAGGAGTAGAATACTCGTTTATCTCTAATCTAAGGCATCTATGGCTGATTGGTTATACAATATGTTACAAAATGTTCAACAATACTGAAGGGTATGTTGTGTGTACTTATCATTATGAATACCTTTTACTATAGAGCGAACCATAAAATCGCGAAAAAAACAGCTGTTCCAAGGTCAATGAACGTTTTGTATGGAAAATCTGTATCTTTTTTCGCGATTTAAGCGTCGATCCGATAGTAAAAGTTGTCCATAATAATTAGTACATACATAGGTGCTATTCAGTATTTAGTGTGGTAGGGCTCTACTGCAGAGTCCGCCTGGGGAAGTACCACACCTTTGTCAGTTATTCAACCGCCAAACAGTAGTGTGCATGCTTTACTGTGTTCCGTTTTGAAGGGCAATCTTACCAGAGAAATTAATGGGTATGAAGAGATTTAACATCTTATATCTCAGGGTGACGACCGCAGAGCAGTGCGGCGCAGGATTGTGTTCGCAAGTTCACACTGGCACTGCTTCTGTTAGTGGCAGGCGTGACTCTTACCACCAGGCAAACGTCTTGCTCGTCTCGTCACTTAAAAGTATTGAAAAAAAACCTTTTTGTTACTTATTGTATAACCACAAACAAAATGTTTTTCTTACTCTCTGAATGCTGCAAACAGCACCATGTTAAGAATAAACAAATCAGAGCTGTTTAACTTATAGAACTACTACTACTTATAGAAAATATTCAATATATGTAGATACTCTTGGCGTTTCTATAAATACATAAATAAAGTATTACTCTACACTCTTGCTTTTTTGTATTAGATATAGGCTTGAGTTTGAACGCCATCTCGCTGACGGGAGGACGCTTGCCTAAAAGAAACCGATATTCACTATCGCGACCACTCAGATTGAATAGTAAAAATAATAATCATACTAAAACATTATTTAGTTTTGCGTATCTTGAAATTAATTTGATAATACGTAGTCCTCAGAGACCAAACATTGAGCGACAAGCGCTACATTTCAATATGACCTAACCCACAAAGGCACCCAACACCCCCCTCGCCCCTCCCTTATTACCTAATCTTCTCCGAAGTCCCGCAGAATATTTAAATCACGCTTTACTACCTTTCTCAGTCCAATACCTACATATTTAAGGCTGAACACACACGAAAAACCTTTTGAAGTTCCATTCCAGGGCATTTAAATTCGCTTCGTCGGATGAGCGTACTCAGTGATTTTCTAGAGGGGCTATAATAATTATTATTGTGCTACTTAAGAAAATTACGTTTTTTATTAGACAAACACTTACAAAAATTGATGTTAGAAATAAATAATTGATGACACAATAATACAACCTACAACAATAACAAATGCATCAGTATTTTGGCATTCGTAGTTTTGTAAGTAGGAATAATTTTTATTACACTATTATTCATTTATTAGCTTAATTTTTTAGTTTTTTTACAATATCTACGTAAATACATTTAAGAAAAATGGGTGCCTCCGGCAGCGGAGCAAGACTGAAGTTGCCGGTGGTTAGATTATTTGTAGTGTGAGGAACCTTTTGTCGTGACAATGCGTGCCATGTTTGGATCAGACAAGCAATAATTGAGACTGTCAATGAATTTGAATCATTTACAAGATGATTTTATTATAATTTTTCCCGATAATACGTTTTGGTAAATATTTATCTGCGACAATCGACAAAGCGATCTAAATCAAATTGCTATACGTGAAATTTTTAATTATATTTATTATACCCAATCTTTTTGTTTGTCTCTATGGGAGATTAGGCGAGTGACTCTATCACGCTGGCCCTGTGCAGTGCTCATTCACGAACGCCATTTTTTTTCTCTCCAGATACAGGTATCCTCACGATGTTTTCCTTCTATTAAAAGCCAATGATATTGTAACATCGTGCGTAAAATCCAAACAGCGAATGGAAACTTTTTGAAGTCGGTTAAAAAGGAAGGACTTGGTACTTGGGGTGAACAATGGGTGTTAGTCATAGTAATTTATTTGTAAAGCCAATTTACATGTCATTGTCAAACTTATAGCTGAATAAGATTAAAAATAATTATTATTATCATAATTAAAAAAATATTACAAAATTACACATAGTAAAATAAAAAATAAATAATTACACATTATAAATTATTTTTTATAATTATAAAAATCATCATAGCGATAGAATGCTTCCTCAATAAGCCAACGCTGGACGCGACCTTTGAGGCTGTGCAGGCTGGGAGCTGCAGTGATGTGTTCAGGTAGGTGGTTGTACACGTCGGGGCCCATGATGTTATACGGGTACGTTGAATTATGCAAAGTGCACCTGGGTGATCCAAGGGTACATTACATCACAATGATCCATAGTATACCTGGTGTTTCACGGGTACAAAAAGGTATCCGTGGAACACCTAGGTGAACCACGTAGGTGGATCACGGGGAAGAAACGGCCCACAGTTATCGCACTTGAGTTCCTCCCTGACTGGTCCACGTCTCTAGCTGTTCTACGTTTCAAATCGTAATCTTGTTATTTTTTAACTCGATTTTAATTATTTTGAAGCCGGCCCTGGCCGTTTTAAACTGTACTGTATCAAAGGTTTGATTTTGAAATGAATGCTCAAAGAGTTTTCTAGAAATGGGGGTTTCAATTGCCTGCTTAGTAGGGGTACTCAAAGAACTAAAGTCACCGACATAGCTCTCAGGGTTTGCTAGTTGAAGTGGCAATGGCAGGCCACATCGCTCGAAGAACTGATAACCGATGGGGAAGAAAGGTTCTTGAGTGGCGATCATGAACCGGAAGGCGCAGCGCAGGTAAGCCTCCCAAGATAGACCGAAGACATTGTGAAAGTCGCGGGGTAACCGGTGGATGCCAATGGCAAGTAGTCGAACAGTTTTGCGGGCTAAGGGGGGGCCTATATGTTGTGCATGTGGATGTTTACGAGCAGATGCTTTGTATTTCTAAAAGTTGTTCAGATTGATAGTTTTTTTGTTTTTTTATTCTTTAATATTATTGAGGGTTTGGTCAGACATGACCATGCCACCCTCATAGGCCTCTTACCAGCTACTACATAATTACCTACGTTGTAAACATTTTTTTACGATGTTGAACAGTGTTCCGGCCTCGTCCGACAAGGAATAAGCCAGAACAGTATTACACCACCCCACATCTCTCACGTTAATGTTGGTGTACAAATAAAAATCGGACCTTTCCGCCTCGGTCCGGACACACTCCGCCACAACATGATATACGTCTTCGACCACTCCACACTCAGTGCAGTTTGGTGTTTCGAACTTACCTATCAGGTGTAAAAATCTGTTGAGCGAAATGTGACCGGATCGAAGCCTCATGGCCGTTACAATGTTCGTCCTACTCATATCAGCGCCGGCAAACCACGGTGAGCGGTTCAGATTAGGTTGAGTTGTTTTATACCAAACGCCCTTAGATAACGATCGCTCGTCAAAGTGCTTCCGCCATAGCTCTTTACCTCTATTTCTGACCATACCTAAACAGTCGGAGACCAAGGGCAGGCAAACGAAGGGTGTCCCGTTGAGTAAAGGATCTCTGGCAAGGCGATCAGCTTCCTCGTTGCCTGGTACGCCGACGTGTGATGGTATCCATTGGATCTTTATTTCTTTATTTTTATTTACCAATTTGTATATCGATTCCAAAATGCGGTAGGCTATCGGAGCGCCTCGAACATTCAAGGTACACCGAGCCAAATGATTAATAACACTTTTGGAATCTGTCAAAATTACAAACTTTCTAGCTTGTAATGTATCTAAATAAGAAATAGCTTCTGCTATAGCTATTAGCTCTGTAGATTGATAGTTGTAAAATATCAATACCCATCAATAATGCTATGGAACATGACAAACACCTCTCTAAGTCTTTCGTCTTTAAAAATAAAGCTGTTAAATTCATGCTCTGATAAACCATCCTGAACAAATACTCGATCTGTCGTTTGACGTATGTTCCTATCGTACTGTGCATTCTACCACATAGGAAAGAGTCTCAATACGCTTGTGGTCGTGGTTCCGTATTAGTGATGGGAGTTTATCGATAAACGAAAAATATTGTAATTTAATTTTATCGATAATACTGTTGTCGTTGCCTGGAAGAGATCGCTTTTAGCGATAACGCCGCTAATTGTTACACTAGTTCAAAGTTAATTTTTCTGTTGTAATCATCATGACTGTAATAATTTATTTTGGTGTGTACAATAATTATTTTATCTATCTATCTAAGTATACTATTATTTTTATTTTACTTGACGTAATAGAGTTTTATTTATGCTTGTGGTTGATATTAGTGATGGAATTTTATCGATAAATTAAGGATTATAATATTATTGTTATTATCCACTCATTTATTTACAATTTTTTTTTTTTTTTTTTTTTAACACTTATAAGTGTGCGTTTGACCACCAACTCGCCTGTTGGTAAGCGACGATGTGGTCGAGGATGAAGCACGCAGACTTAGAAGATACCTATTCACTCTGACCTTGAAGAGGTCTAGAAATAGGTCTTAAATTTAAGTTTATTACAAAATATATACAAGAACACATACAAATATTATAAAAGACCTAAACCTAGTGTGCCGCCGGCAGCAGGGCAGGGCTCAAGCTGCTAGTGGTTAGAGCTACAGAGTGAGGAACCTCCTGACAATGCGCGTCGTGTCAAGGCCCACTGCCTTTTGTATCTGACCCTTGACCCAACCGTCTAGCAAAAGCCTCTTGAGGTATTGATCGAGGCTCTTCGCTTATTATTATTATGTAAACTACTTTAACACAGTACATTCATAATGCCTGACAATGGGTAATGGACATGGCCCCACAAAAAGCCCCAAAAGCGATGGCAAGACGAGATCTTTATGCAAGTTTTGTTGGAAATGTTCGCAGCTGCCATTAGTAAGTAATAAATGGGAGAGCCTCGGCTGAAACCCCACTGCTAAGTCTTTACCTGTGGGATTTAAAGGTTAATGAAAAAACAATAGACAATAGACAATATCAACAACAAAACAACAACACCTAAAACAACATCTTATCGATAATATATTGTTGATAACTCTACTATTCGTTCTACTTAACGTAGCAAAGTTTTCTTAATGTCGTAAAGTTTTTGTAGTGGTATTATAGGACTCTACCGCAGAGTCCGCCTGGGGAACTACCACACCTTTGCCAGTTATTCAACGGCCAAGCAGTCGTGTGCAAGCATTACTGTATTCCGGTTTGAAGGGCAATGTTACCAGAGAAATTACTAGGTATTAAGAGATTTAACATCTAATACCTCAGGGTGACGAGCGCAGTGCAGTGCGGCGCAGGATTGTGTTCGCAAGTTCACAATTCGGGCAGTGCTACTACTGTTAGTGGCAGGCGTGACGCTTAGCAACAGGCGAACGTCTTGCTCGTCTCGTCACTTGAGAGTATAAAAAAAAAGTCTTGGTTGAAGTTAGTGTTGGGATTGATACACGAAAATGCCATGTCGAAAATAATAATACAATATTCTAAGCCCGATCTTCTGCTGTACGCTTCCAGCTAGTGCCAGCAACTGTCTTACATAATACCTTTACATAATACCTAATTATTTCGTCTTTCTATGTTATGTTGTCTCACGAAGGGTTCGTTCGCTAATGCATTAGTTTCCACTGTGAAACATGTCTACCTGAGTGTATTTAGGTTTTGCGACAGATTTTACCGGCCCATGCCACTCCAGCCTTGGAGGATCTAGCTCTCTCCTTCAGGTTACCAATTTGCTGAGCAAATATTAGGGACTTGAGTTCTCAGATAAATTGATTCATGTCATCTTATTTGATTACCGTCAGTTCATTTTATTTTACAAAATAATAATCAAAGTTTTTATAATTTATATTTTTTTTTTTATTTTTTTTTTTTTTTTTTTTTTTTTTTTTTTTTTTGATTGATCTGTTATAATTGACCTGTTTTCGTATTGTATTACTTTAATATTATTATTTTACTTTTTTGTTTATAATTTTTTTTGTGAGATTCTAATGTAATTGGCCTGACCGTGTTTTAATCTCAATAAACACAATTTAATTTAATTTATTTTAATTTATAATGGGTTTGATGAATTTTAATCTAATTAAAAATACAAAAATAAATATCGATATCAATTCCATGGTCTATTTTTACCGCATCCCACACCTACACACGGTCCGTGAGTAGCAGCTTGCTCGAGCATGTGATCGCTTTTGAATACTGTTATTTAATCTGTGGTTCTTGTCTGTCTAGGGACTGCCGGTGCGGAACGACAAATTAAACATTCTGAATGTATAATCTACTTGTTCATAATACTAATATGGTAAAATACCTACTAAGATTAAAGTTATGCGCCTTGGTACCTAGTTCTGATGGAAATACAATCATTTGGTACCATCGAGCTGACTTCGAGTTAGGACTTCGAGGTTATAATTATTATGAACTCGCTGCACACGGTAGAAGTGACTGTCTCATGCTTCCAGTTCTCAGAAGCCGCTTCTAGCTTCAGGCGACGAGATTGTGGCTGTGGCGCGTGTTCCATGTGCTAGTACACTTTACAGTGGAACGCTTTGCACGATTAGATTTTTTTATGGTAACAGCTGGAAAAGCTCTCTTGGTGGCTTGGAGGATTTAGGCTCTACGGCAATAGATAACGGAATGCAGCGACACTAGTGACCGCGAAGCTAGTGGATTGTAGTTTTGCATGAAAACCTTATGCATGTATATACGCACATGATACCGACATCCCGAAAGTAACCGCTCTCACTGCCACAAAAGATTCTAATCATAATTTATATATTGAACTGACGAAACTCCAACGATGACCGCCAAACTAAAAACACCCCTCTTGGACAGCTGTTAGTGATTGGTTCAAGAGGGCAGGAGGACATAGGCGCGCGAAATTTGAAAGAATAATAAT
This sequence comes from Erannis defoliaria, assembly GCA_905404285.2. Classification (NCBI taxonomy): domain Eukaryota; kingdom Metazoa; phylum Arthropoda; class Insecta; order Lepidoptera; family Geometridae; genus Erannis; species Erannis defoliaria. The sequence goes on along the minus strand of FR990090.1, from coordinate 1,523,777 downwards.
GTTTAGAACATTGGTTAAAACCAACTTCTTCCATCAAGCGTGTAATAAAACAAAGTCTACAGTATCTCTAAGACGAATACTAATGCTAGGGCTTCATCTGCGTAACGTTTTACGTCCAATTATCGGAATAACTAACGTGCAATAAATGATGCATTAAACAATACACTAAATAGGTGGCCACACTATCATTTGCCTTTGTCTATCGCCTAAGTTCTAGCGACGTTAATAATGCCATTAGCATATTAGCGGGGTAACGCTCGGCCATATCTGCGTACAGTATTATAATATACGCGCATTGAATGTTATATTTGTTTTTAATTAATTTATGTGAAACTAGAACTGGAGATTTATGGGTTATATGTGTTTTTGTTTTATATGCGGTGACGAACGCCTTAAAATTTTGTTGTTTAATAATTTTATCACTTATGTGACAATTTGTCTTTGTTCATAATAATAATCTTTAAACCTTATACCTTAAATAATGGCATTATACGCAGGTGAAGCCCTAGCATAAAGTTAAGACGCTACGCTCATTCGATGACGAGTTTAATTAGTTCTTTAGTGACGCTAGTTATACTACCCTTCCGACCGGAACACAGTAATGATTGCACACTACAGCTTGGCGGCAGAATATAGCAATGCGTTGGTACCTACCCAGACGACCTATTGGGGATAAATCTAGCAAAACCAAAGTGTAAGTGTTCTCGATACAAGTATTTTTATGCAACGCATTGATGAGACGAGCAAGAAGTTTGCCTGCTGGTAAGCGTCACGCCTGCCCATAATAGTAGCATTGTCAGAATTGTGAACTTGCGACTACAATCCTGCGCCGCACTGCACTGCGCTCGTCACCCTGAGATATAAGATGTTAAATCTCTTCATACCCAGTAATTTCCCTGGTAACATTGCCCTTCAAACCGGAATACAGTAATGATTGCACACTACTGCTTGGCGGTTGAATAACTGGCCATCACCATCGTAGACTGTATTTTACCGTGTAATCGCGGTCAATCGCAAGCCTCATCTCAAAGATTATAATCCCTGTTGACTGATCGTCCGATTTCCCCTCATACGAAAATGAGTAGTTTAAAACCACTAAGCATCCACTGCGAGTAAGTGACAATTTCATTGAATTTAATAACTCAAATTGCGTTATCCCAGTGATTGGCCAATCGCAAGCATACAAATACAAAATCCAAATAGTTTATTGATCACACCAAAGTTGCACGTCAAATTTCATTAAGTATGTCACAATAAATAATCACTTAATAAAATGAAATAATAATTATAAAACTACGTTAATAATCTCTTATTTTAAATTAAGCTTCAATGTCATAAAACAAATTCTCTTGCAGCCACGCTCTGAGCTTGGTTTTGAAGCACCCGGTGGAAGGAGCATCCCGAATGGAAGCTGGTATACGGTTGAAGATCGCGGGCCCCAAAATATACACTGTCCTCCTCCTACTTGACGAGACGGTGCTTCGGGGTTATCAGTTGGTCTTTCTTTTTTTGCTTCGTAAAGCTAACGTGCTCTGAATGCCCCTACGTTGGAATGTTTCTAGGTTTACATGGGTGAATAGGGCAATCTGGTAAATAAACTCGCACGGCAAGGGCAGTATCTGAAGATCCCTAAATTGCTCTACGCATGAGACATCGTTTCTGGACACCACATATAGCACGTATGGCTCGTTTCTGCATGACAAAGACTCTATTCCGATCGGCAGCGCGGCCCCACAGCTCCAACCCGTACGTGATGTTACTGTGGACGGTCGCGAAGTAGCAGGAGCGCACCACGCTGCGGGTGACGGTGCTAGCAAGCCGCCGGAGCGCGAAGCACGAGCGGCTCAGCATCCCGCAAAGCTCGTCTATGTGCGTCTCCCATGTCAACGCACCGTCGATGTGGAAACCCAGAAGTTTCGTACTATGTACCTGTTGGAGCGCGGTATTGCCGACTGCTACCGAATAAGTCTTTGTCGAGTGGCCATTGAGGTTGAATGCAAGGAAGCAGGTCTTGTCCTTATTAAGAGCTAATCCGTTAGAGCTAGAACGTTACCTCGTATTCTGCCCGCAATGGTGAGTCGTGTAATGAAGACCCCCAGCTCCCCCTCCCAACCCCCCCCCCCCTTGAATGAACTACCCAAATATAACCCCTTTAAAACGTCCCTGTCAAATCCAAATTTTCGTGACTAAAAGTACAAAAACAAAGAAATTTCATAAAAACATTAAACGCAAATTTCGAAAACCCTTTCTTCCACCCCACCCCTACGCATCGAGACGAATACACCCTCCTTAGGGAGTTTTATACAACTTTATATCCCTGAAGAGATAATGCTTTACTTTACGTTGAGGTTGCATGATATGTAATTGGATATTGTCGAGCAGGTGGTGTGAAAAATATATTATGTTCACGAGCAATTAAAAGGCAATATTAAAAATGATCTGTGCCTCATCTCTTGCTAAAAATCTATAGAAACGGAACCCTATGATTTTTATTCTTTCGGCAACAAGGTGGAGGCCTGGTACATTTCTCTGTGTGATTATTCCCACAGATGGCGCGGATATGAACGGATGGCCGCACTGAGTTCTCACCAATGCTCCGGACTCAACAGAGCGAGAATCTTAAGGCCCGGAATTTTCTGTCAGATGTACCTATATACATGTGAGATCATGTGCGTACGGTTATATTGTTTCAACGGTACTGACTTGAGTTTAATGCGGCAATGATTATTCATTGCCGCATTAAACGCAATCGGTTATTAATGTTCTGATATATGAGCGTTTAAAGTTTTTGGTAGAGACAACTCTGTCCCTTTCTCACAAAGAAAAAATTACGTCACGCCTTACTTGTCAGAATAGAATTTATATGGTGTACAGAGAACTGACGTCACGATTTGCTGTTTCGCCTCTATCTATAAGTTGCTTATTTCTGATCAGCTTTTCATTTTCTTTTCATTAATCAGCTATTTTTATAGGCCACATTTTAATAGGACAATAAAAAAAAACCAGTCACCAAGCCTATTGAGCTATAAGGTGCAATATGTTATAGCTTAGATGAAGCTTATCTATCTATTCAGCCCGTGTCCACTGCTGGTCCACCTTCTCTCGTTTACTTAAAAATAAATGAATAGTAAAAAACATAGATGGTTTTTGTCCTAGGTGTTGTATGTATTATCATAATTTAAGTATGACGGAGGAGGAGTCCTTGATGGAGGAGGGTCCTTTCGCTATCATCATCAGCACTCATCATTGATCCTTGTAGCAGTGGGCGTCGTCGGTGGGTGGTGTCGGATGAGAATAAAAACAAGCTCGTACAATCAATTTTCTAATTATAATCTTCACAGGCACAGTACAGTAATCAGGTAGGCTCAAATAAGTTGTAGGTAGGTACGTATCACAGAACGCGCGATGGTTCAGTCCACCGCACGCGCCGCTCGCCAATGGGAAAGTGAAGTCACCGATCGACGGCGCGCACGTCACCGACTCCATCGAGTGCCACCAGGTGGCGCTGGCGTCCCGGATACGACTCGATTGCGACAAGTATATACTTACAACAAAAAAAAAAACGTATTTGTACCTATAAATATTAGATCAGGTATCTGTTTCCCACAGTACAAGCTTTGCTTACTTTGGGGCTAGAATGATGGCGCTGGATTAAATGTCCACCTAAAATTTTATTATTTATTTTTATTTATTACTAGGGTATGTGCATGCGATACCCTCACCCTAACTCATAGTTGGTATGTAGGCGAACATACTAAACATAAGTTTAAATGTATGTTTTTAGTTGTTACTATTTTTATATTATTTTAATATCTTTCGTCTTTTTATTATCTGGGGAGGGGGTTGGGTTAGGTTAGGTTGTAGTGATGAAAATTGATATTTGGGTAGTTCATTCGGTCAGTCGGTAGAGTCGGTAGAGTCGGTAGAGTCGGTAGAGTCGGTAGAGTCGGTAGAGTCGGTAGAGTCGGTAGAGTCGGTAGAGTCGGTAGAGTCGGTAGAGTCGGTAGAGTCGGTAGAGTCGGTAGAGTCGGTAGAGTCGGTAGAGTCGGTAAGTCGGTCGTGTTGGTAGAGTCGGTAGAGTCGGTAGAGTCGGTAAGTCGGTCGTGTCGGTAGAGTCGGTAAGTCGGTAGAGTCGGTAGAGTCGGTAGAGTCGGTAGAGTCGGTAGAGTCGGTAGAGTCGGTAGAGTCGGTAGAGTCGGTAGAGTCGGTAGAGTCGGTAGAATCGGTAGAGTCTGTAGAGTTGGTAGAGTTGGTAGAGTTTGCTCGGAATGATTTAAAGTGGAGAATTTTGGGAGCGGTCCGTATTTCTTCCGCACGCGGACGAAGTCGCGGGGGACCTGTAGTAGGTAATAATATAATTATCTCTTCTGTAGTTTATTGTGAAAACAATAATAACTTTGTCTTTTACTTTTTCTTTTTTGTGTTTGTGTAATATTTAGTTTTTTGTTTGAATAAACTATTTTTTTTAATTGTATAATGTGTTTATGCAGTGATTCAGTGGTCCAGTGCACCATGGTATTGTAGTGTCCTCAGATTTGTGCATGAATGCCAAACTTCACCCTATTTGGGCTACGGGAACTGGTTCAAAATTCAATTGCAAATATTGACCAATTTAAATGAAAGCTCGTAAAAAATTGCAGTGCAGGTGCAGCCAGGATGTAGTGTGCCACGACCTTTATTTAGCTAGTAGAACGGCTGCGAGGAAATGCGCTTATACCACACATACGCCGTTTGAGCAATCAAGGCACTTCGGAGCCTCGTCGACTTTGCTCAGGCTGTTACTAGTTAAACTAGCTAACTTAGCACATTCGGTAGAATTTAGGGTGAAAATAAAATCCATACCTATTTCCTTAAAGCTCAGTTGGTGGCATGTCTGTCTTCAGAGCAGTAGGGCAGTAGCAGTGCCAGAATTTTGAACTTGCGAACAAAAATCCTTCGCCGCACTGCACTGCGCTCGTCATTCTGTGATATTAGATGTTAAATCTCTTTTATCCCAGTAATTTATCTGGTAAGATTGCCATTCAAACTGAAACACAGTAATGCTTGCACACTACTGCTTGGCGATTGATAACTGGTAAAGGTGTGGTACTTCCCCAGGTGGACTCGGCAGTAGAGTCCTACCACTACAAAGCTTGTAACTGCACAAAGTGTTTTAAAATACTCACATGATCACATTCAATTTGGTTTTAAATGCTTGTGTAGCTTGTTTATTTATTTGTGTCTTTTGAGTTTGACCGCTAACTCCTTTATCATTATAATGGGATTTTTATGCTACTACTATTAAAAAAAACCGATAAAATAAAATATACGCCTTTCAATCAATCAATCAACAGCCAGACGACGTCCACTGCTGGATGAAGGCCTCTCCTTTAACTGTGGGGATTTATCATAATGCCCACGCTTGGCAGGCTCCTTGGGGATCGCAGAACGCTCACCACTGTTAACCGACAGGAAGCTTCTCGTCCTCTTTTCATCACAATAATATTGTCACTATTTTAACCTTAGAAGGTCAAATATGTCCTTTATACCTAATTTGGTTTAGGGATCTCTATTATAGACACCCTTGAAAGTTGCGTTTCTATTAAGTCAACGAATTGTTAAGGTGGTAGCACTATTTTGTAAGGGTTCAGTATTATTTTATAACATGAAAAAAAAGAGTGCAGGCGACAGGAATGCGGTTTAATTGGTAATATGGTACTTTTGAGCTAGAGGTTTCGGGTTCAATTCCTCATCTTTAGAAGGTTTTCTTAAGAGTAAACAAGCCGGTCACTTCTACATAGAAACGGGGAAGTAATATTACTCCACTATTTAATGTTGTAGGTCCAAGACTAAATATTATAATCGATTTGTATCTTCATTATGTAGGATTGTAAATTGATAAGAAAGTAAAAAGTTAATCAACATGAAAGTTATGACCCAGGAAACATCTTGTATTTTAGCTCAATTTTAACGCCACTTTGGACGTAAATAAATAACATAAGGAATAGGAAAACTCTAAAATAATGTATCATGCGGCATAGTTTAATTCATCACAATTTCAAATAACTTTAGTTGGAATAAATTAACTCAGTAGTTTATTCATCATATTCCTAAAGTCAACATGAAAAAATTTGCGCGCTCATTTCTCTTTCTTTCTCTCTTTTCCACACTTTGTTTGATGAAGAGAGCATGCTTTTTAGCCACGCCCACTGATGAGATTATATTATCGTAACAAGTAATGATACAAACTGTGCTCTCGTGATGGTAAGTGACACTCGTAAAGCCTGTCTACTATCATTATAGTGGTTCCTAGAACATTAGTAATAAATCAAATCATTACTTGAGATGGAGAGCCTCATTAGCCGTATAGGTAATGATGCTAGCTACAGTACCCATAACATAATAACACTACTGTTTGACACATAATATCTGATACTTTCGTTCTTAGGACAAGGCGATCTGTTTTAAAGAAGCTTTTTACAACTAAATGCCTAATATCCCTGATATAAAATAATTACTATTTCAATTATTGTCATAATCGTGATTAATATCAGAAATTCGAATTACTTTTAGCGCATTCCAGTTTTGTTTGGTACTCCAATATTGCATGTTATAAATAGTACTGTTTGTACAACACTAGCATGAATGCTTTGATTTATTCCATTGCATTCGTATATGATGAAACTGATCTGTAATCACAGATATACAACTTCTAACCGGAACATACTTAATTAATTAATTACTTAATTACTTATATAATAGTTAATAATCTCAACCTGGGTATGTCCTTAAACTGCAACCAGACCCACCAGAGGACGGACAGCAGCGCCCTCTTGGTTAACGGTGGTAACCATTCTGCGATCCCCAAGCCGCCTGCCAAGCGTGGGGATTATGGCAACACCCCTCTATTAAAGAGGAGGCCTTCGTGCAGCAGTGGACGTTTTATGGCTGACGACGAATAATCTCAAAGCCAGCCAAGCAAAGCTATCAAAGCAGTCGTGTAAAAATTAGGCTGGCTTTACACGGGTAGCTTGAAACAATCATCCTCGAACTCCTGCTTCAAGTTGCAACTGCATAGACAACTACGGTCTTCTATTTTCATATATAGATGGAACCAGCGGTCAGCAGTACGGGGAATAAGTGAGCAAACATGATAAATAACATGAATAAATATGACTATGACAGCTCAAGTGGTCCGTGTATTTTGATCACTGGCTAACTGCTCGAGCTGCCCGTGTAAGGCCGTCCTTAAATTTACCTCCACGGATCTCTAAAAGAGACACGAATAGTAGAAAATACAAAGATTTTACGTGACCAAAATTCAATATGTTGTGTTCTGGTGCGCTACGTGATCTGATTACTGAAAACCGTATGGTAGGCCAGGAGCAGGTGGAATTTGAAATAACTCAATGCTGTCTATTTGCATTGATTATCAGGTAGAATAACGTGTTGTTTAAATTGATCGCAATAAAATCGCATAATGTTAATTGTCACATATCAAATTTAGGCAACTGTTTGTGTAACAGTATTGAAAGAACTATAAAGATTAAATATTTAGGGGTTATAATTGATAACAATTTAAATTTCATGAGCCATATAGAAAGTCTTTGTGGTCGAATTAGAAAAACGATGTATATACTTAAATATTAAGGCATATAGCAGACCAAAAATTAATTATGCAAATATATTTGTGCCTGTGCCAGTCATTATTAACTTATTGCTTATCTTCCTGGGGAGGTGCGCCTGCTACAAATCTGATATTGCTAGAGAGATCACAACGAGCTGTATTAAAAGTTGCTACTGGTCGCCCTTTTTTATTCCCCACTTCAATTTTATACAAGTCATGTGACGTACTCACAGTACGCCAGCTTTATATACAGAGTATAATTCTAAAGCAACACTCTCTGGTTGAATATAATGTTCAAAACAAGCTCAAACGCTCTAAACTTGCTTTATGTAGACTACCACAACGAGTCAGAACATCCTTTATTAAAAAATATTTATCTTTCTTAGGACCCTACCTGTACAATATAATTAACAAAAGTCTAAATATTTACAATTTATCCAAAGGCGAGGTTAAAATTAAAACTACAAATTGGCTAAAAGCACTAAACTACGAAGAAACGGAAAACCTTTTAAAAGTTATCGAATGAATTGCTATTCATATATTAAAGCACACGTCCTCTCGTACACACACGCACACACTCTCACACTCACACGCACACACACCCCTCCATACACAAACATACTCCTACACACCAACACACACACTCCCACTCCCACTTCCACACACGCATATAATTTAGTGTTAACTACATTTATTTTTCTTTAGATACTAGTTAATCTATTTTCTCCTGATTTTTATTATTCTACATTCTATATTGTATTTGGCTTCAATATCAAAATCATAACAATCACTGTAATAAAAGCATATAAATAGGATTTAAATAGATAAAAATTAACTATAAACTGTCATTATAAAGACGTCATAAGTCAATAAATCTTTGGATGTGATCATAATAATTGGGGAGCAAGCTGTCTGCCGAAATACAGCTTTAACACCTAGCTCGGCAGCAGACACTCATATTTACTTTGTATACTAGTTAAATAATGTTAGCCTTAGTAACAACTACTTGAATTTTTAACTATTGTTCTACTGTTAACTGTCCATCTCACATTAAGAAATTACAAAGAAAGGAAACCTATTTAAGTAAATAAAACATGTAATACTAATAACCTGTAATAGGCTAAGCTTAGTCAAATATATATATTATTATTATTATTATTATCATGTTATACAGTAGGAACCCTGTATGTATGGCATGAATAATCCCAATATCCCAAAGAATAAAACACAACAGTTTAAACAAGCCTGCGTGTGCTTAAAAAAACATTATTAGAATTGCATTATTATTGTACTGCCAGGAGATAGTTTTGTACACTGGCAATCGTACTTTATGTATTAGTATTTATGAATAATAAAGATATTTAGATATTTGATTATAATGGAGTTGATGAACGTAATAGAGGGGGAATAATGGTGAGCGCTTCTCCAAACAAACGTATTCCTCTATTTTCTTTCTGGATATTGCCTCTAGAGCAAAAATTTTTTTTTTATTTAGGTCTACTGTAAACGTGTCTCTACGTTTTCCTTTTTTTTCAGAAAATAATTGCTACAAAAATTATAGGCCTCTAAAAGTTACTATGAAGATATTTAAAGCGTTATATTTTTATTAGCTATTAGTGTCTGAAAAAAAGGAAAACACAGAGACACGTCTACAAAAGACCTAGATTTTATAAAATAAAATGATTGCTCTAGAAGCATTATCCAGGAAGAAAATAGGGGAATACGTTTGTATGGAGAAGCGCTCCCTATTCCCCCTTCAGTTATTATTTAAATTGTTACGAGACGACCGAGACGTTGGCCTGGTGGTAAGCATAACGCCTGCCCACAGTTGTATAGCATTGATAGAATTGTGAACTTGCGAAACAAACCCTGCGCTGCTCTACATAGAGTAAGTAAATACTACGTAATACTGCTCTACACTGCGCTTGTCACCCTGACATTATTAGATATCAAATCTCTTCATGCCCAGAATTTTGTCCGAAATTCCATTGATATTTTTCTATTTTTAACTGATTTCAAAATAGGTTCTACATTCGCCTGTATGTAAGTACTTATTGTATGTTTTTTTTTAAATATAGTCATCTATTTCTCCGTCAATAGGCGTGTGGCCTAATTTTTAATTTATGACAAATAATAGGCTTAGTGATGAATATAACTAAATACATTACACATACTGAAAAAAAAAATTGTATTGGCTGATAAATCTCTGATGTATGAGCGTGTAAAGTTTTAGGTGGGGATAGAGAGGGGATGCTCTATCCTTTTCTCGCAAAGCACGTGTTAGTATAGCATTTGTATGCCGCGCCTGAGGCTTGACGTCATAGCTCAGTATAGCGCGCTCTCTGTCTAGCTTGAAATTAAAATACTTAGAACTTATTTATTTTTGAATTATTTTAAATTTTGTTTTCGTTGAGAGGCTCTATTTATGATCAGGTTTTTTATGAGGTAATAAGAAAAATGTAGTCATCATGCCTATTGTGGGCTGATTTTGAAAATTCTTCTTTAATTTGAAAGGGTAAACTCTCGAGGTAGTGCGATATTCATTTGAAGTCAATTATATTTCTTTTTGCAAAAGTTACTTGTGGATAGAAAAAAACGTAAAACTACCGGTAAAACATAAAATGAAATAAGAACAATCTCCGTTATCTCCTAGTCTATTAAAAGAGTTTTGATCACACGTAACGAAGTAAAATCACAAGTTAGGCCGATAATGGAACCGGACCCCAATAATTTAGTTAAACCTACCCCACTGATGAATTAGTTCGGACGCTGGGTCCTCTAACAGCACTTTATGGGGACTTCCTTATTGGGGTCACAAACACAAGGATTAGCGAGAAAAAAATCACGAAGGTTAGCCCGTGTCATTTTACCAACCTCTTTCGATTTGTGTTTTTTTAAAAATGCAATGGAGTGAGGAGACAAGCAAGATTGGTAGGACTCTACTACCGAATCCGCCTGGGGAAGTACCACACCTTTGCCAGTTATTCAACCGCCAAGCAGTAGTGTGCAAGCATTACTGTGTTCCTGTTCGAAGGGCAATGTTTACTGGGTATGAAGAGATTTAACATCAAGTATATCTGGGTGACGAGCACAGTGCAGTGCGGCGCAGGATTATGTTCGCAAGTTCACAGTTCTGGCACTGCTACTGTTAGTGGCAGGCGTGACGCTTAACAACAGGTGAACGTCGTGCTCGTCTCGTCACTTGATTGAATAGAAAAAAAAAGTTCGCCTAGTGGTAAGCAACTCGCCTGCCCACAACACTGTGGATGCGTGATGCTTTATGATAACAGTAGCATTGCCAGAATTATGAACACAATCCCCACGCTTGGCAGGCGGCTTGGGGATCACAGAATTCTCACCACCGTTAACCGAGAGGACGCTGCTGCCCGTCCTCCGGTGGTTTTTGTTGCACTTTAGGATATTATAATATGGTCCTGGGTATGTCCTTAAACTGCAACCAGACCCACCGGAGGACGCGCAGTAGCGTCCTCTTGGTTAACGGTGGTGAGCATTCTGCGATCCCCAAGCCACCTGCCAAACGTGGGGATTATGGCAACACCCCCTCTATTAGGAGGCCTTCATCCAGCAGTGGACGCGTCTTATGGCTGACGACGAATATAGGTCCTAAATAAATTTGGGTCGTCATCATCAGCTCGGAGACGTCCACTGCTGAGCGAAGGCCTCCCCCTTAGACCGCCACACTGGACCTCAACCTGCCATTAGCATCCACCGGTTGCCCGGGTTGGGGTAATAAACGTGGTGAATTTTGGGAGCGGGCCGAATTTTTTTCCGTGCACGGACGAAGTCGCGGGCGTCTAGTCTAGTAAGTCTAGTCTCTGTCCTGACTCAACGACTGACTGATTGACTGATTGACTGACAGACAACGCACAGCTTAAACCGCTGGTCGTACAAACTTGAAATTTGGAGGGTGTATTCGTCTTGATACGTAGAGGTGTACTAAAAAAGGAAGGAGATTGCGGGGGTCTGGGGGGGGGGGGGATTTAAGGTTGTGAATACGTGGAATAAAAATAATTAGTAATTAATCCAGCAGTATGGAAGGTTCGAGTATTTCGGAGCGGGGCGAATTTCTTCGGTACGCGGACGAAGTCGCCGGCGACGTCTTATTGTTTATTTTTATAAACTCTATAATATAAATAAACATCTAACATCTATAATATAAACACTCATGTGTAAACACGAGCATTCTTAAATAATTAAATTCGCTTTCAAGAATTTAAGAAGAATTGTATTCGCATTCAATTATTTAAGACGAATAAAATATGTTTCAACAGATCACGTTTTTCTAAAGAAACTGCAATTCTAGCGAGATCTTCAATTGAATAAGAGCAGATACTTAACCTATTTAAAAATAAGATACAGTTGCAACTTTAACATTAAGTTAAGACAACTTCAAAGTTACGACGTTGGGCTTAGAGATAGAAAATTAGTAGGTAAGTTATATTATTTACCGGCAATTTTTCAGCCGGCAAAAACTTCTTACGGTACCTACTACTACTACGGTTATATTTTTCTATGGCTTTAATATATAAAAAAATAGGAAAATGTGTAGGTATGTTTTTTTAGGCATAAGCCTTTATTAACTACAACAAACTACAAATACTACTTAGCCTACTACACAACAAAAATCAAAAGGATTGTATCCAGACCGATGAAAGTCTAGAGACAATCCAAATGCTCAAACCCACTACCAGTCGGCAGCGTACCCAGCATGCTGGCGGCATTGCCACGCTGGATGGCAATGCTTATGCGTTGAGCCAAATAAACGTTGTTTATTTGATTTTAGCTTAAAATTATAATTTTTGAAAATGTTAAACGAATGCACCAATCAGAATTAATTTCCGACTAACTACGCGAAGAGAAGTTTTCTTACTCTATTTGGACGAATCAGCATTAATTTTGTATCTTTTATGTGCAAAATATAAATGTTTATCTATACTCGGATTCTTAATTAAACGGACTAAACTGACATTTCGAGTGTTGCTACTTTTTGGCAAAATTTAAATAGTGCTGAGATAAAAATATTAAGTTTAATAACATATGTTAAGAAACTTAATATTTTTATTTACTTATGAAGTTATGCTAACAAACTTAATAATTTCATACTCATGAACTACTTCGATATATTAGCAGCATTATTTTGAAAAGTGACATTTCAATCTGTCAGTTTAGTCCATTTGATTATGACTATACGAGTATAGTAAAAAATATATTTAAAACAACTTAAAATAACATTTAAAAAAATTGATGTTCCATATAAAAAAGTTCATTGACCTTAGATAATATATATGGAACAGCTGTTTTTTTTTCTTGATTACAATGTTGGCTCCATAACCAAAGTTATTCATAACAATGAATATATCTACCTCTCTTAATATGGCCAGGATGTAAAACAACGGCTTGGATATCTATAAGTGATTTTTCCGATGATAAATGCGTTCTGTTTTGGCCGGATCCCTTTAAAATATCCGGTCAAAACAGATACTGCTACGTTCGTCACAGTTTTATGAGGGTAAACTTTTAATTTAGTTCTGTAAACTACCACCAAGTATTATTTGTGAAGCGGCAACTTTGTAAACCACTCGGTGAAGAAAGTTGAAGATGATGCATCTATGGCATAACATTGTAAGTAACAGTTAAAGCCGTCACACACGATGAATGTGCTATAATATTTCATGTTATCTTAGAACATATTTCAATATCGCTACTCATACAAAACATATGACGAACAAGTGACGAAGATAATATATACTTATTTCAAAATTGTATGGCGAGCGATATTTTATCTTAACATGATATATTATAGCATCTTCGTCGTCTGTGACAGCTTTTATTAAGATAAGATTTTTATTATTGACTGGCTAGATGTTTGACCACTGCTCACCTGATGTTAGAGTGGTCAAAGGTGTTAAACAAGCCTAGAATGGGTAGTAGGTCAAGTTAGGCTACCAGAACACAACGCTGGGCGCGTTTTAATTTCAAGCATTTTTTTGCGCCTTCGCCGTTTACCCCATCTTAAAAGTTGTTCATAGATGAGTGCAATAATCTCCTTTGGGCTTATTAACACCGATACGCGTTACCTTGTTAAACATAATATCTGTCAATATCAGTCCGCCGGGAATCGAATCCAGAACTTCCAGTACAAAAGACTGACACTACACTATTAAAGCTGCCTGTTCCATCGACGAAGTTGTAAATTTAATCTTACTTATCAAACTCCGATAATAGCAATACGTCATAATAGTACCTCCATAGTAGTATTGCTATAATTGGAAACATTCCATTCACAAATCCAACTATATCCACATCACAAACTATTAGAGTTCTAGATAGCAAAGTCAATAACCAAACAACTATAGTCTGTGTACAGTAATACTTAAGTCAATGCAGGGAGACTGTAGAGGCTTAACTGGACAATAACTGTTTACTAACAAGATTACACAGTATAGCAAGCTAGCTTAAACAGGGGTTTTCGGAACGGCAGTAAAAAGCCCAAAGGAGTTATTAATATTATGCATCATCATCATCAGCCCGGAGACGTCTTCTGCTGAACGAAGGCATCCCCCTTACTCCGCCACACTGTACGACAACCTGCCATTTGCATCCACCCTTTGCCCGCGACTTACACAATGTCGTCGGACCACCCTACCAACGCTGCGTCTTCCGGTTCGTGGTCTTTACTCTAACCTTTCTTCCCCACGTTACGTTTTACGTTGAATGGCAATGCTTATGCTGAAATAATAGCTTTTGGCTAATATGATTATGCCTTGAGTAACGTAGATTAATAAGTTTAGTTTAATAGAGAATAATAAAATTCATCTTCTAAAATATAATTAAATAGAAAGCTGTGGTAACTTAAAAAAACCTTTAGCCGTGGGAGACCCTGTTTTGTGGTAAGTCACGAGGATAGAAGAAAAAAGTCCAACATAATTATTAATACGTGTAAAAAAATAATATAGGTTGATCTTCAAAGATTCAAAGACCTTATCTAGTTTTTAGCCTGCCAAGCGTGAGGATTATGGCAACACCCCTCTATAAAGGGCCTTCGTCCAGCAGTGGACGTTTTATGGCTGACGATGATGACGATGATCTAGTTTTCAAAATACATCACTTAAATCCACATAACTAGTTACGAAAACGTATTGCTGCTTGTTTATAAGTTGGTCATCCCATGCCGACACGGGCTTTCAGTTACGGAAAGAGGAAAGTATTTGGGAATTGTTCTTTAACATTAGTTACGGTAGAGGCGCGACACGTGACTTGACTCTAAGAGCTGAGGATCGTTATCTATCGCGTTTTTTAGTATACAAATACAAGTAGGTAGCAATGTTTTTTAGAAACGCACTGGACCTATGCCAATGACTATAAACTAATGGGTAATGACTAATAGGCTAGTGTATTAGGCTAGCACAATATATTATATAAATATATATATTTCATTTAATCCCAAGCCTATACCAATGAGCGAGGAGTGGTTTATTACAAAAAAAACACTCAAACCGTCCACCTGAGTGGTTGGTTAGGAATTTTGTCTTATCAAACCACCAACTTTCCACCTGGGTTGGTTAAGAAAACTTGATCTTAGCAGACCAGCAGGTGTCCCTGCACCTGAGTGGTCCAGTCATAATTATATTTTATCGATTTACATACAACTTGCTTTTGTTGAAGGACAACATCGTAAGGAAACCGTGCTTACGTCCGGAGAAGACATTCGATGCCATATGTGATTCCACCAACCCGCAACTGGGCCAGTGTGGTGGATATGGCCAAATCACCCTTCAAGGGTAGGCCAAAGTTTAGCGGTAGACTATTAAAATGGCTTCAGTTTTATTCTCACTTTCTCTCTCTACTTAATGTTAACAGGAGGCCAAGGTTTACTATGAGGTTTCTATGGGCCCTCATGGGCTGGACACGGGCTTACCCGAATGGCTACTATGTCATAACCACCATGCTGACCCAGTGGCGTGTTGATTGATTCACATACGAATCTAGACAATAGATAAATAAAACACTGTTTTAAACTGTCACGGTCATTTACTAAAGTTCTATTACAGTTCAGTCTACTCGTGAACATGGTGCATGTAACTACGCCGAAATATCGGGAGCTCATTTCACAACATAATTGCGGTAAATATCCCGTTAATAATAATAGAAATTTAATAGATAAATAGACAATAGTTTCATCATCAGACGGAAGACGTCCACTGCTGGACGGTGGCCTCCCACTAAGGGAGGGGTTGCCGTAATCCCCACGCATGACAGGCGGCTTGGGGATCGTAGAGTGCTCACCACCGTTAACCAAGAGCACGCTGCTGCCAGTCCTCCGGTGGTTCTGGATTCAACTTTAGGACATACCCAGGCCCACAATCCACAGACAATAGTTTATTTTAGCCAAAAACAATACATAACAAAATTACATTGAACACGGAAAAGAAAAAAAATACATAAACAAAGTTTTAGCTTTTGCCATAAACCGGCCCAACTCCGCATGATACTGGGTCTGTTTTCGGTTCTGGTTGGTTAATTTCTTCTCCGGATCTATGCAGGTTCTCGCAGGTGTCACGATGTTTTCTTTACCGAAAAGCCAGTGTTATGGAAATCCATAAACTTCCCAAGAACTCACTATCCCAGAGATTGAACACATGACCTCACGATTCGAAACCTAGCCATAATTTTATTTTTTATACAAGTAAGTGACGAGACGAGAAAGACATTCACCTGGTGGTAAGCGACATGCCTGCCACTAACAGTAGCAGTGCCAGAATTGTGAACTTGCGAACCAATCCTGCGCCGCACTGCACTGCGCTCGGCACCCTAAGATATTAGATGTTAATTTATTTATTTTTTATTTATTTATTTATTATTGAGATAAAAACGATAGAATCAATTACATTTAACTCACAAAATAATACAGAAAAAAGTTAATTAACAACAATTGCATAAAAATAAGTAATGTCAGGTTTTTTACAAGTGATATAAATGTCAAATAAACGAAGAATAATAAAAACAATTTCCTAAATGTCAAATACAAAACAATAACTATTAATTAAATTTGTACAATATTCTAATAGTCCAAATAATCACTATCGGCTTTTTTGGCCCTATCCCATTGGTCGATTTGATTTTCGGAATATGTCAAAAAAGTTGTCATTACAGTTTTCCAACTGTCACAAAAAATGTCAAAATCAGAGTTGGCGGCAAGAAGTGCATTGAAGTGGCGGCGGGCGCGAATAAGAGGTGACATTGATCGCGCCACTGTGCGATTGTCATCTATGTGGAACAAGTTATTCCTCCGACCACGTCTACTGGCAGAAACCCCGTATGCGTCAGGGACAGACAGCGTGCAAAGTAAATCGTGCAGATTGCACGAGTCAACTGCACCTCTAATTACCTTGCAGCAAGTAGTGAGCTGGTCAATCATTCTTCTCACTTCTAATGAGTTGTACCCGAGCTGACCGAGCAGGTGTTTGGTGGGGTACAAGAACGGGTATAATTAAATAAATTAAATCAGTTAAATAAAAAAAGTTAAATCTCGTCATACCCAGTAATTTCTCTGGTGACATTGCCCTTCAAGTCGGAACACAGTAACGCTTGCACACTACTGCTTAGCAGTTGAATAACTGACAAAGGTGTGGTACTTCCTCAGGCGGACTCTGAAGTAGAGTCCTACCACTACAAAAGGCCATTAGGCTACCACGATTAAAGAGCCAGCTTAACTAGTGCAAATGCCCAGCCATATTAACGTACTAAGCCAGGGCTCAACGTCAATATTGGCGAGCTTAGTTCAGGATGTCCAACACAACGGCTGGATCGCCGGCTCGTCCGGATCGACCCACATCGGCAACTATAGCAGCGCCACTGTGGCAACATCGGTAAATTGACAATTTAGCTGAGCTCTGCCTTCGCACTGCCCGCTCTGATTACATAAGCGACGATGGTGTGTGGTGCAAGACAATACATTATAGCTTACCAAGCAGAAAAAAAGAGCAAAATACTTACCGCATAAAACACTAAAAAGTATTTCAAACCTATTTTAATCAAAAGGGGTTTTGTCTTCTTTTTTCAAACTCATATCTTAATTCGAAAGAAGTTTGACAAAACACTTTTTAACTATAAATTGGTTTGAAATACGTTTTAGGGTTTTATGCATATAACGGTTAGTTGTTATTTTCCTTGACACGTCGTGTCTATATGTCGGGTGCAATTCAGAACACGTCGCCAAACTTAAACAGACTTATTTACTTCACTTACTTTTGTTGAAATTCCTTATCAGTTGAGAGAAGCAAGCCAAATCCTTTTCATCACACTTGCTCGTAAAGTGGATCTTATTACATCGGTTTTAGGCTTGCTTGCTTGGCGTGCTTTTTACTTTACGTTATGGCACTAGTGCTATAATAGGTATAACCCGATAAAGTCAAGTTTGTACGTGACTGCAATTAGACGTATGTATACGAAGCACTCTTAATATAGCCGGGTAATATTTACAGATTTTTTGTAATAACAACAAAGAGTTCTTTTACCGCTGAAGTAAAAGTCAACCTGCGCGCGTATTACTGGTCTGGGTGCCATTTTCCGCAAATGTTTGTTGACGTTTTCGCTGTGTGGTTGATTATTATCAAAAAAAGTTTGTTTTTTCTTCGCAAGTGTGATGAAAACAGTCGTATGAAACTCTTGTGCTATGTAAGTCATTACACTCTCGGCTTCCTTATCGGCATAATACCGCCTCTAGTGTAATTACCAACATAGCACACTTGTATCGTAATGTACTATATTCCATCAACCACGAGCAGTTACCCGCTTGCCACTTATAACTTACGTCACCTCGTTAGCAATGTAACGCAAACTAATCCAAGCTAGGAGGAAAAACCCGCCGTTATGCTCCCTGAATATCATCTTACCGATTGGGCCCACTGAGCCCGCTGGACCCACTTCATTAATGTGGGCCCACTCGACCGCGTGAGATAGCTATTGCTTTACGGATAAGTAATTTATTTAATTTCATTGTACCTCGAAAAAGTGACAACGTTTCACGGTTAATATACGAGTATATTCGTACGAGTACGTTGTCACTTTTTCGAGGTACAATGAAATTAACTACTAAAAACTCTTTACAAAACGGTTTGATCCTACGTTTTTTGTTCGAAATGCTAAACAGTGGAATGCGTTCCCCAAGTGGGTGTTTTCCGATAATTATAATCTGGGTGTCTTCAAGTCACGAGTGAATCGGTTCCTTCTAGGCAAACGTGCTGCATCTTCGACTGCATCTTCGCGGCGAGATGGTAGTCAAACGCAAGCCTAGCAGTAGTGTGCAAACACTACTGTGTTTCGGTTTGAAGGGCAATTAGAAATTACTGGGCATAAAGAGATTTGGCTTGGCTACTGCTATAGGCATGCGTGAGGCTTACCACCAGGCGAAAGTTACGCTCGTCTCGTAAATCAATACAAAAAAAGAGGCCTTAAACTTGTAAGTAAGTAACGAGGTCTGTAAGTACATTTAAAGTACAGGTCTGGAAACACAATAGCTTAGAATAAATAATAGTAATACCAAGTAAAGTACCTATACTAGAGCGAAAACTACTTTGTTCGCGGTAAGGACGTCCGTACAACTGTACAGAGGTATTCAAGTGATCGTTAGCCACTGCGATCGTGAAACTCGAGGACGGGAACTCGCTGCTCGGCGAGGGTATTACTGCTGGAACTCTATTTCAAATATTATCGTCGTATTTTAAAATAAAACACAAATAGTACAAATAGCTTTAGTTCCGTTAAGTCAGACAAAGTCGGCCCAGTGAAGTAGGGCCAAAGGGCCTTAAGGCCAAACTAGCCTACCCGACAGACGTCGCTTTCTACAAATTTCTAAAATCTTTTCACGGTGGTTAACCTCATTAAAGAGAGAAGTGAATAGGAAGGAAATGTGACGGGCCGGCATTAAGTACAAATGGACTTAATGACAATTCTACCAATATACATGTTTTTAAACTGAGAATACTCAAAAGGACTATTTAACGCGTAAACGCGTAGGAAACCAAATCACATTGCATCGTAATTAGATCAATTTTAATCTGTTGCAAAATGGCATTTCGAGCGTTTTACTTCAAATGCGCGACCAATGATTGGAATTTTGTCGTCGTAGTTTCTATACAAATAAGTGTGAAACTGGCGATTTTCCATACAATTGTTTTACAACATTGTTTTGACAGCCGTTCTTCCTAAAAAGTAGGGCTTTCGCTTTTCTGTGGTTTTCTTCATCAATCTGATCTTCTAACTTTAGGATCGAGAATACGTGATCAAAAATTTTTAAATATGCGAGAACCAATAGTACCATCTCCCGAGCACTTGTGGAACGGTATCTTGTTACCGTAGCAAGAAATAGGCGTTTGAAGTGTGTTGTCTCTGGTTTCGCATTATTTTTGTTTAAACCTTTGAGAGCAGGTGAAATAATATTGCTGAGGTATTGAGAGGCGTAAAAGCCACCTTTACCTTTAGTTTGTTCAGAAATCGCGTCATTTATCGCTTGCTTTTATCCAGAAATAGAATAATATTCTTTTGGAGTGTCTTTGATGTGAGCTTGTATTATATCAGAATTGAGTGAATATTGAAGGTTAATGATATTATAGGGAAACATCAGGGACCGATAACTTCATCGTATTTTCCGACGCATGATAGAGACAGTGTACTTGTTGATTGGAAAAAGTCTTGAAACGCTCTTATTGACAACTAGCTTTTGCCCGCGGCTTTGCCCGCGTAGTAATGTTGAATACTGGAATTCGGTTAAATCGGGGCCCAACTCAATTGAATCACTAAAATACGTATATTATTGCATTTTTTCCAAGCCGCTTGCAAGTCTTTAAGTTTGCTTGAGGATGACCAAATTTAATATTAATAATTAATTTAGCAGCTTAGGCTGTACAGTGTCTATAATAATTATGTCCGTCAAACAGTCGTCTGCGTGGACCTACAAAAAAATAGCCTATGTCCGTTTCCGAACCTTATGCTATAACTACCTATCCAAAAATGCAGCTCCATCTGTTCAGCCGACCAATAAATACGCCCATCCCCGTCCCCATTCCCAGCCTCATCCCTATAAGCGGCCCCTTCCCCATCCCCATCCCGATAGCAAATGTCATTTTAATATGAACACGCCCATCCCCGTCCCCATCCCCGTTCCCTCCCTCACCCCCATCCCGAACCCCATCCTCACCCCATCCCATCCCCACCCCCATCCCGATTTCAACTTTCATCTTAATATGGACACGCCCATCCCCGTTCCCAGCCTCATCCACATCCACATCCCATCTCCACCTGTCCCTACCAAATCCCCACCCCACCCCCACCCATCCCCACCCCATCCCCATCCCCACCCCATCCCCATCCCGATACCAATTGTAATCTTAATATTAACATGCCTATCTCCGTCCCGTCTCCGTTCCCAGTATCATCGCCACCCCCACCCCCATCCCCACATCTATCCCCATCCCTATACCAAATTTCATTTTAATATGTACAGCCGTTACAAAGTTAAGGAGAAACAAACGTACTATCACTAAAACTTAGTTGTTTTTTTTTATACTAACGGGAGCTGATTTTGAAAAAACTGTGACACCCGTATCTTCTTATTTTTATAGTAGAATATGTATACCAAATTTTGTATCAATCGAACCAGAGAATAAAAAGTTTCATACAAACTTTAACACCCCATTTAACCCCCTTCGGGGTTGATTTTTGAAAAATCCTTTCTTAGTGGGCGTTTACACCTCTCCCTCCAAAAAAGTACCCTCCAACTTTCAAGTCTCTACGTTTAGCGGTTTGGGCTGTACGTTGTCTATATGTCAGTCAGTCAGTCAGTCAGGACAAAGCCTTTTATAGTTATAGATAGGGTATTTTTATATATTATATTATATCCGACCACTCATAGCAACAGGAAGTATTCCGTTTTTGGTATAGGCGCCGGTTACCAGAGGCACACAAACACGCAGTGACCTCGCCGGCGAGGTCGAGGACTCCCCAGATCTGTCAAAAGATCGGTTAGATTCTCTCCAAATAGTCAACCAGATCAACCTACTAGGGCCCTAGGGCACACCCCTTCTGGGGTGCCAGGGCAAGTCTGATCCCACTCCCGGCGACGGCCAAGCCGAGGTTCGTACCGTCTGAGGTGCCCTTGAGCTAGTCGCTTGTAACTTAAACTATAGGCCTAGCGCCATTTGCGCTTGCTTAAAATCCAGTGACGCTGTAGATGCCATCTGATGCCAACAGCATCTGTCATTAATATATGTATATTATATATTTTTATTCTTATATAAGGTTTCATTTGAACACATCCTGCCTGATGAATAGAATATAATAATCTTTATTGATATCAAGCAACGATGCGATCTAGGATGGAGCACGCTTACCTAGAAGGAACCTGTTTACTCTGGATTTGAAGACACCCTTAATGTACTTTAAGAGAAACACAGACTCTGTCAGAGAGTTCCACAACCCCATGGCGCATCTATCGGGTAAGAAACTAAAAGCTATTTTCAACTTTAAACATTCGCGTAAGATACCGGTGGTGCTCAACCCACGTATGGTCAGACTCTCGAGCATTCGATAAAAAGTAAGTGAACGAATCCGGACTTTTCCCATCTATATGTAAATCCGACTCCGGCCGATTTTATAGACTTTTCAAAAAACATACCGCGGCGCCCGAGGGCAGTTTGCGACCTAATTATGTGGTAAACAGTTGGGAGGTTGGACCTTCTACTTTTTAAGAAGAATAATATATGTGAAAGAAACGTAGTAGTTTTTGATGATTTTAGGTATTTTTTGTGGTCCAGTCGAATGAAGCCACGTTTTATATTTTTTCAGTAAGTATTACCAATAGATTCCTTCAAGTGTTCTTAAAGATTTCAAAAGGTATACCATTGGCTTTCTGGTTATGGTTTTTTTAATTTTTTGTTTAATCTGCTTTTTTTTTTTTGTTGCTTTAGTGGCTATGCGATTATGCCAGCTCCGTTTTACAATGCATGTTACACATCAACAGGGACTGTCGTCCTTACGCTGAGCCAGTATGTCCGAGATACTGGCATACAAGTCCTTCGCTGCCTCTCATGTGGGTTCCGCCAGAATACCTTGAAACATGCCAACGTCTCGGGGGTTTATGCCATACTTGCTCAACATGAGTGTTCTCAAAGACTTGCTGCGACCACAATCCGCCAGGAGGTGAGAAACGTCTTCGAGATTACCACAGACAGAGCAGGCGAGGGGGATTCAGCCCTGCCCATAAGATGTTCAAACTTATTAAGTGGCATGTGGCCGGAGCGAAGTCTATGAGCTATAACAATATGGCATCTTTTCAACTTGCTATTGGCACACCATGGTATTCGAGGAGGTTCAGCTCGCAAAGTTCTATACCAGGTACCTTTATCCGAACATGTATTTATGTACTTGATTTTCCATTTTTCATATATTTTATATCTGAACTTCACTAAAATTTCTGTATGTTCAGGTATAATATATAATTCTGCTCCTTCTGGTTGTGGTATGGTACCTCTGCTTACACGGGCCCGTTTAGTTTCTCTATGCTTAGACTCTTCCGTTAATAAGCAAAAATCTAGATTTCCGATCTTAAATATCCTCCAACGTACCTAGTCATTCGATAGATTGTTATTTGCATTGCAAAAAGAAGGAGATCCAATGGCAATTGGTATCGAATGAGCAAACTATCTTTTTCGACCAATTTTAGTGAAAACGTTTCGATTGTGACGCCAGTGAAATAGTAAACGTTTATTTTGCAACGAGTAGCTTGCTTTCCTGCCCAGGTTGGTTTTTTGAACGGTAAATAAGTAAGTAAGTAAGTTCATATAGGCTGAGTGGCCAGCCCTAGTGTCAGAGTTAATGTGCCGCCCGAAGACCTCTACTAACGGTAATATTAAGTGTGCCTTTTGCCAAAAAGGCTATGGTACGAATAACATTGATTTCCTAAGATTTCTATAAAATAATGCCCGTATTATATAACTCAAACAGTTTATTACCACAAAATACATTAATATCTGACTATTTACTTTTAATTACTCAACCTACCACACAAAACAAAAAGCCCAGTTGGGTTAGCATAACCCCTAAAAAACTCTAGGCTAAAATGCAAGACTGCAAGACTCAAAGACTCGGGTAATCTCGCAAAGGTCGTCAGCACTCAGAAGAGCATCTTGTTATGTTTGTCTCATTACTGGTTCATCCCTTTCTATATTATTATTATCCTATATCAAGGTCGAGAGAGGGGTCTCTTCTTCAGCGCGCCATGTCTCCCGGTCCAGTGCCAATCTCGTCCACTGCTTTCACCACCTGCCACCTAACAATGCCATCCGACCAGCAAGCTGGTGGTCTGCTCGTGTAGCTTTCTATTCCGCGGTCACCGTTCTGTGACTGCTTTAGTCCACCTCTCCATTAACTTTAAGAAAAATCATAATCAAAAGATGTCTAACACGAATCTGTTATTAAAAACAATTAGGTAGCGTAATTATTGTAACGTTTTCCATTCAAAGTCCTGTCACGATTTTAGCTCGCATAAAAATGGCCTTTGATTACGATCTTTTTGGCCCGCCTCTCCTTTTTTCATGATGGGCGGAACCGCCCAATTAACCAATGATTCGTTGTACCACATTTTTTATCAATTAACAAATTGACTGTTATATTTTAGCTTTCTTTTTGATGGTATAATAATGAAATTGGGTGAATTTCTTTGATTTACCAGATAAAATACTGACGGAAATTATTTTATATTTCATTTTATAATCGATTATTAAATTGTATTCATGTGTTTCGAATGGGTGGTTATGTCGTTAAACTGCAACCAGACCCACCGGAGGACGGGCAGCAGCGTGTGGTACTTCCCCAGGCGGAATCTTCAGTAAGTTCCGCCTGGGGAAGACCACACCTTTGCCAGTTATTCAACCGTCAAGCAGTACTGTGCAAGCATTACATCCGGTTCGAAGGACAATATTACCAGAGAAATTACTGGGTATGATGAGATTTAATATCTAATATCTCAGGGTGACGAGCCAGCTACAGTGCGGCGCAGGATTGGATTCGCTAGTTCACAATTCTAGCACTGCTACTGTTATAGGCAGGCGTGACGCTTACCACCAGGAGAACGTGTCATCAAAATATAACCAAAAAAAAAACTATTTGCGACAGAGGCGCCCCTATTACTTTCTTCTCTTTTTCCAAGGTATAAACGAAACTTTTGCGTGATATTGATACGTTATTCAACTAATTCACTGATGACCGGTGATTTTCAATCACCAATATTGATAAATCAAATGGAAATACGTTCGGGCCAAACCACCTCTTTAGACCTTTTTATGCATACACCTTCAACGTAGATACCTACATGTCATGGACTATTGGGGATAGGCGTATTGAGTGGTCACCTAGCGGTTAACAGGGACCGAAACAGTGGCATGTACAACGTCTGCTCAATAATATGGAACTCTGTACAAACTATACGTTTGACACTACAATAGTTATTGAAAACACCAAAGTTACACGTTCAATTTCATTAAGTATGTCACAAAAAATAATCTTGATACTTGACAATGTACAGCCTTAACTTCCCCTAACGCCTGCGCCCTAACTTCAATAGAGACGGGGGATGGAATCTGCCACCGACTTGGAGACCCTGTCTTCATGGGGCCCGCGAGGGTGGACGCGTATCTGAAGGCGACGTGGTGAGCTCCGCGTGCTGGAATATTCCCGACACCGCACGAGAAGATTCCAGTGATGAAGAGCTCCAGAGAGCGCCGGCGCAGCACGACACTCTACCCGCCCCCACCCCCTCGCCCGCAGAGCAACCGCTGACATCACGCGCGCGACGCGCAGCGGCCCGCAGTGCTAAGCAGGACGCAGCTTTTCACTCTTTGAAAAAGGTCACCGGATGTGATCGAAACTATAGTCGGTGTATCCGATTTAATTAAACGTGAGTATTCCCGTATAAATAAAACAAAAATACAGCCTTACCTAAAATAATCTCGATTCTCGTAGTCACTGCTTAAACTTCTCTGTCTTGTTCTTGCATGTTACACTTCACGTCAGAGAGAAGATGGCAGAGCATCTTAAACAGTGACTAACGATTGAGAAGTTTTTTAAGGCCTATAGTGTCGACGTTTTGTTAACTAGTTTGTAATTCGATCTGACAATCCAATTTGTAACCAGAATTCGTATTTCAAAAAAAGAAGTGATTTAAACCAATAATGTTTCATGATAATTATGCTAATATTAAGCGATGTGTGATAAAAGCCAATTCTACATAATAAAATAATAATAATAATTTATTAAAAAATTAAAAAAATGTCTGGTAGAAATACAAAACTTATGTAACATATAAAACACGTGAGCCTGAACTAGGTAATCCGGTGTTGTGTTGTGTGGGTTGTGTTTCTTACCTACATCTACGCCACTGGTGAAAGACAGATAGCTCATATCTCGCGTAGATAATTTCTTTGGCAATTCAATTTGCGAATATAGCCAGCTTTTTTGGCACTCTACCATATGGGCACAATATTTTTTTTATTAATGTTTTTGGTTAGATTCCATACTTTGGTTAAAATTATATGTAAAATTAATTATTTTTAGACTAGACAGAAGCGTGCCATTACTTTGCTTGCATTGTACGTAAAGGGCGGTTTCTGGTAATGGAGAATAGAGGCATGTCTGGTTCACAGCCACGGGCGACCGATGACCGATATTTCACGGAAACGGAACGGGCACAGAGTAGTACTGTACTCATAGCACAGACACTATTTTTATAGATAAAGTAAAACTTAATTGGTCTTAATTATTACATAAATATATGACATACAGTTTTTAGCAGTTCAATGCAGACTTAGGTGAAACGCCTGAGCCACCACGCCAGCCCAGTTTCAGGTCGGTGTAGTCACATACGCTAATGCATTTCTAATGAGGGGCCTCATTTTGGAATCGTACGCAAAGTAGCGCATGCGAAAAGAGCCGACTTTTACACGATATTGAACCTTATTCCAAACAATATCGTTCGAAGGTCGGCTCCTTTCGCATGCGCTACGCTTGCGTACGATTCGAAAATGAGGAACCAGCACGTACGCAGCTTTCCTACTATGGTCTCCTTCATCTAAAAGTGATGTCCAGATTTTCATCTGCATGTAAAATATAAAGAGCTCATTTAGGGATTTGAACCAGCGACCTCACCAAATTTTAAGATGAAAAGTTAAATTCAAGTATTAACTTTTTGTTTATTCCTTTCATCAGCCAGAAGACGTTCACTACTGGGCCCTTAATAGAGGGGTTGCCATAATCCCTACGCTTGGCAGGAGGCTTGGGGATCGCAGAATGCTCACCACCGTTAACTGCGAGGACGCTGCTGCCCGTCCTCCGGTGGTTCTGTTCAGTTTTACGAAATACCCAGGTCCAGTTTATTGTAACAAATAAAATGAGGAAGGCTTTTTTAAGTAACGGAACGAAACGAGCGAGCCGTTCGCCTGGTGGTAAGCATCACGCCTTCCCATAACAGTAGCAGTGCCAGAATTGTGAACATGCGAACAAAATCCTGCGCCGCACTGCACTGCGCTCGTCACCTGGAGATATTAGATGCCAAGTCTATTCATGCCCATTATTTTTCTGGTAACATCACCCTTCCAACCGAAACACAGTAATGCTTGCACACTACTGATAGGCGGCTGAAAAACCAGGAAACTTGTGGTACCTTCCCTGGCGGATTTTGCAGTAGAGTCTTACCATTAACACTCGTCTAGAAGGGCCTATTCAATTCAATCAGAAGAGATAAGAGTACGCGCTAGACATAGAGGCAACTTCTGGGTTAATAAGTATGTAGGTAGTTAGCGCTCGCACGTCCTGAATTGAACTTTACTGTGTCGTATCAAGAGTCGCTACTTCATCATCAGCCCGGAGACGTCCACTGCTGAACGAAGGCCTCCCCCTTAGACCGCCACACTGTACGACAACCTGCTATTTGATCCACCGGTTGCCCGCGACTTTTACAATGTCGTCGGTCCACCTAGTGGGAGGCCTTCCTACGCTGCGTCTTCCGGTTTGCGGTCGCCACTCAAGAACCTTTCTTCCCCCCATCGGAGTCGCTACTCAGTTAAATGATTTTGCGAAGTGAATCTTCTGTACGTGTACTATTATGTATTCTGTGCCACTACTAAACTTGCTTTATAAATAGTAGAGATTTTGGTATCAAATTTCTATTTGCAAAGCTCAAAATCCCAAACTATTAATGTCTGCCATTGATAAATCTAACAATAGAAGCAAGATGGAGGCAGCATTTTCTTATCCAATCACGAGCAGAAGTGTAAGATCTATTCCTAGTTAATAAATCATATCAATTGTGGAGGCGTTCTATGAGTCATGGCTACGGCGCAAGTTATAGAAGCTTTTATAATACAGATTTTAAACGACTAGGAAACGACAATATAGTATATAAATGCGTGTTTTTAGGGCTATATTACGGCTAAGGATAGGTGTAGAAATAAACTTAAGATTAGCCTGCTAATCTTATCTTTTTACAACTACTCCTTCAGACGGCGAAGGCCAAACTACTTAGCCACGGTGTACATATAAGCTGAAGCAGTAGTTTGACTCGGACGTGTCTTTGAATTCGATGCCTAGTGACGGTCAGATGCCTAGAATAAACAGGCTGCTAAAATGCAGTTTCGAAGTATTCTACACTGACGACACACACACCCCCATACGCACACCCACACGCACCCACACCCTCACACACACACGTACACACACACACGCGCCCGGAGAATCTTAATGACGCGGCGCGTCTTTTACAGTGTCGTCGGTCCACCTAGTGGGAGGCCGCGCCTAAGCTGCCTCTTCCGGTTCGCGGTCGCCACTCAAGAACCTTTCTTCCGCATCGGTTATCAGTTCTACGAGCGATGTGTCCTGCCTATTGCCACTTCAACTTGCAAACCCTGCGAGCTATGTCGGTGACTTTGGTTCTTTGGCGAATATCTTCGCTCTGGATTTTATCGCGCAAAGCAACTCCGAGCATAGCACTCTCCATTGCCCGTTGCGTGACTCTTAGTTTCTACAAAAGGCCAGCAGTTAAAGACCACGTTTCAGTTCCATATCATCACTGGCAACACGCACTGGTCGTATACCCTTGTCTTCAGACACTGTGGGATTCTGGACGAAGATATTACGCAATTACCCGCGGGTGGGCGAAAAGCAGCTCGTTTGATTACGTCGTCGGACGTTTGTTTCAAGTCAAACTACTGCTGTATATATTATCTGTGACGTGACTCAGTTGATAAAGGTCAGAAGTTAGACCCGTATCATACGCTCATCTTGATCCTTAATTGGAGCAAAAACTTTCCGAAAAACTCTTAGAAACTTTCATCTTGAACCACGACCGATATTTTCCTCTGAGTTTAAAGGAAATTGGGTTACGGTCGTTAATCACCGGAAGTGACGCGGCCACGAAGCTCACTTCCGGTCGCACCCTCACATAACTGCTTGGAAAGTTTTCTCTGAGACCGTGGGCATACTGGTAAGATCTGGAAAATGTTTGAGTGGTCATCTGATCCAAAAATAAAAAGCCATTTAAAAAAAACTACTGACTTGAAACAGTGGAGGTTCCATGGGCAAAACTTTTCGCAGTTGGTGCCAGCGGCGGTCTTGAATAATAAATAACTAATAAATAACTTTGACTTTGACTTTGATGTGGCAAAATCATTTTTTCTTGTTAATCGTTGCTTATAACTATCTGCTCTTGATGAGGGCGTTGTCGATAATCTAGCCCAAGGAAAAATAGAACAGAAAATAATAATTAGGCCTTATAACATTTTGGTTACACAGGGTAAGTCAAATTTACAAAAAATGTGAATATGACACAGAACGTTATGTCAAACTCAAACTGTCAATACTGGGTATTGTGCCTTGTTTTAAGAATCTATGCAGTTATTGACCTAAAAATATTTATAGGTTAGATTCTAACCTATAAATCAATTTTTTTTTCATTTTCGTTAGATAGATGTTTACATTTTATTTTGGACAGAGCTTTAATTAGCAAGGCAAAGGATTGCTGTACGAACCAGTATTGTAGATTCTCCCTGGTAATCCGAGTCGTTAAAATGCTATTTGCAAAAACAAAACAAAAGACAACAAAACGTATGAAATTGACAGTTGACTATGGCCACATCGACGACGCGCCACATAGCAGAAAAAAGTCGCAGTGTGGATCCCCATTTCGTGTGTCCTGTCCTGTGTGTGTCATTATCCCCGTGTGTACTTAGATGACAATTTTTTTTCAGTTGTTTTGATTAAAAGCAAAGTACCGAACCGATTTTAATGAAATTTCTATGGAACCAATCTAAAAAAGTCCTTCCACAAAAAAAATAACTTTTGTATTATATTACATACGAATTACCTACAACGAATATTATCCTAACTACCCGTTTTATATAGTCGAGTAAAACATTTTATTTGCAATGTAGCCAGGGCCTTACAAACTCCCATGTCACCGTAAGTTTACTGATAGCATCTTTATTGACCACTACATTTTGAAAAGGATTGGATGTATTAAGGGATGTCTTTAATCGAGTCTGTTAAAGAGGTTTCATTATGTTTCAAATCAAATCAAATATAGCTGTACCAGAAAGAGTAGAAAAAAAATGGGGCGCCACTTTCTATGCAAACTCTTCAAAATGACATATAAACAAACAATAGACGTATAACTTGGCAACACTAAATAATATTTTATATTGAATTTACATTTCCATCTTTGAAGTAGCATGCTTTGTTAAAACTAACCCGAACTATTTTCCTCTTACAAATGGTAAATCTAAACGTAATAGACGTGACAAACACAAGCTTCTCATAGTGAACCGCAATAAGAAATTATTAAATGATAGCATTTTTTGTATGGGACCGGTAATCTATAATAAGATGCCAAGAAACCTTAAAGATCTAAATACTAATCTGTTCAAATTGAAATTAAAAAAAATACTACTGACTAAGTGCTACTAAGTGCTATTACACCGTAAAAGAATTTATTAATGATAAGGGATTTAATTGGAATACTAACATTGACTAACTAATAATGACATTATAACATTGTGGACATTGTATTTAACTTGACATAACTACTATATTATGACATTTTCTTTGTACACTAACAATACTAATAACTTATGAAGTAAAATAATGAATATGCCAGGGCTAATATTGCATGTACACAAAACGCCATGAAAATCTAGTTGAACCTAGTAATATCGATCCCAGCAAGGACTGGAACTTTAATAAGTGCGACTATGTGCTTTTGCTTTTTTTTATCAGGCATAAGCCTTTATTAACTACAACAAACTACAATGACTACTTAGCCTACTACACAACAAAAAACAAAAGGATTGTATCCAGACCGATGAAAGTCTAGAGACAATCCAAATGCTCAAACCCACTACCAGTCGGCAGCGTACCCAGCATGCTGGCGGCATTGCCACGCTGGATGGCAATGCTTATGCGTTGAGCCAAATAAACGCCAGCATTTTGATCACGCGTCGCGTCGACCAGGCGCTCGGATATGTTTTTGAAAAGATGATGAGCTCCCGGTCCCCACGGACCCAATGTCTCAACACCAAACGGCTCAAATATGTAACCTCTGCCGAGGTTAGCATATTTGCGCCGCTTGTGCCGCTCCGCCGAATTTGCCGCCGCACCAGCCCTACTCTGTGTCTCAGGAAGATGTGACGGTGCCAAAGTATCAACGCAAGTTGCGTCCCATACAAGGGGCCGTCCCATCTTCCAAGGCACAAGTGTCATACCGTCAGGTCTTTTGCCATCGTCACGCGCAAGGCCGCTCGGTTCGAGCACAGCTGCAACATTGGCGGTGGATAAAGCCCGGCGTATGACATCATTCAGGCTAGCGTGGCGGCCGATCCGACCAGCGCTTCTTGAGCAAGAGAGACCATGGTGACCGAGCTGATCGACAACAGTACCACACTGGCAGCGATGGGCCTCACAGCACCTTGCACCCAAGCGCAAGCTGACAGCTAGACGAAATGCAGTTGGGTCCAAAAGGCTACCAGTGTTAAAGGAGGGAATAGCCTGCAACCAAAGACCTGATTCCCATACAGAGACAGCAAGGATACGAGCGCGATCTGCGACGCTAGTACACGTATCTAGAAGAGATTTCCGTGCTAGTTCACAGATCGGCCCATCCCATAGTCTCTGCGAAGACAAAGTCCTCGGAAAATCAGTATTTGGGCAAGCCTCCCTCCAAACATTCTTGGCCTCATTCAAATGAGCTACTACTACACCGGAATGGCCTAAAGAGGGAAGAAGGATTTTTTCAATTAATTTATGTGTACTATGAACTGAGGACAAGAAAGCTGGTAGAGCTACACTTGAAATTTTGCGGTTCCTTAAGCCTCCTAACCTTACTGGTAGTGAGGCTTGTGACCATGTCCTGTCATTCATGTCAACATTCAAAACCGATATTAGTGTTTCCTTTACGACATTGTCTAAGCTCGAAAGGAGCTCACCGTGATTCCACAGTGGACTACATCGTAAAGTGTATATAAATTTTGGCACAAACAGACAATATTTGATAATGGTAAACGCCATGTGGGCGTTAATATTGAGTAACCTCCTGGAGGCACTCATAAAATTTTGAATTTTTTCTTCTACGAAAGGTGAAAAAGACTCATCTAAAATCGGTGAACCCAGTAGGCGAAGAGAACATCTATCCACAGATTTGATGTTTGGAGCCAAATCATTAAATTTTGTAATAACCAAATCTTTGTTCGGACATGAATCGCAAACATAGAGTTCGCATTTTGAAAAATTTAGTTCTAAGCCAATAAGACGAAATTCGTCTATGAGAATTTGCAAATCATTTAGGACAGTGCTCACATCACCTCCTAAGGTTCCGTCATCCAAATACCAAACATTAAGTTTGGATTGGAGACGTTGAATAATTGGATGAATGGCCAGGCTGAAAATGGCGGGACCGAATGGATCACCCTGTTGGCAGCCTACTGAAGATAACAAAACATTATTTTGGTATGTTAATTTTGTGGGATTGCCGTAGCATTGCCAAAGAAAGTTGAAAACGTCTGGAATTTTGTCTTTGATTTGTGTCAACAGGGCGCCTCTATCGACCGAATTAAAAGCATTTTTGACATCCACCTTTAGTAGCACCTCTCCACAATTTTGATCCAAAAAAGTCCGGAGAGAATGAACAGCAGCCTCACACCCACCTCGCGAACCAAAACCAAGCTGTATTGGTTGGAAAAGGCTACTCAAAAGAGCAACCTTTTGCCTACAGCCTGCCTTGGCCGCGAGGCGACGGTATGTGGTGCCGACCGCAATAGGCCTGATACCACCATCTTTTTTGATAAGTGCGCATAAATTTGCGCCGTACAAAATTTCGATAACGTCACTATTGACTCGTCCCGACAACATAAGACTTACCAAAGCTGTAAGGTCTTTTAAGAGGGTCTCGCCCACCTCACCAGAGCTAAAAGATAGAAGATCTTTTAGATGTTGAGGTGTTAGGCCATCAAGGCCGCCAGCTGAGCCACTCTGAAAAGACGCCACAGCCGTTGCAATCTCCTGAGTCTGGACATCAATGGCAACGTCATCAGGTTGTGGTGGCTCAGGGAGGTGGAGGTTTGCCGCCGCAGGTGGATGTTTGTCACGAAGTGACTGAATCGTTTCTAATGTGTGGGGGGCAATGGTGTCGCTCGAGAACAAGACACGTGCGGCGCCTTTGATATCACCATCACTCATTTTGTTCTCTACTAATTTAAAAATAACCGAATCGTCAGATTTTTTTGAATTTTGATTATTACGCTTTTTAGGCGGAATAATATTAGCAAGACCTAAAAGGTTCTCTTCCGATACTTTGTACTTTACACAGTTTTCCTTTACTCTAGTGGTAAGGGATTTTTTGTTAGACGGGTCCGAATGAACGTAAAGCACATTGTATGGAAAAGAGAGGAGATGTTCCCAGGCCTGCTTTGAATTTTGGGTAACGGCATTCCGAATAGCAAAAGATAAACTTTGGGCAACCGAAATTCGAGCACCACGCGGGATGCGTTTTAAAATCGGAATAGAATTTTTTAATGAGCTTAAAACCTCCCAAAATGGTTTGGCAGGAGTAGCAGCGCTCATTGAACTGCTACTGGCTACGTTTGAGCCTGAAATTGGAGCCGAAAGTGGAATTTCATGAATTTTGTGACATCTGGTCTTGTGAATTTTGAGGCCTTTTTGGCCTTTAAAAAACTTGGCCTGGGGGCACTCTGTACACTGTATCATGTCCTGTTGCGACACCACGTTGATTTTTGATACTGCATTTCGCCCAGAAGGGGTCGAAGATGCCATGTTACAATAAAAATCTTATCTCTTAAAACTTAGATTCCCTAGTGACGCGACGGACGGTGACGTCTGCCAGACGTCAGGCGGTGACACGGCTTGAACTGCGCCGACTCGCCAGACGGCGCGCCGTTGACATGGAAACAGAAAACAAGAGTGTTTTAGAAAATATGAAATAAAGTAACTTAGGGGCTGTCCCCAGCCCTACAAACAATACCTCGGCGGAGTCAGAGGTAGAACAGGCGGCTGGTGAGCAGAAACAGCCTGAAAACTTGCGAAATGCTGAAAAAGAAACCGGAGAAAAAATTTGTCAACCGAAGTTGACAAGACCTTTTTTTTTTTTTTTTTTTTTTTTTTTTTTTCTTTTGCTTGACCTTTTATCTGAAACTTCTTGGTGTGATTTGCTTAAGTCAAACGACGTGCAATCTTGCACCGACCAATTCTATGACATTATTTATAATATCTTTGACATATGTGTTCCTAGGAAGCACCGAAAAAAAACGCTGTGTAGCCGGTATCCCGTATGGTTTACCAATGACATTATCCAAGACATCAAACGTAAATTAAAACTGCATCACCAATGGAGACTTAGTAGGTCCTCGGAATGTTACAAAGCTTTTTCTGACCTTAGAGCATCTCTAAAGACACGTATATCGTCCGCCCACGACACCTATTTGATAACTATAGAGGATAATCTATCATCAAATCCTCGAGGCTTCTGGCAGTATATTTCTAGGTTACGTTCTAAAGGAGGTTTTGAACCCCGTGTAACATATAACGGCGCATCTTTCAGTGGTGTTGACGCATCGGAGGCTTTTGCTGAATTCTTTTCAAGCGTGTTCTTACCTGATGCCCCACAACTTGACGCGGAGCGTATAAATCAGTTGGACAGTAGCCTTAATAGTAACTACATTAACATACCCCGCATAACACCTGATGAAGTGGCATCTAGCATTAAAAATCTTAAACCTAACAGCTCAGTTGGCCCAGATTGCGTTCCTCCGTTGTTTCTGAAGCAAGGCTCAAAGTGGCTTGTGCAACCACTCTGTCATATATTCAACTTGGCATTGATTTCAGGTATCTATCCATCACAATGGAAATTATCTAGAGTGATGCCTATTCCCAAAAACTCCAATAAATCATCCGTCGAAGAATACAGGCCTATTGCCATTTTATCATCACCAGCTAAAGCATTTGAAAGAATTATTCACAAGGAGGTTTATAGGCAGGTAGAACCGCTCCTATGCGATGAACAGCACGGCTTTAGGAAAAAAAGATCTGTTGACACCAACTTGTTGGAAACTGTCGACTTTATCTCAGCCTGCTTGGATCGGGGTGGCCAAGTTGATATTCTCTACTTCGATTTTCGCAAGGCGTTTGACCGGGTTAACAATGACCACCTGCTTAAGAAGTTAAGTGCTCTGGGTTTTACTCCAGGATTACTTAGATTAGTTGCTGACCTTCTCAGGGATCGACAACAATTCGTTAGACTGGGCGTGTATGATTCAAAGTGTTATCATACACGCTCTGGAGTTAGTCAAGGGTCTATTTTTGGACCTCTCCTTTTTATACTCATGATTAACGATCTCCCCACCGTTATCAAGCACTGTAAGTGCCTATTGTATGCAGATGACCTAAAGTTAATTATGGAGATCAACTCTGTAGAGGATTGCTTGAGCCTCCAGCGAGATATTGACGCCATCTGCGAATGGAGTGTAGCAAACGGAATGGAGTTCAACCCATCCAAATGTCAAGTTATGACTTTCGCTCGAAGGAGGCAACCAGTTCAGTTTTCGTACAAGTTGGACGATCATGAAATTGCCAGATCCATTTCTGTGAAGGACTTGGGTGTTACCTTCGATTCAAAATTAACATTTAATGACCACATTGCAAACGTGGCCAGGGAATCATACAGAAGGTTGGGATTTGTTATCAGGAATTCCAGAGATTTTAAAGAGACCCGTGTTATTAGGTTAATCTTTGAAACCCTTGTGCGCAGCAAACTCGAAGCCAGCGCCTGTGTCTGGAATCCACATGAGGGTGCCTACGTACTCCTCCTTGAAAAGGTCCAGAAAGCTTTCCTTCGCTTCCTGTATAACCGTTTGTTTGGTTACTATCCCTACTTGTACCCAACCAGTTTTCTTCTAGGTTGCCTGGGTTACAACTCTCTGGAGGTCCGGCGTGACAAAAACCAAATGTTGGTAATGTGCAAGATACTCCGTGGCAACATTGACGCACCAAACCTCTTCAATGAGTTGGCGCGGCTGGTAGTACCGGACCCTAGTAACTGTCCCCGTCGTAAGAACCATCGTCTGTTTGCTGTTCCTCCCTGTCGTACCATCGCACGTGGTGCTTCTCCAATCCCGCACGTTCTCCTTGCTCTTAATCGTCTCCTGTCCATGACACCTGATTGTGATCTGTTTGCGGATGAATGGAAGGATGTCTGGTCTGAATGTTTGAGGTTCTGTGAGAAGAAGGTGTGCAAGGTGTATGATGATGAATTTAGCTTATAGACATAATTTTACAATTGTTGTATAATTAATTATTATTATTTTTTGATTATTTCATTTTTATATTGACTAATTTTTATTGACTTATTTGACATTGTTTGTACCTGATTGTTTAATTAATTATATATTAATTTTATCTAATTAACTAATGTAATTGGCTTTTTGTAGCCGTTTTAGTTGAGAACAATAAATAAATAAATAAATGTCTATTTAGAGATAAGTTTGTTTTCGGAGCTCTTTAAAAACAGATTATACTCTGTATGTCACATCTAGTTTTACCAACTAAACTGCAATAAATATATATTTTGATTTTGATTTTGATTTTGAAAACTTTTAGTTCCATTTTTTAAAATTTGTTTCTTTCTGGTACAGCTATAATTTATAAGTTATTTGAATACAAAGTAGGTACATTATAGATCTTAATTTCATATTCCCGGAACAGAGTGTTAGAATATAAATAATCAGTCTGCAAGCAGACGTGAAAATGTTAGAAAATTCTAATTTATTGTATTTAATCGTTTTTCTTACCTATCCGAAAATTCCATGAACTCCCACTTCATTCTTCAGTTCATTCTTTAACACATAACATTTTTTTTTAAACATATTTACTGTCAAGTGACGAGACTAGCAAGACTTTCGCCTGGTGGTAAACGTCATGCTTGCCACTAACAGCAGCAGTGCTAGAATTGTGAACGTGCGAACACAATCCTGCGCCGCACTACACTGCGACCCCCCGGAAATATTAGATGTTAAATCTCTTCATACCCAGTAATTTCTCTGGTAACATTGCCCTTCAAACTGGAACACAGTAATGCTTGCACACTAATGCTTGGCGGTTGAATACCTGGCAATGGTGTGGTACTTCCCCAGGCGGACTCTGCAGTAGAGTCCTACCACTACAAAAACACTTTCCTTATTCGAATTGCTAAACAGTGGAATGTGCTGCCTGAATGGGTGTTTCCCGATAATTATAATCTGGGTGTTTTCAAGTCCCGAGTGAATCGGTTTCTTCTAGGCAAGCGTGCTCCATCGTAGCCTCTTCGTTTAACATCAGACGAGTTGGCAGTCAAACGCAAGCCTGTTAATAATTAAAAAAAAAGCACTTATAGAAACTCATAAAGAAGCCAATCAGTTAAAGATTTTTAAAATTTATTGCCGTTGAACATTTTGAGGACATTGGGTATTTTGTTATAAATTGATAGACACATATTTTAAGCATTTCCTTTGTACTCGTACAAATGTTTTCGGGCAGGAGGTTGGTAAACTACTACTGGTTTGTTTGGAATGGTTTTACTAGGTGTTTTTTTATGTAAGTGATCCCTAAAAGTTTACTAAATGGGACCTTGTTTCTTGTTTCATAATTCTAGGTCAACGGGAATTACCCAATTTCTTATTTAATAATTTTGATTTACAATTTGGGCAATAATTACTGTAGTTTATTATTACTACTGTTTTTTTTATTATTATTACTGTTTTTTATTGTTTATATCTCTTTCTTCTAACGTAATACAATATTTTTAATGTTATTTTTGTGTTTAAACTTTTCTGTTGGATATATCTATGTAATCCAAGGTTGAATTCTCGTGAATTATCGTCTTAGATCCCCGAATTGCCCGAGATCATCCGATCCCAGATTACCTAGTTCGGAGATCGCAGTAAATAATTTTAAGATAAACTTGGTTGTCGTTATACATTATAATAAGATAATATAAGTATGTTTCTTTCCTTTGTTTCGGATTTAATAAAATATTTTAACTTTTTCATACATTCTGCGCTTGATTTTTTACAGATTTAAGGAACCGTAAACTTACGTAGGTATTTGATATTGATTTCAACTTGATACTTCTGCGCATTCATAGGCAAAAGGATCTTTACAGACAGACACACAGAAAGACAGACGGACAGGCAGGCAAGAGATGGACGGACAACGAAGTGATCCTATAAGGGTTCCTTTAACATTTTTGGGGTACGGAACCCTATACCAATATTAATCAATTTATTTAACAGATATCAAATGGATGCCTTTTAGAATACCAATAATGGAATCAAAAATCTTGGAAATGAAACCTTAAACGAAAAGAACAACAAAGCCGAAACAAGCATCGTAACAAAAACGTCGAAAACAAAGACGTTGTTATCGAAAACACAAAAATGTCAAAATAATAAAAAAGAATTGTCCTCGAATGTCAATCAAATATTTTATGGAGTGGTAAGGTTTGTGGCACACACAAGTTTTATTTATATTTTTTACTAGAGGTCCCCCGCGACTTCGTCCGCGTACGGAAGAAATTCGGCCCGTTCCCAAAAGTCACCATTTTAAATCACCCCGAGCAATTTTTTTTACCCCCCGTTGAATAACCTACCCAAATATCAATTTTCACCACTATAATTTCAAAAACTAAGAAATTTCCATACAAAATTCCACCCTGCGTTTAATCATCCATTTCAAAAAAAAACACTATCCAAATCCAAATTTTCGTGACTAAAAGTACAAAAACAAAGGACTTTCATACAAACGTTTCCCCCTTTTTCCCCCCAAAGGGGTCGAGTATCGAAAAATGCTTTCTTAGTACACCTCTAGGCATCAAGACAAATACACCCTCCAAATTTCAAGTCTGTACGAACAGCGGTTTGGGCTGTGCGTTGTCTGTTAGTCAGTCAGTCAGTCAGTCAATCAGTCACCCAGTGTATCCTTCCAATTATTTTCTAAAGTACCTCTTATTTTAATTTAGGTCTGTAAGTCTCTCAATGTAGAAACTAGAGCACTAACCTTGAAATATTAACACCTACTATAATTTTTATTATGTACCTATACCTAGTTTCATAGACCAATAAATCATTCATTCATTCATTCATTCACTTCTTTGCTCCAACAATGGGCAACTTGCGTTTGAGCGCTATCTCGTCTGATGTTAAGCGAAGATGCAGTCTACGGTAGAGCACGCTTGCCTAGAAGAAACTGATGCACTCGCTACTTCAAGAAACACTGATTGTATCGGTGGGGACAGACCTACTCCAGAAGCGCACACCACTGCAGTTCGCAAAATAAAGGTGGAATAGTAGTTGTAGAGGTAGGAATCTACTGCATGTAGTGGTAGGACTCTACTGAATGTAGTGGAAGGACTCTACTGCATGTAGTTGTAGGACTCTACTGCATGTAGTGGTAGGACTCTATGACTATTCCAAATACTTCAATTATTTTCTCTCTTTCTGTCATCTCTAGCTCTCGAGGAGTTAGTAAATTTGTGGTGACGATACTTGTACATACTTTGCGAATGCAGATAGCTATATCCTTTATTTTTTATCTCATTGTGTCTCACAACCCTTACTTCTCGAAATAACTCCTGTGACAGACATCTGTTCATTAGAAAAACAATTTGTTTGTGTAAATAAACAAACGTTTAATAAAACCGTTCTGTGCAAATGTAATTGTTGGAAAAACTTTCTTGGGTGCTTGCGAAAATGCGAACGAGTAGTGAATGTACAGATGTTTGCCCCTTTTTTGCTTCTTTCCTCCTAGGATGATTATGGCGTCGCTCTTTGTGCATTTGCCAGGGTCAAGTATCTTTATATATATTAAGTTTTTGATGAATTTCAAGTCAAGTCTAGTTAGTCACAGTGAAAGTCACACTTAGTAAGTCACAGTCATGCCTTAGTAAAGTCGTAAACTTTACTACAAGCTTCTTCGGAGTTTAATGAAACGGAATATTTTGATAATGGATTTAGTTTGAACGCCAAATTGCTAAAAAAAAGGTTTTAATAATAATAATAAATCTTTATTTCAGACATGGGACCTGAAAACGGACCTGGGCAATTTGGACCTGGGAATGTCCTTAAACTGCAACCAGACCCACCGGAGGACGGGCAGCAGCGTCCTCTTGGTTAACGGTGGTAACCATTCTGCGATCCCCAAGCCACCTGCCAAGCGTGGGGATTATGGCAACACCCCTCTATTGGGAGGCCTTTGTCCAGCAGTAGACGTCTTATGGCTGACGTCTATCGTCGATTATTTCAGATCCAAGATCCATAGTGGTATTGACATTGCACAAATTACAATATTACAACGAGCTAAAAACAACGAACACGACAAGTTATAAATCTGAAAACTAAAAAAAAACGTGCGACTTAACAGTGTAACTTAAATTATAGTTTTAACCCTCGCGAAGTCGAGCAAGCTGAAGCGTTATGGGGCCGGAGGTATGTAACATGCTACCTGATACAGTCACAAGCGCTCCGAGCTTAAGTAGCTTCAAAAGCAGCCTGAATCGCTGGCTTATCGAGCAAACGTTTTATGACTTCAATGAGCTTATGAATTGTAATTGTAATCGTAAGCTGAAAATAAAATAATTATTAATATTTTTTTGGTTGACATTAATGTAATATTAGGACATAATTATGTAATTAGTTATTATACCTAACATAATTTTAATTTTAATTGTATACTATTGTGTATAACAGGGTTTTGTTTTTGACGTGTGAGTATTTTATTTATCAATAAATAGCTTTGACTTTGACTTTAATACAGTGTTGCAGAATAGGGCTATCATATTTATCTGCTATTGTCCTTAGGATACTATTATGACTGCCGCGCAACCTACTCAACAGCGAAAAAATTAAGCGAGGATGCGGTCGGCTGGTTGCATAGTCACGCTTGTCGCCGGCGCTGTCGGTTAGCGCGGCTCGTACTTTCACTTATTACACATAATAAGATTCTTATAAAATCAAAATGAATTCTAGCTATTCAACCTTTTATTATTTTCTAAATCTCTTTTGATAACCTGTATCGTAAAAGTTAGTATTCCCTAATATAAAAAGGTATTTCTTTCCCGAATAAACTACGATATCCACAATTATTTTATGCTTGAGGATTTGAGGTCAATTTCTAAGCCAACAATTTGATGGGTTCGAATAGATAATCAATCCCGCTGACCGCACTAATTTAGTTGATTGACCAAGCTTGATGCATCGCGTTTTGGAGCGAACGTTTGTCAAATTTCCATGTAATTGTGTTGGTATTGGTTCTAGTAGTGTTTACGGTTAGTAATGAGGTTCTGCAACCAAAACTTTATGCAGATGGCGCCAGCGGCGGAACGGGTGTGGCAAAATCAAGTCGTTGCTTATATATATCCGATTCTGCTGTTGATGAGGTGTTGTCGATAATCTAGTCCAAGCTCAAATACTGGGTACTGTGTCTTGTTTTAAGAATCTATGCAGCTGTTGACGGCCTAAAAATATTATTGTAGGTTAGATAGTTGTTTACAATAATATATGTTGGACAGAGCTTTAATTAGCAAGGCAAAATATTGCTGTACAAACCAGTATAATTATGCAGATTAATTAATTATCCCCGGTCAATCCCTGTCCCTGAGTCAATAGGGTAAAACCATTAAATTGTAGAAAAAAAAACAATAAAATGTATGAGATTATCAGTTGACTATGGCCGCTTCGACGATGCGCCATCTAGCGGAAAAAAACACCGCAGTGTGGATCCCCATTGATAAACACTGCGAAATAGGCCTTATACTACTTAATTAAGGGGAATGGACTAGCCCAAAGTTTTCTTAATTTCTTTAATATACAATACATTAACACATTATTGACACTACAGAAAGGAATATAATGATGTTATACGTCATTAAAAAAACTTATTCAATAAAAAAAAGCTTCTAGCATGATCTCTTGGCAACCCTAGATTGGACCATTCCCCTTAAATAAATGAGAAGAACATTAGGTGTTTTTGCGCTATTGTCGTTTTTTTATATGGTCTGGTGGTATATAAGTATCACGCCTCATAACACCACTGTTACTGTAGCAGTGCCAGAATTGTGAATTTGCCAACAAAATCCTGCGCCGCACTGCACTGCGCTCATCACGCTGAAATATTATTAGATGTCATAGTTATTTATGATACTAGTGCGGTAAGTTGTAACTCGTGACTATGGTAAGCCCTCGACTTCGTCTTGGGCTTACATTCGTCTACTCGTTTGTAAAAACCAATACCGCACGAGTGCCACACAACGTTTTACAACACATTTGCGATTTTGTTTTTATTATATCGGACGGAAAGTCGTAAAAAAATCCTACTTGACACTGGCAAATGCTCAAAGTGTGATGCTATAATCCTCCTAAGGGGAAAGATGTAAAAAAACTTCGTTTAAAGTTCGTTTTCGTTAAAACGTTTCTAATATTAGTGTCTTTTCGTGTTGTTTCCAAAACTCCGAAGAAGCTTGTAGTAAAGTTGCGATGACTTTACTAGGGCATACTGGACTTGACTGCGATTTACTAAGTGTGACATCACTTTGACTGTGACTTAGACTCATTCTACTTGAAAATTATCAAAAATAAATACTTGACACTGGCAAATGCACAAAATGCTACGCCATAATACTCCTAGGAGGAAAGATGAAATGACGCGAATTAACAAATGGCGGTACGTGCGCGTGGTGAAAACTAGAAAAAATAAATTGTGGTGAAAATTTCTTTCGTCACATTTTCTGTTTAGTATTAAAGTAAAACAAACGTATTGAGCAAAAGCGCTTCCAAGGAGGTACGATCATTCAGCTTATTTTATTCTCGTAATGTGAAAGTAAGTATATGGTGGAATTCTTATAGAAATTAAAAAAATACCGTAAAGTTTACGCACGGCGCTATACAAAGGCTTTTCATCACACTTGCTCGTAAAGTGGATCTTATTCCATCAGTTTTAGGCTCATAATCCAATCTATTACACACGCGTGCTTTTTACTTTACATTACGGCACGAGTGCTATAATAGGTATAGCCCGGTAAAGTTTGTACCCGACTGCAAGTTAGATTTATGTCTTGGAGGATCTAGGTATATAATCAAAGATTTATGTAAGTATACGAAGCATTCTTAATATAGCCAGGTAATACTTCGTTTTTTTTGTAATACAATAATTATGTTGTAACATACATTAACATACAACAAAGAGTTCTTACGCCACTGAAGTAAATGTCAACCTTCGCGCGCATTGCTGGTGTGGGTGCCATTTTCCGCAATTTTTTTTTTAAGTTTTCACTGTGTGCTTATCAAAAAAAAGTTTGTTTTTTCCTCGCAAGTGTGATTAAAACAGTCGTATGAATCTTTTGTGCTGTATTGGTCAATACACTCTCGGCTTCCTTAACGCTTAATACCGCCTCTAGTGTAATGGCCAACATAGCACACTTGTATCATAATGTACTATTCCGCACGCTCCGTTGTATGGTGGGTAATATTTAAATTTCGAACGATGTATACAGGCTTCGTAAATGCACTTTTTGAGCAAATGTGTTGTAAAATATCTTCATGTTCAGTAATTATGAATAATAACAAATATCGGTGAACATTTTTCACACAGCGCAGCGGGTCAGCGCATCTGGCCCCAAACTAAGCAAAGCTTGTAATATGGAAACCAGATAGCTGATAGAATACTTTATATATATATATATTATATATTGTTGCATTGCAAAAACCTTATCATGTTTTTTGTTGCAAACCTTTGTTTTGTGTTCTTCGACGCTCAGACGTATCCAGTGGGTTTTCTCCCATCAGTCGAAGGGGTTCTTCAGGCAAAGAAGTAAGAGAAACTAGAAACATTTTTGTTGTCATTTGCTTCGTATCTTCGGGAGTCCTTCCTCACTGAA
Source organism: Erannis defoliaria (assembly GCA_905404285.2). Taxonomy (NCBI): domain Eukaryota; kingdom Metazoa; phylum Arthropoda; class Insecta; order Lepidoptera; family Geometridae; genus Erannis; species Erannis defoliaria. Next base: position 1,479,639 of record FR990090.1, on the reverse strand, counting down.
GAACGCCGGTGGAACATAATAACTTGTTAAATATGATGTGGCTTATCATTTTGTATGGGATATCACAATGTTTTACACATCTTTTTATAAAACTTTCGTTTTAGAATCAATATATGCTTCCTTTATGATTTTGTTTACATATCGCTTGACAGTATGACGTTTGAGACGTTGACATTGACATTTCGTAGATTCCTGTAATTTTTTCATTGAGAACAGAATTCATTAGTGTCTTTCCACACGTTGCCAACGCGGACAGCGTGTAAACAGCCCTTTATTGATTTATCGATTCAGAAAGAAAAGTTTTGTTTGTTTTTACGCCGGCAAGTCCTGGCAACATTCTTTTTAACTTTTTGATGGCGTAAGCGGGCGAATAATCCGCTCCTGTGAATTAAATACCACACCGCAGAATACTTAGTTATTTTACTTGGTTTTCAACCTGATTCGTTGCCCGCTGGAGATTGAAGCGAGGATTATCATTTTCACTGATTTCCACAGTACTTGGGATCTTTGTCGTGCAGAGAATGATAGCATGTCGGCCTACAATTCCTTGAGATCCAAAGCGGTGGATTGGTAAGAAACCCATCTCGTCTTGTTTCCAAATCCACGTACCTAAATTATAATAGAATTAGAAGTAACGTCGTTGTCTCATTGTTGCAGATTCCGCCGCTTTTTTCTTTCTTGGTTTAGTGTTTGTGCTTGTAAAGCGTCCATGTCTGCGAAATGACTCGTAGTCTACCATTTTGATTTCGACGTCGATACGTCGCAATAACAGTTAGAAGAATTTAGAAGCAGAAATATGTCTTGGTGAAGCTCAATTAATCAATATTAATGCTACGCGCATTTGGTATGTCAATTTTCCCTTAATTTTCCCACGTCAGTAAAGTGTCTACAACGAAGAAAGAACCTAGAATGTTTTTGGACTTGAACTAGAAATTATGTGATCAAGAATTGTAAATTTAACTTCAACGAGCAGAACTGGCCTTTCTGTCTCTATCCTTTGGTGTAACTTTAAAACTTAGAACTACAATATTAAAGGTTTAACTTATCTATACTTAACCTAGTACCTAAGTACTTAATTTTACATTGTTTAACAAATGTACTAACATAATAGAAATATCTTAAAGAATGTACCTATAACTAACAGAACCGTCATTGATGTACAATGATAAGAAATTGAAGAATATATCTTACAATACATAAGATTTGGACGCTAACTCCTTGTCTCATTTCCCAGCATTATCGTGGTGGTGGCGCCCTTGTTAGAATTAGTTATCACGGATAGGTAGGTCTAACCCCATCTCAACCGCCAGAGGCAGGCCCGCAGAGCGCACACAGAACCCACTACCCCTCGAGCTAGCCGTTCACCACACCGGTGACCCGGTAAGGTAGCAATATATATATATGTAAATACATACTTATAATACATACAACACCCAGACACAGTACAAACATCTATGTTCGTCCCATAAATGATTGCCCTGGGTATGGATAGAAACCACGCCCTACATCTCTGAAGGCATACACACTACCAACTGAGCCATAAGGCAGTGAATAATTAATTTGTTTAATGTTATTTTAGTACATGATATAGCTTAAAAATTATAAAATACACGAGTAAGATAAATGTGCGACAGCGTCCTAAGCTGTAGAATACACAGAATTTATGACAGTTACTATGGATAGCGCCCTGCGCCATAGAATAACATAGATTGTATGTAATAGCAGATTACATCAGCAGTTACTACTAGGTTAGCTAATATAAACAAATATTATGTTTTGTAAGGAGTCCGCCCAAGGCTATAGTTCTGATTAGACGTTGTTAAAAAGGATAATTTGTTAATTTATTTCCACCCCTTCTGTCATGTGCGACGACACAATCCTCTTAGGAAGAAAGAAGAAAAATAAATTACCACATACTCGTAATATATTGGGCAGATTATTATTATTATTAATGATCCTGCTGGAACATGTAAGGGTTATTAATATAAACAGAGATTTCACTCGTAATGATATTAACTAATCCCATAGGCTCTGGACACACCGACGCGATTATGGCGTCTACGCAGCAAGAGCGCCGTGACCTCTTGAATTGTTCAATTTTAGCTACCTCTACTGACCGATTCGATAAACGGCAGCACAAGAGTATTTTATTGAAAGCTACGAACATAAGTAGCCACGGTAGCCTATTAAAGCCATTGTATCCATTTTTCATAAAATCGAGTGACGCGACGAGCCAGTTTGCCAGGTGGTAACTGTCACGTAACTGCCAGTAACATGAGCAGTGGCAGAATTATGAAATTGCGAACACAATCCTGCGCCGCACTGCATTGCGCTCGTCACCCTGAGATATTAGATGTTGAATCTCTTCATATCCAGTAATGTCTCTGGCAACATTGCCCTTCAAACCAGAACACAGTAACGCTTGCACACTACTGCTTGGCGGTTAAATAACTGGCAAAGGTGTGGTACTTCCCCAGGCGGATTCTGCAGTAGAGTCCTACCACTAAAAAAATTACGGATAGTGACAGTTCGGTGAAGGACAACATCACAATAACAGGGATGAGGTGAAAGAAACCTGCTTACGTCTGGAGAAAAAAATCAATGGCGTAAGTGAATTCAACTACCCGCAAATGGTTCAGCGTGGTGGATATGGCCAAATCACCTTTCGAGGGTACCTAGGCTCAAGTCCAGCAGTGGACTTTAAATAGGCTGAGTATGTGATTTATGTTAATTCTGGTACATTGGGTAATCAAAGAGGTAAAAGTCAATTCCTAGTGTATTTTTATAGCCACGATTTTCAGGGCGAAATTACAATTAAATACTTACGAGTATATCAATAAATTATTTTGTGCCCCAATCGTTACCTACAAATAAATATTATTCTTTCACTGGAACTAGTTATAAAATAAAAAGTCAGTATCGTGCAAAGAAAAAAACGTATTTCCTAGTTACCAGTATAGTTTATCGAAGACTTTTTCTTCTGCCGTAACTGATTACGAATCTCTGGTTTCGTACGCGGCCGAAAGGGTCAAACCGTCTCGCAGCAGTCGCTCTGGTTTAATCCCAGTGTGAGGGCGTCAGTTTTAAATCTAAATTAAAACTTCGGAATACCCTCATTATGCCAAAATTTGGCTCATAAACAATAAGTTTTGGGTTTAAAACAATGAACAGTTAAAGACCACGGGACATAAAATGGGTCGAAATGTATGGCTTGAAAATGTAAGTTGTTGAACTGCGTTTATCAGTCCATAAGTTTCCTCGCAAAAATATTGTTTAAAATTATAATATTGCGAGGGAAAATGGCGTTTAAGACATTAAATACATATTGGGGGGACATTTAACACACAGCGCCATCTAGCCCCATACTAAGCAAAGCTTGTATTATGGAAACCAGATAGCTGATAGAATATTTATATGTTTTTTTTTTTTGATGTTTTAACTTCAAAAAAGGAGAGGTTATAAGTATGTTTTTTTATGTATGTTCACCGATTTTTTAGTTAATTGTGGACCGAATTAAGCACATCTTGAAATTATAAGACAAAACAATTTTTTTTTCTTTTGTCTTATAATTTCAAGATGTTCTCATAATGGGGATCCATACTGCGTTTTTTTTCCGCTAGGTAGCGCATCGTCGATGCGGCCACAGAAAAGCGAAAGCCTTATTTCTTAGTCAACTGTCAAGCTCATACATTTTGTTGTTTTTCCTACAATTTAATGGTTTTACTCTTATTAAACACAGATTACCAGAATCTGCATAATACTGGTTTGTACAGCAATCCTTTGCCTTGCTAATTAAAGCTCTGTCGAATATAAAATTTCTACAACTATCTAACCTAAGGCACAGTAACAAGTATTTTTCCTTTGACTAGATTATCGACAACGTCCTCATCAGGAGCATATTATCGTCGTCAGCCAGAAAACGTCTACTGCTGGACGAAGGCCTCCCCCTTAATAGGGAGGTGTTGCCATAACCCCCACGCTTGGCAGGCAACTTGGAGATTGCAGAATGTTCACCACCGTTAACGGAGTGGACGCTGCTGCCCGTCCTCCGGTGGTTGCAGTTTTAGGACATATCCAGGTCCGCCTCCAAACATAACCTGCCCAAAAGAAGCTTGCTCCAAAGGAAGCTTGCGTGGCTAGAGGCGCTATTTTTACCAGTCGCGTGTCTACTAGCGGGCGCCTGGTTATTGATTGCACCTGGGCGCTACATGGACTAGAGCCGGCGCTTCGACAGGACGTTATCGCAGGACTTTATCACTTAGGATTACAAATAAATAGACAGTTCTAATAGTTTCCACGTGCCCATATTTAGTCTATACAACCATACAAAAGCGACCAAAACGCCATTCGCACGTGGACATTCCCCTCGTACGCAGAAAGGGTTTCGATTCCGCATTTTTATTCACACAGCGAGTTTGTGGAACTCTCTGCCGGAGTCTGTGTTTCCTGTAACGTACAATATGGGCGTCTTCAAATCTGCAGTAATTATGTTCCTTCTAAGTAAGCGTACTCCATCCTTTACCTTACCGTAGCCTTACAGCCACAAACGCAAACCTCACATCAACAGCCGGAAGACGTCCACTGCTGGACGAAGGCCTCTCCCTTAAAGGGAGGTGTTGCCATAATCCCCACGCTTGGCAGGCGGCTTGGGAATCGCAGAATGGTTACCCCCGTTAACTGAGAGGACGCTGCTGCCCGTCTCCGGTGGTTCTGGATGTAGTTTTAGAACATACCCAGGTCCAACACACGCAAACCTATTTTGAATAAAAAAACTGCTAGTCCCGCCCACTATTTACTTTTCTGCCACCCCTAAATTTGCAAAATTAATAAATTCGTCTGAATTGAAAATTACCTTTTTTTGATGTCTACTGGCAATTGAGTGAGTTTCCAAACCCCAAACCACTGGGAAGTTTTCAAGGTAAATGCTAATTCCTTTATTAAACGTCGCTGTGTCGTAACGCAATTTTTCAGAGTTGACTCTCTAATTGAAAGTTGAGGAAGACCCTGTCTTTTGGGGAAATGAATTTTTTGACGCGGTGGAATAAAAACCGGTCAAGTACAAGTTGGATTCGAGCATCCAGGATTCCGTACATAAATAAAATAGAGCCAGTGCTGTTAGATGACAAAATGTAGTTATCCTATTATTAATGTCATGTGGTTTCGGCTACGGCAACCACTTTTGCGACCTAGTTAGGCAAGGAGCTTCACTGGTGTTCTTGGATATGGCTGATGTAGCTAATTTAGGGTCAACGGGTGCTCTGCTATTCATATCGTTGCGTTACGTCCAAATCGTGTCTCGGTCATATTCGAACGCATACACCGAGCGTTTTCTATTAAGTGTTAGTTAAGGTATTTATTACTTTTTTTAACTCGAAATTAATTTGCTATGGGGCACTTATATATGGGCATAGGCGTCCTCCATGCGCTGCCAGGTTCGTCTATCCTGTGCCATTCTCGTCCACTGCTTCGATGATGTTGTCTCGCCATCTTCTTGGTCGTCCACACGGTCTGGGGTTCTCCATCGAGCACCAATGCAGGAGTCTCTCGCTCCAGCGTCTGTTGGTTGACCTCGCGGTGTGTCTAGCCCAATTCCATTTTAGCCTGCATGGCTGCATAGTTTTCTTCCGAATATCCGCGCTACGAACTCTGTCTTTAAGATTTATGCCTAACGTGGCACTCTGAGTTGAGAAGGATTCTGTACATAATATTATTACATTACAGTTATGAAAAAAAATACTGATATTCAATTCTGAAGTTTCAGTGAAAATAAAACTCATGCTTAATTTTCAACCATCCATTTTCCGTTCTCAATTCGACTATGTATGTTTTTTGTATGTATGTTACGCGATTACTCCGCCAATTATGAATCTATTTTGATTATTATTTTTTGTTTGGTAGCTGATACTTCAGAGGTGGTCCCATATACATTTTATCGAAATCAGTTCAGTTAAGTATTTGGTTTTAAAATTTAAAATTACTGGAATAAATCAGAATAACTTGAAAATAATGTAGATTTCATCCAGGCCCCCTAGCACGCGCCGTGGACTAATTGGTCTTTCCTCGCGCGGGAACGTGATAAAGCTAGAATGTGGGTACGTTTGTCTCGTTTTCAAGGGGAAATAAGAGTGGAAATACGTTTACCACGGCTCGCGTGCTAGGCGGGGCGGTAGTTGAAATTGAAGACGGTTGTTTTTTTTAAGCGTTTTATCACATTTATATTATAGGTGCGAAGTGTGAAACTCAAACAAAGTCAAAACAACTTCACAAAAATAAAGTTTTACGACTCAAATTACTTTTTAATGCATTTTACAAAACTAGTTTCATCAGAGAAAACCCAAATCCCCGAAGATATTACAATTTCATTACAACGAACAAATTACTCCAAAATTTCTGAAATTACTTAGATCCGGACTTAAATAACATTAAAATCCGGAACCCGATGGGATTCGTAAGCTTCTTTCGATACATTTAATCCAATTTCATCCCTTTGTTTGTATTAAACTGTCTGTAATTTAGCCGGGACTCAATGAGAGCGGTGGCTTCCTTGAATTTTAAAATATTATGTAGGCTTTCATTTCAAAATTAAATTCACATGGACTGGGGTTTTATAGTAAAGTTGGAACATAGCCACTCATAAAATCCAGCCAGACACGCTCACTACTGGACAAATGCCGATCCCAAAGCCGCCTACCAAGCGTGGGCTGACCTGATGAACTACATACTTAAGATATAGATAGATCTGTAATAATTATTTCTAATCGATACGACAATAAATTAGAACTACTTAGGGTAAATCTTTGACCTGGGTACGTCCTAAATCTGCAACCAGAACCACCGGAGGACGGGCAGCAGCATCCTCTCGGTTAACGGTGGAGAGCGTTCTGCAATCCACGCTGCCTGCCAAGTGTGGGGATTATGGCAATCCCTCCTTATTAAGAGAAAGGCCTTTGTCCAGCAGTGGACATCTTCTGGCTGTTGACGATAATGATGTTAATGCACCTGATTGATAATATTCATAGTAGTTCTGTTATTTCGTGGTGTTTGGTTTTCGCGGTAACGTGCGTCGCAATGACATTATCGCAGTCTATTTCGCGGTAATGGAATACAGTTTTTTAATCACTTTATCATTATGAGGCGCGTAACATGTAACTTTATAAACTAACTAGCAACAGTTGTTGCAGACCAGCTAAAATGTGCGGCAAAACGCCTGAGATATACGAACTTATCCTTCCATCCCCTTTTATAGAAGACTAGTAAAAATACCTGGGTATGTCCTAAAACTGCATCCAAAACCACCGGAGGTCGAGTCCAGTCCAGTTATGCTATGTGTGTCACTGTTTGTAATAAACTACCGACATCGCTAAAAAAGAGCTTCCATAGAGAATGTTCCGGAAAAAACTAGAAAACTGTGATTATCTTAGACGAATGTATTATCAATGCAATAGAATAGGCCGCTCCGCACAATATTTCTACACCCCAATGGGGTCGTTACTTATGTTGTTACCTCCATAAATTGTGCTATATAAGATCTGCATTTCTGCATATATTATATAATATTTGTTACATTATATGGGCAGGCCACATCGCTCGAAGAACTGACAACCGATGGGGAAGAAAGGTTCTTGAGTGGCGACCGCGAACCGGAAGACGCAGCGTAGGAAGGCCTCCCACTAGGTGGACCGACGACATTGTAAAGCCGCGGGCAACCGGTGGATGCAAATGGCAGGTTGACGTACAGTGTGGCGGTCTAAGGGGGAGGCCTTCGTTCAGCAGTGGACGTCTCCGGGCTGATGATGATGATGATGATTATGTTTGCAATAAACCATTGAGTATTGAGCATTGAAAACATCAGGTATTATTGTTTAAAAGGCTTTTTACATGACTCTAAAATGTTATTTGCTACTCTGTGTCCGTCAATGTCCAATGTCCGTGAAAAATGTAGTTTCCTTCACCTGAACAGACTAGGTACTGACTATAATAGGTAGGTACGTGCCAGTCAAAATCAGTTTTATGTGGCACATGAAATAAAATAAAAAACTTGACAATGACAGCCACGTCTGGTCTGCGCAAAGTCAGAGCCATCTACAATGAGCTGCTTTTTTTACTTGCCTGTCAGAAAACCTCCCATTCTTGTTAGGAATATCGATAACCAACATCATAAATAAAATGTCTATTAAAGGTTAGACATAGAATGCGACATCTCTAACTCCTTGCCGTTGTAAAAAAAATAAACTGCGGGGCGCGCTGGCGCTATGCGCTCTCTTTAGATCATGGGGCTTGGCACGTGACGGGTTAAAGAAATATAGAACAAACATAGAAGCATTTAAGAGACGATATCCCAGTACAGTACAAAAGGTGTCCACTGTATATTGCATTGTTTCTGTTCCAAAATATCTTGTAAGCTGATACCACAGGCTGACACAGGCTCTGGGCACGGTTATCTCCAATTCTATACGGAGATTGTTTAACGGTGTTTTTGTTGGATACGTATCACACCGAAGTAAACAGATTCAGATTTATTTGCCTAAAACTTATACCTAGTTCCCTACGAACCTCTCGTTCCCATCAACTCAAGATCCCTTCTTCCACTCACTCTAATCATTCCAACAATATGTCGTTCACTGTTCAAGCTGTCTTGCTGTGGAATGCGAATGCGCTATTAGAAACGCTAAATCTCTTCCTATCTTTAATAATCTTGTATATACTCATTATCTTTCCATAAGCTTTGCAAGCAAGCATTGGTACGTATGTAACGGGTGATTTTTTAAGAGGTATAGGATTTGATTTTCAAAAAAAACAAAAAAAAAATGAAAAATTTGATGAAATCTTTATTGGAATCGATAGAACGATCAATATAATTTAATGTTTGAAGATGATTTCATGCAAATGCTGGCCGCGGCTCCGGTTTAGATGGCCCAAAGACGACAATGGCCGAAACGTTACTGTGAATGGCAAGCGCTACCGTGTGATGATAGGCGATTTTTTTTTTGCCCAAAATGGAAGAATTGGACATGCCTGACATGTGGTTTCAACAAGACGGTGCCACATGCCACACGGCACGCGAAACAATGGCCCAATTGAGAGCCACCTTCGGTGAACAGTTTATCTCACGTTTTGGGCCCGTCAATTGGCCGCCTAGATCGTGTGATCTAACGCCTTCGGACTATTTCTTGTGGGGCCATGTTAAGGCTCATGTCTACAGGGATAAACCAGCGACGATTGACGCACTGGGAGCCAATATTGAAGCATTTATTCGTGATATACCGGCTGATATGTTGGAGAGAGTGTGCCGAAATTGGGTCTTGCGAATGGGCCATCTAAACCGGAGCTGCGGCCAGCATTTGCATGAAATCATCTTCAAACATTAAATTATATTGATCGTTCTATCGATTCCAATAAAGATTTCATCAAATTTTTCAATTTTTTTTTGTTTTTTTTGAAAATCAAATCCTATACCTGTTAAAAAATCACCCGTTATATATTTATAAAAGTTGCGGGCAACCACGACGTCTCCGGGCTGATGATGACAGCCCACCTAGGCCCAGGCTCATCATCAGCCCGGAGACGTGCACTGCTGAACGAAGGCCTCCCCCTTAGACCGCCACACTGTACGACAACCTGCCATTTGCATCCACCGGTTGCCCGCGACTTTTACAATGTCGTCAGTCCACCTAGTGGGAGGCTTTCTTACGCTGCGTCTTCTGGTTCGCGGTCGCCACTCAAGAACCTTTCTTCCCCATCGGTTGTCAGTTCTTCGAGCGATGTGGCTTGCGCGGCGTCATCAGCCATAAAACGTCCACTGCTGGACGAAGACCTCTCCCTTAAAAGAGGGGTGTTGCCATAATCCCCACGCCTGGCAGGCGACTTCGGGGTCGCAGAATGCTCACCACCGTTAATCAAAAGGACGGTACTGCCCGTCCTCCGGTGGGTCTGGTTGCAGTTTAAGGACATACTCAGGTCCAGTTAACAGACTCGTTAGTGCGAAAACTCAACGTAGCGAAAACCAACGTTACAAAAATATCAAAATGTAGAGCGCTCGACTTGAAATTGTGAGGGCGCGGGTTGAAACCTGAGGTTCTTGTTGAGGTCTATGAAGTTTACGAACGGATTTTAACACCACTGCCTTTGGTGGAAGCAAAACATCGTGAGGGAACCTGTAGTTATACGTTCGAAGAATAAATTCAATGGCATATGTGAATCCACCTACCCGCAACTGGGCCAGCGTGGCGGATACGGTCCAATCTCCCTTTGAGGGTAGATCTATGTCTAGTGTTGGACTAAATAGGCTGATTATTACCCATCTATGTATTTTCTTAATGGAACAATAGTAGATTGCTAATATAGGGAGCAAAAGTAAATAATGTCTCAGAACTCATGTTTGTCATCTTCGGCTTTGCCTCGGGAGATAATATACATGAGATCTGAGGCTTCTTTACTTGCTCCCGTTGTGTTTAGGTATACGATTTTACGCCGCTGCGGGACGTAAGTGTTTATTTTCCTTACGCTCAGCGTAGCGAGACTAAAGTAGTCACTTTAGCCCCGCAGGCACATAAACAAAATATCATCTACAACAATCAGGTATTGTTTTTTCAGGTTTAATTTTGTAGTGGTAGGACTCTACTGCAGAGTCCGCCTGGGGAAGTACCACACCTTTGCCAGTTTTTCAACAGCCAAACAGTAGTGTGCAAGCATACTGTGTTCCGGTTTGAAGGGCAATGTTACCAGAGAAATTACTGGGTATGAAGAGATTTAACATCTAATATCTCAGGGTGACGAGCGCAATGCAGTGCGGCGCAGGATTGTGTTCGCAAGCTCACGATTCTGGCACTGCTGCTGTTAGTGGCAGGTTTGACGCTTACCACCAGGGAAACGCCTTGCTCGTCTCGTCACTGGATAGTATAAAAAAAAAAAAACAATAAGCATATTTTATGCATTATTTTGTTACACTTCGGTGTGACCATTCAAAGCTTAATTTTCTCTTCATTTACATCTGAATGGGGTTTGAATAGTCGTTGTTTATTCTAGACAATATTACAGCAGCTTATTATTTGAAAACTAGTCATTCAGACGTCCAAGGGATCATTCTAGTCCTCAGCGCAAAGATCTAACAAGATAAGAGCGCGGACAGACATTTCCACAAACTAACTAAGTAGGTACCTATTATGTTTCACGTTACTAAACTATTACTACTATTACGTTATTATTATGAATTTTTGACATGTTAATTTTTAATTTGAATTTCTTACTTTTATTATTATTATTTTTTGATTGAACTGTAGTAATTGAACTGTTTTTGTATTGTATTCCCTTATTATTATTATTTTTCTTTTTTGTTTATTATAATTTTTGTGAGATTCTAATGTAATTGGCCTGACCGTGTTTAATCTCAATAAATACAATTTAATTTAATTTTAATTTTTAATTAGCTAGTAGATATTTCAGAGCTCAAGAAGAGTAAAGGATTGTAGTAGTAAGGCCTCTATTGCAGTCTGCCTGGGTAAGTTCACCTTTGCAAGTTATTCAACCACCAAGAAGAGTTTTTTTTTGAGTTTTGTAGTAAGAGCGTGCGCGACGTTTGCCTAGTGGTAAGCATTACGCCTGCACAACACACTAGCAGTAGTGTGCAAGCATTAATGCCGTCACACACGATAAAGATGCTATAATATTTAATGTTATCTTAGAACATAATAGGGTAGATGACTGATGTTTATATCGTTGAAACCAATAGCTTTGATGAAGAATTTAAGTAAATATAGTATGTTTATTGAAAAAATAATTTAAATCGGTTAATAACGTTCTGATATATGAGCGTTTAATGTTTTTGTTAGAGACAACTCTGTCCCTTTCCCACAAAACAAAAATGACGTCACGTCTTACTTGTCAGAATAGAATTTATATGGCGTACAAAGAGAAGCGCGTATGGAATATGGCGTAGAATAGACGTCTCGATTTGCTGTTTCGCCTCTCTGTCTAGCGTGATATTAAAATGCTTATAAGTTGCTTATTTTTGATCAGATTTTAATTTTCTTTTCATTATTCAGCTATATTTATGGGCCACATTTTAATAGGACAATAAAAAAACCAGTCATCTAGCCTATTATTTCAATATCGCTACTCATACAAAACAAATGATGAACAAGTGACGAAGATAATAATAGGTCTTTACCTATGAAATTGCCGTTCTTCAGTACTGGTCATTTCAAATAGAAAAAAAATTTGGAATGGCTTTGTATTATGAATTCAAATTAATTTTGTCTTAAAAACATGACATTCTTTTTACAAACTCAGTCTTTTGTGTATTGATTAGCGTTGTATTTTCATTACATTTGAACATTTTTCGTCATAATGGATACTTTAAAAATTCGTGTAATTATGGAATATGAGTTCCGTCGTGGCACCAACGCGACATAAACGGCACGTAACATCAAAAACGTTTACGGAGAGAACTGTACAAACGAACGCACAACCCGTTATTGGTTTTCCCGGTTCCGTTCTGGAAATTTTGACTTGAAAAATGAAGCTCGTGGTCGTCCGGAGACTTTGGTCATCAATGATGAATTAAAGGCGATTGTGGAAGCTGACGAAACTCAATCTACAGCTGAGCTAGCAGCAGCTTTTGATGTTAGCATCAAAAAAATTTTGATCCATTTGCGACAAATAGGAAAGGTAAAAAAACTTGATAGATGGGTGCCCCACGAACTTAACGATCGCCAACGCAACGTACGCGTCGCGACCTGCCTCGCGCTGCAGCTACAGACAGTCTCCAAGCTGCAAGAGCTGGGGTTGGAAGCTCTCCCTCATCCGCCATACTCACCAGACCTTGCACCTTTACCGACTATTACTTTTTCCAATATTTAGACAACTTTTTAGTGGGTAAAAAATTCAATTCCCGAGAGGCAGTACAAAATACCTTTGAAGAGTTTGTTGCCTCCCCGTCCAGCTAATTTTTACAAGAAGGGCATCAATAAACTGCCAATTCGTTGGCAAAGATGCGTCGATTGCATCGGTGATTACTTTGAATAACAGAAATAAAAAAGTTTAAAAAAATAAGTACTTTCACCTATTCCATACAAAACGGCAATTTCATAGGTAAAGACCAAATATATATATTTCAAAATTGTATGGCGAGCGATATTTCATCTTCGTCGTCTGTGACGGCTTTTACTGAGTATATTAACAGAAAAATTTGTGGGCAACTGCCCTTTAGAGATTTATTTATTTATTTGATCCACAAAACAGAATACACTCTATTTGATATCTAATATCGCAGGGTGAGGAGCGCAGTGCAGTATTGCAATACTTTTTTCGCAAGATTTCAACTCTGGCACTACTACTGTGGGCAGGCGTGACGCTTACCACCAGGTGAACGTCTCGCTCTTCTCGTCACTCCATTGGATAAAAAATAACTGCCATTTGATTTACTAGGTAACTCGTACCTGAGCCGTACCGTCCATATTCCGGCAGCAGCGGTGGAATTTGCCGCGATTAAAAAACGTTTTATGCACGCAACACTGCAATTTGCAATTGCAAGGAGCCAGTTTTACGAGTATAAAAGGACATTATCATTTTGTGTCCATTGCCGTAGATCTACACTTAGTGTCGGATAAAAATTTTAAACACTGGAAATTGGTGTATTTATATACATACATTTATTTTGTATTTTTGTTTAATTATGTTACCAGTGCTTAAAGTATACACATAACACAATCCTACACAGATAGTTAACATCGCAAATACAGATTCAGGATAATAGTTCTTTATAATTCATTCGCACCTAGACTTAAAATATTAATTATCTTTCAATACATAATCAAATGGCGACCTGGGTATGTCCATAAACTGCAACCAGACCCACCGGAGGACGGGCAGCAGCGTCCTTTTGGTTAACGGTGGTGAGCATTCTGCGATCCCCAAGTCACCTGCCAAGCGTGGGGATTATGGCAACACCCCTCTATTAAGGGGGAGGCCTTCGTCCAGCAGTGGACGTTTCATGGCTGATGACGTGACGTGACGTGACATAATCAAATTATGCATACTGCTAAGGCAAAATAGTATTAGATGTAGTGCCGAGGCAGTTGCAGCACATGACTCGAGCTTTCACATCATCAGAAGGAAGACTTCCACTGCTGGACGAAAGCCTCCCCCTTAACAGGGAGGGGTTGCCTTAACCCCCCTTTTTTAACTGTTGGTGTTATCAATAAACTATTTGTATTTGTAATGCCCACGCTTGGCAGGCGGCTTGGGAATCGCAGAATGCTCACCGTTAACCGAGATAACCCTGCTGCCCGTCCTCCGGTGGTTCTAGATGCAGTTTTAGGCTCAAGCTTTAAGGAGGTATTAGTCCGGGTTTGTTCCAAGTTATCCATCTGTGATGATGCAGCAAATCCTCTTTCTTATAAGACATTGTTGAATTGCAACGCGAGCACCGTGTAAGAAGTCCATAAAGCAAGAAAGGACGGTAGCAGCGCCTTGCCCAGATGGATGAAGCCAAATATCTTGGTATAGATAGGGTGGGTGCGCATGAGTCGAAGGAAGTCGCGTGTTGCCTTGTACTGTTTTTTATCTGAAAGCATAATAGAACATAAAGAACTAAAATAAAGGAAATATGAATAATTCTGTATATCTGTTGTCTGTCTGTTTGTTTATCCATGTGACGTAATGGGCTGCATCTTAGGAATTGTAATAAGTAGTTAGCCGGTTGAATTTTGCACAGTTCTTTACAAATAATAATAAAAAATAACTAAAGGAGGCATTTCGGCTGCCAAGCGTGGGGATTATGACAACCCCTCCTACTTGATAGGGCCTTGGTCCAGCAGTGGAAGTCTTCTGGTTGGAGATGATAAAAGTAAGCGTTGTTGGTTGTTTAGATCTACGTAGAAACTTTTAATTTGGTGTCATTATAAGTACGTGGTGCAAACTTTAAGCTGGATATGTCCTAAAACTGCATCCAGAACCACCGGAGGACGGGCAGCAACGTCGTCTCAGTTGACAGTGGTGAGCATTCTGCGATGCCCAAGCCACCCTGCCAAGCGTGCGCCAAGGGGGAGGCCTTCGTCCAGCAGTGGACGTCTTCGGATTGATGAGAAAGTGCAAACTTTAAAGTCTTACACAACGCATATGAAAACCGAATAAGAGTGGTGATACAAAGAAAAATTGCGTTTAAATGCACTTAATCCATTTGAAGTTCAGTCGTTATTTCTAGATAGTAAGTATGAATAACAAATTATTATCACTAGAATTACAAGAAATAATTACTAATCATACATCAATTTGTAAATTATGTTATCGTGTCCCATCACTAGAAGCTGTGCTACCGTAAATGCTCAAAGGGGAATAAAATCAGATATATTTTTTGTACCCTTATAAGCACTAAGCCAAAATTTTGATTGGTGATGTTTTGGGAATAAAAGTAAGTAAGTAAGTATAGGCTGAGTGGCTAGCCCTAGTGTCAGAGTTTATGTGCAGCCCGAAGGCCTCTGATATGGCCAATATGCTAGGTGCTCATTTCATGGGTGCTCAAAAGATTGGTGCTCAATCTGGAATACCCCATACTATTTATCTATCTTGAAATAATTATTGAACAAAAAATATTATTTCTTATACGGTAGTAGGTAATAAAAACCTTTTCATCACACTTGCTCGTAAAGTGGATCTTATTGCATCGGTTTTAGGCTCATAATCCAAGCTATTACGCACGCGTGCTTTTTACTTTACATTACGGCACATGGTGCTATAATAGGTATAACCCGGTAAAGTCAAGTTTGTACGTGACTGCAATTAGACGTACGTATACGAAGCACTCTTAATATAGCCGGGCAATACTTACAGTTTTTTTGTTATACCAACAAAGAGTTCTTATGCCGCTGAAGTAAATGTCAACCTGCGCGCGCATTACTGATTTGGGCGCCATTTTCCGCAAATGTTTGTTGACGTTTTCGCTGTGTGGTTGATTATTATAAAAAAAAAATATTTCTTCCTCGCAAGTGTGACGAAAACAGTCGTATGAAACTCTTGTGCTATGTTTCAATACACACTCGGCTTCCTTATCGCATAATACCGCCTCTAGTGCAATGACCAACATTGCACACTTGTATCATAATGTACTATAATCCAATCTTCTTTCAAAGGTAATCCTTTACTGTACTGCTGTATACAACCAGCACTATTATAATTATCAATAGCTGTAATAAATCAGTATAAAAGATTGTCACACACTTGTCTGGTTTACATACTCACATCTGACAGAATAGACCAGCATTGTGCCCAGCTGCCGCTCCAAGCGCTTGGCATTGCCGCTCGCTCGCTGCCCCGCGCTCATTAATAAGTACACGGCAATGCCAATCTCAGATATTGTGAATAAGTGTATTAATAACCTCCTCAGATTATAATTACCCTGATAAAATAAATGTATGATTTATTAAATATTTAATAACAATCATGTTCGTAGACCTACGTTTCAAAAAACGTAATGGTGGAACTAATGGTGAAATTATCAACCCGCAACTGGGCCAGAATAGTGGATATGGCTGAATCACCCTTATTTCCTTTGTGCTTTCTGCCAGTGACAAGCATAAAAAGCAAGCGTATATAAGCATTTTTCAAGTTTTTATAGTATCAAGTCAAATATAAGTCTTAAAATCACAGTCAGTGACATAAAACATTTTGATGAAACGTAATTATCGTCGGTAGTGTTGCCAAAACTTCACAGAAGCTTCTTTAAAGTCTCCAGCACTATGCCATATCATGACTTGGACTTGACGGTGACTTGTTTTCTTTGTTTTGACTATGACACACACCCACACACTCACATTAGCCAGAAGACGTCCACTGCTGGACGAAGGCCTCCCCCTTAATTGGGAGGGGTTGCCAAAATCTCCAATTATGATTATGACTGGCAGATAATTTAAAAATATTTGATAATGAAGTAATATACGATGTCCAACGCCCTATAGGTCTCTCTCAAAGGGAAAAATAGGTCATGCCGTCCTTAAATTAGCTAAGAAATAATATATTAGTAAATAATAATAAATTAGCATAATATAACTATGTGATGCAAAATTAGTAAGGAATTTATTTGTATCAAAAATAATGAAAAATATACTCACTATTATAGAATAACTTGTTATGTTATACAGGAGCAGGATGACAAAAATCACAGCTGATACCAAGTTCAATGCAATCTAAAATGTAAGTATTGACCATTCTATAAGATACACATCAGCCAGAAAACGTCCACTGCTGGACGAAGGCCTCCCCCTTAATAGGGAGGTGTTGCCATAATCCCCACGCTTGGCAGGCGGCTTGGGGATCGCAGAATGTTAACCACCGTTAACGGAGAGGACGCTGCTGCTCCTCCGGTGGGTCTGGTTGCAGTTTTAGGACATACCCAGGTCCATCCATAGGTATTAAGAAGTATTTATTACCAGTATGTGTAGTGGTAGGACTCTACTACAGAGTCCGCCTGGGGAAGTACCACACCTTTGTCAGTTATTCAACCGCCAAGCAGTAGTGTGCAAGCATTACTGTGTTCCGGTTTGAAGGGCAATGTTACCAGATAAATTACTGGGTATGAAGAGATATAACATCTGATATCTCGATGACGGTCTCGTGTCTCTCCTGGTGTCACCCCTGGAGGAGACATCAGAATTTTTCAGTCCTGGTGTCTCCTCCAGGCCGGGGAGATATAAGAATTTACTTTTAAAATAATATTTTGAGTACTCCTGACCAGTATTTATTTATTTAGGAATTACTTTGCGCGATAAAATCGTTTATTCCGAACCTGACCCGAAAACCTAACCCGGTATCGGGTTAGGTTAGGAAAAGCAAAACGTGATTAATTTTCATTCCGAACGTAACCCTCTTCTGAACCTGACCCGAAATGGTGTTCCTAACATAACCCGAATTCAATGTTACTTTGGGTTAGGTTAAGAAGTGGGTAACTAATGTGTGGTAGTGGGTTGGAAACAGTAGGTATAATAAATATGATACATTTACTGAAAAACTTACAGCACTTTCAATCATTAAAAAAATATAAAGAAACATTAAATAAAAGTTAAAGAAAAATATAACATGTATAGAAAGTGCAGTAACTTTTTCGGTTCTCCCTTGTTTCCCTTGTTTCGTGTATAACAACGTTTTCTATAATTTCAGTTCATATTTAAAAAAAAACATTTCATCTAATTATAATTTACTATAATAATATTTTGCATAATCATTTATTTTATATAAATTCATTTCGCGTAATTGTTCACTTTGAATAATATTGTTTGACCGAATATTCATAACAAAAAAATTGTTTGGCCTAATATTTATATATCTTTATATCATAAAATCTAACTAATGGGTAGGTTACGTATCAAAATATTTATAAGTTTACAAAATACAGATGGGGAGCGGAAGTGGGTATTAATAAATAAAAAACAAGCTAAACGTTCTGACGCATGTTGCTTGTCTCGATTCTGTCATTTGAAGAGACTCCGGGTGGGCTCCCGCCAGAAGCTCTAGCGATCGTCCCTGAGTTTTGCTTCGCCACACCCGGCCTCCGTATGGCTCGCTCCTCTCAGGACCTCCCATGGTCCTAACCCGAAATAATATTTAAAAAAAAAAACATTGAATTCGGGTTATGTTAGGAACACCATTTCGGGTCAGGTTAAGAAGAGGGTTACGTTCAGAATGAAAATTAATCACTTTTTGCTTTTCCTAACCTTATTTTTTTTTTTTTTTTTTTTAACGTTGGGAAATGCATTTACGCATACCCTCCCACCGGGGCGGCAGGAGGGTTATGTCGGGCTCGGCACCAGAGTGACCACTACCGACTAAAAACCCAAGGAGCCAAAGCTCCTCCCGCACCGATGACGATGTGTCGGAACACCCAGACACATCGTGCATCCACCTCGGAGACCATGCCAGCGAGATGGGCGCCGGGCGGCCCCACGTCCAACGCCCTGGCCTCCATGCGGCGGGTCAGGTGAGTGGTCCCGCCGCCTACCACTTCGGCTGTTGGGGATGGGGAGCTCTGGCCCCTCTGGCCTGTCCCCATCCCGCAGCCCCACCACAACACACCCGGTGGGTGCCCCCTCAAGGAAAGCCCTTGATGAGGCCACCACCCGGTTGTCCCTCCTCACTCTCCACTGTGCCCTCTGCTAATCAGAGGGACACGCGGAGAGCCGGGTACCTGCCTCCTTCCGTCACGACACGCCATAAATGACATGTCGCGACCCACCTCGAAAACAAAACCAGTATTGGCGTCAGACGACCCTATATCTGACGCCAGAAGTCCCCATGCGACGGGTCAGGCAAGTGGCCCCGTCGCCCGCCATTTCGGTCGCAGAGGACAGGAAGAGCGGCGCACCGTGATACCGGCACTCCTCTTCCCCTGCGACCCCACCGCGTCCACCATCTCACGGTGGCAGCCCCGTCGAGGCTGCGGAAGGCAGGGAAAGCGGCGAACCTCACCACCGACAGTCCTCTCCCGCCGCGGCCTCCAGCCTTCAGCTGCGGTATCTCCCATACGACACCGCAGCCCGCCTCAGTTGCGGTACCGCCCATACAGTACCGCAACCTACTTTGGCCGCTTCAACCAGACTTCCCCGGGTATGCCCCCCCCGGATGGCCCGGAGAAGCGGCCCCACCTCGGGTACCTCTTAGCTTCACCATGGCGACCAACCCACGGCTACTAAGCCCCCCCGCCCCGACAAGGCGGGTACCCACGGGGGGGTTGCTTTTCCTAACCTAGCCCGATACCGGGTTAGGTTTTCGGGTCAGGTTCGGAATAAACCATTTTATCGCGCAAAGTAATTCCTAAATAAATAAATACTAAATAAAATTTTGGAGTTTCACCATAATATTTTTGTTACTATCAGATGTCTAATAATAAATAAGTTGTCTAATTCCAGAGCTCACTCCGTCCGGGATAAAAATAACAAAACAAATTTTCTTAGTGTTCTCTGAAAATTACCTGCCATCCAAAAACAGTTAAAATCAGTTTACTACTTTTTGTCGCAGTAATGTACGCTGCTGACCATTTATCCAACAATCTGACTCGTCTTCGGCATCCAACGCAATTACTTCCAAACCTGTGATTCTTGCAAAGATTAGCACTGGAAACTTTTCCCATCGATCTTATAATACCATCCAATTGGTCAGCTAATACATTTAGAGAACAACTAGTTATATAAAACTCAGTTATATAACGGCAATCATTTATTGACAAATTTGATTGACATAATAAAGTAAAAAATACCGTCATACTTGCATATGACAGATATTGACCCGTGAGAAAAAAGTAATTTTTTAGTGTTTCAGTAAATAATGCTATAGAAATACATATTTTTACAATAACGTAAGAGTGACACCAAAATAGCAATAGAATTTGCTTACGTTTAATATTTTTTAAATATATAACATCTTCAGGAAACTTATGAGGGTAGTATCGTAACGAGGTTAAAAGCTTTTTGAATTTCTGTGAAGTATATACCGCTGATGTAATTAAAAATAGCGAATTAAAAACATTTAAAACGAAATAAGATAAGTTGACACCAATTTTATATTTAAATACACAAGGTTTTGTCGATAAATATATTATAGTGGATATATATTCAACCACTATTTCACAAGCGATCAGTATCTTAATGTTTTTATTGAAAAATACATAATTTCTGTTTGTAAGTAATAGATTTTCTATAAAAATGAAAGGTTTCAATTGGTTATTTCTATTAAACAAACGACTTGTCATTGTAAGGCTTGAATTAATACTAAAAATTCAGTAGATTGAGCTTTCTAGATCCATTAAAATCTAATTACTTAAATAGGGTAACATCTATTGATTATTTACTAAGGATAATTTGAATACGTTAGGACATTTCATATTATTTCTGAAATTTACGGGTTTTTAGGTATTCCGTATTACCACAAAAAATATATTTAAGTTTTTCGATTAACTATAAAAAACAGTAAAATCTAAATAGCTGGGACACTAGTTTTTTAAACTTGGCTGGCTTAATCCGAAGTAATTAAAATAAGAGAATTAAAAGTGGTTTCGATGAAGTATAATTATAATTAATTTCTTGTGCGTTTCATTTATTTGATTAATTGTTTTTTTTTACTCTTATCTTTGGTGTTCATTATAATAACGTATAAGGATTTTATAAATTATATTTTTTCTGGGTCAATGCTATCATTAACTATCTGTATTTGACGTGTAACTTGGTGGTATCAATCAACTATTGTATGGTGTCTAAAATAATAAAAGGCTCTGTCCTGACTGACTGACAGACAACGCACAGCCCAAACCGCTAGACGTACAGAAAGTACTTGAAAGGACTTCGTCGCGATGTGGAGGGGTGTATTAAGAAATATTTTTTCGAAATTCGACCCCCAAGGGGGGGACCCAAAAGGGGGGTGCAGTTTGTATGAAAGTCCTTTGTTTTTGTACTTTTAGTCACGATAATTTGGATTTGGATAGTTCATTTAAAATAAAAATGGAATTTTCAAAAAATATATTTACTGGGACGATTTAAGGGGGGGGAGGGGGGGAAAGGGGGTTCGAATGTTGTATGGAAAGTTCAGGTTATGGAAAGTTGTTGTATGTTGTTTGGAAGTCGGTAGAGTTGGTAACAGGAGTTGGCTCAGGATGATTTGTAGTGAGTGGTGTATTTTGGGAGCGGTCCGAATTTATTCCGTACGCGGACGAAGTCGCGGGCGACCTCTGGTCTAAAGTCGGCGACGGGCGATCTCTAGTAATAAATTATTGGTCTATGTTTACTAGTGACATTGTTAGTATTGATCGATTTATGACTTTAGCATTGAAATTTATGTTTTGGTAAAAACTAAGCCTTACAAATACACAGAATACAAAGATCAAACGGTTCCTATCTTTATTACCTTTACTAATATGAGGAAATGATTAATTAATTAGGTGCCGACGCGTCATTTAAGAGAATGGTAACTTTTTACTTCTAAAAGCATGCCAATGTTTTAAAGCATTTGGACTCTCCACACGACACTACAAGACAAAATATTGTAATTTTCACGACAAACTTGAGCTAATTTTTTTTTATACATACAAGTGACGAGACGAACAAGACGTTCGCCTGGTGGTAAGCGTCACGCCTACTACTAACAGTAGCAGTGCCAGAGTTCTGAACTTGCGAACACAGTCCTGCGCCGCACTGCACTGCGCTCGTCACCCTGAGATATTAGATGTTAAATCTCTTCATACCCACTAATTTCTCTGTTAACATTGCCCTTCAAACCGGAACACAGTAATGCTTGTACACTACTGCTTGGCGATTGAATAACTGACAAAGGCGTGTCCACAGTCCAGCCCAGAAGGACTCTCATTTTCTTCAGTTAAATTTACAGCCTTGCGATATGAAAAAAAGCTTTTTTTTTAAAAAAAAAATGTTTTCTTTGATAGATTGTGTTTTTTTTTATTAAAGTAGAATTTTTTTTTCTGTTCACAAACTAGTTTTTAGGGGGGGTGTTTACAATATGTTGCAAGAATATAAGTAGCATACGAAGATGTATTTCGTGTTACTGATATTTGTCGAATGTCACTGATACCTGACACCTATTTTTACTATTTTCGTCGGATGCTAAGGAGCTAAGGGGGTCCCCCCCTAAAAACATCAAAATCCCATTTCTCCCTCTTGGGGGTGGATTTAAAACAATTTGTTTAGTACATTCCAACACTAAACTTTCAAGAAATATATATGATATAATAATAAGTTTTCGTGTTTCTGAGACTTGCGGCACAAAACAGATAGGTACAGAAGTCAATCACATGTATGTACTTCACTTAAGATACCAAGGCGTATAAGGACACAATTCTAAAAAGGTCACATAAACTTTTGTAATGTCCAAAATAATACAGTCGCATTAATAAAATTAGGCATGATGACTACTATTTTTTTATTACCTCGTATTAAAGCTGATCATCAATAGAGCCTATAAACGAAAACAAAGTTTAAAATAATTAAAAAATAAATAAGTTCTGATTATTTTACTTTCAAGCTAGACAGAGAGCGCGGTATACTGAGCTATGACGTCAAGCCTCAGGCGCGGCATACAAATGCTATACTAACACATGCTTTGCGAGAAAGGGATAGAGCATCCCCTCTCTATCCCCACCTAAAACTTTAAACGCTCATATCTCGGAGATTTATCAGCCAATACGAGTAATTTTTTCAGTAAGTGTAATGTATTTAGTTATATTCATCACTAAGCCTGTTATTTGTCATAAATTAAACATTAGGCCACACGCCTATTATGGTTTTGTCAAAACAATGACCTAATTCAAAATGTGAATAGAAACTTGCCTCTCTTATCAGTGAAACAAGCTGGGTCATTGTCTTGCATCTCCTCACGCTTGGCAGTCGACGCAAACCTGAACAGGTCTGTGTTCGGCTGATATACAGACGATTCGGCGGGAAACGGACATAGTCTCAAATGATTTTGTACCCTGATCGCAACACAAAACAGGCGTTTTCTTATTCTCAGACGATTCAGCTTGCTTTATTGGTATTTGACAAAAACTCAGTTTGCCAAAATTTCGGATTAGGTTGTTATTTTAATAAGAGTGCGTTTGATAAACAATAAAGTATCTATTTTTGTCTATCAAATTAAATTGATTGTTATCTAGTGACGTTCATTCATTTAACAATGATTAATTTATTAATTATTGAATTTAATGTTGTTGGTTGTTGGACTTGGGTATTAAGTATGTCCTGCTACATCCAGATTCAAAACTACCGGAGGACGGGCAACAGCATCATTTCGGTTAACGGTGGAGCATTCTGCGATCCCCAAGCCGCCTGCCAAGCGGGGGGATTATGGCAACAACGCCCTATTAATGGTGAGGCCTCCGTCCAGCAGTGGACGTCTTCTGGCTGATGATGACGATGATGATGACAGTAAATACCTCATTACTTTTAAAATAGGTAGTTATATATAAATATTATAATAGGCTAATAGATAGACCAAAATCGATTAAGTAAAGAGAGATACAAATAGGAAATTGTTATGTAGAGTTGAGAACTTTCATGTGATACGTTCAGTAGCTTCGGCGTCTAAGTCCAGATAGATACAGACAGACCACAGATCATAGCCTGTTGATGGCTCGTGAACATAATTTCTCCTACAAACACGACTCACCATTGCGGGCAGGGGGCGAGGTACCATTCTATGCTTGCGATTGGCCAATCACTGGGATCACGCAATCTGAGTTATGAAATACAATGAGATTCTGACGTACTCGCAGTGGCTAGCAGTGGTTTTTAAACTAAACATTTTCGTTTGAGGGGAAGACGTACGAGCAGTCAACAGGATTTATAGTCTTTGAGACAGGCAGACAAAAAGAATTACTTCTGATTTCCACATGTCGATAATTGGGGGCATTGCTGTTTTCAAAATAATGATATCTAATGAACAGAATTGGACCTGCTAGTTTGATTAAGTACCTATAAACAGATATAAATAATGTAAATAATTTGCTTGACTAGTAACGATTCATAATATATTTTTTTATTTTTTTATATGCATAAGCCTTTATTAACTACAACAAACTACAAAGACTACTTAGCCTACTACACAACAAAAAACTAAATAATAATTATAAAAAAAAATTTTTTTATTTGATTGATTCACTAAATCTTTGGTGTTCATTATAATTAATGTCGATATTTTTGTTTTTTTCTGGGTCAACCTTATCATTAATTCCATCATCAGCCAGAAAACGTCCACTGCTGGATGAAGGCCTCCCCTTTATTAGGAAAGGATTGCCATAATCCCCACTCTTGGCAGTTGGTTTGGGGATCGCAGAATGCTCACCACCGTTAACCGAGAGGACGCTGCTGCCCGTCCTCCGGTGGGTACTGGTTGCAGTTTTAGGATATACCCAGGGGCCGTACCGTGAACTGCTTATAGCGGGACCGAATACGCTCAGCTGGCGACGCTGTGCGACTGTGAATTTTATCGCCTAGCAATAAGGTTCGCGGTCGCGCAGTGTCGGCAGCTGAACCTATTCGGTCCCGCTATAAGCAGTTCACGGTACGGCCCCTGGTCTCTCATCTTCATTAATTTAATAGGTATTATATAAGACAGTGTTACATCGGTGTAGGACTAGTAATCAAATTCATTCTTTGGAAAAACTAACACACAGAATACACAGAGCCTGATCCTATCGGTTTTTTTTGTTTTAAAATTTCATATAATGTTATTTGACTGCAAAATGATAACGGTGTAAGAAGTGCTTAAACCAACAACGGTTGGTAGCAATGCCATGTTCAGATCAATGGAGCCAAAAATATTTGTACGCGTTGGATGGGTGCGCACGAGTTGCAGAAAGTCTCGTATGGACTTGTGCTGCTTTTCATCTGAAAGAAAAAAGATGTCGTTCCATTTTCTTTTTTATATTTATCTATGATTTTTTTAACCAGGTGTCCTATTGGGTCGGCTACTTATTTTTCATCACACTTACTCGTAAAGTGGATTTTATTACATCGGTTTTAGGCTCATAATCCAAGCTATTACGCACGCGTGCTTTTTACTGTACATTACAGCACTAGGGCTATAATAGGTATAACCCGGTAAAGTTAATTTTTGTACGTGACTGCAAGTAGATGTATGTATACGAAGCGTTTTTAATATAGCTGGGTAATACTTACAGTTTTTTTTGTAATACCAACAAAGAGTTTTTATGCGGCTGAAGTAAATGTCAATCTACGCGCGCATTGTTGGGTTTGGCGCCATTTTCCGCAAATAATTGTTGACGTTTTCGCTTTGTGGTGGTTATTATAAAAAAAAGTTTGTTTTTTCCTCGCAAGTGTGATGAAACCAGTCGTATGAAACGCTTGTGCTATCACTCTTGGTTTCCTTATTGCGCTCGACTGCGGCTCGCGCGCATAATACCGCTTGTAGTGTAAAATGACCAACATATATAAATAAATAAACATAGCACACTTCTATCATAATGTACTAATAATACTCCCTCTACACTACTCGCGATGTTGATACGGCTTAGACCGGCAGCACTCGTGGTGTAGTACTGGGTGGTTCTGAAAGGTCACCAAGGTTAAGCAACGGTCGATCCGGTCAGTTTTCGGATGAACGACGCGAGTGGCATTTATTTCTGAGCGCTAGCGTGGGTCAAATGACAGTACCAACGTTAAATTTCTGCTCCCGGTTGTTTATTCTATATTTCTGTTACGACAACCGACAAACCGGACTTATGCTGGTTTTCTCACGATATTTTCCGTCACTGAAAAGACAGTGGTAGGAATTCAATGGCGTATATGAATTCAGCAACCCGACTGGGCCAGCGTGAATATGCCCTTCGAGGGTAGGGCCTAAGTCCAGCATTGGACAATTAAATAAGGCTGATTATTATTATGAACCGTCAAACCATTTTAGTGGCGTTCGGGCGGTACAATAACTCCGACACTTTAAAGCCACTACCCTATACGTACCTACTTTCACTTATCAAAGTTGAACGAAAAGTGTAGAGAAATGCTGGTTTGGCGCCCGAGTTAAATGACTTCGCGAGGTGTCCCGAAGTTACACAAGGCGTCTCACTACCCGCTCAAGCGCCATCCCGCGGTATCAAATTTCAAATACTTAAGTGTTCCGTCCCGCGCCGCCGGCGCCAGGTATTTCCCGCGCATTCTAAGTGACCGTCTCGAAAGCGCCTCTTACGACGCTGAGTGACAAAATTTATGACAGGACTCATTGAAAAATCAAGAATCAATATTTATGTAACGTATTTACATAAATAATTTTGGCTAGTGTAGTAATAAAATATTATGCTACGTTAGGCAAACTTAACCTAACAAAAAATATGTTTTTTAAAACATTATGAATTTGAAAATGAAAGCAATAGCATACTGTTTTTTATTTTTATTTCAAACGTACATGAACATAGCATTACAATAAGGTAAAAATATCAATATAATTTGATTTAGATAAAAAAATACAAAAAAAAGATCAGAAACTTACAGAAAAATTTTACTACTAGCACTTTTTTTTTAACTTCGTGCATAGATTAAAATACCCGCAGAGAGTTGTAAAGACAAAGACTTGTAACTTCAAGCAAATATATCAAAGATCCGAATTCAAATCATTAGGTAAATCATATGGCGCGAATTTCGTGCAACTGGAGATGCAGGAAGTATAATTGCTTCGGGGAACGTGCAACTACGGTTGCACGGGCGCTCTAGCGGACAGATTACTAGCGTACTTCAAGTTGCAGTTTAAAACACACACGTAATTATAACAAACGAGAGTGCACTTTGCTACAGCTGTTGCCACTTGAACGTTTTTAATGTCATTAGCGTGCGTGCGACTCATGACGACTGCATCCTCGCCAGGTCGCACGAGTGAATACTCACGTACTTTGGACCGATCAATTTCGAAGAGCACCTCTTCGAGGCAACTTCGCGAGTAGTGTAGTTGAGCTTATGTCGCGTTGATACTATCCGAGTCAGCTCGGTCCGATCGCACTCGTACGAGTAAGCTTTATACAAGTGTACTAAAGTCAAAGTCAAATCGTTTATTGCACATTATGGATTATGTAAAACTAATATTAATAACATAATAACATAAACAATCGGAAATCGGAATCGGAATGACCCAAATGAGGGTATGGCAATTAAGTGTGGAGCGGACCGATCTGTTTTCTGCTTGATTCATTTATAAAGTTTTGTCGTCTAAAAAGATTAAAGGATTTTTTTTAACATTTTAACATTTTTTAATTAACAAGTTTTTTAATTTAATCGCAAAACTATGTTCGTTTTCACTCTTTAAGTCGTCAGGTAATTTATTAAAAAAATTAATAGCCATTGCATGAGGACCACTACTCTGCATTTCTAATCTTTTTCTTTTTCTCTTTTTTTTCTTTTTTCTTGACTAGGATTGCTGTTGAAATTACATAGTTCACTCGGATCGTTTTCTTCATAATATCCACCATTTTATTTCACTACTCGTATACGAGCTAGCTCGGAAAAGTAGAGCGCAGTCCGAGTCTACTAAGATTGGTGAACATCATCCGAGTGCGCTCGGATTCTCGGTTGCCATAATACGAGTGGCGTCCGAGTATGTATCCGAGTGGGATCGGACGGAGCTGACTCGGATCGTGTCAACGCGGCTTTATCCTGCTTCGTCTTGGTTTTACAACCGTACCAGCCGCGTGGGTTCGATCCCCACCCAGGGCAAACACTTATGTGACGAACATAAATGTATGTTCTGTGTCTGGGTGTACTATGTATTATAACTATTTATTTTTAAACAAAAAATTGTTTATTATAAGTATTCTACCAGCTATCTAATTTCCATATTATAAGCTTTGGCTAGGGCTAGATGGCGCCGCGCCGTGTGATAAATGTCCACCGGTTTTTTTTCTCAAGGTAAAAAAGTCAAGAATATAAATTTACTGCCGTAGCTGACCTTTCCTAGCCAGCTATCGCAGATATCTTGGCTGTCATAGACAAGTTCTCTCCTTATATGCTAGTTTACCCAAGGATATGTAGGTGGGCTTAATTTTTCTGTTGTGGTCATCATGACTGTTATATTTTTTTGGTGTGTATAGAGAGTTTATAAATCTATCTATCTATACTCATGCCTCATGCAGAACAGTAAGAGCGTCCCCAAGCGTCGTTCCAGCAGCTTGCTACTGTCGAGGACTCGCTGCGCCGCTCGCGTCATCATTATTACAGAGAAGCCGATCTCAAACAACACAAACCAGTGCGATACTATGGTCCCAACGCTAACAAAAGTCTGAAACAAAAAAGGATAATTTACGGCTTTGTTTGCTAAAAACAAAACAACAATGTCAGCAGCTGCTGCCTTTAAATATATAAAAACAAGAAAAAAAGTCAATTATTTTTCGTCTTATTATTCATTTCCATTTTTATCACAATCACCAGAAACGTCAGGGTGAGAACTTAAACACAATTATTATTGTTATTGCAAAAAAAATTGTTTATTTTGTTTAAGTTCGCAGTGTATTATTTACAGTATAAACAAAAATACCAGATGATGCTAGAGGTGAATGAACGACGTCCGTTCCGATGAAGGGATGGTCAATGCAAGTGGTCAATACCACTAACGTCAAAATTGCTTTAATTTGTAATATAAGTATATCGTATCACCTTCTCATTACCGATCATACAGTATTATAAATGGTGTTCGATTTTGGGCGCAGTTCCCTTACTCCTAATATAGATAGATACCTTCATGTATTTGTATTAGCTGTCTTTCAGATAATATAGGCAAACAATACTTACCACGATAGTGTATCTCACAATAGAGCAGAGTATCATAATTATTACTACCGTTGTTGATATCAAATTCATCGCCATCTAAAATTTAAATGAAAGCATTAATAGGTGTTACAGTAGGCTAGATGACAGTTTTTTTTTATTGTCCTATTAAAATGTGGCCCATAAATATAGCTGATTAATGAAAACAAAATGAAAATCTGATCAAAAATAAGCAACTTATAAGCATTTTAATATCATGCTAGACAGAGAGGAGATTATGACGTCACTTCTGTGTACGCCATATAAATTATATTCTGACAAATAAAGCGCACAGAGGTGTGACGTCATTTTTTGTTTTGTGGGAAAGGGACAGAGTTTTCATACCAAAAACTTTAAACGCTTATATATCAGAATATTAATTGAATTTGAATTAATAACCGATTAAAATTATTTTTTCAATAAGCTTTGATTGATTGATTGATTAACTCTTTATTGTTCACGCCAAGAATTACACAGAAATAATTTAATAAACTTAAATATTGGAACAAGTGGCAGCCTTATTGCTAAAAGCAATCTCTTCCAGGCAACCTTTGGATGGAGAGGATTTATAGAATGCATAGAAGACGGGGTGTGCAACATATATTTACTTAATTTACAATACAATACAATACAATACAATACAATACAAAAAAGTTTATTCATTACAAAAACACAGATACACACAAAAACAAACAAAAAATAACACAGATATTTATACACAAAAAACCAATTTAAAAAAATAAACTAATATAAAAATAAAATACAAAATTGACCTAATCACAGCTACAAGATATGTAATACTTATATAAATACGAGTATATAAGCACATACAAAATGATGTAATATCTACATAAATGATGGAGTATCTATAATTTTTGTCATGAACCCGGTCCCAACTCAGCGTGATGCTGGTTGTAAACAACCAGCGCTGGTTTTCTGTTGGCTTTTATATTTTTTTTTTTTTAGGCTTTTTTATTTACTATTATATTTACTTAAATTCTTCATCAAAGCTATTGGTTTCAATGTTAAAAACATCAGTCATCTACCCTA
The DNA here is from genome assembly GCA_905404285.2 of Erannis defoliaria. Lineage (NCBI taxonomy): Eukaryota > Metazoa > Arthropoda > Insecta > Lepidoptera > Geometridae > Erannis > Erannis defoliaria. The sequence continues at coordinate 1,449,298 of FR990090.1, read as the reverse complement.
TATTGTATTGTTCTATACTCAAATGCCAGTGCCTTCAGACAAAAAAGGCATAATTCTAAAACGGCAAATGTTAGGAGAATCAAAAGAGAGCCAAATTGCCTATTCATGGATTTACAGTGTTTTTTATTGTTGTCTCCTTGCTTTTAACCTATTTAATTTACTCGTTAACAACGTATGTGCCGTATCTGGCGGTCATGCGTTTGATATAATTTAAAATAGTGTTTTAAAGGATTAGTTAGATTATTATCTTTTTGATTTCATGTAACAGAATACGTAATACTCAATATTTTATTGCAAACATTATGTAGCTTATATAATACATGCAGATCTTATTTAGCACAATTTATGGACGTAACGACGTAGATTACACATGTATAAAAAAAAAGCATAATTATTTCGAGTTATGCTATTTATGCTATCCCCATCCGCCTGCCAAGCGTGAGGATTATGGCAACCCCTCCCTATGAAGGGGAGGCCTTCGTCCAACAGTGGACGCTCTGGTTGATGATGATGCCATTTTTGGCTGTAAACACTGATAATCATTCTACTGGTCATTAATGATCGCAGTGCAATACTGCACAGAATTTTGTTCGGAAATTGACTATTCTGGCAGCGCTACTGTTATGGGCAGGCTTGGTGCATGCTTGGTGTTTACCACCAAGCGAATGTTTCGCTCGCTCGTCACTTCATTGCATAAAAAATGGGTTGAAATTACCTGCCATCCAAAAACATCACCAGAAATTGTACAGCATTTAGTCGCAGTTACATAAGCTGCTGACCACTCGTCTATATATCTGACAAGCCTTCGACATCCGCCACATAAGGCAGAACCGTGACACCCGCAAGACGGTAATACTTTTTGTTTATTTATTTTAGTCTCTGTGACTTTATCTATAGATCTGATAATGCCTTCCAGCTGAGCAGATATCACGTTTAAACTACAACTTGTAATATAGAACTCAGTATAAGGCCGACATCCGTAAATAAACCGATGAATTTGACTTACGACACAATAAATGAATGCATAAGCCGGATCTTTCTGTGTGTCGTCAAAGAACGTCAGCGTCAAAAAATGTATCGTCATACATATTTTGCTAAAAATTATAATTAAGCAGCAGGACAATAGGATTAGCTGTGTACGTTTAATGCTTCTATTGTATACAGCATCGTCCGGAAACTTGGAAGGATAATATTTAAAGAGGCGTAAAAGTTTTTTAAACTTATCAGCGTTGTACAACACTGAAAACACAGTAATAAGGTAATTGAACAAAATCGTTTGAAAAATGAAGATGTACTCAACAATTGAAAATTGTGAGACGCATGGTGGTGCCTTAAAATATAGTATCAAAAGGAACAATTCTATTACAATTTCGAGTGCAAACATTAGTGTTGCTTGTTTTTTGTAAAATGCATAGTATCTATCAATGAATAGTACATGTTCTAGCAAAATGAAAGGTTTTAAAGGATTTTTTAAAACGAACACACGATTGGTCATTGTCACTTCAGTGTTAATAATATTAACTTAATATTACGTTTGGTTCATTAACTAATTTCTGATGTGACTTAACCTAATTAAACGATAAGTTTGATGAAAAATATCTATTTTTGTCTATCAAATTAAATTGATTGACATCTATGATCATTAATTTATCAATGACTCATTTATTATTAAATTATGTTGTTGGTGTTTGGACATGGGTACGTCCTAAAACAGCATTTAGACCCACGGAGTACATCGCGTCATGTACCTCCTATGTATTTATTTTCGTTTTGCTGTTTAAGTGTTATACAGGGGAGAATAAAATAAAAATATTAGAAACCTAAACTGAGTGTAGAACCACTGGCAATGCGTACCGTATCCAGGAATATTGCTTTTGGAACGGACCCTCGACCCAATTGTCTTCCGAGAGCTATTTAGATATGATACACACATTAAGTACAACCTGGTGACGTCGATAGCCCGGCAAATAGAAGCAATTACAGGCTGCGACAACCACTTATTTTACCACACACGGTGGTATTGAACGACGGATATATTCTAGGTTATAAACAACCAAAAAAAAAATTCTAATTAAAAAATAATAAAAAATATAAATATTAATATTAAAAAAAAAAAATTTTTTTTTTTATTTTATTAATTTTAATTTTCTTTTTTTTGTTTTTTTTTTTTCTTCTATTATTTAATTTCTAATTATGAACAACTTTTACTATGGGATCATCTCTAAAATCGTGAATAAAAAAACCAGATGTTCCATAGAAAAATTTAATATCAATAAAACAGAACTCGAAATGTATGGAACAGTTTATTTCTTTACGCAATTTCAGAAGCGGTTCTATAGTAAAAGTTCTTTATAATGATGAGTGTACTGTTATATCTTAGAATAATTATGTCCATCGTTCAAATGAACACCTTGTATAATGAAGATGATGAAGTTAACGGCAACCTCATCGTTTTTCGGGGAACAAAACGTACAAACGTACATTCTTGACAATAATGTTCAGCAGTGGAAATCGTCCTAACATTTTAATCTTCTTTTAAGTTGCGAGACACAAATAAGTAAACTATTTTTTTGTCAAGTTTATTAGACTGTTCGTCTTGTATATAATAGTATCTATACACCGAGAATATTTTTTTACGTCTCTCGCCGCTGCGCAGTGACAATATTTATTGATTTTCACATTTTTATTTAACTTCCTAAAGTTATTTTTTATAAACGTTTCTGTATGAAGATATGCTCTAATAAATGAATAGTGTAGGTAGGTACAACAATCTAAAATAAAAAATATATAACAGTCTAACTATGCCATTAGCTTTTAATTTAACGTAAAAATGAAAAACGTTTATTCTATTTGAAATGTGTTTACATTAGACTAAAATACCTACTATATTAGATTAATGAACCTAAAACTAAATAATAATAAGCTTTTAATTCATGTACTAATAACATCTTGTGACGTAAGTTACAATCGAAAATGTAACGTGAAGTAAGTTACTATAAAAATGTAACGTGACGTAAGTTACTATAAAAATGTGGCGTGACGTAAGTTACAATCAGAAATGTGGTGTGGCGAAAGTTACTATAAAAATGTGGCGTGACGTAAGTTACCATCAAAAATGTGGTGTGACGAAAGTTACAACAAAATGGGCATGATCTAAGCTTTAAATAAGTAAATAATTTCTGATAAGTACCGGAATTTGGCGAACTTAGCATTGCTTTCCAACGTGGCGGCATTGCCATATAATATATAATTACAGACGTGTCTAACTATAAATGCCGATAGGAAAAAATATGATGTATATCTTCTTTTACTTCGTAAACATTTTAATAATATTTTGCATGCCTAACCAGCTAGAGCATAGCGATCTGTTAACCTTCTATTACCTTATATATTCCATCTCAATGTACCTATGTTTCAGCGAAATAAATATTTTGAATTTGAATTTTATAAATTACTAGAGGTCGCCCGCGACTTCGTCCGCGTACGGAAGAAATTCGGCCCGCTCGCAAAATTCACCACGTTTTTTTATGAGACTTTCTTTTCTCGTCTGTCGTCATGTTCACCCTAAGTACTAGTAAATCCACAAGGAGGATCTAAATCGTCAGCACGCTATCTTGCATACTTTAAAGCCTTCTGTTTCAGGAATTTTCACAAAATAGCCTCACACTGCATGTGGGTGGAATATCTTAGTGTAGCTCTAATGCGGGCCATTCCAGCTTGTATGACGAACGCGGTTATAAAACTTTTCTGTTGTATTGTTTTGGGTATAATACGCTTTAAAAAAAACAACCGAGTTCAACTTCGAACACCTGGATAACATCTTCATATTTTCGACCTGGTACACCTATCCCTACCAAGATATCCCTACCGGTAGGGGTAGGTGGAAAAAAAACCACTTAGATCTACCGGTAGGGATAAGTTCTAGTAATTTTGATTTAAAATCCAAACTACTGGACCGATTTCGATAAAACTTACATGGGACCACCTCTGAAGTATTACCTACCAAACAAAAAAGAATCATTTAGATCAGTTCATAATTAGCGTTGTAATCGAGTAACATACAAACAAAAATAAATAAAACAGTCGAATTGAGAACCTCCTTTTTTGAAGTCGGTTGGAAATAGAAGACACATTTGCTCACAGTTAGATTGATACCCTTCTTTATCAACCGACTTCAAAAAAGAAGGCTCCCAATTCAACTGTATATTTTATTTTTTTGTATGTATCTTATGCGATTTCTCCACCAATTATGAACTGATTTTAAGGTTTCTTTTTGTTTGGTAGGTAATATTTCAGAGATGGTCTTGTATAAATTTTATCGAAATCGGTTAAGTACTTTGGTTTTTAAATCAAAATTACTAATACATATGAAGATGTCATCTAGGTATTCGAAGTTGAAGTCGGTTCTATTTTTTTCTATAAGTGTATTATTATATATAATACTAGCTAACCCGATAAACTTCTGACCGCCTATATATTTTTTTGTAATATTAGGTAGTTCTGCTATTTGAGGTGGAGACAAATACAATCTAAAGATCATAAAAATCGGTCCAGCCGTTCTTGAGTTATAAATAGTGTAACTAACCCTTCGTTTTACATATTAGAAGAAGGGTATCCTTCTTTATTATCTTACTAAAGTAATTTTATTTACACACACGAAATACACGGGATATGAGATCAGTGGACCTCGACCCTTACCGTACCAACCCACCTAGTCATTTCTGCTCATGGCTCATCGCAGATAGAAGAAGAAATAGCTATATATATATATGTATATACAGGGTGCTAGTTTGAACACCGTTATCCTTCTAGAATATCATTGTACTCATCTTTATGAACAACTTTTACTATGGGGCCAACCCTTAAATCGCGAAAAAAATATCTGCTGTTCCATACATTTTGTCCAAGATCGATGAAACTTTTTGTATGGAACAGCTGTTTTTTTTTCGTGATTTCAGGGTTGGCCCCATAGTAAAAGTTGTTCATAATGATGAGCACAATGATATCCTAGAAGAATAACGGTGTTCAAACTAACACCCCGTATTTATATATATAATATTATGTGTACGAAAGCAGTGGTAGCTTAGGGAGACCGCTCGATTTGAAAGCGTGAAGTCGCGGGTTCAAATCCCGGGTTGGTGTCAACGTGCTCTTTGGAGTTGATGTACGGATTTTCTCACAGATTTTTCGGTAAAGAAAAAAATAGTTAACAATTTTGTAGTGTTATGACTCTATATAGTTTTCTTTACTCTACACTAGCAACTCCTAAACCTGGCTTTGCACTAGTGCAGTGTACAATGATTACACATAACATAAATATTTTTTTTTGTGTAATAGTGTTTTTGTAGTGGTAGGACTCTACTGCAGAGTCCTGGGAAAGTATCACAGCTTTGCCAGTTATTCAACCGCCAAGCAGTAGTGTGGAAGCATAACTGTGTTTCGGTTTGAAGGGCAATTTTACCAGAAAAATTACTGGGTATGAAGAGATTTAACATCTAATATCTCAGGGTGACGATCGCAGTGCAGTGCGGCGCAGGATTTTGTTCGCAAGTTCACAATTATAGCACTGCTACTGTTATGGGCCGGTGTGAGGCTTACGATAAGGCGAACATCTCGCTCGCCTCGTCACTAGACAGCATAAAAAAAACATGCAACTAGGCCAGCGTGGTAGTTATGGCCCAATCGCCCTTTGAGAATAGCCACGGATTATAAAGACAGATTATGCTGCGTTAGGTTGTTTTCTTATCTAAAGTATTTGTTTACATCGATCAGTATTCATGTAACCCCTCAGTTCCTCACGCACAATTAGTTTCACTAACGATGGCGTTAAACGGCCGTTAATTGAATAACGGCGCACATGCATGGATATCCGCTAATAAATCGACGGATCTGAAGTACGAACCACGGATTAGTGCGCGTTCGAAAACTGCCTGGAACGGGGGCGTATCACACCGAACTAGGAGGTTCTACGCAACATGAAGAACAGAGATGTGATCGAAGATATTTTTCTAAAGAAGGACACGTGATCTTGTGGCGGTGCGTGGTTTTCGGGAGGAGAGTTAAATTCCGCCATCTCTCTCTCGAGATGGTGGAAAGAAAATTATAAGTAAGTAATTTCGTATAGGCTGAGTGGCCAGCTAGTGTCAGAGTTAATGTGCCGCCCGAAGGCCTCTGACATGGCTGACGGTTGATGTTATAGAAACTAGAACAAACAACCGGTACCAACAATTTAACTTGTCATCCGACCCACGGTAGCGCCATAAATGCCACTCACGATCACCCATTCCAAGACTGACCGGACCATCCGTTGCTTAACATTGGTGATCGTTTAGAATCACCGAGACAAGCTACGACACGAGCGCTACTACAATAGTACATTATGATATGAGTGTGCTATGTCGGTCATTACACTAGAGGCGGTATTATGCGCGCGAGCCGCAGGCGAGCGCGATAAGGAAGCCGAGAGCGTAATGACGAATAGCACAAGAGTTCCATACGACTGTTTTCGTCACACTTGCGAGGAAAAAACATTTTTTTTGTGATAATAATCAACCACACAGCGAAAACGTCAACAAACATTTGCGGAAAATGGCGCCCAAATCAGTAAAGCCGCGTATAAATTAAGCGCGGCAAACCATCGAACATTGGTGCGCGCGGCGGCCGCGCTCTATGTAGACGGGACCGCCGCGCGCGGCGACGCGAACATTGCCGCGCTCGAACGTGCCGCGGGGCGATCCGCTCGCTGTCGGTTTTTTAGACCGCATCAAAGGAGCTTCAGTCGTTCGCTCGCGCGCAGTGGGGACGGTTGTAGTTTTGGTGATTTGGCTCGCGCGGCGAATACGTAAAAATGGACAACGAAAAGTGCCGTTTACTAATACAATTGTATAGCGCAAAAGAATTTTTGTGGAACAGCAAATCCTCCCAATACCACAATAAATCGTTGAGGTATGATGCGTGGGTAGAAATCAGTAAGAAAATGGATATACCTATTCCTGACTTGAAAAAAAAAATGACTACGCTTTTGGCGTCCTACAGAAGAGAAAAATCTAGAATAGCTAAAAGTTGTCGTACTGGTTCTGGTAAGTACCTATTTATTTTGCATTTACAACAAAAAATAAAACGCATTATTGTAATTACGTAAATAATTTTTATTTTTATTACAGCGACAAATGAAGTATACGTTTCGAAGTGGTTTGCGTTTGATGATTTTAATTTCATGAGGGATAAAGATCTACCCAATGAAACATTGGACACAATGTCTGAAAATGTGAGTACAAGTTTTAATATCTATTTTGCCAAGATATTGCACCATTGGTAACAAAGTGATGGGCTAGGTGTGAACGTATTTGTTGTGCAAAATTTCCCGCTCTTCTTGGGATATAGTTAAGAGGCAGTAGTGATGTAGGGGCAGTTTCATTTCTCCAAGTTCCAGGTATAATTTGCCCCTCGTTTCCTTCACTATCTATACATCCTTGCGGCGTGTACTGTGATCTTGTCAGAGTTCTTTTTCTCAAATAATTATGCAAATGTATTGTTGCTAAAACAATTTTAGTAGCAATCTTTGGTTGCAGTAACATAGGTTTGCGTAGAACTCTAAAAACTGAGCTCAGAATCCCGAATGCATTTTCCACACATCTACGTGCTCGAGATAACCTGTAATTAAAGATTCTTTCCTCAGAACCCCTTTCTAGATCTCCTGGAAATGGTTTCATAGTATATTCATTTAAAGCAAAAGCTTTGTCAGCTAGAATCACATACGGTACTTTGAAGGAATAGGGCACTTGAAGAATGGATGGAGGAGGAAGTCTCATAGATTTTTCTTCTAGTTTTTTGTATAAGTTTGTATTTTTGAAAATACCTCCATCAGATAGTCTACCTTGACAACCCACATTTACATACGTAAAACAATAGTCTGCATCGACTAAAGCTAGTAATACTAAACTAAAAAACTGTTTGTAGTTGAAAAATTCTGTGCCACTGTTTATAGGTGCTTGCAACACTACATGTTTGCCATCCAATGCACCTACTGCATGAGGAAAGTCCCATTTGTTTTCGAAATCGTGTGCTATCTGCAACCATTCTTCTTCTGAGTCCGGTACCTGCAACAATTAATTAAACATTCGTATTTTTTTTATAGTTGGCAACAGCACAAATAGCACAAAATAATGATACAGGACCAATTACACCTTCTGCTATGGAACAAGAAATAGAACCACCAAGTGACATTATGAACGCTCCAGATAATCTGAGAGTAAAGAAAAAGAAAAAGGTAAACGCTGAAGAAGATTCCCCTATGCTGAAAAAAGCATTTCAGGTTCTAACTGAATCCGCTGCATCATCTGCTGACCCATATTTTTCTTACGGCCAGCACATTGCTAATGAACTCCGTAAATATGATTCACGCACTTTAATTTACGTCAAGCAAGCGATTAACAATGTGATATTTGATGCTGACCTAGGAAAATATTCGAATTATGGGTATTGTACCCAAAATTATTCACAGTCACACTACACCTCAACGCCGTCTCCTCAGACTTCGACTCCGTCTTCTCAGATTCCAGACACTACTCCTACTGATGAACGTGAACCAACGCCATTGCCTATGGATGATTTTTTCCCCTAAATAATAATAAGAATTATATCAATAAATAAATATAATAATAAAAGAAAACTAGATATTTTATTTACTCACCTTTACCCAGTCTTTTAGTGCATCGCAAAGTGCATCACAAACTTCAGGAACAATTCTTGAAATTGACTGTTTTGATACTCGAAAAAGGTATTGCAGGCTAGTATACGAGTCTCCAGTTGCCAGAAATCTTAAAGTTATTGCTAATCTTTCAGTAACTGATATTGCCTCTCGAAATTGTGTGTTCATTTTCATAACACTTGGTTCTATTAATGATTTTATTAATTCGAACTCTGTAGTTGACACTCGCGTAAAATTTTTTATAGTGTTTGCAACGGCTTCATATCTTATGTCTTCCAGAAGTTTCGGGCCATATAGCGATCTATTTAGATATAATTTTTTCATCCACCAACGCCTTTTTCTTTTCTTTTTTTTACAAATAAGATGGTGAATCACAATGAAAGCGGCAGCCGCCCGACCACGCGCGTCCATACTCGCAGGTTTACAAGAGTGAACTGGTCTGTCTATCCGCCGCGGTTTGTTCGTGATGGATCGCCTGCCGCGCGCGCCTGCCACGTCCAACTAAATTTATATCTACATATTGGCTCGCGCGGCAAATGAACGTCAACTCTGGTCGAACATTGGCTCGCGCGGCTGCCGCGCTTAATTTATACGCACCTTAATGCGCGCGCAGGTTGACATGTACTTCAGCGGCATAAGAACTCTTTGTTGGTATTACAAAAAAACTGTAAGTATTACCCGGCTATATTAAGAGTGCTTCGTAAACGTACGTCTAATTGCAGTCACGTACAAACTTGACTTTACCGGGTTATACCTATTATAGTACAAGTGCCGTAATGTAAAGTAAAAAGCACGCGTGTGTAATAGCTTGGATTATGAGCCTAAAAGCGATGTAATAAGATCTACTTTACGAGCAAGTGTGATGAAAATAATATTATATCATATACGTACATATAATTGTAGTATTATATACTTTTCGTATGTATCTTTACTTTGTCTTGTTTTTGTGTCTTAACTTTGTGTATCACCGTATATAACAAATTACCAGAGTCATTAAAGGCTCTTCCTTATGGTCAGTTACGCAAGAAATTGGTGATCAGTAAAATGTTTCTATTGCTTGGGCGAGTTTCTAAACAAGCACAATGTAATGTATTATTATTATTATGTATTAATGTATTATTATTATGCTATTATTAAGATTTATCTGTGAAATTTCCACATGCCAATGAACGGCAAAATAAATTGGACTGCACCTATAAATACGATCATAATAATTTAACTCTATTTTTGGTGGAATAAATTCATTTCATTTAATTTCATTTTTCTAAATACTTTTTTGAAAAGTGCTATAATCATAAAATTATGAATCACTGCTACAGGTATACTTACTTCGTGAGAAAACCTGCATACGTTCGGACAAGAATTTCAATGATCTAGTTTAAACCATCAACCCGCATCTGGGCCAGCGTGGTCATAATCAAAAGTCTTCCCCTAGTCCGCCACACTGAACACAATGTCGTCGATCCACCTAGTGAGAGGTCTACCTATGCTGCGTCTTCTGGTTCGTGGTCTCCGTTCTCGAACCCTTTTTTTGCGCTATCCAGTGACGAAACGATCAAGACGTTTGCCTGGTGGTAACTGTCACGCCTGCCACTAACAGTAGCAGTGACAGAAATTGCGATAACAATCCTGCGCCTCCCTGCACTGCGTTCGTCATCCTGAGATATTAGATGTTAAATCTCTTCATACTCAGTAATTTCTCTGGTAACATTGACCTTCAAACCGGAACACAGTAATGCTTGCACACTACTGCTTGGCGGTTGAATAACTGGCAAAGGTGTGGCTTCTCCAGGCGGACTCTGCAGTAGAGTCCTACCACTACAAAATCTTCCCCATCGGCACAGTTGTTCGAGGGATGTGGCCTGCGCATTGCCACTTCAACTTGCAATCCCTGATAGCTATTTCGGTGGTAGTAAGATAATAATTTACCTATTAAAAATTATTTATCAACACGCAACGGTGTGATTCCCGGCCACGCGGGCTTAAAGAGCGCTCCACCGTTCCGCCCGCCCTGAGTTATCGAAGGTTTAACAGGTGACGTAGCGGCGCGTTAAGAACGCCGTTGTCTCGTTTTGCACCTAACACAAAAATAAAAGATTGTATACCACTTTTTACTGGTTATAAGTCGTTCGTGTATTCACAAAATTTGTAGAATAAATTGTTCCCAAAAAAATACTTTCACTATTTAAAAAAAAACTTAGTATTTTTGACCAAGCGAGCGAAGCTAGTAAACTGGTAAAACTTGCTTTTATCTGTCTGTAAGTCTAGCAAAAACTCGAAAATAGCTCGACGTCTTCAAGGATTCCGCTCGCTTAGAGCGTTCAGTTCTCTCTCCTCGACCAATATGAATAACTTTTACGTGCCCGCTACGCGGAGCGAAAGAAACCACTTCCTCCCCGCAGCGGCACGTAAAATCGTATACACACCACAGGAACAAGTAAAGAAGCCTCATCAGATCTCATGTTTGTCAACCTCGGCTTCGGCTCGGGAGATGAGACATGAGATATATGAGATTTGACACATACTTTATTTTTGCTCCCTAGGTGAGTAATCTTCTATTTTTGTATTGTTTGCCTAAAAACTGGGGTGGTTTTGGAAATAAAATTAGTGTTACGAAGTTCACCATTATATAGTTAAATAATAATAAAAAAATCTCTGGTGGAAAATGGCCATAAACTTTCACAAGTTTTTCCTCGAGGGACTCTGAGGTACGAAAACGGTTTAAACTAAACAATAGAGTTAACTTAAATAGGTCAATGAAATTCAAATTTTATGCAAATCAAATGAACGTACGGCTTGAATTTCCTGTAACTATATCGTAGGTACTATTGTGTGATGCCAGTGAGGGAATGTAACAAATCATGATAAGGACAAATAGCTACACGGAAAGAAAAAATTAGCTGTGGTAACTAAATTTTAGATGTAGTAGCAAAAAGTCTTACGAACTATAGGGACAGCTAAGTGTTTAGAAACAACAGTTAATCGTTTTTAGCTGGCGAAATTTAGCTAAGATAGCGAAATATTTTAGCTATAAATTAGTTGCATCGGCTAATAATTTTAGCGATATTTAGCTGTCACTGCTAATTTTATTTGCTATAATTAGCTGTAACAGTAAAAACTGTTAGTTGTGTTCACTAAGAAATTATTTATGGTAGCAAAGTTTGTTTAACATAAATGCAAATTGTTTTAGTTACAAGATAAAATATCTTTATGTAGGATAGCTAACGTAGTTCGTTGTGTCACATAATAACCATATAAGAAACGAGTAACATAATTAGGGGCCGCAGCCAAGTTATTTGCTATTCTTGCATAATATCGTAGCTGTTTTTGACGAGCGGTTTAGCTAATGTTGTGATTTGCATTAGTTATCTCAGCTAAAAGTTTTAGTTACGCCTTGTAACAACTTTATGTGAGACAGCTAATATAATTTGCTATTCTTGCATATAATCTTAGTTGTACTATGTAAGTTGGTTACCTGATGCTCTGTGCTGTGTTTGATGCCCCAGCTAAAAGTTTTAGTTACGCCTTGGAACAACTTTATGTGAGACAGCTAATATAATTTGCTATTCTTGCATATAATCTTAGTTGTACTATGTAAGTTGGTTACCTGATGCTCTGTGCTGTGTTTGAAGCCCCAGCTAAAAGTTTTAGTTACGCCTTGTAACAACTTTACGTGAGACAGCTAATATAATTTGCTATTCTTTCATAGAATCTTAGTTGAACTAGGTAAGTAGTTTACCTGAAGGTCTGTATTGTGTTTGATGTCCCAGCTAAAATTCTTAGTGACGGCTTGTAACAAATTTATGTGTGACAGCTAATGTAATTTGAAGCAATGTTGATGTTATTTATTAGTAGCTGCCAAGATAATTTGCTATGCTTTCATATCATCTTAGCTGTACTAGGTAAGTCGTAATTTGCTATCCTTTCATATCATCTTAGCTGTACTAGGTAAGTCGTAATTTGCTATCATTTCATATCATCTTAGCTGTACTAGGTAAGTCGTTTACCTGATGCTCTTCTGTATTGTGTTTGTTGTCCCAGCTAAAAGTTTTAGTTAAGCCTATAGCCTATGTTTATACATACGTTTATGTTTATACATTATTATCACATTTTTTTGTTACACGTTGTATATTTATACATTTAATTAAAAACAACTTGTCAAATTATATTTAATTTTAATTCAACTATACATTTAGTGTCATTATACATGCAGGAAACAGCCTACAACGTTCGTATGTAAAAGGCGCAGCTAGTGACTGGCTAATGAAACTTGGCACAAGAAAACGGCAACATAATAATGAAAAATCGAAATCTGTTAATGTGATAGTCGGATTATTAAATTTTATCGGGATGGGAGTCGCGTGTTCCCGGTTTTAATTCCCACCTGGTGTAGTTTGAAGGAAAACACGATAGTATTCACTTAAAAGTTTATTGAAATCACACAAATGAAAATAATGTGAACGTGGGTAAGAGTTTGCAGACAGTACACTAAAGATCTAAGGACTCTAGGTGATAGCGCGGGCACACTCGAGCACCGAGTCGCGGTAGCGTGTGGTACGCGTGTCTCGCGGTCGGGAGAGAAGCAACTCAACAAATCAACTTTCGTGCGGCGCGGCGCTTGCGGCGTTTCGGCTCGCGGCGCGGGCGACGTTACGGAATATTCCGGAAGGTGTGCGAGTGAGCTAGCGCTATGCAGTACAGAACCTAGGGAGAAGACAGCTGCGGGACGCTCGCACCGGCCGGCGGGCATGCGGATTAGGACTTTGGGTTGCTATACTCCCCCTCTAGTCCTGGAGAACGCCCCCACTCCTGGACTAGGACCCCATCAGCTTTGGCTGGACGTCCGCGTTTCCTCTTAGGAATAACTGGATTTGGCAAAGAGTCGCTTGTGTACTGGGTGATATCTTTGGTGTGCTATTTTCCTATAATATCAGGTTGCTCGATATTTGCGATTTCGTAAGTTGTGGGGCTTACCTTTTTTACGATACAGCATGGCCCATCGTCTCGTGGAAAAAAAAACGGTGAGATTCTTCGAACCTTTGCTCAGCAGGTGGGACTTAAACAAAATGAATTTGCCTACCTGGAAATCGTCATATTGTCGGCGTGAAGTATCGGCGTTCTGCTTTGTTTTGTCCTGCTGGATTGCCACGATTCTCGAACAGCTGCTAATGATTTCAGGAAGTGCCTGAGATAAGGGAAATATATGGGCAAAGTTTTCTTTCAAAATAGCACAAAGATCATGCTGGACCTCTGTAGGCGACCGCATTTTTCTGCCGAAGGATAAATACGCCGGTAACTTACCTGCACATTGGATGCTTTGTATGTTTGGTAGTGAATGCAGGCTTTGACATAATCGTTGATTATTCTCCGCATCCTTGTTAATTGTGAAATAATACACCTGTGCAACCTTTTGGTAAGTTCTATCTATACCTGGATGGCAGGCGGTCGGTGAGTCGTGTAGCTCTTTCAGGACAGCTGGAACTTGAGTAGCAGGGATGACTAGTTGTGGGGATTCGTTCTCAGAGTCTGGATTGAACCGGTATAATACGCCCTGGTCCATGAGATAGCCTCTCTCTACCTACATTTGCGCTGCAATTCCTCAGTGCCCTCAAGCTCTTTGATCACCTTTTCCACTTCAGGGTCCAACATCTGCTCTTCGCGTATCTGGCTGGGCAACTTCGTGGGTAAATCGCAGATAACCGAACAGAGCAACAGTCCTCGCGAGATTCTTCAGAGCATACCGGTCTGCTAAGCGTATTCGCCACGACGTTCGCTTTCCCTGGTGTATATTGGAATTGGATGTCAAAGGCTTGCGAGCTTAAGAGCTCAACGAACTAACCTGCCTGTTGGTGACTTCAGTAACAGCAACCAACGAAAAGGTTGGTGATCACTGCCTATAATGACTGGGTGGCTGTCTAGGTAAGGTTAGAATCGCTCTACCGCCCACACTACAGCAAGGGCTTCTCGCTCTGTCGTCGAGTAGTCCCGGTCAGCTGAATTGAGGAGTCAGCTAGCCTATTCGATCGGCCTTTCCTGAATACCGTCGCCCTGTAATAAAACCGCGCATAAGACGTAGTTACTTGCGTCTGTACGCAGGATGAAGGAACGACTAAAACCAGCCTGTACCATTATTGGAGCTGTGGTCAGGAGACGCTCAATGAATCACGCACGACGCAGCTCGATGAATGCTTGAGATTGCTCTGAGCCCCATTTCCAGACTTGGTTCTTTCTGGTCAACCTTGTTAGAGGCTCGGCAACTTTTGAGAAGTTAGGTATAAACTTCCTGAACCAAGAACAGGTTTGCAGGTGTTTTAAGTTCCCTAGTTCATTCATCTCGAGTACAGCACTCACCTTCCCTGGGTCGGCGGAAACACCTTCTTGTGTTATAACGTAACCGAGGTATTTGACACTTTCTCTCGCAAAAAAGCACTTCTCCCTGTTGAGATGGAGGTTGAACTTGGTGGATGCTTACCTGTTTCAATACGATGATCCGCAAACGGAGTTGGACCTCCCCCTGCTCTGAAGACGTGCGCATGCCTGGAGAGGACGGAAGCGAGCGACTGTCGCTCGGTTGAAGAAAGGAGAGTGCTTTCATCATCCTTGAGAACATTAGTAGAAGCACAGGACACGCTACGCGATTTAGGCTCAAAGCAAAGGTTATACTTTACCGTATTATCATCACTGAAGTACCAAACCCCTTTGTTGAAGTCGATGAATACTACCAGTACTCCAGCGGCAGTTATAAAATCGATACCTAATAAGGTCTAGTTGTTTGTAGAATCCGGAAAAATTACGAATGGAGTCTCAATAACTGTCGTCTCTAGGCGCCTCAAGTGTGGTGGTTAAAACGTCCATCCTACCGCACACGTACCACACCGTCTGCCAGTTTAACTCTCTGGGAGGAAACGCGGAGAGGATGATTACGTTGTCGAAGTAGAGCATACAGCATAGTGTCAACTAACGCGGTACCGTTGAACTCCAAAATATTTATATTAAAAATTGGTCGCACATCCCGGCCAATGGAGGGTTCCGCAGCGTCGTTATTATCCCCACTACAACATTATACATTTATCACGCATTAAATTTAACACATTCTCATTTTACGAAAAAATTGAGTTATTTCCTTTTTGTATAAGACCATCGACATTTTTAGAAAATTCGTCGTTACAAACATTTTGCATTACATGGTCGTTAGCGTTTTTTGAAATTTTGCAGTTACATACTTTTTGTTGTTGGGCGTCAACACTTTTTGAAATTTTACAATTACACACTTGTTGTTGGTCGACGCAATTTACATTTTGATTATACCCACCATCACCAGTAAAGAAAATGTAAAAAAAAATTGGTCGTTATTTTTTGTATTGGCACGTGAAGGGTTAACATTTAATGTTGTCGTGTCTGCAGGTAAAGTGTTAACATTTTCCGTACTGGGAAAAATATGGTGGGTATTTTGCGTACTGGCACGTGATGGGTTAAGATACCCCATTGTGGCAGTTGAGGGGTTAAGATCTCAATTCGACATACCTATTCGGACATAATAACTAGGATGTTGATTACCATTATTAGCTTTCTGTAAACACATCTTATGACAATGTAAAATTGTTATTATTATACCTAAACAGAATGATTGAAAAAACACGTCTAGTGTTGCATGCAGTAATAGCGCTAGTTTCTCGCAGGGAAGAACTAGGGTGCGTTTTACTTTGTGTGAAAAAATGGCCTCCGATATTTATTTATTACGTTTTACTTATTAGAGCGATTTTGCGACGAGTTCAATGACCCGTGGGGTGTAAAATTATAATTTTGCTGACATTTGGGTCTGTTGATCGGTCGGTTTGGAATAATTAGTGCATGCATCACTATTCAATGCAAAGTACCTAGGCAAATTATTTTTAACTTCGTTACTAGATTTCACGGAATAAACAGATTGTTCGGGTGGTTTTTCTAACTTACGGCAACGTGGTTGTTTGTGTCAGAATTTATGACAATAACTGCACTGAGGAGATTGTTTCCTACCTGAGGATGCATTACATTAGGGGTACCTGGCCGCGTCGGCACGGCTGGCGGGGTCGCGGCCGGCGTCCTCTGCGCCGCGCCGGGGCCGGCGGCGGCGGCCGGTTGACGTGCTCGGCCGAAGCTGGCTTGTGTAGCCGGCGGCGGTAGCTCCCTGTGGGGCTCGCAGCGATAGAACTTGTTTTGACTCATCGATCGCGTCCTCGATATGACGCGCTTGGCGCAGCAGCATGTCGAACGAGTCAACCTCGTCACGGTGCATCCTCTCGCAGACTCGGTTGTGAAGGAGGCCGTAGAGCATGTTGATCTGAACCTTTTCAGAGAGGTCTCCGGCGGGTATCCTCGCTTGGAGGGCGCACGCTCCGGTGACGAAGCGTTCGGTCCGTTCACCCTGCTCCTGGCATCGTCGGAACACCACGAGGTTTATACGGTGCGGCGGTCGTCGGCCTCCGAAGGCGCCTTTCAGCGCGATCACGGCGTCACTCCAAGAAGATACTGAACTCTTCAAGCCCAGCCACCAGACCGCGGCCTGCTCGGTGAGGAGGAGGCCGAGACCACGGACGGCGTTGTCGTCGCCACCAACCCGGTTACCACTGGCCGAACGGCTTCTTGTCACTACTATAGTCTTATTCATGTACTTACAGTCCGTCGCAAACTAAAAAACACACTGTTGGGCAGCCATTTATCGGGATGGGAGTCGCGAGTTCCCGGTTTTAGTTCCCACCAGATGTAGTTTGAAGGTAAACACGATAGGTAGTCAGGGTCTTCACTTAAAAGTTTATTGAAATCACACAAATGAAAATAATTTGAACGTGGGTAAGAGTTTGCAGACAGTACACTAGTAAGGGGGCACTACACTCGGGCACCGAGTCGCGGTCGGTAGCGTGCGGTACGCGCAGTGTTGCCATGTCAGAATTTAGGTTTACGGCGATTCCTTGTAAAAAACGGTAGATTCTAAGAAATTACGGTAACTGCACTAGGAAAAACACGGTGAAAAATACAGTGTACTATTTGTTTATAAAACAACAATTTGTCGTACAAATCACTATTTATTGGAAAAACGACATTATATTACTATAAGAATATTATTGTAATTCAGAATATTTACATGGATATACTGATTAAAAAAGATTTAACAACAAAATAAAACAAAAAAGTCTGAATCTGAACCGAACATCTCCTAATTTTTGTTAATTATCAGATTTAATAAACCGACTTGAAAAAGAAGAGGTTCTCTATTCAACTGTATGTCTGTTGCGCAATTACTCCGCCAATTTCGTTGAGCTTGAATCTAAGCTCATTTATTTTGCATTCAGCAAAATAAATGTTATTTTTTATTTATTTTTTAATATATTTTTTTTGTTGTGTACGATAAAGAGTTTATCTATCTATCTATCATTCACAAAAATAAATAAAGGCAGAAATGACACGATGTTGCCAAGATGACATTGTTAATTTAACGGATTATGGTTTCAGAGTATTGGAATTAACTTTTTCAATTAAAAATAAACGGGACAAGATAAAGTATTTGTTAAATTGCTCGAACACCTTTTTAGTTCATCCAAGTCAGATCAATTTCTTTAGCATCTGGCAACTTTCCTCTTGCCTGGCCCATTTTCTCCCGCCAAAAAGAGTAGGCCTTTAAAAACTTAGGTTAAAAACGTCAAAAAGATTAGCTGTAGCAGCTAATTCATTGTTTGGCAATGTAACAAAGATGATTTTTGCTACAGCAGCTAATCATTTCGGGCACGTAGGTACCTACTTTAGTTTTAGATAAATAGGTATTTTACTTAACTTGCAACTTTTTGCGAGTAAAAGAGGACCGTCGGCTGGCTCATCGTAATAATGTAGGTACTTACCTCCAGCGACGGTGATAATGGAATGGACGGGCCCAGCGCTTGCAAATCGTTCAAAAATAACAAGTCAACACAATCAAGCATACCTAAAACTACTTATGCATTTAACATTTGCCGGAAAATAGAGAGATTCGATCTAATTTTATCATTGTCGCTTAGCTTAGATAAGCGTAGGGTAAGCGGGGTACTATCTAAGGTACCTTACCCCTAAGATGTTATTACCTGTTTTTTTTTTTAGTTCAACTCTCTGCCTTATCCACCTACTGTTAAGATGCAACTACCTTATCTATGTCCAAGATTGTTATAGGTATTTGGTTACCTATAGAGGTAGGTTCCTAGTTATCAAGTGAACCCATCAAACCCTTGGAAAGTGATAATACATACTTAATCTATTGCTATAAGAATCTCTGTCCTGACTTACCGACTGACTGATTGATTGACTGGCTGACTGGCGCACAGCCTAAACAGCTGGTCGTACAGACTTGCAATTTGGAGGGTGTATTCGTCTTGATGCGTAGGTGCATGAACCTATAAAAAAAGTCGGACGGAACTCCCGCACAGATAACATTGTGTCACCGTAATGGCGGCGGCTATCTATGTGTGAATGAATTTAGGGTTGCCATAATTCCCAAAAAAATAACCTTGTATTATCTAGACAAATACAGGTCGGCAGACAAGTTTATTGAAACTAGATTTTGGCCGCAATTTCGTTCACTTGAACTACAATAAGGCAACCATTTTAAATTACCTCCCTAAAGTATGGAAGCTCTAAATAAAAAAAGTATCAAGAAGTCAAGCTGTATCTCCGGTTCTACCCATCGGAATTAGATTAAACATGGCTTAGATTTTAAGTTGGAGTATGACCCTATAGTATACCCATACCCATAACCCTAGGTATCAACCTGTAAAAATCCCATCAAAATCCGTTCAGCGGTTTTTGCGTCATGTAGGCAGTAAATACCGTACTATTTTAAAAGGTTAATGGTGGCAAAATGTACTTGAATAGGTGACCGCCTGTGAATATCGCGTAATGTTGTCTTGTTTGCAGTGAATTTCTAATCCCGAACTGAAACCCCATCATTTTTTGTTACAGAACACTCGGTGCGCGAGTCCGACTCTCACTTGGACAGTTTTTTAAAATTATAACTATAGAATTAATTAAAAAAGTCCCATTATTTCAGGTCATATCATCATGTCTGTGTATCCCCGAAGGGGTAGGCAGAAGTGTCAGAACACCCATATATTTCGGGTAATTTGTACATGAATATTGGTAACACTGGTATTCTGACGAATTATTTTGTTCTGTCGCATGAATATTGGTTTTAATGTATAAAATCGGGAACTAAGTGATTGAATTATTCATTTACCTATGAAACGTGATTCCTGTTTTTTTTTTATTTTGGTCACTACGGTTTTTACACCACTTTACCACACAAGACATTCAAATTTTTTCGCAGCGTAGCCGTGCCGACTTTGTTGCGTTTGCCTCGCGTAATGGCTGACTCTTGTGTGAATGTGTGCGTGCGGGCCTGTACGTACAGTAAACTGGCCGACCTGAGTGACACAGTATGTTGTTAGCGAGAATCTGTCCGACTTTTTTTCTAGGTTCATGCGTAGGGGTGTACTTATTATTAAACTGGTGAATATGGAGAGGTAAATAATTAGTTAATAGCCCAGCAGTATAAGATACGAGTATTTGGGAGCGGACCGAATTTCTTCCGCACGTGGTAGTCGCTGGGGACCTCTTCTAGTAATTTATATAATTAGGGTATAGGTAATAATATTATGGACCTGGGTATGTCCTAAAACTGAATCCATAACCACCGCGGGATGGACAGCCGCGTAGGTAGGTAGGTACCTTTCGGTTAACGGCGCGGCGGTTTTTTTTTTATTTTTTTTTCATGACTGATGCTGTTGGCCTCAGATGGCCTCTACAGCGTCACCGGACTTTAGGCAAGCGCAAATGGCGCTCGGCCTTGGTTTAGGTTAAAGGCGACTAGCTCAAGGGCACCTCAGACGGTACGAACCTCGGCTTGGCCGTCGCCGGGAGTGGGGTCAGACTTGCCCTGGCACCCCAGAAGGGGTATGGGCGCGGCGGTGAGCATTCGGCGATTACCAAGCCGCTGGGCTCGAATTTTATCGCGATTTTGAATTTACGCTCCCAGTGATCCCACCTAAAGGTTGGTGCAATGAAATGTTGGTCTAGAGTTTTTTCGGGGTTAGGCCCTTTTCTTCGACTACCTGTCTGGGCTACCAGAAGTTGTAGAAAATATTCTATTGTATGTAGTGCATTGCGCTAATATTTTGTAGTGGCTAAAGTAAAGGTTTAGGACATTTTCCAGCCCAGGTGGCTTAGTGGTACAATAAGAACTAGGCCAAAATGTCACATGCCTGTACAAAGGTTGATAAAGTTTTTGGCAAAATACACCAAATTTTGTTTATAGCGGTTCAACAAAATTTATTTTGCTGCAGTACCCAAAAAAATTTGTACAGCAACAAAAAGTGATTAGTTACTTTATATAATCATGCTATGCTAGTATTGAAAATATTCTATTGTATGTAGTGGCTAAGGTAATTTGCAAAGAATGATAAAGTTTTTGCCAACGTAAAACAATTTTGTTTTGGGACTTGCAACAAAGTTTAATTTGCTGCAGTACCCAAAAAAATTAGTACAGCAACAAAAAGCTATTAGGTACTTTATATAACCATGCTTTGCTAGTATCGATAATATTCTATTGTATGTAGTGGCTAAGGTAATTTACAAAGGTTTATAAAGTTTTTGGCAATGTAAAACAATTTTGTTTTAGCAGTTCCAACAAAATTTATTTTGCTGCAGTACCCAAAAAAATTAGTACAGTAACAAAAACTTATTAGGTACTTCATATAACCATACTTTGCTAGTATCGATAATATTCTATTGTATGTAGTGGCTAAGGTAATTGGCAAAGGTTAATAAAGTTTCTGGCAACGTGAAACAATTTTGTTTGAGCAGTTGCAACAAAATGTATTTTGCCGCACTACCCAAAAAAAAATGGTACAGCAACGAAAAATTATTAAGTACTTTATATAATTATACTTTAGTAGTATCGATAATATTGTATTGTATGTAGTGGCCTAGGTAGTTTGCAAAGATTCATAAAGTGTTTTGGCAACATTGATAATTATTTTCTTTAAGCATTTGTAAAAATGTTGTTAAAAATTTATGATGTTACATCGAAAGAAATTATTGAAATTATCTACATATTCATAGAAATTATTATTAACGCTAGTAAAACTTATTATCACTTGTAACAAAGACACTTTTTGTTGCAAATTGCAAGTTTTATTGTCAATAACAGCGAAACATTTATGAATTATAGTAAAAATTCTTTGCAGTGACTGTCACTGGGAACCTTTAAATGTATTTTGCTATTAAAGATAAAAAAATTAGCAATTACAGTTAAACAATTAGCAAATATTGCAAATTGTTTGTAAATCCTTTAGCTAAATTTCATTTTCAAAAGTGGATAAGTGCTATTAGTTGTAGTTAACAACGCTTTGCTAATGTTACTAAGATATTTTATGTTGCAGCAAATGAATCGGCAGCAAAGCGGGTTTAGCAACCATAGCAAAATCATTTTTTTCCGTGTATGGAAATTGGTGTGCTTTCCTCTCTCTCTCTCGGAGTCTAAGACGTATAGCGCCGACGAAGTCGGATCAGAGGTCAGGTTAGAGACGGCGTTGGGGTGGTGGCACGCGTCTTCTAGCTTTTCTATACAATCGTATTGGTCAGCGCATACTGCCAGAATCACGGCGCAGTCAAGGCGGCGTACATTCAAGCTTCATGGCGGCTGTGAACTTAGGCACGAGATGCTGCGCAGTAGCAAATATTAGGCGCGCGGTGTGCATACAATCGCAAAGTGTTGCTTGCAGCGCACTTCACAGCCGCCATCAAGTTTGAAACAGTCTGTTAGTAGTGGCGCGGTCGAGGCGGCGGTGCAACGCAGGCGTTTTCACCTCGACTCTTCTACCACGCCGGCACCTCGACTCCGCCTCGACTCTGCTAGTGTGTTACGTGCTTAAGGGATCGTATCCGGAGTTAGGTAATTGGCCAAAGATCTAGCCACAGATATAGCTCAACTTTTAGCAAGCTGGAGTGACAGAGAGCTGGTCATGTCTCTTGCAGAACCGATGACTGCTAGAGTAGACATATTCTACATTAGAGACTACGAAGTAGAAATCAATGGCAGAGAGGTACACTGCCTAGTACCCAGCCTGGTAGGCTGCCTCTTCCAAAAGTATAATATGCTCCAAGACGGCGTGGGATGACCTCTGTGTCTTAGATCGATGTTTTAAGAAACCCTTATTTTACTTTCTTCTGTCGAGAATAAAGTACAGTGTTCCAAATATTAACACTACACAATATTAAATATTAACATATCACTCTTTGAACCCTGCTAGCCTCAAGTAGTAAGTGCCGACAGCCGACAGCTTGTGTTCCATGACTTAGATTATAATCTAACATTGTTACTAAACGCGATATCTCCCACATATACACAGTTAGTAATTACTGCTAGTCTTCTAGGCTCTAAGTCCTAATCTAGCTCTCTAGGCCAACCATTCTGAACTCCACACAAGCCGAAATAACTTTTAGCGCTTTCACAATAGGAGTTACTTCAGCTACATGCTTAAAATTGCAAAGGTTTTCATCACAAGCGCTTGCCAAATTATTTATACAGTTGGCGTAGTTCAGCGGTGAACTTTAAGTCAAGAGATTAGAGTTGAAACAGGGTGTAGTTCTAAGTTGGTAGATACCTACAAAGCCTTGGTAGGGCGTAATGAAAGTCCTCAAAGACGTATCTTTGTCGGCACTTGCTTTGCTAAGGAGTTACGTAAATTTTTGTTGTTGTTTCAAGCGATTCTGTTGTACTTTGGAAGGTATGCTACCCAACTAACTTATGCTCACAATTTTGCTTGCGAGAACTATCATCTAAGACGTTTCAGAAACTTTACAATGGCAACGACAATTTTTCGCGAAATCGTACAGCCTTTTTCATGAATTCACGAAAAAAACAGTCCCACACATTTTGTCGAGGGCAATAGTTATTTGTTATGCAAGGCTGCAAAGTTGTTTTTTGGCGCGAGTACTTGTATTGAAACCTGAAAAGGGAAGGATTCTAGGATTGAAGCACGAGCGAATTGATATCAAATAAGTATAGAACGCTGAGCGTAGCGATGGTTTCAAAGGTACGAGTCCCAGAGTTACTATGCTACCGAGCGAATCACACAATTGTTCACCTCACTACAGCGAAAAAAATGCTTGAGTTTTTTTTAATGCTGTCTTTGTGCTGGCCAGTGCGATTATTCTAAAAATGATGACATGAACGGCGCATTGACATGAAATAAAAGTAATAGTTATGCATATTCAGTGTACTGGCGTTATAATTTTAGTAGTGGTTGGACTCTACTGCAGAGTCCACCAAGAGAAGTACCACACGTTTGCCAGTTATTCAACCGCCAAGCAGTAGCATGCAAGCATTCCTGTGTTCCGGTTTGAATGGCAATGTTACCAGAGAAATTACTGGGTATGAAGAGATATAACATCTAATATCTCAGGGTGACGAGCGCAGTACAGTGCGGCGCAGGATTGTAATAAGTTCACAATTCTAGCACTGTTACTGTTAGTGGCAGGCGTTCACTGAAGAGAGAAGTAAAAGTAGGGCCTTAGCTTTTCTGTGGGCGTGATGCTTACTACCAGGCGAAAGTCTTGCTCGTCTCGTCACTTATTTGTATCCAAAAAGTATGAAAATTATTGAATAGAAAAGTTCTAATTTTAAAAACTCTTTCCACACTAGCGGACAAAACACTTTTGCGTTCGGATTTTGAATAACGAACTTCTACTATTAGATATTCTACTAACTATCTTTCCGAGCTTGTGAGGTGAAAGTGATATTTTTCTACGGAAAAGCTGATTTTTTAATCGTGATTTTGGGGTAGGGGCTTCGGATAATTCCCGTTTGATAAAGAGGGGGAAGGAGCAATAGGTAGATCCGCGTCTGTTTGTATACATAATAGGGAAGCTAGAGACAATTAGATGTACCTAATACCTCCTTGTAACTAATTTCAGAGACCATAGACATTTGTAGATTATTTATACGCAATAACTGCTGTCAATTATAACGAATTGTATTATACCAAAGGCCTAGCTATTATATCCTATTTTTATAAAAACAAATCAGTACGTTACGAAAATAAAGTAAGAGAGCCTGCCGTACAATTAATCTAATCTGCAACAAGCACCATAATTCCCTCGTATCCGGTCGCAACTTATAAATAAAACAAAAACAAGCTCGTTGTTACAAGAGAGAAACTTCTAACAATTAATAAGAGCTACCTGTAAGAAGTTACGCGAAAGTTCCGGATTTCATTACTGGGCTCGTGAAGGACTGTCCGAGAGATAGCGGTTAGTTTGACTGCAGAGTATTTTTTTCTACTTATGGTTTTAGGGATCATAAACGGATTAGAATTAATACATCTGGACCACCGAAGAGACTTAAGAAATTAAAACAAAAAAATGAGTTTGTGAAGTTTTTTTTTAATTACAGAACAGTGCAGTGAAGTGCAATACAATGCAACACTATACAATAACGTTATAAAGTTATTGTACTGCGCTGCATTATATTCACACATTCATGATGATGAAGATGATGATGATGGTTTTAATATTCAACTTTTTTGCACTTGACTGTACATGAGCAATGTTTGGAGTAGAATGCAACAGAAAAATGTTAATTAAAAAAAATCTAATAATAGTTGTCTGAGAATGAATATATGGAATCAAAAATATAATATTTTTGATTATGTGTAAAATATATTTTGATTGTGGATTGAAAATATATTTTTGGTTTATAAGTTTGAGAACATTTCTTGAGTACTTTGAGATCAACCCATTCTTACTACAAATAAGTTATTCTAAGTAATATACCAACAGGTACAAACAAAAAAAAAACCTAAAAATTTGTGTTTTTTTTTTCTTAATTTTTTTTTTTTTAATGCATAAGTTTGATCTTGGGCCTAAGAGTAAAGTTTTTGATTTACGCTACGCTTATCCCAAAATGTTTACAAAATAGATGTCTACCTGTGCGAAACCGAGACGGGCCGCTAGTCTATAAATCGACCCCGTTTTAAAGAACATTTAGGATTTAATTGCGTTTTATATTACGTCACAAACCACGTATACAGATAATCAATTAATAAAATAGATATTTATTATTTATTTATTTCAATTAGTACGGCCAATTACACTAATGTAATGATAATTACATTATTATATTTTACATTTCTTTACTTTAAAAAATATTATTAAAATGCAAAATAAAAAACAAAAAGAATGATACATTACATTAATACTAAATAATAATAATAAAATGACAAATTATAATAATCCTAAATAATAAATACTACAAATAATAAAAATCTGTTAGTCGAGGTGTCAGGTGACCGGAATGCTGGCGTATATTTTGGCCAAAAACTCAGCAAAGCCATCCAACGTGGCCATGCCGCCAGCATTCTGACCACTTTTCCATCGACCACGGGGCTTTTATTTTAGGTTTTGTATACGTATATTGTATTTTAGGTTTTGTTTTGTATATAATTTTATAATTTTGTTTTGTGTATTTATCTTAATTTTATCTTTAGTTGTTTTAAATATATTGTGTACCCCAATGTATAAAAATCATATAAAACAAAAAAAAAATAAAAAAAAATACAACCGACTTCAACTTCGAATACTAGTAATAAAGTAATAAATTTCTAGTAATTTTGATATAAAAACCAAACTACTGAACCGAATTTGATAAAATTTCTATGCGACTACCTCTGAAGTATTACCATTACCAAACAAAAAAAGAATCATTAAAATCAGTTCATAATTGGCGGGGTAATCGCGTAGCACACATACAAAAAAAAATATTTAAAAAAACATACAGTCGAATTGAGAACCTCCTTTTTTAAAGTCGGCTGAACATTACCGACACCTCCCCTTCCACAACCTAGAGAGAAGAGGGCGATGATAAAAGTTCCTCCGAAACGTCTGTAATTAAATCCTCGTGAAGGCATTAATTTTATTGATCGTCTGATTATGAGTGATAGGAGATTAACACGGGATGATGTTAGAAAGGAAATGATAAATGAATAATGCACGAGTAAATATAACGGCTGGAAAAATGGGAATGAGGCTGTAAATATCTAATTAGTTGTAAGTAAGTAGCTAATTAATTAGGAGTTTTTATTGCACGATTTACCAAAAAAGGAATGTAATTGTTGTTTTATTTATACGGGAATACTCACGTAAACGTTTAAATAAAAAATAAAATAAACAAAACTGTTTTCATAATAAGGAAACTAATGTTTACAGTTTTTTGCAATATGTGCAAAATGGTTTAATGTAACAAATGACTTGGAGATTTTTATGATACCGCTTTAATATATATATACATTTGTTTCTTTTTGCATATTAAACATGTCATCATCATCAACAGCCGAAACACGTCCACTACTGGACGAAAGAGAAGAGAGAGAGAATAACCAAAAAAAAAAAAAATTTAAAAAAAAAACTGTAAATAAATAAATAAATTAAAAAAAAACTGTGTATAAATATCTGTAATAGAGAGGTGTTGCCATAATCCCCACGCTTGGCAGGCGGCTTGGGGATCGCAGAGTGTTACCACCGTTAACCGAGAGGAGGTTGCTGCCCGTCCTCTGGTGGTTCTGGGTGCAGTTTTAGGACATACTCAGGTCCTTAAACATGTAATTTCTCATTATTTATGTATTTTAATTTTTATTAAAAGTATTATTATAGTTATTCTTGTATGTCATTGAAAAAGAATCGATCCCAATGACAGCATAGGACATTTGACAATACTATAGTTAGTTAGTATAGTTCCCCCAACTATGCCTATGGACTATGTATTGTGCCGCTCCCAGATATAAATCCTAGATCCACCTAATATAATAGAGAGGCAAACAAGCATGCGGCTTGCCTGATGGTAAGCTCACCGCCGCCTATGGACACCTGCAACATTAGAAATGTTGTCGATGCGTTGCCAACCCAGAGAGATAT
Organism: Erannis defoliaria; assembly: GCA_905404285.2. Lineage (NCBI taxonomy): Eukaryota > Metazoa > Arthropoda > Insecta > Lepidoptera > Geometridae > Erannis > Erannis defoliaria. The sequence goes on along the minus strand of FR990090.1, from coordinate 1,421,619 downwards.
GAGTAGATGCCTTTCTTAAAACGCTCCATATTGTAATTCCTCGGAAAGACCTTCGACCTTCCACCTTGTATGTATATCTATGTATGTGTGCGAGTTTCTTTATTCCACCTTAACTTAAGGTCCTTAACTTCTAAATGCCTCAACAGACTTGGATTTGTATGGGGTATCGTTATAATCTTTAATATCTTCCCGCCCGAGTGACGCAGCCAATTTTTTTTTTTAATTGTCTTTTGGCAGTGTAGTGTTTTTTTTTTTAATTCATAGTTTGTTACTGTAACGTGGTTAAGATGTCGCAATCTAGGACGCCCTGACACTTAGATGGAGTGACGACAAATTTAGGCTAGCTGGCACTGGTTGGAAGTGGAAAGGTGATTAGGCTGAGTGGCGAATGCCATGGGAGAGGCCTAAGTCCAGCCAGTGGACTACGATTGGCTGATTATAATGATGATGAAACTTTTAAACTTTCGCGATTTGAACACATAATTATGTTTATCACCGGGATGTACCGGGATTATGTTTATGTTTATTTGTGCGCGATTAAGTCCCGGTGATGAACATAATTATACAATGATGATGATGGTGTAATTTTAAAAATCAACATTTATTTTTCATACTGACTTACCTACGCTATTGAATTAATTAAATCCTGTAGTATTAAGCTTATCATAGTATAATTAGCCACTGCCACAGAATACATATAATAGTACAAGTACAGAAGTTTCAATCCGCAATTTTTTTTAATAAGTAGCTTGCTACGACACAATAAAGTGCAAATCAGGACGCGCGAGCGCTAACTACCGACAGATAAATTAGCCCAGAAGCTGCCTCTCTGTCTAGCGCGTAACTCTTCTCTGACAGAATTCTTACCACAGAATCGGCCCGTCTAGACGGGCCCGCCACGTACTTGTAGGTTCATACCTAAAATGAAACAGTGCGGAGTGCGGCAAGCCTGGGGCCGTACTGTGAATACCGGGACCGAATACGCTCAGCTGCCGACGCTGCGCGACTGTGAATGTTATCGCCTCGCAATAAGGTTCGCGGTCGCGCAGTGTCGGCAGCTGAACCTATTCGGTCCCGCTATAAGCAGTTCACGGTACGGCCTCTGGGCCCTGTATCATAAAGCTACAAATCTTGTACCTGTAGTAAAAAAACTGGCAACACCGCAAAAAATATTGAGTACGGCGTTTTCTAGAGCTACAAGACAACTCCAGCCTTACCTAAAATAATCTCGACTCTTTTAGTCGCTGCTTAAACTTCTCTGTCTTGTTCTTGCATGTTACACTTCACGTCAGAGAGAAGATGGCAGAGCATCTTAAGCAGTGACTAACGGTTGAGAAGTTTTTTTTAAGTAAGGCAGCTAGTGTACAAACTACAAGTACAAGCACTTGTATATAGGTTAAATTAAAGACAAATCATCTACCTGTAACTGGTAACTTGTAGTTACTGGTACAAGAAGCTTGTACAATATTGTAAGCTTGTACTTGTAGCTTTATAAAACAGGGCCCTGGTAGTGCTGATAAAATAACTGAATGAATGAATGAATTAGTGAATTAATGATTTGATTTAGGTTGGGGCTAGATGACGCTGTGTGAAAAGTCCTCCAATTATGATTGTATTTATTTACTTTTGTCCCAAGAAGGAGTGAAACCACGGGGCTCGGCTGTTTTATATAACGTTAAATTATTTGTACAGAGCATCTTCCAAGTAATAAAGATATAACTTAGGCATCGGGCTAGACGCTTGCCAAGCTGTTTCCAGTAACATTTTATGTTTTTGGTTGATTAAAGTCGGCATAATATTTTTATTAGGTTGTAAGTTATTTTTAAGGTCGCAATTGAATTTTTATGTGCAGTTTAAAATAAAATATTGTACATTTACAATTCGGTTATTTTCAGAACGAGATATTTTATACTTAGATGACGAGCTTTTATCTTTTGAGTTTTTTTTAATGATTGACAGGCAAGGTGAAGACAGGTCACTGATGTTAAGTGATGATGCTACACCGTACCTGAAACAACATAATATGTAGGTATACCTACTAAAGTAACGAAGAGCTAAGTGTAATAGCTTAAGAGAGAGAGAGAGAGTTTTGTGTCTTAAGCTCTTACACTTAGCTCTTCGTTACATTAGTAGGTATACCTACATATTATGTTGTTTCAACGGATCTCTGACTTGTACACCTCTTCAGTTATAACGTCAGGTGCAAGTTTCTAACATACGATATTGCAAATAAATGTATCTTTACCCTTATTTGTCTTGAGCTACTAAACTAAATAATTTATTCATTTTGAGACTAAAACGATATGACATTTTGGACTTTTTTTTGTTGACGAGGGCAAAAGGATATATGATATGGGATGTGTTATATAGGATTCATTAAAAATAACACGTGATACTGTCTTATGATATCTTACACTAAGTTCTTCACAGTCGTGATAGCCTCATCACTACCCTTGATCCTTTTTAAATTAATTAATCAGACCTACCGAATAGATGAAAATCTACCTACAATTAAAGCACTAGTAATTGTTAGTACATCTCACGTTATGTTCTAAAATGTTTATAATTAATCTTCAACGTTGCTGGTGCACCAGCTACCTTTGCTGTGTAATGTTTGATGACTCTAAAAAAAATTGTGCTTTCATTCCTTTTTTCTTAAAAATTTATTGTTTTTTTTAAACTTGGAGTAAGTAATCATCATAGCATTTCTGAACCCCATTCTATCCCATCGGCCTCACTAATCTGCCATCGTTTTCCATTATAGTGTTTTACGGATACTTTGGTATTTATTTACGAACTTTTTTCCTTAATATTTATGAAGTTTTCCCCACAATATTTACGACATTTTTCTCGCAATATTTACGTGATATTAGCTACGGGATATATTGCTTCTAGTTTATCCCGCGGTGAGCGGCGCTTAATAACAGCCTTTAGGTACCTATATCGTTATTCAACTGGGATCACCTAAGCGTACCGCTAACCTAGGCTTTACGGGTTATGATTGTACGTTCACAATATTTTAAAGAATTTCATTCAGTAAGTTTAGATATGTGGCGATTGTTAACGTCCACTATTTCCTGCTCCCAATTTCACATCACTAAAGATAGTTTTAATAAGGTAACATCCCTAAAAACGTCAGATGGAGATTTGGTAAAGATTGTAAAACATTGTTGATAAAAGAATATTAAGATAAAAGATTGTTGCTGTTGATTTATTATTTATTTAGGTATTTAAATGCACATGTACAAAGCATTAGAATCTACATAATGTAAACAAAAAAGTAGGACTATACTAAGTACATACCCTGTAAGGGCGTCGCATTAATATTACACATTTTTATAATGTACTTATAATAATATATACAACATTTATGTTAGTGTCTTAATTACACATGGTTTAGCACAGGACGAAGATTAGTGTCGTGAGTTTGAAACATATTTGTTATCCTCTAAAAACTCATCTATACTGTAGTAACATTTATTTATAAGTAATTTTTTAAGTTTGCTATGGTTTTTTTTCCTTAGGCTCATTTTTTATGTTATTTGGGAGTGAATTATATATTTTGATTAGCATATACTCTGGTCCCTTCCTGACTATTTCTAATTTCGGTTCCAGTGCTGCGAGTTGGTTTTGTCTTCGGGGATTTTTATTGAAAGTAAATAGGCTTGGGTGTTTTTTTACGAACAGAGCTGCTTCTAGGATATATATACATGGTAATGACAGATTTTTTGTTTTATAAAGTGAGATTTACAGCTATCGCGTTGCCGGGTATTAACCAGTATACGGATACATTTTTTTTGCATGATAAAGAGGTCCTTGGCGTCTGTACTATTACCCCATATAATAATACCTTTCTGTGTGATTTCTGTGTACGCAATGTCACGCAATGTATGAACCAAATATATCATCGTGAAGAATAAAACCTGTAGGCCAACACGAGGCCTTTCATTGTATGAGTAAGGTACGAAGAAGAGGTCTTCAGATATTTTCATCAGCCCGGAGACGTCCACTGCAGAACGAATGCCTTCCCCTCAGACCGCCACACCGTACGACAACCTACTATTTGCACCCACCGGTTACCCGCGACTTTCACAGTGGTGGTACTTTCAAGTTTAGGAAGGTATAATATAGTATAGTAATAATATATAGTATAGTATAGTATAGTATAGTATAATATAGTATATTAAAAAAAAAAAATTGGGGGACGTTTATTACACACAGCGCCATCTAGCCCCATACTAAGCAAAGCTTGTATCATGGAAACCAGATAGCTGATAGAATACTTATATACACATTTTTTTTCGTTAATACGTATAATACATACTACACCATATATATATGTATTCACTATATATATGTATGTCATGCATTCATTTATCTAAGAGCGAGTACAAATTAGGCGTTTTGAAGCGCGCGCTTTGGTAACTCGCGTTTTGGGAACCAGTAGTTCTTATCTAAGTATACACATGCAAGCGAGCGTTTCTGATCAAGCGTGGGTCGAACGCGCGCTTTGAGATTTTCGTTCAAACGCGCGTTGGGAGGGCGTCAGCCGCGAGCTTCGAGATACATGAGCCGCCATTTGAACGCGCGCTCTCATGTAGAGTAGACGCGTATTCACCAAAATGGAGACCGAGCACTTTGACACAGACTTATTTATCGACGAAATCCAAAAGCGTCCAGCTATATGGGATATGGAAAGTCCTGATTATAAAAACAAAATATTTAAAAAAAGGAATTGGGAGGAGACTGTTGAAATTTTCAGTGATTGTGAAGACAATTTAGAAAAGAAATACCTGTTGGGTGAGTATAATTATTTATTGATATATCTCTTTGTCTCTGCCGTCGTTTTCTGTAGCGACGGTATAGAAGCCACACACAAGCAATCACTTCGACGTCCATTTCCGAACTGAGCCGAGTATGGACGCCCGAATAACGCTTGTAAAATGCCGTGCTAAGCGCGCTGTATGTACGCTACCAACGCGCGCCTAACGCAACGCCGAGCGCCTAATGTGTACTCGCTCTAAGAGCACGGCTCTTGTCGGTGGAGTGATTTACATCCTTCTCTATCTCCGCCCAGTTCTTTGATCTCTTTGAACGACTTTACTTTGGCCCTCTCCTAGACTTGATCAACAAAAAACAGTTGACTGTTTTTGTGAAAACAGTGCTTGATCAAAAAAGCTTCTCCTCGGTCTTCCGGGTCCTCGCTTTGCTTCTATTTTCCCCCTCTATGATGTTTTTCATAAATGCGTCATGCCGCACAAGGTGACTAAACATTTTCTCTCTTCTTTCATCATCATCAGCCCGGAGACGTCCACTGCAGAACGAAGGCCTCTTAGACCGCCACACTGTACGACAACCTACCATTTGCATCCACCAGTTGCCCGCGACTTTTACAATATCGTCGGTTCACCTAGTGGGAGGCCTTGATGGATGATGGTATGTATATTTTATATTTAAAAAAAAAACATCTGAAAGCTAACAAACCCATTTAATTATTTCCTTACATCTTTTTAATACTTTACAAACTGTCAGCCTTACCATAGATTAAGAATAATTAAGCCTTACCTAAAATAATCTCGATTCTCTTAGTCACTGCTTAAACTTCTCTGTCCTTTTCTAGCACGTGCAACTTCACGTCAGAGGGAAGATGGCAGAGCATCTTAAGCAGTGACTAACGGTTAAAAAGTTTTTATAAGTAAGGCCGTGTATACGAACTGTAACCTATAGTTAGTCCATGTTGAATTACAGCTTCTAGGATCTTTAGTAATTTTATCCCAAATCATCAACGATTAAAGAAGACTATTTTATTTTATTTGTAGGCATGTTTTTAATTCCTTTCTTTAGTTAGTTTTCGCTTTCTAAACGGAACGTCTAAAAGCTTTGCCGCAGGCTTATTACGTATTTAATTTCCTTAAATAAGTAACATTGAAATTTCGTTCAACCCTAAATAATTGTAGATTGTAAGTACTTCTAATACTATAACACAGGAAAGGACTGAAATATTTTAAATAAATAATAATTTATCGATATATGAGCGGTATTTCACTAAAGCATTTATTTGTTAGTGACTAGAAGGCGAATGTTCTTAAATGGTATGTCGTATAAAATGTACCTACTTGTTATATACAATTTTGTACAAACAAAAAATGTACAATTACAAATTTTATTAAATCTGTGACCTCAGTGCATCTCAATTACGAAAATTTTAATTGAGATGACGATTGCGCAAACTTTTATCACGATATCGCGAATTATGAACCCTCAATATTGCCGTTTTAAAATCACATTTACAGTCCTAAATATTTGTGGTTTTGTAAACTTAGTATACCAACTAACTATAAATACAAAAGTTATCAAAGCCTATGACGAAAATTATGAAAATTAGTCCTAATGTCGAATACCTGTACAATACGTACCACATCATCAACAGCCAGAAAACGTCCACTGTTGCGCGAAGCCCTTAATATTGGGGGAGGGGGGAAGGGGGGGGGGGGTTACATAAGGCTAATACATAAAACATAAGGGTAACCCACTAGGAAATATTTGACACTGACTTTGAAATTGACACCAATAATTTACATTTGACAACTGTAGATATAAAAACAAAATATTAATTATTAATAAAATTGTAAGGTTAATTTGCACTGTATAACTACTGAAATTTTTGTGTTCATAAGCCTATAATGGCAAGTTCTAGCTGTAAGAGCTCAACCTGTACCAACCTACCAACTTGTAGACCTAGGACTTATGAATGAATAAATAAATATTTTACAACAAAATAAATGCATAAGAATAACCAATTTTTAGCGGTTATTCAGTCCTTTCAGTCAAAAATTGTATTCAGACGAACTGACTCGAAATGAGCGGGACACAGTTTAGGCTCTACTTACTCTAAAGGCTCTAATTAACGCTATAGAGGCGTGGTAGTGTGAAACTGGCGGACAGAACTTTTCAACGCCTCCCTAGTTTCGGTTATCTTTGATCTTGAACTTGAATAGTTTATGATTCGACTTGTAGATCAAGTTCGTTTTAGATTAGAATAACATTTGTCTACGTCAATTATAGAGCTTTGGGCGGAAGGTTTTTGAAGTCAGCACAATTATTTTGAATAAAAGTTACATAATTAGATATTATACCCTTGTTTTTTTTATTGTACCTACCTATACAGGGTTACAGGTTAAGTCGACCTAGATCCTTTAGGGGGTTTTAGTATACATCATTATTGACTGATTTGACTATGGGACCCCCTATCCAAACCTTGTCGTTTTATTTTGCATTCTAGACCAAGGAATACATTACTACTAATTAATTACTACTGATTTTAAATGGTTTTTTTTTTGTTGTTTAATGTTGGTATTTTTTTTTTGTCGTCAGTAATGATGTATACTATAACCCCCTAAAGGATCTAGGTCGACTTAACCTGTAACCCGGTATATTTGCCGCTTGGGTCTTGTTTTAATAAATTTTCTGTAGTAGTAGAACTCAACTGCAGAGTCTTCCAGGAGAAGTACTTACCACACCATTGCCAGTTATTCAACCGCCAAGCAGAGTAATAACAAATTAATAAATACCGGGAAAAAAATCACACAGCGCTAACCCTAAACTAAGCAAAGCTTGTAATATGGAAACTAGATAGCTAATAGTATACTTATACAGGGTTAGTCCTAATCAGTTAGCATCCTTTTAAGGGCATATTCTGTACATCAAAACTAACAACTTTTACTAAAGGACCAACATTGAAATCGCGACAAAATTATCGTTTGTTCCATACAAAAAGTTCATCGACCTTGGGCAAAATGTGTAATCAGACTCATGCACCGGAGGACGGGCAACTGCGTCCTCTTGGTTAACGGTGGTGAACATTCTGCGATCCCAAGCCGCCTGCCAAACGTGGGGTTATGGTAACATGATTACAGTCATGGGTTATGGTGGTTGTGGTGGTTGTGGTCTACTGGGAGGCCTTCGTCCAGCAGTGGACGTATTATGGGTGAAATGTGTATAGCAGCTGTTTTTTCTGCGATTTCAATTTTGGCCGTATCTAAAAAGTTGTTTGTTTTGACGTACAGAATATGCCCTTAAAAGCACGCTAACTGATTAGGACTAACCCTATATTATACTATTTTATTTTTAAATACATACTACACCCAGACACAGAACAAGCATCTATGTTTGCCCTAGGTGGTGATCAAACCAGAGTGCGAGCATCAATGTGTTTTGGTTTGAAGGGCAATGTTCCCAGATAATTTAATGGACATGAAGAGATTTGACGTCTAATATCTCAGGGTAACGAGCGCAGTGCAGCGCGGCGCAGTATTTGACGCTTACCAGCAGGCAAACGTTCCATTCGTTTTGTCACTGCATTGCTTATTTTTTTTTACTGTAAAACCGACATTGTAGACGTTGTATTTTTTCTGTCCCTGTACATGTACATGTTCAATTATACTGCCAGCGTAATAACAGTGCATAAAAGTGATTAAAAACTGACGCTGTGAGTGAAACGCAAAAACGGAGAACTCTGCAATTCAAATGTTTCTGAAAGTGTAATTGTTTAGCATTGACATGAAACTGAGGAAGCAGGCTTTTTGCTAGATTATAATAATAATTTCAACCGTTTCAAAAAGGAGTCTCTCAATTGGAAGGTTTTTTTAAATGTTTGATACGCGATTTCTCCGCCAATCTAATGGGCAGTTTTCTTATTAGCAATGAAAAATTGTTCATAAAAATCCGTTAGATGGCGTTGACCAAACATGTTTCTGAATAGTATCACTACCTAGTCTGTGGTTCTGAATGAATGAATCAAGGTCAAAAGGTCAAAAAAATTAAAAATCTTATTATACATATGAAATTGACATCAATTTTGTCATGTTTTTTTGTGGTTATCGTTTGTTTAACAAAGTAATGCCCATGGCATTTCCTATGCTTTTGTTTTTCCACAACACAAATTAGTAATTAGTAGTGTGTTTGCTTTATCACTAAACAAATGCGAAAAAAAAGATAATCATGTTTCGACAGCGCCATCTGTCCTTTGGCTGTAGAACTACATTCTGAAAGGTGTCAGTATGAATCGATTTTGATGTTTTTTTTTTGGTAGGTCATACTTCAGAGGTGGGTCCTCTAAAGTATATATCTACATATTACATATCGAAATTGTTTTAGTATAGTTTGACATTCAAATCAAAATAACTGAAAAAAGATGTCATCGAGATAATCAAAATAGAAGTCGGTTGATGTTTTTTTTTTAAGTTACTTAAGTTTTAAGACTTATGTGTCTTGCAGTAAATTAAAAATTTGTGCAGAAATTAAACAACTAGTGCATCACCACGATTGTTTTATTTATACGGGATAACTCAAGTTTACTCCGACTATAGTTTCGGTACTTATAGTGTCCTTTTTCAAGGAGTAAAACAGAGTCCTGCGTTCTGCTTTGCACTCTAAATACCTTTGTTTGTCAAAACCTGTTTTCACAGTTTTCATAGTAAAAAATCATATTTATATATTTATTTATTTATGCGCCTCAGTAAATAAACTTATTTTCAACCGACTTCCAAAAAGGAGGTTCTCAATTCGAATGTACGTTTTGTTTGTTTGTATGTTACGCGATTACTCCGCCAATTATGAACTGATTTTGATGTATTTTTTTTGTTGTTTGGTAGGTATTACTTTAGAAGTGGTTCCATATAAATTTTATCGAAATCGAATCAGTAGTTTGGTTTATCAAAATTACTGGAATTTAAAATTACTGGAAAAAATAAATGACATCTTATTGAACTGTATCTATATGTTTTTTTTTTAAAGCGTATTATTTGTCTATCTCATTCTCCAGCTCGAAACACGGAAATTTGCCGCATAATTAAAGTACAAATAATTAAAGTATACATAATTAAAGTATACATAATTAAAGTATAAATAATTAAGGTAGACATAATTAAAGTATACTAAAGTGTTAAGTGTAATTTATAGTATACTAAGCTATTTTTTACCTGGGTATGTCCTAAAACTGCATCCAGAACCACCGGAGGACGGGCAGCAGCGTCCTCTTAGTTAACGGTGGTAACACTCTGCGATCCCCAAGCCGCCTGCCAAGCGTGGGGATTATGGCAACCCCTCCCTTTTAAGGGGGAGGTCTTCGTCCAGCAGTGGACGTCTTCTGGCTGATGAGTGAAGCTATTTTTTAAATTATTTTGTCAATGACAACTCATTTTGTTAAAGATTTTACGTGGCTAACAATTTCATAGCACAATTTGGATTCAGCTATTATTAATCTCACACATACTAATGTCACATAATGTCGCATGCCACGTACCTAATGTTGTACGCGACATTAAATTTTGTCGCATTCTTCCTTGTCAAATTCCTTTTCGAGAGGTCAGCATAATTAGAGTACAACGCAGTAGCTCTGCTTGTCACAATTACAATACGGGAAAGGTACGAGTATAACGTACGGAGCATAGAATAATGCCAGTGTCGGAGCGGAGTCGAGGCGCAATCGAAGTGGCGGGGCAGCGTGCTAGAAGAGTCAAGGTGGAGGCCCCAAAACGGAATGAAACAAGTAATAAAAAAAACCGACATCAATTTCGATTACCTGGATGACATCTTATTTCCAGATATTTAATTATAAAATCAAACTACTAATCCGATTTCGATAAAATTTATATGGAACCACTTCTGAAGTATGATCTGTGAGTATGATCTACCAAATAAAATAAGAATCTTCAAAATCAATTCATAATTAGCGGAGTAATTGAGTAACAAACGTACAAAAAAAATTGCATTTAAATTAAGAACCTCTTTTTTTTAAATGGCGGCAAGTCGCACCGACGCGATGGAGATGCACAGCGCGCCTGCACCTCGCCCCCACCTCGACCCCGCCCCTACGCCACCTCGAATGCGCCGCGATTCTAGTGGGCGCGGACCAATTCGATTGTATAGGAGAGCTAAAGCTAATTGTAAGAAGTGGTGCGCCTCCGCGACGACTTTTCATTCTGTGTGCAATGCGGCTACAGCTTAGGCTAAACCACAGAATAAATAATAGAACTACGCGCTATACTGTGGTCGATTATGACGGTTTTAGTTGACAGTTCTAAACTAATTAAAATATTGCTGTCACAGGCATGTTAGCTAAGGACAGCACTACTTAGTTAGTTTAGAACTGTCAACTACAACCGTCAGAATCGACACCACTGTCTGCCAAAACCATAAAAAAATGTTTGAACTAATATTTGATTCGTTCTTTAGTAGCTCTGCTAACTTTCATTATATTTTTTTTCGTCGGTGATTTTTGGTTGGACGGGTATTTCACCCAAAAAATGGGCTTAAGTACTGCAGCGCTATTTACCGGCTGATTTAAAATTATTAGTTAACCAATAAACGTCCTTCGTTTACACTATGCGTTTTTAAAATGATAATAGCTCAATGGTGGTTATGAAAAAAAGCTAGTTTTTTTTTCTTATTTATTGGCAACGCACGTTGTGCATTCTGCCAGTGTCAAGTTTGTGAATTTGCACGTTTTTTTAAATTAAAATCAAGTCAAATATGTCATGAAATCACAGTTAGTCACACGAAATTGGTCATAGTCGAGTCCAAGTCATGCCCTAGTAAAGTTATGGCGACTTTACTATGAGCTTTAACGGAGTTTTGAAAACAACACGAAAAGACATGTTTCACCACATTATATCACTTGCCCACACTCGTGCATGTAATTCAACACTCAATGAATAAAAAAAACCACCATTTTTAATCATTAATTCGCAAAAAAACCCAATTTTAAGTCAATAATAGAATGCAACGACATGATTTTTCCGTGTTCCCGCCAAAACTCTCGGGCTAGATTTATATACCTACTGTTCAATTTTCTATACTGCACCGGTAACCATAGTAACCGACATTGAGCGATAACGAAAGCCACTTTGGACGCGGCAACGTTGGCACTAGATGTGCCTTCATTTGTCTAGATCACGGTTCGGGACAAACTTCGGCCTGTATTTCATTTTGAATGCAAGTTGAATGGGGATGTATGGCGGTGGCTCGAGTTCTGTGCTACTTTTGGTTCTGAAGCGAGTTTTATGTTATTGTGATTTTATAACTAATTGTGAGGAACTCACACCTAGCGACCTCTCTAGACCTGTTTAACTCCATTGCTTTTTTTGTTTTTTTGTTTATTTTGTCTTAGAGAATTAATTACATAGCTCAATTTATAACTCTGCCAAACTGCATAGCAGTTTGTAGGCAGACATCGACTCACCTGACTACCTGACTTTAGACTGATTTTACCTTGTCATAAACATCTTCATCCGTAGTTTTCTTTAACGCTTTGCTGAGTATAGGTAAATATCTCTTGTTGGGGATATGCCAACCTTTAAAGCGCGATTAGCCGAGACTCCATTACATTAGCCGGGTACGAATTGGCGAATTCACGTAGCTACGCCAAATGGCATACCAAGGTCAATGACACTATGAATGAATGAATGATGTTGTACTTTTTTTTATGCTATTGAGGGACTAGACTAGCAAGACTTTCGCCTGGTGGTAAGCGTCACGTCACGCTTAGCCATAACAGTAGTAACAGTAGGAGTGCGATAATTGTAAACTTGCGAATTCAATCCTGCGCCGCACTGTACTGCGCTCGTCACAGTGAGGTATTAGATGTTAAATCTCTTCATACCCAGTTTTTACTCTGGTAACATTGCTCTTCAAACACAGTAATGCTTGCACACTACTGCTTGGTGGTTGAATAACAGGCAAAGGTGTGGTACTTCCTGCGGCGGAATCGAAATCGAAAGTAGAGTCCTACCACTACAACGATCCCACGATGGCTTCCAAAAATATGCCTTATCCACTAATTATTTAATTCTTTTTCCAAATCAATGTTAGGATGTCCTTGCACAGGGTCAAATTAATAACATTATATTAGCGCTGAATAATATTTGGGTCAACAAGACAACAAAACAAATGTGACCTGACCTTTATATTTTATGTACGACTATTGTAATAACCTACTAAAAAAAAGTAAGTAAGTTCGTATCTAGGCTGAGTGGCCAGCCCTAGTGTCAGATTTAATGTGCCGCCCGAAGGCCTCTGACATGGCTGACGGTTTTTGTTATAGAAACTAGAACAAACAACCGGTACCAACAATTTAACGTGTCATCCGACCCACGGTAGCGCTCAGAAATAAATGCCACTCACGGTCACCCATCCGAAGACTGACCGGACCGTCCTTGCTTAACATCGGTGATCGTTTAAAATCTCCTAGACAAGCTACGCCACGAGCACTACATAACCTACTATACTCGTCCTGCGTTATCAATCCACGAATGAAGTTGTAATAGCGCTCGTTGTGAGCCTGACTAGATGGTGGTTCTGAAAGATCACTGATTTTAACACAGGGTAATAGAAGCAGAGATGTGATTAAAGGATTTCTCCTTATGCTAGGGCTTCACCTGCGTGACGCTTTACGTCCAGTTATCGAAATAATTAACGTGCAATAAATGATGCACTAAACAATGCGCTACATGGGTGGCCACACACTATCATTTGACTTTGAATATCGGCTAACGTCTAACGACACTAATAATGCCACTAGCCTATTAGCGTGCTAATACCTGCTGGCCATATCTGCGTGCTGTATAAAATACCGCGCTAAATAATGGCATTACACGCAGGTGAAGCCCTAGCATTAGGAAGACGCGTGACTGTGCGGGGAGGTGTAGGTTCGCAGGAGTGGCAAATTGTACTGCCATCTAGCGGTATTTGGGAAAAGTTTTTGAGAATCGACCTAGTGAACTAACACTTAATTTCTTAATTACATTCTAGATGTCGCGTTTTTAAATTTTATAGAACAGATAGCTAAATATACAAATAAAATTACTTACGAATGAAATCATGTCATCTGATTTTTTCCCTCGACATAAATAAAGCAACTCATCTAATTTTTACTTTTACTGGGTTAAACATAAAAAATCGTACGTCTAATATGTACGTTTGAATGACCGTTACGCGTGGCGGACGTTAGCAGACTGAGCAAATAAGTGTGACGTCACACACTCCGTCCGCAAAATAGGGAGCTGCGGCTGCAAGTCGCTCATCGCAACTCCTTATCCTCCATGGATTTTAAGCTACGGTCGATCCGGTCAGTCTTCAAATGGGTTACGTGGGTGGCATATAGTAGCGCTCGCGCGGGGTAGCTTGACTAGATGGTTCTGAAAGAGCAACGGGGTATGTCTCTACGGATACCGGGATCGGACTGAGTTAGCCACGGATCACGGAGAGTTATATCCCCACAGAAAAGCGAAAGCCCTACTACATAGGCTAGAATGGCTGTCAGAACAATGTTCTAAAGCAATAGGGTAGATGACTGATGTTGAAATCGTTGAAACCTATAGCTTTGATGAAGAATTTAAGTAAATATAATATGTTCATTGAAATAATTATTTAAATCGGTTAATAATGTTCTGATATATGAGCGTTTAAAGTTTTTGTTAGAGACAATTCTGACCCTTTCCCACAAAACAAAAAATGACGTCACGCCTTACTTGTCAGAATAAAATTTATATGGCGTACTGAGAAGTGACGTCACGATTTGCTGTTTCGCCTCTCTGTCTAGCATGATATTAAAATGCTTATAAGTTGCTTATTTTTGATCAGATTTTCATTTTCTTTTCATTAATCAGCTATATTTATGGGCCACATTTTAATAGGACAATAAAAAAAAAACACCACAAAAACCAAAAAGTCATCTAGCCTATTGTATGGAAAACCGCTGTCGCCAGTTTCACACTTAATTGTATAGAAACTACAATGAAAAAATGCCTATAATTGGTCGCGCATTTGAAATAAAACGGTCGAAATGCCATTTTGCAACAGATCAAAATTGATCTAATTACGATGCAATGTAGTTTGGTTGCCTACGCGTCTATTTAAATTGTCTTTTTGAGTATTCTCAGTTTAAAAACATGTATATATTGGTAGAATTGTCATCAAGCACATTTGCACTTAATGCCGGCTAGCGCGGCCCGTCACATTTCCGTTCTATTCACTTCTCTCTTCAGTGGTTATATCTACATACCACCCGATACCTTGATCCGATCCCTCGCAAAAGCAAATTAATATTTTACTCGCTGGTCACGGTGGCATCCGTGGCTACAAAATATAAAATGTAATTATTTTCGAAACTGGTCACAGAGTACAAAATACTTTTTCATTCCTCTTGCTCAAAAAGTCCTTCATTATACTTAGCGCACCAGAGCTAAGGGACTAAAGATGATGACAGTTAAAATGTCTGCCCCGGTTGTCAAACGAATATTTTTAATTTTTGATGTTGGTGTGCCTGTGTGTGTTTGTTTGTTACCTCTTCACCCAATCAGCTTAACAAATTTCGATGAAATTGGGAATGGAGATAGCTTATTTCCCGGCATAACATATAGGCTAAATTGTATCATAGCTATCATCACAGTTTTTCATCATCACGCGGGTGAAACCGCGGGGCAGAGCTGGTTAAAATAAGTATACAATCTGTAACAGAAAGTTCAACAATACTGAAGAGCATGTATGTTTCATCATTATGAACAACTTTTACTATGGAGCCAAACCCGTAAGCGTACAAAAAAAAACAGCTGTTCCCTTGGTCAAGGTCAATGAACTTTTTCTATGGAACAGCAGGTGTTTTTTCATGATTTAAATGTTGGCCCCATAGTGAAACTTGTTCTTAATGATGAATACATACATACCCTTCAGTATTGTTGAACCTTTTTGTTACAGATTTTGTAAAAACTGGGAAGACCGTTATACTCGGAATCTTGAAGGTTCAAATCGCGGACCCGTAAGAGTTTTTTAGAATGTGCCCATTTTTATACCACTGACTTTTTGGAGAAGAAAAACATCATGGACCTGCATTACGCCCGGAGATAAGATTCAAACGACGTGTGTGAATGCTTGGTGGGAGTTTGTAGAGCCGGTAGAGTTGGTAGAGTCGGTAGAGTCGGTCGAGTCGGTAGAGTCGGTAGAGTTTGCTCGGAATGATTTAAAGTGGTGAATTTTGGGAGCGGGCCGAATTTCTTCCGTACGCGGGCGAAGTCGCGGGCGACCTCTAGTAATATATATAATAATCAGTATATCTAATCGTCCAATAGTCAGTATCGACTTTAAGTTTAGAGCACAAGGGGCCTGTGGCCAGGGCCCTCAGGGGGCCCCGAAGGACCGGCAATTTCTCTCACATTTATTCCGAAAACATCTTTGTCGGGCACAGTAACAGTAAACTCCCGGGCCAAAATGAAAAAAGTGACTTATCTAAGTCTTAAAATTTAAGTCAAAATCATTTCGATTTTATAGACAAAATCAAGTCAAATTTTGCCTTTGACCTTGGCCTAGTTAGGATCGATTTAAGTCAAAAATAGAAATCCATAATCTTCTGTGCCCAAGGGCCCAGCGTAGTACGGCCTGGCCAATAGTATTCAAAGGTTGGGCCCGTGCCCAGCAGTGGGGTGTTAATAATATAATAGTAGGTGAGACGAACCACGAAATTCGCGTTGTTCTAATTCAAGGCAAACACATTACTCATGCTGATCTGGCAGATCTTGAATACATCTCATTTGAATTTCAAAATATTGACCTCGATTTCAAGATAATGCCGCCTCCGGTGTTATTTATGTGTGTAAGTAAATACGATCATCTATTGAAGAAACGTGTTCGTTTTTATTTATTATAACCGACTTCAAAAAGGAGGTCATTTGTAAACTCTGTCGTTTAATAACCGATTTGTTTTTTTTAATTTACCCAATAATTTCTATGGTAACATTGCCCTTCAAACCGGAACACAGTAATGCGTGCACGCTATTGCTTGGCGGTTGAATAACTGGCAAAGGTGTGGTACTTCCCCAGTCAGACTCTGCAGTAAAGTCCTACCAATACAAACCTAATATTATCTGTGGTAAATAAAATACCCTTTAGTAAAATACTAGAGGTACCCCGCGACTTCGTCTGTATACGGAAAAAAATCGGCCCGCTCTCAAATACTCGTATCTTCCATATCGCTGGGTTAAATACTAATTATTTTCTTCCCCATATTCACCACATTAAATCAAAAAAATTAAAACAGCATTTATTATTTCAAATGAACTACCCAAACACAAATTTTCATGAATAAAATTTCAAACTCGACTACAAACAAAGTAAAAAATCGACTCGACCGACATAACAAAGAACTTTCCATACAACATGTAGTCTGCACCTATAATTGTGGTGACGTTTAGCTACTAACTACCATACCATGTATCAGATGTGTGAAATGACATACATCATGTTGGTGTTCTTAATAAATAAATAAATAAATAAACATTCCCCCCCCCCTTTCCCCCCTTAAATCGTACCTGTCGAAATTTGAAACCAGCATTTTTTTTATTTTGAATAGATAGCTATTCAAAATAAAAAAAATAGCCATTTGGATAGCCAAATCCAAATTTTCGTGACTAAAAGTCCAAAAACAAAGGACTTTCATACAAACTTCCCCCCCCCCTTTTACCCCGAATAGGGGTCGAATTTCGAAAAATCCTTTCTTAGTACACCTTTAAGCATCAAGACAAATACACCCTCCAAATTTCAAGTCTGTACGACCAGCGGTTTACGCTATACGTTGTCTGTCAGTCAGTCAGTCAGGCAGAACAGAGATTCTTATAGTATTAGAGATCATTGAACCTTTTTCTTACACATGTACACTGACGTTAAGTGACCGTATTCTCTTTGTGTCCAAGAGGGAAATATTTCCTCTGAGCTTTTGTCCTGTAAGATTGTTTTATATTGCATTCAAACGAATAGGAATTTGTTTTATTAGTGTGAAGGTTTCTTTGAAAGTTTGGTAAGTATGCGTGTGTTTTTTTTTTGTTTGGCGTTTACCACATTCCCTGTAAAAGCATCAGAAAATCATGTACGCAGATTATAGCCTTTCAATAGTATAAATAATCGAAGACCGTAAATAGGAGAACTTAAAAGTCGCCAAGGAAGCTCTTCGAATGCTGTACTGAAGTCTATTGCATTACGTTTGGCTACCCCTCCGCTTTGGCAGTATATGTACATTTACAACAGTACTTTGTATCCCAACATTACATATAACAAAAAACATTTTTTTTAATCAAAATTGCTAAGCCAGTTTAACTATTGTATTGTAAATGTTCAAAAGAGTGTCAGAACCACGTCAGTTATCATAATAAAATTGTAAATGTTATCACTCACTCAGAAAATGTCCACGGCTGAACGAAGGCCTCCCCCTTAGATCTCCTCACTGTATGACAACCTGCCATTTGCATCCACCGGTTGCCCGCGACTTTTACAATGTCGTCGGTCCACCTAGTGGGAGGCCGTGCCTACGCTGCGTCTTCCGGTTCGCGGTCGCCAATCAAGAACCTTTCTTCCCCATCGGTTGTCAGTAGATGTAGAGCGATGTAGCCTGTAGCCATTTGACCCACCGGTTGCAAAATTTGAAAATCCCAAGACATGTTACGGGCGCGCAGTAGCCCGCATTGTAAAGCAGGACGCAGCCGCATGCGCGTCCATCTCTCTTTAAGTTCCTTGAAAAGGATCAATCTCAGTAGATACAGGGGCCAGATCCACGATGGATCTAAAGGTCACCGGATAAGACCGGAACTAATAGTCAGAGTATCTGACTTAATTAAAAGTGAGTAATGCCGTATAGACCAAGAGGGAAATCCTTCCTCCGAACGTATAGATAAAACATAAATGTGTCAAAACCACGTCAGTGTTTATAGTAAGACAACAAAGAAACGAATAACCTATATACAATGCAAATGTAAAGAGTGTATTCTGTTTTGTGTATTAAATAAATATGTATTATACGTTAAAACCATAACACGTATCTGAGAACCATCGCTCATGCATCGCAAACCTTTTACAGAAAATCATATCAAAATCGGTCAAACCGTGTTGTATAAATGCGAACATAAATTTTTTTGCTGAGTGTCAGTGTCACTCATCATGCACGCGTCCGTTCCATCATTGTTAAACATAACTTTTCATCCTTATAAACGGCGTGAGCTTACGTACTGTCCTTGTGGTACTCCAGAGATCTCAGCGGTAACATGAAAATGCAACCTTTCCTAAAGCTTTGAGGGTAAAATGGAGGATTGAGTGAAATCCAGCGTACCTACAGTATAAGTAATGGACTTCTTCGAAAATGCAAACGGAAGAATAAAATCTGACGCATTTTGCATACATTGCACAGATTGCTACAATAAATTGTACTATTGTGCTCTTATTTCGAAGTATCGTTGAAGATTTCAAGAAAATGTTGGAAGCGATACCTACTCTACAATATTGAAGCAGATCCTGAAATCTATTTTTGCTTCAGGAAAATTTATTATGTTTTGTGTGAGATGTACTTCTCTGTATCTTATCATTTGTAATCACAGAGAAGCGAAAGCCCTACTTCTTAGGTAGAAAGGCTGTCAAAACAATGTTGTAAAGCAATTGTATGGAAAACCGCTGTCGCCAGTTTCACACTTATTTGTATAGAAACTAAATGCCAATCATTGGTCGCGCATATGAAATAAAACGATCGAAATGCCATTTTGCAACAGATTAAAATTGATCTAATTACGATGCAATGTGGTTTGGTTTCCTGCGCGTCTATTTAAATTGTCTTTTTGAGTATTCTCAGTTTAATAACATGTATATTGGTAGAATTGTCATTAAGGATCGACAAGTTGACGGCTCGAACTCATCGGTGGGCGCGGCTAAAAAGCATGCTCTCTTCATCAAACAAACTGTGGGAAAGGGAGAAAGAAAGATAAATGAGCGCGCAAATTTTTTTTTGTCGACCTTTGGCTGCAGTAATGTGGTTGAATAAACTCTGAGTTAATTTATTCCAACTTAAGTTATTTGAAATGTTTATGGACTAAACTATGCCGCTTAATATTATTTTAGAGTTTTCGTATTCCTTATGTTATTTATTTACGTCCAATGTGGCGTTAAAATTGAGCTAAAATACAAGATGTTTCCTGGCTCATTACTTTCATGTTTATTAACTTTTTACTTTCGTAATAATTTACGATTCTAGATAATGAAGAGATTAATCGATATAATACTTAGTCTTGGACCTACAAAATTACATAGTGGAGTAGTAATACTACCGCGTTTCTATGGAGAAGTGACCAACTTGTCGATCCTTAATGCCGGCTAGCGCGGCCCGTCACATTTGCGTTCTATTCACATCTCTCTTCAGTGTTTGTAATCATAAAGAAATGTAATTTACTTAATTGTTATTCATCTTTAAACATCATCA
Organism: Erannis defoliaria; assembly: GCA_905404285.2. Taxonomy (NCBI): domain Eukaryota; kingdom Metazoa; phylum Arthropoda; class Insecta; order Lepidoptera; family Geometridae; genus Erannis; species Erannis defoliaria. The sequence continues at coordinate 1,401,335 of FR990090.1, read as the reverse complement.
TTTAATCATCATCAAAACACTTTCACAATTTGAACTCATATTAATATAATCTCTTTTTAAGTATTCGAGTATAAAATCTTATTTTGTGTGGTCAAATACCTAGCCTGTCAACTCAAAAAAAGTCTAATGGCAAGTTAGGCAAGTTATAGAGACTCTACCTTTGTCTCTACGTGTGATCTGTAGGTTCGTATAAGCACTCAGCTCGTTCACTATTCGGACTGGGTAGCTGCCTGATTACGCGGTTCGGAAGTTGAAGGATAGGGAAATTGTCGATAAAATGTTAGAATACTTATCGATATTTTTTTTGTTTTATATCTATCTATAGCATGTGCTAAACGGCGAGATCACGAAAGCGTTTGCCAAGATGATCACAGTGTTTTTTTTACAAAATTTGCTAGCTTTTTGTCCAGCGTCTACATCTACTCGTTCGAAAATTAACAAGATCATTTAATTATTGGTATATAAAATAAATAGATTAAATGAAATAAAAAGATGTGCTTATTCTGTCAATATTTATTCGATAAAAATCTTAGCAGAAATAATTCTAAATAGAATTATGCCTGGCTTGTAATAGTATTTTTTTTACGCAAACGTCGCGCGTCGCTTTTAATATTTATATAATAATAATTATTCAAAACAATCGATAATAGTTTTAGAATAGAATATAGGGGGTAGGGTAGGGTATGCCTACAACGTTATCGCCTAATAAACTCTCTATGATAAGGAAAAGCGTTATCGACAGATAGGTATGTTAAATTGAAGGTGTCGAAAATTTTACCCCATCCCTACCACCCTGGCAGCTTTAGGTGAGCGTTTGGTTCAGATCCGACCCGCACTTATATTCAGTACTACTACAAATAAATACAGCACACGAATAAATACCCTGGATATACGTTCAACAGGATGTCTGTCTGTCGGACGTTCAAATTTAGTCCGAGATGATATATGATACTGGAGTATATTATATTCTCAAAACAGAATAAATTTACTGTAATAGTTTAAAGAATCGAAGATATTTGACTTCTATGATTTATGAAGGAGGATAATTTTAATATGAAGATATTTGACTTGACTTCAAATATCTCAGGGTGGCGAGCGCAGCGCAGTGCAGCGCAGGATGTTGTTCGCAAGTTCACAATTCTAACACTGCTCCTGTGATGGGCAGGTGTGATGCTTACCACCAGGCGAACGTCTCGCTCGCCGTGTCCCTAGATAGCGTAAATTAATACGCTTTAAAAAAATATACAATCCAGTGTTGTAGTTTTGTAGGTGATACTTCAGACATGGTCCCATATAAACTTTATCAAAATCGGTCCAGTAGTTTGGTTTTTAAATCAAAATTACTATAAAATATGAGAATGTCATCCAGGTATTCGAAGTTGAAGTCGGTTGTATTCTCTTTAATGCGTAATATCGCATTCCGTCTTCGGCGTGCAATATTTTCTTTGATCAATGTTTTGAAAACACAACTTTGCAGAAAAGCAATTTTTATAGCGTCCCACATCGTTGAGAGCAGGGAATCGCCTTATCCTCTGATTTAGTGTTACTGCAATATAGCAGAATAATGGCCAACTAAGACTCCAGATATTTCATAGCAATATGGTGTATTATGTTTTGCTATTGGACTTTGTCAGGGGTTATTCGTAAAAGAAACTTCTTTTAACTGAAAATATGAAAATCATACCAAAATTTATAGAAAGAAAGAAATGTAATTTATTTTTTAACATCAGCTAAGTAATATAACTTAAATATAATTACAGTCCTGGGACGATGTCACAAAAATGGCTTCAACTCGGCATAGTGCTGTTTATCGAACAACGCTGATCTTCGGTCGAGGCCGATTCAAGTGAGGTCACGAAAGGCTTATAACAGTGAAACGTTTTTGTAACATAAAACTATATAAAAAAATATCTGTACCTATTTTATTTATATAAATAAATGTTATAATATATTTGACAAATTAAACATGTGCAGAGATACATATAACCTCAGAGAAATAATAAAAAGATAGAAACAAAGTTAGAATACTTAAAATGAAATTTAGGATAAATACAAATTATTTTTATTATTAATAGGTAAGGTACATCAGCCCTGTGATTTTCTAAAACCACTCAACGTCCAAGTTTTCAGACCGGATTCGGCATCATCATTAGCCACAAGACGTCCACTGTTAAGAGTGCGACTAATGCCAGAAAAATTACTGATTTCACCCGCGCATCTTGCATTAGTTTAGAGTCGAAAATCGCATTAACAATTGACGATGATGAAGGCTTTGAGCAATTTAGGTAGGATTTTATTTAATTATTCAAAATGTAGGCCTGAAATAAAAAAAATAAACGGCGACTGTGCTAAAACATTAGTTTGGCTATGTATTTCGTAAAAAATAATGTGATGCTGTCGCTGATAATTTAGAGCATTTGAATTAAAACTGTTTTTATTTCTAGGTGATTTTTAAAATATTACGTTTTTTTTTTTTAATTTTTTTTAATTTTTTTTTTTTTTTTAGATTGTTTTCCAAAATTCTATTCGGTTACTCGGCTTTTTTAGGTTTTTCCCTTACCTATAGTATTTTTTTTATCTGAATATTTACGTTCTTTGTCATAAAACTATGTGTTTAAGAATACACCTTTTACTTACTTTTGGCATTAGTCGCCCCCTTAAACATAGGCCTGACCGATCCGACCGATTGGTTTGCCATAATCCCCACGCTTGGCAGGCGGCTTGGGGATCGGAGTACGAGTACTTCACCGCGAATTGAGACGACGCTGCTGCCTACCCTCCGGTCGCAGTTTTAGGACATACTCGGACCCACAGAAAACTGAAAGCCCCACTTCTTACGTTAGAACGGCTGTCAAAATAATGATCTAAAGCAATTGTATGGAAAACCACTGTCGCCAGCTTCACACTTATTTGTATAGAAACTACGACGAAAAAATGCCAATAATTGATCGCGCATTTGAAGTAAAACGATTGAATTGCCATTTAGCAACAGAATGAAATTGATCTAATTACGATGAAATGTGGTTTGGTTTCCTACGCGTCTATTTAAATTGTCTTTTTGAGTAATCTCAGTTTAAAAACATGTATATTGGTAGAATTGTCATCAAGCGCATTCATTGCCGGTACCCGTCACATTTCCGTTCTATTCACTTCTCCCTTCAGTGCTCGGACCCAACCGCGACCGGATGTATTATTTTTAAATAAATAAAAAAAATACAGAAAATAACTATTGCTGGGGCAATCCTAGAACATAGGCATCTGTATTCTATCTCCTGCTTACAGTAAGGCTATTCTCACACTGCAGCGCGCCATGCGGCGGTCCATGGGAAACCGCCGACGCGCGGAGACGGACGTTGATCATGTTGTGTAGGTATAATTGATAATTATTGTGTTAATAGAGAACACGATCTGCGATTCTCCATACAGATGTACCTATTTTCTTCCTGGATTATGCCTCTAGTGCCATATTTTTTTTTAATATGTAGTCAGTCATCTGTAGATCTGTAGTCATGTCTCTTTTATTTCCTATTTTCAACCGACTACAAAAAAGAGGCTCTCAATTCGACTGAATGTTGTTGTTTTTTGTATGTATGCTACGCGATTACTCTGCCTATTATGAACTGATTTTGATGATTCAAAGGTAACTCCATGTAAATTTTATCGAAATCGGTTTAGTATTTCGGTTTTTAAATCAAAATTACTAGAAAATATGAAGATGTCATCCAGCTACTCAAAGTTGAAGTCGGCTGTTTTTTTTTTAAAAGCGTATTATTCAACAACTAGTTTCAATTCAAAAAAAAATTGCTCCAGAGGCAATATCCAGGAAGAAAATAGGGGAATACATTTCTATGGGATTCGCAGACCGTGTTCCCGCCGCCGCCGGGAAGAAACACGGTGCGCGGTGCAGTGTGTAATTCGCTGGGGTCTGCTAAAACGGGCCTAGGGTCTGGATGGTTAGAGTCGGGGGTCCGATTATATATTGGACAACTCAGGGAGGTCGACAACGTTATGTGGACGTTACGTCTACGGTTTACGTTTCCGTACTTATGTGTATTCCGAACTTATGTGTATTTCGGACTATGTCCTGGGACTTGTTAAAACGCAGTGCTGAAGGCTTTGGCGCGTTCCACTGGAGATTCCGTAACCCTGCATCAAGCCGAGGCAGGCCTCCGGGGGATTTGGTGAGTATATTCTTCTTCGACGCCACCCATTGGCTTATGACTTGGATCCAAGCTTGGCTATATTATAATGCCGAGGCCACACATAGGCTATTTTGCCGAATAAAAAGGGATGCACGTATACAGGCTACATAGATGCGTCTCTTTTTACTCGGAAAATACAGCCAATATATTCAATAATAGTAACCAAGGTCAAGGCCACACAAAAAATACATAAAATTTATACACAAGCATGAATTAGTTCTCTAAACTTGGAAAATACTAACTATGAACCTTCTCTTCTCTTCGTCTGTAAGCCTATGACACTTTGAAAAGAAAACCTTCAAAACCTTCAACGATAATTCATCAAAGTATCGTTTATAAACGCTTAATTTTAACTAATTAAATACAATTTAATTATTTAAATTAATTTCTGTATCATAATCAACGGAGTGTAGATCTGTAGCGTTTGATTAATTTACCATTCGACGCAAATTTATGAATTTAATTAAGAGTTAAAATAATATTGCTCCGTTTATTTTAAATTTTAAAACCGAATTAGAAATAATCAAATGATTATAATTTAAGAGGAAGTTTACGGATTTTTGCGATCTTAAGTAGATAATTTTCTTGTACACTATAAAAAAAAAGAAGCTCATTGTAGATGGCGCTGACCAGATGTGGCTGTCATTGTCAAGTTTTTAATTTAATTTTAGTGCCACCGATGAAAATATTAAGCTGTTTTTGTCTGTCACGTATATTCAGCGTCGTCTATCGATTTAAAGAGAACTACTTTTTTTTAATTGTCTGTCAGAAAACTTCACATTTTCAAAGCTTTTGTAGCTTTTTATTACCAACACCAAGAGGCCCTGTTAGATACAAAAATAACATTATAAAACTATTACATGGGTGTGAATAGAATATGGTACACTATTTTAACAATGAAATGACTAAATATGACGTCATATTAGCGTACATCATACGACGAGTAAGGACGTTGTAAAAATGACTTAATTATGACGTCATAATTACGTACATTATACGACGAGTAAGGACGTCGTAAACATGACTTAATTAAGACGTCATAATGACGTACATTATACGACGAGTTTAAGACGTCCTAAAAATGATTTAATTATGACGTCATAATGACGTACATTATATGACGAGTTTTAGACGTCCTAAAAATGACTAAATATGACATCTTACGACGAGTAAGGACGTCGTAAAAATAACTTAATTATGACGTCATAATGACGTACATTATACGACGAATTTTAGACGTCCTAAAAATGAGCTTAAAAAGACGTCATATATCCGTCATAGTCATCAGTTTGCTACCTGAGAACTAGGTGGACCGACGACATTGTAAGAGTCGCGGGCAACCGGTGGATGCAAATGGCTGGTTACAGGTTTTATTAGTTACCTACAATTTTAAACATGATAACGATTATGATGTGGTAGCAGAATACAAAATACCTAGGTATAGTTTTTGTTTTATTTATACGGGAATACTCACGTTTAATTAAATCGGATACTCCGACTATAGTTTCGATCACATCCGGTGACCTTTTACCTATATAGTTTTTTATCGTTAACCTTAGGTATAGGTATTCAGGCAATTTGAGACCTGTATTTCACTATTGATATTTGTTATAATATTAAGATACTGAACTACCTAGTCTTGACCAAAAACTTAGCAAATAAATTGTTTGTTTTTCTTAAATGGCATTTTATATTTTACCTAGTTAAACGGAATAAGCTCAAAAAAAATATAACCGAATTCAATTTCGCCTACATGGATGACTTCGTCGTATTTTCCAATTATATTGATTTATTCCAGTAATTTTGATTTAAAAACCAAACTACTGATTTTGATAAAATTACCAAACAAAAAAGAATAATCTAAATCAATTCATAATTGGCGGAGTAATCGCTTAATATACAATTCAAAAAACACCGTCGAACTATGAACCTTCTTTTAGAAGTAAGTTGAAAATGAACATTGAATTGAGAGCCTCTTCATTTTTTAAACTCGGTAAAAAAAAACTGGCTAATATCATAATCCGCCTTTTTTAAACTTCATTGCTGGACCCCAGGTAGCAAATCGACGTCACAATGACGTCTAAATTTCGTCATTTCGCGACGTAAGGACGTCATATTACGACGTCTTTTAATATCGGAAAAAGACGTAGATTTGTCACAGCCTCAAGACGTCATCTCTGATCGTCAACAGGACGTCATCAGAAGACGGACTGACAACGTCTGTTTGTTTGTTTGTACGTCTGTCCGTTTGTTTGTTCTAATTAGAGCTACTCTTCGAGAGCTCTGGCTAAGAATCCGGCTTCTCTCAGAAATCTGTTCAGATTTTCTCCTTTACTAAATCTTTTAAACTTTAACTTCAACTAAAATCCCGTAGTTTCACCCACCTGCCGAGTTTAGAAGAGACATGCCTCCCATTTATCTGGAACTATAAATGGTGGAATGTATCAACTCGAGTGTTTTGTAGGTATGCTTATTTTCTAGTTTTATGGTCGGACAATACAATGGTTTGAATATTTTATGTGAAGTTTTCGTGCTTTTTCTGTAGTTTTGCGCAAATAATACATAATTGGGTTTTAAAATAAATATTTGTGTGGTCATTTTATTTTATATTTAATGATATTAATATAGGCCTCTTGTATATAGGGCTCTATTGCAGAGTCCGCCTGGAGAAGTACCATACCTTTGTCATTTATTCAACACATGGGCGTATATGGTTTGGAGGGGGCGGATTCAGTTTGAAGGGCATTGTTACAAGATAAATTACTGTACATAAAGAGATTTCACATCTAACATCTCAGGGTGAATGTGCAGATAGACTAAAATCATTGAGATAATAACAATAGAGTCACAAAAGTGCAAAAAAATTGACCGAAACTCAGCGCACATCATACAGTGAGCCGACTTTTTGAACGAATTGAACTACGATAAGACATAAGCGCTCAAGCATACATTGAACACTACACAAGCGGCATAACGTCTAAATTCGAACAATTGTGACCTATATAATGCACGTATAGGTATGTATGCGGACTTTTTTAACTGTTTCACTTAGAGATTGTGACTCTTTAAATATTTGCTCAATGACTAAAATGTAAAAATACACCTATTTTTATACTTTTTTATTTGAAAATACTTAAAATACCTACAAACGAGAACGTTTATTAATACGTTTACAGTACTACCACGTACCGTACCCTATACTTACCTATTTTTTTTTTAAATCTACGATAAGTAAGTAGTCTCATAAAATACTACTCACCCCACACAAACAACCACGAAACGGCGACACACTATTTATTAATATAATAAACGCGCCCCGGAAGTCAGTCAAGTGATACACAGGAAATGTGCGTTTAAATCAACCACCCGCACCGGATCCGGAAACAGGGTTAATAAATATGGCGTCGATTCAACCGCGAGGGTAAATATTACCACTGAGTATAGAAAATACAGATGAACAAGTCTCCATGAAAACAATAATGACAATCTGGAAATCAAGATAGACTTTTTTGCCTCCCTATTTTGTACCTAATTCCTGTGTTATAACACAGGAAAGTTTCCAATTGTAAACTGTGTCTGTCGCAGTATAGTGTTAGTTTTATTCATTGCTTACTTCATAAAATAATATGCTCTACAGCTATACAGTACCTATTAATTTAATATAACAAGATTGGAAAGTAATATATTGCTAAGAAAATTTCAATGGACGCATTATTTTGTGTAGTAAATATTGTGCACAATTCTGATAAGTCACTGGACAAAAAAACCCGCTTGCAGCCATAAAAGATAATGATATTCACATGTCCACATTATCTATTAAAAGTGGGAGAATTATTAAACGGGCGCCATTTTTTTGTGTCATTTGCTATGTTAAATTACAGCAAAGACAAATTAGAAATGCATCCATGAATGTACATGGGTTATTCACCAACTGAACTCCAGGAGCTGGACACGCGTGTGACCAATTGGAGAGTCAAAATGCAGCGACAATGATAAGATGAATGGACAGGAAATAAGCGCACGGATTTTGAAGACTATATGTTGAGCGCCGGCTCTCCACTCGCTTCAGTCATACCTTTGTGACATGCGAGCCGTACGATACGATAATACAAACTTCTAATACATGTAGATGTGTTCTCTTTTTGTGATGCAGTAATTAGATTCGCTATCTCTATTTTCCGGCAAATGTAAATTGCATACTTTTAGCTAGGTATGTTTGATTGTGTTATCTTGTTAATTTTGATCGATTTGCAAGCACTGGGCCCGTCCATTCCAATGACCGTCGCTGTCAAAATTTACATCAAATGGCTAACGAAAATAATCAGAAACGTTAATTTTTGAATTACACCTCGAACTTGTTATAATAAAATCAACCATAAAGTTCCTTACTGTAGTCAGTTGTCTCTCTGCAGTGTTCTAATCTGTGTTGGTGGAATCAGCTTGAGGCTGGTCGTAGTTTCATTTCATGTAGTTCATAGCGTTTAATATGGACTGCGTTGCTGTTTTAACGTTTTTAGTGTCTGCTACTTGGTTTTAGTATTTCTGGTATTTGGTTTTAGTCATTTATGATATGATATTATAGTGATATTTGGAGTAATCCAAATAATCAGAAATTACTTCCATAATGTTCATTTGGACTGGACCCGGTACTGCCCTAAAACTCCAGAACCACCGGATGACGGGCAGCAGGACTCTCTCGGTTAACGGTGGTGAGAATTCTTCAATCTCCAAGCCGCCTGCCAAGCGTGGGGATTATGGCAACCCGTCCCTATTAAAGGGGCGGCCTTCGTCCAGCTTTGGACGTTTCCTGGCTGATAATGTATGTAACGTAAAGGTTATAAGAAACAAATTAATTAATCAGACAAACAAGGCGTTTTGTTAATGTGTTTTTGCTTATCTATTTCATGTTGTTATCAATGGGCGATTTTCTGATAGGCAATACAAAAAAAGTTCTATTTTACTCGATAGATGGCGCTGACTATAACGTGACAGTCACAAACAGCATCATAATATTTTTATCTATGGCATTAAAATAAAATAAAAAACTTGACAATGACAGCCACGTCTGGTCAGCCCAAAGTCAGCGCCATCTACAATGAACTTCTTTTTTTTTAATTGCCTGTCAGAAAATCGCCCATTGATTTCGTTTTCATATCGTAAATGAGAAAACTTGTATAACGCAAGTAAAACAGAGAATGCAGGGTCATATTGAATTCATAGGCAATATCTAACGAGATCTTTAAGCTCATCCTAACTGACAACTTGTCCTAACTTACATTGATTAAATTAATCCTGAAAATCCAAAAATAAAATGTCGTGTCCCAAAACAATGCAATTTCGCTCGACAAAATGTCGATAAATTTCCGCGTTGATTTCTTAGTACCTAAAACTTTTTCATTGCGATATTTATCATTGTCGCTGATTGAAATGAGTTTAATGATTCCTTATCTGGGGGCCTAAGACATTGCTAGCGAATTCAATTTCAGCCTGTCTACAAATTTACGAAAGCCTTGTAGTTATATTCAGAAAATATCTAATGATATTGGATAGTAAACATCGGGTATAAAAGTTTATGAGATCATCTAAACATTGGACGGAAGCAGATTCCATATTTTAGAAGATACGTATCGTAGCTAGAGAGGATTGCAACATTTATGTTGTTTTTTGGTTTTATTTACTGCCTCAGACCAGGCATTATATCCGTAATCAAGTTCTGTTCCGTGGTTGATAGCAGGTTCTCTTTTATCATCAAATCAATTACTATTATTTTTGTATTTTCAATCGACTTCAAAAAAAGAGGTTCTCTATTCGACTGAATGTTTTTTATTTGTATGTATGTTACGCGATTACTCCGCAAATTATGTTTGTTTTTTTGGTAGGTGATACGTCAGAGGTGGTCCCATATAATTTTTATCGAAATCGGATCAGTAGTTTGGGTTTTAAATCAAAATTACTAGAATATATGATAATGTCATCCAGGTATTCAACGTTTTTAGTTAAAAGCGTATTTTTGTACCTCAATCTATCCATCTTCATTCAATCATTATCAATAACCTTCATCTCTGTTCAGTAAGGTAATTCTAAACCAAATCGGAAAGGTCGATCGGTCGGTCGAAAATCGATTCGCAAACTACACTATTCTATCATTCACAGACGATATAGAGAAAGTACTTTTCGAAGCAAATCAGCAGCGCGAGTACCGTTCTATGCCGCTAAACTTGACGTGTCGGTATAGCAGATTTACTTATACCAATTCCAGAATATACCGAATTTTATCGAATTATACCGATTTAAATGTCAATTATAACGATTATCAAGAACGGTACTCGCGCTGCAGATTCGATTGAGCTTAGAATACAGGGGAGAAGCCAGTCGATGGATGTGAATAATGCAGTGCCGTAACTAGGGCGGTGCCAGCTGTGCCCAGGCACAGGGCGCAGAAATGACCAGACCAGGACCAAGTTTCGGATCAGCTCGTCGACTGTCATTTGAGTGGTTCTACTTTACTTCCAAAATCGACAAAAAGCAAGACAAAAGACGATCCATTACTCCCTATCCAGAATTTTAGACGTCAAACGTGCCGGTTCCTGTGACTATTCAGCTTTCTCGTCGTTAATTTAAATGCAAAAGCCTTCTTCCCTTCGGTTGGCGAGTAAAAATGCTAGCATCGTCTTAAGATTCAATAGAATAGTGAAGGGCAAATTGTTAGAGACTTGAAAAAATACTTTAGCGACTTGCGAAAACTTTCAAAATCTGAATGATCTTGATCGTTCCGATCCGGAACGAAGATATTCGCCAAAGAACCAAAGTTACCGACATAGCTCGCAAGGTTTGCAAGTTGAAGTGGCAATGGGCAGGCCACATCGCTCGAAGAACCGACAACCGATGGGGAAGAAAGGTTCTTGAGTGGCGACCGCGAACCGGGAGACGCAGCGTAGGAAGGCCCCCCACTAGGTGGGCCGACGACATTCTAAAAGTCGCGGGCAACCGGTGGATGCAAATGGCAGGTTGTCGTACAGTGCGGCGGTCTAAAGGGTCTCCCCCTTTGTTCAGTGAACGTCTCCGGGCTGATGATGATGATTATGTATACCGAAAATAACTAATGTAGTACAGGTGTTTATTGTGATGCAATACTAAACAACATGGCAGGGCAATCAGCCAGGTGATATGAACATGTGGAATAAGGCATTCATCACCAAATGGTGGCCATTTGATCAAATTTATGTTTTTAAATGTAAATTGTAAAAAACTTAGATTTAAGAAAGAAAATAAATATGTGAATAATAATAATACTTATTGTTCGGGTTATAAGTACCTACCTATGTTTTTATATCCAACCAAGCAAACCAAAGCTAACAACAATTTGTTGAACCAAAGCTAACGACATGGCTCGCAGAATTTCGAAGTTAAAGTGGCAATGGGCGCCACATCGCTGGAAGAGCTGATAACCGATGGGGAAGAAAGATTATTTAGTGGCGACCGCGAACCGGAGGTTGCAGCGTAGGAAGGCCTCCCTCCAGACGGACCGACGACATTGTAAAACTCGCGGGCAACCGGTGGATACATAATTATGGTAAGTTTTCGTACAGTGTTGCGGTCTTAGGGGGAGGCCTTCGTTCAGCAGTGGACGTCTCTGGGCCGATGATGATGGTTTTGTTTGATATTTCAAGTCTTATTCAAGACTCCCATTCTCCGTATCGCAACAAACCTCATCCCTATTAGGGTTGTTTGCTAAGAACTAAATGGATCTCTGCGTTCAGATGCTGCCTTTATTTGGTGCCTAGTCTTTAGGCTGTATATTGTATAACTGACTTTGTGGGAGACTTTGATAAATGATAGGTGTACCAGGCCAATTTGCTTACGTCTCAATCTTCGCCTTTCTTATTATTTTGATAAGTAGATCTATCAAAATAATGTCAAAGACAATATGGAAATATTTTCTTTCTTACCTTTTGAAACAGGTTTCAAGTATCACACTAAATTATAAACACTCATGCACGCACCCTGACACTCAAACACTCACACCCACACAAAGTTTTGCATTAAAAGGCATAAAACATTTCCCATACCTAGGTGGCCTAGTGGTACAAACTTCTACCTCATACCTCCTTGTATGAAGTAGGCCAGAAAGTCACATGCCTTTAATTATAGTGAGTTGATATTCAGCATTATTTTAATTTTAGTCTTTGCTTTTACCAGTTTTCTGACTAACACTACAAATATAGCAAACAACAGAGGTTGTCCTTGTTACAATAAACTACAATATTACTTTTTACAATTCCCACGACATTCTGCAAAAAGCAATATCAAAGACAGCTACTAACAGACGTAGGAATCTAATTACGATGGAACTTGTGATGCTAGGAATCCTAGCGCCTTCTTGTCTAGATAGATAGTAACAGCACAAATAGTGTTTGGATCATTGAGCTAATATCTATAGAGTCACAAACGTGAAAAAAAATGTCCGAGTCAAAACTCGGCGCACGCTATGCAATGCACCGACTTTTTGGACGAGTTGAACTACGATAAGACACAAGCGCTCAAACATACATTGAACATTATACAAGCGGCATAATGTCTAAATTCGAACAATTGTGAACTATATAATTCACGTATAGGTATTTACAACGCCACTCGGACGTTTTTGATTGATTTCACTTAGAGATTGTGACTCTTTAAATATTAGTTCAATGGTTTGGATTTAATATTTATAGAATTACTACAGGTCCCCCGCGACTTCGACCGCGTACATATACAAATAGTTTATTGATAACACCAAAGTTACAATTCAAATATCATTAAGGTATATCCAAAAAAAAAAAAACACTAACTAAAACTTTATTTTAATTTGTATATATCTTTATATGCTTGCGTTTGAGTGCCATCTCGTCTGATGATAAATGAAGATGCAGTCTACGATGGAGCAGATGCAGTCACTCGCGACTTGAAGACACCCAGATTATAATTATCGGGATACACCCGCTCGGGGGTCTTCGTCCAGCAGTGAACGTGTTATGGCTGACGACGACGACCCACTGGGGCAGCGCTACCCACTGTTTAGCAGTTCGGATAAAGAATTATAAAAATATGATAATAATCTTGGACGAAAGAAATTCTACCCGCTCCTAAATACTCGTATCTTCCAAACCGCTGAGTTAAATACTAATTATTTCCCTCCCCATATTCACCACTTTAAATCATCCCTGTCAAAAAATATTTAAAAGAGCAGTTTTTACTTTCAATTAAAATCCAAATTCAATTTTTCGTGACTAAAAGTTCAAATACAAAGGACTTTCATACAAAAGTTTCCCCCCTTAGGGGTCGAATTTCGATAAATCCTTTCTTAGTACAAACGCATCAAGACAAATATACACTCTCCAAATTTCAAGTTTGTACGACAAGCGGTTTAGACGGTGTGTTGTGAATGAGTCGTTGAGTCAGGACAGAGATTCTTCATTTAGATTATTGGTTTTATAGGCTGGTAGTGGTAGGACACTATCTGCGTCCAGCTGGGGAAGTAGAGACCGCGCCACCTCTGAAGTATTACAGCAAAATTTGGAACTAAAACTTAAACATTGATTAAACAAACAGACGTGGTTGGTCAAAGGTAGTTTTGTTTGAAACCCATTGGTTCACATTTTTGGTTATTTCGTTGGATGACTACTGTCAACCTAACGAACCTACTGAGTTCTATGTAGTAGTCGGGCTTGGAATAGTAGTGTGCATTCTCTATGCACTACTTTTGACTGTTATTTCAGTCAAAAGTACTATTGTCGAAAGCGTACGGTCAAAAGTACTATTGACTGATTTTGCTAGTTACAAGCAGCGACGGTGATAATGGAATGGACGGGCCCAGCGCTTGCATATCGATCAAAATTAACAAGACAACACAATCAAGCATACCTAGCTAAAAGTATGCATATTACATTTGCCGGAAAATAGAGATAGCGAATCTAATTACTGCATGACAAAAAGAGAACACATGTAGATGTATTAGAAGTTTGTATTGTCGTATCGTACGGCTCGCATGTCACAAAGACAGAGTATGACTGAAGCGAGTGGAGAGCCGGCGCTCAACATATAATCTTTAAAATCCGTGCGCTTATTTCCCGCCCATTCATCTTATCATTGTCACTGGTTACAAGTACTTTTGACTGATTTTGCAACTCAATGGTTACAAGTACTTTTTACTGATATTGCAACTCACTGGTTGCAAGTACTTTTGACTGATTTTGCTAGTTAAAAGTAGGTACTTTTGATTGGTTAAGAGTGTTGACTGCAACATGTACACCGATTACTCAGTTTTATAACCTTCGTTATCCTTTGTGACCTAAGCAAATATGGGCTGCCGTTAGAACGGAAGCATGCCATATGGAATAACAATTTGATGACATTGAAAAATGTCATTGTCTTCGGATCAATCTTTAATTTTGTGGTGCTTGGGCAGACAAGTTAAGCCAAGTGTACCCACAGAAAGAGAATTATCTGGGGCTTTGACAGCAACGCCCTACTGTGATAAATTACTTGTTTTTAGTAAAGTTATATTATTAACCCATTCATCAATTATTAAGTCATTACCATTTATTTATTTTCATTTATTAAGTCATTTACCCGGTAAATATCCCGTAAATAATAATATAACTATAGCTAACAACCGTGATTAAAACAGTGTTTTACTATTTTTAGGTAGATAGACCAAAGGAAAGCAACGTTGAGCTTCAAGGGAGAGACCGTTGGAGATGCCCAAATACTATAACTTTATTATACCCTATGATCTGTGGAAGCCAATGGTGATAATCTGTCTACATCATTTTCCATGTCATTTTCTGTCACTTTTGCGAGAAATTTAAATTGTTGGTCCCGGTTGTTTGTTCTAGTTTCTATAACAGCAACCGTCATCCATGTCAGAGGCCTTCGGGCGGCACATTAACTCTGACACTAGGGCTGGCCACTCAGCCTATACGAAATTACTTACTTTTTTTTGCGAGAAACAAGGAACAGAAAACAGAAAAGCGAAGGCCCTACTCTTAGGTAAACACACTTTCAAAATAATCGTTCACATTAATAAAACAAAAACTAAACGTATACAAACTTTTTTATTCATTGGCATTCTTATTTCGGCTTGTAGCCATTCGGAACGTCTGGGGAAAAATACGTGGTCCGTGCCACCTACCCTTTTAGGCCGGGCGCATACGACGAGAAAAACCGTAAGAAAAACCGTCCGGTTTCGCCCGAAGGCGCTCCGTGCTGTATGCACGGTTTTGTAGTAGGTTCCGCACACCATAAGAAATGTCTCGAGACGCCCGTCTCGCTCGCACCAGTTAATTGTGCGCAGTGTGTTACGGTCGTACGGCGCCGGACCAGTGCCTGACGGAAGCCGTGCCGAATGCGTGTGCGGACAGGCTTATACGCGATATCGGAGTAAATGATACTTATTCTGTGCCATCCTCTTAGAAGCGATCCCGGGGTAAATGACTCTTGATGTGTTTCATACACCCCGTTATAAACGATACCGGGGTAGATGACACTTGATGTGTGCCATCCACCCCGGTAAGCGACGACACCGGGTCCACCGGGGTGTTCCCACCTGCCCCGGTAACGGGACAGGGGCACCGGGGTGGATGGAACCCACGTTTATTTCCCGGAATAACTCAAATAAACTATCATCATCACGCAGGTGACAATGTGGGGCGCAGCTAGTCTTTGTAATAACTAGGTTTGCCCCGCGATTACTGGAATAAAAGGTCATTAGCCAGAAGATGTCCACTGCTGGACGAAGGCCTCCCCTTAATAGGGAAGGGATGCCATAATCCCCACGCTTGTCAGGCGGCTTGGGGATCGCAGAATGCTCACCACCGTTAACCGAGAGGATAGCTGCCCGTCCTCTGGTGGTTCTGGATGCAGTTTTAGGACATACCCAGTTTACCCATACTAAAAATTAAAGTCAAGAAAAAGTAGCCAAGTGTTATTCCAAGGTGCAAGCTGCCTCTATACCTTTTATCCAAACCAAATATTACGAAAGATGCGCCATCGCGTAATAAAACAACGTTTGAAAATGATCCCTGTGCCGTCATGTTTACGAGTTACGCCGGAGTGCGAAAGAAGATAGCACTTTTATGAGAGCAAAAGGGATAGCGCGCGTCTCCCTTAGAGAGCGCAGACAGGCGAGAAAGTCCCTGGGGCCGTTTGCACGGGGCTATTTGAGGACGCGATATGACATATCTCCCTCCTTATATATAATATCATTGATCCAAACCCTAAAGGACGAGTAATCAAAGAAGCAAACCGGCAAAATTTCGCTTGTATAATATTAGTGTCATTACTTATATAAGAACGTGCGTTATAGTATATATAGCTGTTCCATACAGTTTGTCCAAGATCGATGAACCTTTTTGTATGGAACAGCTGAAAAAAGTCGGCTGTTTCATACAAAAAGTTCATCGACCTTGGACATAATGTATGGAACAGCCGTTTTTTCGTGATTTCAGGGTTGGCCCATAGTAAAAGTTGTTCATAATGATGTGTACTTACATAACCTTCAGTATTGTTAAACATTTTTGTTACAAGTTGTATATAATATAACTATTACAGTTACATCAGAGTAATTGGAACGGAGTAAATTCTAGAAATGCTTTGTTTACCTAATAGCCAATCAGGTAGTACTAATTAGTCAATAAGCAATTAATACAAGGAAAATAAATGAATCGATTAACTCTTGAACTAAAGTATTATTAGGTATGTACACAGATGCTCGCGTGGCGACTTGAGTTTGTGTCAATCTTTTCAGAATAACAATTAATATTAATAATTTATCTACTTACTTTTTAATAGCCCTTACTAACAACTAATTAAGGGTGGAGTTTGTAGGGTAGCTTGACCAGGTGATTCAAAATGATCACCGATGTTAAGGGGCCTGTTCAAAAAAATCACGTGCAGTCCAGCAGTTTTTTGACGGTTTTATGGGTTTGTGTTTACCAAAAAAAACTTTGTATCTTTTTTTGTATCTATAAGATGTGAGAAGTGATATTGCGCTTTTGTAATGTTTCAAAAAGTTTTTGATAAGAAAAAATAAACAAACACCTCTATTTTTACACATTACAACAGTTTTAATCATTCATTTTTTACCAATTTAGCACGAAAATTTACTCACTTGTAAATAATATAGTTTGACACGATTTTTAGCTCTTAGTTTGAAAAATAATAAATCTAATATTAAGCTTGTAATAAATTAAAAATGGGTAAAAAAATCTATAATCGAATTGTGTAGTAGGCTAAGTAGTATAAGTACCTAGTCACTTTGGTCCTAGATTATTATTTCTATATAGATTAACATGCTTCATCTTATAAATAAAATGTGGCGCAGCCATAACATAATTGTAGTTATAAACAATTATTATAATATACCGGGTGTTAGTTTGAACACCGTTATCCTCCTAGGATATCATTGTACTCATCATTATGAACAACTTTTACTATGGGGCCAAAACTCAAATCACGAAAAAAACATTGCTGTTCCACCAACGCCCTACTGTGATAAATTACTTGTTTTTAGTAAAGTTATATTATTAACCCATTCATCAATTATTAAGTCATTACCATTTATTTATTTTCATTTATTAAGTCATTTACCCGGTAAATATCCCGTAAATAATAATATAACTATAGCTAACAACCGTGATTAAAACAGTGTTTTACTATTTTTAGGTAGATAGACCAAAGGAAAGCAACGTTGAGCTTCAAGGGAGAGACCGTTGGAGATGCCCAAATACTATAACTTTATTATACCCTATGATCTGTGGAAGCCAATGGTGATAATCTGTCTACATCATTTTCCATGTCATTTTCTGTCACTTTTGCGAGAAATTTAAATTGTTGGTCCCGGTTGTTTGTTCTAGTTTCTATAACAGCAACCGTCATCCATGTCAGAGGCCTTCGGGCGGCACATTAACTCTGACACTAGGGCTGGCCACTCAGCCTATACGAAATTACTTACTTTTTTTTGCGAGAAACAAGGAACAGAAAACAGAAAAGCGAAGGCCCTACTCTTAGGTAAACACACTTTCAAAATAATCGTTCACATTAATAAAACAAAAACTAAACGTATACAAACTTTTTTATTCATTGGCATTCTTATTTCGGCTTGTAGCCATTCGGAACGTCTGGGGAAAAATACGTGGTCCGTGCCACCTACCCTTTTAGGCCGGGCGCATACGACGAGAAAAACCGTAAGAAAAACCGTCCGGTTTCGCCCGAAGGCGCTCCGTGCTGTATGCACGGTTTTGTAGTAGGTTCCGCACACCATAAGAAATGTCTCGAGACGCCCGTCTCGCTCGCACCAGTTAATTGTGCGCAGTGTGTTACGGTCGTACGGCGCCGGACCAGTGCCTGACGGAAGCCGTGCCGAATGCGTGTGCGGACAGGCTTATACGCGATATCGGAGTAAATGATACTTATTCTGTGCCATCCTCTTAGAAGCGATCCCGGGGTAAATGACTCTTGATGTGTTTCATACACCCCGTTATAAACGATACCGGGGTAGATGACACTTGATGTGTGCCATCCACCCCGGTAAGCGACGACACCGGGTCCACCGGGGTGTTCCCACCTGCCCCGGTAACGGGACAGGGGCACCGGGGTGGATGGAACCCACGTTTATTTCCCGGAATAACTCAAATAAACTATCATCATCACGCAGGTGACAATGTGGGGCGCAGCTAGTCTTTGTAATAACTAGGTTTGCCCCGCGATTACTGGAATAAAAGGTCATTAGCCAGAAGATGTCCACTGCTGGACGAAGGCCTCCCCTTAATAGGGAAGGGATGCCATAATCCCCACGCTTGTCAGGCGGCTTGGGGATCGCAGAATGCTCACCACCGTTAACCGAGAGGATAGCTGCCCGTCCTCTGGTGGTTCTGGATGCAGTTTTAGGACATACCCAGTTTACCCATACTAAAAATTAAAGTCAAGAAAAAGTAGCCAAGTGTTATTCCAAGGTGCAAGCTGCCTCTATACCTTTTATCCAAACCAAATATTACGAAAGATGCGCCATCGCGTAATAAAACAACGTTTGAAAATGATCCCTGTGCCGTCATGTTTACGAGTTACGCCGGAGTGCGAAAGAAGATAGCACTTTTATGAGAGCAAAAGGGATAGCGCGCGTCTCCCTTAGAGAGCGCAGACAGGCGAGAAAGTCCCTGGGGCCGTTTGCACGGGGCTATTTGAGGACGCGATATGACATATCTCCCTCCTTATATATAATATCATTGATCCAAACCCTAAAGGACGAGTAATCAAAGAAGCAAACCGGCAAAATTTCGCTTGTATAATATTAGTGTCATTACTTATATAAGAACGTGCGTTATAGTATATATATAGCTGTTCCATACAGTTTGTCCAAGATCGATGAACCTTTTTGTATGGAACAGCTGAAAAAAGTCGGCTGTTTCATACAAAAAGTTCATCGACCTTGGACATAATGTATGGAACAGCCGTTTTTTCGTGATTTCAGGGTTGGCCCATAGTAAAAGTTGTTCATAATGATGTGTACTTACATAACCTTCAGTATTGTTAAACATTTTTGTTACAAGTTGTATATAATATAACTATTACAGTTACATCAGAGTAATTGGAACGGAGTAAATTCTAGAAATGCTTTGTTTACCTAATAGCCAATCAGGTAGTACTAATTAGTCAATAAGCAATTAATACAAGGAAAATAAATAAATCGATTAACTCTTGAACTAAAGTATTATTAGGTATGTACACAGATGCTCGCGTGGCGACTTGAGTTTGTGTCAATCTTTTCAGAATAACAATTAATAATGTATCTACTTACCTTTTAATAGTCCTTACTAACAACTTATTAAGGCTAGAGTTCGTAGCGTAGCTTGACCAGGTGATTCAAAATGATCACCGATGTTAAGGGGCCTGTTCAAAAAAATCACGTGCAGTCATAGCAGTTTTTTGACGGTTTTAAGAGTTTGTGTTTTCCAAAAAAAAACTTTGTATCTTTTTTTGTATCTATAAGATGTGAGAAGTGATATTGCGCTTTTGTAATGTTTCAAAAAGTTTTTGATAAGAAAAAATAAACAAACACCTCTATTTTTACACATTAAAACAGTTTTAATCATTCATTTTTTATCAATTTAGCACGAAAATTTACTCACTTGTAAATAATATAGTTTGACACGATTTTTAGCTCTTAGTTTGAAAAAAAAATTCTAATATTAAGCTTGTAATAAATTAAAAATGGCTAAAAAAATCTATAATCGAATTGTGTAGTAGGCTAAGTAGTATAAGTACCTAGTCACTTTGGTCCTAGATTATTATTTCTGTATAGATTAACATGCTTCATCTTATAAATAAAATGTCGTGGCGCAGCCATAACATAATTGTAGTTATATACAATTATTATAATATACCGGGTGTTAGTTTAAACACCGTTATGCTTCTAGGATATCATTGTACTCATCATTATGAACAACTTTTACTATGGGGCCAAAACTCAAATCACGAAAAACAAATTGCTGTTCCATACATTTTTTGTCCAAGATCGATGAACCTTTTTGTAAGGAACAGCGGTTTTTTTACCGTGATTTCAGGGTTGGCCCTATAGTAAAAGTTGTTCATAATGATGAATACAATGATATCCGAGAAGGATAACGGTATTCGAACTAACGCCCTGTATATGAATATTATATAACAATGGAAAACTTTGATATTGATATAGTTAGTACTTTAGGAACCGTAATAAAAGAGCGCTATTGTGACGAATCGATTAAATAAAATTTCATTGATTTTCCACATAAATCCGTTCCTAGTAAGTATTTTGTTATATTTTGCCATATCTACTCAGCTTAAAAGAAAAAAAAATGTATTTATTTATTGTGCAGACAATAGGGTGTGTTTCAATTATTAAAAATAATAAGATAAGTCGAGAGTTTCACTGAATCTGATGTGAACATCGAAAAAATATTGAAATTGGCTGGTTCTGAAATATAAGCGTTCAAAGTATTTGGGAGGGAGTCATCTGAGCCTGTCTAGCAAAACACGTGCTAGTATATATTTTTTGGAACTGTGTACTTTGGCGTCAATAGCCACTATAGTTATAGTATACTAATTTATTTTAGACAGGAAATGGCAGGGATGCCTAACATGAAACTAAAATGTTTATAATGTCGTTAAACATATATGCAAATATAAAAAAAACGATAGCTGTTTTTTCATTGCAGTCTAAAAAAAACAAAAATACTACATTTTAGTTAATTTAAAGTCATCATAACACCTATTCACAACCAAAAGATTATATGGCATTTCACTAATACTGCATAGAGCTTGGCAAAATAGTCTTAGAAGGGAAACTTTATTTGTCTCATAGTAGCACGTCAGCTTTTGACGTACTACAGGATGTAAGGGGGTGATATATATGGCGTATAGTCAGTTATCCACATACTTCCGTCCGAAGACTGACCGGATTGTCCGCTGCTTAAGCTCGGTGACCTTTAGGAGATACCTCGAGCTACGCCACGAGCGCTGCTATATTATTCATGAAGTATAGGTGCCATTAAACGTGGAAGTATTAAATTATCTATAACAACAAATCCTCACGTAGTACTAAAGCCGCACAATAGCCACAGTCCATAACTGCTAAAAACTATCCTGCAGACGCACAATAAATTAACTCATTTCCATTTTAACACTACGTCCCTAAAAAGTCACTCCCATTCCTAAATTTGGGATCATGCACATTCATCACTTCTCTTAATGTCTCTATTACTCCTTCTATCTCTTCTTCTGGGAACAAAGTCCTGTTGTCTACTTCTAGAACGTCTGCACCGACTAGCCTTTCCCTCAAGAAATTGTTACCAAAATTTTCAAAAATCACTTGATCATTTTCGATGTTTTCTTCACAGCATCGATGGAAAAACAGATGTAGAACTGGACGACCTTGGATGCAGCTCAGGACTACGAAAAGTACTAATGTTGTTAGTACGCAGAAGATTATGAATCTCCACCACATTGTCCTTTTCACACGGCTTTTCTACTTTGTTTCTTTTCTTCCCGTCACAATTCTTCTTCAAGTCCCATTGAAAATTTACTTTATTAGCTGGGTTGCGTTCATTCCGTTTAGTTTCTCATATTTGTGTCCAATTTCTCCTTATCTTCCTTCTTCGTTGCTTATTCTTCTCCCACAATTATTCTTCTTGTCCTGTTGAAAAATTACTGCGTTGTTTGTTTTTCTGCTTAGAAATTCTAATTATTTTTTAGTTATGTTCATTCCGTTGAAATTCTCGTATTTGTGTCAAGTTTCTCCTTATCTTCAGTCTTCGTTGTTTATTCTTCCGTCACAATTTTTCGTCTTGTCTTGTTGAAAATTTACTGGGTTGTCTGCTTTTCTTCTCAGTAATTCAAATTAATGTTCAGTTGTGTTAATTCCGTTGCAATTCTCTTATTTGGGTCAAGTTTCTTCTATCAACTACACTTATTTCCTTTTGAACAATGGACACCATTACTAAGATTAAAGCACTTTAACACTGGCAATCCAAACGTCTTCTTACTAATTTCCTCAAGAAACGTTGAAAGTTAAACTGATGAACACTTTGTCTGTTTTCGTTTTTGTTTAACTCTTTTCAAGCTTGATATGCTTGGACTTGTATGGTTTGTATGAAGTAGTTCACGTGTACGACCGAAGCCTGTGGCGTGATAACCGCTATTGTTTTTAAATTGAACGCGGACGTAATGGTCTTCGATGGCTTTGTTCAGTCATGTGGGCGTGCAGACTTGCGACAACTTGGCGATCTCATGTTAGTTTTGTTCAAGTTACCCCAACATTTGGTTGGTAGTGAAACATTAGGTCTGTAGGGACTGGAATGCCAACCAGTTACTGCGTTGCAAGTTTTCAAACAATAAAATCTGCTTTATATGCAAAATAACTGAGATTTTGTTATTTTTTGCTCAAATTCTGTTATTATTATTATTTATTTTATAAAATATGTCATCATCAGCTAGAAGACATCACTGCTGGATGAAGGCCTCCCCCTTAATAGGGAGGGGTTGCCATAATCCTCACGCTTGACAGGCGTCTTGGGATCGCAGAATTCTCACCACACAGAGGATGCTGCTGCCCGTCCTCCAGTGTTTCAGGATGCAGCATTAGGACATACCTAGGTAAAAAAAAATACAATAAAATATCTAATACTTACCTAAATATGACACATAAAATGTTTCAAATCTACGTCGGTTTTCATAGTAAGGAAGGTCTTTATCAGTCACGAATACAAAAGTCGTTGCGACTTGTCGCACGTCTGCTTTCCTATTTCTATTGACGCCTGATTCCCCATTGAGCATTGATGCATGGTGTCTACGGCCATTCGTATGCAGATGGGCTCCACATAAAGCAGCTCGACTCATTTTCGCCTTTGATTCTAGAACCTCCTTACTTGGAAAATGACTCGATAGATGCTTATTTACATTTAAATCACATAAAAGCATGTTCGTGAAAAAACCTTTTGAAATGAAAATGCATAGATACCATAGTTACCGTTCTATAGACTAAAAGTCAAGTAAATGTATTAGCTAGCTTTTGACCGATTTAAAAAATTAGGAGGTTCTCAATTCGGTTTTATTTTTCTAGATAAATATTATTTTTAGATTTCAGATTGGTCCCAATTTTAAAATCGGTTCAGATTCAGTGGTTTCGTTTTTAAATCTAAATAACTTGCATAAAAATGTATATCTTGAAATCGTAAAACTATATCTAGAACCACCGGCGGACGGGCGCACCGGCCTCTCGATTAACGGCGGTGAGCATTCTACGATCCCCAAGCCGCCTTCGACCCCTCCCTTTTACGGGAGACGGGGACTTTTTTCTCCCAGACGTAATCTGGCTGATGATAATGAACTTGGAAAAATATGTCATATCATCAGCCAGAAGACGTCCACTGCTTGACGAAGGCCTCCCCCTTAATAGGGGGTTGCCATAATCCCCACGCTTGGCAGCCAGCTTGGGGATCGCAGAATGCTTACCATCATTAACCGAGAAAACGCTGCAACCCGTCCTCCGGTGGTTTAGAAGCAGTTTTAGTTCATACATAAATTCCTAAATACTAAGGTACATTATAAAAGCCGCGGTTTCAGTATGTCATCACTGGCAACACACACCGGTCGTATACTTGTCTACAGACACTGCGGGGTTTTGGACGAGAAGATATTACGAAATAATGCATTACGCATTGTAAAAGTCGCGGGCAACCGGTGGATGCAAATGATAGGTTGTCGTACTGTATGGCGGTCTAAGGGGGAGGCCTTTGTTCAGCAGTGGACGTCTCCGGACGGTATTTTAGGGTCTTAAGAAGGTATATTGAAGTCTAAGTTTTAAGTGATATTTAAATCCGTTGAATCATTAAAACGTAAAGATGCAACAAACATACATAATCATTCACAAACTTTCGCATATAATACTAGTGTAATGTTAATAAAGGATGACACGTGTTATAGGACTTCCTCACATACAGACTGGAAAGGGCTCTTAAATTAATATGAAGATGAATAGATTAAATCAGTCACATAAAATAATAGATTGTTATGCGCTGCGCGATGCCAACTGCGTGCCCGGCCTTGAAATTTGCATACAGATTGCTTTTCTATAGTTTTGTATATATCGTTGGTGAAGAGCGCAGAACAGAGAGAATATGGGAATGAAATAAGATTTCCTCAAAATTAGTTTTCAAGGAAAATGTAATATAAATTTGCACATCAGAATACGAGTACTTATAGGTACTGACTGTCCTGCACTGAGAAACTAAACAGACTACTGACTTATTTTTTGATTTTGATTTTATATTATCATGATGATTGAATTGTTTATGTAATATGGGTGAAGCCCGAAATAAATGAATTTTAATTTAATTTTTTTTTAAATCTGAAAACAGCACCCGAAATGCTGCTGAAAACAAGCCTATACTCGAAGGAAGATGAGGATATATCCACTACAATGGTCCTGGAGAATAGGGAGTTGCGATGAGGAACTTACGGCCGTAGAACAAATTTGCGGACGGCGATTGTGTGACGTCACACTTATTTGGTCAGTCTGCGAGCGACCGCCTCACGTACCAGTCATTCAGGCTTTCAAAACAGATGTACGACTTTTATTGTTTTTACACAGTAAAAGTGAAAAGAAAAGAGTGGCTGCGTTTTTTCTTGCACATAATATCGAGGCAAACATTCCGATGACATGATTGGCGTCTCATTTCATTCATAAGTAATTTTATTTGTGTTTTTTGTGGTTTGTTTATGAAATGATGTAACGTTTCTTGATGTTTTTAACTAGCTCCAGAGATGGCGCCACTCGTAGTTAATCTAGCGTTTATAAGAGATCTTGTTGAGATTTTGTTTTGTGTTTGACATTTAGGAAATTGTTTTTATTATTCTTAGTTTATTTTACATTTATATCACTGGTAAAATAAAAACCTGACATTACTTATTTTTATGCAATTGTTGTTAAGAGTGCGACTAATGCCGGAAAAATAACAGATTTCACCCGCGCGTCTTGCATTGGTTTAGAGTCGAAAATCGCATGATACAATTGATAATGATGATGGCTTTGAGCAATTTAGGTGGGGTTTTATTTAATTATTCAAAATGTAGGCATGAAATAAAAAAAATAAACGGCTACTGTGCTAAAACATTAGATTGGCTATATAATTCGTAAAAAATAATGTGGTGCTGTCGCTGATAATTTAGAGCATTTGAATTAAAACAGTTTTTTATTTGTTTAGTAATTTGTATTTTTTTTTTTTTAATAATCCAGATTATTTTCATCTTTGATTCGGTTACTCGGCTTCTTTAGGTTTTTCCCCTACCTGTAGTATTTTTGTAATCTAAATATTTACGTTCTTTATCAATAAACTATGTGTTTAAAAATACACCTTTTACTTACTTTTGGCATTAGTCGCCCCCTTAATTAACTTTTTTCTGTATTATTTTGTGAGTTAAATGTAATTGATTCTATCGTTTTTATCTCAATAATAAATAAATAAATCTCCATTTTGTCGATAAAGCACTTCTCAAAAAACTTAATACTAACTTAATTTACCACTCCTCCCGCCAACCCTACACCTCCCCGCACAGTCACGCGTCCTTCTATGGAAAAATCCTTTGATCACATATCTGCTTCTATTAATCTGTGCTCTATCTAATATATTCTCCGTACCCATTCAGGTTTTCTTACCATGTTTTCCTTCATCTAAAAGCCATCTGTAGGGGACTCTACTGCAGAGTCCGTCTGGAGAAGTACTACGTCTTTTCCAGTTTATCAACCGCTAAGCTCTAGTGGGCAAGTTTCACTGTGTTACAGCAAATTTTACTTGAGAAATTACTGGGCATGAAGAGATTTGACATTTTATATCTCAGGATGACGAGCGCAGTGCAGTGCGGCGCAGGATTTGTTCGCAAGTTCACAATTCTGGCATTGCTACTGTTAGTGGCAGGTGTGACGCTAACCACCAGGCGAACGCCTTGCTCGTCTCGTCACTTGATTGTATAAAATATATGCTGTACATCGAAGCAAACAACTTTTACTATAGGCCCAACTTTGATATCGCAAAAAAAACAGCTGTTCCATACAGAGAATAGTAGATGTTATAAATCTCTTCAAACCCAGTAATTTATCTGGTAACATTACCCTTCAAACCGGAACACAGTAATGATTGCACACTACTGCTTGGCGGTTGAATAACTGGCAAAGGTGTGGTACTTCCGCAGGCGGACTCTGCAGTAGAGTCCTACCACTACTACCAAACATATGCCCTAAAAATTATGCTTACTGATTAGAACTAACCCTGTATAAGTATTTTATCAGCTATCTGGTTTCCTTAATACAATCTTTGCTTAGTTTGGGGCTAGACAGCGTCTGAAATGACAAAAAAAAACTCATGATTTTAAGTCAAGTAGTTTTACTAGACTATGGCTTAGTATGCGTACGCGCATAAGACACAAATAATAAAAACCTGTCTTCAAGGCTGTCATTCAGCGTTACGTTTACATTATTAATTATTTTAATTGTGTTATTATATATTCGGATGCGACCATATTTCAGACAGACGATCTAGGTCTAAACATTGACATTTAACACTAACCAATACCTAATAAATAAAATTATGATGCAAATGTAAAACATCAATGGCATGTTGCGTAAAGATGTAGACGAATTAGTATAAAAGATTATCTCGGTCCCAAACTCATCAGTCTACATCCGCTAGCAACATGAAGTCTTTCATCGTCTTTGTCGCTTTCGTAGCTGCAGTATCAGCTCAGTTTGACCCCTACGCAACGGGGCGGTACTCCACTCCTGTGCCCATTCTGAACAAGTACGTTTCGAACGAGCATGCAGCTAGGACTATCGGCTATGTGAACGACATCTACCCTGATGGCAGTTACAAATACGCCTTCGACACCGACAATGGAATTGCTGCTGAAGCGCAAGGTAAAATACATTTTTTATGTATCGAAGTGACGAGATGAATAATAGGGAATATGCATGTGTTTCAATTATTAACAAGTAACTTTTTAAAAAACCGACTTCAAATTAATATGGTACCACCTCTGGAAAATCAGTCCACTATTGACACACAGAGAAATAAGTGTCATTCATTTAAAAAAACATACATACTGTCAAACATAGAAACTCCTCCTTTTTCGAAGTCAGTTAAAAATAACAGTATAAATGGAGAGTTTAACTGAATCTGATGCTTACGTCGAAAAAATAATTTTAATCGACTGGTAAAGCTCTGAAATATAAGAGTTTAATCAAAGTATTTGGCAGTCATCTGTCCCTTTCTAGCAAAACACGTGCATAGTATAGAAATTGTTTGGAATCGTGAAGTTTGACGTCATAAACCTAGTATAGTGCCCTCCCTGTCTAACATGAAGCTAAAAAAAACTAACTTCGTTATTTGTGCACATACTAAAATTTTACTTTTGATGATTTGTTTCGTTGCCCTACTGATTGATACTTTCGCCTGGTGGTAAGCTTCACGCCTCATAACTAGCAGTGCCAGAATTGTAAACTTGTCAACAAAATCCTGCGCCGCACTGCACTGCGCTCGTCACCCTGAGATATTAGATGTCAAATCTCTTCATGCCCAGTAATGTCTCTGGTAGCATTGCCGGTCAAACTGAAGCACAGTAATGCTTGCACACTACTGGAGGCAGTTGAATAACGAGCAAAGGTGTGGTACTTCCCCAGGCAGAAGTGTTTAAAAGAAAGAGGGTGATTAGCTAATTTTTAGATACATTTTGTAATGTCTACCTGCAAGTCTCACGTCGTTCACTCGTTTCATAGAGTTTTGATAATAGTGTCTGTAATGATGTCTACTCATATTATATACAAATGAAGATAGAAGACGTTATCGGTTGTGCGATATCTCTATATTTGGCCAGCCCACTGCCACTTCAATAGGCTAGATGACAGATGTTGAAATCGTTGAAACCAATCGCTTTGATGAAGAATCTAAGTAAATATAGTATGTTTATTGAAAACATTATTTAAATCGGTTAATAATGTTCTGATATATGAGCCTTTAAAGTTTTTGATAGAGACAACTCTGTCCCTTTCCCACAAAACAAAAAATGACGTCACGCCTTACTTGTCAGAATAGAATTTATATGGCGTCCTGACAAGTGACGTCACGATTTGCTGTTTCGCCTCTCTGTCTAGCATGATATTAAAATGCTTATAAGTTGCTTATTTTTGATCAGATTTTAATTTTCTTTTCATTAATCAGCTATATTTATGGGCCAAATTTGAATAGGACAATAAAAAAAAACCAGTCATCTAGCCTATTGCCTTAAATAGGGCGTGGGTTCTAGGGAGCTATCTATGGTTTCCATAATACAAGCTTTTCTTAGTATGGGCTAGATGGCGCTGTGTGAAATGTCCACCAATATTTATTTATTTATAAGGCCGAGCTATGTCGGTCTCATGAAAAAAAAATCAATGGGAGAAAAATTTACGTCCACTTAAAACGTCTACTATTATTTAATACTTAATGAAATTTTAATAATAATAGTGACATTTTGAATTTAGTTTTATTTTAAATATTGTGAAAGTTTAGGACAATTTTTGTAATATATTTAGTTTTTTTTTTTGTAAATTTTTGTGTTTGCTTTATAATATGGGTCTCGTTCCTGAAATAAATGAATTTGAATTTAAAAAATATATATGTGAAAGAGCCGATTTTTTGCGATATCTGAGTCGGTGCTACTGCAAAAGTTGTTGTAAATATTGGTCCCCGTTTGTTAGTTCTATATTTCCGTAGCAATAATCGTCAAGCCATGTCAGAGGCCTTCGCGTAGTACACTGAATCTGGCACCAGGGCTGGCCACTCAGTCTATACGAACTTACTTTACAAGATGACTAAAATGTATAATATTTTTCACAGGTACACCTAAAGTTTTTCCCGGTAACCCGCCCGTAGCTCCCGTGGTCTCTCAGGGAGCCTTTTCCTGGACTTCTCCCGAGGGTCAGGTTATTACTATCAGATACGTTGCCGACGAGTATGGTTACAGGCCCGAAGGAGACGCCCTCCCCACACCTCCACCGATCCCGCTGGCCATCCTAAAATCGCTTGAATTTAATGCGAGAAACCCTCAACCTCTGCAGAAGAAGTGATTTATAAGATCTTTATTACTAGTCTAGTAGTTAATACAGCCAGTTTTGAAGGCGCATAGCACACAGAATTTTGAGTCGAGGCGGCGTCGGGGCGAAGGCGCGTCTATTTTAGCTTTTCTATACAATCGAAGTGGTCATCGCACACTGCTAGAAACGCAGCGTTGTCGAGGCGACGGCGCGGCGGGGTCGAGGCGGCAGCGCGGCGCAAGTGCCTTCGCCTTGACTCTTCAACCACGCCGCTGTCTCGACTCCGCTTTGACTCTGGCGTGAGCTATGCGCCATTTGACAGATCTAAGCTCATTAAAAATGTTACAAGATTGCAATAAAAAGACAGCTTTATTCTAGATCTGTCAAGTTTAGCCTTCAGAATTGTTTGTAATATCTGGATTTCCATAGGGATTCCAAATATTTTATACTTGGTATCTATTAAAAGTAAGTTGTAAATAGAATTTAAAATCAAAGAGTATTTTTTTTTTTGGTTAATCAATAGCTTTTCATTGCAAACTTGATAGAAAATTTAAATTATTCACCACGACTCGTCTCATGTCCATGTTGAAACAGCAAGTTGATATTTTTGTGAAATGATTAAATATACAAATAGGTATTGTGAAATGCTGATGCTCCAAATTGTGTTATTATACCTATTTTGGTATAAGTATTAATAAATCAATTTGAATCCGAACCTGTTTTTTGACCTTGCATTCCATAAATGATTCAATAGATTTCGTAAAAACATCGAAGAAAGTTAATCATGTCGCATTTACAGGGTTATTTGCTTGGGGTCTACTAAGCCAAAGGGGTATAACTCATTGTATAACTATTACTATCGGAACAACCACAAAATTGCGAAAATAAAACCATCTGTTCCATAGAAAAAGTTCAATGCCTCTTGACAAGATATTGTAGGCTTCACAGTAAAAGCTGTTCATAATGATGAGTACAATTAGCCCCTTTCGGATTAGTAACTACACCCCAAGCAAATAACCTTGTATGGTTTAATATGACGTTATAACCCAAAGACGATGAACTATGACAAAGTTCTGCTAAGCATAAGGAACTGGCTGAGGCATGCGGATTCACCCGCGATCAAAAGTGACGATGACGATGACGTCAAAACCATGTCTGATGTTCTTGTGTATAATTTGTTATTTTTAGTCGCAGGCCACACAGAAATGGCATTGGGTGCGGACATGGCATTTCATGCAAATAAAGCACAAGGTCATTACATTGAAATAAGGCACAATTTAGGACACCGAACAACGTTCATCGGGCGTGCTTCGGGTGCGGACGCGCCCAATCAACGTCATTCGGTCTGTGTAAACTCATCCTACTACAATGATGAGTTTAGTATGAAATTTGAATGTAATGGCAAGCCGCCCATACCATGTCCGCACCCGACGCCATTTCCATTTCGCATTTTGCCAATCAACCATTTCTATGTCTAGTCATCAAGATCGTCATCATCAAAAGGATACAAAAAGACAGACATACCTACAGAGAAACAAAATTACTTTCGAATGTATTTATCTTCAAATGATGTAATATAAACACCAAAGTTAAAAGTCATGTCACATGCTCACATGAATAACATTTTAAATACAAATGTTATAAAAGAATATACTCGCCACATATTTGCGAGGTCGTGAATACAATCCTGGGCCCGTTCCAGTATGTTCAGTATGTTCCAGAATGTCGGGCAGTATGTTTGTTGGAATTTAATTAAGAAAATCCATTCATAAAAAGAAGGAAAACGTACAGAA
The DNA here is from genome assembly GCA_905404285.2 of Erannis defoliaria. Lineage (NCBI taxonomy): Eukaryota > Metazoa > Arthropoda > Insecta > Lepidoptera > Geometridae > Erannis > Erannis defoliaria. The sequence goes on along the minus strand of FR990090.1, from coordinate 1,369,704 downwards.
TCCCGCAATATTTTGAGAAGAAATTGAATTATATTTGTGAATCCGCCAACCCCGCACGAGGCCAGCGTGGTAGAGTATCGCTCAATCGTGCTACGAGGATAGTCATATAGCTCAACAACCTTACAACCTTATAGCTCAGTTGGTAGCATGCCTGCCTTCAGAGCTGTAGGGCGTGGGTTCGATCCCCACCAAGGGCAAACATTTATGTGGCGAACATAGATGTTTGTTCTGTGTCTGGGTGTAGTATGTATTATAAGTATGTATTTACAAAAAAACAAAAAGTATATAAGTATTATATCAGCTATCTAGTTTCCATATTACAAGCTTTGCTTAGTTTGGGGCTAGATGGCGCTGTGTGAAATTAATATCCACCGATATTTATTTATTTATTTATATGTCTAGCAGGCGGAGCAGTTAGCGTAATAGCAATCACCCTTTTTAATAGTCCACTGCTGGACCTGAGAGGGCGATTGGGCCTAATCCACCACGCTGAACCAGTTGCGCGTTGGTGAATTCACTTACGCCATTGAACATGTTCTCCGGACATGTGCTGATTTCCACATGATGCCGATGTTTTGCTTGTTTTGAGGCCTGGGTTTGAACCCGTAATATCACGAAGATGTTGATGGTATCTCCAATGCATCTAAAGAGTGCGATGTCTTTTATTTCTTTGAATGCAGTTTTTCAGAGAGTTTGTATAACCTCTTTGAGTTTGTAGATAAGGTACTAGTATAGTATTATAATAATTATCTGTGATAATTGGGGTCTTCCAGAATGAAACAAAAAACAATCGTACCATTCTTTATTCAAAATGCTCCATAATCCAATCGTCGTAGGCCCTCAGGTCTGTGAACCAGACATTCTTGTCGAAGCAGACGCCACGGTCGGTCGTGTCGCCCGACCGCACTCCGTACAGGCGCCAGCTGTCGGCCTGGTAGCCCGCGAAGATCCCGCCATAACTCGGACAGAGAGCCACATCTGAAAAAAAAATATGTTTTCTGTTTGGGAAAACCGCATCGACCACGCACAAGTCGCACCATATACGATCGATGCTATCACAGAAAAGCGAAAGCCCTAATGCTATCGATCCATGGTAGAGCGGATATAGTCGCCACCACATAAAAGCGAAAGCCCTACTTCTTAGGTAGAACGACTGTCAAAACTATGTTGTAAAGCAATTGTATGGAAAACCGCTGTCGCCTGTTTCACACGTATTTGTATAGAAACTACGGCGAAAAAACGCCAATCATTGGTCGCGCATTTGAAGTAAAACGCTCGAAATGCCGTTTTGCAACAGATTAAAATTGATCTTATTACGATGCAATGTGGTTTGGTTACATACGCGTTTATTTAAATTGTCTTATTGATTATTCTCGGTTTAAAAACATGTATATTGGTAGAATTTACATTAAGCGCATTTGCACTAAATGCCGGCTAGCGTGGCTCGTCACATTTCCGTTCTATTCACTTAAGAAAGAAGAGAGCTTCAGTGGTCGCCAACGACTGGCGAGAGCGCAGAACCGGAGCCGATGGCATTCTCTGGTTTGGGAGTCTAATATTCACTTCGGGTCGCTGCGCTAGCGGTGTCATCATCATCATCAGCACATGACCGATGAGCGAGCGAGCGATTTCTTCCCCATGGGAAGAAAGGTTCTTGGGTGGCGACCGCGAACCGGAAGACGCAGCGTAGGAAGGCCTCCCACTAGGTGGACCGATGACATTGTAAAAGTCGCGGGCAACCGGTGGATGCAAATGGCAGGTTGTCGAACAGTGTGGCGGTCTAAGGGGGAGGCCTTCGTTCAGCAGTAGACGTCGCTAGCGGTGTAAGTAAACAAAAATATAATTATAGTTAACAATTGTAAGGTAGTGCAATTAGACAAGATCAAATACTTACTTACCTGGACCTGGGTATGTTCTAAAATGCACCCAGACCACCGGAGGACGGGAAACAATTTCCTCTCGGTTAACGGTGGTGAGCATTCTGCGATCCCTAAGCCGCCTGCCAAGCGTGGGGATTATTGTAACCCCTCCTTATTAAGGGCCAGCGAGGCCTTCGTCCAGCAGTGGACTTCGTCTGTCTGATGTGTAAATACTTACTGAGTCCGTAAGCCGCACAAAACATGTGTTCTCCGACACTCTTGCCATTGCAAGCTTGAAGTTCTTTATCTTCAAGAGCCACTGGTACCAATTCACCTTGTAAATTCCAAGCTGTGGTCTGGAAACATTAAAGAAATCATTAGTAGATTGTTTACCAAGCGAGCATACAACTATTTTTAAGGCGATAGTGCTTCTTTGAATCCAGGGCGGGAGAATAATTCTAGAGTAGAATCCCGAACGCAGTGAGCTAGGAATTATAAAGTAGAATCCTGAGCACAGCGAGGGATCTAAAGTACGCCACTCGAGCTTAAAATAGTGTTGATGTGGACACTCTACTTTTCTCCCTCTATGACAAAATAAAGTAAGTGCAACTTATGAATAAGAATAGTACCTACGTTTATTTCATTCTCACTACTTGAAGAAGATACACTCGGTTAAATTAAAACTATTTAAAATCTTAATTTGAGTAAATGTACATTTCGCGTGTTTTTTATTTTATTTCAAACTATGTGTTTCTGGCGTGCCTTTCTTTAACATACAGCTCTCTTTACATACATAATATACAAGTAATAAGAACAAGTAATAGGCTGTATGCAATGCATACAGCCTATTACTTGTTCATACAATGGTCGTGGCTGATCTCTTTGGTGATGGAAACTTTTACTAACAATTCCAAATTCCAAATTCAGCATTCAGCATTCCAAATTCAAATTACTTTTCGTCCCTAGGGTAAAAAAAAGCTATTTTGTACCCTATTTGCAAAGAACACCTTGAATAGGCTAGATGACTGGTTTATTTTTATTGTCCTATTAAAATGTGGCTCATAAATATAGGTCATTAATGAAAACAAAATGAAAATCTGATCAAAAATAAGCAACTTATAAGCATATTAATATCATGCTAGACAGAGAGGAGAAACAGCAAATCGTGACGTCACTTCTCTGTACGCCATATAATTTGTATTCTGACAAGTATGGCGTGACGTCATTTTTTGTTTTGTGCGAAAGGGACAGAGTTGTATCTAACAAAAACTTTAAACGCTCATATATCAGAACATTATTAACCGATTTAAATATTTTTTTCAATAAACATACCATATTTATATTTCTTCAACAAAGCTATTGGTTTCAACGATACAAACATCAGTCATCTACCCTATTATAGATGTGATAAAAAAAACGTAGATAGAGGTAGATAGAGCTTTGCTTAGTTCGGGGCTAGATGGCGCTATGTGTAAATGTCCACCAATATTTATTTATTTATTTACACTCACATAAGATTTTTCCACGTCTTCAGTATCGTTTCCGATGATCGCTGGCTGAATGATTTCGTTGAACAGGACGGGGCTCTCAAACTCAAGCAAAGCTAGGTCGTTCTCTACATTCCCGTTCATATTCGTGAAGTTCTCATGGGTTATTATTTGTTTTATCTGTGAAAGTGAAAATATATATAAAAAACACAATGCTTAATTAAAAATTAAAATACCTACCTACATATTTAATTTATATTATGAGTACTAAGTAAGTACCTATATCCAAAGCAAAATATATTCCGTTTTCACTTTTTGTAGTTTTTAAACGCAAATGAACTATTTGACCAAGCGAAGCAAAGGTCTCCAAGTCAACTGGGGCAGATGTGCAAGGTCAATGACATTTTTGTGTGGAACAGATGTTTTGTTTTCGTGATTTCAAGGTTGGCCCCATAGTAAAAGTTGTTCATACATACCCTTTTTGTTACACATCGTATAATAAGGACTCTATCTACGAGGCAATAAAGTAGCAATTCATCTCGCACAGCGCTGGATGCCGCTTGCTATGTTCACCTGGATATACCGCTCTCTTTCTATCACGTAGCTCTATCCCTCCTGACGCGGCACGTGTAACGTTAGGGTTTTCTTCTTGATATTTACACATAATCATCATCATCAGCCCGGAGACGTCCACTGCTGAACGAAAGCCTCGCCCTTAGACCGCCGCGCTGTACGACAACCTGCCATATACATACAGTTGCACGCGACTAGGTGGACCTATAGGCATAGGTAAGCATAGTTTTAGGGTGTTTAAGTTATAGGAATTAATAGTTGTGCAAAACAAGTATTATTAATTAGGTAGGTACCTAAGTACTTAAATAATAAAGATATTCTATTCTATTCTATTCTATACAACAAAATATAGGTATTTAGTACTTAACTGTCAATCATCCAATAAAAAAAATATATATAAATTCAATTCATTTTTCATTCTTTATTTAAACACCCATAAACACAACAGTGTGTTTTATACGGATTGTAAAGTCATTGTTTGTTGCAAAAATCACAGACGCGGCGAGCATGCGGGGAACTAGTACTGTTTTTTTTAATGAATGACTGATGCTGTTGGCCTCAGATTGCCTCTACAGCGTCACCAGACTTTAGGCAAACGCAAATGACGCTAGGCCTAGTTTAAGTTATAGGCGACTAGCTCAAGGGCAAGGAACCTCGGCTTGGCCGTCACCGGGAGTGGGGTCAGCCTTGCCCTGGCACCCACCCCAGAAGGGGTGTGCCCTGGTGCCCTAGTAGGTTGATCTGGTTGGGCAGCTACTGACTTCAGTCGGGTTGCATTGGTCTACCAGAGCGGCGAGCCAGCTGAACGTACCTGACACCCCCCCATTATAATATCCAAACTTACCTTAAAAGCCTGCTCTTTATCCACCGTAGACAGCAAAGATCTCTTCCCGAGTATCACCAGGAGGCTGTTAGGGTCCACAGTGGAGTTTCCCAGCATCACGCATCTGGCAGCTGCGAAACGAAACTAAGTCAGTAAGGTTCAGTGAGCTTCGCAAAGGGGTAGAGTACTTAGTTTTATAGTAGGTGTTCGTTATTCTGTCCAGCCACTGTTGTTAATCTATCTCAAAGTTCCTAACAGTGTGTTGGTGACTAGTTCACGGAATGCCTTTAACGAGCTCTAGAAAATTAAAATTGAAACTGGAATTATTTAGTTTCCAAATGGAACAAATATTATATGTTATGTATTTTTTATTTATAGGCGTAGTGGGAATCAGTTAGCTTCTTTTTAAGGAAATAAGAGCATAGTCTGTACATCAAAACCAATCAACTTTTACTACGGGGCCAACATTGAAATCGCGGAAAAAAAATCCATATAAAAAGTTCATCGAGCTTTGGCAACATGTATGTAGTAAAAAGTATGTTTTTTATTTACAATCAAGTGATGAGACGAGCATGACGTTTGCCTGGTGGTAAGCGACACGCCTGCCACTAACACCACTCCAGTTCCCTACGATCCTCTCGTTCCCATCAACTCAAGATCCCTTCTTCCACTCACTCTAATCTTTCCAATAATATGTCCTTCACTGTTCAAGCTGTCCTGCTGTGGAATGCGCTCCCTTCTTCTATTAGAAATGCTAAATCTCTTCCTATCTTTAATAATCTTGTCTATACTCATTATCTTTCCATAAGCTGATTGGTACGTATGTATATATTTATATTGGGTATATATAAATTATGATATGTATTGTATTTATTTATATGTGCGCCACCGACCTAATACTAAATTTATTTGTTCTGTCCATCCAAAAGTTGCCTGGAAGAAATCGCTTAAGGTGATAAGGCCCTTGTACTGCCGATGTCTGTAAAATTATTATTTTTTAAGATCTTTTACTGTTGGTGTACAATAAAGATGTATTGTATTGTATTGTATTGTGTAACACTAAGTGCCAGAATTATGAACTTGCGAACACAATCCTGCGCCGCACTGCACTGCGCTCGTCACCCTGAGATATTACATGTTAAATGTCTTCATACCCAGTAATTTAACTGGTCACATTACCTTTCAGACCAGAACACACTAATGCTTACACACTACTGCTTGGCGGAATGTATTAAAGTTTTTAAAATCAGAAAAAACTAAGGTCCTATAAAATGGTATATTGAGCTTTGATAAATTATATGTCTAGAAAGACTGATGGATCCTAAACGCGTCGAAAAAAATTGCGGTTAACTGTTAGCCTCTTATGCACGCACACTACAACAACGACAATGGTGCAACGCGATAAGGCATGGCTGTCACGCACACTAGTATAATAATGTTGGCCTGTCATTTTTCGTTCATAAACAGTACGAGACTCTATCTAGACATATTATTTAACTAAGCTATTGAGCGATGAAAACTGTCTGCCATCTACCAGCCAATACTTAAAATAAAACAATACCTGAAGATGTCTGAGACTAAGTAAGTGCTAGAACAATAGCAGTAGTAAAAAATGCTCCGAAACAATCTACCTCTCAAGCGGGATTGTTCTAGAAAACAGGGGCGAAGAAATTAAAGTGACGTCAAAAGTCGTGGATTTTTAGGGTACCGTAGGATTTTGTAGCGAGACTATGGAATTTGTGGCGAGGTCAATAAACAAGACACCAATAAAATTATAAAATAGTAGTTCTGCGAACATTAGTCCTCGCGTATTGAGACTTCGCGACCGATTTTGCTCTTATTCGAAATTATTGTTTAGTTTTGAGTACCTACTGAATTTTTCTACCAAATATTATTATATTCGGCTGCGCAGCAAACTTAATTAATAAAACAATATAGGCAAATAAATATGTAGTCATTAAATATTGACTACATAGGAAGATAGATTAAAGAATTGTTAATTGTCTATGAATACAAGAATGCTAAAACTAAAAAAAAAAATTTTTGTAAGCAAATTTCATACAAATTAAATTTTAAGATCAAAATTTGTAGAGGTTACAAAATATAGAAAATTCTACTTTCTAGGTGTCCAGGAAAAATAAATATACGAAGCTATATTTTGAAGGGAATAACAAAGGATTTTGTTTTATTTAAGTTTTACTTTTGCGTGTTCAATGGATGTTTGGAAAAATAAGAATAAAGATCAGCTTCGCAATATCTCGAAATGGTTTTCGAATTTCATTGCCTTACAAAATATTATGGAAACTTGTCAATAGTTATTTTGTTTATATTTTTTGCCACAAAATAACCCATTGTCTATCATATATGGAAAATAGAAAAAAAGTCATGCATTTTTGTACCGAACCCAAGCTACGTTTTCTTACTATTTCTAGGGACCTTTCATCGTCGACAACTAATACGATTAGAGACCTCGCTCCTGCAATCATTGCAACCACGAACTACTGTTGCAAGATGAGAATAAACAGAGACTCAACTTTGAACATGAATAGTAAGATTTTAATAGAACACTTACAACAATTTTCATTTGGTTCTAAGAAAACTGTTACTTGGCACATAACTATAACCACTGCTAAATTTGATTATAATCGAGTGAAAACCTTTAAATCACTCGCAACCTTCAAACATACACCATTGGAGATACCATTGGCGATCCATTCAAATCAAATCGAATCAGGCGAATTTGCCTCCATAATTTTCTGGCAATTTTTGAGATGGATGAGGAATAACCACAATAGTTGTTCTGTTACCTCTTTATCTTCCTAAACTGCCGAGTACAAAATCACTGAAAAATGCATTATCCGAACTTCAAACGTAATTTTCTCAAAAACTTACTTTTTGTGGTTTGAATCGTTTCTAATAAACTATGTTTTCTTATATACATTTAAGTTACGAGACGAGCAAGACGTTCGCCTGGTGGTAAGCGTCACGCCTACCACTAACAGTAGCAGTGCTAGAATGATGAACTTGCGAACACAATCCTACGCCGCACTGCACTGCGCTCGGCACCCTGAGATATTACAATGTTAAAATGTCTTTATACCTTCTTCTTCTCTGGTAGCATTGCCTTTCAATCCGGAACATAGTAATGTTTGCACACTCTTGCTTGGCGGTTAAATAACTCGTAATCGTCCACTTATACACACTTTATACTTAACTTACTACTTTTTTATATTATGTTTTATTAGAATTCAACATTATATAAAAAGATTCACACAGTTAGTCGTTTTAGCTGAACGTTAAAAGAGCTCGTTCCTGATTGAATCTAGGTATTAGGTGACTTTACGATTTCATAGATGGCTCTACAATTTCATAGAATTAGTTTTCGTCGGCGATTTTAGTTTGACTCAGTTTTTCCCCCTTCCGGTACATGTCAACACAGCAAACTTTCCCCTTAATAGGGAAAATACCCCTCCAAGCAAAAAATTATGACGACATTAGCTGCGCCCTCGGTTTTACCGCGTGGGATAAAAAGTAGCCTATGTTTAGTCCAAGGTAGAAGCTACCTCTACCAAATTTTATCTTAATCCGTTCAGCCGTTTCAGCATAAATAAATAACAAACATTACACACACACCGACAAACTCTCGCAATTATAATTTATATGACGACAAAAATTCTATGTGATAAGAATATAAAAAATATAAGTGATATGCAATTGTAGAACCGATATACCGCGCTTTGTGCTCTAGTGGTCTAATAAAAAAGAAACAAAGAAAAGAAAAAATCTTACGAAAAGGGAATACCTACTACAGAATACGGCTGCAGCAAATAGCATCATAGTACATGAATGTTCGCGAAAGTACTAGTTATTAGTTTGTCGTTTAAAACCTGATACATCTGCTTATTTCTAATCTGTGCAGAATCCCGGCATCGGCAGTTGGTAATGAAATTATGTCCTACCTGCTTCTAACAAGACTCACAGGTTTAGTAATAGTCACTAGGAAGCCTTGCCGTTGATTTTGTTTGGCCTCAAGGACTTTTTATACGCGATGCTATTTAATTGGTTAGGGAGCGGTTGTGAGGATGAATACAAGATAAAAACACACGCATTACATACATTACATACATTTAAAATTACACACACAACATACATTTACAACGTACAACGTACATTTTATTACAAGATCCTTGAACATATTGTATGGAACGGCTGGTTTTTTCGTAAATTTTTAAACGTCTTAGTACATAATACAGTAATGCTCGCAGCATTGAAGGGCAACGCTACCAGTGAAATTACTGTGAATGTAGAGCTTTAACATCTAATATATGAGTGGCCAGCCACTCAGAGAGAGAGAGAGAGAATAATAATAATAAGTTCGTATAGACTGAGTGGCCAGCCCTAGTGTCAGAGTTAATGTGCCCCCGAAGGCCTCTGACATGGCTGACGGTATTGTTATAGAAACTAAAACAAACAACCGGGACCAACAATTTAACGTGTCATCCGACCCACGGTAGCGCTCAGAAATAAATGTCACTCACGGTCAGTCGGTCACCCATCCGAAGATTGACCGGACCGTCCGTTGCTTAACATCGGTGATCGTTTAGAATCACCTAGACCAGCAGCGGCCTGATTTCGTAACTACAATGAATATGAAGTTCAGTTTGACGAAACTCAGTCTGACGTTGCTCATGCCCACTATGACGTTCCTTTAAGCCCAGTCTGACGTCACAGTGGCTTTCGTCTAATGAAATTCATTTTCACCGGTTTCAAGCCGATTGAATGAACGAAATGACGTAAAATTCGAATTTTCTAACTTGAAATGGGGTTGAACTTTGGTTGAAACCCATTCCTAAATGTCAAATGAAACAGGCTAGTCTCTCGCCATGGAGATCAATTAAAATCGCGCCTTTGCAGACAGTTTTAGTGAAAAAAACGTATACTATGGAAAAAAAAGCAGTGTTTAAGTAATAAGCCTCAGAGTCTCTAAGGTTTTTATGCGAATGGATTCGATATAATTTAACATTTCGTTAATAATTTACTAAGTTATTGAACTAGACTGCCAGTGCGATATAGAAGCTTGTTGCGAATAAATCGACGAATTCTGAGAGAGGCTAATACGCCTCTCATGTCATCAGATCATACGGAGAGGTATATTGGCCACTCGTTGGCCGTCTGCGCAAAACGGAGTAGGTACGAGGCGTTGCGTGAAGAGCTAATTCCTCTCTTGCCGTCAAAACAGCGCACTTGGTAGTGTTCGGCCGGAAATAAAGGTAAATTTTTAGATGTGCTGCTTCAGATGATTAACATTCTGCGATCCCCAAGCCGCCTGCCAAGTCTGGGGATTATGGCAACTCCTCCCTAATAAGAGGGAGGCCTTCATACAGTAGTGGACGCCTTATGGCTGGCGATGACGATGAATAAATTAATTTTTACAATATACTTATTATACCTATTGATGAGGCATGTTTACTATGATAGCATAGTAATGTATTAAGTTTGGAAGATTTTAGAAAACAATTTTGTTGTAGATTTATGGAAAAAAACGGATTCCATGGAGTGGTATTCATACGCACTTAATATGTTACACAAGGTACATAGCTAATGAAAAGCTCTTTTAAATGCTTATCATACATTATGTAGGATCTACACTAAGGTGCACGGTACACTTGTCTGGGTAAACGCTGCACAAAGGGAATCTGCATTCGGAGCACAAAAGAAATGCATTCAGGCAATATGTTGATTAAACCCAAGACAATCATGTAAGCCCTCTTTCCAAAACTTAAAACTGCTGACACATGCATCAATATATACTAAGCTGCCATTCTAATTAGAAATAATTTAAATTATTATTATACCTACTTTGAAGGTGAAACAACTTAAAAATTTGCTATCTATGCCAAAAAGCAGAAAACCTCAAAAAGAGTGTTTTTATCAAATGGGTTGAATTATATAATAAAATACCGCTATCTATAAAAGAAACAGACAATAGTGACAGTTTTAAATTTAGACTTAAGAAGTTCCTAATTAACAAGGCATACTATACCATTGATGTGTTCCTCAATAATAAATCATAATAATTACACCTAATTGGCATAAATAATTTTAATAACTAAAAGTATAAGAGGACCAGCAGCAGTGTCCTCTCGGTTAAACGTGGTGAACATTCTGCAATCAGCAAGCTGCCTGCCAAGCGCGGCGTGGGGATTATGGCAACCCCTCCCTATTTAGGGGGAACCAGCCAACCAATGTGTTAGTTTTTGTTTAAGTAGGCTACATTTAGGTAAGATTAACAAATCATTGAATAACTAGGTATTACTAAATAATTGATGTATTTCAGGTGATTATGGCTATGCTCCGAGGCCTTGGTTGATGACCCCGTTCCTCAACACAGAGCCAAACTCTCCTGAAGTCCACTACACTTCAATGCATGTGTGCAATCTTTAATGTGGTGGAGAGATGCATTGGTGTGGTCAAAACCCGCTGGCAATGCCTATCGTCTTACAGGTGTGTAGTTTTCTATTATTAAAAAAGTAAATTGAAAAACTGTTCTAAATTTCTTCCTATGATTGATTGACTGGCCCATTTGATCGCACACTTACCTGATGTTAATTGAGGCAAGATCATCCTGCAAGCAATATTAGTTTGCCAAAAAGTAACAGGTAAACAGAAACAAAACAGAAATAAACAGAATTAATATACAATTTATAATTATTAAGCATAACTGTAATACAAACTACCTACTTTTACAATCAAACAAGTGACGAGACGAGCAAGACATTCGCCTGGTGGTAAGCGTCACGCCTGCCCATAACAGTAGCAGTGCCAGAATTACGAACTTGCAAACACAATCCTGCACCGCACTGTGCTGTGCTTGTCAACTTGAGATATTAGATGTTAAATCTCTCCAGTAATTTCTCTTGTAACATTGCCCTTCAAACCGGAACACAGTAATGCTTGCACATTACTGCTTGGCGGTTGAATAACTGGCAAAGGTGTGGTACTTCCCCAGGCGGATTCTGCAGTAGAGTCCTACCACTACAACACTACTACCTACTTTAATTTATTAACTGTGTGTTAAATACATTTCAGGTTCCACCATGTCACCGTGCATCTGACTGAACTGCCTAGCTAGAAGATACCTTCAACTTGCCTTCCAACCAACCATGCCTTCACAAGTCTTCCTGGCAGGCCTTTTATCACCCTTAGTCAAGAAATAATAGTGAAAGAAAAACTTTTTTTTTCAATGCATTTATTATGAACAATGGTTATGTGTACATACTGATGATTATTATAACTAGGTATGTTATAGTCGCACAGTCTTTATTTTTCCTACAAAAACAGTATTTAATATTGTGTGTTATTAAAGTTGTGTATTAAATATAAGAAACAATAAAAAGAACACATGCTAAATTTTTGTCATTTATTTATTGCACCAAGTATAAAACCTACCTAGAAATACTATACATTAAGGATACTGTTACAATACAATACAACAGAATAACTTATAACAAACAAATAACGGATTGGTTCTGTTGCGAGGAACTTCAGTCTTTTATTTATTTTTTGCACCAAGTATAAATCCTACCCTATACATATCCATGTGCTGTATATATACTGTACTGTGTACATATTATCACACAGTATACAAATTGAATTTTATCTTGGGTGTGATACCGATATAATGAAGTTTAAAATGAAGTGAGTTACTGATACATTACCGGTAGACCAACCAACGAGCAGCAGCGGTGGTTACCGGTGGATACAAATGGTACACAGTGTGGTGGTCAAAGAGTGAGGCCTTCGTTCAGCAGCGGACGTCTTTGGGCTGATGACGATGACTGGTACATTTGCTTTGAGTAAGTAAGTTCGTTTAGGCTGAGTGGCCAGCCCTAGTGTCAGAGTTAAAGTGCCGCCCGAAGGCCTCTGATATGGCTGACGGTTGTTGTTAACTAAAATTAACTTGGTAAATTGAGTCATACATATAATCATGATCTTTCACTTGTGAGATACACATATTTTATTTTATTTACGTTGCAACAAACAGTACACAGCAAAATATATTGTTAAAGTCAGCGACGATGATAAGATGAATGGACGGGAAATAAGCGCACCGATTTTGAAGACTATATGTTGAGCGCTGGCTCTCCACTTGCTTCAGCCATATATAGCCTTTACGACATGCGAGCCGTACAATACAACAATACAAACTTCTAATACATGTACATGTGTTCTCTTTTTGTCATGCAGTAATTAGATTCGCTATCTATATTTTCCGGCAAATGTAATATGCATACTTTTAGCTAGGTATGCTTGATTGTGTTGTCTTGTTAATTTTGAACGATTTGCAAGCACTGGCCCCGTCTATTACATTATCACCGTCGCTGGTTAAAGTAGTATTAATAATAAGCTAAGTAGCAACCAGGAACGTTGACCACAGATTACACTTCATCATCATCACTCGCCTTAGTTCACTGCTGGACAAAGGCTTCTTGCAAGATACGCCACTCAGTTCTACCTCCACCTTCCTACTGCCAAGTGGCAGTCAAACGCAGAGAAAACAGTATTATTAATTTATAAAATTGTCTGATGGCACTGAATGTAAATGTCACTAAGTAGTAAGCACTCCACTGATATGGCTATCACTCGCCGCGAAGAAAATTAATGTTGGTTTTCGTCCAAACCATCTCCTTTTTCTAGATTTTCAGTGAGGGCTCAGAGCCAGTGCTGTATCCTGCAGCGCTTGCCAACTGTTCTCACTGCCGTGAGATCGCTTGTTTTTGTTGGCCACCGGGCCTCTGTTGGTTCTGCCACTAGGCGTTCGAGCTGCCTGAGCCGGCATTCTGATATATTTGATACTGATTTAATATTCACACCACATAATTCTTCCTAAGAGTATTCACACCACATAATTCTTGCTAAGAGTATTCACACTATCATTATATTCCACTTTTATGATGTATGTAAGTTATTAAATAGAATTAAATGTTTAATTACGTAGTTCTATTTAAAAACTTTTTTACTTTTCATGTTAGCGCGCAAATCAGTGTTGCCAACTGGTTATCAGGAATTAGGGCTAGATCAAATTCAAAAAAGGGGTATATTTGCCCAAAAAAAATAAAAATGGGCTAAATAGCCAATTCATTACGAAAAGAACTTGATTCTTTAAAATAATTTATAATTTTTGTGTGTAGTTTAAAAATTAAATACAAAATTTCGGATATGTTATTGTTTATTGACATTTCAAAAATTAACAACCAGCTTGAAGAGTTAATCAACCAATCAATCAATCAATAAGGAGTTAATCTATCTATCTTGTTTTTTAAAAACCTGGAAAACATGTTTATTTTAAGCAGTTTATATGTTGGCGTCTTCATCAGATGAGTCTTCGTTGAATTCGCTGCGTCCCTCGTGAGGCTTTTTCAAAATAAATGTATATTTTTCTTAAGGTCAAATGAGGGCTAGATTTGGGGCTAGGGGCTAAATCATTATTTTTGGAGCTGAACAAGTCGAAATAGGGCTAGATCTAGCACCGAAGGGGCTGAGTTGGCAACACTGGCGCAGTTGGCAAATGCAAAAACGTCATGTCAATGTCAATTCGACAATAAAATAGCGTTTAGTTATTTGTTCGTTACGTAACTATAATAATTATATTAACAGCAGTTTTTTTCACATAAATTTGGCAATAGTGACTGTTTATGATATTTTGAACGTTTTTACAACTGAATAAATCCCTAATACATTTTTTAACGCCTTATTATAACATTTTAATGTTAATCAGCACTGAAATAGCGTGCGTCGAAACTTAACTCGAATACTACAAATTGGATAAAACGAAACGCAAAAAAGACCGTATAAAAGGTCCATTGGATTCACTTTTTATCATTCGTTCCAAGGCCATTGTCACCAGTATAGTTACAAAATTCCTAGTAATCGCGAGATGAAATTCATCAATGGGGTTCGGCTTGAACGCCATTGCCAGAGACACAAGAGTTACGAAATCAGCCCGCTGCTACGCCACGAGCGAGAATGAGAGATGATGATGTGTGAGTTAATTTTTGTCACTCACAGCCATCTCACATTGTTTGACGATTCTTATTCAATGTCTTATTCGATATGTCCTGCAATGACGACCAGCTTGGGGTGTATTGTATTGTGCATTTCGCGTCAGCGCCCACCCGAGCCAACCCAACTCCTTGAGGTACCGAGCGAGGCCCTGGGCCGCTGGCATAGTAGACTAATATCTCAGGGTGACCAGCGCAGTAAAGTGCAGCGCAGGATTGTATTCGCAAGTTTACAATTCTAGAACTGCTACTGTTATGGGCAGGCGTGACGCTTACCACCAGGCGAACGTCCCGTGACGCGTGACGCTTGTCATGTCACTCGATAGCATAAAAACATTTACTGGCTGTTTAGTCATTAGTATTTTTAAGACCTGGGTATATCCTAAAACTGCATCCAGAACCACCAGAGGACGAGCAGCAGCAGCTCGGTGAGTATTCTATGGTCCCCAAGCCACCCGCCAAGCGTGGGGATTATGGCAACCCTCCTACGGGGAGGTTTTCGTCCAGCAGGCGATGTGTTCTGGCTGGTGATGATGACGAGTCTAATAAATTATCATTATTTTTCTATATAGAATTAATAAATAAAATAGGCAGTGTCTTCACACCTTTTTACCTCCGAAACTCAAGAAACGTTCTAAAACTTTGCGCCAAACACAATGCCTTACACTTGAGTTTTTCCCTCATTATTGGACGGAATGATTCAAACAAGTTTAACAAAGCGCAAAATTTTCAAGTACGGAGTACCGGCCTTGTTAGGGAGACCTTATTAAAGGACCCTGTAACTCAAAGTAAACGCTCTGACGCGCAAAAAAAATCCATCAGCTGTCCCGCGAACTCTTCAAACGTAAAACGTGGACTTAGAAAAATTATGGAAATAATAGAATAATATAGCGAAAACCTTTTATAATATGGTAGATGACTGATGTTTATATCGTTGAAACCAATAGCTTTGATGAAGAATTGAAGTAAATATAGTATGTTTATTGAAAAAATTATTTAAATCGGTTAATGTTCTGAGAGAAAAGAGGAGGAGAGAAAGAGGAGGTTCTCAAGTGACTGTAAGTAATATTTTTTTGAAAAAAATATTTAAATCGGTTAATAATGCTTTGGTATATGAACGTTTAAAGTTTTTGTTAGAGACTACTCTGTCCCTTTCACACAAAACAAAAAATGACGTCACGCCTTACCTTGTCAGAATAGAATTTATATGGCGCACTGAAAAGCGACGTCACGATTTGCTGTTTCGCCTCTCTGTGTAGCATGATATTAAAATGCTAAAAAGTTGCTTATTTTTGATCAGATTTTTTTTTCTTCTTTAATCTGCTATATTTATGGGCCACATTTTAAAAAGACAAAAAAAAACAGTCATCTAGCCTATTCTACAGTGTTTTGAGATGAGAGATTTTTTTGGTATAGCATGGAAGATTTTTATATTTCATCCATTGTCCTGACGGCAAATAATAAGGTGGATTATTATGGATCACAGATAATAAATACTCTACTAATAGTAGGGATATATAAAATAAACCTCTGTCGTTTCTTTTAAAATAAAGCCTTCAAGTGTAAGTCCAATTCGCGCATCGAGGGTCCCGTAAACCGAAACCAGCGAAAATTACTCCAACAAAAATATAATTGAGAGAGACAAACTCAACATTGTAGTTGGTAACATTTTCGCCCATATATCGATGTACCTCACGATTGACTTAGTAACTGCAAATGTAAGTTTGTAATCTCCAAGAATATTTTTTTCATGTGATTAACAACATGTTTGCCAATTTCAGATCTTCTTCTTTACTTGCGCTAAAATATCGCTATTTGCCAAATTTCATGATAGGTCAACGGGAAGTAGGTGCCCTGCATTTAGATTTTAGATTTACAGTACCACCAATAGGCAAATATAGCCGTATACTGACTGTATTTTTTTACAACTTTAAGATTACTTTGTTATTTGATATTGGGGTTTGCAAGTTGAAGTGGCAATAAATAAATAAAATAAATAAATAAATATTGGGGGAAATTTTACACACAGCGCCATCTAGCCCCATACTAAGCAAAGCTTGTATTATGGAAACCAGATAGCTGATAGAATACTTATATACATATTTTTTTCGTAAATACATACTTATAATACATACTACACCCAAACACAGAACAAACATTTTATGTTCGTCACATAAATGTTTGCCCTGGGTGGGGATCGAACCCACGCCCTACAGCTCTGAAGTCAGACATGCTACCAACTGAGCTATAAGTTAAGTTGTTAATAGGCAGGCCACATCGCTCGAAGAACTGACAACCGATGCGGAAGAAAGGTTCTTGAGTGGCGACCGCGAAACGAAAGACGCAGCGTAGGAAGGCCTCCTACTAGGTGGATCTAGGACATTGTAAAAGTCGCGAGCAACCAGTGGATGCAAATGGCAGGTTGTCGTACAGTTAGGCGGTCCAAGGGGGAGGCCTTCATTCAGCAGTGGACGTCTCCGGGCTGATGATGGTGATGATTATCAATGTCTACCTGATATTTTTACACATTCATGAGAAAAAGTCTATTGTCACAGATGGACAACGAAGTGATCCTATAAAGGTTCCATTTTTTCGTGTTAACGTACAGAACCCTAAAAATTGAAATTTTAAGGAAGCTCCCAGTTCTATTTCCTCAATAATCAGCGTTCCGAAACCGTTCCATCAAAAAGACGTCAGTAATCCACTTACCAGTAATCAGGAGACGCTCGTTTAACAGCGCGCCGTCGCAGTAGTACTCGAACTGATTGCTCTTACTATCGTTCTTCACGAATATCGTCGAGATCCACGGGAGTACGGCCGAAACCTCGGTCGAGTTGTCGTCCGTCTGAAACAGGGTTTTTATAAATGGTTATGCTTTCTTAAGACGGGCTTATTTAGGTTTTTGCAACTTTTGATACATAAGTTCGCATACTTCTAATTTGAAAAAAAATACGGAGTTAGTGTAATATCATAGATGAACATATTATTTAGACAATTGTAAATTTAGAAACATGATTGGTAACAACTCGCTCGATAGAAAAAAATACCGAAGCAGTGTCTATTTTTAAACCATTTTCAGTTTTATGTCCTAATTACAGCACATAGACACATTAAAAAAATATGTATTATAAGTTAATAGTATTTTGGAGAGCATGCTGAGATTCAAAAGTTATTAAATTCTATACTTTTCAAGTAATCTGAGAAAATCTTCAAAAATCGAAGTTTGACACGCACGAATCTGCGTAACCGCCATATTTTTGCTCCGCTAAATGTGACCCTAACTGATACAGCTTTAGACTAATTATTGAACTCATTAAAAAATGTGCTTGAAACGTGAAATACCCGGCCTTAAACTCTTCTTTTGTAGTACTCTATTGTAGAGTCCGTCTGGGGAAGTACCACGTCTTTTCCAGTTAAATCGCCAAGCAGTAGTCATTATCAGCCAGGAGACCTCCTCCAGGAAGCCTCCCCCTTAATAGGGAAGGGCTGCTATTATCCCCACGTTTGTCAGGCGGCTTGCGGATCGCAGAATGTTCACCACCGTTAACCGAGAGGATGCTGCTGCCCGTCCTCCGGTGGTACTGGATGCTGTTTTAGGACATACCCAGGTCCAGCAGTAGTGTGAAGGCTTTATTATTTTTCGGTTTGACGGTTTTTTATTTTATTTAACGAAGGTATTTATTAGTCAATGATGAATACAACTTGCTTACAAACTAGATACAGTGTAGCATTTTGCATACAATAATACGCTTTAAAAAAAACAACTTCAACTTCACTGGATGTCATCTTCAAATTTTCTAGTAATTTTCATAAACCAAACTTCTGAACCGATTTCGATAAAATTTATATGGGACCACCTCTGAAGTATTACCTACCAAACAAAAAAACTATCATCAAAATCAGTTCATAATAATTGGCGGAGTAATCGCGTAACATACATAAAACAAAAAACATACAGTTGAATTGAGAACCTCCTTTTTTGAAGCCGGTTTAAAATAACAAAATATTGACTTTTATAGGCTAGAACGCTGCTGTAAGTCTTTTAAAAAACAAAGTTTGAGATATAAAATCATTCATCCATAAAACTTAATTAGTACCTATTATTTGACCCTCAGTTATACCTACGCGCAACGAGCCTATTGCACCAGGCTCATTTGTTAAGCTGTAGTTGAAGGACAATGTTTACAGCTAGATTAGGGGCATGAAGAGATTGGACAATAATATCTCAGGGTGACGAGCGCAGTACAGTGTGGCGCAGGATTTTGTTTGCAAATTCACAATTCTAGCACTTTTAACTGTTATAGGCAGGGCGTCATTTCATTGCATAAAAAAGGGTATTCTCCCTTTATACATCCCTCTCAATTCTAAATCCAGGATAAATGTATCTCCTCCATCCATGCCTGTATTTTACAGCTCCTTTACAGTGCTGTAGCAACAGCCGTTAAATATTATTAACGGTCGTTAACGACGTTATGTAATGGCGCCGCCGCGGAGAATTAAATTTTCAGGTTTTTATTAATTTTTGCGTTAGACTGTTACCCGTAAGTTTTAAGCTAAGTTTATAATTTTGGTACAATAGTCATATCATAACCAAATGAAAAAAAAACAAAGATAACCCGAATAGGCCGCTGTTTACAAACAAGATATTAAATAAATTTTAATTAAGTTTTTTGATGGTTTGACTGCCATCGCCTGTTGTTAAAAAAGCGAAGATGCAGTCTACGATGGAGCACGCTTGCTTAGAAGAAACTGATTCACTCGCGACTTGAAGACACTCAGATTGTAAGTATCAGGGAACACCCACTCGGGAAGTAGAGTTCCACTATTTAGTAGTACCCATAATTGAAGAGGAACCAAAACAATCATCATCATTCCGGAGACGTCAACTGCTGCACAAGGACTACCCCTAGACCGCCACACTGTACGACAAGCTGCCACTTGCATCCACTGGCAGCCTTTCAGAAGTGAGGATTCTGGTGTGAAAGACATGCTGCCCATGATTTTTAAAAAGTTGTCAATCCACCTAGCGGGAGGCTTTTTTTTGTGTTTAGTTATTGGCATCGCACGTTGTGCATTCTGCCAGTGTCAAGTTTAAGAATTTTCACATTTATTTGTTACAATCAAGTCAAATAAGTCATGAAATCACAGTAAGTCACACGAAATTAGTCATAGTCGAGTCCAAGTCATGCCCTAGTAAAGTTGTGGCGACTTTACTATGAGCTTCTATGGAGTTTTGAAAACAACACAAAAAGACATGTTTCACCACATTATATCACTTGCCCACACTCGTGCATGTAATTCAACACTCAATGAATAAAACACCACCATTTTTAATCATTAATTTGCGAAAAAACACAAGTTTAAGAAAATAATAGAATGGAACGACATGATTTTTCAGTGTTCCCGCCAAAACTCAGCGGGAGGCTTATTTACGATGCGCCTTTTGTGGTCTCCACTCATCAACTTTTATTTCCCTCGATTATCAGTTTTTCGAGTAATGTGGCCTGCCCATCGCAACTTCAACTTGCACACCCTGAGAGATGTCTCGGTGCGGCTTTGGTTCTTTGGCAAATATCCTCGTTACAGATTTTATCGCGGAAAGAAACTCCAAGCTATGTTGTCTCCACTGCCCTTTGTGTGACTATGAGTTTCGCCAAAACAATCATACTACTGGCTTTTTGGATAGGAAATCATCGTGGCAGAGAAATAGGCTATCAACTATGATTTACTAGAGATGCTCTACCTAAATATCAGTACCCTCTCTATAGCTAGGGTACTAATGAATAGTAGCCGAGAGTTGATAGCGGTTATCACGCAACACAGACTCATCCATCACCCAGTACCACAGAATGTCTCATAGTAACGGGTAAGTACGAGAGGACGCACGCACGACCTTCTTGGATGTAGGTAAATTGTTGGATGCGGTATAAAACAGTCTATTATTACTGACAGGTTATTATTATCCACCTTCGGTATTGACTTATAGGTATTATTATTGTTTGAGAACAATTCTCTTTTTATGATTTATAGGCTTGGTGTTTGACCATAGCTAATTTTTTATGATTAATAGCGCGCTTGATTTGCTTGCCTTTTATGGTTGACTGGTTTGGTGGTTGCCCACAGCTCATAATTTTTTGTTGACAGGTTGTTATTTGTCTGCAACTCATTTGTTTTTTTTGACGGTTTGGTCAACGAAAGTATGGCTAGCCTAGATGTAAACTGGCTATGAAGTGAGCTTGGCGGAACACACCGTTGTGCTTCGCGCCAGATTTTCAACTAAAGTATGGTAGCTATAGCCGAATTTATAATTAGACGGACTAAACTGACATTTCGAGTGTTGCTACTTTTTGGTAAAATTTTAATAGTAATAATAGAAAAAAAAAAAAAAAATTTCTTTATGTTATAAGTATCATTATGTCAAAAAGCTTAATATATTTATTAACTTATGAAGTTATGTTAATATACTTAATAATTTAACACCAGTGAACTACTTCGAAATTTTCATATTAGCCTCTAGTATCTAAAAGGTACAAACCTGACTGGTTCCTGACTTAACTATGTTCCGATTTCAATATTTTTAAGATTATATGTTTGCCTATTTCAACCTGCACTTCCACTGGAAGCACTTTAAATATTTAACGGCACTTGATAATTATTCGATAATTCATTTGAACGATAAAAACTGATCTCTATCCATCAATACGGTTCTCGGGCAGCATTATTTTGAAAAGTGGCATTCCAATCTGTCAGTTTAGTCCGTTTAATTATGAATTCGAGTATAGGTCCAGATAACAATACCTAGATCTTAGAAATTATTAATACCGTATCTAAGTTTGAGAATGATTCTGATGCACAATATCTCTACAATAAAATACGATGGTTTCCTCATGAGATCACGAGTCTCGGTTATATAGTATATTTTCTATGATCACGAGTGACCAAAGGTTAGGGGATTATAACAACTGTATAAAAAACTATTTCCATACATTTTGCGTCAAAATGTTTGGACTCTTATTTGGCAAGTAATTTACTTATGCTAGTTGTAGGTAAAAATGCCGGAATTAATTGAATTTGTTAAACTTTAGGATTGTATTATGATCATAATATTATATTATTCCAAAGAAAAATAAATTGTTTCTGTGACTGTACCAAAAGTTATGTTAAACGGACCAAACCGTTTTGATATTCGTTGGGAATAAGATTTTGTAGGTACTGCAATTAAATATTACGTATTTAAAATGTGGTATTCGCTAGGAATAGAAATTAATTACGATAATAAACGAATACCACGTAGTATTAGTGTTTGGTATTACAAGGGAATAGATATCCTATTTTAAGGGTGTCTATGGACACAAATATTTTTAATCTGTTATTGATTGACTTTGATTGTTTTTTTTTTTGTTTTTTACTTTGACTTCGAACTAAGTGTATCTAAAATGACCTTACTAAAGACTAAACTCTGCGTCTCTGACTCTCTGTGTGTATGACGATTTGCTTTGCATTCTTTGTCAAAGTAAACTGAAGTTTATGCCACAGTAGATATAACAACCTGACCAACATTAAAATGACTACTTACTTAACTTACCTCAAAATATATTCTCTAACATTATTGTCCGTCACTATGTACCTACCTATGTAAGAAATCATTTGTAATGCTACTGGTCTCCGCAATACAGAGAATCCTAGTGCGGAGCAGAACGAAAAAAAAAAATACTATACGAAACGAAAAATGAACGACGATATTGTGTATTTTGTATCGGTTGAATTTATTTTCCAAGCGACTTCGACTGGAATAAATTAGTGCAATAGTTTATTCATCACAATCTTGCAGCCAAAGGTCGACATGAAATAATGTGCGCGCTCATTTCTCTTTCTTTCTCCCTTACCCACACTTTTTGAAGAGAGCATGCTTTTAGCCACGCCCACCGATGAGTTCGAGCCGTCGGGCGGTGCATCCTTAAGTTATATCTGTCCACTAATGTCTCGAGACCTTAACAAACTTGTCAGTTTGCCAGCGTACCCGTCACTGTGTGACCATCGCTCCGATACGGACAACGGTGGGCTCTCGAATCAATCATTCCGTACGGAGCGAAAATACGTAAAAAGTGACCAAAAAAACAATTTTCTATTGGAACCGACAGCGCGTTTTATTCGCCGTTCCACAGCATTTTTTTGTCCTAAGCGTATGTACGTGCCTTAACCTTTTGTTTACGATATAACTAAAAGTTGTTAGGTACTATAGTATTTTATTAACTGAAAATATTGGAACACGGATGTGTGTGGATTTTAAAATGTTTTTACCTTTTTGCAGCAATCCTGGTATCACGTTTTTGGAGTGACGCAATAAATACAGTTAGCTGTTAGCTCAGTTTCACCAGCCGGTTGAGTTAGGTACATACCTACCTACTTATTTTATAGTGTAGATACCACAGAAAAGCGAAAGCCCTATTTCTTTGGTAGAACAGCTGTCAAAACAATGTTGTAAAGCAATAGGCTAGATGCTTGGTTTTTTTTAAATATCCTATTCAAATGTGGCCTATAAATATAGCTGATTAATGAAAAGAAAATTAAAATCTGATCAAAAATAAGCAACTTATAAGCATTTTAATATCATGCTAGACAGAGAGACGAATCAGCAAATCGTGACGTCACTTCTCTGTACGCCATATAAATTCTATTCTGACAAGTAAGGCGTGACGTCATTTTTTGTTTTGTGGGAAAGGGACAGAGTTGTCTCTAACAAAAACTGTAAAAGCTCATATATTAGAACATTATTAACCGATTTAAATAATGTTTTCAATTACCATACTATATTTACTTAAATTCTTCATCAAAGCTATTGGTTTCAACGATTTAAACATCAGTCATCTAGCCTATTGTACGGAAAACCTCTGTCGCCAGTTTCACACTTATTTGTATAGAAACTACGAGGATAAAATGCCAATCGTTGGTCGCGCATTTGAAGTAAAACGGTCGAAATGCCATTTTGCAACAGATTAAATTTATCTAATTACGATGCAATGTAGTTTAGTTTCATCTATTTATGCGTCTATTTAAATTGTCTTTTTGAGTATTCTTACTTTAAAAACATGTACTTATATTGGTAGAATTGTCATTAAACGCATTTACACTTAGTGCCGGCTAGCGTGGCCCGTCACATTTCCGTTCTATTCACTTACTTCTCTCTTTAGTGATAGATACTATAGCTGATTCATACATTACGAGCACGGGCTCCATTTTTAAATTATACGCATCCGAAAATACTTATCCTGCTTTTAAACGATCACATCAGCCAGTCAGCCATAACATTGCTCAGCAAAAACCATAAAAAATATTGAAAACTGCGCCCCCTACAAATGTGTATGGTGATTCTAAAACTCCATGCAATCATTCACCACTTAGTTTACAATACATATCGATACGTTAAGGACTTAAATATCGCACAAAACATTGTCTACCATGAATATGTCAAACTCAATATACAGGGTTAGTTCTAATCAGTTAGCATCATTTTAAGGGCATATTCTGTATCAACACAAACAACTATTACTATGGGGCCAACATAGAAAAAAAAATAGCTTTTCCATACAAAAAGTTCATTGATCTTGGGAATAATGTACGGAACAGCTGTTTTTTTGTTGCGATTTTAATGTTGGCCCCTTAGTAAAAGTTGTTTGTTTGTACAGAATATGCCCTTAAAAGGATGCTAACTGATTAGAACTAACCCTGTATATAATAGACTAGAAAAACTTTGTACCACCACTTATCCACCTTTTGTATTGAAGCGAACAAAACAAAACATATTCAAATCGGTTGAGCCATTTTCGAGTTATCGCACGGCAATTGATTTTTTTCTCTTATACATTATAATAATAGATATTTTGTGCAATATTTCATAATATAGCATAAAACATGAAAGTAGGTACCTAAAATACTAAATTATATAAAAAAAAACTAAAATAACACCGGCAAACAGTGCAAAATATTTGTGACGCCATAAACCGTAAAATAGTTGGTACGCCGTAAAAAAAGACTTACGCTATTGTTAATGTCCTCAATAAATTTCTCCATGTTATCGACGTATTCGACGATCTTTTCCTGGATATGATCCCTGATATCATCTACCTTTGGAACTTCCGTGGGATTGTAAACATTTTCTTCATTAGTGGTGTCTTTGTATAACTCCACATAGTCTATTATAGGATAATCTGTAGAATTGTCCTCTACCGAATCATAGTATGAAAGTGTATCATCAGACTGTGGTATTTCATTTTCACTTATATCTTTTGTCTTTTCGTTAATCTTTGTTTCGTCGCTTTTATGGTTTAAGATTTTATTTTCTCAAAGAATTATATGACAATTCACTTAGCGAGAAAAATACAGAATATTCTTAACAAAAGTTACTTAAAAGTAAGATAATAATTTATTATTAGTACCTAGTTAGGTTTTAAGTACACAGTTAAATACAAGTATGGGACCAGGCCATCGATATAAGTATAAGTATGTACTACCTACGTAGTACATGTATATCGATGGAGCAGACAAATAAAGTAAGAAGTACTAAGCTACAGTACAAAACTATAGTGTACAGTTATCTTATGGCACGTACATTTTTATTGCTATTATTATGATAAAGTAAGCACACGTTACATCAACAATTATTATGTTCATATCTATTATTATGTAAGCTATCTCATATTATAAACTTTATATATATATATATATTTTTTAAATTTCTATAGTTTATAATATAGAAATATTTAAATGCATGCCTTAGCGTATAAAGAATGAGTAAGAAGTACCTACTTAGTTATTAAGCTACAGTACAAATATAGCCTTATTAGTAGAATATGCTATTATTATTGCTGTATTTATAATTAAGTTTTTACTAATAATAGGTATTGTGTTTATGCCTAATATTATTATGTACGTAACCCTATGTTAGACTTACATTTACATTTTTAGCAAACGATTAGTACCTATCTAATCGAAACAGCTACGTAGTAGCAAATTTATTTGAAGTGTAAACAAAACAAAACAAAAGCGACACATCTATTTTTAAAGTGGGTAGTTCAGTATCGTGCCCCGTATGGCGAGAGCAGGTATTTTATTGGGTTGTGTGAGTGATAGTAAACACGGAATCTATTAAGTGTCGCAAACTGTTCCCGCCCTGATAGCAATATGTAAGTGTTTAATTAATGTTTTAATGTTTAAGTAATATTGTGTAAGATATAACAGAAGTTTGATTCGTTCTATTAGTTGATTTATTTATTTTATATATAAATAAGTATGTATGTACTTCAAGGTTTACCTATTTATGTAAGAATTATTGCAATACGAGCTGAAGTTTAAACAATTAACGTGACATCGAGTGTAATTTTTAATATAAATATAAATATAAAATAATAAATAAAAAATATATAAAATGTTTTTGTTTGTTTGTTTGTTTTTTATTGTTGTCTTTTAGTGGTAGTTTGAGGTGTCGGTGAAAACAACGGTAATCTATTTTCAACTGCTTCTTCTTTTCGATCTTTATTGTTATTTATTGTAACTAATTCTTCTTTAAAATTAATATTATCAAAATTAGGCAGAAAAATGTTTCCAGGAGTGTTATAAGTAAAAGTTTTTACGTAGACTTTAGTATTTGGATTGACATTCTTAAAAACAGCGGCGTCCGATTGTGTTTTCAGTTGATCAGTGATATCTTGTTGTATAAAACTTGAAATTTCAGTCAGAACTTTGTTAAGTTCACTAATTTGCACATCTTTTACTTGTACAAAATTTTCGGGTAAGTTTTGTGACGTAGTGTTTATGTATTCGACGTTTGACTCACTTTTACTGAAAAAGTGAGTGAAAAAATTGTTGAAACAGTCGACGTATCCGTCGCAATCACTCTTCACTTCCAAAACAAATACAGCACAAACAAAAAATAAACACTTTTTGTACATTTTAACAACGTTAGCACTGTTTGTGCGCTGGCAGATAAATGCATGACTATTGAGCATCACCTATAATAATTAAGAAACGTTGCTTACATCAGTATCTGCTTTGTACCGACTGGAATAAGGTTCAAATTAGATCTCCAGTGTTTATTGCTTAGCTCTGCTACGTAAGTTAATGGTTTTGCCTTGAAAATTCGTGGTCTCACTGACTTTGAGGAATGTTCATGACAATTACGTCTAGTAGACATCAAAGCTTGGTGCTTTGACAAGAGACCCCATAATTGGTGTTTCGTGGTTCCAATTAAGCGCATTGTGTAAATTGTGCGGAGTTGACGACTGTACTTCGGCAGGAAGATTGAGTTGCGATCATTTGTGCCTTAGGTATATTTCCCAATAAGAGTACCAAAAATCGTAAACTTACACATCACCATCGAGCATTGACTTATAATATTACTTCGTAAAGACAAGACACATCAAATATTCATAATGATATCGACTAATTATTGTGTAACTAGTAACTAACTAGTGTAACTGTTTCCAATGGGAACCTATTTGTTAGACAAATTAAGAAAAAAAGCGACGCGAAGTAGTTTATCATCATCTAGTAGTTTATTTATCACTGCTGAACATGCCTAGGCCTCTTCAATGAGCGCCAGCCACTCACCTGACTTACAAAATAATTAGGCTCTTGGGTTTATTCGATAAATTAACCATTTTGGAAAAGCCTAATTTATACTTCCTCATGTAACATTGCAAGTGATTTCTGCTCTAATAACCTCTTAAGACGACTTTATTGTTTGTTGCGTTACACCTAAAATTAGTCATAAATTATGAAAACGTAAAAAAACATAGTATTACCACTTCGTAATTAAAAACAGCAATGAAGTTATATCTAAGGTATAAAAATACTTCTAATTTGACGAAAAGATACTGATTCATATCTTTATTGTTTTGAAACTGGTTTTAATTCCCATGTTACGTGATGAGGTAAATTATAGAGTTGTGGTAGTTTTCCGGCCATTTTTGGTTTTTAGACGGTTAAAACCGACTTTTTGTTTACTGAATGGATATTATTTATGAAACTTGTCTTTTTCATTCGAATGATTTTTTGGTTGACTGAACAAGACTGGAATATTATATAATATATAAATATTGGTAGATATTATTAGTTCCTCATGATGAGTAAGTACTATTATATTCTAGAATATTATGTCCGTCGTTCAAATTAACAGCTTATATAAGTTAATAATAAACAATAATAATATCAATTGCTCTAGGCGTGGCTTAGCCTTATAGTATAGTCATTATTACGAGGAAAGAAGATTTTATTAAATAGTTTGTGGTATACTAGTTTTCCTTTGCAGAAGATTTCTTCGGCTGGTGCCACTGGCAGTAACAGTACCACCGTGCTGTAGTGTGTAAATATGACTGTGTTCCGGTATAGTACCGTAGCCAGAGAAATTACAGGGCTAATAAGACTCATCATAGATGGGAAAGAGGCAGTGCAGTAATGCTCTGTTTTTTTTTTTACTCTAGATTCTGTGTGCCACTGTAATGGTCGTGGTCAGGCTTAGTTTTTTAGTATCAGGAGAGAGTCTCATTTGTATTTTTTGCTTTTACCATACAAAAAAGATCTGACAAACTTTTGAAATCGACGTCCACGTTTTAGCTGCACTAAAATCTACTATTGTTTGTAGAATACAGTATTTGAAATAGTATAAATTACAATAATGATTGACCAAAGCAAAGGCATTGGTATGTGTTTGCATGTATATATTTTGTTCAGCGATAACTACTTGCAAACCATGGATTCGATATATATGTTTTTTTTATAAGCAAGCGGTTTGTGTAATTACAACTATCATCAAGCTTAAATATGAGCCAAATTGGTCAAGGAGCTTGGAAGATATAGAGGTTGCGAGGTCCAAGTTCGGTGCGAACAACTAGTTTTTAAATTGCACATCTATTCAATTTCAGTTCTCCGTTTTTATAATTATCATTTATATAAATGAAAAGCGATAAAAACTGAACTTTATTTTTGCCGGCTATCCGGCGAAAATCATAACTCACATCTCTATTTATGTTACTTGATGATCAACAAAGGCTATGAGAGATTTATTTCGCCATTTTAATAACGAGGGTAATGTCTAGATTCATTCCTTTTCCTCTTAGGTCGAATTACGATTTAGGTCTAGACTTATGAAAGGTTTCACGTATAATTTTACCGTTACAGATTTAATATCGTTGGGATTCTGATAAATCCTCGGTATTAATATATACATATTTGGGTAAGTTTATTTTCTTTAGAACCTCAATTTCAAAATGATGAGAATAAACATTTCAATTTTATTGGAGCGTGAGTCAGTTTATTTTTTTCGTTAAATCAAACTTGATGTAAAATCACATCATTGCGAAAGTTTTTGTTTATAAAGAGAGTCTGTAGGTACCAAGGGCCTCTTTTTGTCGTTTGTCTTTATCCACCGAGTCACAAATTTGAAATAAAGGCTAAAAAAGATGGTTTAACAATTCCGAAGTTACTCCACGTTTAAGAGCCTTAGAGACTCTCTGTGTTATTATAAACTTAACTCTGTAATTTTGACATATTTTATCTTTAGAAAATATAGATACGCAATAAAAAAAATGTGGGTATAAGTACCTCAATAATATATGATAAAGAAAATGTAGTTCTGCTTTGTTCTATCTACCTATTGTTACCTTTTCGACACGAAGCGTCTGAATCAATTTTAGGAAACTGGCAGAACATAATTCCTGGCGTCTAACTGATAAATTAAATTAAGAAAAGCATTCTTCTATAGCAAGTAGTTCACAAAGCATTATTTTATAGCAACTAGATTGCATGAACAAAAAATACTTCTCAACTAGTTGCAAAACTAAGTTGTTAACGCTACGTAGTACGTATCAAGAATGCGGGCCCAAAATATTTCGCACGATAATTTTTTTCGGTACTACGGGAAACTTATGAAATAAAATAAACTCTTACCATATTATCCAAAGCAATTTCATTCATACTGTCCATGATTTCAACGTCGCCATAATTCGTCGGCACCAACTTACTGTCATGTATCAAATCCTTTATAATCTTAGTAACAAAAAGATCTTCATGTACCGTCGACGTGTCTTCTAGAAATATATAGTCTATCACCACAGGTTTCTTTGGCAGTTCACTATAATCTTTTCCAAAATCTTCTACCGCATATCTTTTAGATCTACTGAGCTCGGATACTTTTTTGTCATCGATCGAATTTGTGAAGTCATCTATATCAAAATCGATTCCCTCAACTGTTGAAGCTTCCGCATAATCTCCAACTGTTGTATATAATTCTGTAGTATCATCCACTTCTAGAATAGTTAGATCAAGCTCTGATAGTGTAGGAATTCTTTTTATAGTTATATTTGCGTTTATGTAGTTATATATATCTGGCCAGTACCTTGTGCTGTATAGTACTGCTAATATCAGGAATAATATTACGAAAAATATCATCAATATTAGCAACCTTATTGTTAACTTCATTAAAGAAAAATTCATCTTCATTTTCGATTCGATTTTCAGTTCTAAATATTTATTTGTTGCTATTCTCTTTTTTATAGGTATAGGTACCGTCTTGTTTATTTATTGTGTATTGAAATATTGTTTATGAATTAAGTTAACTTTGATTATTATTAGTTTATTATAATAATATTCGGACCCCGATTGGTTGATAAAAACTTTGATTAGTACCTACTATTTTCTCGAATCACTTGAACTTTGAGCGCATAATGATATATATTTATTAAGTGTCACTATTATCAGATGTTATTGATACAAAATCTGGCACAGTACTAAAAGAAGCATCCACTGTCGTCATAGGATTTCTATAGAACATTATGGGAGCCTAATATAGAAAGTGGAATTAGACAATGGATCGTTTGGTGACAAAAGCATTGTCAATAATAATATTGTTCGATTGTTAATCGATTATTCTTGTTAATCAGAGATGATCTATCTACTGACTATCAAACTCTAGCGAATATTTATGGGAAGTGTTTCCACGCTTTGGACATTTCTATGATAGAAATCTATTAGTAAATCTATAGTTGATGTCTATTATTGTATGAAAGACAATAATAGACATCAACGCTTTGTTTAGCATAATATTATACTCAAAGAATTCACAAGTGACCAAAATGCTGGCCTTTATTTGGGCCAGAAAATTAGCCTCGCAATCCAGCGGGGCAACGTAGCCAGAGCATTTTGGGCACATGACCCGAAATTAGAGACCGTTTAAACTATCTATAGGTCATTTGCTACTTATATATACTTTAAACGGTCTCTTATATCGCATTTTTTTTAGGTAGTTTAACTGTTTAATGTGGTTTGAGTTTCTTTTATATGTTAGGCCCAAAAAACGATACATATTTTTGTTTTGTTTTTACAGATTTACAACCAGCGACTGTCATAATGGAATGGACGGGCCCAGCGCTTGCAAATCGATCAAAATTAACAAGACAACACAATCAAGCATCAAGCTAAAAGTATGCATATTACATTTGCCGGAAAATAGAGATAACGAATATAATTACTGCGTGAAAAAAAGAGAACACATGTATTAGAAGTTTGTATTGTCGTATCGTACGGCACGCATGTCGCAAAGGCAGAGTATGACTGAAGCGAGTGGAGAGCCGGCGCTCAACATAGTCTTCAAAATCCGTCCGCTTATTTCCCGTCCATTCATTTTATCTTTGTCGCTGATTACAACAATAAACATTAATGTTTGAGAATTAAGGCGGATATGCCAGGGAAGTCTGTAGCTTCGTTGGCAAAACAGTTGGGACGGAAACCCGGAGATTGCTCGTAAGCAGGTTCAAGTCCTGCGAGGAGACCAAAATTATTTTATAAATCAAATAGGTTCTTACTAATTTATTTTCAAATATACTTACATCGAATTATATTAGTTACTTTGGATTATGTAAATTCTTTCAGCCTTTATCTGAACATAAATTTATTATTCCTGCGCTCGTAAGGTTGGACGTTCATTTTTATTGCTAAAATTTCTAGATTATTGTGATGGGCAGGGCAGGCGCTATTTCTTTTCTTCGTAGTCGTCGGGGGTCTAGCGCCTGTCAGATCGGAACTAGCTATATCTGTTTGCTTCATTGCTCTGTTAAGATGAGCAGGTAGAATATATACCATAAAAAACAGTCGTATTAAGCCAGAAGGCCGTGAGTAAATTTTAAATTATAGCCTTTTTCTATGGGTCAGCAGTTTTTTTTGTGAATTCAGGATTGGCTTCGTAGTTTTTATTTTAACGCGAATTAATATAGGTACTTTGAACCACCAATTCGCCTGTCCTATTGGTAAGCAACGCGACGAGGTCAAAAAGGCCTATGACATTTTGGCCTAGTTCATATCAAGGAAGTATAGGAAATCTGTACACCACTATATAGACTACTTACGTATGGGAAATGTCCTAAGCCTTTATAAGATCTTTGCACTCTGACCTTGAATATGACTTTGCATTCTCGAATCATTTTGACTGTCAGTACCTACATAATTCATCACATGGTCACGTGTTTCATGTACCTACTGCAAATGCACTGGCTAATTAAAGTATTATTGTAATGTATTAAATTTTAATATTTTTTCAATATTATTGTAGGTAACTATTAAATTATATATCTACATACACTAATATGACTTGAAAAGTTAGTCGAATTAAATTGGTTAGAATTTGAATTTAAAAACATCCAGATGAAGCCCCTCGGGAAACAGGTAAAACTTGTTCAATATATGTACCAATCTCTCTTCGGCTACCTCTTTCGGGTTATTGCTGCCGTTCCAAATATTCCTCTAGTCCTAGGTACACTAGATGCTATTCAAAATTATGTTACAAGTTGAAATGAAGCCGTGAAACTTTGGCTCTTCCACTCTCTATGACGGCGTTGTGGGGCCTTCGTAGTTTCAAATTACTTGTAAGCAGGGGATTTATTACTGTAAGAAACTCTATATAGCTCATCAACACCATAGCCTTTATAAGAGAGAAAGAGAGAGCTAGATCCTCCGAGCTTTATAATCAGTGAAAAGAGAGAAGTTAATAGAACAGAAATGTGACGGACCGCGCTATCTGGCATTAAGTATATTTCTGGTATATTTAGACTTAATGACAATTCTTCCACTATACATGTTTTTAACCTGAGAATACTCAAAAAAGACAATTTAAATAGATGTTTAACCACAAGAAGAAACCATACCACATTGCATCGTAATTAGATTAATTTTAGTTGCAAAATGGCATTTCGAGCGTTTTACTTTAAATGCGCGACCAATGATTGGCATTTTTTCGTCGTAGATTCTATGCAATTTTGTGTGAAACTGGCGACAGCGGCTTTCCATACAATTGCTTTACAACATTGTTTTGACAGCCATTCTACCTAAGAAGTAGAGCTTTCGCGGTTCTGTGTTTATAATAGTCCAGTAGCGGACATAGACTTTCCCTCGAAGGGCAATTGGGCCATAATAGGCTAGATGACTGGATTTTTTTATTGTCCTTTTAAAATGTGGCCCATAAATATAGCTGATTAATGAAAAAAAAAATGTAATCTGTTCAAAAATAAGCGACTTATAAGCATTTTAATATCATGCTAGACAGAGAGGCGGAACAGCAAATCGTGACGTCACTTCTCAGTACGCCATATAAATTCTATTCTGACAAGTAAGGTGTGACGTCATTTTTTGTTTTGTGGGAAAGAGACAGAGTTGTCTCTAACAAAAACTTTAAACGCTTATATATCAGTACATTATTAACCGATTTAAATTATTTTTTCAATAAACATACTATATTTACTTAAATTCTTCATCAAAGCTATTGGTTTCAACGATATAAACATCAGTCATCTACCCTATTATCCACTACGCTGCATTGGCCCAGTTGCGCGTTGGTGGATTCAATTACGCCATAAAATTTCTTCGCCAGACGTATTCAGGTCCCCTCGCCATCCTCATCCATCGCCATCGTCATCGCCATCGGATGGTTTCCTCGCCATCTTTTCCTTCACCGAAGATCCATTGGTTTGAAAATTCATACATAAACTCCAGAGAACTCATTGGTATGGGCTTTTTGAACCCGCGTCCTTATGATTTTAAGCCAAGAGTTGAGTGGAATCCTAATTAGTCTACCTTGTCTCTGCTACTAGCTATAGCTTATCATCGTCATTACAATTGCACATTTAAAGTAAACTTTCATACTAATTAAACAAACTCCTGTTCGAAAGAACGCACACTAAAACAAATTACAAATTTACAACACACAATGCAATGTGCACACTGCTCGAAGAACTGATAACCGATGGGGAAGAAAGGTCCTTGAGTGGCAACCGCGAACTGGAAGCTGCGTCTTCCAGTTCGCGGTTGCGGACCAGGAAGGCCTCCCACTAGGTGGACCGACGACATTGTAAAATTCGCGGGCACAATGCAAATGGCAGGTTGTCGTACAGTGTAACGGTCTATAGGGGATGCCTTCGTTCAGCAGTGGACGTCTCCGGGCTGATGATGAATGCATTGTGGTCAGTGACCACATACCCATACATAATACATATTGGAGCGGTACGTCAGGACTTGCCACCTCCAATGGGATAAGCTCGAGGCATTTACTGGGTGCTTAAGGATAGTTTTTGCTTATAAGCTAGTCAAACGTCATCATCATCAGCCTGGAGACGTCCGCTATCGAATGTACGACAACCTGCCATTTGCATCCACCGGTTGCCCGCAACTTTCACAATGTCGTCGGTCCAACTAGGGGAGGCCTACCTACGCTGCGTCTCTGGTTCGTGGTCGCCACTCAAGGATCTTTCTTCCTCATCGGTTATGATATCAGTTCTTCGAGCGATGTGGCCTGCCCATTGCCACTTCAACTTGCATACCCTGAGAGCTACGTCGGTGACTTTGGTTCTTTGGCGAATATCCTCGTACCGGATTTTATCGCGCAAATTTAACTCCGAGCATAGCTCTCTGTATTGCCTGATACTTCAATAAATTAAGTACTAGTATTATACATTTTGAGTGGAATTTTGAGTGGAGTTGTAATAAAACAAGTTGTTTTTAATCTTACTTTTGTATGATTAAAAAGAACACCCACTCATCAGCCAGAAAACGTCCACTACTGGATGAAGGCCTCCCCATTAATGGGGAGGTGTTGCCATAATCTCCACGCTTGGCAGGCGGCTTGGGGATCGCAGAGCTCACCACCATTAACCGAGAGGATGCTGCTGCCCGTCCTCCGGTGGTTCTGGTTGCAGTTTTAGGGCATACCCAGGTCCCAGTAGGTTCACAAAAAAAAAAACAATAGTTAAATTCCCTGGATGTAGCAACCATGTCATGATGGAATTTAGAAAGCCCTTTCTAAATTCCAAAAAATGAAATGAAATGCATAAAAGTTTTCGAGTTTACAAATATTTTTAGTAATGACGAATTTATTTTGGGACGAGATTACAACGAGCCGAATGTGTCACGATAAATTAATATTATTGACATAAACAGTTGAATGTATTTATTTACGAATAGGTACTTACATTATAAGTAAAAAATATTTTAAAAGTACTTAAAATAAATTTAAAACGAATTATATTATCTATTAAAATCAAACCCAACAACATACAAAATACAAAACTTTAACTAAAGCCCCGTAGTTGATGAAAAAGTGGCCAGTGTTCCAGCGGCATTGCCATGTTGGATGGCAATGCTAAGTTTTTACCCAAAATACACGGCAGCATTCCGGTCACCTGACACCTCGATTAAGTGTTTGGCCAGGGTCCCTATATAAAAGCCATGTGCGGCCGGCCCCCAGGGTCCTAAAGTCTCGAGCCCAAACGGCATAACATGTAAAAACTTTTTTTTGTTTAGTTTACATGCTAAACTAAACTAGGTGCATTAAAATATCGAAATTAAATAATCACTAGAATAAATTACAATTTGTGATTAAAATTAAAAAAAAAGTACATAATCAAACTGAGAACTAAAATTAAAATTGAATACTCGTTCAATGATTTTGGGTATTTAATAATTGTTATAACGCTTTTACAGTTTTTGTAGTTCCATGGTTGTGTTAAGCTTCTCTCAAATTACGAGTATTTTCTTGAACATTGGGACATCTGTAATAGAAACATATTTTAAACTTTAATGCCTGCCTTTTATTTATTGGTGCGAATCGCCCCCAGACCCTTGCCGAGTTGGTCGGCATTATTCATTATAATGCAGGTTTATGTGGAACGGTATTGCTATGCCGAAAGGAGGTCTTTGTACTAATTACTACTACTTAGGACCACAGATCTCCAATATACAATGTGAAACAAAAGTTCAACAATACTGAAAATAACACAAACAATACGATACAATATTATGAATTCATCATTATGAACAACTTTTACTATGGGCCAACCATAAAATCGCGAAAAAACAGTTGTTCCATCCAAAAAGTTAATTGACCTTGGACTAGATGTATGGAGCAGCTGTTTTTTTTCTCGATTTCAGGGTTGGCCCCATAGTAAAAGTAGTTCATAATGATGAATACATACATACCTACCTTTCACTAATGTAATACTTTTTTTACACATGTGTCCAATGATTTCTATGTCTAAATACGCCTGAATTAAGAAATCGTAAGACTAATTTCTATTTGACTAAAGATCAACGCCATCTCTCGGATTTCGCGCTCACTACGTGCAGCGCCAGTAAGGCGCGGTAGAAGAAACGCAAACTGTACGAAACTAAAAACGACTTACTTATTATCTAAAAATAAAAGTTTTTGTATAAAAGCAAGTTTAGTTTAACTTTAAATGTTGACTACAGGTCATAAGAAACGCCACCTTTTGTTTACTGCACTTTTATATGTAATTCTTACATCCCTTCACCAAACAGTTTAGCATTTTGCACTAAAGTAATCACGTCGGACGTGCGTCGCAGACTGTGCCGGCATCGGTGTCAATGCGCTTCTTTGACACCGATGAATGGGCGACATTTCAAAATAGCGTCCAACCCGTCCCTACTAGGTATGTCTATGCATGGGTCTAGACTTTTTTGTTTCAGTGTAAGTTACCATTATTGTGTTGTAGTTAAAGACACTTGACAAAAAAATATTTTGCATGAAAGTGTCACCTGTTAAAGTCGAATAGGAGGTTGATCAGATTCGTGACCGGCGCTTCTATGAACAACCAGACGAGGTAACACACGAATTCAGTTATCACGACGTAACCCAAACCTCTAATCACCTGAAACAGAACATTCACTAATCAAATCACACTTTTAAGTTTATGTTATTTTGCAAATCATTCAGTCAGTCAGAAAATAACCCGCCCCTCACTGTACCTGGTGCAAATATGGCCATTATGCTGGGTGCATTACCACGCTGGATGGCAATGGACAACCTTTGCACCAGGTACAAGCCAGCGCGAGAGTCACTACCGCCATCTTTAATTCTGCGCCCAATTTCGCGGACTAACCTTCTGACATCAGCACCCCAACTGCCCATGGTCTCCACCGTGAAAGGTTTTTTTTTATGAATGATTATGCTGTTGGCCTCAGGTAGCCTCTACAGCGTCACTGGACTTTAGGCAAGCGCAAACGGCGCTAGGCCTTGTTGTGTGGTTTAGGTTTGTTAAAGGCGACTAGCTCAAGGGCACCTCAGACGGTATGAACCTCGGCTTGGCCGTCGCCGGGAGTGGGGTCAGACTTGTCCTGGCACCCCAGAAGGGGTGTGCCCTGGGCCCTAGTAGGTTGATCTGGTTGACTATTTGGAGAGAATCTAACCGATCTTCTGACAGATCTGGAGAGTCCTCGACCTCGGCGGCGAGGTCGGTGCGTGTTTGTGTGCCTCTGGTAACCGGCGCCTATACCAAAAACGGAATACTTCCTGTTGCTAGGAGTGGTCGGATCGGGATATAATATATGAACTAACGCTTTTGTAATAATTCTAAAAAAAATTGATAAGAAGAAAAAATATTAACAAGATACCTCTATTTTTACACATTATAGTTTTAATCATATTTTATTTTTTTACTAGTAAATAATATAGTTTAACACGAACTAACTAACTAGCTCCTAGTTTTGAAAAAATATTTATTTAATGCTTGTAATAAATTAAAAATGCGTAATCGCTATATTTTTGCTCCGCTAAATGTGGCCCTATTTCATTCATCTTTAGAATAATGATTGATCGCAGTAAAAATGTGCTTGAAACATGGATGTGCGCGGCCTTAAGTTATAATTTTTTTGTGGCATACTGACGTGTAACTTTCATGTTATCAATAAACGATTGTTTTGTTTATTTAGTAAAACCAAAATAACCACTTACCATACTAAGTGTGTCAAAATGTAATGGTGTCCGTAAAGAATATACATCTCTGTATATAAAGAAAGTGTGACATAGATAACCAGCATAGGAGAGCTTGCTTACTAGAATGAATACTTTACTTCCAAAGAAATCTTCTATTATTGCTGAAAATAAAACCACCTTAATACAGGGTTAGTTCTAATCAATTAGCATCATTTTAAGGGCATATTCTTTATATCAAAACAAGCAACTTTTACCATAGTAAAAGTTGCTTGGCCAACATTGAAATCACTAAAAAAAAACAGCTATTCCATATATTTTACCCAAGGTCGATGAACTTTTTGTACAGAACAGCTGATATTTCTTTTTGGAGATTTGATCAAATGCCGCGAGAAAAAAAAATGCAATGAAAATGTAATTTCTCCAAACAAATGCAGTGATTTGATCAAATCCAAATCAAATCAAATCAACCCTGTAGGCAGCTTTATTTTGACCAAGTACGCCAAAAATCACCGAGGCGTTGGCAGCTCTCAAGTATTCTAGTTGTGCCCGCATGCAACGAAGACCTTGTAGGCCAGAAGACCAGTATTTCGAGCATACTGTTCCAGCTCAAGGAAGACAGTTGGTTTGTGTGACAATTGTGTATTGTAAAACGGTGCTGGTATACAGGGTTAGTTTATAATCAGTTAGCATCCTTTTAAGGGCATATTCTGAACATCAAAACAAACAAGTTTTACTATGGGGCCAACATTGAAATTAACCCTTAAGAGGATGCTAACTGATTAGAACTAACCCTGTATAATCGCAAATCAGAAAATTCTAAAATTGCATCTAGAACCACCGAAAGGACGGGCTGCAGCGTCTTCTCGTTTCACGGAGGCGCGAGCATTCTCATCCATCCCCAAGCCACCTGCCAAGCGTGGGGATATCAGGGCAACCCCTCTCCCACCCCTCCTATTATGAGAGGCCTTCATCCAACAGTGGACGTCTTCTCGTTGACTAAATCCCCTACCTAAACAAATAACGGTTTAAAAATATAAATAGAACAACTGTTTTTATTTTCGAGAATTCTGGACTATGTCCTTAATAAAAGTAGTACACAATAATGAGTACAATTAATACCATGGGCTTAGTGATATCGTGACGACGTATCATATTCCATGGCGTCCATGCATTGGCATCCCTATGAATTCCTACTCTTTTCTTCGTTGAAGCGATGACAATATTTGAGGTATTTCAGATCTTGGTTATTAGGAAGTAGGATACTTACGAAGTGTTCCATATTCGCAAACAGCAATTATAAGACAGATTCCAATAGACCATACCGTTCTGTCTAACGCAGCTAGTATTGCCGTGGTCGCATTACCGAAGTCTTTTGTGAATGTTTTAACAGCGACTTCCAAGCATACCCACAGAAGACTCGTGCCTATAATAAAGCCTAAAATCGAAACAGTCTGAAAAAATTGAATTTGTTAAGTAATTGTTAATTGGTACGTACGCTTGATTATCATTCAGTATGAAATTTAATGATAGAGTGGTTAAGTTCAATACAGGGCCTGTACTGTTACATCTTAAAACTATATGGTTAGGTTCGGACACCGACGCTGTGTAATTGTAAATTTTATCTCGCCGCGATACGGTTCGCGGTCGCGCAGCGAAGGCAGCTGTACCTTTAGTGTATGGTTGTCACAGTACGACGAAATCTCACTGTGACTTCATCTGCGACAACTTGACATCTTACTGACAGGTCCATGTATGAGAACCTTGGAGGATCTAGCTCTCTCTATAATCAAAGATGAGACCTCAAAAATAAAACACTTAGCATACCTTCGAAATGGTTCTCCTGTAGTTTTGAGGCTTGTATAATATCATGATATATCCCATTGCTGCGCCGACAAGGTACGAACTGGCTCTGGTGTAGAAAGGCGTGTACACCGAGTTGAACACCTTGTTCTTTTCTATGTTTATGCACTCTCTGGGGATACAGAATTAAACTGTCTTTCGATGTCGCGAGCTTCACAGCCAAGCAACATAATCAAATACACTGTCGCACCTGTGGTTGCACCTAGGCAGACTTGAAAACTTCAGACTACTATACTTTCAGATCGGCCCCATAGAAAGTCAATCAAAACCGGTTCAATAGTTTGGATTTTAAATCAAAATAAGTAGAAAAATCATGTCATCCATGTCAACGAAATGCTCACCACCTTAACCCCGAGAGGACGCTGTTGCCCGTACTCCGGTGATTCTGGATGCTGTTTAGGACATACCCAGGCCAGACGCGGTGCCAGTTCCAGGCTTGGCATAGGTGCTCCTTACTTTAAGATATTTTATAGTGAGTCCCATTAGCCCTACAATTTCTCTACTTGCAGAATATCTTAGAGCCGAATATGTGATGTCTGGTACCTGCATATTATAGGCAACATGTTTCAAAGAAGACCATTAAGTGAACTGAACAAACAAGACCTTAAAATGCCTTACCTAAAGTCATACCACAGTAATCCAGGAAGCTCTTGCCAGTAACTCCAAATAGCTGGTATAACAACTGACGCCACGTAGGCCAGAGAAAAAAATACGATCCCTGCTCTCTTGTTCCTGTGGTACACCATGTAAATGGCAGTTCCCAGAGCTGCGAGCTGGAAATCGCAGTGTAGGTACCAGCTCGTCACAGAGCACTGAAATAGTAACAATAACCCAAGTTTTAGTATAATTATTATACTATATGTATTTACGCTGTAATCAATCTGTATCTTTCTACATTTGTAGCTGTAATGTGTGATGAGTTTAGAGTCATCATCAGCCAGAAGACATCCACTGCTGAACGAAGGCCTCCCCCTTAATAGAGGGCAACCTACTCGTAGCCTATGGCAAACCCCCGGGCTTGGCATTATTCCCTAGACTGTGAAGAAAAAAGAACATCTTTTAGCTAAACGGATTAAAGTGAAGTTTAAATGACGTAGTATTTATTTTTAAATCTATACAATAGCAAAGTCATCTACCTTACTGTTCATCATGAAGATATTTTTCCACCAGGACTTGGCGCATGGATCGGAGTGCATTCTGGCCATCCTTGGCCAAGCTGGTCCCGACCCAATGAACGGCAGGACGTAGGTCAAAGTCATCAGGCTTAAAACGTACAATGGAAGGAGCAACCTAAAAAGTAAGAAAATTGCAAAATAATAAACAATAACCTCACCTAGTAAAGAATAAGTTTATCTAATAAACAATCATCCCACCTAATAACCTAATTTGTTTTATTATTTACGAAGCGTTATTAATTTATTATTACTAGTATTATTGACACAATTTATTATTAATTTATGACGAACCTCCTAAAATACCTCTATTTAATAGGCATCTTATTGTTTAAATGAAGTCGTCCTCCTCTCTTTTACTATTGCTGCGCCCGACAGGGTCCATATGAAACTTCTTTTTGACAATATATGTGTATATTATGGAAGCAATAAATATCTGAATCGGAATCTGAATCTAAGGAATAAATTTATTTAATAAATAATCATTTCACCTAATAAACAATAACCTCAACAAATAAAAACCTCACCTTGACCTCACCTCATAAACGTAGATTAGCCTCGCTTATTAAAGGATAACTTCACCTAAGAAACAAAAACCTCGACATAATATATACATGAATAACAAAAAATATTTTTGTTGGGAAGCGCATCACTCGAAAAGGGAAAAAAAGGAAAAATTATTATTTATTAACCTATTTATTTTTTCATCACACTTTTGTAGATTGGATTTTATAACATCGTTTTTAGGCCAAAATATTACATACGCGTGCTTTTTACTTTACATTACATCACTAGTGCTATAGTTATAGCACTAGTGTAATATATCTGAAAAATTTAAATGTCACCTGACATCGCTGGTTTCCGCGCGATTTCTCGCAAATATTTGTTAACGTTTTCGCAACGTTTTCGCTGTATGGTGGTCAAAATAAGTATTTTTTCTCTCGCACGTGTGAGGAAAATCTTCGTATGGTACGCGGGTGCTATCGGTAATTACACACTTGTATCATAACGTACTGTTAAAAATGGTCATAGTCGTAGTAGGCCGTAATCTAAATAAGATTTTTACGGAAAAAAAATCGGAAAAGTTCCTTATGAAATTAGAAATTACGGCTTTTTCAACCGACTTCAAACAAGGAGGTTCTCAATTCGACTGTAAGTATGTTTCTTTTATATGTATGTTACGCGATTACTCCGCAAATTATTATTTTTTTGTTGATAGGCACCTAATACTTCAGAAGTAGTCCCTTAAACATTTTATCGAAAGCTGTACAGTAGTTTGGTTATTAAATCAAAAATTACTAGAAAATATGAAGATGTCATCCAGGTATTCGAATTTGAAGTTGGTTGTATTTTTTTTAAAGCGTATTCCATCGGCTTATTGAGATGTAGACAGGACGTCTGTCAGTTCCGGGTAGGTCTTGGAGCATTATTATACCATTGGCAAGCCAAAGGCTTACTTTTTTGCCAATAGGTATATGGTCGAAGGTCCTATAATTATGCCCTTTGTGTTTAAGTTTACTTTAGTGTGCGTTCATACGCACAGGTTTTATAAGTGTCAAAGTTCACCTTAGAAGTTTAGTAAGCCGTGCGTTTTTACCTCG
The DNA here is from genome assembly GCA_905404285.2 of Erannis defoliaria. Taxonomy (NCBI): domain Eukaryota; kingdom Metazoa; phylum Arthropoda; class Insecta; order Lepidoptera; family Geometridae; genus Erannis; species Erannis defoliaria. The sequence goes on along the minus strand of FR990090.1, from coordinate 1,327,002 downwards.
CGCTTGTCCCTCTGCAAAAAGTCGCAGAATACGATATAGGCAGATTATTAGTCGTTGGCATCTCCAATAGAATGATGTACTCGAAGAGGAAGATACCTACATCAAAATAAACAAGTTCGGTTGCGCATGGAATATTGCTCGTACCTTTAGGATGGTTCGGCTAAGTACCAGCTTAAGATGTTGGAGTCAATCGAAAAACGTGCCAGGAGAATCATTGGCAACTGTCTAGTTCGGACCAAGCTACAAAGCCTCGATCATCGTCGAAAAGTAGCTAGCCTATCAGTTTTTTATCGGATACATTTCGGAGAGTGTGCTTCGGATTTGCATGATCTTATTCCCCCCTGCCCATTCTTCTATCGGACGGCCAGGTCATCGAAAAAGCGACACTGTTTTATGGTTGATATACCAAAAACTCGTACGAAACGGTTTGATTCCACTTTCTTTATTCGAACTGCTAAACAGTGGGTAGCGCTGCCCGAGCGGGTGTATCCCGATAATTATAATCTGGGTGTCTTCAAGTCGCGAGTGAATCGGTTTCTTCTCGGCAAGCGTGCTCCATCGTAGACTGCATCTTCGTTTATCAACAGACGAGATGGCAGTCAAACGCAAGCCTATAAACATATATAAAAATAAAAATAACATTTAACTCACCGGAGATACCGTTTCAACAACGTTTTCAAGGGCTGGTACACTCTACTAGACATTAGTCCCCTGAAGTGAAGAAGTCCCGACATTACAAGGAAGGTGTCCACGCATAAGTCGAGATGGAGGGTCAGCTTCGAGAATGGATTGATGGTCAGTGCCTGAAACATATGACATATGAAAGTATCGAATATAGATCTAGAAAGCACGTATAGTAAACTAGCATAGCCCCGAAGTTTCACCAGTAAAAATGCCTTCCAGAAGCCAGACGTCTTTTTCCAGACTTTCAGAAAGAAAATTCTGGTCCCAATATTCCATACATTGTATCCACGGTCAATGAAGTTTTCGTATGGTACAGCAGATTTTTTTTTGCGATGTCAGGGTTGGCCTAATAGTAAAAATTGTTCATAATAATGAGTACATACATACCCTTCAGTATTGTTGAACCTTTTTGTAACACTTTGTATAAGCAGGGGGTGTCACTCCGCAGTTTAGGTATGTTGGCCGGCGCTCCGTCCGGGTGAACAATGCAAGGCAGAAGTCAGTCGCCGCCCGCACGCTAGACTTGTCGCACGTAACTAAGCATACGTGATAGAAAGAGAGCGGTATATCTAGGTGAATATAGCGAGCGGTATCCAGCGCTGTGCGAGTTGAATTGCTACTTTATTGCCTAGTAGATAGAGTCCTTATTTATTTCAATACCTTTGCGGAGTTAACTTTTTGTACCCGCTACTATTATTTATTCTGTGGTATAAGTAAGCATTGGCGCTGTTGCGGTTTGATTTTCATAGAGACTGTGTATCTATAGTATATTTGATTTAAGAAGTAGCCACTTGTTGTAGACCTCTACTGCAGAGTCCACCTGGGGAAGTACCACAACTTTGCCAGTTGTTCAACCGCAAAGCAGTAGTGTGCAAGCTTTACTGTGTTCCGGTTTGAAGGGCAATCTTACCAGAGAAATTATTTGGTATGAAGAGATTTAACATCTAATATCTTAGGGTGACGAGCGCAGTACAGTGCGGCGCAGGATTGTGCTCGCAATTGTGGCACTGCTTCTGTTAGTGGCAGGCGTGACGCTTACCACCAGGTGAACATCTTTCTCGTCTCGTCACTTAAAAGTTAAAAAAAAAACTCTCTTACCTTTTCATAGTCAATTTCATTACCATAAGTAGTTTGGGACATAAATATGTAATGAGCAATTATTAGAATGATGTAGGTAAGTGATCTTATTCCAGAAATCATCTTGATTTCATCCTTATACTGTTCTGCCAGAGCATTATAGTTCCGAGTGAGACAGAAACATCGAGTTATCTTGGATACTGAAACCAAATAAAAGTTATAATAATAATTTCATATATTTAATATCAAAATAATACAATATTAACTCTTAAAGAAAAACACAATTAGATTAATAATAAATATAATTCAATGTCAATAAAAAAGTAATATATTGAAAACAAAAAATTTACTAAAGTGTAAACAACATTTTGTCACAATCTTCTACGTTAGAATCCATAGAAATAATACGAATAAGAACCCGAGTCAGCCCAAGCTAAGTGAAGTCATTTTAAGTAGGCCTTAAAATGCCACGCAGCGGCACGTAAAATCGTATACACACCACGGGAGCAAGTAAAGAAGCCTCAGATCTCATGTTTACTCATGTATACATGAGATCTGAGACATTATTTACTTTTGCTCTCTAGGTGAGTAATCTACTATTTAAAGAATATCGTTATAAACCTTCCTTTAAGTACGATAGAGGTAAGACGTAACGTACAAAATATGACCACAAAACACAAAAACACAAAAAAAAACACGCAAAATATTGTGGCAAATCTTACCAGTGGAACCAGATTGATCTTGAGTATTCCCATAAAAGTATACCAAAATACACGCGGATGTCATGGATAGTATTATTAACCTGTAAACGTCATTTTATATTATGAGAGCATCAATGCAATTCTATGCATTAGGTATTAATTTTGCATTCACAGAAAAAAACAGAAATCTAAATTAAGATGCATGGGGTTAGAGAATTATTGAAATGTTAACAATTGAACAAGTAATTAGTAGTTAGAGAAATTACTGGGTATGAAGAGATTTAACATCTAATATATCAGGGCGATGAGCGCAGTGCAGTGCGACGCAGGATTGTGTTCGCAAGTTCACGATTCTAGCACTGCTACTTGTGGCAGGCGGGACGCTTACCAGGCGAACGTCTTGCTTGTCTCGTCACTTGAACGTATAAAAAAAAAGAATAGGAAGTAAGGTATGTTCACTCACTCACTCACTCACTCATCAGCCAGAAAACGTCCACTGCTGGACGAAGGCCTCCCCCTTAATAGGGAGGGGTTGCCATAATCCCCACGCTTGGCAAGCGGCTTGGGGATTGCAGAGTGTTACCACCGTTAACTAAGAAGACGCTGCTGCCCGTCCTCAGGTGGTTCTGGATGCAGTTTCAGGACATACCCAGGTCCAAGGTATGTTCGCAAGTTCACAATTTTGGCAGTATTCTTCATTCTAGCGCTACTTTTATAGAAAGGCGCAATGCTTACCACCAGGCGAACGTCACGATCGTCTCATCACTCCATTGTAAATAAATCTCTATAGTTATAATCCTGTTCGAAAAGAAGATTGTCCAAGCGTTGAATATATGGAATACAATACAATCTTCAGATGCCGAATCTTAAAAAATAACCAGCTGGTACATAACTCACCAAAACAGATAGTATCCCATGGGTTTCTCTACTGGTCCAGCGACTTGACAGTCACCAGGGCCTACCACGACATTTTCAAACGGCAGGTGCGAGAAACTGAGGATGTGGCGAGATATCTTGGCGACGGACCCTGGCTTGCAGGCCGCGGGAAGACAGACTCCCAGATGTATGGTGTTGATACGCATTCCGTGACGGAATTTCGCCTGTAGTTTGAAAGTTTGGTTTCATTACTAGAAATTACCAAGCTGTTATACATATAGCTAGAAAGATCGTTCGCCTAGTGCTAGGCAAACAATCTGTCTAGTAGCAGTGCCAGTGTGAACTTACGAACAAAATCCTGCGCCGCAATGCACTGCGTTCGATACTATGAGATATTACAAGGTGTCAAATCTCTTCATGTCCAGTAATTTGGCTGGTAACATTGCCCTTGAAATCGAAACACAGTAATGCTTGAAGACAACTGCTTGGTGGTTGGATAATGGGGTAGATGACTGATGTTTATATCGTTGAAACCAATAGCTTTGATGAAGATTTTAAGTAAATATAGTATGTTTATCGAAAAAAATATTTTAATCAGTTAATAAAGTTCAGATATATGAGCGTTCAAAGTTTTTGTTAGAGGCAACTCTGTCCTTTTCCCACAAAACAAAAAATGACGTCACGCCTTACTAGTCAGTATAGAATTTATATGGCGTACTGACAAATGACGTCACGATTTGCTGTTCTGATCAGATTTTCATTTTGTTTTCATTAATCATCTATATTTATGGGCTACATTTTAATAGGACAATAAAAAAAAACAGTCACCTAGCCTATTGACAAAGGTATGGTACTTCCCCAGAAAAACTATGCAATAGTCATACCACTGCAAGTTCCGAATAGCTTTGCGTATTAACAGTATTTTTTTTAACTACAGTAACAAGTACAGAGATGAACGAAACGCTCTACGCTCATTGCAGCAGTACTCTGAACTTTGAGTAATGAAACAAAGTCCAGGGCAATACTTGATGACCTTAGTCTAAGTCTCTTAACAAATGTCCTAAGGCTTAGGACATTTGTTTCATAGTGAATCTCATTAGCCATGTAGTAACCTCCAAACTGGAACATCAGATAAGCTTAGTGTTGTCAAAAATATTTATAAAAACGTCACTCACCCCAACGTATTGTTCGACATCATCATATGGATTAATACGTCTCTCATCGTGTTCCTTCAAAGCAGTCAGCTTCACATCTACCAGACAATACTGAGTTTGAACTCTCTGTGACGGCCATGGCAGGTTCAGGCATTGATCGAAGTTGCCTAAGTGGTACAACGAGCCGTAGAAAGTACCGACAGGTAGCTGCATAGAATCCCACACTGAAAAACAATTTACAAATAAAATCTTAAAAGGGCATCAAAATCGCTATGAATATAGTAGGAATTCCTCTACGGGTTACGCGGTTTCCACGAAAGAACTTCACTTGTATACCCTAACAGCCTTACTAGCCTATTCAAGTATTGTCGTCTATCACATTATTAGCCTGGAGACGTCAACTGCTGTACAAATGCCCCCCTTAGACCGCCATACTGTACTACAACCTCCCATTTGCAACCTCCTGTTGCCCGTGATCGTACAACGTCGCAGCATGGTCAGGCCACCATTTTAGAAAGTATAATATTCCTGGAAGCAGTCTTTTAGATTGATTTATGGTTAGCAGGCAGTGTTTGACCACAACTCACTTGATGTACCAAAGCACCACCCGTACATGATGGATATTCCCCACGTATGCACTAATCACTTCCATTTTACATTTTTGGTACGCACAGCGAGGATGTTGAACTCTATGCTAGACTGACTGACCTGACTGACTCTTAGATCTCTGCTGCTGTATTCCCGTAAATTACTTTATGAGTCTTCAAATTCAGAGTAAACAGGTTTCTTTACAGGTAAGCTTCCTCCTAGAGCGCACCATTACTAAGCATCAGGCAGGATGTAGTCAAAAGCAAACCTATTTAAGATAAGCATAAAGTATACTTAGATTTGCTTAATTAAGCATGTCCTAAAACTGCATCCAAAACCACCGGAAGACGGGCAGGAGCGTCTTCTCTGTTAACGGTGGTGAGCATTCGGCGAACCCCAAGCCGCCTGCAAAGCGTGTCGATTATAGCAACCCCTCCCTATTCAGAGAGAGGCCTTTGTCCAGCAGTGGACGTCTTCTGGATGATGATGTAAATTATATTTACCCCAAGTAGCCCAAAGTGTATTATTCTTCACTCTATTCAAAATCATTTCGGTGGCATGACGACAAGCGGATTCTTCTGGTTCCCATTTTTCAAGTGCTAACCCATCTAAAAGATGATTAATAGTGCCAACTATCTTTGAGTCTCGAAATCCTGTAGCCAATTTCAGTACTGAAATAAAAAATCAAACACTTTGTTTTTTTTTTATTCATTTATTCGTTGTTTATTGAATTTTACGCCTCAATAAATGTGAAATCGCCTTCTAATAAAAAAAAATGTATCTCCGTTTTTTTCTTTTCCATCGTTTAAAAGAGAGATTTAAATAAAAACAAAAAACGGAGTATTCCGACCTATTGCGAGGTTTTTTTTTTCTTAGTTATTGGCATCGCACGTTGTGCATTCTGCCAGTGTCGAGTTTAAGAATTTTCACATTTATTTGTTATAATCAAGTCAAATAAGTCATGAAATCACAGTAAGTCACACGAAATTAGTAATAGACGAGTCCAAGTCATACCCTAGTAAAGTTGTGGCGACTTTACTATGAGCTTCTATGGAGTTTTGAAAACAACACAAAAAGACATGTTTCACCACATTATATCACTTGCCCACACTCATGCATGAAATTCAACACTCAATGAATAAAACACCACCATTTTTAATCATTAATTCCCGAAAAAACACAAGTTTAAGAAAATAATAGAATGCAACGACATGATTTTTCAGTGTTCCCGCCAAAACTCTATTGCGAGGTTACATTTTACATACGTTCATAAAATAAGATTAAAAGGGTAGAAAAAAATGTGTTCTCTTATTTTCTTTATTGATTTATGTTCTTGCCAGGCTTATACAACGGCTCAATAAGCCGAAAGAAGGTCATTGTACTCATTGTTGTGACCAAAATTTACTGAGGTATTTTTGTAGTGGTAGGTAGGACTATACCGCAGAGTCCGCCTGGGGAAGTACCATGGAGGATAAGGAGTTGCGATGAGCTACTTGCAGCCGCAGCTCCCTATTTTGCGGACGGAGTGTGTGACGTCACACTTATTTGCTAAGTCTGCTAACGCCCGCCACGCGTAACGGTCATTCAAACGTACATATTATCAGACGTACCGTACGTAGTATTTAGTTTTTTAGTAGTTATCTGTTCTATAACATTTAAAGACGCGACATCTAGCGTGAAATTAAGAAATTTAGTGTTAATTCAGCTAAGTGTTAGTTCACTAGAACGATTCTCAAAAACTTATTCTAAATACCGCTAGATGGCAGTACAATTTGTCACTCCTCCCGCGAACCTACACCTCCCCGCACAGTCACGCGTCTTCCTAAGGAAAAATCCTTTGATCACATCTCTGCTTCTATTACTCTGTGGGAAGTACCCGCTCAACAGTGGACGTCTTATACCTGATAATGAAATCATGTGACGCACAAGTTAAGGACATTGACACGTTTTTTTTAAATAAGGCCCTTAATGCTAATAAAACTAAATAAACAGGAAACAAGTTTTAATTACTGTTTGGAGTTTTACAATAATGTATTGTAATTAGATATATAAAAAATATTTTATGGCAATAATATAAAGTATACATTTATGTTAATAATGAGTTATTTAATATAATAGGTATCGACTATAAGAATCAGACTGACTGACTGACTGACAGACAATGCACAGCCGAAACTGCTGGTCGTAGAGAGTGTATTTGTCTTGATGCATAGAGGTATTACTAAGAAAGGATTTCTTGAAATTCAACCCCAAGGGGGTAAAATGGGTGAAAACTTTTGTATGAAAGTCCTTTTCGTTTTATTTATACGGGAATACCCACGTTTAATTAAATCGGATACTCCGACTATAGTTTCGATCACATCCGGTGACTTTTTTCAAAGAGTGAAAACAGAGCCCGACGCGCGTGCAGCTGCGTCCTGCTTAGCACACAGTTGGACACAGTCGGTCTTAGTCGGAGTATCCGATTTAATTAAACGTGAGGATTCCCGTATAAATAAAACGAAAATGTGTAAAAACCACGTCAGTTTTCATAATGAAAGTCCTTTGTTTTTGAACTTGTATTTGTGAAAATAAGTATTTGCATGGGTAGTTCATTTAATAAAAATGGTTCCCAATATTTTTTACAGGGATGACTTGGGATTAAACGTAAAGTTCTTTGTTTTAGAAGTTATAGTGATGAAAATTGGTATTGGGATAGTTCATTTAAATTACAATATGTTATTTTCAATATATTTTTGACAAGGATGACATGCGGATTAAGCTTTGTAATTAAAGTTCTTTCTTTTAAAGTTACTTAAACAAAACAAAAACTATAATATTTACGTGCGCGGAGCGAAAGGAACCACTTTCTTCCCGCTGCGGCACGTAAAATCGTATGCACACCACGGAAGCAAGTAAAGAAGCCTCAAGCAGTCTCATCGGCTATCTCATATCATCACTCTCGGCTTCGCCTCGGGAGACAATATACATGAGATCTGAGACATTCTTTACTTTTGCTCCCTAGGTGAGTAATCTACAATTTTGCCAGAGTTGATGAAAAAGGGTGAAAATTGGAAGGAAAAAATTTGTGAATAACTCAGCGCTATGGAAAACATTTGAGAGCAGCGGGATGAATTGCAGAATTGCATAGTACGCAGGTGGAGTCGCGGGGCGAACTCTAGTTGTGTATATAGGGCTAGGTCTAGTTTTTTTTTTGCCAACATCATTAATATTATGAAAAAAACAAAACTCGAGTGCCGCCGGCAGCGGGGCAAGGCTCAAGCTGCCGGAGGATGAGTGAAGATACGATTGTATTTACCATATATACAATATAAAAAAAGTTACACTTACCAAAACTTGTGAAAAGAAATATTAAAATATAGCACTTCATTGTAACTCAAGTATTATCACAAATATTCGCCAAATTTTAAAATATACAGGCATCTCATAATAAATAAGATTCACAATAACTCGTAGTAAACCTGTTGAACCACTACTTATTTTTTGAGGCCGCTACCTTCTGACAGAGTTATTTTACCACTGACAGTATTACCTTTCAACATATTACCTACATAGGTACATTTTACTTTACAATAATAATACAGGGTTATCGGTGATTAACTGCCTTATACTCAGTTGATAATAGAGTCTTGGAGCTCAGTTGGTAGCATTTCAAGATTCAGAGCTGTAGCGCGTGGGTTTGATTCCCACTCAGAGCAAACATTTATGTGACGAACAGAGATGTTTGTTCTGTGTCTGGGTGTAGTATGTACTAGAAGTATGTAGTTACAAAAAACCTGCTACCTAAGAAAAATGTGCTACCTACGGTAAAAATGGGTGACGAACTCGTGTCTCCCCTGGGGGAGACATCAGGATTAAAAAACCTACGCACGGTAAAATATGGCAGTTGCGCAAGCTTGCACGTCCTAAACATTAAACAATGCGTCCATGTTACATTTAAATATTCGATTCGAGTTGAGTTATTTTTATGTTTTTAAAGCTTAAACGGGAAGAAAAATCATGACCTCCGGCAGGACTCGAACCTGCATACGAGCAGTCTCTACGGGTTTCCGTCCCAACTGCTTTGCCAATTAAGCTACAGAAGTATATGCCTTAGATGCCAAATTTCCCGACCTGCTTGTGTTTTTTTTGTACCCTGGAAACATTAAACCCTTTTTCTTTGGGAAGTCGGGTAAAATTAAATGTGAGCCTTGAATAATAAAAATACTCTTACAATGTGAAAACTCGTTTGCTAACGCGAATCAACTTCTGTTAAAGGTCAGTGGCACGCTACAAGTATAAATAATATTTATGTCGCAGGGAGATGATAAAAACGGAGATTTGGTAAAATCTCTAATATTTTCAGGATTTTTTCACGTAATCTTCAGATTAGCCCAGCGAATGATCCTGTGAAATTTGGTACCCATGCAAAGTCGGGGCGGGTTGCTAGTCTAAATTATAATTATGTCGCAGGGAGATGATAACAACGGAATCAAATGCCGGGTGATGTTAAAATTGCAATTACATTTTATCATTTCTCCAAATAGATGTAGTGATTGGATCAAATCCTTGAACTAATCTAGTCACTCTGTACGACAACCTGCCATTTGCATCCACGGTTGCCCGCGACTTTTACAGTGCCCTGGGTCCAGCTAGTGGTAGGCCTTCCTAAACTAATCTAGTGATTTGATCAAGTTATTACTCAAATTGACATAAATAAATTACCTGAATTTAACTACAAATTAAGAATTATTTCTGAAATTGACATTAAAAAAAAAATACTTGTAACCTGAAGTTGTAGTGTTCTTTCTTTTCATCATCATTATCATACATAACCATCTTTTATTTAAAAAAAATGTAACGTTTTTTTACTTTATCAAAACTTTTTGGTCTTCGTGATCGGCAGTTTCGCCTCGCCTCGAATAGAAAGAACTGTCACCCTAGAGAAAGGACGCCAGGCCTGGCGAAAGTGCCATAGTGACATGAATGGACAAGACATATATGAAACGGTCACTAGGAATAATGGTGTTTTATAATTTGTTCTTGGCCATGGATACTAGGCCTTCAGCCGAATAAATATTTCTTCAACGATCCTTCTTATTCCGACTAAATGAGTTTTAGCCTCAGTCCAAGTCACACACAGTAAGTCACGGTCAAGTCCAATCATGTCCTAATAATGTCGTGGCAAGTTTACTACAAGCTTCTTCGGAGTTATGGAAACAACACGAAAGACATATTACACCATATTATACCAATGTCCCATACTCATGCACGTCAACTGGCACTTAATTAATAAAACGCCACTAATTTTATACAGTAAAACCCGAAAAATCACAAGTTTTGGAAAATAATAGGTACAATGCGGCGACATCAGTTTTTGCGTTCCCGCCAAAAACTACCGGAATAAAGGTGCTTAGGTTAGTTATCTATTTACGCAGTCGCCAACCAAAGAGTTTTAAGCACGTTTTACTGTCAATATTTAATTTGGTTGTCAACATTTTGTTGTTATTGTTAAGCATCATTTTCCTGTTTTAACCAAAATTCCTAAATGTATCACGTAAAAACATGGTATTATGTGAATGAGTTCAATGAGTGTAACCTAATAATAATGAAAAATAATGAAAACGTGTCAAATATGTGGTATTAAATCCAGCCAGTCAAATGACCAAAAGCGAATCTTCCTGGCAAAATTTCCTTTGGATGAAGATAGGAAAGCATCAAAAACTAATTTTGTAAGGCTGTTATAGAATAAGAATTACTTGATTTACAGTTTTAGCCTAAAGAATAAGGAATATTAAGTAAATAAGCCATAAATAGTCTATCAATAGTGTTTGTCCCTTTTTTTATCGACTGTCGATGTTTATTATTTACGTTAAAAAAAAACAAAATAGCGCCAGTACGCGCGTGGTATTCGCACTCATAGCGCAATAATAATAAAAAAAACAGGCTAGGAAGCAATAATCTAATTTAAGAGGGACTAGAGGAGGCGGAAGCAGCCATATAATATAATAATAACGTCACTTTCCAGGTTATCCGGGGAGCCATGAAAAGACAATATTTATGGCAGCTTGCAGTGCAGAAAGTGGTATTGCGACTCTGCATGAGACTGAGACGGAGCGAACAGCAAGATCGAAACACATGATACCCTCGAATGACTCAATTTTAATCACCGCCAAGTGCGCCAAGATAATACTTGACCACAAGATCCTTGAGATACAACGTCATCGAAGATGTCGTCATCAGTGGATTCTTTCAGCAATTCGAAGACAATCAAAAAAAACGGCCATCTACACTAAAGATTAGATTTATGGTTGTATGTAATGGATAAACTCACTAAATAAAAATAAAACAAAACTGTCAAAAATGAAATGAAATACTTTCATATTTATTTATTTGCATCTAAGTGTACAGAGATCTTAAATTAATATACCCTACATTATCCTATCCCCCTCATAACCCCCCTACATTTTTGTAGCAAATTTATCGATAAAAAAATATGTACATCCCTATTTGAGGTGATTATATTGTCAGGCTGACAATGTCAGCTCTGCCATTACGTCAAAAGTTATTTTTTTAATATTCTTTTATATTTTTTTCATACTTTTTGTATTTTTAATTGGTATTTAAAAAAAAAAATTTTGAGTGACTGTCTTTTTCGTTTTTCTCTATGGAACACCGTCTCTTATTACGTAGTATTTACTTACTCTATGACGCCAGTCTGCGGGAGATCTTTAAAGGGCGAGGAGGAAAAAATCATACACAGATTAATTGATCATATGACTAGATTTGTTGGGAGTCGTATCGCAAATTTAGCATCTGCCGGCATTTGATCAAATCTCTTATCATATCCCTGCGACATAATATTATAGACTATTGAAGATGCTAATGGCAATGACCTATTTTATTTACAAACGCGTTAACTTGTCGGTGTGTGTATGTGTATGTTTCTTCTCCACGCCAAAACGGATAAAGGAATTTAAAAAACTGACCAATAGATTAAGTTAGTAATCGTACTGTTGTAGGTATTGCGTGTATACCCAGAGCCCTCACGCACACTAAAAAGCTTCTTCTTGCGGCGACGTCGTGTGTCGGGTCGCCCTCTTCCCTCCAATATGTGAACGGGTGCTGCTTGCGAGAGCTGGACTGCTCGTAGTATACACGCAATTCTATCAATAATTAGGTAATATCATCATCAGCCCGGAGACGTCCACTACTGAACGAAGGCCTCCCTTTTAGACCGCCACACTGTACGACAACCTGCCATTTGCATCCACCGGTTGCCCGCGACTTTTAAAATGTCGTCGGTCCACCTAGTGGCAAGCCTTCCTACGCTGCGTCTTCCGGTTCGCGGTCGCCACTCAAGAACCTTTCTTCCCCATCGGTTATCAGTTCTTCGAGCGATTTGGGCTGCCCATTGCCACTTCAACTTGCAAACCCTGCGAGCTATGTCGGTGACTTTGGTTCTTTGGCGAATATCCTCGTTCCGGATTTTATCGCGCAAAGTAACTCCGAGCATAGCTCTCTCCATTGCCCGTTGTGCGACTCTGAGCCTCTCCAAAAGGCCAGCAGTTAAATACCACGTTTCAGTTCCATATGTCATCACTGGCAACACACACTGGTTGAAGACCTTTGTCTTCAGAAACTGCGGGATTTTGGACGAGAAGATATTACGCAATTTCCCGAACGCTGCCCATCCGAGTTGGATTCTTCGGGCGACCTCTTTGTCGAAGTTGGACCTACCTAACTGAACAATCTGTCCAAGGTAGTTGTAGTGGTCAACAACTTCGAGAGTATCGTTCCCAACAACAACCGGTACGGGTACAACATGGACATTGGACATGTCCATGTTCATTTTAAGACCCACCTGTTGGGAAACATTACTGAGGTCGCTGAGCATAGTATTGAGGTCCTTCAGCGACTCTGCCATGATGACTATATCATCGGCAAAGCGATAATAATTAGGTAATATAGCTACAATGATTTATATGTCATAATAATTATGTATGTCAATGCTTAACTAAGTTCTTTTGGTATATTATTTTTTGAGGTAATGAGTAATAAATGTTGTTTTGCATTCCCGCCAAATTTACAGAGGTTGATATTTGTATTCATCGTTATGAACAACTTTTACTAGGACCACGAGTAGCGCTCGTGGCGTAGCTTGTCTCGGTGATTCTAAACGATCACCGATGTTAAGCAACGGACGGTCCGGTCAGTCTTCGGATGGGTGACCGTGAGTGGCATTTATTTCTGAGCGCTACCGTGGATCGGATGACACGTTAAATTGTTGGTCCCGGTTGTTTGTTCTAGTTTCTATAACAACAACTGTCAGCCACGTCAGAGGCCTTCGGGCGGCACATTAACTCTGACACTAGGGCTGGCCACTCAGCCTATACGAACTTACTTACTTACTTACTAGGACTTTTTGGGACAACCCTGAAATTGCGAAAAAAACATAACTGTTTTTCAAATGGGTTAAAGTTCATTTGTCTCCTTTGTCCAATGAAGTCAAGTTCACTCGCTCGCTGTCAAACGTGCCGGACTAGTGCAAAATACGTGCGTAAACTACCTACATTATCTACCCTCTACAAGTTCTTGTGTTTTCGTTTTCCCTTTTTTTCGTCTAATAGCAACTTGGCATAATATCTAAAATGCCGATTGTATCTAAGTGCGACAATTGTGGAAAAGGTCTTACGAAGAAAACGCCTGGATTGGAATGTAGATCCTGCGGTAAGGTGGTACATGCCAACCAAACGTGTACGGGTTTAACGGCTAAGCAACTTGCAGCTTTACGTAACTCTGAATCTCTCGATTGGACCTGTAGTGAATGTCAACGCGATTCTTCGAACAGAAAGTCCTCTTTCATTATACCAGACGTCGAAGATGAAGAAGAAGAAGAGGAAGGAACCCCCTGCGGAAATTCGATGAGCTGTAATATAGACTCTAATAAGTTTTTAAAAGATATCACAGCTGAATTGAAAAAAGTACTTAAAAAAGAGTTGCAACCCATGGAAGCATCTCTAGTCGCCTATTGCAGCAAAATCGACGATTTAATGAAGACGGTCGAGATGCAAAATAAAGAAATTAAAGACCTTGGTAGGAAATACAATCACATTAAACACGAACATGTTCATCTACAGCTTGAACTGAGTGCGCTGAAACAGTACGTACAAAACGTTGACCAACAGCGTATAGACAACGTACTGGAAGTGGCTGGGTTACCCAAGCTGCAAGATGAAAACTTACAAGAAGTTTCCTGCCAATTAGCATCGATCCTCAGTATGGACAAATCCGAGATTACATATATTAAGCGGCTCGGTGGCCGGAATGGACAGGATGGTATCATACAGATGGGGCTACAATTACCTCAGCAGGCTGAAGTCTGGGCTCGCGCAGCGAGAAAACAACCAGTGACGGTAGAAAACATTATGAGTAATCCTCCCACATCTGCGGCACAAACAAGAGTAATGGTGCGCCGAGCCCTAACGAAACGTAATAAAAGTCTACTGTGGCAAGCGCAAAATAAACTAAGACCATCTTATAAATATGTATGGTTCCAGGACGGGAAGGTGCTGGTTCGTAAAGGCGACAACGCAAAACCCACTGCTGTACGATCGGAAGAAGACGTCGACAACCTCGCAATAGAAGCAGAAAAGCCCAATATGAATCGGTAATAGATGTGTTTATACACATCAGTCAGCCAAGATTTATCTCCAGATCATGAAGAACTTTTTGACTGTACTGACATCAATAGTTTTAGTGACCGGATCCCACCTGTGTCTCGGCATCAGTTCAGATTTAGCGTTGTTCATATTAATATTAGATCCCTAAAGAAGAATTTTTGCTACCTAACCTACTTTATAAATTCTTCAAGACTAAACATAGACGTAATGGTACTTTCTGAGGTCAATATATCTAATAGTGTTGTTGCTTTGTACAATATAAATGGCTATACAATGCACAGTCAATTGCGAAAAAATTGAAGAGGTGGTGGTATAATTGTTTATGTGAGAAACATTCACTCATTCAACGTAATAAACACTACTTTCTCTCACTGTGAGGCCATCGTTGGTCAAATATCTACTCCACAAAAATATTCCGCACTTGTTTGTGCAATATATAGACCACCGAGTGAAAGTAAGCACTTGTTTATCAAGGAAGTTAAGAACCTAATCATAAACCAAAATTTCTTACAGCACGATACTTATCTATTAGGTGACATGAACATCGATTTAAAAACCAATAACGGCATACGTGAGTATTACATTAGTAGCATGTCCGAGTATGGTCTAACAAGTGTGATATCTGACTACACCAGAATCGAAAAACTAGGCACGTTAACAACGAAAAGTTGTTTAGATCACATATTTGCGAGGACGCACTTGTTAGATGTTTGCTCGGCCGCGCTAGGCACTGTAATGGCCGATCACCGAATGACTATAGTGTCGTGTGTAGGAAACGATGCTACACGGATACAGGGTGAGCTTAAACATATTGAATTATTAAATAATATCAAAGTAAATTCTTTATTGGCTGAACTAGATTGGAGTAATATTGATAATATTGATTGTCCTATTAAAATTTACGAAAGCATTAAAGATAAGTTTAATACCTGTTATAATGATTCTAAGTATATCAAGACAATTAATACAATAAGTAAGAGACACAAAGATCCTTGGATAAATAACGAAATTATCAATATGTGTAATAAGAAAGATAAGTTATTTATACAATGGAAAAATGATACTACAAATAATATTATACGACTAGAGTTTAATAAATTAAGAAATAAAACGCGTAAGTTAATAGAATCCCGTAGAAACAACTATTATTTAGATGCAATAAATAATAATAAATCAAATCTCCGGAAAATGTGGATAATATTAAATTCTATCTCAGGTCGAAATAAAACTGCATTAGACGTGGCTATTTTAAGAGCATTTAATAAAAATATAATCGATATTAAAACTATAGCCAACAATTTTGCTAGGGAGTTTAGTGACAGTGTAAAGAAAATTATGCCTAAATGTAATAAACGTCTGATAAATGAGTCTGAATATATATATCCGCAAAACAAGTCAATGTTTTTTAAAAAAGCTTCTTGTCAGAGTTTGTATAAAATAGTTAAGAATTTAAATACAAATAAAGCACCTGGAATCGATTGCATTAGGTGCGTAGACATTAAGTCTATCTGTGAGAAGATGTTATGGGTCTTAGTTAAGCTAATTAATACCAGTATTACTACTGGAAAGTATCCTCAAGAACTGAAAACCGGAATCGTTAGACCGATATATAAAAAAGGTAGTCATAAAGAATACGGCAACTATAGGCCAATCACTATACTACCAGTCGTAGATAAAATAGTGGAGAAATTTGTCTGTCAGCAAATACAAGATTTTTATGTAAATAACGACGTACTATCCAGCGTGCAATATGGATTTCAGAGAAATAAGTCAACTACACAATTACTCTCTAAATTTACAGATGAAGTCAACCATTGCCTTGATAAAAAGAAACACGTAGTGCTTCTTTTTATTGACTTTAGCAAAGCCTTTGACACGCTTAGGCATGACACTTTATTGCACAAACTAAATAATACTGGCGTTCGAGGGCCAATCCTGAAATGGTGTGAAGACTATCTAATAAATCGCAAGTATCGCGTAAAAATAGGAGACGACTATAGTGACGCTATTGACGTTACTGAAGGGACGGCCCAAGGATCTGTGCTTGGGCCGTTGCACTATATTTCTTATGTAAATGACATGGAGTATGTGGTAAATCATTGCTCCATTTACCAATACGCCGACGACACATGCCTGCTGGCTTCTAGTGACAATCTTAGTACGGCAGTCAAATGCATGCAGGATGATTTCACACAAGTCGCTAAATGGTCACACGATAATGGTCTGGTGTTAAATGCAGCCAAAACAAAAATTATACATGTCCACTCTAGTCACATGCGACACGCAGGCTCCTTTAGGGTTATTGCTCACAGTCATGACTGTCTACATAGAACTGCCCACAGAAATGCCAGTAGCTGTAACTGTGATGCAATAGAACAAGTGTCTCGGCATACATATTTAGGGTTGATAGTGGATAACAGATTCAATTGGCGTTTCCAAGTTGAGACAGTTTGTGACAAGTTAAGAGCTATCCTTGCCAAATTCCACATAATTAAACCGAAGGTACCGTATCAAGTTTTATTGAGTATGTACGTAGCTATGGCAGAGTCGATCATATCGTATGGCATCACAAGCTATGGACGTACCTTTAAAACTTTTATAGACAAAATAACGAACATCCAAATAAGACTCTTAAAACTTATAGTTCCAAATAATATTAAAAAACAATATAAAGAAAACGTCCTCGACATATTTGAGTTCTGCAAAATATTGCCCGCACAAACGAAAGTATGTATGGCCCTGTTATTAGAACAGTTCAACAATTTAGAAATCCAGATACCGTTTTCGCACGATAATATGACTACTAGGATGATTTCTCAAAATATGCTCAAAATACCCAGGACTAATAATTTTTATGGAAGAAGAACCTTAGCCTATCTGGTTCCCACACTTATGAACAATATACCCAACAGCGTAAAAAATAACATAAATAATAAAAATTACAAACGAAAGTATAAAAAATATTTTTATGATAACTTGTGACGCAAACGAGTATGTGTAAAACAACACACTGAATGTATGCTACTTTACTTTACATGTCGTATTAATTTCCATTAGCTACCTATATTATTTGCAAACTTGCAAAACGTTTGTAAAACTCAGCCTGTATAACCACTTGTTTACGCCAATCTTAGAACCGGTAACCGGTAAGATAGGTGTGAAGAGCGTGCGAACCAACGCCGCCGCGCCAGATCCAAACTGAAGGTAACTTCACTTTGGGCTTGTCGCGGCCGGCATTATAGTATGTTGGTATGTTGTTGTAAGGGTAAACAATGTATTTATTTGACAGCGCGATGTGATTGGTGCCGAGACAAACCATGGTGGTTTTTCGGTACTACTTATGATGTAATAATGTATGTACAAATTGTAATGAATAAATAAATAAAATAAAAAAAACTTTTTGTATGGAACAGCTGTTTTTTTTTCGCGATTTTAGAGTTGGTCCCATAGTAAAAGTTTTTCATAACGATGAATATATAATTAATATCAACCTCTGTAAATTTGGCGGGAATGCAAAACAACAGCTTGTATAGTTAAAAAAATATATGTAAAATTTGACTTATGCCACGGACTCTGCAGTGCGTGGAGCTAATAAACAAATAAAATAAAAAACAATTTGGAAAATTCTTTGTTTTTATTTGAAAGCATTATATTTTCAAATACTCTTAAAATTTCATCAAAATCGGAAGTCGGTTGTCTTTTTAATTCTTTTTATAGTACTTTTAGAGTTTTGGTGATTCCACGGCTATGAGAAGCTTCTTTCAATTTATTTTCTTGCACACTGGGGCATCTGTAATGGAAAAATATTTATTACAGCTCAAGCTTATAACCCTATATCAGCGAGGGTGATAATGAAATGGACACTGGACAGGCTCAGCGCTTGCACATCGTTCAAAATTAACAAGTCAACACAATCAAGCATACCTAGCTAAACGTATGCACTATGCATATTACATTTGCCGGAAAATGGAGATAGCAAATCTAATTACTGCATGACAAAAAGAGAACACATGTATTTGTCTATTGCTCTCGAATCTCCATTGACGAGCATTGAAGAAGAATTCCCGAAGTCTCTCTGCCTCGTAACATTGCGATCGCCTCAAAATGGCGATTACCTTACCATATTTATGAAATTAATTGCAGTTGTGACAAAATACAGTGATTAATGTGTATTTATGTACATGGAATGTGATCCCCATATTTTTATTACGAATATTAAGGGTATTCTTGCACTTGGGGAATGCACACGAAGGCATAATTTGGATTTATTTGTATTGTTGTATCGTACGGCTCGCATGTCGCAAAGACAGAGTATGACTGACGCGAGTGGAGAGCTGGCGCTCAATATATTCTGTCCGCAAAATCCGTGCGCTTATTTCCCGTCCATTTATTTTATCACCGTCACTGCCCTGTATAACAAGTCAGACACGGGGGTCGCCAGGGGTGCAAGGAGGGGCAGCTGAAAGTGTCACCTGTTAAAGTCGAATAGAAGGTTGATCAGATTCGTGACCGGCGCCTCTATGAACAGCCAGATGAGGTAGCACACGAATTCAGTTATCACGACGTAACCCAAGCCGTTGGTAACCTGAAACAGAAAATTTATTTGCCAGACGTTTTATCAAAGTTACCCCGTGAAATTCCGTGATTTGCCAAATCGGTCAAGCTACATTTAATATATCATAATATAATATAATCACACTAATGTTATAAATTTTAGCAGGGGTAAGACCTGGACTATACACTGCAGAGTCCACCTGGGGACTTTTCCACACCACACCACACCTTTGCTAGTTAGTCACCCGCCAAGCAGTAGTGTGCAAGAATTACTGTGTTCCGGTTTGTTTGGCAATGTTACCAGGGAAATTACTAGGTATGATGAGATTTAACATTTAATATGTCAGGGTGACGAGTGCAGTGCAGTGCGGTGCATGATTGTATTCGCAAGTTCACAATTCTGGCACTGCTACTGTTATGGGCAGGCGTGACGCTAACACGCAGTAATGCCTGTACACTACTGATTGGCAGTTGAATAACTGGCAAAGGTGTGGTACTTCCCCAGGCAGACTATGCAGTAGAGTCCTACCACTACAAACTACTGGTGTTATCAATAAACTATTGTTATTCAATAAAATCAAAATGTTAACTTACCATACTAATCGTATCAAAATGTATTGGTGTCCGTAAGGAAAATATATCTTTGTATATAAAGAAAGTATGACATAAATAACCAGAGTAGGAGAGTTTGCTCATTGGAACGAAAACTTTACTTCCAAGGAAATCTTCAATTATTGCTGAAAATAAAACCGGGCATAAGCATAAACATTAACTAGGTATTACCGCAGAATAAATAATAGTACTACGTACAGAAAGTTCACTCCGCAAAGGAGTTGAAATAAATAAGGACTCTATCTACTAGGCAATGAAGTAGCAATTCAACTCGCACAGCGCTGGATACCGTTCTCTATATTCACCTAGATATACCGCTCTCTTTCTATCACGTATGCTTAGTTACGTGCAACGAGGCCAGCGTGCGGGCGGCGACTGACTTCTGCCTTGCATTGTCCACCCGGACGGAGCGCCGGCAGAACATACCTAAACTGCGGAGTGACACCCCCCTGGTATTACTTAAACTGCAAGTGCCTTTCATTTATATCCATCTAGAAACTACTGGGCATGAAGAGATTTGAGGTTCGTACGCTGTTATTTGAGAGGTACAGATAGGTACCAATGATATTATATATATAAGGAGGGAGACGTGTCATACCGCGCCCTCAAATGGCCCCAGGGATTGTCGGCGCTCACTAAGCGAGACGCCCGCTATCCCTTTTGCTCTCATAAAAATGCTATCTTCTATCGCACTCTGGCGCAACTCGTAAACATGACGCCACGGGAGTCATTTTCAAACGTTGTTTTATTACGCGATAGCGCATCTTTCGTTATCTTTGATAGGTACCGTGATAGGTACAGTTTGGAAGTAGAATACTTACGAAGTGTTCCATATTCACAAACAGCAATGATAAGACAGATTCCAATAGACCATACCGTTCTGTCTAATGCAGCTAGTATAGCCGTGGTCGCATTACCGAAGTCCTTTGTAAATGTTTTAACAGCGACTTGCAAGCATACCCACAGAAGACTCATGCCGACGATAAAGCCTAAAATCGAAGCAGTCTGAAAAATAAAAGATGAAGCCGAATTTGTTACTTCAAGGTGAGTGAATTCTTCTCCCAACAGGAAAAAAGATAAGATAAGATATTTTTTTATTTTATAATGCTTAACTGATAATATATGTTCTTTATTAAATTTTTATTTTATAAGCACATAATACAAATTACAAATTATGACCTGGATCGCAATTCAAAATATGTGTACATAACAAAAACCGTATTTAGCTTTTTAAGTAACAGGTTTGCCAAGTTTAAAGAGCTTTAAAATAAGTTAAAGTAAACAGTAACTTAATTAAATTACATAGATATTAATAATTATAAATAAATAATATATTTAGTTAATCTAATGTCAGTGTTAACATTTATGTTGTGTTATGTGTGTGTGTGTAATGTTAATGTTAGTTATGCAGGGCTATAGGCAGTAAATGAAGTGCCGGTGTGCACTGGATCCCACACTAGGGTGACCTGCGTCGTGTGTTCCAGAAAAAGTACTGAAATAAAGAGCTCATTTCACAACATAATCACGGTAAATATCCCGTCAATAATAATAGAACTCTAGTCAACAACCGTGATAGATTAAAACCATGAACCTAGAAAAAAAGAAAACAGTATTTTAAGTACTGAAATGATGATAATAAGGTTATTGCACGATGCAATAAATCTGGCAAGCTCAAATGGGAATGCGTGGGCAGAAAGCTTACAAATAGGTGGTGGAGGATGCTGACTCAGGATAAAAACAAGAAAAAAAAATTGGGGGAATCCACAGATCTGCTGAAGTAAATGTCTTGGGTAGATCTTCATCAGCCAATCAGAAGACGTCTACTGGACGAAGGCCTCCCCCTAAGTATAACAACATGTCACTTTGACTTTATCTGTGCTGTGACAACTTGACTTTTTTTGTTGTTGTTTTTTTAGTTATTGTGCTCTTTGTGCATTCTGCCAGTGTCAAATTTATAAATTTCAAGTTTAAATAGTATCATCAAGTCAAATATCTCACGAAATCACAGTGAGTCACACGAAATGAGTCATAGTCGAGTCCAAGTCATGCCCTAGTAAAGTTGTGGCGACTTTACTATGAGCTTCTACGGAGTTATGAAAACAACACGAAAAGACGCGTTTCTCCACATTATATCACTTGCCCACACTCGTGCATGTAATTCAACACTCAATGAATAAAACACCGCCATTTTTAATAATTAATTCGCGAAAAATAACAAGTTTAATAAAATAATAGAATGCAGCGACATGATTTTTCCGTATTCCCGCCAAAACTCCACTTGACATCTTACTGACAGGTCTATTGTAGAGACCTTTACCCAGCCGCACGAACAAAAACAATACAGCTTACCTTCGAAATGGTTCTC
Organism: Erannis defoliaria; assembly: GCA_905404285.2. Lineage (NCBI taxonomy): Eukaryota > Metazoa > Arthropoda > Insecta > Lepidoptera > Geometridae > Erannis > Erannis defoliaria. The sequence goes on along the minus strand of FR990090.1, from coordinate 1,304,729 downwards.
CTGCAGTTTTGAGGCTTGTACAATACCATGATATATCCCATTGCCGCGCCGACAAGGTATGAACTGGCTCTGGTGTAGAAAGGCGTGTACACCGAGTTGTAAACCCTGTTCTTGTCTATGTCTGTGCTCTCACTGGGGAACCAGAATGAAAGTATCGTTCTATGTCGCGAGGTTCAGCAGAGAGAGCTAGATCCTCCAAGGGTTCAGCAAACCAACATAATCAAATATAACACCTCCGCCGCGCGGCACCGTTGACAGCTGCTGCTGTGCTGTCAATCACGCTAATATTTAAATGCTAAAGTTTGGCGGTATGTATGTTTGTAATCTCTTCACTCCAAAACCGCTGAACGGATTTGGATGCAACTCGAAATAGAAATAGATTATTTCAGGAATAACAGGCTACTATATAATCATCGTCATTACCGGTTTTTACATCATGCGGGTGAAACTGTGGGGTGCAGCTAGTACTCAATAATGGTTACTCTATGTTCACGCAGTAATATTACCACAGAAATGGAATGGTATTACACACAGAAGATGCACTCCCATAGGAAACGCATCTAAACATAGTTAAACCATAATACAGTAATTTCACTTTCAGTGCAAGCTAATTTGTATTTTATCTGTATAACAGTGCATCTATATTCCACTGTGCCGCTTGGCTCTTTGACGATACACGAGCGCGGCTGGCAGCGCTCAAGGTTTTAATACTACAGAAAATAATAGTAGTTATACCTAAACGTAACAGTCCTCCAGGCCTGTCATCATTATCAGCTAGAAAACGTCCACAGCAGGATGAAAGCCTTCCCCTTAATGAAGGAGAAGGGCAGAATGCTCACCACGTCGACCCCGGGAAGACGCTGCTGCCCGTTTTCCGGTAGTTCTGGGTGCAGTTTTAGGACTTATCCATATCCAGACCTAGCGTAGACGCTCGTTAGATATCTGTCGACCTCCAGCAATGGACGTCTTCTAGCTGATGATTCGATAGGAAGTCTCATTAGCCCTGTAATTTCTCTACTCACAGAATATCCTGATATCTGGTAGGTACCGGCGACACGCTGCAAAAAAGACCGCAAAGTAAACTGAGCAAGTACCTTAAAATACCTTACCTAAAGTCATACCACAGTAATCCAGGAAGCTCTTGCCAGTAACTCCAAATAGCTGGTATAACAACTGACGCCAAGTAGGCCAGAGAAAAAAGTATGATCCCTGTTTTCTTGTTCCTGTTGTACACCATGATAATTACAGTACCCAGTACTGTGAGCTGGAAATCGCAGTGAAGGTACCAGCCCGTCAAAGAGCACTGGAAAAGTAACAATGGCAACAAATACTATGTGTTTAGGTGGAGTGTAGACTGCAGAGTCATCATCAGTCAGAAGACGTTCACTGCTAAACGAAGGCCTGCCCCTTAATAAAGACCAACCTCCCAAGGTACGCATACACCACAGAAAAGTGAAATCCCTACTTCTAAGCAGAACGGCTGTCAAAACAATGTTGTAAAGCAATTGTATGGAAAACCGCTGTCGCCAGTTTCACACTTATTTGTATAGAAACTACGAATATGCCAATCATTAGTCGCGCATTTGAAGTAAAACACTCGAAATGCCATTTTGCGACAGATTAAAATTGATATAATTACGATGCAATATGGTTTGGTTTCCTACGCGTCTATTTAAATTGTCTTTTTGAGTATTCTCTAGTTTAAAAACTTGTATATTGGTAGAATTGTCATTAAGCGCATTTGCACATAATGCCGGCTAGCGCGGCCCTTCACATTTCAGTTCTATTCACTTCTCTCTTCAGTGCCATACAACCCGCTTGGTGGGCGGCTTGAAGAATGCACAGTGATCACCACCGTTAACCAAGAGGAGTCTACTGCCCGTCCTTCGGTGGCCCTGGATGCAGTCTTAGGACTTTTCTAGGTCCATGTGTCCAGGTCCATATTTGTGTAGCGTAACAATTTAATAAAGAATGATGCACTGAAGAGAGACATAAAGAAGAAGATAACCTAAGAAGTAAAGCTTTCGCTTTTAACGATGTGTTACTTCTTTTAAAGTAATGTTTATAATTTTACCCTCTTGATAAATTTCAATCAAATGTCATAATCAAAGTTCAATTAAGCCCCTCTAAGTTGTGGCAACTTTACTATTAATTGACACTGGCACATGTACAAAATGCGATGCCATAATCCTCCTACAAGAGAAGAAAAAAAACAACCTCTTTCGCATAAACGTATTTGAGTAAAATTTTGAATGGAGATAACTTCATCATAGTATCAAAGTCAAATACCCACCGGCCGTAATGCGAAGTAAGTGGAGGATAGAAGACCAAAGTTCTTACCTTACTGTTCATCATGAAGATGTTTTCCCACCAGGACTTGGCGCATGGATCGGATAGTTTTCTAGTTATTCTTGGCCACGCTGGTCCCGACCCAATGAACGGCAGGACGTAGGTCAAGCCCATCAGGCTTAAAACGTACAATGGAAGAAGCAACCTAAAAAGTAAGAATAATCCTATAACCTGTACTATGTCGCCGTTTGATAATAAAGAATAATTTTACCTAATAAACAATCATTTTTCACCGAATAAACAACAACATCACCTAATAAACAATAACATCACCTAATAAACAATAACATCACCTAATAAACGATAACATCAAATAATAAACAAAATTCGCATAATTCGCGACGCGTGATCAAAATGCTGGCGTTTATTTGGCCCAGCGCATAAGCATTCAGCGTGGCAATGCCGCTAGCATGCTGGGTACGCTGTCGACTAATACCAGGGGGGTGTCACTCCGCAGTTTATATACGCAGTATGTTCGGCCGGCACTCCGCTCCAAGAGGACAATGCAAGCAGAAGTCAGTGGCGGGTGGCACGCTAGCCTCGTCGCACGTAACTAAGCATACGTGATAGAAATAGAACTGTATATCTAGGTGAATATAGCGAGCGGTATCCAGCGCTGTACGAGTTGAATTGCTACTTTATTGGCTAGTAGATAGAGTCCTTATTTATTACAATTCCTTTGCGGAGTGAACTTTCTGTACGTAGTACTATTATTTATTCTGTGCTAATTCTGAGTTTGAGCATTTGGATTGTCTCTAGACTTTCATCGGTCTGGATACAATCCTATTGTTTTATTTTTGTGTATATATGCTAAGTAGTCGTTGTAGTTTGTTGTAGGCTTATTCAGCATATTTATGCAATTTAGACATGTTATAGTCATGATTAGTCGTTGGCATTTCCAATCGTATGTCCTCGAAGGTACATCAAAATAATCAATAAACTCACCTAAGATACCGTTTCAACAACGCTTTCAAGGGCTGGTACACTCTACTAGACATTAGTCCCCTGAAGTGGAGAAGTCCCGACATTACAAGGAAGGTGTCCACGCATAAGTCGAGATGGAGGGCCAGCTTCGAGAATGGATGACTAGTCAGTTCCTGAAACATTCTACAAATATCGAATATCTCGTCGTCGCCAGCCATAAAACGTCCACTGCTGGACGAAAGCATCCCCCTTTATAGAGGGTTGTTGCCATAATATAATAATATCGAATATAGATCTAGAAAATAATACGCTTTAAAAAGGCCGACTTCAATTTCGACTACCTGAATGACATTATAATAGGCTAGATGACTGGTTTTTTTATTGTCCAATTAAAATGTGGCCCATTATTTTATTATGAAAACTGACGTGATTTTGACACATTTTCGTTTTATTTATACGGGAATACTCACGTTTATGGACCTGCATATGTCCTTAAACTGCAACCAGACCCACCGGAGGACGGCCAGCAGCGTCCTCTTGGTTAACGGTGGTGAGCATTCTGCAATCCCCAAGCCGCCTGCCAAGCGTGGGGATTATGGCAACACCCCTCTATTGGGAGGCCTTCGTCCAGCAGTGGACGTCTTATGGCTGACGACGACTCAAGTTTAATTAAATCGGATACTCCGACTATAGTTTCGATCACATCCGGTGACCTTTTTCAAAGAGTGAAAACAGAGCCCGACGCGCGTGCAGCTGCGTCCTGCTTAGCACACTAAGCGCGCGTCGGGCGTTTTTTTTTTTGTTTTTTGGCGAGTATCCTCATTCCGGATTTTATCGCGCAAAGTAACTCCGAGCATAGCTCTCTCCATTGCCCGTTGCGTGACTCTGAGTTTCTCCAAAAGGCCTGCAGTTACAGACTACGTCTCAGTTCCATATGTCATCACTGGCAACACACACTGGTTAAACCCTTGTCTTCAGACACTTTTACTCACATCAACAGCCGGAAGACGTCCACTGCTGGACGAAGGCCTCTCCCTTAAAGGGAGGTGTTGCCATAATCCCCACGCTTTTATTCAGTCATCATCATCATCAGCCCGGAGACATCCACTGCTGAACGAAGGCCTCCCCCTCACTCACTCGTGCTTGCTCGTGTGCTTGTTATTTTGTACTGACGTCACAGAATAAATCATATTATTTCTTTATTTTCTTCTTTTCCTAATAATTACTAGAAAGCCACTCTTACCTGTTCAAAGTCAATTTTATTACCATAAGCTGATTGGGACATGAATACGTAATGGGATAATATTAATAAGCCATAGGTAAGTGATCTCATGCCGCAAATTATCTTGATTTCACCCTCATACTGTTCCGCCAGACCCTTAAAGTTCCGAGTGAGACAGAAACATCGCGTTATCTTGGACACTGAAACGAAGTGATGTTATTTTTTATTATGAAAACTGACGTGGGTTCGATCCTTTTTTTTCTATTTATACGGGAATACTCACGTTTAATTAAATCGGATACCTACTCAACAATCGTTTACTTATCAGAGAGCGCCGGCGCAGCACCACAGAATAAATAAGAACTGCACTACACTCTACCCGCGGGGGTGGGGACCCCCGCGACCGTAGAGCAACCGCTGTCTGTCATCAAGCGCGACGCGCAGCGGCCCGCAGTGCTAAGCAGGACGCAGCCGCACGCGCGTCGGGCTCTGTTTTCGTTCTTTGAAAAAGGTCACCGGATGTGATCGAAACTATATAGTCGGAGTATTCGATTTAATAAACGTTTAACAAAAAAGTGGTATTTTTCATTATGATCGACATCGGGGAATAGTCATAGGCTTTTTCACACTGCCACGACACGACACCGATACAACGCAATATTGTCGTTAGCTCGGACGACATAATATCGTGAGGATATCGGTACGTGACAAGCTCGTAACCAACAGCTTATAGGCATATGCAGCAGTATCGAATAGTCGCCTTGCGTCAGCAAAGCTTACATCGCCGCGCGATTCCTAAAGTGGAATGGTATACCGACGTGTGTGACAAGTCGTGCTGTCAATGATTATGGTGCCCTTCGTGCCGCACAATAATAATTGTCGGCGACAACACCGTGGACGACAACGACACAGTTGGAAAGCGCTTAGTAGTAATGTATGAAACTACCATTCCGACGATATCGTGACGGTGTCGTGGTGTGGCAGTGTGAAAACGCCCAATAAAGGGTTGCTAAGAGATGACGTAATTTTTATTTATAAATTAAAATTTGTGAAATTTGATTTTGGTGCTAATTCTTGCATGCCACAAATTTTTGTCCGGCAAACTTAATTTCTTCAAAATGTAATTTAAACCTAGTATACTTCATTACAAAGTATTTTTTCCCCTGGCTAAAGTCATAAGAGGCTAGTACCTGTCAGCGTAAAATCAACATTCTTGCTACGCGTAGAGAGTCACCATATTATATTGAACTGCCTTCTCAAATCGTGTTTATAGGCAACTAAGGTGACGTCATTTTAATCTACACCTAAAATTTTAGATAGATAGATAGATAGAAACTCTTTATTGTGCACACCAAAAAAATACAACAGAGAAAGATACACCTTATGAGCTAGTGCCACAATTGGCGGCCTTATCGCTAAAAGCGATCTCTTCCAGGCAACCATAAGGAAGAATATACACATAAAAAAAGACGGGAGATACTACATACACTTTTAAATTATAAATATAATCTACATATTTATATATACATATACACATTTACTTATATATAAAATTTTGTGCTTCACACACACACACATCACATCAACAGCCGGAAGACGTCCACGAAGGCCTCTTAATAGGGAGGGGCTGCCATAATCCCCACGCTTGGCAGGCAGCTCGGGGATCGCAGAATGCTCACCGCCGTCAACTAAAGGACACTGCTGCCCGCCCTCCGGTGGTTCTGGATGCAGTTTTAGGACATACCCAGGTCCCAGGTCATACAGGATTAAGGTGGTGCTTAAAGGTCAGAATAAAAAAGTTACTACATGTATTATTCATTTACCATATGTCATCAAGTCATAAAAACGAGTAAAGAGTTTCATTCCGCGGCAACAACATTCGTTTTAAACTTATCGGGCTATCAACGATATAGAATCGCTGATTTCTAAAACAACAACTGAAACCATCTTTGTTTAGTTTAAAAAAGTTATTGTTTTAAAGATCACAGAGTTCAAGAGAAGAAAATTTAATTTAGTGGAATTTAATTTGGTGGGATGGTAGAATTGATGCTAATGGCTGCCTATTATTGTTCAAAAGACAGTTATTTTTTTTGTTTTAGAGAAACAAACATGTGGAAAAGTTTATTGAAAGAATATCGTTAGAAACCTTCAAGAAAGCTTTACGGAAGCCTAAGGACGTACGGAAACTAAATGTGAATTAAATACTAAAAAATATTGTGATAAGTCTTACCAGTGGAACCAGATTGATACTGAGTATTCCCATAAAAGTATACCAAAACACACGCGGATGTCATGGTAAATATGATTAACCTGTAAACGTCATTTAATTTAATGCAATGTTACACATTATTTAAAAAAACAGAAATTTAAACATAGTTGCAACTGTAAGTACCTAAGCAATGATAATCTCCGGGTGACGGGAGCAGTGTAGAGCGGCGCAGGATTTTGTTCGCAAGTTCACAATTCTGGCACTGCTACTGTTAGTGGCAAGCGTGACGCTTACCACCAGGCGAACGCCTTGCTCGTCTCGTCACTTGATTGTGTAAAAAAAAACAATACACTAAGAGTAAGTTCGTATAGGCTGAGTGGCCAGCCCTAGTGTCAGAGTTAATATGGGACTCTAGCCCCCTTCATTGTACATGGAGAGCCTAACACAGGCCTTACTGCTTAGTTTAAGTCCGGGCATTAAAAAAAAGTAACGCTTTTAGACTGCTATTAGAGGTGTTAGTTATGTTAATACCATAACACCTATTTAAGAAACATCGCCGATGAATTACAAACCTTTTACAGAAAACCATTTTCCGATTGACAACCTTTTACAGACAACAGTTTTCGAGATGAATGGGAACATTCTTTACGCCTCACAAGCTCAGAAAGATTCTGTTTAAGAAATACAAAGTGCATTTTATCCGCTAGCGTGGATAAGTTTTTAAAATTCGAACCTTTCTATTCAATAACTTTCTATACCACCAGTCCACTGGAAATGCATAAGTAATACTTATTTCATGTCAGTGCGGTGCGCCGACATCATTTTTAGAATAATCGCACTGGCCAGCACGAAGACAGAACGAAAAAAAAACTCTAGCATTTCCTTTACTGTAGTGAGGTGAAAGTTGTGCGTTTTAAATAAAAAAAAAAAAAAAAAATATTTTTATTTCAGGCACCAGTAGGCCCATAAATTAAATTACATTACACACACATATATAGATTAGGATGTATGTAATTAAAACTAATTATAGGTATAACAGGTATGTAAAGTACCTATTACACACCGTTTTGCTCGGCAGCACAGTTATTCTGCGTCTCGCATCTTTGAAACCCTCGCTACGCTCAGGTTAATACAGTACCTACTTAGTAAGTACTTGCCTCAAAAAACAACTTTGCAGCCTTGCATAACAAATACTATTTTTCGCTAACACAACCTCGCACCCTAAAGCCATCTAAGTTCCATCGTAAGTAATGAAATAGCTGTTGTGATGTTTTGTACTATGTCTCAAATTAATAAACACCAGTGCAGTAATGCCTTGGACTTTAATGTTACTAAAAGCTTTATAGCGCTGCAATGGAAGACGAGGGCAGACTATATATCCTATCATCAGGGTCTTACTTGTTAAGAGACTGACAGACAGCAGCCTTTGTACGAGTCCCATACCACTTTTTTACGAAGTATTCCGATAGACGCCGCAGCTTTCGCAATGCTGAAGGTCACTGCTCTATGCGCCTTGCAATAGGACCTCTAAAATTCAATTTCGTTTCGTCAGCCACCTGCGCGCTCACCACAGGAGCTAGAAAGTTTCGGCATGATGAATACGTCAAGGAGGACGATATCAAATTATTGTAGTGGACTCTAATTGCAGAATCCGCCTAAAGAAGTACCACACCTTTGCCAGTTATTCAACCGTCAAGCAGTAATGTGAAAACTTTACTGTGTTTCGGTATGAAGGGCATTGTTACCTGAGAAATTACTGGGCAACAAACGATTTTACATCTTATCTTGTATAACGAAAATACATTAGAACCATTATTTTAAGGTGACGAGCGCAGTGTGGCGCTGTGTTTTGTTTGCATGTTCACAATTTTATTCTGGCACTACTCTTCATTCTGGCGCTACTGTTATGGGCAGGCATGATGCTAACCACCAGGCAAACGTTTCGATCGTTTCCTTATTCCATTGCTTAAAAAAGCTCACTTGATTAGCGCATTGGAGTCCAACGGGATGTTGGACAATCTTTAGGCACCGAATCTTAAAAATTAATCAGCTGTTAAAGAACTCACCAAAACAGATAGTATCCCATGGGTTTCTCAACTGTTCCAGCGATTTGGCAGTCACCAGGGTCTACCACGACATCTTCAAACGACAGGTGCGAGAAGCTGAGGATGTGGCGAGATATCTTGGCGACGGACCCTGGCTTGCAGGCCGCGGGAAGACAGACTCCCAGGTGTATGGTGTTGATACGCATTCCGTTATGGAATTTCGCCTGTTGTTTAGAGTTTGGTTTCATTATATTTAGTGTTGTCAAAAATATTTATAAAAACGTCACTCACTCCAACGTATTGTTCGACATCATCATATGGATTAATACGTCTCTCATCGTGTTCCTTCAAAGCAGTCAGCTTCACATCTACCAGACAATACTGAGCTTGAACTCTCTGTGATGGCCATGGCAGGTTCAGGCATTGATCGAAGTTGCCTAAGTGATACAACGAGCCGTAGAAAGTACCGACAGGTAGCTGCATAGAATCCCACACTGAAAAACAATTTACAAATAAGTTCTCAAGGGGTATTAGTTGAACGCAGGGCTCTACGTGAGCCGGTAGAAGTGTTATACGGGATGTTAGTTTGAACACCGTTATCCTTCTAGGATTTCATTGTACTCATCATTATGAACAACTTTCACTACAACAACAACAACTTTTTTTTTTCTTTTACTTGTTTTTACTATGGGGCCAACCCTTAAATCACGAAAAAATACATCTGTTCCATACAAAAAGGTTCATCGATCTTGGACAAAATGTATGGAACAGCAGGATTTTTTTTTCGCGATTTCATGGTTGACCCCATAGTAAAAGTTGTTCATAATGATGAGTACAATGAAATCCTAGAAGGATAACGGTATTCAAACTAACAGCCTGTATTATGATTGCTTCTAAATATTCCTAGTATTGAATATTAATATCGCTTTACGGATAACAGGATTTCTTAACTGATTCTCGGTCAGTCAAAATATAAATAACAGTATTACGACTGTTCCCGAAACTATTCTTTCTCGGTATTCTCGCATAGTGGGTAGATTGAAGCGTTGTTTTGCTGCGAGAACCGTTTGCCTTGCTACCGCGAACCATATCGTATCTAATATTTGACAAATACTGGATAACTAGACGCAGTTATTGGCCATACCCAGGGGTATATAACCAAAAACTGCATTCAGAACCACCGGCGGACGAGCAGCAGCGTCCTCTCGGTTAACATTAGTAACATCTAATATAATAAAAGGCTCTGTCCTGACTGACTGACTGACTGACTGACTGACTGACTGACTGACTGACAGACAACGCACAGCCAAAACCGCTAGTCGTAGAGACTTGAAATTTGGAGGGTGCGTCTCGATGCGGAGGGGTGTACTAAGAAAGGATTTTTCGAAATTCGACCCCAAGGGGGGAAAAGGAGGGGGAAGTTTGTCGTTTGACGATTTAAGGGGGGGGGAAAGGTGGGTGTAATGTTGTATGGAAAGTTCTTTGTTTTTTGAAGTTATAGTGATGAAAATTGATATTTGGGTAGTTCATTCAAAGGAAGGGAAGTTGGGGGGGGGGGGAGTGTCGGTAGAGTCGGTAGAGTCGTTAGAGTCGGTAGAGTCGGTAGAGTCGGTAGAGTCGGTAGAGTCGGTAGAGTCGGTAGAGTCGGTAGAGTCGGTAGAGTCGGTAGAGTCGGTAGAGTCGGTAGAGTCGGTAGAGTCGATAGAATCGGGAGTTGGTAGAGTTTGCTCGGAATGATTTAAAGTGGAGAATTTTGGAAGTGGGCCGAATTTCTTCTGTACGCGGACGAAGTCGCGGGCGACCGCTAGTTAGTAATAAGCACTCTGCGATCCCCAAGCCACCTGCCAAGCATGAGGATTATGGCAAACCCTACCTTAAGGGGGCGGCCTTTGTTCAGTAGTGGACGTCTTCTAGCTGATGATGTAAATTTTACTTACCCCAAGAAGCCCATAATGTATTATTCTTCACTCCATTCAAAATCACTTCGGTGGCATGACGACAGGCGGATTCATCTGGTTCCCATTTTTCAAGTGCTAAACTATCTAAAATATTATTAATCGTGCCAACTATCTTCGAGGCTCGTATTCCTGTAGCCGGTTTTAATACTGAAAAAAGACGCAAGACGCTTTAATGTTTAACCCCTAAGTAAAAATAGCATAATCAACCTTTTTAATTGTCCACTGCTGGACTTAGGCCTACCCTCGAAAGGAGAGTGGGCCATATCCACCACGCTGGCCCTGTTACAGGTTGATGGATCCACATACGCCATTGAAATCCGAAAAGCCGGTGGTATGAGTCATCATCATCATCAGCCCGGTGACGTCCACTGCTGAACGAAGGCCTCCCCTTTAGACCGCCACACTGTACGACAACCTGCCATTTGCATCCACCGGTTGCCCGCGACTTTTACAATGTCGTCGGTCCACCTAGTGGGAGACCTTCCTACGCTGCGTCTTCCGGTTCGCGGTCGCCACTCAAGAACCTTTCTTCCCCATCGGTTGTCAGTTCTTCGAGCGATGTGGCCTGCCCATTGCTATTTCAACTTGCAAACCTTGCGAGTTATGTCGGTAACTTTGGTTCTTTGGCGAATATCCTCGTTCCGGATTCTATCGCGCAAAGAGGTTTTAGTGTATTATAATTGCCTTGTATTATAAAAGCCGCGCCTACGCCTTTGGGTGGTATGAGTATCCGTACATAAACTCCAAAGAGCTCATTGGTACGGGCCTGGGCTTGAACCCGCGACCTCACGATTACAAGTTAAGTGGTCTCCCAATTAGGCAACTACGCTACCCAATACAAATATTAAATCTTAAAAACTAAGGTGGCGCTGGCAGCGAGGCAGCCTCTGCTGGTGGTTAGGTCTGCAGAGGGAGAAACCTGTTATATTATTACATAATATTTTATAAAACACTGTATTAAACTATCACGGTTGTTTACTAAAATGCACCATGCACCATGTTCACGAGTAGACTGCAGTCTACTCGTGACCATGGTGCATGCAACTGCGCCGAAATATCGGGAGCTCATTTCACAACATAATCACGGTAAATATCCCGTTAATAATAATATAACTATAATATTTTATATTTATTTTCATCACACTTGCTCGTAAAGTAGATCTTATTACATCGCTTTTAGGCTCATAATCCAAGCTATTACACACGCGTGCTTTTTACTTTACATTACGGCACTTGTACTATAATAGGTATAACCCGGTAAAGTCAAGTTTGTACGTGACTGCAATTAGACGTACGTATACGTAGCACTCTTAATATAGCCGGGTAATACTTACAGTTTTTTTTTGTAATACCAACAAAGAGTTCTTATGCCGCTGAAGTACATGTCAACCTGCGCGCGCATTACTGATTTGGGCGCCATTTTCCGCAAATGTTTGTTGACGTTTTCGCTGTGTGTTTGATTATTATCACAAAAAAATTGTTTTTTCCTCGCAAGTGTGACGAAAACAGTCGTATGGAACTCTTGTGCTATTAGTCATTACGCTCTCGGCTTCCTTATCGCGCTCGCCTGCGGCTCGCGCGCATAATACTGCCTCTAGTGTAATGACCAACATAGCACACTCGTATCATAATGTACTATTATTTGATACACAAAACAGAATGCACTGCATTCATTTCAGTAAAAAAAAATTTTTTCATATATATTTTTTTAATTTTTCATTTTTAATTGCATTATTATTGGTCACGCTTTATTTAATTTAACAAACTCATCTCTAATTAAATAAACTACTTAAAACTAAACTAATATTTAAAAATAAAAAACTATATAAGAGACCGTTTAAAGTATCTATAGGTAGCAAACCTATAGATAGTTTAAACGGTCTCTAATTTCGGGTCATCATCATCATCATCAGCCCGGAGACGTCCACTGCTGAACGAAGGCCTCCCCTTTAGACCGCCACACTGTACGACAACCTGCCACTTGCATCCACCGGGTAATTAATTTCGGGTAATGTGTCCAAAATGCTGGCCACGTTGATAGGTTACAAATAATTTGTTCTAGATTGCACTTTAATAAATGTGTACACATGATCAAGAAGCAGTAGGTACCTACATCTTCCTATAAGTCAATCAAACATTAAGTATTTTCAAGTTTTTTCATAATAAAACATTAAGTAATATTGTAATTAGTTAAACTAACTCAAAAAATTAAATGAGTATTAATTACGGTTAGGACAAGTGCCATACTAAAAAGAAGAAGTAGTTGTAAACAAGCAACTCATCGATGCTGTTTCTGTTTTTCTAAAACGGCCAAGAGTTTCAATTTAGTTCGTTTAAAGTTAAATAATTATATCTATCGAGCTATGATGGTCCACTAGGATATCGTTGTATTGGCAACAAACACATTCATTCTGACCAGAGGGTTATATAAGGAGGTGTTGTTTGTATAGACCTTAAGCGAAAATATTCCTGCCCGCCTAGCACGCGAGACGTGATAAACGTTTATCCACTCTTTTTTCCCCGCAAAAAAGAGATAGACGTATCCATATTAAGCTTTATCACGTTCCCGCGTGGGAAAAGACCAATTAGTCCTCGGCGCGTGCTATGCTAGGGGGTAGCGAGATTTTGCTTTGGTATTAAAGTTTATATTACAAAGAATAGAAGAAAAAACATTCTGCGAGTGAATAATTTGGAATAAGCAAATGAAGTATTTGCGACACGTCACAAGTGATAATAACTTAAATTTAGCTAATCTTTAATCATAAATATAATCTGCAATGAAATATAGATTTGATTTAAGATTATAATAATAAAAAAACACTTACCAAAACATGTCAAAAGAAATATAGAAATATAGCACTTCATAATAGTTCAAGTATTATCACAAAATAATCGCCAAACTTTTTAATATAGGTAGTAATAAATGGGTTATTCTCAACTCGACACGAGGGGCTGTACACTCGTGTTCACAATAACTTAGAACCTTCTGACGGAGTTCTTTTATCACTGACAGCACACCTTTGTTTGAACATATTACCTACCAATAGGTACATTTTACATTACAATACCTATACAGGGTTATCGAGAATTATTATTATTTAAAGCTCAATGATAGTAGCGAGTCTTGTGAGCTCTAGGGCGCGGGATCGATTCCCACCCAAGTCAAACACTTAACGAGCTTTGGATGTTTTAAAGACTGGTTATTTACGGTATATATAACTAATATTATGTAATACAAGAGCAGATTCAATCCGATATAAAACTCACCTAATCGTAGGTATAGGTACCTTTAACGATGCGGAAGACCCTTAAAGCCGTCACACACGACGAAGATGCTAAAATATTTTCATGTTTTCTTAAAACATATTTCAATATCGCTACTCATACAAACAAATGACGAACAAGTCACGCAGATAAATAAGAAATATGTTATTATTCTGTGGAAATATTCCAAAATTGTATGGCGAGCGTTATTTTATCTTAACATGAAATATTATAGCATCTTCGTCGTCTGTGGCGGCCTTTATTGTATCTTTTCAGACGTTTATCAATAAGACTAACTCTGGCTCTGATGACTTTTTGTACTTTTAGTTTATTTATTTTTCCGTCATTTAAATGAATATTGACATCATAAATCTTTTTTTTCTTACGTTTATGGTATTTTTTTCCATTCTTATTTTTATTTTTATTGAACTGTAGGTAATTGTACTGTTTTGTGTTTAATGTATTCCTTTTCTTTAATGTATAATTATGATTGTGAGATTCTAATGTAATACAATTACTTAAGTTAAAATTTTGTTTTATTTAATAACTACAACAATATCATGTTCAGTGCAAGTTATTTTCTTCTGTATGTTTATATGATGTTGGAAAATTGTCGACTGCAACACTTGGCTCGTTGACCCGCCGACTGCGCTGAGGCACACACTGTACATTGGAATTTCGAAACTGTGTCATGCAAATAGTGTACAAATTAGCTTGCACTGAACATGATATTATTAAAGATATAATTATAATTTTATTGAGGTTCAATTATCTATAAAAACGTGTTCTCATTGAGAGTGGTCATCGTTGGAGAGAGACGCTACTGTCTACAAAATTGAGACAGCTCATTGTAAACTCGCCCAAAGTTAATTTGCCACACTTTTTTAAATTCCATACATTGAAAGTAAACTTGGCACAGTCATTAAAAATATCTGTAAATTCGTCAAAGGTAAGTAAAAGCTAGGTATCGCGCGCGTATAATATAGCTGGCTCGGCGGGAGCCGCTTGATGTCAACGAGCCAAGCGCTGCAGTGGCAAATCAACACACTGTGCGATACAAATAATGTACAAATTAGGTAGCTTTAAATATAATTAAAATGACATTATTATAGCTTTAGATATATCTACGTTTATAAAGACGCGTTTTCTGTGGCATTGAATCCGCTCATTAGTGTTGAAAGCATAGAATTATGTAAAAGGGTTTTTTTGGGGTATAGAATATAAAATAAAATCCATCATATTATAAAACAAATTCTTTAATACCTTACAAACTAATCAACAATCTATTTACAAGAACTCACACATTCACACAACAATCAACAATAACAACACCAAAAATAACAAAAAACGTGTCAAAATAATAAATAGGGATTCAGAAAGGTTAGGTACTTAAAGTTATTATCAAGGAAACATTAAAAAAAGTCTAGAATAAACAAAAACGTATCGATGCTTTTGCTCGTTTCAAAACAAAGAATTAATTTAATATGTGAAGACAAAGAAATGCCGTGGGATCTAAAAGCTTACGTCATTTTCTTTACGCATGTGTGGGAAATTCGTACCACTATACTTTGTCCACTTAGTTAAACGCTTTATGAAACATCATGCACAGTTGACAACATAACTTTGTAAAGCGTCCAGCAAATTATATCCCAAATAAACTCTTTCGATCTAGCATTACCAGTTACAAGGTTTATTTAACAATCGACGTAACCTTCTAAAGGGGCAATGCTAGATCAAACGTATTTATTTAAGAGATATAATTTTCAAAGTTATGCCGTCAACTGTGCATCAGGTGTCAAAAGCGATTAATAATGGACAGAGTATATAGGTATTGTGGTACTTTCCCATTCCTCTTTGTATCAACTTGGCCAAAATGACACAATACTTTTACTCTTTTGTTTAGTTTGCAAGGTCATAGAGCAAAGCAATGTAGATTGGCAGATGGGATCGATATTTCCTAGAAAGAAGAGAAATTAATTACTAAACAAGTATTAGATATCAGAGAGAAAGTCTGAGAGTGAGAGAAAGAGAGAGAGAGAGAGAGGCAGAGTAGAGTTCCTATCTATCAACACATAAAAATCGCAACGTTCACTTACTGGCAACGACAATTCTATTAATGCACCAATTATAATACACTAAAACCTCTTTGCGCGATAGAATCCGGAACGAGGATATTCCCCAAAGAACCAAAGTCACCGACGTAGCTCGCAGGGTTTGCAAGTTGAAGTGGCAATGGGCAGGCCACATCGCTCGAAGAATTGACAACCGATGGGGAAGAAAGGTTCTTGAGTGGCGACCGCAAACCGGAAGACGCAGCGTAGGCGAGGCCTCCCACTAAGTGGACCGACGACATTGTAAAAGTTGCTGGCAACCGGTGGATGCAAATGGCAGGTTGTCGTACAGTGTGGCGGTCTAAGGGCCTTCGTTCAGCAGTGGACGTCTCCGGGCTGATCATGATGATGAAAACCTCTGACTAAAACGGATATATATTTACGAATAAACACAACAAAAGTATAAAACCGAACCTAGCAAAGCTATAAATTCAAACAATAGTAATAGCCTGTCAACTATAAAAAACGCTACACCTAATTTCTCGAATTCAATACTTATATTTACGTGGGGGTTAAAAACAGTTCAGTTTGGATGGCTCAAATATTAAAATAATCAGTAATAATAATAAACTACACTCGACGCAATATCATTATTTCTTTGAATTATTCGCAGCAAGGCAATTTAAATCAATCATATCTTATGGGATCCTTTCTTAGTGTGGATGATTGTTTCGTGAACGGGAACTTTGAAAGGATAAGGTTTTTCTACGGGCACAATGATGTGCTTGATCACTTCAAATGGAACCTCCTTGATTTTTGGGACACGAACCTCCTTATGCACTGGGTAGGGTACGGACTTTTCGACAGGAATCGCCACTTCCTTTATGATAGGGATGACTACTGCTCTTGGAACTGGAATTTGAATAGGGATGGGCTGAGGTACCGGTATTAAAATGGGTTGGTTGATTTTGAATTCTACGTTCTTGGGTATGGGGACCACGACTTCTTTGTAGTGCTTGATGGGTTCAGGATTTTCTTCGTGAATGTGCTGGTGGACGGGATATGAGTGCGCTTTTAGGTCTGGTCCGCCGTGGCCACCGAAATCGTGGCCACCCTCGTCTTCGTATCCACCGAAGTCATTGCCACCAGAGTAGTCACTCGCTTGGAACTGGAAAACAATTAAAAAGCTTATATTTTTTTGCAGCAGTACCTAAATCCAAGTACTAAATTCATTAAAAAAAACTGCTTAAATGTCGTAATTTAATGTCATATCAAGTAAATTTACGATGGCGGGAGTAATTAATGATCCCAGAATAAAAAACAAAGCGACTAGCACAATTAATTTTAAAATACCAAATAAAACCCTGCAAGTTACTGCGAAATGAAGTGCATTATAATCAGTCTGGTAATAGTTAAGCTGGACTTAGGCCTACCCTTGAAGGGCGATTGGGCAATATTCACTACGCTGGCCCAGTTTCAGTTTGGTGTATTCACATACGCCATAAAATTTCTTTTCCGGACGTATGCAGGTTTCCTCATGTGTATATACCTATATTCAGCATTGGACTGTTATAAGGCTGAATATAAATACTTATAAGTCACAATAACCTTTTGGAAGATGCTATTTAATTGTTATTAAAAACATAGTTTGCCTACACACTCAACATCTCAATAATATCTTCAAAGTTCCGACTTTTTATCAGTAAAATGAATGCCCGAATAAACAATTTATTCGGACGGCCATATGACTGCTAAAGACAGGAGAATCGTTTAGATTTGCCATATAATTCAGCCACCAAGCAGCAGTATAAGCTATGCTGTGTTCCAGTTTGAATGGGTATCAGCAGAGTAGCAAGGGTCACAGTAGTAAGTAAAAGGATGACCAGTGAAACTACAAAGCTAACAAGACTGTTCCTAAAACTGCATACAGAACCACCGGAGGACGGGCAGCAGCGTTCTCTCAGTGAACGGTGGTGAGCATTCTGCGATCCCCAATCCAAGCGTGCAGATTATGGCAAATAAAGGGGGAGGCCTGAAGACACGGTAATCAAAAATAAATAATGTAATCAGTAATATTTTAATCGAAAAACCTGCGTAGAAAGCACGGAATGAATTTTATTGATGACCTTTCTTCTTTCTTAAATCGAAAAGGGAAATATTACGTTTTAGTACCTACTTGAATTGGTGCAACGACAAGGAGAATGGTTCTGTAGTTGGACTTTTAAATTAGTCGGAGTAAACTGACAGATTGAAATGTGTGTGTCACTATTCTAATAATGTTGTTTACCTACTGTAAGTTTAATCTGTTTAATACGGAATTCTAAAAAGTTGCAGTTCACTTCGAGACCTGTGACTAGGTCTAATAATAACTACTGCCACCTGTATCTTCCCAGAGCCCTGGATAAAATAAAATATACCGGAATCTCAACCTTATTTTACTGCGCGTTATTTCCTGCTATCTGGTACGTTACGTTTTTAGTGGTTGGAGATCTCTGGTGGGACAATGGAACTGAATAATCTGAAATCACGATCCAACTTTTTTACTGATTTCTGACAGTAAAGGAGACGCTCTTTTAGTGAGCTATGTAAATCAATTTAACGGCTTCTGAAGGCTTTGATTATTGTAAAGTCGGATTTCGATTAAACTTTAGATTAATCTGTACTAGAATTTGTAATGCACTGGAATATACCACGTTTCACAGTATAAATAAAAAGGACACTTAGGTTCTTTAGTTTATATTTTAAATACCTAACAAATAAAGGTAATATCCAACTTCATTTACATTCTTCAGTGGCTTTTTGCTAAGTTCTATTTAATGTTATTGCTTACAATTATTCTAAGTTCATTTTAACTAAGTATAGCTAATTGTTATTCTGAACTCAGCATAATCTTTTTTATGAGCGTGTCTAGACTTTAAATGTTTTAACTTAAGTTTGTATTATTTGTATTCTATAGAATTAACCATCATCATCATCATCGCTCAGAAGACGTCCACGAAGAGGACAGGACGAAGGCCTCCCCTTAATAGAATTAGTATATAGGTATACATTGGCAAAATAACCCTGGATAAAATTTAAATTTTATAAAACGAAATGTGCCTGAAAATTTAGGAACAAATTTTGATAAAAACATAACGCTTTAAATATCTTCATAGTAACTTTTGGAGGGCTGTTTTTTCTTTAGCAATTAGTTTCTGAAAAAAAGGAAAACAGACACGTCTACAGTTGACCTAGAATGTATAAAAAAAAATGGTTGCTCTAGAGGCATTATCCAGGAAGAAAATAGGGGAATGCGTTTGTATGGAGAAGCGCCTATTCCCTCCTTATTCCTATTCCTATTCCTCCTTAAGATAAATTTTGACAATATTTGGCATAAACATCCGGTACTCAATTCTAAACAAGAATTTCGAATATATGAGCAAAATTGGTCCAGAGCTTGTCAAGATAAGAACATGAGGTCTAAGTTTGCGAGAGCTACTAGTTTTATCATGTACGGGACCACGTTCTTATATCCGTTTCACTCTCTACCCAGTTTTTTTTAATATAAGATTCGGCACGGGCTTCTATTTACGTCATCTGAAGTTTTTAATATACCGTCATACAAAGGGATTTTTTTACGACTAAAGTCCCACGAGATCTCAATATGATTACGTAGGTACCTAGTATAAAGTATACAGCTAAAAATAGAATTAGTTTTTTTTTGTATAACTGCTTGTCGTCAGCCATAAAACGTCCACTGCTGGACGAAGGCCTCTTTATAGAGGGGTGTTGCCATAATCCCTACGCTTGGCAGGCGGCTTGGGGATCGCAGAATGGTCACCACCGTTAACCAAGAGGACGCTGCTGCCCGTCCTCCGGTGGGTCTGGTTGCAGTTTAAGGACATACCCAGGTACCAGGTATAACTGCTTACGGGGCCAAAAAAACATGATTAATGAAAAACTGAAAGAATGAGTGAATAATTGAATGAATGCGAGAATTAATGAATGAGTGAGTAACAGAATGAATAAGTGAATGATTTTGCATTGACCAGATTTCGTTTAGTTTATTAAGGTTAAAATTTTGTCATCTTTTGTTAATAAAAATATTTGTATTTTATTTATTTCATCATCATCAGCACGGAGAGGTCCACTGCTGAACGAAAGCCTCCTTTTTAGACTGCCACACTGTACTACAACCTGCCATTTGCATCCATCGCGCACCATTTGCCAGCGAATTTCACAGTTTCGTCGGTCCACCTAGTGACCTAGGGGCCTTGCTACGCTTCGTCTTCCGGTTCGTGGTCGCCACTCAAGAACCTATCTTCCCCATCAGTTATCAGTTCAATGATGATTTTTTAAATTACCTAACAATGAGAAAATATATTGTGTAATACGTAATAAGTGGCCTACGTGACAAAGCCATAGCCAGGATTCTATAAAGGGGGGGGTACAAAATGGGAATCGGTCTGCGAGTCTCCATACAAATGTATTCCCCTATTTTCTTCCTGAATTATGCCTCTAGCGCAATCTTTTTATTAAATAAAATCTAGGTCTACTGTAGATAATTATGTCTCTGTCATTTCCTTTTTTCCAGCAACTGGAAATGGCAACAGGCATTGCATTTAATGTGTATAGTGATTTTTGGAGGGCTACATTTTCTTCGCCGAGCGTAATGCAGTTTTCTTTCACCGAAAAGCTAATGTTATGAAACTCCAAAGAGCTCATTGTTATGGGTCTGGGATTTTAACCCGCAAACTCATGCTTTCAAGTCGAGTGGTACATCTAGCACTGCTAGACTGATCTGTCGGTCAGCCTATGGACTTTTCAAAGACAGAGTCTGTATCATTTATTGGTAACAGTTGGTTATAGGTCATCGGTGCAAGGATAGTGGCCTATTCATTTTTATCTTTTTTGCATGGCTATAAAATATCATTTACAAGACGTATAGGTCGTTTCAAAGGCACTGGACAAAATAAAATAAATACTGCAGAACCTTTCTCAATACTTCAAATACCTAGTAACAAATTGTTAAATTCAAAACATTACATTTTAGAAACACATTTTTGTCTGTAATGTATAAATTCTTTTTTGTGTGTATACGATGGTGCTGACATAGTCAAAAATGACTCCATGTCCCTAAGTAAACTAAAAAGAAATAAAAAAATTGTCGAGTGGTTTTCCAAAGAAATCTACCGCTGACCACGGCACGTTTTCATGTATGTTTGACCAACCTGTTGATCTTGCATGAGGTCCTGTGTGCTCTGGAAGTTCTGGAAGGTCATGTAGGGCGTCCATTGAGACTGTTGGGCGGACGCTGCTGCGAGCAGTACAGGAAGCAGCTGGGGACAAGAAAGAGCATCTTCAGCAACAGCAGCTTTGAAAATCCGACGGTAAGATTTTTTTATGCAATGGACGAGACGAGCTAGGTTCGCCTGGTGGTAAGCATCACTCCTGTAATAGTAGCAATGCCAGAATTGTGAACTTGCGAACAATATCCTGCGCTGCACTGCACTGCGCTCGTCACCCTGATGCAGATATTAGATGTCAAATCTCTTCAATGCCAGTAATTTATCAGGTAACATTCCCCTGTTAGCTGCAGCCTGCTTGCACGAGCAAGATAAGGGCGCGCAAACCTATCTTACTCGCCCATTATTTTTTTTATTAAGATATATATGGTGATTAAAGTTAGATAACATCCTAGTCGGTGAATAATATTTGTATGGAACCATTGTATCATCATTATCATGAGCCCGGAGACGTCCACTGCTGAACGAAGGCATCCCCCTTAGACCGTCACACTGTACGAGAACCTGCCATTTGCATCCGCCGGTTGCCCGCGACTTTTATAATGTCGTCGGTCTACCTAGTAGAAGCCTGCAGCATCACCGCAGGCCAACGGCAGAGTGTGCAAGTTGAAGTGGCAATGAGCGCCACATCGCTCGAAGAACTGATAACCAATGGGGAAGCAAGGCTCTTTTGAGTGGCGACCGCGAACCGGAAGACGCAGCGTAGGATTAAAAAAAAGTAAGTTCGTAAAGGCTGAGTGGCCAGCCCTAGTGTCAGAGTTAATATGCCGCCCGGAGGCCTCTGACATGGCTGACGGTTGTTGTTATAGAAACTAGAACAAACAACCGAGACCAACAATTTAACGTATTTAGCGTAGAATAGGAAATTAGGAACAGGATTGTATGGCTTGGAAAATTTTTTTTTTTTATTAAAGTAAGTATTCATTAATAAATCTGTTTTACGTAGATATCTAAAACTAACACACACCGGTGGGTGCAGGCAGGTTGTCGTACAGTGTGGCGGTCTAAAGGGGAGGCCTTTGTTCAGCAGTGGACGTCTCCGGGCTGATGATGAAGTGATGATACTAAAACTTTGTTTTAATCAAAAAAAACTTTTGCTGCACGTTGTAAGTTTATTCACAGCAGTTTCACCGAAGGCGATTTTTCATTTTCATGCACTGATTTTATATCTTCAAAACTTGTCAAATGCGCGAGCGAGATAGGTGCACAGGCAAACTACCTACTGCTTGGCGGTTGAATAACTGGCAAATATACTTCCAAGGGCGGACCCAGGGGGTGGGTCATGGGGGTCATGACCTGAGCTGAGTGTAGGTCGACTACTATTTTTTTCTAGTTGACATGGAATCCGAGCCTGACTGCTAACTAGACCTCGACTCGACTATATCACCCCCCCCCCCCCCCCTGACTTAAAAACTGGATCCGCCCTTGTATACTTCCCCAGGCAGACTCTGCAAATGTCCTACCACTACAAAAACTAGTTGGTAGACCTAATTTTTACTTAACGTAACGTCGTTTAATCCCAGCGTGTTATATCTTAGGACCTATCACATCTTCCGTGTCAGCACGGCCTATCACCCTTATAGGGCCTTCTTGGGCCTTCAATCAAGCGAGCACCCTCGGCCAGCCATGTGTCGCGCTGATAAGCTAGAGAGGCGGTAAATAAGTGTCCACGAGGACCATTAAGAGTAAGGGGACCATTTATTTGAAGCTTTGCAGGATATACTTCAAACAGGGTTACGAAGGAAATATCAGCTACTAGCTGCGCCACGCGGTTTCACCTGCGTGCTGATGAAACATGGTGATGATGAAGATGAAAAGGCTATAAATGTTGTTCCGAGAAATACGCTATCTCCGGTCCAAGGTCACCAAAATCCGTTCAGTCGTTTTGGTGTGAAGAGGTAACAATCCGAGAAACTTTAGCATTTTTATCAATCACTTAAACGTGACTTTACTAAACAGCACACAACACTACTAGCAACACAAACTAACAGTATTTAAAAATGAAACGAAAATATAAAACTACCTATTGACGAACATAAAAACAATTAATCAGAAAAAAAAATGGTATTCAAGTGGTAGAGTGCCAAGAACACTGGCCACATTCCCGCTCTGAATTGCCAAAGAAATTCTTTGCGTGAGGAATGAGCCAACACTCTTGGCTGGTGCCAAGAGTGTCATAGTCATTTAAAGTCAAAGTTTTAAAGTCAACGTTTTAAAGTCAAAGTTTTAAAGTCATTTAAAAACATTAACTCTCGACAAAGTGTTCGGAAATCATTTTTTTCCGTTTTTTAGGGCTTAATAATCTTTAAGCAATTGTTGACACCATTGTCAAAGTTGTTTAGAATTGTAGCGCTCGTGGCGTAGCTTGTCTAGGTAAACGAAACGATCACCGATCACCGATGTTAAGCAACGGACGGTCCGGTCAGTCTTCGGATGGGTGACCGTGAGTGGCATTTATTTCTGAGTGCTACCGTGGGTCGGATGACACGTTAAATTGTTGGTACCGGTTGTTTGTTCTAGTTTCTATAATAACAACCGTCAGCCATGTCAGAGGCCTTCGGGCGGCACATTAACTCTGACATTAGGGCTGGCCACTCAGCCTATACGAACTTACTTACTTAGAATTAATTAATGCAATAACCTTCTGTGGCTTCGTACCTATCTAGGTGAGAACCCCGTCTTTTTTATTATAATGTGAAATACTCAAAGGGGCCATAATGAAAAACTTTTACTAAACAACCAACCCTGAAATCAAGAAAAAACGCAACTACGCCTACATTTTGTCAAAGGCCAATTAACTTTTTATCGAAAACAATGTTCTTTCAGCGATCTCAGTATGTTGGTTCTATAGTACCTTTAATAAAAGAATACCTAGGATACGTAAACCTCAAGCTCGTACTGTATGAGTAAGAGAGATAACGCCTGCACAAAAGATCATTGCAACGGTTCCCGGGACATTGAGTATTGGTATTTGGTAGGCGCTCATAAATTTGAGTCATTCGATATTCAGAATGGAAGTCTCATTTGCTGTATAATTACGCTAGCTACAGCACTTATAAAACGAAACACAGTATATTTACTTATTTGGGCCTTTCCCCACAGATACAATCTGGTTGTCTTCAAGCTGCGAGTAAATCGTTTCTTCTAGGCAAGCGCGCTCCGTCGTACACTGCATCTTTGCTTAAGAGCAACACAGCAGTCAAATGCAAGTCAATATTTTTCAATAAATTAAAACAACATTGCACAAGCTAAAAAAAATATTAAACACTAATAAATTTATTAAAGATCTTGTATGTTATCAACATTTAAATCGACCCTAAGACAAATTCAAGTTTCACGCACAAAACGAATGATAAATGGATTTTTAATTCCTACACTGCACAACATAACTGTGTAATCGGCAAAATGAAAGAACTAAAACATTCTACTTTAAACTGACACTTTTATTCAGTAGTTCGCGATTGTGACTATCATTCTGTATCGGTTTTGTACGAGGGCTGCACTAAAAGTATCGGGAATGGAATATTTCCACTGTTTCTGTCATATTAAAATCTTTTTAATTGAAAACTCCTTGGTTTTAAAAATCGAATACCATTTATTTATTTAAAAACAGATTCTCGGTCATGTCACAAGGTTTTGTCAAACTTGTTTAGTCGTTGAGAAAATGGAATTGACTCGAGAAAATTCAAGAGCGATGATTTATTATGACTTTCGAAGTGGTTTAACACAAAAACAGTGTGTTGACCGGATGATTTCTGCATTTGGTGATAAAGCCCCATCCAAAACCACAATTTATCGCTGGTTTGCTGAATTTCAACGTGGACGTGTCAAGCTCAGTGATGATCCCCGTCAAGGTCGTCCAAAAACTGCAGTCACCCGAGAAAACGTTGATGCTGTGCGTAAGCTGATTGAGGAAGATCGACATGTGACATACCGCGAAATTCAGGCAACTTTAGACATTGGCATGAGTCAAATACAAATAATCTTGCATGAAAAATTAGGTGTAAAAAAGTTGTTTTCCCGATGGATACCGCATTCGCTCTGTGAAGAGCAAAAAGCGGCTCGCGTTACTTGGTGCGTCAGAACTCTCGAAAGATTCCACGCAGGATCCTCAAATGCTGTATACAACATCGTATCAGGTGACGAATCCTGGATATACGCGTACGAACCCGAAACAAAAAACCAGTCACGAGTTTGGGTGTTCGAAAATGAGTTAAAGCCAACAAAAATTGTTCGTTCACGGAGTGTGGAAAAAAAAATGGTGGCCACGTTTGTCTCCAAAACCGGCCATGTTACGACTATTCCTCTTGAGGGACAAAGAACGGTTAATGCAGAATGGTATGCTAGCATTTGTTTGCCACAGGTCGTTTCTGAACTCCGTAAAGAGAACTGCAACCGCCGCATCATCCTACATCACGACAATGCGAGTTCTCACACCGCGCACAGAACAAAAGAGTTTTTAGAGCAAGAAAACATAGAATTATTGGACCATCCGCCGTACAGCCCCGACCTAAGCCCTAATGATTTCTATACTTTCCCTAAAATAAAGAATAAATTGCGTGGACAGAGATTTTCATCACCTGAAGAAGCTGTGGACGCCTACAAAACGGCCATTTTGGAGACCCCAACTTCCGAATGGAATGGTTGCTTCAATGATTGGTTCCATCGTATGGAAAAATGTGTCAAATTTCGCGGAGAATACTTCGAAAAGCAATAAATATATTTTTAAATAGTAATGTTGTGTCACTTCCTTGATTCCCGAAATTTTCAGTGCCGCCCTCGTACATTGGATTTAGTCAGCCGTCTCCCGCTTGTGGTAGACTTTAATTTTGCGACAGTTGTTCATATTCGATTGAACTAGTTTTAGATAATAGCCATGAAAGCCGTCTGTGGAATAGAGATCAAGTCACGAAACGTGACCATTACCCTTCATTCCTAGAGCATGCGTTATTATTTTTGTCCCCGTCGCTCTTACTTCAATTTAAATAAGAGTGGTGGAAATAAATAACACGTAAAATGTATCTATTTATATTATATATAAATAAAAATAAAACGATGTCCGCTAATTAGCGCATCACTCATAATTTGAAAACTGCTGGACCAATTTGTTTTTTTTTTGTTTTATTGTCCGTAATAATAGTCCAAGAAAAAAATCACGGAAGCTTTGAAATTTGGAATGTACTTAGTGAGCATGATTTTTATATGAATTTTAAACCTAGCACACTAATTCACACGATTCATACGATAGAGATGCTTTTTTTTTCTATATTCGATATAGGACAACGTCACACGGGCCAGCTAGCAATAAATAAATATTCGTGGACTTTTCACACAGCCAAGGGCGGATCCAGGGGGGGGGGGGTCATGACCCCCATGACCCCCTAGGGCTGAGTTTAGGTCGACTACTGATATTTTTTCTAGTTGTACTGGCATTGGAGGCTGTCCTAACTAGACCTCGACTCGACTATATATATGACCCCCCCTCTGACTTAAAAGCTGGATCCCCCATGCACACAGCTCCATCTAGCCCCAAACTGAGCAAAGCTTGTACTATAGAAACCAGGGTCCGTACCGTGAACCGCTTATAGCGGGAGCGAATAGGTTCAGCTGCACGACCGCGAACCTTATTGCGAGGCGATAAAATTCACAGTCGCGCAGAGTCGGCAGCTGAGCGTATTGGGTCCCGGAATCATGAGTCATCATTGAGTTCATGGTACGGGCTCATACGATACTTATAAAGTTTTTTCTTTGTGTTAATTATATTTTATCAATGCATACAACAACCCAGACACCGAACAAACTAACTTCTATGGTCGGCAGTCGGCACACAAGTGTTTGTCCTGGGTGGTCGAACCCACGACCTACAGCTGTCAAAGTAAATTTCGACAGAGCTATAAACCTATACAGGGTTAGTTCAAATCAGTTAGCATCCTTTTAGGGGCATATTCAGTCAAAACAAACAACTTTTACTACGGGGCCAACATTGAAATCGCGAAAAATATCAATTGTTCCATACAAAAAGTTCATCGTCCTTGGGCAAAATGTGTGGAACAGCTGTTTGTTATTTTTGCGACTTCGATGTTCTGTAAAGCAGTCGAACTCAAAGTCAAATCTTTTATTACACCAATATTTTTATTCATCATCATCATCAGCCCGGAGACGTCCACTGCTGAACGAAGGCCTCCCCCTTAGACCGCCATACTGTACGACAACCTGCTAATTGCATCCACCAGTTCCCTTGACTTCTTCGAGCGATGTGGCCTACCCATAACCACTTCTACTTCTTAACCCTGCGAGCTATGTCGGTGACTTTGGTTCTTTGGCGAATATCCTCGTTCCAGATTTTATCGCGCAAAGTAACTCCGAGCATAGCTCTTTCCATTGCCCATTGTGTGACTCTGAGCTTCTCCAAAAGGCCAGCAGATAATGACCAAGTTTCAGTTCCATGTGTCATCACTGGTTACACACATACTGGTTACACACACACTGGTTACACACACACTGGTTAAAAACCCTTGTCTTCAGACACTGCGGGATTATGGACGTCATGTTCGATGGTTTATATATTGTGTGTTTTTTTTTTATTGTTCGTCAGTAAATGAAGCATAATCATATCTGAATATTATTATTTTGTATTTTTCAATAACCGTCATTCTGTCTCGTAAATTGATTGACCAATCGGTTGCCCGCGACTTTTACAATGCGTAATGCCTTATTGCGTAATATCTTCTCGTCCGAAATCCCGCAGTGTCTGAAGACAAGAGTATACGACCAGTGTGTGTTGCCAGTGATGACATATGGAACTGAAACGTGGTCTTTAACTGCTGGCCTTTTGGAGAAACTCAGAGTCACGCAACGGGCAATGGAGAGAGCTATGCTCGGAATTACTTTGCGCGATAGAATCCGGAACGAGGATATTCGCCAAAGAACCAAAGTTACCGACATAGCTCGCAAGGTTTGCAAGTTGAAGTGGCTGTGAGCAGGACACATCGCTCGAAGAACTGACAACCGATGGGGAAGAAAGGTTCTTGAATGGCGACCGCGAACCGGAAGACGCAGCGTAGGAAGGCCTCCCACTAGGTGGATATTATATTTTTATTATCTAACATCTAATACTTTGAAATCTCGCTGTACCCAATATTGTATTAAAAAGTACATTGGCCTTTTTTTCCTTTGACAAAACGTATGGAACAGCTGTTTTTTTTTTGCGATTTCAGTGCTGGTCTCTAAGGGGGCGTCCATAAATTACGTGAGATGTTTTTTTTAATTTACTGTCCCTCCCTCCCCCCCCCCTGGTGAGATGTCGTGAGATTTTATTCAACCCCTTCCCCCAACCCCCAATATCACGTGAGATTTTTCAAAATGTGGGTTTCTTACGTAAACGCGTTGGATTGTTATTGTAAAAAGAAAAAAAATATTGCCAAAATAGTATAATTATTTTTGTTTCAATCAGAAAAAAAAATGCGTGGTATTTTTATTTGGAGAGAGCTCCAACGTAAGATTAGATGAGATTTGACTCGACCCCCTCCCCCCCTTAAACATCTCACGTATTTTATGAACGCCCCCAGCAAAAGTTGTTCATAATGATGAGTACCAATAGTAAAAAATAAAAAATTGTGGTGTGTAACACCTATATTGCGATTCTGCGATAGAC
Source organism: Erannis defoliaria (assembly GCA_905404285.2). Lineage (NCBI taxonomy): Eukaryota > Metazoa > Arthropoda > Insecta > Lepidoptera > Geometridae > Erannis > Erannis defoliaria. The sequence continues at coordinate 1,275,768 of FR990090.1, read as the reverse complement.
ACGAGCCGATGCCAATTCAGCGCGCCGCACTGAGCTACGCCGTCTAGAAACAAAAAAACCGGGAAAGTCCAGTTTCGGTCTATTGTCCAGCTTTATTTATGGCGACACTACTCACACCGACGGAGGCGATGTTTTTGAGTAACGTTAGTGTGACCGCAGCTTGATAAATGTTAGTTGTTCGAGCAATATTGTCGAAGAATTACGGTTTTATGTGTTCTGGCTTTTTAATCCTTGTATTTATGGTTTGTGAGGGGATTTTTGGAAAATGGCAGTAAGTATAGGCTGTACGTTAACGATTGCAGAAAATGTAATTTTTAGTAATACTTATAGAAAAGGAGTGCAAAAATGCAAAATCGGTAGATTTGAACTTTTTCCAAAAAAAACCTAATATATTCTAAGGTATGTGATTGATTCAGGCGTTACTTTGCGGGAGTCCAATTGTTACCAAAATTTGTTTTAATTTCTAGTGTTTTTCTGCTGTAACATCGTTTCGAGTACTTATAGGATGAAGGGACACACTAAAATCTACTGTTACAGCGGAAAAACACTAGAAATTAAAACAAATTTTGATATTCTAAGGTATATTCAAAAATTCGTAGTCAATCGGCCCATTTTGGTATATCGGTAGGACAGAACCAAAACCGGTAGGTTCGAGACAACTGAGAGACGTTACTTTGTGACTCCCTACCAGTCATGACTACATACGTTACTAGAATAGTAGACCGGCTAGGCGGGAGCCGGATTTACGTTCACTTTTCAACCGACTTCAAAAAAGGAAGTTCTTCTTCAACAGTATGTTTTTTTTGTATGTAAGTATGTGAAGCAATTACTCCCCCAATTATGAACTGATTTTGATGATTCTTTTTTTGTTTGGTAGGTATTACTTCAGAGGTGGTCTCATATACATTTTATCGAAATCGGTTCAGTAGTTTGGTTTTAAATCAAAATTACTAGAAAATAAGAAGATGTCATCCAGGTATTAGAAGTTGAAGTCGGTTGTATTCAAAAAAACGGCGTATTATAGATTAATTAGTATCTAACTATAGCAATCATCAGATAGGAAGCAGACGACAGTAACCAACATCATAACACTAGCATAACCAAGCGAATTAGATAACTATAACCAAATTTAAAGGTAGACAAAGTACCTGTTAAAATGTAAGAACTAAAAATGTCCAATGCCTTGCTACCAATCTTCTTCAGATAACGCGACTGTGGTGCCTCGTCCAACTACATAAATAAGTTGGTCGCTACACGTAACAAGGCAAATCAAATCGAACAAAACAATTCATTTTGAAGCAGTTTCGGTGAACGGTAAAAGAACCATGAAAGAAACTAAAATAAAAAGATAACTACAGTTGCATAGCTTGGTTATGTAATGTCAGATCTAGGACAGCTTTACTAGACAGTAACAATAGGTAGGTAGCTAGTAGGTACTTAATAGTAGATTGTTTACCAAGGGAGCAAACATGCAACTATTTTTAAGGTGAATGTTTCTTTGAATCCAGGGCGTTGCGTTTTTTTTTTTTTGTTTTTTTTTTAAATTCTTTATTAAATTTGGGACTTTTGCCAACACTGGCATGTCAGTCCCATCGTGACTTAATTAAGTATATACACAAAAAAATAGCAATATTATGAACAACAACCTTGCCTTGGGTTCAGACTTGGTCAACTTCATCTTAGGTTGAGGTCGACCAATGCCTGAACATGTCATATCTAAGAATCCTGAAAGCAGCGAGTGATACTAAGTACTCGAGCTTAAAACTGTGTAAATTCCTAGGTGGACATTCTACTTTATCACCCTTTATGAGAAAATAAGTAAGTGCAACTTACGAATAAGAATACCTACCTACGTTTATTTCATTCTCACTACTCACACTCACTTCTCACTTTTTATTGAGGAAGATACACCGAGTTAAAATAAATAAATAAAATCCAAATTTGAGTAAACAATTAAGAACGCAGGCGAAATGCAATTCGCGCGTTTTATTGGGTTTTCACAAAATAAAACAAAATATTTTTTCGCGCGCGTTCTTTTTTCAAACAGCCTATCAATTATTCATACAATATCTTGGAGGATCTAGCTCTCTTAATATCCGTGGTTGATCTCTTTGGTGATTAAAACTTTTACTAATAATATCCACATTCCAAATTCAAATTATAAGGGATTTGCGAGGAACAAAGTAGGTATTTTGAGTTTTGGCGGGAACACGGAAAAATCACGTCGTTGCATTCTATTATTTTCTTAAACTTGTGCTTTTTCGCGAATGAATGATTAAAAACGGTGGTGTGATCGCGATATTTTCCTTCTAAAAAGCCAGTGCTATACCGTACATAAACTCCAAAGAGTTAATTGATACGGGCCCGGGCTTAAACACGCATCCTCACGGTTCCAAGTAGGTTACCATTCTCTCGATTAGGTTATAATTTTTTTTGGTGGTAAGCGTCACGCCTGCCACTAAAGTAGCAGTGGCAGAATTGTGAACTTGCGAACACAATCCTGCGCCGCACTGCACTGCGCTCGTCACCCTGAGATATTAGATCTCTTCATACCCAGTAATTTATCTGGTAACATTGCCCTTCAAACTGGAACACAGTAATGCGTGCATACTACTGCTTGGCGGTAGAATAACTGGCAAAGGTGTAGTACTTCACCAAGCGGAGTCTGCAGTAGAGTCCATTATTTCAATTATGTATTGCACTGCTTGGCGGTAGAATAACTGGCAAAGGTGTAGTACTTCACCAAGCGGAGTCTGCAGTAGAGTCCATTATTTCAATTATGTATTGCCAAGGCATAAATTCCGAAAAATTTGGAAACCGTTTGAACATTATGGGTACCTATAGTCGTATCCTTAACCAAATTTATAATGTTTCACTTCCACCTTTTTTTAAATTTTAAACTAGTTTCTTTTTCCATTATAAAAACTGACGTGGTTCTGACACATTTTTTTGTTTAAGTTTTCTTTTATTTTAATTTCGTAATTTTTGAATTTTGTTTCACTATTAATTAACACAATAAATATTAGTAGAAATATCATTTAATAATCATAAATAATAATAACACAAAAATCACTCACATATGAAATGGCTGAACACATTTTGGTGCGGTTGACACGGGTACTAGTGATGTCACAATGGATTTGCAAGCGGTTTTATACTGAAGTGACAGGGCAGACCGATGTACTACGGGAAGTTAGGGTTCCGTGATATGAATCGGGAAACTGTAAAATCACCGCTCTGAGCAGACACAATTTTTAATTCTAGTATTTAATATTGCAGTATACAGGGACCACGAATCAGTAAACTCAGCGTAGGACGCCCTATTTTTTTAAATGTTGTTTGGTGACGAGACGAGCGAGACGATCGCCTGCTGGTAAGCGTCACGCCTGCTCATAACAGTAGCAGTGCCAGAATTGTAAACTTGCGAATACAATCCTGGGCCGTACCGCACTGCGCTCGTCACCCTGAGGTATTAGATGTTAAATCTATTTATGCCCAGTAATTTATCTGGTAACATTGCCCTTCAAACTGAAACACAGTATAATGATTGCACACTACTGCTTGGTGGCACAAAGGTGTGGTGCTTCTCCAGACGGACTCTGCAATACAGTCCTACCACTACAAAACCTAAGTAGATGGAGTGTCGATATACTTAGGACATCAGGAAGTTTTTTAAGCTGAAAGCCGAAAATCGGGCTGAGTGGACTGCCTTGGGACAGACTGTCTGTCAATGGACTATGTCAGACTGATTGTGATGATGGTGCGATATTGCATTTTCATGATACTTTTTGGCGGAGTCTGTGTTTTGAGGTAAGTGTGCTGTATCTATACTGCGTCTTTGTGTATCATCAAACAGGCTGAAGTGCAATGCAAGCCTATTTCGAAAAACAAAAAAGCTAAGTCGGATACTGTCTGCGATTTCAATCTACCAATCGAAATTAATAAATAATTTAGCATTAAAATAAATTTCCATATTTTTTCAGTTCGTTTAAATACATTGGTTAAGTCTAATGTAAACAAACGGTGATCGAACAGAATCTCGTCGCTTGCTAGCTCAACAGTGATCAGTTTTTTTTTTTTCTTAGTTTTTGGCATCGCACGTTGTGCATTCTGCCAGTGTCAAGTTTATGAATTTTTACATTTATTTGTTATCATCAAGTCAAATAAGTCATGAAATCACAGTAAGTCACATGAAATTAGTCCTAGTCGAGTCCAAGTCATACCCCAGTAAAGTTGTGGTGACTTTACTATGAGCTTCTACGGAGTTTTGAAAACAACACGAAAAGACATGTTTCACCACATTATATCCCTTGCCCACACTCGTGCATGTAATTCAACACTCAATGAATAAAACACCACCATTTTTAATCATTAATTCGCGAAAAAACACAAGTTTAAGAAAATAATAGAATGCAACGACATGATTTTTCCGTGTTCCCGCCAAAACTCCAGTGATCAGATTGACGCCAATTAATTTTGACAACTGGATTGTCTAGTACCACGCCGTTATAACGCTGCGCGTCGACTACGTCGGATTCGGAGCGGACGGAGCGTACGGATTTGTTACTTTGTATTGGTTTCTATGGGACTGTATGCTCTGGATCGGCAAATCCGTGCCCGATATCGGTATTTATGCCGATGACGCAGCAAACGAGACATTTGGAAGACACAGGTATGTCAATACTTCCGATGCAAAGACTGAATGCAGTGGACGCACCCAACCTATCGGCATTTTATAAATTCAGATAGATATTTTGATTTAAATCAAGCTACTGAACCGATTTGAATTAATACAATTTCTATGGGATGGGAAGTAAATCCTATCTTATAAAAAAAAAGTTCAAAACGGTTTATAAATGACGGAGTTCTGAGGTAACAAATCCTAAACCGAATCGATAACTTCCTCCTTTTTTGAAGCCGGTTAAAAAGGTTGGGATAATGAAACAAACGGCTCCTAAATTTTAGATCTACTTTGCAAATTCAATTAAATCGTCGTATTTCTGGCAAAAATATTACGTTTAATTATTTTATCTGTGTTTATACGGAACCTTTCTATAAAACTGCACTCCTATGCGAAACCAATCATTTATTTTTGCTCCGCATCAATTACCATTTAACTCTGGCCTCCCATTACTTTGCAGCTCTGACGTTACAAAGGTCTTTTTGATCTGGTCCGTTATATCACTGAAGCCTGCTTTTACTATCTAAACGAACGATTTTTGCCTAATGTATTGAATAGATTGACGCGTATGTGGATGTTGAAATTCATAATCACAAAATTCACGAAATACATTATCTGACAAGGTGACCAAAGCATTTTGTAGATACTAGCTATTTTAAATACCTAGATCGTATTTTTTTTATTTAATATAATAATTAGCTGGATCGATCCCCAAGCCGCCTGCCAAGCGTGGGGATTATGGCAACCCCTCCCTAGTAAGGGAGAGGCCTTCGTCTAGAATTGATAGATAGATAAACTCTTTATTGTACACACCAAAATAATAATAATAACAGTCATGATAATCAAAACAGAAAAATGAACTTGGCACTAGTGTAACAATTGGCGGCCTTATCGCTAAAAGCGATCTCTTCCAGGCAACCTTGGGATGGAAAGGATTCTAAAAAAACATTAATAGACGGGGTGTGCAATATTAAATAACTTCAAGAAAAAATACAAAGAACAAAAAAACTTAAAATTAGAATTGAACGTTTTCTGACTGATGAGTGTATTATAAGTAAGTTCGTATAGGCTGAGTGGCCAGCCCTAGTGTCAGAGTTAATGTGCCGCCAGGCCTCTGACATGGCTGACGGTTGAGTGTATTATTAATAGATAACATTATCTTTAATAGACCAACCATGATCCATTGCCTTTGTTGCTGGTGTGTCGTAAGGTTTATCTTTTTGTAATCCTGCGTGGACAATATAATTAGATAAACTATGATCGCAAAATAAATAACTTTTATAACTTGAATGATTCTCTACTCAAGGCACTTTTCTTCCACCTTTTTTCAAAACATTATCATGAAAAGAGTTTTATAGTATACCAGTAGACGTTGTACTTACCATCTGCCGTCCATCTAGCTCGCCTCATCAATTTCTTACAAAGTCTAGTTTACCGCGAACTGTAACAGGTTTCTTTTTATCTTCAAACCTCTTGATGGGTTTTGTTCATGAAAAATACAAATCATCGGTTGACATAAATTCTCAGGGTTACGAAAATAAAGTCGGTCACGAGGTCACAGTTCAGTCTAACAAATATACAGAAATACAATTTGTAACAAAAAAGTTAAGCTATTATAGTGAAGGGTGTTTATGCACTCATCATCATGAACAACTTTTACTATGGGGCAACCTTTTAATCGAGAAAAAAACAGCTTATCATACATTTGAATGGAACCTGCTGTTTTTTTTTTCGTGTTTTCGAGGAAGGCCTCATGGTAAAAGTTGTTCATAATGATGACATGTGAGTACATACAACCTTTTAGTATTGTTGAACCTTTTTGTTACACATTGTCTAGTCTACATACAACAGGTTTGTTAACAAAACCAGCAATGTATACAAAACAGAACTAAAAACTCGCCAAAACATTTAGTCACTCTTTTTCGTTTTTGATCACTCTAGAATAGAATGAAACTATCTTAGAGCGGTATCCGATGGGAAAATAAAGATATGAGATAGCAGAACCTACTTTCAATATTATGTGTGTTACCTTGACGTAAGTGGGCCTTTCCTTATGTTTTAGTTTCCGCAGTTTTTGCCTTCAGCGATTTCGTAACAATATCAGTATTGTCTAAGTAAATACAATTTCGATATGCAAGCGTCTAGGGATTCATTTTTCAATATTTCCTGTTTGTTTTGGATAACTTTATGTTTTTTTAGCATCCTGCCGTTTTTCCTGAAACTTCCAAGAAGGAATATACCTACTTATGTTTTTAAAGCTTAAACAGGAAGAAAAATTACGACCTTTGGCAGGACTCGAACCTACATACGAGCAACCGCTGGGTTTCCGTCCCAACTGCTTTGCCAATTAAGCTACAGAAGTCTCTACCGAGATGCCAAATTTCTCAAACTGTTTCAATAAGGAATATACTTATCGTACACAGCTATTTAGCCGCTCAGGGTAAAAATAATATTCGCTACCCTTTACTAAAGTAAACACACACAAACACACACACACACACTTATATGGTGTTAGTGTTTACATAATAAGTAAATATAATATAAGTAAACACTAACACCATATAAGTCGCTACAGGTCACCCCATGCCTCCGTCCGCGTAGGGAAGAAATTCGTCACACTCGCAAATATATTCCATATCAACAGCCAGAAGACGTCTGCTGGACGAAGGCCTCCCCATGAATAGGGAGGGCTTGCCATAATCCCCGCGCTTGGTGTCTACCAGTGGGGGTGTCTGCCAGCGGCTTCGGCTTTAACCGAGAGGACGCTGCTGCCCGTCCTCCCGTGCCCCGTCCGCCCGGTGGTTCTGTGTGCAGTGCAGATTTAGGACATACCCAGGTCCAACTTCCAATATCTTCCACACGAGTGGTTTTTTTCCCCCCTTAATGTCAACCCTGGCAAAATATATTATTGTATTTGCTGCCCCTGATTTTTGCCACTCTGGGCATTTGCCTGGCTCGCCATCTCTTAGATCGGGTCTGTATACAATCAGCCTTTTCAATAGTCCACTTGACACAGCCTACTTTTAAAGGGCAATTGAACCATATTCACTACGCTGCGCTGGCGCAGTTGCGGGGTTTGTGGATTTTCCGGAGCTGTGCAAGTTTCCTCTCGATGTTTTTTCTCGAAAAGTCTGATATTAAAATCCGTACATAAATCTAAAGAGCTAATTGGCACGGGACCAGGGTTTGAACCCACGACCTCGCCAGTATATCGTATTCTATCTCAAATACTTATATTCAAACGTAGGTACGTAGAGTTAAGAAACGAGCACATCATTCGATCAAGTCGAAGAGCCATGCGTGGAATCCTGGCTGGTAATTTATGAAAATCATCACTAGAACCATAGATATTAATAATACTATACTAGTACCGTACTAGATCAAACGTAGAAAACGAAACTGATTTGAACGAACGTATTGTCTCTTCTCCTAAGCCTTTGATTATATACCCATCGAGAGAGCTAGATCCTCCAAGTCCTAAGCCTAAGCCTTCACCATCGTCAGTTCTCTTTCAGCAATTCAAAAAAACTAAACACACACTAGAAAATATAAAAAAAAAACTACACTAATTTCCACTTCCTGGATGTAATATTTTTTCGTTATTTTGATTTAAAAACCAAACTAAACCGATTTCGATAAAATTAATATGGAACCACATCTAAAGTATGACCTACAAAACAAAAAAAAAACATCACAATCAGTAGTTAAATACAAACAACATACAACATACAAACATACATTAACATACAAAAAAACAGTCGTAATGAGGACCAAAAAAAAAAAGTTTCTAAAAAGAAAAAAGTTTTTTCTGAAGTTTGAAAACCGTTCCTTCTTGGGCAGTCACGTAAAAGGGAAGTGAACAAACATGTGACATTCCTGGTAGACAACATGCAACGCTTATGCAAACAGACAAACAAACAACACTGCGCTATAATTGCAGTGACGCAACGATGGACGTACAATCTTACCGGAAGGCAGCCACTAATGTGTGGGGTGGCCATGAACTCTATAATTGTTTAGGATATTTTTTATGTAATGGAGTGACGAGACGAGCGGGACGATCCCCTAGTGGTACGCCTGCCAATAACAGTAACAATAACAGAATTATGAACTTGCAAACAAAATCCTTTGCTACACTGCACTGCGCTCGTCACCCTGAGATATTAGATAGATATTTATTTTTTATACAATCAAGTGACGAGACGAGCAAGACGTTCGCCTGGTGGTAAGCGTCACGCCTGCCACTAATAGTAGCATTGCCAGAATTGTGAACTTGCGAACACAATCCCGCACCGCACTGCACAGCGCTCCCCGTACCTGAGTTACCCCAAACCTAGTAACCTGGTGTGATAACCCTGAGTTATTAGATGTTAAATCTCATCATACTCAGAAATTTCTCTGGTAAAATTGCCTTTCAATAATGTTCTTTTAAACCGTTATAAAGTAATACTTGAACACTACTGCTTGGCGTTGAGTAATTGGTTATCATTTTTCTAAATACATTAAAAATAATATCTCGTAAATCTGTAAAAATGCCACCTTTGCACCAGACTTATGCAAGGTTTTGTTTAAACTATCAAAAATCAAAATAATTTTCTTTTCAGACACATAATAAACCATCATTCCATATCCATAATTATTATTACATTTAATAATGTCAAAAATGTATTTTGTTTATTTAAAATTTTAATCATCATCATCATCAGCCTGGAGACGTTCACTGGTAAACGTAGGCCTCCCTCTTAGACCGCCACACTGTACGACAACCTGCCTTACGCATCCACCGGTTGCCCGCGACTTTCACAATGTCACATGGTACATGGTCGTCACACGTATAAGAGAAAATAATTGTAGATTTGTAACAAATTTGTAATTGTTGGATTTGAAATTTGAGGTAAGTAAATAAGTCCCGATGGTAAAAATTATTACAATAATAATATTTATAACTACGTCTTTATTATTACGAAAGTTTTATTTGTTGGTTATTTATTGTCGTAAATAAAATGCACACTTATTGATAATAAACGTATCAACTACCTAAGTACATATTAAAAGCTAAAAACAAATAATTATTTATTTATTTAATACTTATAATTCTAACTATAACCAAAGAAACCTAAAAGAAACTAATCCGTGAGACCACTACCAATGGAAAAAGTTCCCAAAATGGTTTTGGGACCATATTTTTTTAATCCTTTTTTGGGCTTTATCTTTATGACTTTATAGAGAACCATGGTCGCCCTACACAGCGCACGGCTTGCATTCTTTATTCGCACCATTATCTCTAGACAAAGCAAGCGATTACAGTGACACTACGAAATGATCTGATTTCGGATCATAGACCTTCTATAATACAGGGTTAGTCCTAATCAGTTAGCATCCGTCTAAGGGCATGTTCTGTACATTAAAACAAAAACACTTTTTTTATGGAACCAACATTGAAATCGCGAAAAATGATCATCTGTTCCATACAAAAAGTTCATGGTCCCTGGGCAAAATGTATGGAACAGTTGTTTTTTTTGCGAGTTCTATGTTGGCCCGATAGTAAAAGTTGTTTGTTTTGATGTACAGACTATGCCCTTAAAATGATACTTACTGATTAGGACTAAACCTGGATATTAATATAATATATACTACTATTCGCGGCCGAATGTCGCTCGCCTTCTGTCTGCAGTTCTCTCACTCGCACATTATAAACATTATTATTAGTTTATTATTATATTGACAATATACCGTCGAGTTAATTTATTCAGGATTTCCAAAAAATTACAAAATTATGTTTTGTTGTCTTTCTTATTATCTTCAACAAATTGATATTAACGATTCATAAAAGTTCTTGTTACTTATGTTTATGTGTTCTTGTTCCTGGAAAACACACAGACGAGCGGACGTTCGCCTAGGAATGGTGTTAAGCGACACGCCTGCCCTTCAAACGAAACACAGCAATGCTTGCACACTACACTGGTTTGCGGTTAAATTAATGGCAAGGACTACCTATTTAAAATAATTTAGCTTTATTTCCATTCATCTGGAGTCCCTGTGTGACGCCACTCGCGTTATGCGTGGTTTCCGCCGTTGTACCGTTTTTTTGCAGACGTTTGGGCCTGATGACAAAAAATAAATAATAAAATGATTACTCGGTTATATAAGTTCCAAGCAAAGCGTAGGGATTATAGCATTCCCTCCCTATTAAGGTAGAGGCCGTCGACCAGCAGTGGAAGTCTTCTGGCTAAAGTGTGTGTATTTAAGTTCATACCCCAGAGCCGATTGTATCCAACAAGGATTTTGCCAGATCAAAAAAATATAGTTAGGAAAGAGTTACGTGTACTCAAAGGACCAACCCATCTACCGGCACCGGATGCATCCATCAACCCGCACTAAACGAATCCATCAACCCGCACCGAGCATGCGTAGTGGAACACCCAGTGCTCTTCGCCTTTGCTCAGCAAGTTGTTAAAGTACTCACTTCTCAGTAAACATCACGTTGGCGATGTTGCTGAGCGGCGCTTCCACTACCAGGTGCAGCGCGAGACTGAAGCCGCATGTTAGCACTAGCACGCCGGATGCATTTATAATCTGTGAATACATTACATTTTACATTACGCGATTGCATTTCCAAATAAATTTAGCTTCCTTTAGTTTTGATTTAAAAACCAAACTACTTAACAAATTTCGATAAATATTATATGGGACCACTTCTTATGGCCTACCAAACAAAAATAATCATCATAATCAATTCATAATTGGCGGAGTTATCGCGTAACACACATACAAAAAAAAACATACGCTCGAATGGAGAACCTCTTTTTTTGAAGTCTGTTGAAAAACATTCTAATAATATTACTTGACTTTACCACATTATAGAAAGAATACGTGGCCGTACTTCTTGCGGAGAACTTGTGCAGCTGTATCAGGATGCTGTGCAGCAAGTAGATACAGTACGACAGCTTGCTGAGCGGCACGAACCCTGGCCAGCCCAGGAACCTGGGGATCAGGGCTGGAAGTCACAAGAAACATAGTTAATAGAAGATCAAGAAATATATGATCAGATGTACTTATTATTCACATAAAAAGTCACAAGAAACTAAATTAGAACCGTTTTATGGAAACGTCCACTGCAGAGGCTCTGCCTCCAAGTCGCAGAAAACCAAATCGTGTCTCTTTTGTTCGTTTTGTGCTGCAAGTGCTGCAACCCATTAGTTCCTGCATGGTAACTAGAGAAATTACTGGGCATGAAGATATTTAACGTCTAATTATCTCAAGTTGACGAGCGCAGTGCGGTGCGGCACAGACCTTTGTTCACAGGTTCACAATTCTGGCACTGCTACTGTTATGGGCAGGCAGGCGTGATGCTTACCACTAGGGGAACGTAGCGCTAATTTCGTCATTCCATTGTATAAAAACTTGTTTGGATTATATATAATTTGCTAAATCTTTGTAATGTTCTTCAGCTTAGGTCCACTGCTGGACATAAGTCTATTTTAAGGCACGCCACCCAGCCCGATTCCCTGCTTCCGACTACTACCAACTATTCTAAGTATATCATGACTCCATCGAGTGTCAAGGCGTTCTGCGCTACAATGGCTAATTCGTAGTATCTCTAGAACACGTCTACAGTCTACACCAAGGGTTATCGGATCGACGACATTTAAAAAAAAAAAAAGACCAAAGACTGTCAATGCCACTTCAGCTTTCTAAAACGCTGAGTTAAGTATGTAGGTGACTAGCGACGGTGCTAATGGTAGGTACGGTAGGACGCATCGGCCACGATCCTAGGAGGTGTGTCGAGTGGCGCGTGGAGCTTGTAGCGTACAACAGACGTCGCCATGCCGCGGGAAGGATGGATTTATTATGTAAATATACAGTCGTTTTAATAACTGAAGTTACGTCTTCACAAATGTTGAATAGCAAGAGCGTGCCTAAATAGCGGAGAACGCCAAATTCAGGTCCTAAAGTTGGATAATTAAGGAAATTGACACTTACTTAAGCTGCCATATTCACAAACGGTAATAAGAGAGCAGATCATGACTCCCCAGAAGGCTCTGTTGGTCGCCACCACCACAGCGGCCTCGAGCGGATTGTACGGTCTGCTCGCGAAGATGGCGCCTAAGGCAACTATAGCGGACCCCACAAGCAGAGAGACTGTAGTAATGACCACCGACCATTGCTGGAAAAAAATGTTTTTTAATGATTATAAACGAATAGGGAATATGCATGTGTTTCAATTATTAAAAATAATATAATAAGTGGATACTTTAATTGAATCAGATGTTTCCTTAAAAAAAATCGGCCGGTAAAGTTCTAAAATACAAGCCTTCAAAGTATTTGGGAGGGAGTCATCTGCCCCTTTTTAGCAAAATTCGTGCTAGTATAGAATTTGTGTGGAATCGTGTGCTTTGACGTCATTAACTACTATAGTGCAGTGCCCTGTCTAATACTGAAATGTTTATAAATCTTCGTTATTTGTTCACATAATTATTTAATTTTAACTTTCGATGATTTGTTTTGTTGCGAGTCAGCTTTTTTGTGAGTCAATAAAGAACCATACATATTCCCTATTATAGGTTGGTTAACTAAAGCTGACAAGTTAACAGTACTCACACTAATGCAATTATGTAAAACTAATGTAATCTATCTTTTGCTAAAAAACTACGTTCCGTCAGCTGTCAGAAACCCTCCCATTGTCTAATAATTGTGAATTACTTTTACAATAGGGTCAACGGTAAATCGCGAAAAACCCGTTGATAAATTACACTCACCGTCGACAGAATGTATGGAACAGCTACAGGCTTAGGACATTTCCCATACTCAGGTGGCCTAGTGGTACAAATTTCCCATACTTGCTTGTATGAACTAGGCTAAAATTTCACATGCCTTTATTTCTGCGTTTTTAAGGTTGCCCCATAGTAAAACTTGTTCACAATCATCGTACCTGCCTATTAAAAGTTGTACAAACCTCCTTTCAGATTATTCGGGTAACCTTGTACTCAAGACTCACCTTTCCAATGACATTCCTATGTTCAGCAGGTCTGTATGTACTGATGATGTATCCCATCACCATGCCCACGAAGTAGGGCCCTGCGCGAGCGTGGCTCGTTAAATAGGTGTCATTTAAAACGACAAATGCTCGCTTTTGGATGAATGCACTGAAAATATACAAAATAACTATTCGTAACATTTTAATAAAGATGGATTTAGTGCACACTAATGACTCTACTCAGATCAATATACAGGGTTAGTTCTAATCAGTTAGCATGCTTTTAAGGGCATATTCTGTACATCAAAACAAACCACTCTTCTTCTACTTTTTTTTTCGCTGGGCCAACATAGAAATCGCGAAAAAAAATTCTGCTGTTCCATACAAAAAGTTCATTGACCTTGGGCAAAATGTATGGAACAGCTGTTTTTCTTTTGCGATTTCAATGTTGGCCCCATAGTAAAAGTTGCTTGTTTTGATATAAAGAATTTGCCTGAACTGAACTGATTAGAACTAACCCTGTATTGCTCAATCAATTTACGATACATAGAATGACGGTTCTTGAAAAATACAAAATAATAATATTCAGATATGATTAGGCTTCATTTGCTGACGAACAATCAAAAAAAAACACACAATATATAAACCATCGAACATGACGTCCATAATCCCGCAGTGTCTGAAGACAAGGGTTTTTAACCAGTGTGTGTATAACCAGTGTGTGTGTAACCAGTGATGACACATGGAACTGAAACTTGGTAATTATCTGCTGGCCTTTTGGAGAAGCTCAGAGTCACACAATGGGCAATGGAGCGAGCTATGCTCGGAGTTACTTTGCGCGATAACATCTGGAACGAGGATATTCGCCAAAGTACCAAAGTTACCGACATAGCTCGCAGGGTTAGGAAGTAGAAGTGGTTATGGGTAGGCCACATCGCTCGAAGAAGTCAAGGGAACTGGTGGATGCAAATGGAAGGTTGTCGTATAGTGTGGCGGTCTAAGAGGAAGGTCTTTGTTCAGCAGCGGACGTCTCCGGGCTAATGATGTTGATGAAGACGCACCTAACGCGAATAGTGCCATGTTTTGCCAAGAGCGGAAACGTCGCAAAAACAGTGCCAGGTGTTGAGAAGAGCGGCAGCATCGCAAAATTGGGTGCGAGAGTTATTAGGCGAAATTCAAATTGTGATTGTTGGCTAGTGCTTAATTTTTGGTCAACTTTAACGCAGCATAGCTCAAAAACTATTTGCACTTACATCAAAATGATTTTATACATATTTGTAAATAAAACACTGTTTTAAACTATCACGGTTGTTTACTAAAGTTATATTATCGTTGTTTTCACAACATAATCACGGTAAATATCCCGTTAATAATAATATAACTTTATATTTGTAAATAATTTCACAGGAAACTAATTATTATTACAGTATTTTGGCCTAGCTTGTACAGTTTTCTTGTAAGCTGCAAATCTGCAAATTGGCACTTTTTTTAAGGGGAGAGAGGAGAACAGAGCTCAGAGAGGGTGGGCGAGTTGTGTGTTTTATTGTAGTCACTCATAGCTATATCTGAACAGTAACTGAATCTTAGACCTTACACCCCCACGCATCAAGACAAATACACCCTCCAAATTTCAAGTCTGTACGACCAGGGGTTTAGGATGTGCGTTGTCTGTCAGTCAGTCAATCAGTCAGTCACCAAGCAGTCAGGACAGAGCCTTTTATATGTATAGATAAATAGATTCGTCGTCTTTGAAGGCTTTAAAACATTAACAATGTCCAGTCATCTAAGACATCTTACATTACAGCCCATCTTAGTACACACTTTCACATAAAAACTCACTTAAAATTGAATGGAATAATATCTAACTGCTTCCGGTAGACAGTAAGACCGAGATTCACCGTGAGTCCCACGGCAACTGCCACAAAGGCTGCGATTCCAAGATTCCTGTTCCTCTTGATCAGGTAGAAAAGAAACGTGCCGAGGACCGCTATTTGGAAGTCGCATGAAATGTACCACGACACACTATAACACTGAAATAAAACACATTACAAAATTAGGCCATGATTGTGTTTATGATAAAAATATAGTAGTATCTTAAATCTAAGAATTGCTTAAGCGAACTGACTTGGAACTTGAAATAAACTACAAAAACAAGCTTATACAGTTTTTTTATTCTATGCAATTAAATAATCTTTTGAGTTTATATTTTCTATACCAAAAATAATATTTGAAAACAATTTTAGGACAAGTTCCAATGCCCATAAGAGCAAAAGATCGATTGCTCTGAAAAGCCCTAGAGCTGTTCTAAGCCCAATCGAATTGTTTTCTATTCAAAAACTCCTCTTACCATCTCCGTCTTCTGCATTAAGAATGACGGAGACAGATAGTAAGTATACTATATTATACAATATAGTTTTTATACAGAACACAGTTTGAAATACGGTAGCTAATAGGAGATAGAGAAGATTGATCGATGGAGGTACAGAAAGAATACAAAGATAGAAGAGAATTAAAGTCGATAACAATGAACTTACTAAAGTGGCAACATCAGTATTCAACATGAGCAGGCTCTTCCACCAGAATTTGCAGGCTTCCGTCTCCAATGAAATGCTTTTTCTCCATAAAGGGCCACTGGCCATGTACTCACATGTCGTAGCATAATATAGGATGCACAACGCCAATGGCCCGATCAGTCTATAAATAGGATAGTTTACCAAAAGTCAGAATATGTGCGGAACAAGGAGAGAAAACAGTAAAAAAAACATATTAAATTTTCACGTCATTTATCTAGTGAACTAACTACATCGAGGGTATGCTTGGAGGGTCTAGCTCTCTCTCTCTCAAGGTATGCCAATACACAGCAGTTGAATATAGCAGTGGGATATCACTCATTTGCCTCGAAGGGCGATTGAGCGATACCTTCTCCACTATGCTGGCACGGTGCAGGTTGGCGAAATTACAACGTCATTGTTTGTATATCTTCTTTAGACTTAAGCAGGTTTCTTCACGATGTTTCAGAAACTCATTGGTATAGCCCGGGATCAAACGTCCTCACGATTATTTATTCCCGTTAGCCCTATTCTAAGTCTTCTCACAAGGAGCTACCAAGACCACAAATTAACACGAAGCTCGAGCTCCAATGAGCTGTTGATGCCGACGAGTTTAATTTCCTCCCAATCAACTTCACTTTACCTGATGTATCGCTTCACTAGGGTGTAAAACAAGTTCTTCTGTTTTCCCATCATCAGCCCCATGACGAGGAGCAAGCCAGACATCGTGAAGAATGTGTCAACTACAACTTCCAAGTGCATCAGTGCGTTTGCCCATAGGCTGCTCATAAACTGTAGAAATGTATTGAATAAGTAAGCTCTGGGACGAACAATGGGACGAAGCTAAAATAAGCAAGCGTCAAACATGCATTTACTGACAAGTATTTACAAATAATGTATTTTTTTAAGGAATGAGTGATGAGACGAGCGAGATGGTTACCTGGTGGTAAGCGTCACGTCTGCCCATAAAACAGTACCAAAATTGTGAGCTTGCGAATACAATCCTGCGCCGCACTGCACTGCGCTCGTTACCCTGAGATATTTTAGATGTGAAATCTCTTTATTTATCTCGTAATTTCTCTGATAACATTGTCCTACAAACCGAAACACAGTAATGCTTGCACACTATTGCTTGGCGCTTGAATAACTGACAAATGTGTGGTACTTTCTCGGGCAGACGCTGCAATAGTGTCTTACCTCTACAAAGTTACATCAGTAGTTCTCATAAATTACTCTATAATCTATTAAGCCAACGAAGAAGAAGAAGAATAAGAAGATGTCCACTGGTAGAAGAAGGCCTCCCCTTAAGACAGGGAGGGGTGGGGAGGGGTTGACATAATCTCCACGCTTGGCAGGCGCTTTGAGGGTTGCAGAATGCAATGCCGTTAACCGAGAGGACGCTGCAGCCCGTCTTTCGGGGGTTCTGGATGCAGATTTAGGACATACTCAGCTGCATGCATGTTCGGGGATAATTGATCATATATATTTTTTACGGAATATGAGTCGATTTATTCGACTCATGAAACTATAGGATAAAACTTAACTTACCATACAAAAATCAAGATTACAAATGCAGAGTAGTGGTCCTCATGCAATGGCTATTAAAATATTTAATAAATTAACTGACGACTTAAGGAAATAGGGAAAGGGAATAGGAAGGGAATAGGGTGAACGCTTCTCCATACAAACGTATTCCCCTATTTTCTTCCTGGATAATGCCTTTAGAGCTATCATTATATTTTATAAAATCTAGGTCTACTGTTAGACGTGTCTCGCCCTTTTTTCAGAAACTAATAAATACAAAAAATATAACGTTTTAAATATCTTCATAGTATCTTATGCAGGGCTATATTTTCTTTAGCAATTAAGTAGTTTCTAAAAAAAAGGAAACATAGAGACACGACTACAACACTAGAACTAGATTTTATTTTTAAAAAAAATTGCTCTGGAGGCATTATCCCGGAAGAAAATAGAGGAATACGTTTGTATGGAGAAGCGCTCACCCTATTCTCCCTTAAAGAGTGATGAAAACGAACATAGTTTTACAAATCAATTAAAAAATTGCTAATAAAAAATGCTATTATTCCATACAAGACTTTTTAACGACAAAACTTTATGAAGCAATCAAGCAAAAAAACAGATCGGACCGCTCCACACTAAATTGCCATACCCTCATTTGGGTCATTATGTATATAATTTATATAAGCAGCATAATGCAATAAACTATTTTGACTTTGACTTTGAAAGCCAAAAATCGAGCTGAGAGGCGTCCCTTTATAGATGATTATGATGAAGATGATGAAAATTTGGTGATTACCTTATTTATATCTAATCCGTTGATAGTTGGGAACAATATTCCGAAGTATAATTCGTGAGCTATGACAGCTATCACAGTGGTGAGGAACCGCAACCCGTGCATCACCTTCACTTCTTCGCGGCTCACGGCGAACAGCCTGCGGTAGTTCCGCTTCAAGCAGAACGATCTTGTGATCGTGCCTGCGAGGAGAAGCGAGAATAGGGTAGATGAGTGATGTTTAAATCGTTGAAACCAATAGCTTTGATGAAGAATTTAAGTAAATATAGTATGTTTATTGAAAAAATAATTTAAATCGGTTATTAATGTTCTAATATATAAGCGTTTAAAGTTTTTGGTAGAGCCAACTCTGTCCCTTTCCCACAAAACAAAAAACTGACGTACAGAGACGTGACGTCACAATTTGCTGTTTCGCCTCTATGTCTAGCATGATATTAAAATGCTTATAAGTTGCTTATTTTTGATCAGATTTTCATTTTCTTTTCATTAATCAGCTATATTTATGGGCCACATTTTAATAGGACAATAAAAAAAACCAGTCATCTAGCCTATTAAAACATTTCTGGGGCCGTACCGTGAACCGCTTGTAGCGGGACCGAATAGGTTCAGCTGCCGGCACTGCGCGACCGCGAACCTTATTGCGAAGCGATAAAACTCACAGTCGCGCAGCGTCGGTAGCAAATTCGGTCCCGGAATAAGCGCTCATGGTACGCCTGAAGGGTATAATATATAGGATTAGATTTAACCAATGATTTAAATCTGCTCATTGCAGCGCTGCGCGCTGCTATATAGTTTTCTAGTTCTAGTTTTAGTTTTTTTTGTATCAGAATTGGTTGGAACAGGTTCTGTTACAATGTTAATGTTACATTAATGTAACAACATGTAATGTAACATTAACATTGTTAATGGAACATTAACATTGTCCCTGGTTCTCGTGAGTAATTTATGTAATCTGTCGTACGTGGCAACAAGATTGATTTTACGTTGACAGGCTTTAGTGACATTTCAATTTAAGTCTGTGGCGCCCTTAAAGGATCTAGCTCTCGTACTTACAATCAAAATTGGCGCCGCAGAATAGATGCCAGTTCCAAAAAGAAATTGTTGAGAAGTTGACAAGCTATAAATTAAGTTTGGTCGAACTAAAAGGCCTGGTAGGCTAGGACCTGGGTATGTCCTAAAACTGCATCCAGAACCACCGGAGGACGGGCAACAGCGTCCTCTTGCGCAGCGTCTTCGTTAACGGTGGTGAGTATTCTGCTATCCCCAAGCCGCCTGCCAAGCGTGAGGATTATGGTAACCCCTCCCTATTAAGGAGGAGGATTTCAAACAGTAGTGGACGTCTTTTTTTTCTTTTTTCTTTTTTTGTTATTAGACCACAAAACTGGGTGAACATTTTGACATGGCCACTAACTTAGAAAGAAAAAACAAACTAACGAGCACATTCACCCTTCTAGATGTAGTCCTAACATTCATCTAACAACATAGGTAGAGAGAGAGAATTTAAAGGCATGCAAGAATTAGCATGAATTTTTGTATTTTCAGATGCAAATATTGGTGCTAATTCTTGCATATTTTCTTGTCTTGGATTTCCTACCAAACACTTACCACTATTATACCTATCCTTCTTAGACCTTAAGATAACAGGATTCTTCATCATTACTTACCAAAAGCCGCCGGCATTGTATCTTCACTACCGTAAGCGGTTGAAATTATCGTTGTCGCTATGAAAATCCCCAACACGGCCCTGCAACGTTTTTTTTTGTTTTAAATATCAGAGAATTATAGTTATTTTGTTTTGAAAACCAGAAATTATATAAGAAATGAAATAATGGGAAGTTTTCTGACAGCTGTCAAAACGTAGTTCTACAGTCAAAGGATAGACGGCGCTGGCGAGATATGGCACACTTTTTTCGCATTTTTCTTGTGAAAAAGCAGTTCACTCACCTTCACTGCTTTACTTCACAGTTCGCGTTAGTTGGTGAAGTGCTTTTTCAAGGGTGAAGTGCTTTTTCAAGTCTTCTTGTATCATTTTGTTGAAATTCTGATAAATCACTATTGTGACGTTAAGTTATTGTTATATTTTTTGTTGATAGTAATTGTTATTTTTAATGATGGTAATTAATTAATCAATTGGCAAAGCGCACTTACTAATTTTCGTGGAATAACAAATGTTTAAGAAATATTATGGGCAAGTACTTTGTTATACAAACAGTTACCACAAAATTCACATGACAGATCTGATATAAATGAAATAAGGTTACTTTATTTTTTTTGACCTTTTTACTTTGCATCATTTGTTCAAAATCTTCAGAACCACAGACAAGATAGTGAAACTGTTCAGGATCATATCTCTTCATTGCCATCGATAGGATTTTTATGAACTATATTTTTTTTGTACTTGGCTGTCAGAAAATCGCCAATTCCGGGAGGTTTTCTGACAGCTGGCGGAACGTAGTTCTACAGCCAAAGTATAGATGGCGCTAACGAGACATGATATTATCTTTTTTCGCATTCAAGAATGTACCCAACTCACCAAAAAATAAAAGTTTTTTTTTTGTTGACATATTTTTACCATTAATTAAAGTTTTTTTTGTGTTTTTAAAGTGAAATAATTAACTGAATTGTGAAGGAACTTCTTTGAAAGCTTACGGCTTTAAAAACCCAATAGGATTCCCTATAACAAGGAAACTATGGAAGACATGAAATTTTGTTACTTCAACTTTACTGCTTTACGGCCTTACTTAAAAAAACTTCTCAACCTTTAGTCACAAATCCCGCTCACAAATATTTTCCATACCGCTAAGTAATTCGGATCTAGATCATCCTGAGCATTTTTTTTTTATAATTCAGTCCTAATACCAATAACATCACCATAACATTAAAACAAAGAACTTTCCATGCGAAGTTTCACCCGCCTTCTTTACCCGCCCCTTTAAATAACCACTGACCAAAAAATATTGAAATCAACATGTTTTGTTTTTATATGTAATTATACTATCAATTTATTTTCATCACAAACTTCAAAAACAGAGAAATTTTCATACAAAAATTGATGAAATTTTGTGTGAAAAGTTTTATGTCTTTTCTCCCCATTTCACCCTCTTAAGTCTTCCCTGTCCAAGAATATTAAAAAAGCATTTTTTTATTTAAATTAACTATCCAAATACAAATTTTCCATCGCCATAACTTCAAAAACAAAGAACTTTGCATAGAACATTTCATCCATGATTTCACCCCCTTAAATCATCCCTTTCAAATGAAATATTGAAAACAGAATTTTATTTCAAACGAACTATGCAAATACATTCTACGATCCGCAAGCCGCCTGCCAAGCGTAGGGATTATGGCAACCCTTCCCTATTAATGGGGAAGCTTTTGTCCAGCAGTGGACGTCTTTTGGCTGTGGATGATGATGCAAATACAAATTTTCCAGACTAAAAGTTCAAAAACAAAGGTGTTACGTACAAAAGTTTTTACCCATTTTTACCCCTTTAGGGGTTGAATTTCGAAAAATCCTTTCTTAGTACACCCTTACGCATCGAGACAAATACACCCTTCAAATTTCAAGCCTGTACGACCAGCGGTTTGGGCTGTGCGTTGTCTGCCAATCAGTCAGGACAGAGCCTTTTATATATATTGATGATTGATAAAGAGTACAGACACTTACCAAAATACATAAAACCCAGTAGGATACTCCGTCATCTCACCAGATGTCTCGCAGTTCCGAGGGTCCACGGTGACGTCTCCATCAGGCAGGTGAGTCAACCGCAGCAGGTGCTGGGATATCCTGGCCACTGATGACGGAGAACAGATGGAGGGGAGGCACGCGCCGAAGTAATGGAGATTGAAGCGACGGCCGTCTTTTGTTGGTGTCTGTTGGAAGCAGTATTGATACTTATTTTTTACGAGACCAACCTGTCAGAGCAGAAGAAAGTCCAAGGCATCGCTACATCGGCACTCATTCCTTTGAGATATTCGACGATATATTATAGATAGTACACAATGGTTGTACACATAATGTAATACAATGACAGTAGAGATTAGAGTGATAATGATAATAGACAACGAGTCGCATTAACCCTGTAATTTTGCTAGCTTCAGTACTCTTCAAACTGGAACACCAGACCCTTATTAAGAAACCCCACAACTATGGATAACATAAAGCATTTAACAGTACCTACTTTTGGAATCCTTTTTGCACGGTTAAAGGAATCTAGTCAAATTATTCAGATTTGCGTTAACCTACTCGATAGTACTCTTCAGTGTCATCAAAAGGCCCAAACGTGTTGACCTGCTCCGTAGCTGGACCGCGCACGTTCACCAAGCAGTACTGGGAGCGGAGACCAGGGTGGCTCTCGTCTGTAGACCACGGCGCTTGCAGGCACTGGTCGTAGTTTCCAACATACGCCTCCGCACCGTACAAGGAACCCGCCGGCAGTTGCATTGAATCCCATACTGGTGAAAATAGGATAATTATAGAAAAAAAAATTAGTTCGTATAACTTCAAAGAAGCCCAAGCCGCCTGCCAAGTGTAGGGATTATGACAACCCCTCCCTGTTAAAGGGGAGACCTTCGTTCAGCAGTGGGTGTCTTCTGGCTGTTGTTGAAGTTTGCAGAGTAGCCCACCAGAGTTCATGTAACGCCCCAAGGGCTCAGACATGGCTTGACAGTAATTGTTGTTACAGAAAAATAGAACAAACAACCATCACCGAGTTTTTTTTTTTAAATAGTTTTTGTTTTAATAAGTCAAATCAAATACTAATAACATTACTATATAACACTATTAGCTATCAAAATACAAATTTCACAAATAAAAATTCAAAAACAAAGGAGTTTCATACAAATGATTTCATAAATTTTAATTAATCATGTTTACCTTTTTAGTGGTCAAATTTTGAAAAATCCTGTCTTAGTACCTTCTCACCCTACTTACCTTTACTTTTCTTAGTTTCCTCTACTCTACGCATCAATACAAATACACCCTCTAAATTTCAAGTCTATACGACCAGCGGTTTAGGCTGTGCGATGTCCGTCAGTCAGTCGTTAAGTCATGACAGAGATTCTTATAATATTTGATTGAAAATATATTAATAAATAACCAGACAAGTTCGTTTCAAAGTCATGATTTCATGATTTTGATACAAAAAAAAACATGCCTGAAACGGACATGTTTCCGTTCCACTATGCAAAATATTTATAACTAGCTGTTGCGTGCGGCTTCGCCCGCGTGGGTTATATTATTACAGGTAGATACGATACTAGAATTTGGCCTATAACCATACCGTGGCTTTACATTTATTTGGCTACCTAAGCCGTGGTAGCCACCTCGACTTGAAACCGTGAAGTCGCCGCTTCAAATCCTATGCTAATTTCACAGCAAATTTGATGCCTTCAATGTATTATCGTTTTTATATCAGGAGAAAAATCGTGTCAAGAAATGCATTTCATGGTACAGGGATTTCAATTTTCATTTTCATTTAACTTGTCAGAATAGAATTTATATGGCGTACAGAGAAGTGACGTCACGATTTGCTGTTTCGCCTCTCTGTCTAGCGTGATATTAAAATGCTTATAAGTTGCTTATTTTTGATCAGATTTTCATTTTCTTTTCATTAATCGGCTATATTTTTGGGCCACATTTTAATAGGACTATAAAAAAATACGAGTCATCTAGCCTATTGTTAAGAATCACCGGTACTATCACCTTTTTTTCTTTTGAGAGCGTCTCCCTTACACTCGGTATAATACAATCCTTAAGACTAAGAAAATTTTAATATTTGAAAATCAATGGCATTTCTAGTGATTTATTAACACTTAAATAAAAAATAATACACTAAGACAAAAATGTTGATAATACTATCATTAGACCGCTCACCCCAGGTCGCCCAGAGCGTGTTATTGTTGACGCCCCGCAGCATGTCCAGGGTGGCCCGCAGACAGGCTCCATCATCAGCTGCCCAGTGCTCCCGCGCCAGCCGGCTGATGAGGGCATCCACTACCGGGAGACTCCTGCTCCGCCCTCCTTGTGGATCGGAACGTTGTGACGAGGCATTTGCTGAAAAAGTATGTCACAAAAAATAATCACTTATTGACGTAAAATAATTATAATAATATTCTTTAAAAAAATATTTAAAAAAAATTAAAAAATTACAACCGATTTCAATTTCTAATACCTTGATGACATCTTCATATGTTCTAGTAATTTTGATTAAAAAACCAAACTACTGAACCGATTTCGATAAAATGTATATGGGACCACCTCTGAAGTTATTTACTAACAAACAAAAAAGAATCATCAAAATCAGTTCACAATTGGCGGAGTTATCGCGTAACAGACATACAAATAAAACAACATACAGTCGAATTGAAAACATAATTTTTTCAAAAATACATCTCGAATAAGCTTCAATGTCTTTTATTTATGAATTACCGATGCTGTTGGCCTCAGGTGGCCTCTACAGCGTCACCGGACTTTAGGCAAGCGCAAATGACGCTAGGCCTAGTTTAAGTTATAGGCGACTAGCTCAAGGGCACCTCAGACGGTACGAACCTCGGCTTGGCCGTCGGCGAGAGTGGGGTCAGACTTGCCCTGGCACCCCAGAAGGGGTGTGCCCTGGGGCCCTAGTAGGTTGATCTGGTTGACTATTTGGGGAGAATCTAACCGATCTTCTGACAGATCTGGAGAGACCTTGGTCGGTGCGTGTTTGTGTGCCTCTGGTAACAGGCGCCTATACCAAAAACCAATGATTTCTATGTCTAGATACGCCTGAGTTAAGAAATCGTAAGACTAATTTTCTCTTTGACAAAAGGACAACGCCATCTCTCGGATTTCGTGATCACTACGTGCAGCACCAGTAAGGTGTGGTATTAGAAGCGCAAACTGTACGAAACTAGAAACGACTTACCTATTACCTAAAAATAAAAGTTTTATGTACAAGCAAGTTTAGTTTAACTTTAAATGTTGACTTAGTGGTCATAAAAAACGCCACCTTTTATTTACTGCACTTTGAAATGTAATTCGTACAACCCTTCACCACACATTTTGGCATTTTGCTATCAAGTAATCACGTCGGACGTGCGTCGCAGACTATGCCGGCATCGGTGTCAATGCGTTTCTTTGACACCGACGAATGGGCGACATTTCTAAATGGCAGCCAACCCGTCCCTACTATGTATGTCTATGCCAAAAACGGAATACTTCCTGTTGCTAGGAGTAGTTGGAGCGTCAATCTCATAAAACAATGTTCACTTTTAACCACGTTTCTAAACGAGACGACCTTAAAAATAAACCGCCTTCAAGTATAAATAATTTTAATAACGTATAATTATAAAAAAATGGTACCCTAGCAGGTAGCCTATGTAAGCAATGATAGGGTACTACAACGACATGAAGGCTCACGAATCAAACCTAGGTAAACAGAAACGATGGCCGATTTTTTTATTAACCTAGTATGCTGATTATGTATTTTCAAATGTGTTTTTTTAAATTAGATCTCTTGTTTTATTTTTCTTTGCTTGTCCTTCTATCCTATATTATAAACGTCGGCGCGTACATCAATAGTAGGCCATGACGAAATTCATTTCTTAATTGACTTTAGAATTAAAAAAATTACATTAAAATTATTTATTTATTAACATTAAAATTGATTATTTATTGACATTAAAATTGATTATTTATTGACATTAAAATTATTTATTTATTGACATTAAAATCATTTATTTATTGACATTAAATTTATTTATTTATTCACATTAAAATTGGTGTTAACTTAAGTAGTTAATACAAATTTCACATTATCTAGAAATTAAAGAACAAACAATAATTATGGCTGCAGGTAAGTTTATGTTGTCTCTCAGATACTATAAAAAAGCTGTGATAAAGGCATCAGACACTTTATTTTGCCCCAGGCAGGAAGATAATTAATAATAATCAAAGACTTACCTAAGTTACAAAATATAAAAAATACAATAACGTAAGCTTCCATTGCTCACCAGTATAGCTCACTGGTGAATCTCAGTTAGTACTAAACCTCCTATAATATAAACAATATCATTGGTCCTATATGATAAATAATGATAATGAGTGGGCTGAACCAATCCATTTTGATACTTAAATATATTTTTTTTATCTACACTTTTTTTGTATTATTTTTTGCTTTAATATTGAAAGTCTCATCATCATCCCAATGACTGACTGATGGACTCACTGAAAGAAATGTTCTCCCAGAAAGAGTCGCGGGAGGTAAGAGTGATCAAGGGAAGAGATGGAGAGGAAGCTCCAAAACCGATTGGAAAAACCCATAAACTCCAGAATGTAGAACCCTAAACGGAGTACCCCAACGGCTCTTGAAAACAAAAAGACCTAGAGGGGCAGTTCCGCAACTAAATATATTCAAAATCTTGTTCCGATTTTGGAAATGAAAAAAATATGGCCACCATACAAAAAACATGGCTGCCTTACAAAACTGAAACGCTAATGATGCAGTTCTCGAAGTTTACCATTAGGTCAGTCTAATCAATCGCGGGGAAAGGTCTCATCACAGATAACGAAACGAACCCAAACACGGTATGTCTAGCTCCACCCGTCTAGGAGTTCTAACAGCAGTCTTTGAAGTCTGCCATCATCATCATCATCATCATCATCAGCCCGGAGACGTCCACTGCTGAACGAAGGACCGCCACACTGTACGACAACATTCCATTTGCATCCACTGGTTGCCCGCGACTTTTACAATGTCGTCGGTCCACCTAGTGGGAGGCCTTCCTACGCAGCGTCTTCCGGTTCGCGGTCGCCACTCAAGAACTTTTCTTCCCCATCGGTTATCAGTTCTTCGAGCGATGTGGCCTGCCCATTGCATTGCCACTTCAACTTGCAAACCCTGCGAGCTATGTCGGTGACTTTGGTTCTTTGGCGAATATCCTCGTTCCGGATTTTATCGCGCAAAGTAACTCCGAGCATAGCTCTCTCCATTGCCCGTTGTGCGACTCTGAGCTGTTGTCTGAAGTCTACCATCAGGGCAGTTCAATTAATCGCGGGAAAAGTTTCATCACAACTAACGAAACGAACCCAAACACGGTGTGTCTAGCTCCACCCGTCTAGGAGTTCTAACAGCAGGATTGATGCTAGAAGTGTTATATATTTCAATAACCTAAAATCTATTATCTTCTGGAATAGGAACCCTGTTACACTATCCCCTCATAATACTTAACATGTCAAAGTGTGACATGTTACGTGTGTGTGTGTCAGTGTGTGTCGCGCCCCAGTCGTCTTGTATGAGCACAGAAATACTACAGTTTTAGTAGTGGTAGCACTCTACTGCAGAGTCCTCCTGGGAAACTACCACTCCTTTGCCAGTTATTCAACCGCTAAGCAGTAATGTGCAAGTATTACTGTGTTCCGGTTTGAGGGGCAATGTTACCAGAGAAATTACTGGGTATGAAGAGATTTAAGATCTAATATCTCAGCGTGATTAGCGCAGTGCAGTGCGGCGCAGGATTGTGTGCGCAAGTTCACAATTCTGGCACTAGCAGTGCCAGACAGCACAGTAGCACTGTTAGTGGCAGGCGAATTTTTTGCTCGTCTCGTCAACTGATTGGAAAAAAAATATTAAGCGAAAACTTTACTTCTTAGCATGAGAATACCATTAATACTAGTGATGACGACGTATTTTTTATTTATAAAAATATGTCCCTATTTTTTTTATGCTAGAGTCAATATATTGATGCAATCCCTATAAATGAAATCAAGAAAAAAAAAAATAGAGCTTTTGCAAGTTGAAGAAAACTCAAGTGTATTGATTTATTCTGTCTCACGACATCAGTGTCTATTTTTAGTAAACATAATGGTAACGTTTTAAACTTTTTATAATTAAACCTGTTTGTTGAATAAAAAAATATTTTCCAGTTAGCATAATTATGTGTTTTATTATGCAAAAGGGTTCTTGCGTGTTACCACTTCCGCTTCTCAACGAGGCTAGATGACTGGTTTTTTTTATTGTCCCATTGAAATGTGGCCATAAATATAGCTGATTAAAGAAACGAAAACGAAAATCTGATCAAAAATAAGCAACTTATAAGCATTTTAATATCATGCTAGACAGAGTGGCGAAACAGCAAATCGTGACATCACTTCTCTGTACGCCATATAAATTATATTCTGACAAGAAAAAAAAAAAAAAAATAAGGCGTGACGTCATTTTTTGTTTTGTGGGAATGGGACAGAGTTGTCTCTAACAAAAACTTTAAACGTTATATACCAAAGCATTATTAACCGATTTAAATATTTTTTTCAAAAAAAAATTACATTCATCAGTTGAGAACCTCCTCTTTTGAAGTCGGTTGAAAAATAATACTGTCAAGAGAAAATAAATATCATCTTTTATGCCGTTGGATTTTTCCGATATTTTATTGTACCATTATACCCCCTCATCTGGTCATTTTTACAAGACCTTTTTCCGAGAGCGCTACCAGTCAGCAAATAACGCGCGACAACTACATAGGTACGTTTTATATAACGACATTGTGCATAAACAAAGCATTTCTGTCATGGACCTTTGCGAGAGGTGTAGGCCTGTTATAGCCACTCCAGAGAGAGAGAGAGAGCTAGATCCTCCAAGAATAAAATAAAAATTATAATGATGATGTTATGCAAATCATATCTTGCATTGTGGGAAATACTTTTCCGCTATGTGTCACTGACCTATCAAAGGTCGCTACGTCGATGCGGTCAGTGTCAACTGTCAATCTCATACATTTTGTTGTTTTTTGTTTTGTTTTTGCAAAGAGCATTTTAAAGACTGATTACCAAGGAGAATCTGCATATTATACTGGCTTGTAAACTCGGAGGAACTAGCTCTCTCTCTCTCCTTGTAAAGCAATCCTTTCTCTTGCTACTTTAAGGTTTACTTAACATAAAAAAATTAAACTACTATCTAACCTAAAAATCTATTTCCGGCCGACTACGGACAGCTGCATAATGTTGTAGGGACACCATAAAAATGATTTTTCTATGCGTGAACGCTTCAAGTGGATGCAGATTGGATGCGAAACCGATGTATGGTAGAATGCTTAGTTTTGGGATTAGTAAGTAATATGCTAGAGATCAGATAAATAGTTATTGTGTTCATTTTGATTGTAAGTATAGAAATAGAGTTTTAACTCTTTGGCTGCGCAGCACAGAATGCCAACCTCGCTCCCGACCACAACAAGCCATGGTTTTCCCCTCCTGCCATTTTTTACCGACTTCAAAAAAGGAGTAGGTTCTCAATTCGACTGTATATTTTTTTTGTATGTATATGTTACGCGATTACTCTCTCAATTTTGTACCGATTTTCATGGTTTTTTTTTTGTAGGTCATACTTTGGGGTGGTCCCATATACATTTTACCGAAATTGATTCAGCACTTTTTGAAATAACTACAAAAACAAAAAATTTACATAAATGACGTTATGATTGTTGCATCGGCAGGCACTTCAGGAACAATTCCAGAAATGTTGATAACATTCTCAAAATGGGGTCTTATATCTGTATACAATATATTGTTTGACATTAACCAGGTTAGAGCTTGGCACAATTTGTTCATATCCACAACAAGCTCTTGAGAGCGTTGCGTAAACAAAACACTACAAACAAAAAAAAATTTTTTTTTAGAATTATAATCAAAGCCGATTTTTAGTTTAAACCTATCCAAAGTTAAACTAAAAAGTAGAAAATAATATTTTAATTACTTCAAAGCAAAGAGCATTAAAGGACAATCGACGAAATTATTGATACTTTAATACCTTAACCAATTTATAATCATGTATTTTTGGAGTCGGTGCCAGCCAAACTGCTGAGCAGTTCGAAAGTTTGTACAAAGGCAGGATTAAACTGTCCAAACCATACCTATTTTTTGTACGTATGTTACATTACCCTAGATAGAACTCAAAAACGTTTATATTAATGCAACGGAGTGACGAGACGAGCGAGACGTTCGCCTGGTGGTCACCCCCTCTGCCCATACAAGTAGCAGTGTTAGAATTGTAAACTTGCGAACAAAACTACCTGCACTGCGCTCGTCAACCTGAGTTATTGTTAGTCAAATCTCTTCATGTCCAGTAATTTCACTGGTAACATTGATCTTCAAACCGAAGCATATTTATACTTGCACACTACTGCTTGTCAGTTAAATAAATAGAAAGACATTTTACAAATTTTTTGCTTTATTTCCATTAATTTGGAGTTGCTGTGTGACGCCATTCCCTTTATGCCTGGTTTCCGCCTTTGTGCCGTTCTGTTCCAGAGGTTTGGACCTGAAGACAAATATAAAAAAAATATACTTCGTAATTTAAGTACATCAACCCGCACTGGACGAATCCATCAACTCGCATCGGACGAATCCAGCAACCCACACCGGGTGAATCTATTAACCCGCACCGGACGTATCCATCAACTCGCATCGGACGAATCCATCAAACCACAAGAGAGGAGTCCATGAAACTGCACCGGGCCAGCGCAGTAAAATATCACCCAACGCTCTTGGAGGGCAGGCCTGTGCTGAGCAAGTTCTTTAAAGCTTACGAGTAAAGTACCTACTGACAGTCAAGGGCAGCTTTCCCGGAGTTAAATCCTAGATATTCCCGAAAACTACTGAACCTCAAACGTGACAAACTCAGACGTGTAGTTAGAGTGGTCACCGGTCACTACTAATTTTAAAACGTGGTTACAGACAGGCCTCTTTGCCGGTTGCATGGAGGTAGGAGAGACGGCTGCATTGGGTCACCGAGGACGCTCCGGAGGCCTGCGCCGGCGTCAGCGAGCTGCTGGCGTTTCTTGGGGAACCCGGTGTCCCCAAGAAACGCCAGCAGCTGAACTAGCTGCTTCGGAATTACGCCCCGAGGGCCCATGAGGGGCTCGTCGTGCGGAAAAACCCACGCACCAAGTACCACAAAGAGTAAAGTACTCACTTCTCAGTAAACATCGCGTTGGCGATGTTGATGAGCGGCGCTTCTACTACCAGGTGCAGCGCGAGACTGAAGCCGCATGTTAGCACCATCACGCCGGATGCATTTATTATCTGCGAACAAGTACTTAAGGCCATTAAACACATAAGCACTAGACTAGCGCCTAGCGTTTCTCACTTTGTCGATATTGGGATCATCCTTTGACCTTGTTTTTTTTTTACTGGCATAAGCCTTTATTAGCAAACTACAAATACTACTTACACGAAAAAAAACAAAAGGATTGTATCCAGACCGATGAAAGTCTAGAGACAATCCAAATGCTCAAAACCACTACCAGTCGACAGCGTACCCAGCATGCTGGCGGCATTGCCACACTGAATGGGCTTATGCGTTGGGCCAAATAAACGCCAGCATATTGATCACGCGTCTTGTCGACCAGGCGCTCGGATATATTTTTGAAAAGATGATGAGCTTTGACCTTGTTTCTTTAAACGAAGTAATCATCAAAAAATTAGATCTCTATGGTTCAGTTTGGAATCCGTGAATGTTTTATGGCTTGTGTCCAATAGATTGCCGGTACGACGGGACCCTTAGATATTATATGTGAAATCTCTTTTTGCCTAGTAATTTCTCTGGTAACAATGCCCTTCAAATCGAAACAGTAATGCTTGCACACTACTGCTTGGCGATTGAATAAATGACATAGGTGTGGCACTTTCCCAGGTGGACTCTGCAATATAGTCCTACCTATAATGGTTAGAAGACTATGACTATCAACTTTAAAGTCATTCTTCAGTGTGCTTAGGCAAGCCCCAACGACGTGTCTCGTGCTTTAATGGTTTAAAACTAATGTAAATTTTTATAAGGTACCTGAAAACGAACTTAAATTAAAAGCAGATTATATAGGTACTACTTTCATAAACATATTGGTGTCCACACAGACATTGATATTAAATATGTGTAAATAGGTAATGTTTGTCCTTCAATCTGGAAACCAAGCGTGCTTCTTTTTTCTACTTACAGATGAAAAGAAACGTTTCCTTATTATCTCAGCCAACCTATTTTGTGGAGTTTAGCACAATACGGTACAATGGAGCATTTTTTTATTTCTTTTGATTCCGCCAATAACGGAGCGCAGCACCATCCCAAACGGATATTGCTGCGCCAACTTTCCCTTCGATTTTATTGCCATCGGTGTAAATACATACACTCGCGACATGTATTTCGATCATTGTCCAAATGGAAGACTTCAACAGAGGTGTTGAATTGCCAAAGAATGAGCAAGCTCTCTTGTCGCCAGGCGTCGACTAAACAAGGAGAACATTTATATTTCACGTTTTTTGTTCCTGGATCCAATGGATTGTTTTTATGTAGTCTACTATTGTTTTTTTTTTGTTATTATTACCTATAAACATTGAGGTAGAAAAATATTTAAAAAAAAACGTATTTGTATATACCTACAATACAAGCCCTAAAATATATTATTTATAAACCTTAAAATAAAAGGCCCATGGTCGACGGAGAAGTGGCCAAAATGCAGGCGGCATTGCGATGTTTTTGGTCAAATAATACGCCAGCATTCCGGTCACCTGAAACCGCGACCAGCAGGGCTAACATGCGCACCGCGAGAAAATTTTTTCGTGTCTTTATGTCGTAGGAAAACGAGACAAACTTATACAGATTCGTAGCCTTGTCCTGTTTTTAAGAATCGAGATTTTTTTTCTCACGGTGCGCAAGTTAGCCCTGCAGACGTTTGACCGGCACCCTTATCATGGACGTTCGTGATTCTGATTGCGAGCGTGCGCGAGCGGGAGGACACATAGCGCGAGTAAGTTGGTACGAGCGGGATGGCATGCTATCGCAATATCTGTGTACACTATGGAAGCAATAAATATCTGAATCTGAATCTAAGGGTGCAGGTCCTTAAATAGACCCCTGGGGGTCTATTTATTTAAGGTTATTTGTTATTACCACATTATAGATAGAATACGTGTCCGCGGTCCTTGCCGAGAACTTGTGCAGCTGTATCAGGATGCTGTGCAGCAAGTAGATACAGTACGACAGCTTGCTGAGCGGCACGAACCCTGGCCAGCCCAGGAACCTGGGGACCAGGTCTGGAAGTCACAAGAAACTAAATTAGATAACCAGGGTTACGCTGAGCCGAAAGAAGGCCACAGAATACTCATCACTGTAAATAACTCTTAGCATAAGATAGCATAATCAGCCTTTTTAAAATGTCCACTGCTGGACTTAAGCCTAAACTCGAAGGGCAAATGTGCCATATTCACCACGCTGGCCCAGTTGCCGGTTAGTTCACACACGCCTTTGAATGTCTTCTCCGGACTTACGCAGGTTTCCTCAAAATGTTTTCCTTCAACCGAAAAACCAGTGGTAGGTATGAGTATCCGTACATAAACAGCAAGGAGCTCATTGGTACGGGCATGGGTTTGGTACCTGCGACCTTACGATTACAAGTCAAGCAGTCTCCCGATTAGGCTACCACGTCTTCATCATCAGCCCGGAGACGTCCACCGCTGAACGAAGGCCTCCCCCTTAGACCGCCACACTGTACGACAACCAGCCATTTGCATCCACCGGTTGCCCGCGACTTTTACAATGTCGTCAGTCCACCTAGTGGGAAGCCGCGCCGACGCTGCGTCTTCCGGTTCGCGGTCGCCATTTAAGAACCTTTAACAAGTCTTATTGCTAAGCAACAAAAAAATATATATATATTAAGTATTCTATCAGCTTCTGGTTTCCATATTACAAGCTTTGCTTAGTTTGGGGCTAGATGGCGCTGTGTGAAATGTCCACCAATATTTATTTATTTATTTTAAGTATGAGTAATCCTTAAACCACAATAAAATAAATATGTTTTAGAAAATTACGCTGATGATGATGTACGGCATATTACAGTACAGCATCAACTAAACAGTTATAGCAATTTTGGTCAAAATGGACTTCCGCAAAGTAGGTACCTAACGCCTGAATCAATCACATATTTATCCTGTCATATTGTCTATAAAAAAGGGGGTAATATTGATAATTAAGAAGCCAAAAATTTGTATATACGTTTGGTTTGAAGTTTTGTAAGTGGCTCGAAAATATCATAGTATCTCGTGTCTGTAACTTGATTTATTCAAGATCAAAAGTCGCGACAACTGATATTTCATGAATATCTCGGTTCCTATGAATTATATGATATTTGCATGTTCTAGAAAGTTGTAGAAGACATATTATTATTCACTTCAATGTATACACAGACAGGTGATGAAGACTGAATGATAGATTATATGACACTTACTTAAACTGCCATATTCAGAAACGGCAATATGAGAGCATATCGCGACTCCCCAGAAGACTCTGTTAGTCGCCACCACCACGGCGGCCTCGAGCGGGTCGTACGGTCTGCCCGCGAAGATGGCGCCTATGGCAAACGCCGTGAATCCGACCAGTATAGATATTGCTGTGATGTTCACCGACCATTGCTGGAATAAATGTGTTTGATGAGCATGACTTAAGAAAGTAGTCTATACATATATGTAGTTGTAAGGATGACGATTTTGATCGAAAATCATAGGAGCGAGCGAAACGAACAAAGTCTTTGTTGTATACAATCAAGTAAATAACTACAAAAATTAATAATTTCCAATATAAATCTTCACCCCCATTTCACCCGTTTAAGTCATCCTTGCCAAACATATTGAATCTCGTACCAAATTTAATTTAATAGGAACTATTGAAATATACATTTTCATCACTATAACTTCAAAAACAAAAACCTTTCCATACAAAATGTCATCCCCCATTTCATCCCTGTCAAAAAATATTTATAACAGCATTTATTATTTTTATGAACTAGCCAAATACAAATTTTCATCGCTATAACTTCAAAAAGGATAACTTTCCATACAAAATTTCATCACTTCACCCCCTCAAGGGTTAAATTGCGTAAAATCTTTTCTCATAACGCATCAAGACCCCCAGGTACCCCTCCAAATTTCAAGTGTGTATGTATGGCCAGCGGTTTAGGCTGTGCATTGGCTGTCAGTCAGTCACTCGTTGTTAAGTCAGGACAGAGATTTTTATAGTATTAGAAGATTGAGTATATTCAATCAAAATGTTTAAATCACAATTACTGGAAAAAAGATTTCATCCAGGTAATCTAAATAAAAGTCGGTTGTTTTCTTTTTTAATTTAAAGTATGTTCTGAATGTAATGATACTGTTTTTTGAAAGAAGTTTTTAAAAGCAGCATTCCCCTGCGTTTAAAAAAGGTTGCTATGGATTCCTGCTTACTACTTACCATGCCTCACCTATAGAGCACAGACTTGGGTATTTACTGAAGAAGTCAAACACAAAATAACAACATGCCAACGCTCAGTGGAAAGAAGCATTATCACATTAAAATTACAGGACAGAGTATGTGCCGCAGATATAAGAAATAAAACAAAAGTAACTGATTTCTTACAGCACTCCCTCAGGCTAAAATGGCGATGGGCTGGCCATATAGCCAGGCTGCAAGATCAAAGGTGGACCTACACCACAACAAAATGGCAAGGACCAAGAGACAAGAGGCGACAAGGCAGACCGGTGGCACGTTGGGCAAACGGAATTAAAAAGCTGGCTGGATCCTCCTGGACTAGTCACGCCATGGACAGAGACAGTTGGAAAGCTGTAAGGCTGCTGTAAGCTGAAAGGAGGCCTATACCCGCCAGGGATTCTCATCAAATAAAGAATTGTAATTAATTGTATAGTAATAATAATAATTCAAATAACATATTCATAGTAAAATAATAGAATTGAAATAATAAAAATTCAAAATAATATATTCATAGTTAAATAATAGAATTCAAATAGTAATTATTAAAAATCAATGTGTATTATTATGAAACGACGAAATGTAATGTTTACACAAGATGAGAAATAAATGGCTTTTTATATTATATTATATATATATATTATGTTCTGAATGTTCTATCATATTCTGTTATGTATAAGAGCCCCTAATTCCGACAGTGTCCCAGTACTCGACAGATTTTAAAAAATGGCCTGCTATTTATTTCTACCGCGAACTAAATAAAAACTTTTTATGCCAACACATTTTTGGTAATATGCTAGATAATTAGAATAGAAACATCAAGCCATTAAATACAATAGCGCTGGAGAAAAGATCTTTCAAAGTTAGCGATTCCGAAATTTGTGCTTTTTGTGAGGTTTAGTTACTGAATTGTTGTACTGCGCACCACAGTTGTTTCTAAGTTTCGGATGTTCAGTGGGCTGCTTTGGTAAATGTAATTATTTTGTGTAACACTTAAGTTAGTTACCTAACGATCAAAACCTATATAATTGTTTTCTTTTAATTACTAGCATCTTTTTTTGCATGTGACATCTACTGGTACATCATATCCCTAATTGACCCAATACTCGTCAATATTAAAATTAAACTTGTCAGGTACTGGGACATGTTTGACTAATTGCAGGTAATGTCGACATAGAGTATATTTTAAACCCTATTGCGTCGTGATACGGTTTACGGTTGTGACAGAGGCGGTAGCTTTCTTTCACGTGCCTTGATTTTCACGCGAATAAAAAATAATGAGGGTACCATATGTATTTTAAAGTCTGGAAGATATCGGTGGTTGGCGATAAGGACATCGATCGCTCATTGCACTAGTCGCTATATTTTTGTGTAAGATACCTCCTTGTGTTTATTCATGCAATTTCTGTTTTCAATTTAATAATAGGCTAGCATTTGACCGCCATCACACATGCAGATGTCAAGCGACGATGTTGTTTGAAAAAGAGCACGCTTGCCTAGAACTTTGCGGTTCACTGACGATTTGAAGGTTATCATCATCATCGTCAGCCCGGAGATGTCCACTGCTGAACGATAGTACAGTGTGGCGGTCTAACAGGTAGTAAGACCGCCACTCTGTACTACAACCTGCCATTTGCATCCAGCGGTTGCCCGTAAATTTCACAATATCGTCGGTCCACCTAGTGGGAGACCTTCCTTAAATGCGTCTTCCGGTACGTGGTCGCTATTCAAGAACCTTTCTTTCCCATCGGTTATTAGTTTTTCGAGCGATGTGTCCATTGCCACTTGCAAACCCTGCGAACTATGTTGCTGACTTTGGTTCTTTGGCGAGTATCCTCGTTCCGAATTTTATTGCGCAAAGTTACTCGGAGCATAGCTCTCTTCATTGCCCGTTGTGTGACTCTGTGTTTTTCCAAAAGGCCAGCAGTTAAAGATCACGTTTCAGTTCCATATGTAATCACTGGCAACACATACACCCTTGTCTTCAGACATAGCGGGATTTTGGACGAGAAGATATTACGCAATCTCCCGAACCCTGCCCATCCCAGTTGGATTCATCGGACGACCTCGGATTAAAGTTGGACCTACCTGACAACAACTTCGAGAGAATTGTTCCCAACGACTAATGGTACGGGCACAACATGGACATTGGACATGACTTTTACTTATCCGTGTTCATTTTAAGACCCACCTGTTGAGAAAATTTACTGAGATAGCTGATCTTAGTATTAAGGTCTTTCAGCGACTCTGCTGTAATGACTATATAATCGGCAAAGCGAAGGTGAGTGATGTATTCGCAATTAATGTTGATGCCGAATCCGTTCCAGTCCAAGAGCTTGAAAACGTCTTCCAATGCGTTTGTGCACAGTTTCAAAGAAATAACGTCTCCACGCCTTTCTGCGATTGGACTAGTTTCGTGCTCTCAATGATCTCAATTGATGATTTGAATTTACTCCAATTATATTTTTATATAGAATAAATAGTTTTCTGTCTATATCATTTATATCCTTAGAGGAGATCATGGCTGAAAAAAATGGATGAAAGAAATAGCAAAAGCTATTGAGACAGTATCAAGAGGAACTTCAGCTTCCTCAGCTGCAAAAGGATATGATGTGCCACGGCTCAATAGCCTGAACAAAGGGCTCACTCACTGTTTAGACAGAAAAAGAGGCAAACAGTGGGTTTCCTGTCATCAAAGATCAGTCACAGGACAGTGTCAGCATTTACAAAAACAAAATAGGAAAAAAAACAAACCGACAACCCTGATTACCA
The DNA here is from genome assembly GCA_905404285.2 of Erannis defoliaria. Lineage (NCBI taxonomy): Eukaryota > Metazoa > Arthropoda > Insecta > Lepidoptera > Geometridae > Erannis > Erannis defoliaria. The sequence continues at coordinate 1,237,214 of FR990090.1, read as the reverse complement.
ATGGTTGGAAGTATTTGTTAAACGGCACGCAAAACTTGGGCAGTGGGTTTCCCAAAACTTGTCACAGACAAGTGCCCTAGTCAGAGAATAAGATATCCGCACGTGGTTCAGAGAGATCTAGGAGTACTATACACCGCATGATCCCTCTGTAGATTCACGAAATTTTTTCAACTGTGATGAAAATGCATTTTTCTTATCTCCAACCGCAAACAGGGGTGCTAGCGTGGTTAAAAAACGTTTTTTATGTCTCAAATGTTGCGGAACACAAGAGTGTGTCACCGTTCTCTTAATAACATAAAAGTCATCGGCTAAGCTAGTCAGCATTTCTTGCAAGTCTTGCAGCGATTCTGCCATGACCAGGACCATGATATCACCGGCGAACCGTAGGTGAGAGAAGTGCGCGCCGTTGACAATTATGCCTTTTCCTTTCCAGTCCAGGGTATTTAACATATCTAGGGTGTTAGTGGGTCGAGACCCGAATCAAGATCTGGGCAGTATTGCAGTCCCTTCAGCGATGTCATATCGACTATAGGTATATCGAAATGTTGAAGTGTATAAAACTGCTATCATGTATAAAAAAGCTACCATGTCAATCCGATTGCAGGACAAGACCACAAAACCAATCCAATTGCAGAAAGGGGAGAGATGAGGAGACGTTATTTCACCGAAACTGTTCACGAACGCGTTGTTGGACGTTTTCAAGCTGTTGGACTGAAACGGATTTGGCACTAACATTAGTAGACATCACTCACCTTCGATTTGTCGATGATAAGGCATGGCAGAGTCGCTGGAGGACCTCAATACAATGCTTAGCGACCTCAGTAACGTTTCCCAATAGGAGGGTCTCAAAATGAACATGGACAAGACGAAAATCATGTCCAATGTCCACGTTGTTCCCGTGCCGATGGTTTATCTATCTATCTACCTCGGACAGATGGTTCAGATAGGTAGGTCCAACTGCGACTAAGACGTCGCCCGAATCTAACTCGGACGGGCGCAGCGTTCGGGAAATTGCGTAATATCTTCTCGTACAAAATCCCACAGTGCCTGAAGACAAGAATCTTCAACCAGTGTATTGCCAGTCATGACTTAAGGGACTGAAAATTGGTATTTGACTGTTGGCCTTTTGCAGAAACTCAGAGTCACACAACGTGCAATGGAAAGAGAGTTACTTTGCGCGATAAAATCTGGGACGAGGGACCAAACGACGAGGGTTTGGATATTCACCAAAGAACCAAAGTCACCGACATAGCTCTCAGAGTTTGCAAGTCGGAGTGGCAATGTGCAGGCTAATTGCTCAAATAACTGATGACCGATGGGGAAGAAAGCTTCTTTCAAGATGACCACGACCCGGAAGACGCAGCGTAGGCAGACCTCCCGCTAGGTGGACTGACGATATTGTGAAATTCGTGGGCAACCGATGGAACCAAATGGCACGTCGTCGTATAGTGTAGCGGTCTAAGTGGGAGGCCTTCGTTCAGTAGTGGACGTCTCCGGGCTTTCTTAATACATCTCTACGCATGCAAGCAAATACACCCTTAAAATTTTAATTCTGTTTGACCAGTACCTTACGCTGTGTGTTGTCAGTCAGTAAGTAAGCCAGGACATTGATTCTGATAGTACTGGATTTTGCAATTATAGTTTTACTTTTGTCACTGACATTTAGCTTTTACTTTGGTTATTTTCGTTCTATTTATTCTCTGTATTATCAGTTTATTGGGTCACATTGCAAAAAAAAACAATATGAAAATGTAATTAATGTGAACCTTAAAGCTGAAGTACTAAAGTTCAAATCGGTGTTAATAATTGTCGAGTACTGGGCCAAATCTGTCGAGTACTGGTACAAATCTGTCGAGTACTGGTACAAATCGCCTCTTGTACGGTTTTTCAATTATTTTAATACTTTATTGTTTTTCTATCACTCTAAAAATAAATTAAATGAAAAGAATGATAAATCAGCAACCACGTCACGAAATTGTATTTTCCTAAGTTAACAAACAGAGGCGTAACGAAGCTGTAAAGACAGCTAGGTTCAGAAACTGTCGACTACTGGGTCTCTTACCTTATGTTCACAGATTTTTCCGTCAACGGGGTGGCACGAGCAAAGCTAATCTCAGATGGCGCTACCATCGCTGGTGCTTGTCATTGATGTTTAGTTTTGAGTTTATAAACTTTGATCGTGAATCAAACACAGCGTTATTCTGTTCTCCTGATTTTCCAGTTCTGATATTCAGATAATGAGTTTTAATTTAAAAAATATTTAAGTAGCTACAATATAAAATATTATTCGTGAAAAATAACATAAAAGCATGTGACATTATGTACCACTAAGCCACTTACGTATGCAAATTGTCCTAAGCCTTTAGTCTACCGACAGAGCCCAACAACTATTTGAACAGTCATAATTAAAAGAAAACATAGACGATTTATTGTTTATTTTCTAAATATTATAATATGATTACATTGAGCTAATATTTGTAGAGTCACAAACGTGCAGAAAAAATGTCCGCGCCAAAACTCGGCTCACGCTACGCATATGCATCTCCCACTTTTTGAACGACTTGAACTAAGCTAACACACAAGCGCCGCTAATCATACATTGAACACTATACAAGCGAGTAAACGTCTAAATTCGAACAATTTGGGAACTATATAATGCACGTATGTACAACGGCACTCGGACGTTTTTTGACTGTTTTGACTTAGAGATTGTGACTACTATAGATAGTAGCTCAATTTATGATTATAAATATGTAGTTTCTCAGAAAAACAACACAAGCGATAATGCGCCACCTAGTGGGATAAATAAGCAATGTGTCTCCCTATTGTGGACCAATTTTGAAAAATATTTTTTGTTTCGAAATTATTATACTCGTACAACACACTTGAGGTGGTTCGCTAATAGTTTGATGTCAGTTTTTTAAGTTACTTGTTCTATGAGCTACTCGCGGCAAGTTTTACAATCTCACCTTCCCAATGACATTCCTATATTCAGCAGGTCTGTATGTACTGATGATGTATCCCATCACCATGCCCACGAAGTAGGGCCCTGCGCGAGCGCCGGCCGAGAAATACGTGTCATTCAACTCGGCTACATCCCGATTTGAGCTGATTGTCCTGAAAATGTAGACAAAAGCTATTAATTCCCTAGATATGTGATTGAATCAAGCACTGAAGAGAGAAATGAATAGAACGGAAAAGTGACGCGTCGCACTGCTGGGCATATATACGTACAAATGCTCGTATACTCGGCCACGGCTTAGTTCATAGTATCTGCGAACCACATACCATGAACTAATCCTAACGGTAGAGAGTAAACTGGCCAGAAGCTTGTAATAATCCCCACTGGGTGACAGACAATGCTAAAAGTACGCAACACGACAATTCCGGTCACTACTCGCCTCCGCCAAATGATTGGCCTGGAATATAAGTAAGTAAGTTCGTATAGGCTGAGTGGCTAGCCCTAGTCCTGCAAGGCCTGCGATATAAGACACAGGTAGGTTGACCGTAACTGTCACGTAATGTAGGATTGTAACGCACACCAATCAACTCAGAATTTTATTATCCCTATCTCTACAAACTCGTACCCATCGCGCATAAATTCGGGGTATTCACGATTGAGCACCAATTTCTTGAGCACCCATGAGAAGAGCACCTAGCATATTCCCAAAATAGCACCAATAAAAAATTTGCCTTGGTGCTATATGGAAACAAAAAAGAAACAATTTTTTCCCCTTTGAGCATAGATAAAAGATAGATAGTACAACGACGTAGGCGTCGTTGTACTATTATTTATTCTGTACCAACGTCAGCTTCTATAGTGATGGGATAGGACCATAGATAGATCGTTTAAGGATCGAAAAGTTGACGGCTCGAACTCATCGGTGGGCGCGGCTAAAAAGCATGCTCTCTTCATCAAACAAACTGTGGGAAAGGGAGAAAGAAAGATAAATGAGCGCGCAAATTATTTTTGTCGACCTTTGGCTGCAGTAATGTGGTTGAATAAACTCTGAGTTAATTTATTCCAACTTAAGTTATTTGAAATGATTATGGACTAAACTATGCCGCTTGATAAATTATTTTAGAGTTTTCGTATTCCTTATGTTATTTATTTACGTCCAATGTGGCGTTAAAATTGAGCTAAAATACAAGATGTTTCCTGGCTCATAACTTTCATGTTTATTAAGTTTTTACTTTCGTATTAATTTACAATCCTAGATAATGAAGAGATTAATCGATATAATACTTAGTCTTGGACCTACAAAATTACATAGTGGAGTAGTAATACTACCGCGTTTCTATGGAGAAGTGACTAGCTTGTCTACTCTTAACACTATTCGTCACTTAGGCCGCCATTTATCAGTCTAAAGAATCGTTTCCGTTTTTAAGCGATTTCGAAAAAGGCGGAGGTTCTGTGTTCGACGGGTATGGTTTTGTATATGTTTGTTTACCGATTTCTCCGTCAATTGTGGACCGTTTTTGAAGATAATTTTTTTATTTGAATACTCCCGAGTAGGTCCCATAATAATTTTGAAGTCGGATGTTTTTTTAAACTTACTTGTTTTGATTATTTATAAAGTACGTAGTATGTTTATATGTTATTATTTATTCTGTTCTGTAGGTACATAATAACAACCAAGTTTAATCCAACTATCATACATATTTTATACTGAATCTCTAGTGTATTTGCGGTATTACAGAAGGCCTTCTTCTTCTTCCATCTTCTCTCTGATGTGAAGTTGCACATGCTAGAAAAGGACAGAGAAGCTTAAGCAGTGACTAAGAGAAACGAGATTATTTTAGGTAAGGCCGTGTATCTATAAATTAAAGAAACAAATTATAACTAAAATTAATTATCAAATAATCCATTAATCGCTGGCAAGCATCATAACCCCTCTACAAAGGGGGAGGCCTTCGTCCAGCAGTGGACGTTTTATGGCTGACGACGACGACGACGAAGCATCATAAATACGGTGCCTTGGAATCAGCATACGAGTTCGTGCCGTTTGCTGTGGCGGGGCCGTGGGGTTCAGATGCGAAGAATTTTGAGGTTGTTTGTCTGCAGGATAGGGGACGAGACCCACGGTACGGGGAATATCTTATGCAACAGATTTCCTCGCAATACAGCGGGGGAACGTAGCTAGTAGCCTAATGGGCACGTTTGGGCGTGGAGCAAATTTGACGTAATATGTTTAGATTTTATAATATTTTGACAATTTATTTAATACTAGCTGTACCCGCAGCTTTGCTCGCGTGGACGGAATTATTTTATGCGCGTAACCTCATTGTAGGTGTATATTATAACAAAGTAAAGTGAAGGTGGATCTAAATTCGGCTGTTCATTTGTGTGTTTCAAGTTTTTTTTAAATATATTTTATTGATCATATTATAAAGTTGTATCTCGCACTGTCTTACATTGGGCCATCTCTAAAGATATAATTACTATAAAGGGGATGCAGTTTTTTTATAAGTATTTACTAGAGGTCGCCCGCGACTTCGTCCGCGTACGGAATAAATTCGGCCCGCTCCCAAAATTCGCCACTTTAAATCATCCCGAGCATTTTTTTAGCCCCAAACTCCCCTAACTCCCCCAACTCTACCAACTCTACCAACTCCCCCCCCCCAACCCCCCCTCAACCACCCCTCAGGTCAAGTCCTGGATGTATGAGATTTCTTTAAATATTTCGCTCTCAGTCCCCACAATCCCATAGTTTCGACCCCAAAACGCTCAAGGCTCTGTTGGTTGTTCTCTTTCACGCAACAATATCGAAACAACGGATTTTGGAGTACACTAGGGTCGGACCCTGGGCTACATTTTTATCAAAATCTCTCTATCAATTTTGATCACCAAGCGAGTACAGGTAAAACCGGCGCGCTATAGTTATCTATATTCCATACATATTACCAAATAAGTATACTCAGCCTTATGCGGGTAACATCGTTCTACCAGAAATGTAAATAAAAAAATCGTAATCGTAATCGTTAAATCGTATAAATGTAAATTTGTTTCATGTTCCTAATAAATATCAATTTCAATTATAATAGACCGCTGAGCTGTTGGACATAAGCCTACCCTCGAAGCGCGATTACTGCGTATCAAATTTCGTTACAACAAGTGTAATGCAAGCACCACATAATAGCTGTAATGCACTGTCGCTTCCACGCGTATTCATAACTTACCTAAAATTAAATGGCAACATATCTAACTGCTTCCAGTACACATTGAGGGCGAGGTTCACACTGAGTCCCACGGCGACCGCCAGGAAGGCACTGATGCCAAGTCTCCTGTTCCTCCTGAAGAAGTAGAAGAGGAACGTGCCGAGAATCGCCAGTTGGAAGTCGCATGAGATGTACCACGTTATGATATAACACTGAAACAAGTTTCATAGAGGAATAGCATGCATTAAACAATATAGGGCGTTACATCAAATAGAAGCTAATGGTATAGTTAATAAGTGTTTATTGTTGATAGCCTACTACAAACTATTTCTCATTTTAGTGTTAACTGAGATTCAAAATAGCTCACTAGTGTGCAATGGGAGTTAACGTTATTTTGTTTTTTAATTTTATTACTTAGGTAAGTCCCAGATTTTTACTAAAAATTATTATTATTAAGAATCTGTCTTTGGGCACCTTCCGAGTGACATAGCTAACTTAATTAAAAGTAAAAATGATTTCATATCGCCATTTGTGAACATTTATTATAATAACTAGTTGTTGCCCGCGGCTTCGCCCGCGTGGGCTAAGTATTTAACAGGAATTTGGTCTATGACCACATTCTTGCCTTTAAGCTTATTATATGCTACCGTCTAAGCCGTGGTTGCATATTTAGGAGACCGCTCGGCTTGAAATCGTGAAGTCAATCGCGGGTTCAAATCCTGGACTCATCCAATAAGCGTACCGATGAGTTTATGTACGAATTTTCATACAACTTACTTTTTGGCCAAGGGCAACATCGTGAGGTCTTGCATACGTCCGGAGAAGAAATTCAATCGCGTATCGCCCAATCACCCTGGAAGGGTGTAGTGTGAAGTATCTTCGAGGGTATACCTAACCCCAGCAGTGGACTATTAAAAAGGCTGATTCATCATCATCATCATGTCAGCCTGGAGACGTCCACTGCTGAACGGAGGCCTCCCCCTTAGACCGCCACACTGTACGACAACCTGCCATTTGCATCCACCGGTTGCCCGCGACTTTTACAATGTCGTCGGTCCACCTAGTGGGAGGCCTTCCTACGCTGCGTCTTCCGGTAACTTAAGAGTCACGCAACGGGCAATGGAGAGAGCTATACTTGGACTCTTCAGTGCGCTATCTTTTCCTATCCAGTGCCAGTCTCACTTGTTGCTTTCCTGCCGTTTTAAAATTATCTCGTCCGACCAGCCGGCTAATGGACTACACGGTAATCGCTTTCTGTCCGCGGCCACCATTCTTTAAATACTCCAAAGCACCAATCTACCATCCACCTTCTTTTCTTATTAAGTGACTAGCTTTTGCCCGCGGCTTTGCCCGCGTAGTAATGTTGAATACTGGAATTCGGTTAAATCGGGGCCCAACTCAATTGAATCACTAAAATACGTATATTATTGCATTTTTTCTAAGCCGCTTGCAAGTCTTTAAGTTTGCTTGAGGATGACCAAATTTAATATTAAAAATTAATTTAGCAGCTTAGGCTGTACAGTATCTATAATAATTATGTCCGTCAAACAGTCGTCTGCGTGGACCTACAAAAAAATAGCCTATGTCCGTTTCCGAATCTTATGCTATAACTACCTATCCAAAAATGCAGCTCCATCTGTTCAGCCGACCAATAAATACGCCCATCCCCGTCCCCATTCCCAGCCTCATCCCTATAAGCGGCCCCTTCCCCATCCCCATGCCGATACCAAATGTCATTTTAATATGAACACGCCCATCCCCGTCCCCATCCCCGTTCCCTCCCTCATCCCCATCCCGAACCCCATCCTCACCCCACCCCATCCCCACCCCCATCCCGATTTCAACTTTCATCTTAATATGGACACGCCCATCCCCGTTCCCAGCCTCATCCACATCCCATCCCCACCTGTCCCCACCATCCCCACCATCCCCACCCATCCCCACCCCATCCCCACCCCATCCCCACCCCATCCCCACCCCATCCCCACCCCATCCCCATCCCCACATCTATCCCCATCCCTATACCAAATTTTATTTTAATATGTACAGCCGTTACAAAGTTAAGGAGAAACAAACGTACTATCACTAAAACTTAGTTTTTTTTTTATACTAACGGGAGCTGATTTTGAAAAAACTGTGACACCCGTATCTTCTTATTTTTATAGTAGAATATGTATACCAAGTTTTGTATCAATCGAACCAGAGAATAAAAAGTTTCATACAAACTTTAACACCCCATTTAACCCCCTTCGGGGTTGATTTTCGAAAAATCCTTTCTTAGTGGGCGTTTACACCTCTCCAAAAACATACCCTCCAAATTTCAAGTCTCTACGTTTAGCGGTTTGGGCTGTACGTTGTCTATATGTCAGTCAGTCAGTCAGTCAGGACAAAGCCTTTTATAGTTATAGAGAAAAAACTGTGACACCCGTATCTTCTTATTTTTATAGTAGAATATGTATACCAAGTTTTGTATCAATCGAACCAGAGAATAAAAAGTTTCATACAAACTTTAACACCCCATTTAACCCCCTTCGGGGTTGATTTTCGAAAAATCCTTTCTTAGTGGGCGTTTACACCTCTCCAAAAACATACCCTCCAAATTTCAAGTCTCTACGTTTAGCGGTTTGGGCTGTACGTTGTCTATATGTCAGTCAGTCAGTCAGTCAGGACAAAGCCTTTTATAGTTATAAGAAGATACACACACAGACAGAGTCTCGCTTTTTGTTTATCCACTACTTCGACCTTCGAAGTCGTGGATAAACAAAAAGCGAGACTTCAACCTCAACCTTCCCCTTCAACCTTGAAACTTCAACCTTCGTTCGCGGTCGCATCTTAACGTTTGGTATACGGTCTACGAGATTGATGGCTAACATGGCCCGCTCTATTGCACTTTGGGCTACTTAAATCTTTTGCGTAGTCTCTTTATTGTGGGTTCACTTTCAGCACCGTATGTGATGATAGATAAGAGTCATTCGGTTCAGGCACCTTGGTCCTCAGATATTGTGGGATGTTACTCATAAGGATCGACAAGTTGACGGCTCGAACTCATCGGTGGGCGCGGCTAAAAAGCATGCTCTCTTCATCAAACAAACTGTGGGAAAGGGAGAAAGAAAGATAAAAAAAAAATTAAAAAAAAATAAGGAAAAAAAAAAAATTATCAGACAAAAATAATTTGCGCGCGCAAATTATTTTTGTCGACCTTTGGCTGCAGTAATGTGGTTGAATAAACTCTGAGTTAATTTATTCCAACTTAAGTTATTTGAAATTTTTATGGACTAAACTATGCCGCTTGATAAATTATTTTAGAGTTTTCGTATTCCTTATGTTATTTATTTACTACAAATGTGGCGTTAAAATTGAGCTAAAATACAAGATGTTTCCTGGCTCATAACTTTCATGTTTATTAACTTTTTACTTTCGTGATAATTTACAATCCTAGATAATGAAGAGATTAATCGATATAATACTTAGTCTTGGACCTACAAAATTACATAGCGGAGTAATATTACTACCGCGTTTCTATGGAGAAGTGACCAACTTGTCTACTCTTAAAGACGTCAACCAATTTTCCAATCGCTGATGTTGAGACTTGTCATGACCTTAGTCTTGGTTTTATGTCTCCCGTTGAGAATCAACCTAAAACCTATTTTTAAGTCTCATGGAGTTGAATTTGAGCATACTCTAGAGGTCAGCAAAGTTCTTAGCTTAGCTGGTCTTCTTCGAAACGAAGATGCGTTTCGTGTGTGCCATTGACATAAGAACCTCTTTCACTCCTTTCAAGAGTCTTCACTAAATCATCTAGTACGTTCATGAAGAGCTTGAACCTTAAAGACCACGGAATTCACTGGCAGTATAATTTTTTCTTTAATCCTTTTCTTTCATATGACCATTGTAAGGAATCTATAGAAAAAATAACTAAACCTAAAAATCTATGATCTACCCGAGTTATAGAAAAAGCTAATTAATGCAATCTTTCAACAGGCGTTACTTTTAAGTATTTGAAAATGTAAATAAAAATATAATCCTGTTTTAAATATAATATACAAAAAAAAAGAAGTTATTTTTAGGTTTTATTTTCTGGTAAAAACTTTGTTAATTAGATTGCTATTGTTGTTTTTTAGGCGTCATATTCACATGAAAATACAAATAAAAAATTATATTAGTAGATTACTCACCTAGGGAGCAAAAGTAAGAATGTCTTAATGAATGTCGTCATCAAAGAAGGCTTCTTTACTTGCTCCCGTGGTGTGTATACGATTTTAAGTGCTGCTGCGGGGAGGAAGTAGTTTCTTTCGCTCCGCGTAGCGTTACGAAATTTCATCACTAACTTTTAGGAAAATCTTTAGCTTTAACAACACCCTGCAATCAGCCTGTTAGGGGTGATTTCATATCGCCATTTATGAACATAGGTTAACTTTTTTGACACCATACCAAAGCCCATGTCTGTGACGTCACAGAAAAAAATCCTATCTTGGCTTTGGAAGTGCGTTATCATAGGCTGTATGTCAGGGTCAGGGTGTCATTTATGTAATTATAGATACGTTATACTTGAAGGCGGTATATTTAAATTGGAAGTTCGTCTTTTTTGGTATCACATTTATATAGCGTCATAGTAGGCTGGTTACATGAGAATTTGTTTTTCATCACACTTGCTCGTAAAGTGTTCAATACACTTTCGGCTTCCTTATGGCGCTCTCCTACAGCTCGCGCGCATAATACCGCCTCTAGTGTAATGACCAACATAGCACACTCGTATCATAATGTACTATTTCATCACACTTGCTCGTAAAGTAGATCTTATTACATCGCTTTTAGGCTCATAATCCAAGCTATTACACACGCGTGCTTTTTACTTTACATTACGGCACTTGTACTACAATAGGTATAACCCGGTAAAGTCAAGTTTGTACGTGACTGCAATTAGACGTACGTATACGAAGCACTCTTAATATAGCCGGGTAATACTTACAGTTTTTTTGTAATACCAACAAAGAGTTCTTATGCCGCTGAAGTAAATGTCAACCTGCGCGCGCATTACTGATTTGGGCGCCATTTTCAGCAAATGTTTGTTGACGTTTTCGCTGTGTGGTTGATTATTATCAAAAAAATATTGTTTTTTCCTCGCAAGTGTGACGAAAACAGTCGGATGGAGGTCGTGGCTTTCTTATCGCGCTCGTCTGCGGCTCGCGCGCATAATACCACCTCTAGTGTAATGACCAACATAGCACACTCGTATCATAATGTACTATTATGACATCGTTAAGCGTATTTTTTTTGAGATTATTAAGGTATTTTTATAATTATTTCACTTACTTCATTAAGTGAGTAAGTAATTTTTTGTGTAAATTTGACTTGTAACTTTGGTTTTATCAATAGTCTATACATATTAACGATTTATTCCCTTCCAAGGCCTATTATAACATACAAGAATTTATGGAAGACAAGTGGTAGAAGGACCTGGGTATGTCCTTAAACTGCAACCAGACCCACCGGAGGACGGGCAGCAGCGTCCTCTTGGTTAACGGTGGTGACCATTCTGCGATCCCCAAGCCGCCTGCCAAGCGTGGGGATTATGGCAATACCCCTCTATAAAGGGGGAGGCCTTCGTCTAGCTGTGGACGTTTTATGGCTGACGACGAAGTGTTAGAAATAGATTATCTAACAAAAGAAATTATAATTATATAAGTGTAAGTACTGCGATCTCAGTTCATTTGTACAAGAAGATATTTTTATAAGAAGATATATTTACAAACCTGCGTTCGATACGGTTCGTAATGACTCTCGAGAACAGCTTGTACACATGGCTCAGGAGTGAGATGGGCCTATAGTTCTTCAATAAGGTATTATCTCCTTTCTTGAAGAACAGCACCACCACACTCCTGTGCTATGCTTCAGGCGTAGTGCCTTCGTGAATGACGGAATCGAATAACTTCTGGACCTAAAAGTACCGGTTTACCACCCGCTCTCAGTAGTTCTGTCGTAATTCCGTCCTCATCTGGCGCCTTGTTGTTCTTAAGCTATATGAGAGCTATTCTAATCTCGTACAGGCTGACGTCTGGGATGTTCTCAGTTTAGTGTCGGGGTTATAATATTATACATACTTATAAAATTTTCAGCAAATGCCTCGTCACAACGTTCCGATCCACATGTAGGGAGGATCAGGAGTCTCCCGGTAGTGGATGCCCTCATCAGCCGGCTGGCGCGGGAGCACTGGGCAGCTGATGATGGAGCCTGTCTGCGGGCCACCCTGGACATGCTGCGGGGCGTCAACAATAACACGCTCTGGGCGACCTGGGGTGAGCGATCTAATGATAATATTATCAAAAAATTAGTCATAATACTATTGTTTATTTTATTTTATTTTGTGTTAATCTACATTTTGGTGTTGGCCTGCGTTGGCTTTTGATTTCTTTTCAAATATCAAATCTTACCTTCTTATGCTTAAACACATTGAGCTTAAAAACTTAAACGTATTTGAAGCCTGTTTTAGTTTAAAAGTGTTGTCTTCTATTTTTACAAATTCAATTACGAATTGAATTAAAAAAAAAATACAAAACAGTTTTTAACTAAAATAGGTTTTAGTGTTTTATGCATAAGATGGTTAGTTTTTAGGATTTTATTACACCGGGTATAAGGCATATGCACTCAAAAAATAAAACAGATTAAAGTCTAAGATGTGATTCAACGGCCTTCACCCATTCAGATAAATACAATAATATCATTGCCTTCACCCATCTGTTTAGTCTATGAAATATTTTTGTTATCAAATTTTGTATGTTAGAAAATACATCGGTAGTGGGTTGTCTAAAAAACTCCTGGGCAGGCAATGAATAATAAAAAATAAATCTTTTTATTTACCTAATATCGCACACAATGAATGATATAAGGCAAAAACAAACTCTTTTTGATAATAATCAACACCACAGCGAAAAAAACCAAACAAATATTAATTTGTGGAAAATGGTGCGCAAACCAGCGATCCGCGCGCAGGTGACTTTTTTAACCGCACAAAAACTCTTTGTCTTTATTGGTATCATAAATTATAAACCTGTATTACCCGGCTATATTAAGAATGCTTCTTAAACATACATTATACGCTGCAGTGATCTTAACTTAATAGGGCTATACTTATTATAGCTCTAGTGCTGTAAAGTAAAGTAAAAAGAACGCGTGTGTAATATATTGGATTATGAGCCTAAAACCAATGTAATAAGATCCACTTTACGAGCAAGTGTGATGAAATAGTAGTTTGTTTACCAAGGGAGGAAACAACTATTTTTAAGGCGAGGGTGTTTCTTTGAACCCAGAGCGTAGCGAAGGATTCTTAAGTAGAATCCTGAGCGCAGCGATGGATTCAAAGCACTCGAGCTTAAAAGTAGTGTTGATCCCGAGGTGGACACTCTACATTTGATCACCCTCTATGAGAAAATAAGTGCAACTTATGAATAAGAATATTACCTACGTTTATTTCATTCTTACTATTGACTCTCTCTTCTCACTTTATCGAGGAAGATACACTGAGTTAAAGTAAAATCCGAATTTGAGTAAACAATTACGAACGAGGGCGGAATGCATTTCGCGCGTTTTTGTTTTTTTCATAATCATTATTATTTTCAATGTCCGTGGTTGTTCTCTTTGGTGATGGGAACTTTTACGAAAAATATCCACATTCCAAATTCTAATCACTTTTCCTCTTTCTTAACTTAACTTCGCTTAGCTACTCTATCTATCTCTTAGCGCTCTTAGCTTAACTAATGACTAGGTGGTTCTCAATGATAGATGTTAATAAATGGAATATTCGGTCAGTTTCTGGATGGGTGCGTGATCGCGACTGGCATTTATTTCTGAGATCCGATGATGGTTGTTGGTTGTTTGTTCTATTCTTTTGTAACAACAACCGTCAAGCCATGCCTGAGGTCATTGGGCGGCACATTAACTCTGGTTGGCCACTCAACGAACTTAACGAACTCAATTTTTTATTGCTATAATATGGCTGTTCTCTCTAGTATGGGATTCGATGCAACTACCGGCGGGTTCCTTGTACGGCGTGGAGGCGTATATGGGGAACTACGACCAGTGCCTCCAAGCGCCGTGGTCTGCAGTCCAGCGCCACCCTGGCCTCCGCTCCCAGTACTGCTTGGTGAACGTGCGCGGTCCAGCTGCGGAGCAGGTCAACACGTTTGGGCCTTTTGATGACACTGAAGAGTACTATCGAGTAAGTTAGCGTAAACCTGTCTTTCTCTATGTTTAGTGGCGACTAGTAACTTTTTTTCCAGTTTCCACCGAGGAACCAACGACATGGGATGTGACACTGAAGAGAGAAGTGAATAGAACGGAAATGTGACGGGTCGCGCTAGCTATGTTTTTAAACTGAGAATACTCAAAAATACAATTTAAATAGATGCGTAGGAAACCAAACCACAAAACATCGTAATTAGATCAATTTTAATCTGTTTCAAAATGGCTTCTAGAGCGTTTTACTTCAAATGTGTGATTGGTATTTTTTCGTCGAAGTGACTATACATTTTTGTGTGAAACTGGTGACAGCGGTTTTCCACACAATTGCTTTACAACATTGTTTTGGCAGCCGTTCTACCTAAAGCTTTCGCTTTTCTGTGGAATTAACCATCCCGCAACTAGGCCAGCGGTGGTTGAATCCTAGATATAGTTCGGAACGCAAAGAGCACCGTATTTGCGCCGGTGTCCGAATACTCTCTGCGGACCTTGAAAATTCAGGTGAGGGATGTACGCATCGCGTTGATTCGTTTAAGCTGAATTACCCTTCAAGTTTTGGCCTAAGTCCAGCGGTGGAGTAATAGAAGGCTGATAATACTACAGGCTTGCCTGAGTTTTTTTTATCTCGGAAAGACAATCGGTTCCTTTAAGACTGTCATCACTGGTGAAACCACTGGGTGCAGTGCAGCTGCCATTATTTTGACATGATCAAGCTTCATGTGAAGTGTGTTATGGCTTATACGATTCACATTTTGTGAGGTGGTATAGAATCTTCGATGTGTGCGAGTATGACTTGCACTCTACCAGCTTATTACTTGCATAAAACTGGTCTTTCTGTCTTCTTTAGACACCAACAAAAGATGATCGCCGTTTTAATCTCCATTACTTCGGCGCGTGTCTCCCGTCCATCTGTTCTCCATCATCAGTCGCCAGGATATCCCAGCACCTGCTGCGGTTGACTCACCTGCCTGATGGAGACGTCACCGTGGACCCTCGGAACTGCAAGACTGCCGGCGAGGTGACGGAGTATCCTGCAAGGTTCTATTTGTTTTGGTGAGTGTGTTTCTTTCAATCACACTGACCATCTGTCCCACCGCCGGCCGTCTCTTAGCGGGTGTTCAGCTGTGAGTTTCAGAAGTAATTGCTTGTGGTTTAAACATTTCAAAGCATTAATAGTTCCGCTGAGTTTCATTTTGGAAAGTAAAAGATAACTCGAATTCTTTTGAACAGACACGCCCGGGGAAGAGCATTTTTTTTGTTTTTTTATTTACTCTTCAAATCTTAAAAAAATATTAAAATCAATGTGTTATCTATTGTCTAAAAACCTACTTCAGGTTTGTCTAGAGAACAAGACTGACCAGACCATTGAACATTGACTTCGACCAGGTTGGCATCGCTAATATCGAAGACCTTCTCAAGGGACAAGTTCCAGTGCTTGACCAGGGCCTCTCTCAGATACTGTATTTAAGCAATTTGAGGTCCACTGCAGGGCCTGAGTAATCTGGATATGTCCTAAAACTGCATCCAGAACAACCGGGCAGCAGCGTCCTCTCGGTTAAATACGATGGTTAGCATTCTGCGATGCCCAGGCCACCTGCCAAGCGTAGGGGTTATGACAACTCCTCCCTTTTAAGAGGTTGGCCTACGTCCAGTAGTGGACGTTATCTGGCTGATGATGAAGGTCCACTGACCCGTGAATTGGATGTGTAGCTTTGTTCAACTGTGCTGCTGACTACGTTCTCTAATGTTTCGGACTTTATTCGATTGTCAACGCAATTAGTTTTGCTGACACAGGAGACGTGGAAAACAGACAAATAATTATATTACCACAAGTGTAGTAACTTTAGTCTGTTGTTTTAGATGCCCAACTATGAAAATACCTAGGCAATTAAGTAAACTTGAATCTCTTCAAGGCAAGAGTGAGTTATTGAGTTGTTCCAATAAAAAAAGTATGTCTATTGTTTAACAATGATATTTCATTAAAAAACCATTTTGCAGGAGTGTGGTGGGGATGCTCCTTGCAACAGCTATTGCTTCAACCAACTTTAATAATGAAAAACAAACTACTTTGGGTAAGTAATGATAAGTTTCTCGTGTCTTTTCAGTCACCATCAGGGACTCGATTCGTTAGATAGAGCAAGTTATGGTTCGGACAATTTATCGTTCTAATATAAGTAAAGATAGACGATTTTTTTTGCTACTTTATGTTTGTTTACGCATATTTGAATGATTAGAAATGTTACCGTACTCGAAAATGATTGTCCGACGGGTCATCCCTAAGCCTACGCCGTCAGTCACACACAGGCTTTAGGACGAGCTTGTATGAGTCACGTTTATTGTCACAGCCCGGACTTTTGTATGAAGCCGAGTGCAGCGTAATAATAATAATAATATAATAAGATATTATTCAGAACTTGTTTCATGTTATTGTAAAAAAAATATAGTATGTCTCTGAGTACAGCCTGGCAAAGCCCTCTAACAATTTCCAATGTTTTCTGCGTCCAGTTTGGACCTGCGGGGAATGAGTTCGTCTGATCTAATTATTTGTCTTCCCTTTTTCCTTTTGCCATCTCTGTGATACCAGTCTGTAAGGATTTTGGTTCACTTTTCTTGGGTACTGCGCAACAGTGGCTAGACCATCTCCATTTTTGGTGGTCTATTTTTGAGAGTATGTCAATAACTCCTGTCTTGGCTCTTAAGAGAGTGTTTCTTTTTCTGTCTTGTTTTGTGATTCCTAACCTGCTTCTCTCCATAGCTCTTAGACAGTATATTATCATACTTCAGTGATGTTTTGTGAGTGAACAAGTTTCGCAACCATATGTGATGAAAGGAAGAATGCAGGTAATGCAGACTTTCTTATTGAAACACTGAAATCAGTGGATTACGCGACGTAAATAATGCGCCTCACAAAATTACGCTACTTTGGCTCACAGAGACTCAACCCCTATCCAACCAGTCTTAGCAACAGGAAGTATTCCATTTTTGGTATAGGTGCCGGTTACCAAAATCACACATAAACACACCAGCCTCGCTGGCGGGGTCGAGGGCTCGCCAGATCGGTTAGATTCTCTCCAAATAGTCAACCAGATTAACCTAGTAGGCACACCCCTTCCAAGGTGCCTGGGCAAGTGACAGCCAAGCCGAGGTTCGTACCGTCTGAAGTGCCCTTGCGCTGGTCATCTATATAAACACTAAATTAGGTTTGGCACCATCGGCGCTTGCCAAAACGTCCGGTGACGCTGTAGAGGCTCTGCGTCTGTCTGAGGGCAAAAACAAGAGCAAAATCATATAATCATATAAGCATCATATAAAAAAAATAGACACAGAACCACAGAAATAAATTAGACCAGTGTTTTGTTAAAACTGAGTTCTATGCATTCAACTGTCTGGTTTAGTCCAAGCTACAAAGTGTTGATCATCGACGAAAAGTACTTAGCTAGCCTATCGATATTTTATCGGATACATTTCGGAGAGTGTGCTCCGGATTTGCATGATCTCATTACCCTGACCATTCTTCAATCGAAGGCCAGGACCACAAAAAAGCGACACTGTTTCATGGTTGATATACCAAAAACTCGTACGAAACGGTTTTATTCTACTTTCTTTATCCGAACTGCTAAACAGTGGAATGCGCTGCCCGAGTGGGTGTTTCCCGATAATTATAATCTGGGTGTCTTGAAGTCGCGAGTGAATCCGTTTCTTCTAGGCAAGCGTGCTCCATCGTAGACTGCATCTTCGTTTAACATCAGACGAGATGGTAGTCAAATGCAAGCCTAAAAATTTATTTAAAAAGACGGGCAGTATCTAGCACGGTTCATACTGGTCATAATAGGTGGGATAGATAGACAGACTGCGTGCAGCGTAGTCGATGAATAGTAATCTGGATAATTCTCTTTGGATAAGGAAACGTGACAAGGTCAAGGCTTATTCTTGAGATTTTAACAAGTAGAGTAGGTACCATGGGATTCAGCTACATTATTGTTGCTTGTAGGTATAATCACACGATCTTTCTGCATGAAGCGAAACTACCGCAGCCTCTTCACCATGAGCCGCGACGAAGTGAGGGTGATCCATGGGATGCGGTTCCTCACCGCTTTCTTGGTAGTCTTAGCTCACGGTTTATACTTCGGAATAAAGTTCCCATTTGTCAACGGACTGGACGTTAATAAGGTAACCATCAGAGAGAGAGCTAGATCCTCCAAGACCCATCACCACAAATGTGGTCTTCGTGAAAATTTGACAAAGAGAGAGAGAGAGAACCAAACCAATACCGGAAGAGGGAGAGGAATACCTAAATCAATTGAAAAAATTTCATACTTGACATAATCATTAGTGTAGTAGCAGTTACTAATATTTGAAACGTAAAAATGAGTGTTAGTTGTATCGAGCATAATTTTAACCAATTCAAAAAAGGAAGTTCTCAATTCATATTATTTTTAAATATTTGTTACGCGATTGCTCCGCCTATTATTAATTGATTTCGATGATTATTTTTTGGTAAGTCAGGTCACTGGAACAAAGATGTCATCCAGGTAATCGAAATTGACGTCGGTTGTAGTTTAAAAAAGTTATTATTTACTATATTTGACCTGGTGACCAACGGTGACTAGGTATGTGGTAAAACTGCATCCGGAACCACTGGAGAGCGGTCAGCAGCGTCTTCTCGGTTAACGGTGGTGAGCATTCTGCGATCCCCAAGCCGCTTGCTAAGCGTGGAGATTATGGCAATCCTGTGAAGGGGGAGGCCTTCGTCGTGATGATGATGACTTATGTTTGAAACTAGTTTAAATTCTGCGCAGAAGCAATTCGCGGCCTACTTAGTTTCAATTCGTTTTTAATGTCCAAGACACTGACTGCTTGTCTTTACAGTTCCTGTCCAGTCCTTTGGGACTCATGATAACGCACGGGGAAATCGTAGTGGACACGTTCTTCACGCTGTCTGGCTTGCTCCTCGTCAGGGGACTGATGATGGGGAAACAGAAGAACTTGATTTATACTCTGATGAAGCGATACGTCAGGTACGAAGTTATGCCAAACACAGCGTTACGAGTAGTGCTACTGAGCCAAAAAGATTTGGTGAATTGCAGTAGCCGCCCAAACAAGCCAGTTTCCGGAAAGGCTTTGGCACCATACACCATATCCACACGCTCTGCCAGATTATACAGAAGACCGAGGAGTATAAACGGCCCTTATGTCTAGCGTTTCTGGACTATGAAAAACCCTTCAATTCATTCGAGATCTGGGTGGTATATTCCACCCTGCAGTGATGTCATAGCAATTATAGGTATATCAAAGCACTGGAGCGTTTGTACAGAAACGCCACCATGTCAATCCAATTGCAGGACGAGAGCATGGAACCAATCCAATTCCAGAAAGGCGTGAGACAGAGCGACGTTATTTCTCCGAAACTTTTCACGAACGCATTGGAGGACGTTTTCATGCTCTTGGACTGGGATGGATTTGGCATCAGCATTCATGGCGAATACATCACTCACCTTCACTTTGCTGATGATATATTCAATTATGTAGCTATTCTAGAACCTGTAATACTATTTCTGTCACACTTAGTGATAGTCTTAAAGTCTACAATAAGATTGAGTAGTTGTCATGGAATAATTTAAACATGCAAACATTCCCGTGTTGACTGATGGATTTCTTGGTATTTTCAGGCTGATTGGACCATTCGCGATATGCACCTTCTATTATACAATGGCCTGGGAGTGCATGGCCAGTGGGCCTTTGTGGCGGAAATCCACTTCATGGGAGACAGACGTTTGCGCGAAGTATTGGTGGAAGAACCTGCTCATGGCCAATACTGACGTCACTACTGCAGTAAGGCCATTGTTTTATTTATAAGGGAATACTCTTATTCACAAGGAAGTAAGGGTAAGGGAATATTCCGTTTGTGCTGATTTTATTGTTGTTTCTGCGCCCAGAACCAATGTCTTGTCTTATCTGTCTTTCTTCGCTTTCTTTCACATAGCGTCCTTTCATACATATTACCTTTCTTTAATGTTTTCCTCTTAAGAATAGCTGGGTATTGTTATAATAGGTCTTTACCTATGAAATTGCCGTTCTTCAGTACTGGTCATTTCAAATAGAAAAAAAGTTTGGAATGGCTTTGTATTCTGATATCAAATTAATTTTGCCTTAAAAACATGACATTATTTTTACATACTCAGTCTTTTGTTTATCCATACTTACTCTATGTGTTTATTGATTAGCGTTGTATTTTCATTACATTTGAACATTTTTCGTCATAATGGATACTTCAAAAATTCGTGTAATTATGGAATATGAGTTCCGTCGTGGCACCAACGCGATATAAACGGCACGTAACATGTAAAACGTTTACGGAGAGAACTGTACAAACGAACGCACAACCCGTTATTGGTTTTCCCGGTTCCGTTCTGGAAATGTTGACTTGAAAAATGAAGCTCGTGGTCGTCCGGAGACTTTGGTCAACAATGATGAATTAAAGGCGATTGTGGAAGCTGACGAAACTCAATCTACAGCTGAGCTAGCAGCAGCTTTTGATGTTAGCATCAAAACAATTTTGATCCATTTGCGACAAATAGGCAAGGTAAAAAAACTTGATAGATGGGTGCCCCACGAACTCGCGCTGCAGCTTCAGACAGTCTCCAAGCTGCAAGAGCTGGGGTTGGAAGCTCTCCCTCATTCGCCATACTCACCAGACCTTGCACCTACCTACTATTACTTTTTCCAAAATTTAGACAACTTTTTAGTGGGTAAAAAATTCAATTCCCGAGAGGCAGTACAAAATGCCTTTGAAGAGTTTGTTGCCTCCGGTCCAGCTAATTTTTACAAGAAGGGCATCAATAAACTGCCAATTTGTTGGCAAAGATGCGTCGATTGCATGGGTGATTACTTTGAATAACAGAAATAAAAAAGTTTAAACAAATAAAAACTTTCACTTATTCCATACAAAACGGCAATTTCATAGGTAAAGACCTAATATTTCGGTATTGTTGCGATAAACTATAAACCTTTCACCTTTCTTACATTCATTTATTACAATCTTTGTCACTCCTACTATAGCATTCTTTCATCCATCCTACAAATACCAAGTGACGTTATTTACCGTAATATAAAATTTTGTACGTATATGGTGTATGATTGTGTGATACCGAAGCGATTCACGAAAATAATGTACAAAAAAGTGCGCTCACGCGCTTGACATAAGTACCTACCTATACCTACGCACGTTTCACGCCATTGTAAATATTTTCACATTTTTATTTACCTTTCTTCACTAACGTTTTTGTATGAAATAAGCACTGTACTAATAAATGAACTGTGGCTGTGGGTATAACAATCTTGACACGCAAAATAAAATATGCTTTCAATTTAAGGTACCATAAATACGTATCATGTATCTTTATTTTTTTATTCATTATTAGCTACTAGCTGACCCCCACGGTTTCACCCGCGTGTACAAATTTATTGGTAGCATTTATATGTCACCAATGGCACTCTCCAAGATAGTGTAATGACTGCGTAGTAATACTGGGTTCACACATCAACGGCCTTACTTAAAAAAACTTTTCAACCGTTAGTCACTACTTAAGATGCTCTGCCATCTTCTCTCTGACGTGAAGTTGCACGTGCTAGAAAACGACAGAGAAGTTTACGCAGTGACTAAGAGAATTGAGATTATTTTAGGTAAGGCCGCAAGGTTCAAGGGGGAGGCCTTCGTTCAGCAGTGGACGTCTCCGGGCTGATGATGATGGGTTCACATGCTGTACGGCTGTACGAGCTTAGGCTGCGTGTGACGAAATCATCGTTAGGAAATGTCGAGGTCGGCGAGTCGTTAGGAGGATCGTAGAGGTACTTAGTAGGCTGATTTAGAGCGGCCGCTCACTGTTCCGGTCGGGCGCCTGACAGGCGCTGGATCTACCGCAACACACTGCGCACAATTAACAGGTGTGAGTGAGACGACCGTCACGACAAATATATTACGGTGTGCGGGACCTAGTACAAAATGTATGCACGGAGCGCTTTCGGGCACGACCGTCCGATTTTTCTGTCGGGGTTTTCTTATAATGTGCGGCCGCTCTTATAGTAATCGGCTACGATCATCAGCTTAAAAACATCCCGTCAATCTCCTATCAGATTGTTCCGGCAGCTTCACTTGAGAGCCAGTTCCCGTTCCAGGACTAGATGGTGTTACTACCGCTCCGTCGCCGTATATGATAAAAAACAAAACAAAACAAAACAAAAAAAACATCATAATAGCAAAACATTATATTCACAGATCATCATAATCTCAAAACATAATATTTGCAAAACATTATATTCTCAAGAAATCATGTTCGCTATAATATCATATTCGCAAATTATGATATTTTTTATCTAAAAGTAGCATCGGGTACATAAATTCTGTTACGGGCTAGAGGCAGTTCATAATTCTATTGACGTGTGTATTTATTTTCTTTCTAAAAACATGATACTGGCTAACCATGCAGCTTCCTTATTTGTGTTTATGACTAATACTGACAGTAGATATGTCAAGTTTGATTTATTTCATCTTATTGCGTTGCGACCGTCTACTTCAACGATCTTATATGTTACACATAAGATCGTTGGTCTACTTTATCATTTTTTTTATTTAGTTATTAAATTATTTTTTAATTTTTTGGACAACCAACAGCCTTCTTTGAAGCTACCGGTCAAGCCTGCAAAGTGAGGAATCTCCTGAGAATGCGTGCTGTCAATGATCACTGCCTTTTGGATCTGATCCTAGACCCAACGCCTCGCAAAAGCCTCTTATGCTATGATTACTATTGAGTGCTACGTGTTGAGGTTTTAGGAACCATTTAAACCAATACCTCGATAAGTAAACGCATTTAATAAAAGTAAGGGTTAATATAATTAAAATTTTCACGGAGACATACGAAAGACATAACACTGTTTTTATAAACTTGACACCATGCTTGACGCGCTCTATGGCGCTATCTAAGGTCAAATAGCGGTGTTGTGTAAACTCTTTATTATTACAACACTCCTCCTCACAATGACGCTATTTTATACCCAAATAACTCCTTAATTCCAAATGGCGAGGGCCAGTCATGCCTTTGGTCAGGAGATCTGCCAGCATCTTTGATGTTTCCATATAGTTGACAGTAATGAAACCATTAGCTATATGCTCTTTCAAAAAATGAATGCGAATGTCGATGTGTTTTGTCTTGCTGCTTATAATTGCGTTTTTACACAGTTTCAGCGCAGCTTGATTGTCATTAAAAATTAAAATTGTATCTTGTTTCAGTGCAGTCATATCTTTTAGAAGTATTCTCAAATGAAGTGCTTCTTTTACTGCATCTGATAATGACATATATTCTGCTTCTGCGGTTGACATCGCTGTTGCTCTTTGTTTCCTTGATTCCCAGCTTACGACGCCATTTGCCATCATGAAACAATATCCGGCATAAGATCGCCAATCTACAATACACGATGCCCAATCAGCATCTGCATAACCGGTAATTTCCTTATCATCGGTTTTCTCAAAATGAATCCCCAAAGACTTTGTTCCTTTCAAATTTCTTAGGATTCTTTTTGCTGCCGAAAAATGTTCATTTCCGAAGCTATTATTGAATTGCGACAAATAACTAACCGCAAACATTATATCAGGTCGCGTAGCAACGGCTAGAAACATTAAAGAACCAATCAAATTTTGGTAGGGTACGTTTTCATCACCTTTTCCTTTTTCTAATTTGAGACTAGGCTCTATAGGCGTAACGGTCGATTTGCAATCTAGCATTCTGAATTTGGTAAGCAGTTTTTCTATATACTTTTCCTGTTTTAGTTGTACTTTGCCTTCTCCTGGTTTTATTTCGATCCCAACAAAATCTTTTACAGGTCCAATGTTTTTCATTTCGAAAATAGTTTTTAATTTTACATTTATCTCATCAAACAGTTTTTTACATGAATATGCCATCAGCATGTCGTCGACATATAGCCCAAGAATAACTTTAGCTCCTCTTTTCTCCAATACGTAGTAGATACATGCATCAGCTGTAGATGAGACGAAGCCAAATTTCTTTAATTCATTATCTAGCTTCTTGTACCATTGTCGTCCGGATTGCTTAAGTCCATATAAAGCTTTCTTCAACAGACATACTTGCTCTCCCTTTGTTTTTGTAATGTTTTCCAACATTTTCTTTGCTCTATGGAAAATATTCAAATCTTCTTTTTCACTTTCATCAAACATTATTTCTGTAATGTACTCCTCCAAAAACTCTGGCTTTTTCATTATTATTCTTTCATCAACGTCACCGTTTAGATAAGCAGTCGTGACGTCTAATTGATGAAGTTTCAAATTTTCTTGAACAGCTGGAGTAGTCTCACTGAACTCAGCTTGGCAACTGGTGCCCAAGTTTCATTATAATCTATGCCAGGTCTTTGTGTAAACCCTCGTGCAACAAGACGAGCCTTTTTAATATAGTTTGCTTTTTCTTTAAGTATCAATTTGAAATCTACAATGTTTTTATCTTTTTCGTCTTTTTTCTTTATCTCCCATGTACCATTCTTGATGTGCGCTCTTATTTCTGCCTTTGTAGCTTCACGCCATTCTTTATTTTTCCCGTTGCTTTCAACATCACATAAATATGTGATTTCATCAATATCTCTTTGGTTTAGGTTTGAAAGCTCTTGAAGAAGAAGATTTATTATATTTATATAATATGAATTTGATATTTATTTATCTAGAACATAATCTTTTTGCCAAATAGGAGCTTTCTTTTGTCTTTGGGGTCTTGTATTTTGATCAACAGTCCCAAGTTCGTTTTCGCTTCTATTCAGACTCGAGGTATCATTCATCACTCCACGGTTGGTAGAAGTTTCCAGGTTTATTGGACAATTATTTTCAGGAACTGATTCTGCAGGTTTTTTGACGATTTCAATATTAACGCAAGATTTGTAACCTTCTTTCTTGCTTTTCTTTTTTCTTTCAGGTTGCAGTTGTTCCTGGTCGTCGAAAAGGTTGCTGTAATTGCTATCATTTTCAGCATCATCGTTGTTATAATACATTCTGTCAATGGCCTTCACGTCTCTGCTTATTATAACAACGTCCTTTTCTGGAATATAGATCCGGAATCCTTTAGCATTTTGAGCATAGCCAACGAAAACTTCTTCTGTCGCTTTTGGTGTAAACTTTCCTCTTCTACGTTTATTCAAAACAAACGCTTTACATCCAAACACACGCAGATGATTTCCTGATGGTGTACGTCTAGTCCATTTTTCATAAGGTGTACATGCCTTCAGGGCTTTTGCCGGACTTCGGTTTATTAGATAATTTGCCGTATATACCGCTTCAGCCCACAAATTGTGGGGTACCTTTCCTTCAATCATTAAGCATCGAGCCTTGTCCAGTAAAGATCTGTTCTTCCGCTCACTCTGCCCATTTTGCTGTGGAGTATACGGTGCAGTTAATCGTCGTTTAATCCCGTTTTCTTTCAGGTAAGAATCGAATTCTCTGTTACGGTACTCGGTCCCGTTGTCCGATTGCAAATTCTTTATTTTATATTTGTCGAAGAACTTTTCGACTTTGCTTTTGTATTCCTTGAACTTGTCAAAGACTTCGCTTTTGTTTTTTATAAAATATATGACACAATATTTCGTAAAATCGTCTATGAATGTTACGAAATACTTAGCTCCAGCTAAGGTTTCAGGCTGTATCGGGCCACAAACATTAGTATGGATTATTTCCAAAGGCTGTTTAGACTGCAGTCCTTCCACAGACTGAAATGGCAATCGTGACATCTTCCCTTTTATGCATATTTCACAACTGGGTAGATCGTAACTCTGGAGTTCTAGGCCTTTTATAAGTTTTCGCTTTGCAGCTAACTTCAAATCATTTTCACTTAGATGACCTAATTTTTGATGCCATTTTTGAAGTTCATTGTCAGCAGTGTAGGCCACATTTGCTTTTTCGCAATTCTTGAAGTAGTACAAGCCATTCTCTTTTTCAGCTCTCAGAGTTACTTTGACTTTGTCATTTTTGATTAACGCTTTGTCTTTAATGAAAACAACGCTGTTCCCTTTTGAGGTTATTTTGGCTACTGACAGTAGATTCGTCGTATATCAATTATTATTATATTACATTCAACTGAATCCTGCTGGAGTAAACCCAAAGAAGTCAAACCAGAAAAGAAAAAAGGTCAAGGTACGAAAGAAAACTTATATAATATAACTTCGCCTTGCTTATCTGTGAGTCCAGCGAACACATGGTGCTTAGACAGTGGGTGCACATCGCACATGTGCGCACAGGAAGACAGTTTTGAAAATATAGAACCTGATAATGGAACGTTAAGGCTAGCATCCAACAGTCATACATTAAATGTTGAAGGAAAAAGCAAGGTGCGTCTACAAATAAATGATGAAACAGTTATTTTACTCGACACCTTGTATGTGCCAACCTTATCGACAAATCTTCTGTCAGTAGCCAAAATAACCTCAAAAGGGAACAGCGTTGTTTTCATTAAAGACAAAGCGTTAATCAAAAATGACAAAGGCCAAGTAACTCTGACAGCTGAAAAAGAGAATGGCTTGTACTACGTCAAGAATTGCGAAAAAGCAAATGTGGCCCACACTGCTGACAATGAACTTCAAAAATGGCATCAAAAATTAGGCCATCTAAATGAAAATGATTTGAAGTTAGCTGCAAAGCGAAAACTTATAAAAGGCCTAGAACTCCAGAGTTCAGATAAACTACCCAGATGTGATATATGCATAAAAGGGAAGATGTCACGGTTGCCATTTGCCATCATGAAACAATATCCGGTATAAGATCGCCGATCTACAGTACACGATGCCCAATCAGCATCTGTATAACCGGTAATTTCCTTATCATCGGTTTTCTCAAAATGAATCCCAAAGACTGTTCCTTTCAAATATCTTAGGATTCTTTTTGCTGCCGAAAAATGTTCATTTCCGAAGCTATTATTGAATTGCGACAAATAACTAACCGCAAACATTATATCAGGTCGCAGTGGTAGCAGAGCGTTTATTTCGATAAAATAATGAAATATTACTAAAAGAAAAATGACTTCGTCGACATACCGTATCCAGGGTGCCTGCGTAGAAACATTATCGAAAGATAATTATGACACCTGGTGCTTACAGGCGCAAGCAGTGCTAGTTAAAAATGAACTGTGGGAATTTGTGTCTGGAACAAAAAATGCAGAAAATACGGGAAAAGATGTCTTCGAAAAACGGGATCAACCAGCGAGAGCGGAACTGCTTTTGTTGATTTCTCCGCCTGAATTAAAACAGGTAAAAGGATGCCTTACTGCAAAAGAAATGTGGGGAAAATTAAAAGCCACATATCAAAGTTCCGGCCCCGCACGAAAAGCTACATTGTTAAAGCAGTTAGTGCTAAAGAAAATAAGCTCAAATGAAGATATACTCGTACGAGAAAAAACTGAACATTTTATTTTATTTTATTATATCATTATTTGTCGTATGTAAATTTGTTTGTTGTTTTTAATTCCCACAGTTCATTTTTAACTAGCACTGCTTGCGCCTGTAAGCACCAGGTGTCATAATTATCTTTCGATAATGTTTCTACGCAGGCACCCTGGATACGGTAAGTCGACGAAGTCATTTTTCTTTTAGTAATATTTCATTATTTTATCGAAATAATAGCTCTGCTACCACTTGTTGAGGTTTTAGGAACCATTTAAACCAATACCTCGATAAACGCATTTAATAAAAGAAAGGGTTAATATAATTAAAATTTTCACGGAGACATACGAAAGACATAACACTGGTTTTTTAAACTTGACACCATGCTTGACGCGCTCTATGGCGCTATCTAAGGTCAAATAGCGGTGTTGTGTAAACTCTTTATTATTACAACACTACGGAACCCGAACATTTATTCGTATAACTCGACACGCTTTTAAAAACTTCGTTTGGTTTTATTATTATGAGTAACAATATAATGCAGAAATATTATGTCGAGAGTCTAAGTTCACACGTACAAGTTCAAACAGATTTAATATTATATAAAAGCAAAGCAAGACAAAATTACGAGCCATACGTGCTATATCTGGTGTCCAGAACGATGTCTCATGCGTAGAGCTATTTAGGGAACTTCAGATACTGCCCTTGCCGTGTGAGTTTATTTACCAGATAGCCCTATTCACCCATGTAAACCTAGAAACGTTCCAACGTAGGGGCGTTCACAGCACGTTAGCTTTACGAAGCAATAAAAATAAAGACCAACTGATAACCTCGACGCACCGTCTCGTCAAGTCGGAGATGTCAGTGTATATTTTGGGGCCCGCGATCTACAACCGTATACCAGCTTCTATTCGGGATGCTCCTTCCACCGGGTGCTTCAAAACTAAGCTTAGAGCGTGGTTGCAAGAGAATTTGTTTTATGACATTGAAGCTTATTTTAAAATAAGAGATTATTAACGATTTTTTATAATTATTATTTCATTTTATTAAGTGATTATTTATTGTGACATACTTAATTAAATTTGACTTGTAACTTTGGTGCTATCAATAAACTATTTTTATTTTGTATTTGATTATTCATAAGCTAAAAATCGAAATTGCATGAATTTAGGATTCAGATTCTACACCCAGCCCAGCTAAAGCTGGGCGGTGATTTATTGTTGAACTTTGAACCTCATATTTATCCTGAAGAGAGATGATTTCGAAAAAACTGCAATATAATTATGTATTTTTTTAATGTTGTTATTTGGTTTATGCCATTTCCGTCCAGAGAAAGTTCGTCTCACGTTAAAAAATCTGCTTTCGTCCCGCTTTGTATGCCGTGTTCGGCCTAAAATATATTTTAATTTAAAAATTCTTATTTCGTCCCACTTTTGAGCTCCTTATTTGGCCCAATTTTTTTTCTATAGGTTATTATATGGACGGCCTTTTTTTATAGTATAAATAAACAATAAAGCTGTCAAGTACGAGTCAGACTTATCTTGCGACTAGGACAACGAGGGTTCCGTACCACCAGGCACGGTATACTAGAGACTAGAGGTAATCCTCGACAGTAAAGAATATGCTGTGAAAATGTCAACCGGCTACCTACCTATTATAATTATGATTAACAAGATGTGGTCAGTAATGATCGGATAGACAAATGGAGAGACAGACAAACACGGCAGGCGGCATAATGTTAGGGTACAGTTGGAATCCCTCTGGGTACGCCACCCTAAAAATCAAACATGAAAAAATGTATAATGCTTGACACCTGGCAGAATGCACGAAGTGCGATGCCAAAAATTAAGAATAGGAAAATGTTCAAACAATGTGAAACTCTTTTCTCTATACTTATTGAAGAGTAACGTTGGCCTAAGAAAGAGTTAAAACTAAAGTGAAATTCCTTTTTATTACGTTATTGTTACATTTGTATAAGTTATCATTATCATCTCGTTTAGTCTAGTCTAGTGGCATAACGTATTAAAACAATATCACAACACAGCATAGAAATTAAGATATAAACAAAATTGTTTTTTGTAAAATTTATTGCGTAGGTAAATTGTATTTAATTTCATTCAAACATTAACCATTTTTTATATGTCATTATTGAAGTTTTAAATGATTACAAATGAGTGAATTTTGCAACAAAAAATACTTGTATCAATTATTATTAATAAACAAAGGAAAAAACGTAATAATTATTATCTTGATTCTTCGGTGTTTTAAAACATAAATGAAGATACAAAACAAAATGTAGAATTAAAAAGAAATACCTTTATTATGCAAATCATACCGAGGATTGTGGGAAATTATTATAATATAACTATGTAATGACGCATGAGAATATGACTGTTAAGAGTAAACGAGCCATATAATATTACTCCAGTATGTAATGTTATAGGTCCAAGCCAAGACTAAGTAGGTACTTATTATATCGATTTGTCTCTTCATGTCTAGGATTGTAAATTGATAAGAAAGTTAAAGTTAATAAACATGAAAGATATGGACCAGTAACCATTATTGTATTTTAGCTCGATTTTAACGCCGCTTTGAACGTCAATTAAAAAAAAAGTAATTTAGAGTATGAAAACTTTATGCGCTCATTTTTCTTTCTTTCTCCTTTTGTCCCCCCCCCCCCTCTTTCCCCTTCCTTTCACTCTCCCTTTGTTCCCATTTTTACACTTTGTTTGATGAAATAGCATTCTTTTAGCCACTGATGAGTTCGAGCTGTCGGGCAGTGCACCCTTAATACACACTCATGCGTCATTACTTAATTATAGGTTAGGTGTATTTCAGACAATCTTCATATCGAGGACACATACATTAGCTATCTATACATATAATAAAACTGTAACGAGGCGATTACTGTACATTGAAGATATATTTAACAAACATTTTTTTAGGAGTGTATAAGATCAACCGAACCCAAAAATACAGTTGTAAAAATTCAGTCTATCTGTCTGTCTGTCTAACTGTCCGGGATAACTCAGAAACTACGGCACTAATTTGAATGCAGTTTATTGAAATATGATCTATGAAGTCCGGCGCTTCACATAGGCTATGTTTTATCAAAATCGGCCCAGGAATATAGAAGTTATGACGCAACCTCATAACTTCTCCTCCTAGGTGGACCGACGACATTGTAAAAGTCGTGGACAACAGGTTGACGCAAATGGCAGGTTGTCGTACAGAGTGGCGGTCTAAGCGCCAGAGTGGCGTCTATGTTTATTGAGGAACGTTGAACCCCATATTTGATCCCGAAGGGAGATGATTTTGAAAAAACTGTGCAACAGCCAGAATACTTCCACAGTTGGACGAAGGCCTCGATGCTCGAGTTATTTTGCGCGATAGAATCCGGAACGAGGAGATTCGCCAAAGAACCAAAAATACCCACATAGCTCGCAATGTTCGCAAGTTGAAGTGGCTGTGGGCAAGCCACATCGCTCGAAGAACTGACAACCGATGGGGAAGAAAGGTTCTTGAGTCGCCACTGCGAACCTGAAGACGCAGCGTAGGCGCGGCCTCCCACTAGGTGGACCGACGACATTGTAAAAGTCGCGGGCAGCCGGTGGATGCAAATGACAGGTTGTCGTACAGTGTGGCGGTCTAAGGGGGAGGCCTTCGTTCAGCGGTGGACGTCTCCGGGCTGATGATGATGAACTTCCTTGCCCCTGAGAGGTGCATTTCCCAAAAATCGCGTTGATATTGTATGTCAGTCAGTCAATCAGGACCATCAGCACCATCTTCATTCTTGCAAACGTTTTCCTTACACCCGGTATAAGCAGTATATGCGCATCTACCATTGGAGATGCCAATAGCGATAGTCTGCTTACATAATTTGTGCCGTTTTTTGCGGGGAACGAGGTAAACACGCATGACACACTTTCAAACACACTAACACTAACTCACAACACACGTAAAGAATATACGGTCACTGACGGGAGTATGTTTGCCTTGAGAACTTTTGGGAGTGGTTCCGTTTCCGACTCAAGATAAACATTTATGTGACGAACATAGATGTATGTTCCATGAACACCTAGAACTAACAGCCGAACGTCTCGCTCGCCTCGTCACTACATTGCAGAAAGAAAAAAAAACGCGAAGTCCCAGAGGTGTTTTATGTATCACCAAGCAATGTCAAAGAGGTTATTTTTGTATTGAAATTTCGGGACACATAGAATTACATTTTTACGAAAGGGAATCACGTTTTCTAATTAATACATAATTAATTAATCATATTCTTATTAATTCTATTATTCTTATTAATTCTTCATTTGTATTATATTTATGTAAATATTTGCAAAAAAGAAATATAAGTATTGTGCAAGCTTTGCTTAGTACGGGGCTAGATAGCGTTGAAATGAAAAAAAATATGCTCAAAGGTACTTACCAAAAAAACAACACACAATTAAACACAACGAGAAATCATTAGCTCCCATTTCAAACAGGCAAGAGTCCTATATTGAATCTCATTACTGAATGAAAAGTACTCGACAAAGCAAGCGAAACTACATTATAATCAAGAGCAAATACAACTCGTTTCGGTTCTATATTTATCATATTTTATTTCTTTATGAATAGATTGCGTTGCGTAGCGTAACGTTGACGTGGGAGACGCACTTAGACGAGCCGTGCGGGTTTCTGAGCCTCTCGTGCTTCGCGCTCCAGCGGCTCGCGAGTACCGCCGCCCGCAGCGTCGTGCGCTCCTGCTACTTGCGAGCACCGCCATCCGCAGCGTCGTGCGCTCCTGCTACTTGCGACCACCGCCATCCGCAGCGTCGTGCGCTCCTGCTACTTGCGAGCACCGCCACCCGCAGCGTCGTGCGCTCCTGCTACTTGCGACCACCGCCACCCGCAGCGTCATGCGCTCCTGTTACTTGCGAGCACCGCCACCCGCAGCGTCGTGCGCTCCTGCTACTTGCGAGCACCGTCACCCGCAGCGTCGTGCGCTCCTGCTACTTGCGAGCACCGCCACCCGCAGCGTCGTGCGCTCCTGCTACTTGCGAGCACCGCCACCCGCAGCGTCGTGCGCTATTGCTACTTGTGAGCACCACCACCCGCAGCGTCGTACGCTCCTGCTACTTGCGAGCACCGCCATCCGCAGCGTCGTGCGCTCCTGCTACTTGCGAGCACCGCCACCCGCAGCGTCGTGCGCTCCTGCTACTCACGAGCACCGCCACCCGCAGCGTCGTGCGCTCCTGTTACTTGCAAGCACCGCCATCCGCAGCGTCGTGCGCTCCTGCTACTTGCGAGCACCACCACCCGCAGCGTCGTGCGCTCCTGCTACTTGCAAGCACCGCCACCCGAGCGTCGTGCGCTCCTGCTACTTGCGAGCACCGCCACCCGCAGCGTCGTGCGCTCCTCCTACTTGCGAGCACCGCCACCCGCAGCGTCGTGCGCTCCTCCTACTTGCGAGCACCGCCACCCGCAGCGTCGTGCGCTCCTCCTACTTACGTGCACCGCCACCCGCAGCGTCGTGCGCTCCTGCTACTTGCGAGCACCGCCACCCGCAGCGTCGTGCGCTCCTCCTACTTGCGAGCACCGCCACCCGCAGCGTCGCGCGCTCCTGCTACTTGCAAGCACCGCCACCCGCAGCGTCGTGCGCTCCTGCTACTCACGAGCACCGCCACCCGCAGCGTCGTGCGCTCCTGCTACTTGCGCGCACCGCCATCCGCAGCATCGTGCGCTCTTGCTACTTGCGAGCACCGCCACCCGCAGCGTCGTGCGCTCCTGCTACTTGCGAGCACCGCCACCCGCAGCGTCGTGCGCTACTGCTACTTGCGAGCACTGCCACCCACAGCGTCGTGCGCTCCTGCTACTTGCGAGCACCGCCACCCGCAGCGTCGTGCGCTCCTGCTACTTGCGAGCACCGCCACCCGCAGCGTCGTGCGCTACTGCTACTTGCGAGCACCGCCACCCACAGCGTCGTGCGCTCCTGCTACTTGCGAGCACCGCCACCCGCAGCGTCGTGCGCTCCTGCTACTTCGCGACCGTCCACAGTTACAATATCATGTACGGGCTGGTACAGCTATGGGGCCGCGCTGCCGATCGTACAGGGTCAAACTTAATGGCGGCTGTGGACTTAGGCGCGAAACGCTGCGCAGTAGCAAAAATTAGGCGTGCGGTGTTGTGTGTGCACACCGCACGCCTAATTTTTGCAGCCGAAGACGTCCACTGCTGGAAGGAGGCCTCCCCCTAAATAGGGAGGAGTTGCCATAATCCTCATGCTTGGCAGGCAGCTTGGGGATTGCAGAATGCTCACCAAGAAGACGCTGCTGCCCGTCCTCCGGCGGTTCTGGATGCAGTTTTAGGACATACCCAGGTCGTGCGGTGTGCGTACAATTGCAAAGTCTCGCTTGCAGCGCACTTCACAGCCATTAAGTTTGAATCAGTCTGTAACAGAGTCTTTGTCATGCAGAAATGAGCCATACGTAAAATCCCATCCCATCGTAAAAGTTGCTCATAATGATGAGTACATACATACTCTTCAGTATTGTTGAACCTTTTTGTTACACATTGTATAGGTACTACATGCGGACGTGCGCGACGTGACCTGGCCTACAAATAAGACCTACATAAATAAAACATTCGTAATTTAAAAATATTATTAAAATAATGTTCATCACCAGGACTTATTTAATTACATCGAATTATAAATCGAACAATTACAAATTTGTAATTATGTTTACAGTTATTTTCTATTATTATTAAATTTAAAATTAACAAAACTAATATTGGACATATTATTTTAAACAAACCGCCCCCACTGCGTCTAGTGCTTAGTTACAATTATATTATTTTTACTTAGTTACGATATATAAATGAATGTATTTAGAGAAATGTATACCAGTTATTCAACGCCAAGCAGTAGTGTTCAAGCTTACTATATAACGGTTTGGAAGAACATCGTTGATAGGCAATGTTACCAGATAAATTACTGGACATGAAGAGATCTAACATCTAATATCTCAAATTGACGAGCGCAGCGCTGTGCGGCGCAGGATTATGTTTGCAAATTGACGATTCTGGCACTGCTACTGTTATGTGCAGGCGTGATGCTTACTAGGCGAACGCCCCGCTCGTCTCGACACTCCATTGCATAAAAAAATACCTAAGCAATTACCGAGTTCATGACCACCCCACACATTAGTGGAACTACCTGTAAGACGTGCAATCTTCCCGGAAGGCAGTTCTGTGAACACAATCCTGCACCGCACTGCACTGCGCTCGTCACCCTGAGATATTAGATGTTAAATCTCTTCATATCCAGTAATTACTCTGGTAACATTGCCCTTCAAACCGGAACACAGTAACGCTTGCACACTACATTTCAGTGCGGTTGAATAAATGGCAAGACTATTTAAAATAATTTATCTTTATTTCCATTAATTTGGAGTCCCTGTGTGACGCCAGTCCCGTTATGCTTGGTTTCCGCCGTTGTGCCGTGCTGTTCCAGAGGTTTGGGCCTGATGACAAATATAATAAAATTATTACTCAGTTATGTAAGTACTAAGCCAAGCGTGGGGATTACGGCTTATCCCTATTAACCTGGCTTTCGTCAAGCCAGAAGTCTTCTGGCTGATGTGTGTGTGTGTATGTAAGTTTATCTTAAGCCGTGGTCGCCCATTGAAAGAAGACGCAACCATGATTTCCACTTCTTCGGAATTTATGTAAATAAGTACGGATTTAAAAGACACACTACTGGCTTTTCAGCGAAGAAAAAACTTTGTTTTTATTTTACGGGATAACGAGGACACGGATTTTTAAACCACGATAGTTTTCATACTGATGCAGTCCCACATAACCACAATAACCACCTTGTCTACCCAGGGTCGATGGTATCCAACAAGGATTTTCCCAGACAAAAAAATATAGTTATGTATGAGTTATGTGTAGGTACTCAAAGGACCAAGCCACCTACACGCACCGGACGAATCTATCAACTCGCTCCGGACGAGTCCATCAACCCGCACCGGAATGCATCAACCCGCACCGGACGAATCCATCTACTTACACTGGACGAATCCATTAACCCGCACCAAACGAATGCATCAACCTGCACTGGACGAATATATCAACCTGCACCGCGCAAGCGTAGTGAAATATCACCCAATGCTCTTCGCCTTTGCTCAGCAAGTTGTCAAAGTACTCACTTCTCAGTAAACATGGCGTTGGCGACGTTGCTGAGCGGCGCTTCCACTACCAGGTGCAGCGCGAGACTGAAGCCGCATGTTAGCACTAGCACGCCGGATGCATTTACCATCTGCAAACAAGTAAGTCCATTATAAAAATCAGAAACATCACGTAAGGTGGAACGCGCCAAGCGTTCCAGACTATTGAGATCATCCATTGATCATAGATATTGATGCCTTCCTTCGATCAAAGAACTAGTTCTTAGATCGAAGGAAGGGATCATCAAAAATGTTTATTATTGTTTATCTCTTTGGTTAAGGACATAGGTTTTCCAGTGTTTCGATTTAAAAACCAAACTACTGAACTGGTTTTTATGAAATCAATTACCAATCACCAATCTGAAAGTATAAATGCATTCAAATAAAAAAGGAATTTTCCAAATCGATAGATAATGGAGCTCCAAAGCGAGGTATACCGTATTGAGGACATCAGTTAGTCAGGAAGTGAGTTAAAAATACTAGTTATGAATACACCCATAATATCATGTTCATCGTCAGCCCGGAGACGTCCACTGCTGAATGAAGGCATCCCCCTTAGACCGCCACACTGCACGACAACCTGCCATTTGCATCCATCGGTTGCCCGCGACTTTTACAATGTCGTCGGTCCACCTATAAATATATATATATAGTGGGAGGCCGCGCCTACGCTGCGTTTTCTGGTTCGCGGTCGCCACTCAAGAACCTTTCTTCCCCATCGGTTGTCAGTTCTTCGAGCGATGAGAATTGGATCATTCCCCGTGCAGAGATTTTATTTGGCAACTCAACGCTAACGCATCCAGCTTTCTTGGCACTACCAAGTGCCAAGAACGATGCTCTTTTTTTTTAACTATAATATCTATTTTTAAGTAGTTTATAAAAAAAACGCGATAGAATCCGGAACGAGGATATTCGCCAAAGACCCAAAGTCACCGACATAGCTCGCAGGGTTTGCAAGTTGAAGTGGCAATGGGCAGGACACATCGCTCGAATAACTGACAACCGATAGGGAAGAAAGGTTCTTGAGTGGCGACCGCGAACCGGAAGACGCAGCGTAGGCGCGGCCTCCCACTAGGTGGACCGACGACATTGTAAAAGTCGCGGACAACCGGTGGATGCAAATGGCAGGTTGTCGTACAGTATGGCGGTCTAAGGGGGAGGCCTTCGTTCAGCAGTGGACGTCTCCGGGCTGATGATGATGACTATTTGATATTTTTATATCATTACCGCATTATAGAAAGAATACGTGGCCGCACTTCTTGCGGAGAACTTGTGCAGCTGTATCAGGATGCTGTGCAGCAAGTAGATACAGTACGACAGCTTGCTGAGCGGCACGAACCCTGGCCAGCCCAGGAACCTGGGGATCAGGGCTGGAAGTCACAAGAAACATAGTTAATAGAAGATCAAGAAATACATGAACAGATGTACTTATTATTCACATAAATATTCTATTAGCTATTTGGTTTCCATGGTACAAGCTTTGCTTAGTTTGGGACTAGACGGCGCGGAGTGACAAATTACCACCGATATGTGTTTATTTTATTTATTTGTTCACCCTATTGAACAGCAAGGTTTTAGCCGTAGTGTAGGTACCTAAATAATATAATGCGCTATTAAAATAAAATGTATATGGGACCACCTCTGAAGTATTCACCACATTATACAAGATTCACTTTACGAGCATGGAGACATGCTCGTAATTGCTTTAATGCGCTTTTTGAAAAAAGATAAAACCGACTTCATCTTCGAATACCTGGATGACATCTTTATATTTTCTAGTATTTTCGATTTAAAAACCAAACCACTAAACCTATTTCGATAAAATTTATATGGAACCACCTCTGAAGTATTACCTACAAAACAACAAAAAAACATCAAAATCAGTTAATAGTTGGCGGAGAAAACGCATAACAAACAAAAAAAAAACATACAGCCGAACCAGACCCCATACCTCTGAAGTATTACCTACGAAACAAAAAAAAACATCAAAATCACTTCTTAGTTGGCGGAGTAATCGCGTAAATCGGGTGTGGTAAAGTGTGGCGAGTTTACAATAATAACCCGTGGACAATGATTAATCCATCTAGGAAAAATAATGTTTGATTAGTTCAAAATCTATCCTAATCCTGTTCAAAAGAGGGTTTTAAAGGTTATGCTTGTGAGAGATCGCTGGCCCAGGCAAGATACGCGAAGCGGTGGCGGATGCAATATGGGACGACGGTAGCGTCAGCATCACGGGTCCAACCTGGACCAGATTAGCACAGGACATAGGTTTAGCAAGAGTATCCTATAATGTATACCTACTCTCGACGTGAGTATAACGCAGGCTCTTAAGTATTTGTTACAGAATACATAATAGTACAAGAGTTGTATTTTTATTTACGGGATATTTACCGTGATTATGTTGTGAAATGAGCTCCCGATATTTCGGCTCAGTTGCATGCACCAATCTTCTGTCTGCCCGTGAACATGGCATGTTTAACCTTCTTTTAGTTGTTGTTTCTGTTACCTACTGTTTTCAATGCCTTTAAACACAACAGTTGGCTAAGAAAGTTTTGGATTATGATGATAGATTGTGTAACACTTACTTTGACTGCCATATTCACAAACGGCAATAATAGAGCAGACAAAGGCTCCCCAGATGATCCTGTTAGTCGCCACCACCACGGCGGCCTCGAGCGGGTCGTACGGTCTGCCCGCGAAGATGGCGCCTATGCCAATCGCCGTGAATCCGACCACTATAGCTATTGCTGCGATGTACACCGACCATTGCTGGAATAAATACAGTACAATAATAATTTATTGACACCATAGAAACGCCATTACAAACATAATACACTATAGATGGTAATGAAAGGCGATCATATCGCTAAAAGCGATGTCTGCCAGGCAGCCCTCGGATGAATAGAAAAGTTAAAATGTGAAATAGGGACTAGGGATAAGGAGGAGCAGCTGACATTTAAAAAAACGCAAAGCAATCGAAGTCCTAAGTCCGCTCACTTGACTTGCTTGACCGATAATTCCCGCATTTAGTTTACTTATTTCGCGCTTTAATTATTTTGTCAAAGCAGCCCCTGCTGCTGCATCGGCTTTTTGATAATAAATAATATTTGGCAGATAAATTTGGTATTTCCCCCCTAAAGGGGGAGAAGGTTGCTGCAGCGCCATTTCTATTATAATATTTGCCAGAAACATTTGGTATTTCCCCCTAAAGGAGGAGAAGGTTACTGCAGCGCCATTTTTATTATAACATTTGGCAGAAACCTTTGGTATTTCCCCCTAAAGGGGGAGAAAGTTGCTGCAGCTCCTTGTTTATAATAATATTTGAGTGAAACATTTTGTATTTCCCTTTAAAGGGGGAGAAGGTTGCTGCCGCGCTTTTTCTCCTTATTTCTACCCAATGTTTCTGCCAAATATATATTACGCCTCTGCCCAGCCAAGTCACCTGACTTGGCTGGGCCTTTCGTAATTTTTTTTCTTATATCTAATCGCGCTTAGACTTCTGGCTGTTATACAATCTCACCTTCCCAATCATATTCCTATGTTCAGCAGGTCTGTATGTACTGATGATGTATCCCATCACCATGCCCACTAAGTAGGGCCCTGCGTGGGCGTGGGCAGAGAAATACGTGTCATTTAGATGAGGAAAGTCCCGAGCTGATCTAAATATCCTGAAAATATAAACAAAAACGAATACTACTTATCTTATTATTAAACGTGGAGTAGCTTCGGATCAGTTAATACGTCTTAAGACGTTGAACACCGAGATACAAACTCGAAAGAAAGGAAAAGAGGAAATACAGGTTAACAATTCTCATCTACTAAAAAGATTAGGTTAGCCTTATAGTAATAAAACGTAGAGAAGCTTCGGAAAATCGGTATAGTTACCAGAATGGGAAATGAGAAAAAGTTCTAAAGGCCCAAACATGGATTTAATTTAAGTATTGAGTACTACCTTATTTCTACCATTCAATTTGGTTATAACAAGTGTAACGCAAAACACCACAGATAAGTGTAATGTACTGTCACTTCCGCGTTTATTAAAAACTTACCCAACATTGAATGGCACCATATCTAACTGGTTCCAGTAGACAGTAAGGGCGAGGTTCACACTGAGTCCCACGGCGACCGCCAGGAAGGCGGTGACGCCGAGTCTCCTGTTCCTCCTGAACAAGTAGAAGAGGAACGTGCCGAGGATCGCTAGTTGGAAGTCGATTGCGATGTACCACGTCATAATATAACACTGAAATAATTTTCACATAGAATGAGCATAGGACCAAAAAGAGGGATGTATTAGTTCTATAACCATACAAAGTACAGAATAGTACATAACAATCTATTAGCACTTGTAGATAAATTATTATTATTTATTGTTCTAAATAAAAAAAACTGTCATGATATTGAGGTTTATTGTGTTCACTCATACCAAGAATACAGGTTGCTGGAATACAGGCCACGCTGAGAGCGTGGTTACAATCTATTTAAACCGACTTCAAAAAAGGAGGTCGTCAATTCGATTGTATGTTGTAAAAAAAAAAATATAAAAAAATAAGTCAGAAGTATTTAAAGCTCGCAAAGTTACGCTATTGCTAAGCTGGCCTGTTGTTCCCACAAAATCATGGTCACCGTAATGCAAGCTGTTTGTTTACATACGGCGGGGATGCGCCGCCGCATCAATGGGTTGCCGCAGCTGCGGTGATCTATTGATTTGCGTTGCTAATAACTGTGTCCAAATTGCATTGTTTTTTAAATATTTTTGGGAGAAAATGTAACGTGGTGTAAAAACTATACCAATCGATTCTCCTAGTGACTGGACAAACTACTTTCAGGTTTGCACTATACTAGAAATAACGTTGTATATAAAAATCAATTGCTGTTCGTATGTCGTGCTAAAACTCCAGAATGGCTGGGCCGATGTGGCTAATTTTGATCTTGAAATATTTGTAGAAGTTCAGGAAAGGTTAAACCGGTGAGCAAACGGCTAAGTAGACCGATTTGGATGAAATTTGGTGTTTCTGGAGCGGGTCATAGTAGCGAGGCCGAAGGCCGAGCTCTTACGCGTAGGAAGTAGCGGGTATCAGCTGGTATGTAACATGTATTACCCCTGAGAGTAGTTTATACCTAAGATTGCAACCCACCCTAACTCCCGCGACGCTCGAAAAACTGCGAAATTATGGAACATTTTTCAGATTATTCAAAAATAAAAACACTTTAGGGACGCTTTTATCGAGTACTTTTACTATAGACTTATACAATGTGTAATGTTACAAAAATGTTAACAATACTGAAGGATATATAGGTACTCAGCATTATAAACAACTTTAACTATGAGGCCAAACCTAAAATCGTGACACAATCTGCTGTTCTATACAAAAAGTTAATTGACCTTGGACAAAATGTATGGAGCAGCTGATATTATTTTCGCGTTTTCAAGTTTGGCCCCATTGTAAAAGTTGTTCATAATGATGAGTGTACAGTTTACATACCTACCCTTCAGTACAACTGTTGAACCTTTTTGTTACACTTTGTTTGAAGCAAACTAAATTTGCTACAATTTAAGTCTAACTCCAGCATCTAGGTACATTTCTAAAAAGTGAAAATATATCAGTATGGTCATTTTCCAAGACACATACTGGCTAAACTAATGGTCCTAAGGAAAAGTTACATTAAAGGAATTTGTAAAGAATTAAATTTCTTACGTCCTTGTGAAACAAAGGATTCTCTTCTAAATAAAACAATGGCCTTACTACAGTAGTGATGTCAGTATTCGCCATGAGCAGGTTCTTCCACCAATACTTCGCGCAGACTTCTGTGTCCCATGAAGTGGATTTCCGCCACAAAGGACCACTAGCCATGCACCCCCAGGCCAACGTGTAATATAACGTGCACATCGCGAATGGTCCAATCAGTCTGAAAATACCATTTAAATTATTCCATGACAACAACTCTGTAGGTTAGGATAAGAGATTAACATTATTTAATTTTATCTAATAGTATTATGCTATCAGTGATTATATTAAATGATATTTTTTGTGACATACTTAATGAAATTTGACACGTAACTCTGGTGTTATCAATAAACTATTGCATTATTTATTAATTTATTTATGATACACAAAACAGATATAAATCGATTTCATACTAAATAAATGGAAATAAAAATCTGAACTAGATTGAAACCCAAAGTATGTGTACACAGAAAAATTAAATAACAAGACGCACGCCATGAGAGTGCTCATCCGCAAAGCAATAAGCTTGCAGCGAGGCACCCCCAAGACGGCACAATATTTCACTAAAAACTAAACAAAAATAAAAACTATCGATGGGATTATTCAGACAAAACACAGCCGTTGTCTGGACACTCCAGCTTACGGTTGAATTGTTGTCTTCAGTTTTTATGTAACTATTAAATTTAGGAACAAACACATCTAATTCTGAATTGGTTTTTAACAAATCATTGTATTGACGAGCCATTCTTACAATAGGATTAAAGAAAGATGTATTATTTTTAAAGACTTGAAGTGAAAAAAGGTTAGTGACTGAGGCTCTGCGAGCGCTGTGTACAGGATTCAAATACATATGAGACAACAGGTTTGGAGAATCAACTATGGAATGAATAATTTTGTACAAGTACACGAGGTCAAAGTATTTATTATAGAGGAAAGTAACTAAATATGGAATACTAGTTTTACTACATATCACTTATAATACTTATGTACCTACTATTAGTAGAAATATGTATATATACAACGTTATTTTTAGTATAGTGCAAACCTGAAAGTAGTTTGTTCAGAAATACTAGGAGAATCAATTGGTATAGTTTTTACACAACGTTACATATTGTCCCAAAACAGTTAAAAAAAACAGTGCAATTTGGACACAGTTATTAGCAACGCAAGTCAATAGAACGCCGCTGCGGCGGCAACCCATTGATGCGGCGGCGCATGTCGCCGTGCGTGTAAGCGAACAGCTTGCGTTACGGTGACCATGATTTTGTGGGAACAACAAGCTAACTTAGCATTAGCGTAACTTTGCGAGTTTTAAATGCTTTTGACTTATTTTTTTTATATTATTTATCTTTGAAATATAAACTTTTTGGGGTGTTTCGGCTTTTTTCTATACTAATAATAACATTGTATTATACACAAAAAGTGTGAATGTGAAGTGATTTAATGAAATAATCTATAATCTACTGATCACTGTTTGTTCACTGTTAGGACTACTTGTTAATAAGAAACGGCGGTATTCCATATTAGGGATTCTACTTCTTACTACTCACATACTTGGTTACTTTCCTCGACTTATTGTACACATTCGATACTTTGATTATATAAGAGAGAGCTAGTTCCTCCAAGATTGGATACTACCACCAAGTGTGACAAAATTAGGATGGAATGGCCACGTAAATCAATACCAAAGAGGGTTACATTACAGTGCATATCGCTAATAGCCCAATTAGTCTGAAAATACCAGGAAAACTAGCAGTCATCACAAAACTTCAATTTGTGTATCAAATAGGGTAGATGACTGATGTTTATATCGTTGAAACCAATAGCTTTGATGAAAAATTTAAGGAACTATAGTATGTTTATTGAAAAAATAATTTAAATCGGTTAATAATGTTCTGATATATGAGCGTTTAAAGTTTTTGTTAGAGACAACTCTGTCCCTTTCCCACAAAACAAAAAATGACGTCACGCCTTACTTGTCAGAACAGAATTTATATGGCGTACAGAGATGTGACGTCACGATTGGCTGTTTCGCCTCTCTGTCTAGCATGATATTTAAATGCTTATAAGTTGCTTATTTTTGATCAAATTTTCATTTTATTTTCATTAATCAGCTATATTTATGGGCCACATTTTAATAGGACAATAAAAAACCAGTCATCTGGCCTATTACAAGCTTTGCTTAGTTTGGGGCTAGATGGCGCTGTGTGAAAAATTACCACCAATATTTATATGAACAGGCTATTCCTTACATGTATTTCGTTGACGGCAAATGAAATGTATCTATGAAACAACT
Source organism: Erannis defoliaria (assembly GCA_905404285.2). NCBI lineage: Eukaryota > Metazoa > Arthropoda > Insecta > Lepidoptera > Geometridae > Erannis > Erannis defoliaria. The sequence continues at coordinate 1,193,160 of FR990090.1, read as the reverse complement.
GTTTTTTTCGTGATTTCAGGCTTAGCCTTATAAAAGTTATTTATGATACTAGTGCGGTAAGTTAACTCGTGACTATGGTAAGCCCTCGACTTCGTCTTGGGCTTAGATTCGTCTACTCGTTTGTAAAAACCAATTCTTTGCGTGTGGCATACAATGTTTTACAACACATTTGCGAGAAAACAGATAACAGAAGTACAACAGACAATGAAACAAACTTTATTATTTTGATTATAAATATCGGTCGGAAAGTCGCAACTAAATACTTGACACTGGCAAATGCACAAAGTGCGATGCCGTAATCTTCCAGGAGAAAAGATGAAATGGTGCAAATTAACAAATGGCGCTACGTGCGCGTGGTGAACATTACAACTACATCTTTCGTCTCATTTTCTATTTAGTATTAAAGTGAGACAAACGTATTGAGCAAAAGCGCTTCCAAGGAGGTTCGATCATTCAGCTTATTTATTCTCGTAATGTTAAACTCCTTTGTGGAATTCTTACATATTTTTATAGAAATTAAAAAAATACCGTAAAGGATACGCACGGCGCCAAAAAACTTGGCGTGTGGTAAATTAGGTTTACCGCACGCCTAGCTAAGAGTACCTATTTTACCGCAAGCCTAGTTGTATGGTGCGTAATTTTCAACTTTCAAACGATGTATACAGGCTTCGTAAATGCATTTTTCGAGCAAATGTGTTGTAAAAAATGTTGTTAATAATGAAGAGTTCACAATGACCTGTTTTCGACTTAGTAACACTTATATGCGTAAAACTGTGTTTGGTATAACTTCGTACCTGAAGTATCGCTTAATCAGGGTATAGATCAAGTTGTTCTGTTTCCCCATCATCAGCCCCCTGACGAGAAGCAAGCCAGACATCGTGAAGAACGTGTCCACCAAAATGTCCGCGTGCAGCAGCATAATGAGTCCCACAGGACTAGTTAGTAACTGTAAAGACAGCCAGACAATGTGATAGACATAAAAACAAAGTGCTACACCGCAAGTAGCTTCCACGCAGAATTTAAACACGTTCCAAACATAGTTCATCATCATCACGACAAGGCCTCTTTCTTCATAGTGTTGCCATAATCCCCACGCTTGCTAGGTGGCTTGGAGATGGTAGAATACTCACCACCGTTAACCGAGAGGACGCTGCTGCCCGTCCTTCGGCGGTTCTGGATGAGTTTTAAGACATACCTAGGTCCCCAGGTCATATATAGTTCGAAGTTAACGATTATGCACGATACAACTAACAATCACTTGCACGGTTCAAAGTAAGTAATAATAACCATTACTACTAATAATAACCATTACGGTGACCTTTTGACTATATACCTGTCAATATAATATATATACATACATACATCAACAGCCGGAAGACGTCCACTGCTGGACGAAGGACTCTCCCTTAATAGGAAGGGGTTGTCATAACCCCCACGCTTGGCAGGCGGCTTGGGGATCGCAGAGTGCTCACCACCGCTAACCGAGAGGACGCTGCTGTCCATCCTCCGGTGGGTCTGGCTGCAGTTTTAGGACATACCCAGGTCCAGATAATATCCCAGGTCTAGGTAATATATATGTCGCAGTCAAATTGCTAAATACGGCGTATTACATAACGGCTAGCCATTTTAAAAAACAGCGCCGTTTTATAAAGCGGTAAAGGTGGTGATGGTTACCTTATCAACGTCCAGTGCGTTGACACATGGGGAAATTATTCCGAAGTATATTTCGTGAGATAAGACTATCAACACAGAGGTGAGGAACCGCATCCCATGGATCACCTTCACTTCGTCCCGGCTCACGGTGAACAGGCTGCGATAGTTCCGCTTCATGCAGAACGACCGTGTGATCATACCTACAAATAAAAATAATATATCGTGCCTGAAAACTACGGTAGGTTATCTTATCTAGCATCCATGATTAAAATTTCAAGAATAAGCTTCAAGCTTGTCATGTTTCCATATCCGAAGAGGATTATCCTTTGGGACCCTCTTACTCTTGTGGTGTTTATAGGCGAGTGATGCCATGGTACTTCAAATGACCTCGACCTCGCTGGTGAAGTCAGTGTGTGTTTGTGTGCCTTTGGTATCCGACACCTTTATAAAAAACTAGCTTTTGCCCGCGGCTTTGCCCGCGTAGTAATGTTGAATACTGGAAAATAAAAAATAATCGGGGCCCAACTCAATTGAATCACTAAAATACGTATATTATTGCATTTTTTCCAAGCCGCTTGCAAGTCTTTAAGTTTGCTTGAGGATGACCAAATTTGGCATGTCGCGTTTGCAATACTTACTTCAAAACAAAGCCGTATTGTTGAATTTTAAACAGACAGACAGATGGACATGACAAACTTATAAGAATTCCTCGTAGTACTACGGAACCCTAAAAATGTCTACTAATGACGCTATAGTTGCCGGGGCCTTTGACCCGAAAGATTACAATATTTCTTTGTAGACAACGTTTTTGACTTTTTTGTTGGAAGGTTCTAAAATAGCCAGGCTTTTAGGGGAACTAACTCGCGAGCAAGCCACATAGAACTGACCATGCGAAAAACAGTCTTGCCTTAAATCAATACCAGTGTATTTTAAAGTTTGACCCTGAGCCTTATTGATGGTCATGGCAAAACAAACTTTTAGGGGAAATTGAAGCCTTTTGAAGTCATAAGGTAAGTCACTGGGAATCATGGGAATACGCGGCACAAACATTGTTTCGCCATGGGCACACCCAGTCAAAATGATGGCCTCAACCAGATTACGATGCAGCATTTTTACTTGTAACCTGGTTCCATTACACAATTTGGGTGGTCTTAAATTCCGAAGGAGCATGACGGGTGTACCTTTCTTCAGGATAAGCCTATGATATGGTAGCCCCGCTGGTCTTAATGAATTTAAAAACTCAACTGGATAGTTTACAGAATCATCATTATTGCATACCGTATCAACAGAGTCAATGAAATGAAATAAGCTTAAGCAGAAAAAGTATGATAACAAAGAACGCAAAAATATTACCAAAATATTGCAAGAATTACGAAACTTCGATAAAATACAGTGCTGCACTGATCGCTTAGGTAGACTCGGTGTGGGTTGGAGTGGGGCGCGCTCGAGGTACAGCGCGTCGTACTCGGGTTTTAACGTATCTGAGCCGATGCGGGATGGACGTTTCGAAAGCGCTGTGCTTGGTGCGTGCACCGGATCAAGTACATGTGTTTAAAACATTTATTTTCTTACGCATAAACACTCGATTAGCTAATCTATAAATATAACATTTTTTTTCAAATGAAAAACTGACCCGTGGCCTTCCAGTTTTGAAATTGTTTGAAAATTCTGAAACATGTTTATGTTTATTTTATCTTATCTCTTAAGTCAAAAAACTTAACAGCCTTAAATGAATGGTTTCGGCAAAATGGTATTTTAATGATACATTGAACCCCTTGCGAATTTTTCAAAATCGTTGCTGAGTGTGCGTTTCTCTGCATCAGCCCTTAACACTAATGGTATATCGGCCTACCCTGATTGGGCCATATTCACTACGCTGGCCCAGTGCAGGTTGGCGGATTCACATACACTATCGTATTTCTTCTCCGGAAATATGTAGGTTTCCTCATGATGTTTTCCTTCACCGAAAAGCCAGTGGTATTATCCATGCGTAAGTTTCAAAGAACTAATTGGAACGGGCTCGCCCGGGTTCGAACCCGCGACCCCAAGAATGTGAGTCGAGCTTGATCTCACTGAAGCTACCACAGCTTGAGCTGAGTGTAAGTTTACACCACTCAAAATTTAGTTTAGGCATTTAAAAGTAAGTTAATTTAATATTAAAAATTAATTTAGCAGCTTAGGCTGTACAGTATCTATAATAATTATGTCCGTCAAACAGTCGTCTGCGTGGACCTACAAAAACTAGCCTATGTCCGTTTCCGAACCTTATGCTATAACTACCTATCCAAAAATGCAGCTCCATCTGTTCAGCCGACCAATAAATACGCCCATCCCCGTCCCCATTCCCAGCCTCATCCCTATAAGCGCCCCCTTCCCCATCCCCATCCCGATACCAAATGTCATTTTAATATGAACACGCCCATCCCCGTCCACATCCCCGTTCCCTCCCTCATCCTCATCCCGAACCCCATCCTATCCCCACCCCCATCCCGATTACAACTTTCATCTTAATATGGACACGCCCATCCCCGTTCCCAGCCTCATCCACATCCACATCCCATCCCCACCTGTCTCCACCAAATCCCCACTCCATCCCCACCCATCCCCACCCCATCCCCATCCCCATTCCGATACCAATTGTAATCTTAATATTAACATGCCTATCTCCGTCCCGTCTCCGTTCCCAGTATCATCGCCACCCCACCCCCACCCCCATCCCCACATCCCCACACATAATATCCCTATACCAAATTTCATTTTAATATGTACAGCCGTTACAAAGTTAAGGAGAAACAAACGTACTATCACTAAAACTTAGTTTTTTTTTTTTATACTAACTGGAGCTGATTTTGAAAAAACTGTGACACCCGTATCTTCTTATTTTTATAGTAGACTATGTATACCAATTTTTGTATCAATCGAACCAGAGAATAAAAAGTTTCATACAAACTTTAACACCCCATTTAACCCCCTTCGGGGTTGATTTTCGAAAAATCCTTTCTTAGTGGGCGTTTACAACTCTTCAAAAACATACCCTCCAAATTTCAAGTCTCTACGTTTAGCGGTTTGGGCTGTACGTTGTCTATATGTCAGTCAGTCAGTCAGTCAGGACAAAGCCTTTTATAGTTATAGATAGATAGATAAAGCCGTCAAGCACGAGTCCTGACAATTTTACGAATTTGCGACTCGGGCAACGAGGGTTCCGTACAACTATGATAGTGGTACGTGACGCGTTGTCCGAGTCGCAAATCCGACGATTCGCGATAGTTAAGTATCTAACAAATATTCTGTCTATTACGATTCGCGAGATTATAGGTCAGTAAATATCGAATAGATGATGAACAGACAGACAGACAGACCCGGTAGGCGACTTACTCGTGACGAGTCACTTGTCTGTATAAAAGGTGAAATTTAAAATCGACTGACTACATGGATGTCCATACATTTCCAGCACAAGTAAAAATGTAGTAAAGAAAGGTTATGAAAAGGAAGTTAAAAAACCGGAACTTCATGCACTCCTTCCGTTGCATTTAAATATCGTGCATAAAAAGGGACTGCTTTGTAGGCAAAGAAGAGCCAGTTAGGATAACGCCATGCCAGGCCCGCCTATGACGCGCGCACTACGCACTTTTAACGCGTCTGACACGGACATATTTTATTGTACGGACATTTTTAATTTTATTTTTTTAACTAGTGTGTGACTAATATTGGACTTCACTATCGCATTAGGCACGCCTGTAAAGATAGTTGTAAGTAGTGATTAAAAATAAATAAATAAATGTCCAAGAGCAGATTCACTGCGGTCGCTCCCGCTACTGAGCAGGTACGTGGCATGGCCAACGCTCCGCTTGTCACGCCGCATCCCGCTAAGACCGACTCATGGCCAGGGGCCGTACCGAATACGCTCAGCTGCCGCCGCTGTGCGACTGTGAATTTTATCGCCTCGCAGTAAGGTTCGTGGTCGCGCAGTGTCGGCAGCTGAACCTATTCGGTCCCGCTATTAGCAGTTCACAGTACGGCCTCAAGCTGTTAAATACCGATTCACGCGCATAAAAATAAACAAGTAATTTATGCGGTGAAACATGCCTTTTCTAAAACTCCGCAAAAGCTCTTAGCCAATTCGCCACAATTTTAGGGCATGAATTGGACTTGACCATGATTTTATTTTATGACTTATAACCTGATATTAATGCAAATGCAATGCTTGTAATATGCATATACTTGAAACTGGGAGAATACATAAGGTGCGATGCCAAAAAAAGGCAAATACCGGTACATCGGTACTTACTTATGAAAAAGCTTAAACATTTATGTGATTACTTTTCTCCGTACGTTTTGCCAAATGCAAACGCAAATGTACGCAAATGAATTTGCCCTATGAAAAGGTTTTGACTAGTGTGTAAAACTTCTTCTTACTGTGTTAATATTTGTGTTCCTTAATATGTGTACGAAATTTAATCGCACTAACATCGATAAAAGTTTTTTTTCTTGCACCCTCTATTTTACCCCCTTAGGGGTGGAATTTGATAAAATCCGTTCTTAGTGAGCATCTACGTCTTAACAACAGACCACATGCAAACTTAATTTGTTTATTTTATAAATTATTATTAATTAATTAATTTATAAATAGTTCTGAAAATAACTTTTAAACTGGAAAAAATGTGCTATGAAAAAAGTCAAAATACTCAATGTCAGTTTTGCGTCCGCTGCTTTGGGTGCCGACCGCGCGCAGGTTGGAGGATTAACCTCTTTCTCGCGCGCAGTGTTCTCGAATTTGATGTGCATGCCTCGCTCCCGCACCTGGGTGCCCTCTCCCTCGCCGCGTTGCCTGCTGCACTGCCTGTTACTACGATTTATTCTGTAGTGTAACCAGCCACGGCGCAGGCACAGAATAAATAATAGTACTCAGGCGCAGCGGCGCGGCGCGGCGGTGTTTATTTTTCTATTAGTATTTTGTTTAGATTGTCATTTTTAAATTCGTAATATCTTTTGTATGGAATGTCCGATTTGGATAAATCAAAAAGTTATGTACAGGTATTGAAACAGTTTTGAATATGATTTGATTTATTTGGATAAGGGTTCATACAAAGGTATGGATAACGTGGTCTGATTTTGGTCGGCATATCTATCAACTTTTAACATGTAAAAAAAGTCGATATAGTAACATAAATACAATAGTTGGACATATGGTTTGCAAATATTTTTGTAGATATTGATGTGTGCTTTAATACTGTAGAACATTTTTTTGTTCAATCTTCTATAGTTTCCGTGGCGCATGCGATAAAAGATTTTTTTATGGCAAAAAAAATACACCTTGGGTTACATTATTGAAGTGTTAGTAGGGATCCCTAATATTTTCTAAAAATAAATATAGCCTTTGTTACTTAAAAATAAAGTAACATTCGAATAATGAAAGAATTTTCGAAATCGGTCCAGTAGTTTTTGAGTTTATTCGTTACAAACATACAATAATACAAACGTACAAATCTTACGTCTTTATAATATTGGTGTAGATTTTCCCCATAATTTGTGTTTAGAGAGCTTGCTTCTTGCCAAATTTCATAAGTCTAGGATAACGGGAAGTACCCTAAGATTTTTTATTTAGTTCACTCTAATAAAACTCTCAAAAATAGCCGCAATTTTTTATTGCGTTGACTTAGAAGCTTGATTTTTTTACAGCTTCAAGGGACCGTGGCTTACGTATTTGATGTTAATTTCAACTTGATACCTCCACGCATTCCACGAAAGAGGGTCTTGCTTGACAGACAGACAGACGGACAACGGAGTGATCCTATAAGGGTTCTTTTTTTCCTTTTGAGGTAGGGAACCTTAAAAAACGGAATACTTTCTGTTGCTAGGAGTGACCGGATAGGGGTTCAGTGTCTGTTTGAGTCAGAAACCAAAATAGCGTAATTTTGTGAGTTGTGAGTAGCGTAATGTACGCTGCATTCGGTTTCATTGAATAGTCCGGTTTGGGCATCTAACAAACGTGACTCATAAACTAAAACTAAAATACTTAAACCTAAATATGTGACAGACGACTTAAGTTTAGGGATGACCCGTCGGACAATCATCTTCGAGTACGGAAACCTTTTACGATACTCGATATAACTTGGTTGAACAAACGAGTCGAGACCCTAATATTGAGTGAGACGAGACGAGAAACTCATCATTGCTTACCCAAAGTAGTTGGTTTTTCATTATTAAAGTTGGTTGAAGTAATAGCTGTTGCTAGGAGTATCCCCGCCACACTCCTGCAAAATGGTTCTTAATTAAAAATGGTTGTCAAATAAAATGCAAGCTTTTTGTTGGTTTAAAATTAAACCACAATTCGAAAACTCACTCTTGTCTTGATGAGACTCACATCACATCATCAGCCCGGAGACGTCCACTGCTGAACGAAGGACTCCCCCTTAGACCGCCACACTGTACGACAACCTGCCATTTGCATCCACCAGTTGCCCGTGACTTTTACAATGTCGTCGGTCCACCTAGTGGGAGGCCGCGCCTACGCTGCGTCTTCCGGTTCGCGGTCGCCACTCAAGAACATTTCTTCCCCATCGGTTGTCAGTTCTTCGAGCGATGTGGCCTGCCCTGCGCCACTTCAACTTGCAAACCTTGCGAGCTATGTCGGTAACTTTGGTGCTTTGGCAATGAGACTCAAGTTAACTTAATTGCCTTGATGTTTTTATAGTTTTGCATCTGAAGCAACTGACTATAGTAACTACACTTGTGTTATTATTATACTTAGGTATACATAATTATGTTGTCTGTTTTCTAAGTGTTCCAACTTCTGACTTCTACCTCTACAAAACGAATTGCGTTGAAAATCTACTAAACCGCGTTACATTCGAGAACGTAGTCGGCAGCACTGTTGAAGAAAACTACACATTCAATTCATGGACTTTCATCATCAGCTAGAAATCTTCCACTGCTGGATGAAGGCCTCCCACTTAAGGAGATACCATAATATCCATGCCTGACAGGCAGCTTAGGGATCACAGAATGCTAACCACCTTTAACCGAGAGGACGCTGCTGCCCGTCCTCCGGTGGGTTTGGATGCAGTTTTAGGACATACCCAGATTACTCAGGCCCTGCAGTGCATCTTAAATGGCTTAAATAAAGTATCTGAGAGAGGCCATGGTCTACTACTAGAACTCGTCCCTTGAGGCGGCTATGTTGAATTATGGATATGAGTGATGCCAACCTGGTCGAAGTCCAGATCCAGAATACTGGGAAGATCCAAACGTGTCTGTTCAAAAGGAATAGATTTAGAGTTTACTTACCAAATTCAAACTCAACGAAACTACTAATGCTTCGTAAAAGAAATTACTTCTGAAAATCGCAGATGAACACTGGCTGAAAGACTCTCGCTTGACACATATACAATCAGGGAGGGAGTAAAGCGAATAATCCCCGTCGCACTCGTGCGACAATGTGACAATGTGCCATGAGGGTCATGGCACATTGACAAAAGTATCCGAACTTCACACTTGCTTCTTGCTCGCCAATTTTTTTATAGTAGCCAGCTCTACCAACTATTAAATTCCTAGTGCCTCTACTCACTTGTCGCTGTGCTCACTGAGAGCCAGTGTGATTAAAAGAAACAACTCACCAAAACAAATAGAACCTTGCAGGATACTCCGTCACCTCGCCGGCAGTCTCGCAGTTCCGAGGGTCCACGGTTACGTCTCCATCAGGCAGGTGAGTCAACCGCAGCAGGTGCTGGGATATCCTGGCCACTGATGACGGAGAACAGATGGAGGGGAGGCACGCGCCGAAGCTATGGAGGTTGAAACGACGACCATCTTTTGTTGGTGTCTAAAGAAGAAAGAAAGATACGTTTTATGCAAGTATTTAATGAGCCGGTCGAGTGCGAGTCAGACTCGTTCACATCAAGGATTCTATACTACCTCATAGCATATGAATCGTGTATACCATATTAACAATCTCCGCTATAAAGCTTGATCATGTGAAAATAATGCCAGCTGCACTGCACCCAGTGGTTTCTCCAGTGAGGACAATCTTACAGGAACCCATTGTTTTTCCGAGATTAAATATGTTTGTTTTTCCCTATAGCATAAACAGCTTTCTAATATGCTTTAAAGCTTAAACAGGAAGAAAAATATGTCCTCCGGCAGGACTCGCACCTGCATACGAGCAGTATCTATGGGTTTCCGTCCCAACTGTTGAGCTTTTTAATAGTCCACCGCTGGGCTTAGGCCAACACTTGAAGGATGATAGGGCCTACGAACCGGCGGGACATCTTCACGTACATCCCTCACCTGAATTTTCAAGAATCGCAGGGAGTATTCGGACACCACCGCAAACAGTGCTCTTCACTTTTGAACCATATCTAGGATTCCTCCAGCACGCTGACCCAGATGCGATAGTAAATTCAAATACGCCATCAAATTTCTTCTCCGGAAGTAGGTACGCAAGTTTTCCCACGATGTTTTTCTTCACTAAAAAGCCAGTGGTATGAAAATCACGATAGACGCTCGCGATATGAGCTTGAAACCTCATAATTTCAAGTCGAGCGGTCTCCCAATGCTACCACGGCACAGTGGACAAACCTATATGATGCTTTACGTCCCGTGTCAAAAATTTCCTTGGTCCGTTTTTAGAAACTACAAATAGCCATTAGGAAGACAGGCTTGCTTTAACTTACTCTATAGTAATCTTCAGTGTCATCAAAAGGCCCAAACGTATTGACCTGCTTCGTAGCTGGACCACGCACGTCCATCAAGCAGTACTGGGATCGGATGCCAGGGTGGCTCTGGTCTGCAGACCACGGCGCTCGCAGGCACTGGTCGTAGTTCCCGATATACGCATCCACGCCGTACATGGAAGCCGCTGGCAGTTGCATCGAATCCCATACTGGAGAGAACAGGATATAGAATGAAAACTTAAGTTCATGTTCGCTGAGTGGCCAACCAGAGTTAATGTATCGCCCGAAAGCCATGGAGATGTTTTGAAGACATGGCTTGACAGTTGTTGTTACAGGAAGAAGAAGAAGTTGAAGAATAGAACAAAAACCAACAACCATCTTTAGGACCAACAATTCAACGTACCATGTTATTACATCGGTTTTAGGCTCATAATCTCTACATATAACAAACATGGAGATCGAGAACTGTAGGGTAATCTCTACATACTTATAATAAACGTGGAGATCGAGAACTGTATGGTAAGATTCCTACCTAATGTGGAAGTAAAATCTGGTATTGGTGAATCAAGCATAAAAAATGTTGCTTGCGCGATTTAGGTAAACTGTCTTTAAAAGACAACACATTTTTAATTTTTCAATAAAAAAATTAACCCTCTCATTATTGTAGTAATCATTAAAGCAGCCCGGAGACGTCCACTGTTGAACGATGGCCTCCCCCTTAGACCGCCACACTGTACGACAACCTGACAAATGCATCCACCGGTTGCCCGCGACTTTTACAATGTCGTCAGTCAAGGTTTTGTGCCATGTCAGATGTTAAATGAGCATCTTTTAGGTCTTTTTGAAGCTAAAATTAATGTGTTGCGTTTTTTTTATTGTTAGTATCATCTGTTTTCTATTTAGAGAGGGTTTTCCTTACACCCGGTATAATAAAATCCTAGAGACTAAGAAAATTTTTATATTTGAAAATAAATCATAGGCATTTTTGGTGTAGGTTTAACACTTCAATGAAAAACAATATACTAAGACAACAATTATTTATGTTATCATTAGATCGCTCACCCCAGGTCGCCCAGAGCGTATTATTGTTGACGCCCCGCAGCATGTCCAGGGTGGCCCGCAGACAGGCTCCATCATCAGCTGCCCAGTGCTCCCGCGCCAGCCGGCTGATGAGGGCATCCACTACCGGGAGACTCCTGCTCCTCACTACATGTGGTTCGGAATGTTGTGAAGAGACATTTGCTGAAAATGTCGTAAGTATGCTTATACAATACAATAGTTTAATAAATAAAACCAACACGATACACGTCGAATGTCAAAAATATGACACAAAAAATAATCACTTAATGGGGTAAAATAGTAAAAAAAAACCTAAATTTTACCTTACCTACCGCACTTACCTTTTTTTTAAGATAATCTTTAACTTTTTTGTAATGTAAGAACTCTATTGAAAAATCCACCTAGGGAAGCACCACACCTTTGCCGGTTATTCAATCGCCAAGCAGTAGGTTTGAAGGGCAAAGTTAGCAAGGTAGAAATTACTGGGCATGAAGAGATTTCACATCTCATATTATCAGGGTGACGGGAGCAGTACAGTGCGGCGCAGGATGTTGCTCGCAAGTTCACAATTCTGGCAATGCTAACTGTTATGAGCAGACGTGACGACTACCACTCAGGCGAACGTCTCGCTAGTCTCCTCCGTTAGGTATCCGTTGATCACTTTGTTATACTTACATTCAATAAAATAAAGTCATAAAACTAATTCTCTTGTAACGCTACTATATATTTGACTAGCTGTACCTGCAGCTTCGCTCGCGTGGACCAAGTAGTTTTATGCGCATGACCTTATTTTACTTTAAATAACAAAGTAACGTATAAGAGGGTTTAAATTCGGCTGATCATTTTGTAACGATATCTTCGTGCATAATAACAATGTTATATCTCGCACCATCTTACACTTGCGCCTCTCTAAAGATAGATACTTTCATTATGATGCAGTCTTATGTTGTGTATTCTAGAATCAGTGAATTGTGAAATCTCTCCTGTTTCCAATACTGGACTACGCAGACGTTTGTTATACTGATTTAACCGAAGAGCAACTCGACAAGCTTGAACGTTTACAAAACTTCGGCATTCGGTTCATTTTCGGTTTACGAAAATATGACCACGTCTCTGAATTTCGTCGAAAGCTTAAATGGTTACCTATCCGACTTCGCCGTAATACTCATATTCTTTCCTTTCTCTATAAGATCCTGTTCATCCCCTCCATCCCAATGTACCTGAAGGAACGCTTTGAGTTCATCCAACCGCACTCCAGTTCCCTACGAACCTCTCGCGCCCTCCAACTTAAGATCCCTTCTTCCACCCACTCCAATCTTTCCAATAACATGTCCTTCACTGTTCAAGCTGTCCTGCTGTGGAATGCACTCCCTTCTTCTGTCAGACACGCTAAATCTCTTCCTATTTTTAATACCCTTCTCTATAAACACTATTTTGCCATAAATTAATTGGTACGTCTGTATTTATACATGTATATATATTATATTGGTATATATATGTTATGTATAGTAAGTATTATTTATGTAGGTATAACTATTTTATTGTAAGTATTTTAACTTATATGTCTGCAATATTAATTTATTATGTTTTATATATTATGTACACCACCGACCAAATTGCATTTGCCTCCTTTAGTCCAGTCCATCCAAAGGTTGCCTGGAAGAAATCGCTTAAGGTGATAAGGCCGCCCCTTGTACTGCCAAATAATGTACCTACCCTGATTATTTGTAAGTTGTTCTATATTTCTGGTGTGCAATAAAGATATATTGTATTGTATTGTATTGTATCAGTATTCTAGGTCGGGTAGATGGGATATTCGTGTTGGTTCCGTGGCGACAAATGGCCCGCGCACGCAACCAAGAGGTATCGCGATTTGCAATTCATCAATGTGACCGCAGAGCCTAATAAGCCAAGTAGCCAATTCGGGACCGCATGAACTTCAAATCGTGAGGTCACGAGTTCAAAACCCGGGCCCGTACTAAATGATCTCTTTGCCGTTGATGTTAATGTATATTATGTGAATCCACTAACCCGCAACTGGGCCTGCGTAGTGGCTTACTCGCCTTTCGAGTATAGACCTAGGTAAGTCCAGCAATGGACACCAAACCAATATAAGATTTACATTACTCACAAAAAACGACTTTCTCCAATTCAATATTTAACAGCAATTCGGAAAACTCTGCGCATCCTGACTCTGCCTTCTTTGGGTCTTCATATTAACCGTGAGATTGCATCTAATTTAGTAATAACGGGCAACGACTTTATGACTTTTTAGACAGGCATTTATTTCATCACTTCTTCTGCCTTGTGATGCAATAGGTAATACGATCATCATCATCATAGCCCGTAGACATCCACTGGTGAACGAAGGCCTCCCCCTTAGACCGCCACTCTGTATTACAACCTGCCATTTGCATCCAGCGGTTGCCCGCGACTACCATCATCATCATCATCAGCCCGTATACATCCACTGGTGAACGAAGGCCTCCCCCTTAGACCGCCACTCTGTATTACAACCCGCCATTTGCATCCAGCGGTTGCCCGCGACTACCATCATCATCATCAGCCCGTAGACATCAACTGGTGAACGAAGGCCTCCCCCTTAGACCGCCACTCTGTACGACAAGCCGCCATTTGCATCCACCGGTTGTCCACGACTTTTACAATGTCGTCGGTCCACCTAGGAGGAGGCCTACTTACGTGCTGTGCGGTGTTAAGTAGCTTATGACAACACAGAGCATTTTTAGAAAATCGCATGTCAATCCGATTTCCGCAATTCATCTTCCTTACTCGCAAACTCTCAAGATAAACATTAACCAGTATAAGCTGATCCTCGGACCTTAGGGGCTCGGTATGTTCGGGGGTTCAAGTTATAGTGGAAATCTATATCTTTTCATAAATTGCGTCATAACTTCTATCATCACTCTCCTGGGCCGATTTTGATAAAACATAGCATATGTGAAGCGCCGGACTTCATAGATCATATTTCAAGAAACTGCATTCAAATTCGTGCCGTAGTTTCTGAGTTTATCCCAGACAGACAGACAGACAAAAAATTTAAAAACTGTATTTTTGGGTTCTGTTGCTCTCATACACTCCTAAAAAAATTGATTTTTAAATATATCTTCAATGTACAGTAATCGCCTCGTTACAGTTTTATTATATGTATAGATTGCAAACGAGACGACCTGAAGTAGGCCATTACGAACAAACTTCAAAATATTTTTATTGACATTAACATTATTTATTTATGGACATTAAAATAATTTATTTATTGGCATTAAAATAATTATTATTATCATTATCATATATAAAAATCAAAAACGATAATTATTATGGCTGCATATATAAATTGTCACTCAGAAACTATAAAAACTTTTGATAAATGCATCGGGCACTTTTTATTGCCACAGATTAGAAAATAATTAATAGTAAATTTTCAGTGACTTACCTATGTAACACGATATACATAATAAAATAACGTAAACTTCCATTGCGTATGTTAACCACCAGTTAGTATGTAAACTATTTTAAATTTCAAAAAATACGAAACTAAATAAAAAAATTACGTTAGGTATAGGTACTCAATGACGGAAGCAAGCTAGGCAATTTATCATAATGATAAACAGCAAACTATTGTTATGGTTCCGTAGAGAGAAGAAAAATAAAGAATATAAAAATAATTTTCTTCTATTCAGTAGTTTTCAGTCATTTTAATCATAAATGCCACCCTTATGTTGTGACCGTTGTGAGTCTGCCCGTGAACATGGCGCATGCAACTGCGCCGAAATATTAAGAATAGACAAGTTGGTCACTTCTCCATAGAAACGCGGTAGTATTACTACTCCACTATGTAATTATGTAGGTCCAAGACTAAGTATTATATCGATTAATCTCTTCATTATCTAGGATTGTAAATTATTACGAAAGTAAAAAGTTAATAAACATGAAAGTTATGAGCCAGGAAACATCTTGTAATTTAGCTCAATTTAACGCCACATTGGACGTAAATAAATAACATAAGGCATACGAAAACTCTAAAATAATTTATCAAGCCGCATAGTTTAGTCCATAAACATTTCAAATAATTTAAGTTGGAATAAATTAACTCAGAGTTTATTCAACCACATTACTGCAGCCAAAGGACGACAAAAATAATTTGCACGTTCATTTATCTTTCTTTCTCCCTTTCCCACAGTTTGTTTGATGAAGAGAGCATGCTTTTTAGCCGCGCCCACCGATGAGTTCGAGCCGTCAACTTGTCGATCCTTAAGAGTTTATTTCACAACATAATCACGGTAAATATCCCGTAAATAATAATATAACTTTAATAGTTTATTGTTCAAAAGAGCATTACTTCGAATCGATATACCCTGGATCCTATACTGGGGTGACCTGTGTCGTGAGCTATTATGGATTTGGTTTTAATCGAACTGTTAAGGGTGGCATTTATAATTAAAAATACAAGTTTTTGGTATAATAATTTTATTTATACTTAAGTACTGAATACAGAAAAAATAAAATAGAACTCTTGTTAAGAACCGTGATAGTTTAAAACAATAAACTATGCTTATTATTTATTATAGAGACAGTAGTATACTGATTGAAACTCGCATATCTATATATTTTTTATTTTAAAACGAATTTGGCTGGATTAATAAAAATATTGGATAGTGGGTCTAATCAACCTGTTCAAAATGTGACTAGGTGTGGACCCGCGGGTCCACTGGCGAGCGGGTCCAGCTGACCGAAGACTTACATATTGACCGTATATAGGTTAGGCATTAGTTTTTTCTAGCTGCGCTGCATTCGGTATCATTAGATCGTTACCATCATCATCCCTATCAAAATACGAGCGATTTGCAATCACTGAACCAGTACAGTGCGCTACTTGAATTTCTATCTAAGACCTAAATAATAAATTTCCAACGACAACAATTATTATTCTAGCCATCATAAGAGATTATTAACGTTTTTTAGGATCTGATCCTAGACCCAACCGCCTCGCAAAAGTTTCTTATGCGGTTATTATTATTTAATGCTACGGAACCCGAACATTTATTCCATGTCTTGACACGCTTTTAAAGACTTTTTTGGTTTAATTATCACGCGTAACAATACAATGTAGAAAATATTACGTCAAAAATCTAAGTTCAAACGTACAAGTTCAAACAGTTTTATAAATATGTCTATCGATCTATACATATAATAAAACTGTAGGCAATTACTGTACATTGAAGATATATTTAAAAAACATTTTTATTTTTATTTTTTTAGGAGTGTATGAGAGCAACAGAATCTAAAAATAGAGTTCTGTCCTTCTTTGTTCTGTCTTGAATTTGAATACAGTTTCTTGAAATATGATCTATGAAGTCCGGCTCTTCACATAGGCTATGGTTTATCAAAATCGGCCAAGGGATATAGAAGTTATGACGCAATTTATGAAAAAAATATTCAGATCCACTATAACTTGAACCCCCGAACATACCGAGCCCCTAAGGTCCGAGAATCAGCTTATACTGGTTAATGTTTAACTCTTGACTTTGCGAGTAAGGAAGATGAATGGATTGACATACGATTTTCTTAAATCGCTAAATGTTCTGTGGTGTCATAAGCTAATTAACACCACACAGCACAGTAGGTAGGCCTCCTCCTAGGTGGACCGACGACATTGTAAAAGTCGTGGACAACCGGTGGATGCAAATGTCAGGTTGTCGTACAGAGTGGCGATCTAAGGGGAAGGCCTTCGTTCACCAGTGGACGTCTATGAGCTGATGATGATGGTAGTCGTGGGCAACCGATGGTTGCAAATGGCAGGGTGTCGTACATAGTGGCGGTCTAAGGGGGAGGCCTTCGTTCACCAGTGTGCGTGTGCGGACCATTTGTCGCCACGGAACCAACACGAATACCCCATCTACCCGAGCTAGAATACTGATTATCTAGAAAATACAACATAAGACTGCCGACTGCATAATGAAAGTATCTATCTTTAGAGAGGTCCCAGTGTAAGATGGTGCGAGATACAACATATATTATTATGCACGAAGATATCGTTACAAATGATCAGCCGAATGTAAACCCTCTTTAAACGTTACTTAGTTATTTAAAGTAAAATAAGGTCATCTGCATAAAACTATTTGGTCCACGCGAGCGAAGCCGCAGGTATAGCTAGTTAAATTTATTTAAATTTAATTAACACGGCAACGCCAATTACATTAATTAAATCAGACTGTTAAACACATGTCAATTTACTTATTAGAACTATAAATAGCATTAAAAATATATTAAAGAAGGCACAACACTTATAGTAACCAAAATGTGATATTAAAATTAAACAAAATCAAATCAAAATCTGATATCAAATGTCAAAAACATACAAAATATGATAAATCATTCATTCACACAACACTCTCACAGTACCTCAAACATGCCGACAATATATCCGTCCATCCATCCACAAACAGGTCACAGATAGGGTTTGAATTCAGGAGCGATTCGAGTGTGGTAAGCATACGCGGCAAAGGTGAATTAGCGCACGCAACGGTGTGGTATCTGGGTAAATCGAAAAATTCGTGCTTCCTACCTCTCAAGTAATTATTCGGCACATTAAACCTACACAGCTCGTCACTCAGCTCAGGTGCATCTATTTTACCCCGAAAAATCTTGCAGGCGGTCACCATCTGGTCATTGAGCCGACGAACCTCAAGAGAGTTGTAACCTAAGCAACCCAGAATAAATTTGCTAGGGTACATGTATGGATAGTATCCATATTTCCGCTTGTAAAGAAATCTCAGGAACGCCTTCTGAACCTTCTCGAGAGCAAGCGCATACGTAGATTGGTGCGGATTCCGTACACATGCACTTGCCTCCAACTTGGTCCGAACCAGCGCACTGAATAAAAGTCTCACAAATCCGTGATTTTTAAAGTCACGGGCATTTCTTAAGACGAATCCCAGTCTTCTAAAGGATTCCTTCACAAGAATTTTCATGTGATCATGAAACGTTAGTACTTCTATGTATATCCTCGCCATTAATCTGGTAGGAAAAAGAGATTGGATGCCGCAATCGACCAAAACTTATGACGTTGCACTTGATGGGGTTGAACTCCATGTTATTAGTCATGCTCCACTCATAAATCGCGTCAATATCTTTTTGCATCTGAATGCAGTCTGACACCGATCTGATTTCAGCGTATAGCTTAAGATCGTCTGCATATAATAGGCATTTAGCAAAAATAACAAATGCCGGTAAGTCGTTGACCATAAGCAAGAACAAGGGTCCCAAGATATTTTAAATAACAAAGCAATACTACGTTATTTATACGCTTGAAATCGACATTGTTACATGAGTTTCACGCTTTTTAGGTTTCAGTTTCTTTTAGCTTCCAGCAATTTTTTTGGGCGTTGATTTTTTGATGAACGTTGTACCCCATATTTAATCCTGAAGGAAGATGATTTCGAAAAAAATATTTATATTATAATATTATTTTATTTGTATATTCTTATTTTTGTTTTAGTCTTAATTTTTTGCTGGAGAGTATACACGCAAATTGTATGTATATACTCTCCACGCGACCTCATGTCAAACTACAAAATTAATAGCATAATCATAATCATTTTCAACCGACTTCAAAAAAGGAGGTTCTCAATTCGATTTTATTTTATTTTATTTATTTATGATTTTTAATTCAAAATTACTAGAAAATATGAAGATGTCACCCAGGTGTTCGAAGTTGAAGTCGGTTTTTTTTAAAGCGTATTTTATATTGGTGACAGTTGGTTACAGGTCAGATAGTATTTTTAGAGTTGGTTAGAAAGTATTTTTTTTAATTTCAAGTACATACTTATGGTGAAGGTAAACCTAATATTACGTTATATTAGTTGCCACCTAAAATTTAGGATTCTAAGATTTATTTATAAGTTTTTACCTATAGATGAGTTGTGATAGATGTATCGTCTTGTGTGAGAGAGTGAAAGAGATTCAGACCGGCGCGGCGAGGGCGCTCGCTCTGGCCAATCAGCTTGTGTAGCTAATTACGCCGTAAGAGAAATTAGATATTTGTCTCTTTCTAACAACAGGTATGGTGTATAAAGTCGGTCATATTCTTTTCTTTTCTTCACAAACTGCATATAAACATGCGTAAGTATATTTATATAGGCAACTTCTAGTCAGTTTTTAAAGTAGTTTTGTTCGACTATAACTACTTACTCTATTTATTTCAACTCACTGGTTGCCACACGAAAAAATCATTTTCATCATTTCAATCATGTGGGTAATTAAAGTCCACAATAATAATAAAAAAGTCGCCTCTGTTCACCTGGGTGCTTTAATTTCAAGGTGAACAAAGGACACTAATATTGTCAAAACAAATCACCCAGGTGATATCACCTAGTACAATGAGTCCGAGGTGAAATGAGGAGACTATAATTTCCACTTTGTTCACCTAGGTGTTTTTTTTTTTAAATCTTTATTTAATGTGCTTTTTCGCGCAGCGAAAATGTCACCAATGTCAATGTCAATGTTTTGTTCACCTAGGTGATTTCACCCAGGTGAACAAAATGGAAATAAACCGCGACGTCGACATTCTCATTTTGCGATGCATTGGTCTTTTTAACTTGGCCGGTCAACAGAGATCTCACGTTCATCTTTTTGTCTTGGTGAACGTTTCTTTTGCGGTACCAGTGAGTTTCAAGACCGAAAAGCATAGACATACATAGTAAATCATTGCCGAAAAGGCAGATAATCTCGTGCTAGGAGAGTTATGTGATGTCCAAAGACCTGAAAGTTGATTTTGGTTCGTTTATTCCAGAGGAAGGAGGTTGCCGTGGCGGTGTACGCTGCGCAAATACCCGTGGCTGTTCCTGGAGACTAAGAAGAGAGTGAGAGACAGCGATTGCACGGCTGAAAGCGTCGATTGACCGGTGCAGGGCTCATGAGCTATGTTTCGGAGGTCTTGACGGCAAGCCAGGTCCGGATCTATGGGGGGCACACCGGGCCAACACAGTAACTCAGGCGAAAGCCCTACTTTTTAGGTGTCAGGACCACCAGCACCATCTTTATTTCTGCAAATGTTTTCAACAAACGTTGTTATACCGTTAAACGCCTAGGTAGAACTTGCCTTTGCTAAATTGCTAAAAAAGAATTGCTAAATGCCTTTCTTAACGCCAAAATATAACTTTAAACACTTAATAACGCCTAAAATGTAACATTAAACGCCTTTAATAACGCCTGAATATAACTTTAAATGCTTTTAATAACGCCTAAATAGAACTTTAAATGCTTATAATAACGCCTGAATAGAACTTTAAATGCTTATAATAACGCCTGAATATAACTTTAAATGCTTTTAATAACGCCTGAATATAACTTTAAATGCTTTTAATAACGCCTAAATATAACTTTAAATGCTTATAATAACGCCTGAATATAACTTAAAATGCTTTTAATAACGCCTGAATATAACTTTAAATGCTTTTAATAACGCCTGAATATAACTATAACCACCTTCAATAATGCTTAAAATGTTCTTGCAATCACACTTATATTTATAATGCGAAACTTTGTCGGTGATTTGTTTGTTTCTCATTCACGTTGAAACGGCTGAACGGATTTAGATGAAATCCGGTGTAAAGGTAGTCATACTCATACTCATTTATTTATAACGATTTTTTACATGTCAAGCATTATAGGTACACATTTATTAATGTACATGACGTACCCTTACGAGCATATCAAAATCGAAACATCAATAAAACTAAATAAATAACATCAAAAAAATAATAAGTTTATTAAAATAATCAATAAGTAAGTAAGTTCGTATAGGCTGAGTGGCCAGCCCTAGTGTCAGAGTTAATGTGCCGCCCGAAGGCCTCTGACATGGCTGACGGTTGTTGTTATAGAAACTAGAACAAACAACCGGGACCAACAATTTAACGTGTCATCCGACCCACGGTAGCGCTCATAAAATAAAATGCCACTCACGGTCACCCATCCGAAGACTGACCGGACCGTCCGTTGCTTAACATCGGTGATCGTTTAGAATCACCGAGACAAGCTACGCCACGAACGCTACTAAATAATCAATGTCGTAACATAACTAATTACAAAAACAAAATATCGCTCAAATACAAATATAGTTCAATAATCACACTATTCAATTTAATAGGTTCAATGTCATTTAACATTAATACAATAATAGGTATTGTTTTTTTTTTGTTTTATATTCATATTCTAATTATTATTCTTTCCCTTAAAAATCATCTACTTTATAGAATGATTTCTCGACAAGCCAATTTTTAGTTCTAGCTTTAAAAGAGTTCCGTGACGACGCTTCCCTTATCTCGTCTGGGAGCCGGTTGAATACCCCCGTAGCCATCACGTGCACCTGTTTGGACTCCTTTACCAGCCGGTGTGTCGGCACGCACAGCACGCGCTCGCGCCGCGGCGAGTGCGGGCGTCGGTCGCCCAGGCACGAGTACTCGTCTAGGTGGTCCCATGCGTACAGGGCTGCCTCTAGGATCACCAGGCATGGGAAGGTTAGTATTCTCATGGAACGGAACAGGGAAAGGGCTGATATCTCTGCTGGCACTTTCACTATGGCTCTCACTGCTCTTTTTTGCATTCTGAAGGCGCGTACTTAGCGTACTAGGCGGTACTTAGCTTATATCTTGGAATAAAACACAGGCCACTTTTAATTCCAGGAATCGCGGGTAAATCCGCTGGGAGCAACTAGTAATAATATAAAAACTAAACTTCTCCTTTATTGTCTAAAAATTAAATAAGACAATTTTTTTGCGTCTGTAGATTACTAATTTCCTTAAAAGCTTATTATATTCCTTAAAGGAATAATAAAACACTTGGTAGATTATTAAATTCCCTAAAAGATTATTAAGTTCCTGAAAAGATCATTAAATTCCTAAAATACTTAATTAGAACAGAAAATACTTTATTTGTGATAAAAACATAACCCTTTCATCCACATTCGTAACTAAAAGTTCTTAACTAGCTACGAAAACAGTCATTTTCTTCACTGTTTCATTATTAAACAAGACTCTTTTTTTCGTTTTCATAATTACGAACTTATCAAAAGAAATTAAGACAACATACATATTATAAATTAATAATTAAGTAAAATTCAACATAATTATACTCATTGCACTAGTTTTTGCAACAAAAAACGGCTCCAGCTCAGCATGGTGCCGGCTGTAGTCAACCGGCGCTGGTCTTGCGCTGGGACCGCCAGGTGACGTCGCGCACGTCCGCATGTAGACCTATACAATGTGTAACAAACAGTATCAACAATATTGAAGGGTATCTATGTACTCATAATTAAGAACAACTTTTAAAATCGCGAAAAAAAATCTGCTGTTCCATACAAAAATTCATTGACCTTGGACAAAAATGTATGGAGCTGATTATTGTTTCATGATTTCAGGGTTGGCCCCATAGTAAAAGTTGGTCATAATGATAAGTACATACATACCCTTCAGTATTGTTGAACCTTTTTGTTACATGTTGTATAATGTCGCAGCTATATTGCAGAATACGCCGTATTACATAAAAGCTAGCCATTTTAAAAAACAGGGATATTTTGTAATACGGCGGATCAACGTTTAGCCGGATTGTCTCTGCGATACGTTCTACAATACGGCGGCCTGTGCTTAGACAAATTGTAATAAAGTTGCCTACAATGCAAAAGGCTCACCATTATTAACAAAATAATATGATATTTACTAAAACATAAAATTTAATGTTTAAAAAGGGCACTTCAACTTCAACTCATGTTTAATGGCCTTTGTGAGGGTGTTTCACAATTCTGCCAATGTCACGTAGAAAGATAGACCGTCAAGCGAAGAGATTGGGTACGGTTTTGAAATTTAGGTACGGTGAATATGTGCCACAGAGTTTTGATGCTTTTCCTGTTTACCTCTGCAACAAAAACATTTAGACTAACTACAGACAATCACAGAACACACACATATTTATGGACAAACAAGATTTAATTAGACGCTAAATATAAAAGAATAATTATTGAATAATTTTAAAATTTAATTTGTAGTATATAACAAATTACAAATAATATATACAGATCATAATTTTAATTTATTGTTTTTAATATATTTACATAAAATATTTACAAAAGGGGAGGGGACGAGGGATAGGAGGCATTTAAGGGAAGTAGGACGAGGGATTTCAGGAGGGATAAAAAGGGCACTTGGTAAGTCACTATCAGGGAAACAAAATGTTTGAATCTAATAAAAAACGTGACATTTAAGTTATCAAAGCGTTGCAAGTGTCAAAAACTTGAACTAAAGATTGCCAAAGCGGCGGAGCACGAACCACTCAATTACATTATGGCTAGCCGTGTTGCACGCACACAATGCACGCACACAATGCGGCGGCCTTACTTTAGCCGTAATACAATCTGGCTTTATAAAACGGCCCTGTTTTTTAAAATGGCTAGCCGTTATGTAATACGGCGTATTATTCAATTTGGCTGCGACATTATACACAAGGAGATACCACACCATGTACACGGCGGCGGCGCGGCGCGTGACTTATTATAATTAGGCTAATTTTGTTCTGTGTCCGTTCTTCATGCTTTTCAGGAGAAATAAGCTGTACCCGTTGTGGATGGTATTCTTTCCGGTACCGTTTACTCCATATTTTGGCCTGCCGACAATGAATAAAAGTCAATAACATTTCTATGTATAATAGGCTAGATGACTGGTTTTTTTAGTGCCCTATTAAAATGTGGCCCATAAATATAGCTGATTAATGAAAAGAAAATTAAAATCTGATCAAAAATAAGCAACTTATAAGCATTTTAATATCATGCTAGACAGAGAGGCGAAACAGCAAATCGCAAAGTCGTTATCTCAGGTTGACGAGCGCAGTGCAGTGCGGGCGGGATTGTGTTCGCAAGTTCACAATTCTAGCACTGCTACTGTCAGGCGTGACGCTTACCACCAGGTGAAAGTCTTGCTCATCTCGTCACTTACAACAAAGCTTTAGATTACAAGTTGATTGTCCACTGAGCCAGACTTTGTGAGTTGTAGTTTTTAAGTATATCGGTATTTAAATTTGTGGTGTTATTTGGGCTATTCAATAGTAGGGAAATGTCGTCAGCAAACAGAACACACAGAGGTTTGCAAATTATAGTTAAATAATTTATGAACACGAGAAATTAAAAACACCCTATCACACTACCTTGCTGTATACACCAATAAGTAGTTATAATGTCAGATACTTAGTAGGTATCCTTTAGACCTGGGTATGTCCTAAAACTCTTTGATTATATAGAGAGAGAGCTAGTTCCTCCGAGCCTAAAACTGCATCCAGACCCACCGGAGGACGGGCAGCAGCATCCTTTTAGTTAACGGTGGTGAGCATTCTGCGATCCCCAAGCCGCCTGCCAAGCGTGGGGATTATAGCAACACCTCCCTATCAGGGGGAGGACTGGGGAGTTTTGGCGGGAACGCGAGAAAATCATGTCGCTGCATTGTATTATTTTCCAAAACTTGTGTTTTTTCGAGTGTTAATGCATAAAAACGGTGGCGTTTTATTCATTAAGTGCTGATTTACGAGCAAAAGTGTGGGCAAGTGATAAAATGTAGTGAAACGTGTCTTTTCGTGTTGTTTCCAAAACTCCAAAGAAGCTTGTAGTAAAATTGCCACGACTTTATTAGGGTATGATTGGACTCGACTGTGATTTACTGTGTGTGACTTGGACTGTGACTACGACTCATTTAAATGAAGAAAAAAGGATCGATGAAGAAAAATGTATTCGGCTGAAGGACTAGTATCCATGGCCTGGAACTATTAAAAACAACAGGGGGAGGACTTCGTCCAGCAGAGGGCGTCTTCCGGCTCTTGAAGCGAAGAAGAAGTAGGTATCGTTTGTATTTCACTTGTTGAGGTGTTCAATTTGGACGCATTGTTGCCTGTCTGAAAGATATTAATCAAACCATCTAAGCGCATCACCTCTGATTCCAACTCCGAGTAATTTGGTAAGAAGGATACAATGTGATACTTTTTCGTAAGTTTTGGTTAGGTCGAGCAGTAGCCCTATCGCGTAGTACTTATTTGGGATATCTTATTAGTTGAATATTGCTTGGGTGAATGTGTACAGTGCTAGTGAGTTGTGGATTTTTTCTTACGAAAGCCAAATTGATTAGCGAGAGAATGTTATATTTTTCTTAGACATAGTCAAAGATACCAATATAAACTACAACAAACTACAAAGACTACTTAGCCTACTACACAACAAAAAACAAAAAGATGTATCCAGACCGATGAAAGTCTAGAGACAATCCAAATGCTCAAACCCACTACCAGTCGGCAGCGTACCCAGCATGCTGGCGGCATTGCCACGCTGGATGGCAATGCTTATGCGTTGAGCCAAATAAACGCCAGCATTTTGATCACGCGTCGCGTCGACCAGGCGCTCGGATATGTTATTGAAAAAAAATGGGAGTAAATAAATTATATTTTGTTAATCACGCTAGAACTATTGTAAATAAAAAATTATAATAAGTAATGGAATTCTGAATATTTTTGTTTAATGTTGTATTAATTGTAATAATTATTTTGTATGCTAATGTGACTGAATTGAATTATTATCGATTGTTATAAGAGTCTTTCAAATTCAAATTTTATTTATTTCATTTTCAGGTACCCATAATTATGCACATAATTAAAAAGTTAAAATACACATCAAACAACAATTATAAAAATACATGTTATGAAAAAAAAAATGTCAAATAATACGTAATAATAATTATCTAAGCCTTATATCGTGGTTTGTAACCGCCATGTTCGGTATGTACTTTGGTCCAGTGCTACATTACAGGACAATCAAAGTCCATCCTCCACGCAAACAGTTGCAAGCAGCTGTTGGGGCTGCCCCGGACACGGCGCATCAGGGACGCGACTCGTTTGCGCATGATCGCTGCAAAGCCGTCTATATGCGCATCCGCAAACATCCCTGAAGCGCTGCAGTACGGCGGCAGCCTCATCAGCGCCCTGAACGCATTGTTGTATTGGGTTCGCAGCGTGCTGTACGACTTTTTGGTATACTTGACCCATAGGCTGCACGTGTAAAAAGTCTGGCAAAACGCTCTGAATAGCGTCGTCTTTACCTGTGCAGTACAACGTGCAAACCTACGAGCCAGCATATTAGTCCTGGCTGACAGTGCTTGAAAAGCGAAGGCCCTTTTACTTCTCTCTTCAGTGAAACTTGTTATCATTCACTGGCACCATCGCGTGTGTTTCTTGTTTCAGTTCTTCGATTCATTGAAACTAGATGGCGCCAGTAGCAAAATTAACTCGCGCAAGCGTTTGTCGCCGTGCTATCAATAGCAGTGTTTCCACTTTTAGGGATTTCTCCCTTTTTTAAAGAAAAATTACTGGAATTATGTAAGGGTTAGGGTCCTTTCATTTCAAAAGGGATTTAGGGAGTCTTGGGGAAAAATCTAACTTAATGATGTAATTGTTGTTTATGGTCTCAAACTCGTAATTAATGTAACCCGTCTAGTTTTAGTTGACCTATTAATTGTACTATGACCGTAGTTACATACGACGTAGGAACTAAGTCGTATTATACCAACAGTTAGTTTTTTTTATTCTGCATTGCAGAATTTGCAGAACAATACCTACAAAATATTCTATTAATCGTCTGAATGAGAGTGCCTATCTAATGTTAAGTGCAGCGAAAATCTGTAAAAGTAGTGCTTCGGCTTCAAATTAGGTTTTTTTTTCTTTATTATCGCCATTCTCCCTAAATCAAGGAGTTTTGAATTTTCTTTAGGGACGCGACTCGTAACTACAAACTAGGGAAAAACCAAAATTGAAAGTGGAAACACTGGAACTCGAATCGATAGGCAATTTATAGGTTTATTTACAATATGACCAACCAAAGATACGTGACAAGGCGTTTTATTTACCCAGTTACCCTTCACGTTAATTCCTAGATCTTATTGAAGACATACCAGAAATCGCTTTGATGCTCGAAATAAATGATATTATTATGTAATAAAACTCCATTCACTGGTAGACACTTACAATTTCACACTTGGTCTCAACAATTATACCACAAACCAGTTGTATATAAAACACACTTATGCTATAATCCCTGCTTTTAATATTTAGTTTCACAATTGGGCAGAGTAACGGCGTGCAAACAAATGTGTTAACTCGTTGGCTGTGCAGAACAGAATGCCAATCTCGCTCCAACCACAACCAGCCATGGCTTTCTCCTCCTTCCATTTTAGTCAATACAATATACCAAAGGCCGTTGATTCAAATAAGTACTACAGCAGAGTCAAATCACGGAATTGCTAGTCCGTGTCAGAGTCAAATCAAATACTCGCATTATTATTAAACCTAACAATTATTATAGTCGGTTTGTCATCGCCTGTACAAATATTTGTGGAAATAGTGTGTTTGTGGTGGTGGAGTACTGCAATAGGCGACATTTCAAAATGGCGTCCAACCTGTCCCTATATGTATATGATTGAAAACGATAATTCTTTTAAAAATAAACTAAAAGCTAAACTCATAGAAAAACCATACTATACAATCCAAGACTTCATAGACGACGAGTGGTAGTATTGACCAAAGTAGGTAATTAATTAATAGGAGTGCGTGAGTAGAATAAGAGTATATTGTAAAACATTATACGGTTGAAAAGTTATTAATTTCCTTACTTTTCGAGTAATCTGATAAACGTAAATCTGATTTGAGATAAACTTTTAAAATCTAAGATTGACACGCACGAATCTGCGTAACCGCCATATTTTTGCTCCGCTAAATGTGACCCTACTTGACACAGCTTTAGACTAATGATCCATCTCATAAAAAAATGTGCTTGAAACGTGGAATATCCTGGCCTTAATGAGCGCTAGCCAGCTAGCTGTGCCTAGTGTTACCTTAGCTATACAGCTTGCTTCCATTATTGAGTAGGTATCAGTGGCGAAGTGTCCATATAACCAGATTCCTATCGGCTTCCCTTTTGAAAATGTGTTTGTAAGTATCTACAACCGACATACTATCTAGTACCTACCACTTCTCAATAATCTCCGAGGTGCTTTTAAATTATCTTAGCAATATCTAATCTAATCTAATGTTACTGTATGTTACTTACTTGCGCGGTAACCCGTTCCGTGTCGAGTTACGCATTCGCCACAGAATAAGTTATAATCTCTCGAGAGTGTGAACTCGTGAATTTTTGTATCGTTCGTGCTCGCTCACACGCGGGATAACTCGGTGATCTTCGGCTTATGATACCTATTAATTGTATTGTTCTCGTTGATAGAAGTGAGTTCCGAGCTATCTATAAACCATAGAGGTAGGAACTACCTCTATGCTATAAACTATAAATCTAGTATATTTATCTGCTATAAATTAATGTTGATACGGTTCTCAAGTACTATTATAGTTATGGTCGTGTTTTTTTTGTCTGTTTGTTTCGTATTGTTGTTGTTTTAACGTGAATGCGACAATGTGATAGCGCGCCAAAATCGCCGACACTGACCCGCCGATTTTTACGCGATGGTGCTTTTAAGTACCTATGGAGAAGGTGGTTTCGGTTGTTTCTACTGCTTACCGGTACGATGGTAGGTAGATACCTAAGTTTTTTTTGCTTTGGCTTCCCTTTACTGAGCCCTTCGCCACTGGTAGGTATTATTTATCATTCAGTATTAACTGAGGTTCAAAATAGCACACTGGTGTGCAATGGAAGCTTACGTTATTTTACTTTTTATATTTTTTTACTTAGGTAAGTCCCTGTTTTTTTTTATTCATTCAAGTGTTGCGACGAGCAAGACCACCAGGCGAACCCTGGTGGTAAGCGCCTGCCACTAACAGTAGCAGTGGTAGAATTGTGAACTTGCGAACAAAATCCTGCGCCGCACTGCACTGCGCTCGTCACCATGAGATATTAGCTGTTAAATCTCTTCATACCCAGTAATTTCTCTGGTAACATTGCCCTCCAAACTTGCACACTACTGCTAAGCGGTTGAATAACTAGCAAAGGTGTGTGGTACTTCCCCAGGCGGACTCTCCAGTAGAGTCCTACCACTACAAAACTACTATATTAATAATCTTCCTGCCTGTGACAAAATAAAAGTGACCGATGCCTTAATCAAATCTGCAGCTGCTGGTCGGCTTTGTTCCTGAACTGCAGCGCGAGTACCGTTCTATGTCGCCAAATTTGACGTGTCGGTATAGCAGATTTAGTTAGACGATTTTGATAATATGCCGAATTTTATAGAATTATATCGAATTAAATGTCAAATATAACGATCGTCAAGAATGGTACTCGCGCTGCTGTTTCGGGAAATAGATAAAGGTTGTCAAGTCGATGCCGTGTATACTGATTTTAGCAGCGCGTTCGACAAAGTGAATATTTTTTTAGTAATCAAGAAGCTCGAACTCATCGGTTTTCATGGATCTTTTCTAAATTGGTTCAGTTCTTACCTCACAAACAGAGAGAAAGTAGTGTTTACTCATGGGTTCGAATCAGAGAGATATCTTGCGGAGTCAGGCGTTCCACATGGATCCCTTCTGAGTCCCATTCTCTTTCAACATCTTCTTTCTTTCTTTTTACATGTCCAAGAGATGTAATAATACAATAATTATTACTTTATATTTTAAGTGGCTTTGTAAATGGAAATAAATATTATTATTATTATTAATATTTATTAATGATATTACTACTCACATAAAACATTGCAACTATAAATTATTTGCGGACGACCTTGCAATTTATAAATTAGTAAGCAGTGACGATGATACTCAAATCGTAAAAAGTGACATTATTAAAATTAAAATGTGGTGCGACAAAAATCAAATGCACCTCAATGTCCAAAAATGTTTTTATATTAAATATACGCGCAAAAAAACCCTATAGATGCAATATATATGTTAAATGATATACCTTTGCAGGAGGTTGTTTGTTGAGTTATGCGAGACTTAGGAGTATTCATTGATAGTCAACTATCTTTCAGACCTCATATTGATTCAATGAATTGACTCTGTTCCATTAGACGCAATTCCAAAAGCTTTAAATCAAATAGCACTAAGATCTTACTGTTAATGCTATGGTTCGCAGCTGTCTAGAATTATCTAATACAGTGGGAGTCCTTTCTACACAGTGCACTCTCAACACATAGAAAGCATCCAAAGAGCCTTCACAAGATCACTAGCTTTTTCTTGTCCAGGTATCTCACATAGAAGTACACATTCAAATCGCTTGTCATTTTTTAAAATGGATACTCTGCGCAACAGAAGGAAAGTCCGAGACCTAACATTTCTTTATAAATTATTTCACAATATTACTGATTGCTCCTCCATTTTGAATAAAGATAATCTATACGTGCCCTGCTATTACCCGCGTCACAGAATCTCAAATATTCTTCATGTTACATATGCCAAAACTCTCCTCTACTAAGAATATGTCGTAATAAATTCAATGCATCCTTGAGTGATCTTGATATATATATATTTCATGACTCTTTAATTGTCTTCAAAAATAAACTTAAATGGAAACGACGCAAATCAATAACGTTCTGACCCTCTTCTGTCAACATATTTTTTTTTATTGTTTCAGTATTGTTATGAAAAATAAATGAAACCAATGTCAAGTTATATTATCTGATAATAAGTAGGTATAAAGTTTTTCGTAAATTTTATAGGTACTGCACTACTATATAATATTATATTAGGCCTTTTCAGATATGTTAATGTTATTCTGTATAGAGCAGTAGGTAGGTACTACACCGCGCAGTGCATGTATGTCCTTTGTATTTTATTCTCAACTAATGTCTTATATACCAGATACAACTCTCTGAATGCTGTAAACACCTGTTAAGGGTATACATATCAGAACTTTTTAGTCAGGAAGATGTTACTATAGAAATTATTTAATATTGTGTACTGTTGGTGTTTCTAAATAAATAAATAAATTACAAGTTTTTGATAGTATAAGGTCTTAAGTCATAAACTAAAATCATGTTCAAGTCCAATTCATGCCCTAAAATTGCCTAAAACACCCAGCAGCGCTGGGTGTTAAAACTCGCAAACGTTTCGTAATAAGTTTTCACCACACAATTTTTGAAATTTTGCAGTTAGCGTATTGAACGGAAGTAGAAATTCTTTTAGGGTTCCGTACCCAAAGAGAATCCAATTGTACCCTATTATTAAGCCGCCTACCGTGTCTGTCTGTCTGTCTGTCTATCTCTCTTTCCGGTCTTTACTGACCTATAATCTCGTGAATGGTAATAGATAGCCGGTTGAAAATGTTCACTGAACATTCGTTACTATCGCGGATTACCTAGTACTTGTGGTGGTACGGGACCCTCGTTGTCCGAATCGCAAGAACGAGTCAGACTTGACGGCTTTATTATTTCAAGCTTCGATGTCTTTTCGGCAGTAATAAATAATATATTTAGTTTATTATCATTATACAATCGTAATTATAGCCCCCACAGAGCAACTTTTCCACAAAGACCAAAACCAAAATTCTGAAAAACTAAATTTCGCTCCACCCTACTGAAATTTGACGTGTAGGTAACTTTGGTGTTATCATAAAACTATTGTATTGTATACTTAATACATTTTCAGCAAATGCCTCGTCACAACGTTCCGATCCACATGTAGGGAGGATCAGGAGTCTCCCGGTAGTGGATGCCCTCATCAGCCGGCTGGCGCGGGAGCACTGGGCAGCTGATGATGGAGCCTGTCTGCGGGCCACCCTGGACATGCTGCGGGGCGTCAACAATAATACGCTCTGGGCGACCTGGGGTGAGCGGTCTAATGATAATATCAAAATTTTGTGTCAATGTGTCACAACATGTCTTATTGTATACTAGAGGTCCCCCGCGACTTCGTCCGTGTCCGGATGAAATTCGGCCCGCTCCCAAAATTCACCACTTTAAATCATCTCGAGCAATATTTTTTTGAGCGAGCGGCGACATTGTAAAAGTCGCGGGCAACCGGTGGATGCAAATGGCAGGTCGTCGTACAGAGTGACGGTCTAAGGGGGAAGCCTTCGTTCAACAGTGGACGTCTCCGGGCTAATGATGATGATATATATGCTGTTTTTACCTTCTCCATATGAAGGCTGTTGATTGTC
The DNA here is from genome assembly GCA_905404285.2 of Erannis defoliaria. Classification (NCBI taxonomy): domain Eukaryota; kingdom Metazoa; phylum Arthropoda; class Insecta; order Lepidoptera; family Geometridae; genus Erannis; species Erannis defoliaria. The sequence goes on along the minus strand of FR990090.1, from coordinate 1,160,643 downwards.
CAAATAAAATAAAATTAAATAATTTATTTTTTTCCGTCATAAATATTTTCTAGGGGTAGTAGTCACCACAAGACTAGGTGGAGTCAGGGTGCTCTGATTCGGATCTGTCACTCATTTCGAACCTAACCAACTTAAATTTGACTACGGGTGGGCTCCCGCTTGAAGCTCTTGCGGTCACCCCTGAGTGTCGCTTCGCCACACTCAGCCTTGAGCTCCCTTGAGCTTCTGGCTCCCGCGCTTTTTATAATATACGCTCTAGAGGTAGGGACCACACGACTAGGTGGAGTCAGGGTGCTAAGATTCGGATTTGTCACCCATTTCGAACCTAACCAACTCAAATCAGGGTGCTCTGATTCAGATCTGAAGGCTAAGGCGAAAGAAAGCGAAGCGGAGGCGGCCTTCCCACCTAACCTAGTCGGATCTGTCACCATGCTTTAATATACATTCAGAATTGCACGCGTAGTAAGATTTTCTGGGGTGATTAATTAAACTAATAAAACTTGACTAATACAAAAAACTATTAAGATATAAACAGTAGGTATATAATTCAAACATTTATTTAGATTTATTTCGATGTTAAATAATACAACTATGAGTATTGAATAAAAACTAAAACTACCTAAAATAAACTTAACAATCTATTATTTTTACACGAAAAAAAAAAGTAATCTAAAAAAAAAAAAAGTTATAATTAATCAATTATTACTTAATTATAAATAATTAAGTTAATATTTAATTATTTAGTGTTTAGTTTATTAAGTAATCTGAATATTAAATGAAAATTGTGTCTGTAAATTTATGAGGTTATCATTTTTATTCATGAACCATTTATTAAATTTGTGTTCGTAAAATAATGATTCGACGATTCATGTTTTTGTGAAATGTTGGTTGGCAAGTAAAAATTTGAAAATTGACTATTGGTAAAATGGCAGCATACCCTTCGGATGGGACCGTGATTGGCTTTTATTTCTGAGTGCCGTGCTTCACATGATACGTAAAATATTTGGTCCCGATGATGGGTTGTTGGTTGTTTGTTCTATTATTCTGTAACAACCGTGAAGCAATGCCTGAGGCCTTTAGGCGGCACATTAACTCTGTTTGGCCACTCAACGAACTTAACAAACTCAATTTTTTATTGCTATAATATGGCTGTTCTCTCTAGTATGGGATTCGATGCAACTGCCGGCGGGTTCCTTGTACGGCGTGGAGGCGTACGTTGGGAACTACGACCAGTGCCTGCGAGCGCCGTGGTCTGCAGACCAGCGCCACCCTGGCCTCCGCTCCCAGTACTGCTTGGTGAACGTAAGAGGTTCAGCTATGGAGCAGGTCAACACGTTCGGGCCTTTTGATGACACTGAAGAGTACTATCGGGTAAGTTAACGCAAACCTGTCTTTCTATGTTTAATAGCCACTAGCTGTTTCCCAAAACGGACCAAAGAAATTTTTGACAGGGGGTGTAATTAGTGACATAGGGTTGTCCACCGTGTCGTGGTAACCTTGAGAGACCGCTCGACTTGCAATCATGAGGTGGCAGAATAAAAACTTGCATAAAACTTGTCTTTCTGTCTTCTTTAGACAACAACAAAAGATGGTCGTCGTTTTAATCTCCATAACTTCGGCGCGTGCCTCCCCTCCATCTGTTCTCCGTCATCAGTCGCCAGGATATCCCAGCACCTGCTGCGGTTGACTCACCTGCCTGATGGAGACGTCACCGTGGACCCTCGGAACTGCGAGATATCTGGCGAAGTGACGCAGCATCCTGCAAGGTTCTATTTGTTTTGGTGAGTGTGTTTCTTCAATTTCTCAATTACACTAACTATCTGTCCTACCGCCGGTTGTTAGCGTCAAGCGAGTAGAGCTATCAAGTATAAACGAATTGGCTAGCAACAAGCAGCGAGTCTGACGTTCTGGTAGTTTTATCTTTGGGCCATGAGCTGTGACTGGGAGTGCGCGAGTGCGATGGGTGATTCTTCGCTCTACTCACTCCCTGATTATGTATTAAGTATGTGCGAAGAGAGTCTCTCAGCGAGTGCAAAGCGAACCGTACTTAGCCCGTTTCTAATAGCTATTTTTGTTGCAGTAACCTAGTGGAGAGAGTGAACACTTAGAGATCAGTTTCGCCAAGTGTTCACCTATTAGCTACCCCCAACCCATTATCTTTATCTATATCGTATTTCTTTTACTGACGCAGGACTTGTAGGTTTCTTGAGTGAGATAATAGCCGCTAGATATTCGTTTCTTCACTGGCGGTGGAGCAGGTGCCCGATTTAATTCGGCTATTATTTAAAATGAATATCGATTATTTAAATCGAAAAGTTGCATAGAAGTAAGTAGGTAAGTAGTTTCGTTGAGTTTCATTTTGGAAAGTAAAATCTTAATATAATCCTTTTGCACAAACACGCCTGGGGTCTTTCTTGTATTAACTTCGACCAGGTTGGCATTGCTCAGATCGCAAACTGCCTCCAGGAATAAGTTCCAGTGGTTGAACATGGCCTCTCTCAGATACTGTATTTAAGCCATTTAATGTCCACTGCAGTGGACCTTAAATGGCTTAAAGAGTGCTAAGTATTCTGGGTATGTCCTAAAACTGCATCCAGAACCACCGGAGGACGGGCAGCAGCGTCCTCTCGGTTAATGGTGGTGAGCATTCCGTGATACCCAAGCTGCCTGCCAAGCGTGGGGATGGCAACTCCTCCCTAATAAGTGGGAGGCCTTCGTCCAGCAGTGGACGTTTTCTGGCTGATGATGAAGGTTCACTGACCCGTGTATTGGGTGTGTAGCTTTGTTCAACAGTGCTGCTTACTACGTTCTCTAACGTATCGTGCTTTAGTAGATAGTCAACGCACTTCGTTTTGCACACGAATACGTACAAAACAGTTAACATAATTATGAATACCTAAGAATTATATTAGCACAGTCATGTGTTTAATAAATATAGTGATAGTCTGTTGTTTTAGAAGCCCAACTATGAAAAGGTTGAGGCAATTATGTTAACTTGAAAATCTTCAAAGCAAGAGTGAGTAATCGAAATATGGATTCATTGTAGGCCAACAAAGGCTTGTCTATTATTAAACAATCATATTTTTATTAAGATCCATCTTGCAGGAGTGTGGTGGGGATGCTCCTAGCCACAGCTATTATTTCAACCAACTTTAATAATGAAAACCAAACTACTTTGGGTAAGTAATGATGAGCTTCTCGTCTCATCTCACTCAATATCAGGGGCTTGATGCGTTTGTTTTATCTAGTTAAACTTATCGAGTATCTTTCACAAGTCAGGTTTCCGTACATGAAGATGATTGTCCGACGGGTCATCCCTTAACTTACACCGTCTGTCACATCTTTACGCTTTAGCCTTTTAGCTATTATGAGTCACGTTTTGTTACGTGCACAAACCGGAGTTTTATATGAAACCGAATGCAGCGTATATTACGCGACTCACAACTCACAAAATTACGCTACTTTGGCTATATCTGACTCAAAAAGACACTGAATCTCTATTTGATCACTCCGAACAACAGGAAGTATTCTGTTTTTTCTATAGGTGTTGGGATACCAAAGGCACACTGACCTCACTAACGAGTTAGAGGTCGCCTGAAGTGCCCTTGCATTACTCGTTTATAAACACTACAATAAATTAGGTCTGGCACCACCTGCGCTTGCCAAACGTGTCCGGTGACGCTGTAGATGCCGTCATTTGAGAAAAATCCACTATGCCACATAGAATAATACCAGTGTTTTGTTAAAACATTCAAGATCAGGTCTTTAAAGCTGGAATAGATAGACAGACTGCGTGTAACATAGTCAATGAATATAATAGAGTAAGATAATCAGGATAATCCTCTTCGGATATGGAAACATGACAAGCTTGAAGCTTATTCTTGAAATTTTAATCATGGTTGCTAGATAAGATAACCTACCGTAGTTTTCAGGCACGATATATTATTTTTATTTCTAGGTATGATCACACGGTCTTTCTGCATGAAGCGGAACTATCGCAACCTGTTCACCGTGAGCCGGGACGAAGTGAGGGTAGTCCATGGGATGCGGTTCCTCACCTCTGTGTTGATGGTCTTATCTCACGAAATGTACTTCGGAATAATTTTCCCATATGCCAACGAACTGGACGTTGATAAGGTAACCATCACCGCAAACAAAAGATACCGCAAATCTTGTAGAATTTATCTCCCGCAAATCTACTATAATATCATTGAAAAAATGACATACTATCTAGTGTTTATTAGTAATAATTATTACTACCCGCTTTGATCCGTGCAAGTGAATGTTAGTTGCATCGTGCATAATTGTTAACTTCGAACTATATTTGACCTAGGGACCTAGGTACGTCTTAAAACTACATCCAGAACCACCGAAAGCCAGCAGCAGCAAGCGTGGGGATTAAGGCAACCCTATGAAGATGGAGGCCTTCGGTGTTTTGGCGGGAACGCGAGAAAATCATGTCCCTGCATTGTATTATTTTCCAAAACTTGTGTTTTTTCGAGTGTTAATGCATAAAAATAGTGGCGTTTTATTCATTAAGTGCTGATTTACGAGCAAGAGTGTGGGCAAGTGATATAATGTAGTGAAACGTGTCATTTCGTGTTGTTTCCAAAACACTGAAAAAGCTCATAGTAAAGTTGCCACGACTTTACTAGGCCATGATTGGACTTGACTGTGAATTACTGTGTGTGACTTGGACTGTGACTACGACTCATTTAACTGCAGAAAGAAGGATCGATGAAAAAATATGTATTCGGCTGAAGGACTAGTATCCATGGCCAGGAACTATTAGAAACAAAAAAAAGGAGGCCTTCGATGAACCACGCTTGGAAATTGTTTAAATTCTGCGTGGAAGCTTCTCACGGCGTAGCACTTATTTTTTCTTGTCTATCACATTGTCTGCCTCTCTTTATAGTTACTGACCAGTCCTTTGGGACTCATGATGCTGCACGCGGACATTTTGGTGGACACGTTCTTCACGATGTCTGGCTTGCTCCTCGTCAGAGGGCTGATGATGGGGAAACAGAACAACTTGATTTATACCCTGATCAAGCGATACTTCAGGTATGAAGTCACATCAAACACAGCTTTACACCTACAAGTGTTAAGTAGAAAAGATAATTGTGAACTCGCCATTATCAACAACATTTTTGAAACCGCAAAAAAAACAGAACGTCAACGAAATACATGTATGGAACAGCTTTTTTAAATAAATATTGGTGATATTTTTTCACACAGCGCTATATAGCGCCAAAAAGCAAAGCTTGTAGTTAATTTGATTTCAAAATTAAAGTTTAGGCCATTTACGATATGCGCCTATACCGATACGTGTAACCCTCTTTAGTATTGATTTACGTGGCCATTCCATCCTATTTGTGTCACACTTAGTGGTAAATGTGTACAATAAGTCGAGGAAAGTAACCAAATATGGAATAGTATCCCTAATATGGAATAGTATCCCTAATATGGAATAGTATCCCTAATATGGAATAGTATCCCTAATATGGAATAGTATCTCTAATATGGAATAGTATCCCTAACATGGAATAGTATCCCTAACATGGAATAGTATCCCTAACATGGAATAGTATCCCTAATATGGAATAGTATCCCTAACTTGGAATAGAAACCCTAACATGAAATAGTATCCCTAATATGGAATAGTATCCCTAAGATGGAATAGTATCTAATATGGAATAGTATCCCTAATATGGAATAGTATTCCTAAGATGGAATAGTATCCCTAATATGGAATAGTATCCCTAATATGGAATAGTATCCCTAATATGGAATAGTACGTATCCCTAATATGGAATAGTATCCCTAATATGGAGAAGTATCCCTAATATGGAATAGCATCCCTAAGATGGAATAGTATCCCTAATATGGAATAGTATCCCAAAGATGGAATAGTATCTAATATGGAATAGTATCCCTAATATGGAATAGTATCCCTAAGATGGAATAGTATCCCTAAGATGGAATAGTATCCCTAATATGGAATAGTATCCCTAAGATAGAATAGTATCTAATATGGAATAGTATTCCTAATATGGAATAGTATCCATTAGATGGAATAGTATCCCTAATATGGAATAGTATCCCTAATATGGAATAGTATCCCTAATATGGAATAGTATCCCTAAGATGGAATAGTATCCCTAATATGGAATAGTATCCCTAAGATGGAATAGTATCTAATATGGAATAGTATCCCTAAGATGGAATAGTATCCCTAATGTGTAATAGTATCCCTAATATGGAATAGTATCCCTGATATGGAATAGTATCCCTAACATGGAATAGTATCCCTAACATAGAATAGTATCTCTAATATGGAATAGTATCCCTAACATGGAATAGTATCCCTAATACGGAATAGTATCCCTAATATGGAATACCGCCGTTTCTCAAGTCCTAACCCGAACAAACAGTGATCTTCTATCTCATTCAATCACTTCATACTTTTTGTGTTATATACATTTATTACTACTAGTACATAATTATTACATCACACACTTTCATTTAAAATTGCAATTGCGAAAAAATAAATCTTTTATACAGATTAAGTTACTTTACAATCATACCTAAGTCAATATTTGGTCTCAAATATTGACATAATATGACTGTCAAAAAAAGTTATAATCATAATTTTATGTAGTAAAATTAGTATCCCATACTTTACTTTTCTGTACATTGATAACACCAGGGTAACATATCAAATTTCATTAATTATGTCACAAAAACTAATCACATAATAAAATTAAATAATAATAAAAATTTCTTATTAATCTTAATTTCTGCTCAAATAAAGTTTATTTTATTTTATTAATCTCTTATACAAAACCTACAGAGTTGTTGTCATGGAATAATTTAAATGGTATTTTCAGGCTGATTGCACCATACGCGATGGTCACCTTTTATTACACAATAGCCTGGGGGTGCATGGCCAGTGGTCCTTTGTGGCGGAGATCTACTTCATGGGAGACAGAAGTCTGCGCGAAGTATTGGTGGAAGAACCTGCTCATGGCGAATACTGACATCACTACTGTAGTAAGGCCATTGCTTTATTTAGAAGACAATACTCTGTTTCACAAGAACATAAAAAAACTCGACAAATCCCTCTGATTTTAACTTTTCCCTAGGACCAGTATGTAGGTATCTTGGAAAATGACCATACTGATATATTTTCACATTTTAGAATAAAATATACCTAGAATGCTAGAGTTAGGCTCAAATTGTAGCAAATTTAGTTTGCTTCATACAAAGTGTAACAAGAAGGCTCAACAGTACTTATATGGTATATGGGTATGTAAGTTGTATATCTACCTACTCATTATTATGAACAACTTTTACTATGGGACAAACTTTGAAAACGCAAAAAAAATCAGCTGTTCCATACATTTTGTCCAGTTCAATGTCTTTTTGTATGGAACAGCTGAATTTGTCACGATTTCAGGTATCACGATAGCACCATAGTATAAAGTTTATTTATTTATTTATTAAGGAACAGCAAACAGTTGTATTATAAATTTTACATAAGGGTATACTTATAAAATAAAACTTAATAATAATACAACCCACAGCGCTATCCACAGGTTACTAAAAGACTTACATAATTAATTAATTGTAAGTCTTTAAAGTTGTTCATAATGATGAGTACATCAGTATACCCTTCAGTTTTGTTGAATCTTTTTGTCACGTTAGGTACCTACACACTGTATAATTCTATAGTAAAGGTACTCGATTAGTAGTGTGAGGCTTGTGACCATGTCCTGTCATTCATGTCAACATTCAAAACTGATATTAGAGTTTCCTTTACGGCATTGTCGAAGCTCGAAAGAAACTCACATGTGTTTCCACTCGTGTTTCCACAGTGGACTACATCGTAAAGAGTACATACATTTATTGGCACAAACAAACAGTGTTTGATAATGGTAAACGCCATGTGGGCGTTAATATCTCTTATGCTTCAATGTCATAGAACAAAATTATCTTGTAACCACGCTCTCACTTTGGCCTGTATTCCAGTAACCTGTATTCTTGGTTACAGTGAACACAATAAACATCAATAGCAAGACAGTTTTATTGATTTAGATCAATAATAATAATAATTTAACTACAAGTTCTAAGATTGTTATATACTATTGTGTACTTTGTATGGTTATAATACTATTATAGCCTTTTTGGTCCTATGCTCATACTATGTAAATCTTGTTTCAGTGTTATATTATGACGTGGTACATCGCAAGCGACGTCCAACTAGCGATCCTCGGCACGTTCCTCTTCTACTTGTTCAGGAGGAACAGGAGACTCGGCGTCACCGCCTTCCTGGCGGTCGCCGTGGGACTCAGTGTGAACCTCGCCCTTACTGTCTACTGGAACCAGTTAGATATGGTGCCATTAAATTTTAGGTAAGTTATGAATATGCGTGGAAGCGACAGTGCATTACAGACTTATGTGATGTTTTGCGTTACACTTATTATATAACTAACTACTACAAACTACAAAGACTACTTAGCCTACTACACAACAAAAAACAAAAAGATGTATCCAGACCGATGAAAGACTAGAGACAATCCAAATGTTCAAACCCACTACCAGTCGGCAGCGTACCCAGCATGCTGGCGGCATTGCCACGCTGGATCGCAATTCTTATGCGTTGGGCCAAATAAACGCCAGCATTTTGATTACGCGTCGCGTCGACCAGGCGTTCGGATATGTTTTTAAGTATATAACTAAATTTGATAATTGAAATAAGATAGCACTTAATAGGAACTTAAATGAAATCCTTTTTTTGGACCTTAATTTTTACAAATAACAACGTTAAGTAGAACCTTTACTCATTACCCCCCAAGTTACAAAGAGAAAAGAAGGAGTAGGTAGGCCGATTTTCCGAAGCTTCTCCACGTTTTATTTCGCTAACGCGTACCTAACCTAACCTTTTTAGTATTTTACCAACTCACTTCTCCCTGACCCTTGCCCACTTTATCCACTCTCAAAACCACTCACCGATCCGACTTACCCTTTTTACCCAACTTACTTTTATACCCCACTTAATTTTTCCCCACTTACTTTCTTACCCTTTTTTTCGCCACAACCAAAAGCGACTGATATCCCCAACTCATTTTTTCCCGACTCTTACTCACTTAACTTAAACCACCTTCGAACACATTACCTCTTACCCTCTATTATTTTCCCCAACACCTCTCCTACCCCAGAAAAAGAATACAAGGGAGATTACCGGAGCCATTAGAGATTATCCCATAAGCAGTGGCGGATTTACCAACAGGCTGAGTAGGCTGGAGCCTAGGGCGGCAGATTTAAGGGGCGGCGAATGTGGGAGCAATTTTTTTTTTGGTTTGACAGATACTTACTAACATACTTACATATTTATATACTTACCTAAGTGTTATTAGGTCCGATTGTGCGAACTAGTGTTAACATATTTTTCCTCCTCATTGATAGAATCGTATCTATCCGAATTAAAAAAACGGCAGGATGTAGACCAATGTTTTCAGGTTCAATGAAAAGTTTGCGTTTCTGACCAATGTGAATTGTCATCATCAACCACTATGGCATGATTGTGAATAAGGGTCATATTAAGTTTCGGTAGGGGCGGCAAAATGTGTTTAGGCTACTGGCGGCAAATGTGTAAATCCACCACTGCCCATAAGCACCGGCAATCTCCCTTCCAATCCAATAAAACAAAAAGGAAGTAATGAGAATTGTTAACCTCTATTTTCTCTTTCTCTATTTTCATGTCACGCAACGAGCAATGGAGAGAGCTATGCTCGGAGTTACTTTGCGCGATAGGATCCGACATAGCTCGCAGGGCTTGCAAGTTGAAGTGGTAATGGGCAGGCCACATCGCTCGAAGAACTGATAGCCGATGGGGAAGAAAGGTTCTTGAGTGGCGACCGCGAACCGGATGACGCAGCGTAGGCGCGGCCTCCCACTAGGTGGACCGACGACATTGTAAAAGTCGCGGGCAACCGGTGGATGCAAATGGCATTTTGCCGTACAGTGTGGCGGTCTAAGGGGGAGGACTTCGTTCAGCAGTGGACGTCTCCGGGCTGATGATGATTTTCTCTTTTGCTTTGAATCGGTGTTCAAAGGTTTAAGACGGATTAAACCTATCCGAAGTTAATGCACGTTTAATAATAAAATAGTAATCTTTTTTTATCTATAGTAGATCAGTTCGGGATTTTCCTCATCTAAATGACACGTATTTCTCGGCCCACGCCCACGCAGGGTCCTACTTAGTGGGCATGGTGATGGGATACATCATCAGTATATACAGACCTGCTGAACATAGGAATGTCATTAGGAAGGTGAGACTGTACTCGTATAACAGCCTGAGGTCTTGGCGCAATTAGATATCAGAAAAAAAAATTTGGCTGAAACATTCGGCAGAAATAAGGAGTAGGTATTTCTCCCTAAAAACGGATTGTTGTGTAAATCAGCCGTGAAAAGGCTCTGCAGCAACCTTCTCCACGGTAACGTAACGTAATAGAGAGAAGTACAAATACAAACAAATACAAATAGTTTATTGATAACACCAAAGTTACCCGTCAAATTTCATTAAGTATGTCACAATAAATAATCACTTAATAAAATTAAATAATAATTATAAAAATACGTTAATAATCTCTTATTTTAAAATAAGCTTCAATGTCATAAAACAAATTCTCTTGCAACCACGCTCTGTAAATAGTAAATAGGGCCTTCGTTTTTCTGTGGTAATAACGGTCATAACTATTATGAAAACTGACGTGGTTTTGACACATTTTTGTTTTATTTATACGGGAATACTCACGTTTAATTAAATCGGATACTCCGACTATAGTGCTAAGTAAGACGCAGCTGCACGCGCGTCGGGCTCTGTTTACACTCTTTGAAAAAGGTCACCGGATGTGATCGAAACAATAGTCGCAGTATCCGATTTAATTAAACGTGAGTATTCCGTATAAATAAAACAAAAATAGGTCTTTCTTTGTTTTTAAAAATATAACAAAGAAATACTGTAATCTTCAAAATCAAAAACTAAGTACAAATACAAATAGTTTACGCGTCGCGCGCGTGATGACAGCGGTTGTTCTGCGGGCGAGGGGGTGGGGGCGGGTAGACTGTCGTGCTGCGCCGGCGCTCTCTGGAGCTCTTCATCACTGGAATCTGCTCGTGCGGTGTCGGGAATATTCCAGCACGCGGAGCTCACCACGTCGCCTTCAGATACGCGTCCCCCTCGCGGGCCCCATGAAGACAGGGTCTCCAAGTCTGTGGCAGATTCCATCCCCCGTCTCTATTGAAGTTAGGGCGCTTGCTAATCTCTATGGCCTCCCTAACTTTACGAGGCACATAAAACTTTTCGCGTGCCAACACTTTTGCCTTGTCAAACCGGATATAGTGCTGCGCGTCTGACCCGAGAGAATGTTCCGCCACCGCGGACCCGTCGCTGTCCAGGTTCTTCATGGAGCGTATGTGTTCTGCGAGTCTAGTGGACACGTTCCTTCTTGTTTCGCCCACGTAACACTGGCCGCAAACGCATGGGATCATGTAGACACCGGGGACACCCAAAGGGTCTTTATCCTTGGGAGAGCGAAGCAGCTGTCGGAGTTTTTCGTAAGAACGGAAGATTGTCTTGATGCTGTACCTCCGGCGTAACAAGTTTCCAATGCTATCCGTCACTCCTTTGATGTAAGGTAAATACGCCACGGCTCTCTCTACCGATGTCCGGCTCGTATACTGTACGTGTTTGCAGCTCGCCAGCTTTGTTTCCAGCTATACCCGCTGCTATTAAGCACACCTTTGATATGATTTAGCTCCTTATCAAGGAATTCCTGACCGCATAATTTTAATGCTCTGTTGATAAGCGTCCGTGGAACTGAAGCTAAGTGTGCGGGGTGGTGATGCGAGTCGGCTCGGAAATACCTATCCGTATGCGTTGGTTTGCGGTATACCGTGTGCGATAGCCGGCCAAAAGAATCATGTTTCACCAACACATCAAGAAATGGTAGAGCTCCATCTCGTTCCCGCTCCACTGTCATAGCAATTTTCGGGTGAACATTGTTTAGGTGTACCAGCAGTGGATCCAGCTCATCTCTCCGCACGATAGCAAACACGTCGTCTACGTAGCGCCACCAGTGTCTCGGTTTGTAAGGACTGTTTACTAGCGCTAACTCCTCGAACCACTCCATAAATATATTTGCAGCCACTGGAGCAATAGGAGAGCCCATCGCCACGCCGTCAATCTGCAGGTACAAATCCCCTTTCCATACGAAATACCCACTCGACAGTGTTTATTGTATCAGCCTCATATACTCGATAGGTATGGGAATACATAGTAATAAATCAGATATTATTTCTACAGTGTCCTCTATCGGTATATTTGTAAACAATGATACGACGTCGAAACTCACCATTTCCTCATCTTCCCTCAGGTTTACCTCCTCTAACAGCTGTATAAAATGTGCCGAGTCTTTCACATAACTTGCTGTTTTGCCCGTGAAAGGAAGCAACATGTCAGACAGAAAACGAGCAGTCTTGTATGTCGGTGAGTCAATTTGACTGACAATGGGACGAAGGGGCCATTCCGGCTTATGTATCTTCGGCAACCCGTAGATTTTTGGTGGTGTAAGGTTCAGTGGACGCAAACCCCCATACAAGTCATCCGGCAAAGTCCTTAAAATCTTATTCAGATTGTTAGTTACCCGGTTGGTGGGATTATATGCAACTTTCCGGTATGTGTTCTTGTCACCTACTAGTGTGTTAATTTTATGTTCGTAGGCATCAGTGTCGACAATAACAGTGGCATTACCTTTGTCCGCCGGTAGGACGAGCAATGTAGGGTCATTTCGTAGGGATTCCAGGGCGCGCAACTCGGATTGTGATATGTTAGCTTTAGGTAGCCTCCTCTTTCTCAAGATTATCGAGACATCTTGTCTTAGACACTCAGTGTCGCGTCCATTTATCTTGTTTAGTACAATAATATCCTCAATGCCGGTTATGATGGTTTCCATGGGGATTTTCTTCGGTGTGGGTGCGAAATTAAGGCCTCTGGCCAGAGCCGTAGTCACCTCACCTGATACAATCTGCGAGGATAAATTTATGACCGCCTTATCCATCCGTTGCCCATTTTGTACCTCGACATTCTGCTGAGAGTATTTTGTAAGGCGTTTCAGTTTTGAATCATGTACTCTTTCCGATCTACATTTAGCGATATCAGCCCTACTAAATGTCATCGAATCCAAGATTCCCCACAAATCCGAGTTTAAAACCTGAGACAGCTGTAGATGTAACTCATACAATCTTCCCGTTACAATTGTTATTTTCCGATGATAATCTCGGTTTTATGTGCCTCGTAAAGTTAGGGAGGCCATAGAGATTAGCAAGCGCCCTAACTTCAATAGAGACGGGGGATGGAATCTGCCACCGACTTGGAGACCCTGTCTCCATGGGGCCCGCGAGGGTGGACGCGTATCTGAAGGCGACGTGGTGAGCTCCGCGTGCTGGAATATTCCCGACACCGCACGAGAAGATTCCAGTGATGAAGAGCTCCAGAGAGCGCAAGCGCAGCACGATACTCTACCCGCCCCCACCCCCTCGCCCGCAGAGCATCCGCTGTCATCACGCGCGCAACGCGCAGCGGCCCGCAGTGCTAAGCAGGACGCAGATGCACGCGCGTCGGGCTCTGTTTTCACTCTTTGAAAAAGGTCACCGGATGTGATCGAAACTATAGTCGGAGTATCCGATTTAATTAAACGTGAGTATTCCCGTATAAATAAAACAAAAATGTGTCAAAACCACGTCAGTTTTCATAATAATAGAAAGACCTACTACATTTAGCAATTCAAGCGCTCGCGCCTTCTCCTCTCTCTCACTCGCGCCTACCGTTTAGTGCCTATCGTTTACTCGCCTGGACGTACCTCGCTACAACCGGGCGTTAAGACTTTGTGAGATGGCTGACGATAATAGGGTAAATGACTGATGTTTATATCGTTGAAACCAATAGCTTTGATCAAGAGTTTAAGTAAATATAGTAGATATGTTTATTGAAAAAATAATTTAAATGGGTTATTAATGTTCTGATATATAAGCGTTTAAAGTTTTTGTTACAGACAGCTCTGTCCCTTTCCCTCAAAACAAAAAATGACGTCACGCCTTACTTGTCAGAATAGAATTTATATGGCGTACAGAGAAGTGACGTCACGATTTGCTGTTTCGCCTCTCTGTCTAGCATGATATTAAAATGCTTATAAGTTGCTTATTTTTGATCAAATTTTAATATTTTGTTTCATTAATCAGCTATATTTATGGGCCACATTTTAAAAGGACAATAAAAAAAAACAGTATTCGAGCCTATCCTCTTGGTCGCTCGGTCAATAATTTATTGTCAAAAATATGGCGCCGCGCTTATTATCTACAACTAGACTACTTTCTTACAATACAAGTCATGCTCATCAAACACATTTATTCCAGCAATGGTCGGTGAACATCATAACAATATCTATACTGGTCGGATTCACGGCGTTTGCCATAGCCGCCATCTTCGCGGGCAGACCGTACGACCCGCTCGAGGCCGCCGTAGTGATGGCGACTAATAGAGTCGTCTGGGGTGTCGCGATCTGCTCTATTATTGGCGTTTGTGAATATGGTAGCTTAAGTAAGTGTCACAATCTATCATCATCATCTAAAGTTTTTCTTATCCCACTGCTGTGTATGTATTGAAATAGTACATTATGATAGAAGTGTGCTATGTTGGTCATTACTCTAGAGGAGGAATTTTGCGCGCGAGCCGCAGGCGAGCGCGATAAGGAAGCCGAGAGCGTAATGACTAACATAGCACAAGAGTTCCATACGACTGTTTTCATCACACTTGCGACGAAAAAACAAGCTTTTGTTGATAATAATCAACCACACAGCGAAAACGTCAACAAACATTTGCGGAAAATGGCGCCCAAACTAGCAATGCGCGCGCAAGGCGCACAGGTTGTCATTTACTTCAGCGGCATAAGAACTCTTTGTTGGTATTACAAAAAAACTCTAAGTATTACCCGGCTATATTTAGAGTGCTTCGTATACATACGTCTAATTGCAGTCACTTACAAACTTGACTTTACCGGGTTATACCTATTATAGCACAAGTGCTGTAATGTAAAGTAAAAAGCACGCGTGCGTAATAGCTTGGATTATGAGCCTAAAACCGATGTAATAAGATCCACTTTACGAGCAAGTGTGATGAAAAGAGAATAATCAAATATGTCAAATTTTTTTTTTTGTGCTAGTGCATCAACAACTCAATACATACAATCTAAACTAAACGACTAAACCTAATAAAGAAAAACAAAAGTATTATTTATGTCCATACGTTGAAAGTCTACAAAAAATCCAATTGCTCAAATCCACTACCAGTCGGCGTACCCAGCATGCTGGCGGCATTGCAGCGCCCTAACTGGGTCTATGTACGTACTTTTCTTATTTTTTATACTGTCAAGTGGCGAGACGAGCAAGACTTTTGCCTGGTGGTAAGCGTCACGCCTGCAACTAACAGTAGCAGTGCCAGAATTGTGAACTTGGGACAATCCTGCGCCGCACTGCACTGCGCTCGTCACCCTGAGATACCTAGATGTTAAATCTCATCATACCCAGTAATTTATCTGGTAACATTGCCTTTCAAACCGGAGCACAGTAATGCTTGCACACTACTGTTTGGCCGTTGAATAACTGGCAAAGCTGTGGTATTTCCCCAGGCAGACTGTGCAGTAGAGTCCTACCACTACAAAAAAACTAAACTGCTAACTTTAGTTATATAACTAGGTATTTGTTATAAGTGTGCATTGTGCAATAATAAATAATTTGCCACGTTGACTGACAATGCCTTTGCGTTAGGCCAAATAAACGCCATCATTACCTACACTCACGCGTCACGTCGAGATTAGGTTTAATTATGATCTCTCTTACTACGTTACCTGTCTCGGTCCTGCGAACCTAACTAACTATATTTCTTGTGACTTCCAGCCCTGATCCCCAGGTTCCTGGGCTGGCCGGGGTTCGTGCCGCTCAGCAAGCTGTCGTACTGTATCTACTTGCTGCACAGCATCCTGATACAGCTGCACAAGTTCTCCGCAAGAAGTGCGGCCACGTATTCCTTCTATAATTTGGTAATGCCATAAAAATATCGTCATCAGCCATAAAAACGTCCACTGCTGGACGAAGGCCTCCTTCTTAAAATAGCAGTGTTGCCATAATCCCCACGCTTGGCAGGCGGCTTGGGGATCGCAGAATGCTCACCACCGTTAACCAAAAGGACGCTGCTGCCCGTCCTCCGGTGGGTCTGGTTGCAATTTAAGGACATACCCATGTCCTTCAAATCATCATCAGGTCCTTGATAAAAATATCAAATAGTACATAATAATAATTAATTGAATCCAGGAACAAAAAAATGTATTTTATTCTCTTTGTTTAGTCGACGCCGCTGGTGACAAGATAATTATCTCATTCCCCTGCAGAGATTTTATTTGGCAATTCAACGCTAACGCATCCAGCTTTCTTTGCACTACCAAGTGCCAAGAACGATGCTCGATATTTTTTTATTAATAGTAGATAATATCTATTTTTAGGTAGATTATAATATTTTTCGCGATAGAATCCGGAACGAGGATATTCGCCAAAGAACCAAAGTTACCGACATAACTCGCTAAGTTTGCAAATTGAAGCGGCAATGGCAGGCCACATCGCTCGAATAACTGGCAACCGATGGGGAAGAAAGGTTTTTGAGTGGCAACCGCGAACCGGAAGACGCAGCGTAGGCGCGGCCTCCCACTAGGTGGACCGACGACATTGTAAAAGTCGCGGGCAACTGGTGGATCCAGTATGGCAGGTTGTCGTACAGTGTGGCGGTCTAAGGGGGAGGCCTTCGCTCAGCAGTGGACGTCTCCGGGCTGATGATGAACATGACATTATGTGTGTATTCATAACTAGTATTTTTAACTGACTTCGTGACTAACTGATGTGCTCAATACGGTATACCTCGATTTGGAGCTTTCATTATCTATCGATTTGGAAAATTCCTTTTTTATTTGAAAGCATTTATACTTTCAGACTGGTGATTGGTGATTGATTTGATAAAAACCGGTTCAGTAGTTTGGTTTTTAAATCGAAACACTGGAAAAACTATGTCCTTAACCATAGAGATAAACAAAAATCCCACCAAAAACATTCTGTAAAAAAACTAGCCAAGTCTCGATGGAGCTGCTTCTTTACATTCCCTAAAAAGTAATGAAATCTAGACAAAGTCGTGCCAAGTCTAAGGTTCCTTACAGCGATTTAGATACTGCTACTAGATAACTAGCAAACATTTTCAAGCGCAGTAGAAGAATGTCGTAAACGACTGTAACGCGGCCAGTTCCCACTTCGCCATATAAGGTTATCGGAAAAACTAACGTAAGCGCGTATTAAAATACAGTCAGCGCCATCTAGCGACGTGTGTATCACCGCCACTCTTAGTCCAATGAATTATATTTTGACCAAATTTTGAGCGAAATTAATTAATATTTTAGTGTAATTTGTTTATTTAATTTGTGTAATGTTCGAGTAGAATAAAGTTAATCGTTCGACTATTTCTTCTTGTAAACTTGTAAGTATAAGTATAAAAGCCAGTCTAGTCTTATGCAGAGTTTTCCTTTATTTTTATTTATATGCGTATTAAAAGCAGAAGGGAGGCATTCGCCCAGCAGTGGGAAGCAATAGGCTAGATTAAATTAGAAGATGTGTCCCACTACGCTGGATTTTTGCAATGACAGTCGATTTTTTTATGTACCAATAGTAGAAGAGGGCATTACCGTTTCTCTAATACAGCTGAGACAAGCTGAGGGTTCTTCATCAGATACTTCAGATTTTCGAGTTTTGACATCAAATGGAGAGGCAAACAAAGCTGAATGTTTTTTGTAAAGGCGGTATATCGATCTTTAATAGGTTGGTTGGGCTCTTGTGTTTTCAAATAAGGGTCACCAGGTACTCCAGATCTTCGATTATCCTAGTTTTTATAGTTTTCCCTTTATGTGGCCATTAAACCCTAACTCTGTACCAAATTTCAGCTCTCTGAGTTTATGGGAAGTACTAGTACTATTCTGATGATTGTGAGTGAGTGAGTGAGTGAGTGAGTGAGTGCATAAATGCGAAACTATGCTTTCGCTTAACTTCGGAACTAAATGAATGACCTACAGACTTGATTTTTTTTATTTTAAGTATGATTTATAGCTTACTGGATGACGAAAATTTCTGCGTTCTGGTCTTATCCAGGGGTTCTCAAATAGGGGCCTGAAAATGCGGCGAAATGGTTCAAGTAAAGGATGGTACGGCAGTGTTTGCTTCGCGCTCGATTTGGCGGGGTCACTGCCGTGCCCCCCGATAAACATTCAAGATAATCTCAATAGTCTGGAACGCTTGGCGCGTTCCACCTTACGTGAAGTTTCTGATTTTTATAATGGACTTACTTGTTTGCAGATGGTAAATGCATCCGGCGTGCTAGTGCTAACATGCGGCTTCAGTCTCGCGCTGCACCTGGTAGTGGAAGCGCCGCTCAGCAACGTCGCCAACGCCATGTTTACTGAGAAGTGAGTACTTTGACAACTTGCTGAGCAAAGGCGAAGAGCATTGGGTGATATTTCACTACGCTTGCGCGGTGCGGGTTGATAGATTCGTCCGGTGCGGGTTGATGCATTCGTCCGGTGCAGGTTGATGCATTCGTTCGGTGTAAGTAGATGGATTCGTCTGGTGTAGGTAGATGGACTCGTCCGGTACGGGTAGATGGATTCGTCCGGTACGGGTAGATGGATTCGTCCGGTACGGGTAGATGGATTCGTTTAGTGTGGGTTGATAGATTCGTCCGGTGCGGGTTGATGCATTCGTCCGATGCGAGTAGATGGATTCGTCCGGTGCGGGTAGATGGATTCGTCCGATGCGGGTAGATGGATTCGTCCGGTGCGGGTTGATGCATTCCGGTGCGGGTTGATGGACTCGTCCGGAGCAAGTTGATACCGGAGCGAGTTGATAGATTCGTCCGGTGTGGGTTGATGGATTCCGGTGCGGGTTGATGGACTCGTCCGGAGCGAGTTGATACCGGAGCGAGTTGATAGATTCGTCCGGTGTTGGTTGATGGATTTGTCCTTTGAGTATCTACACATAACTCATACATAACTATATTTTTTTGTCTGGGAAAATCCTTGTTGGATACCGTCGGCCCTGGGGTGGACAAGGTGGTTATTGTGGTTATGTGGGACTGCATTACTATGAAAACTGTCGTGATTTAAAAATCCGTATCCCCGCGTTATCCCGTAAAATAAAACCAAAGTTTTTTCTTCACCGAAAAGCCAGTAGTGTGTCTTTTAAATCCGTACTTATTTACATAAATTCCGAACAAGTGGAAATCATGGTTGCGTCTTCTTTCAATGGGCGACCACGGCTACCTACACACACACACACACACACACACACACACTCACACACACACACACACACACACACATCATCCAGAAGACTTCTGGCTGGAAGGGATAAGCCGTAATCCCCCACGCTTAGCTTAGTACTTACAAAACTGAGTAATAATTTTAGTATATTTGTCATCAGGCCCAAACCTCTGGAACAGCACGGCACAACGGCGGAAACCAAGCATAACGGGATCGGCGTTACACAGGGACTCCAGATTAATGGAAATAAATCAAAATAATTTTAAATAGTCTTTGCCATTGTGTAGTGTGCAAGCATTACTGTGTTTCGGTTTGAAGGGCAATGTTACCAGAGAAATTACTGGACATGAAGAGATTTAACATCTAATATCTCAAGGTGACGAGCGCAGTGCAGTGCGGCGCAGGATTGTGTTCACAAGTTCACGATTCTAGAACTGAGTTAAGATTGCACGTCTAACAGGTAGTTCCACTAATGTGTGAGGTGGTCATGAACTCGGTAATTGCTTAGGACATTTTTTATGCAATGGGGTGTCGAGACGAGCGGGGCGTTCGCCTAGTGGTAAGCATCACGCCTGCACATAACAGTAGCAGTGCCAGAATCGTGAATTTGCAAACAAAATCCTGCGCCGCACCGCATTGCGCTCGTCATCCTGAGATATTAGATGTTAGATCTCTTCATGTCCAGTAATTTATCTGGTAACATTGCCTATCAACGATGTTCTTCCAAACCGTTATATAGTAAGCTTGAACACTACTGCTTGGCGTTGAATAACTGGTAAACATTTCTCTAAATACATTCATTTATATCTCGTAACTAAGTAAAAATAATATAATTGTAACTAAGCACTAGACGCAGTGGAGCGGTTTGTTTAAAATATAATGTCCAAAATTAGTTTTGTTAATTTTAAATTTAATAATAATAGAAAATAACTTGTAATTGTTCGATTGGACCTGGGTATGTCCTTAAACTGCAACCAGACCCACCAGAGGACGGGCAGCAGCGTCCTTTTGGTTAACGGCGGTGAGCATTCTTTGATCCCCAAGCCGCCTGCCAAGCGTGGGGGTTATGTCAACACCCCTCTATTGGGAGGCCTTCGTCCAGCAGTGGACGTCTTATGGCTGACGACGAATTGTTCAATTTAGAATTCGATGTTATTAAATAAGTCCTGGTGATAAAAATTATTATAATAATATTTTTAAATTACGAATGTTTTATTTATGTAGGTTATTGTCTTATACAATGTGTAACAAAAAGATTCAACAATACTGAAGAGTATCTATGTACTCATCATTATGAACAACTTTTACGATGGTATGGCTCATTTCTGCATGACAAAGACTCTGTTACAGACTGATTCAAACTTAATGGCTGTGAAGTGCGCTGCAAGCGAGACTTTGCAATTGTACCAATTATATTATATATATAAGGAGGAATTGTACGCACACCGCGCGACCTGGGTATGCCCTAAAACTGCATCCAGAACCACCGGAGGACGGGCAGCAGCGTCTTCTTGGTGAGCATTCTGCGATCCCCAAGCTGCCTGCCAAGCATGAGGATTATGGCAACTCCTCCCTATTTAGGGGAGGCCTTCGTCCAGCAGTGGACGTCTTCGGCTGCAAAAATTAGGCGTGCGGTGTGCACACACAACACCGCACGCCTAATTTTTGCTACTGCGCAGCGTTTCGCGCCTAAGTTCACAGCCGCCATTAAGTTTGAATGAGCCTGTACGATCGGCAGTGCAGCCCCATAGCTGTTCCAACCCGTACTTGATATTGTAACTGTGGACGGTCGCGAAGTAGCAGGAGCGCACGACGCTGCGGGTGGCGGTGCTCGCAAGTAGCAGGAGCGCACGACGCTGCGGGCAGCGGTGCTCGCAAGTAGCAGGAGCGCACGAAGCTGCGGGTGGCGGTGCTCGCAAGTAGCAGGAGCGCACGACGCTGCGGGCGGCGGTGCTCGCAAGTAGCAGGAGCGCACGACGCTGCGGGCGGCGGTGCTCGCAAGTAGCAGGAGCGCACGAAGCTGCGGGTGGCGGTGCTCGCAAGTAGCAGGAGCGCACGACGCTGCGGGCGGCGGTGCTCGCAAGTAGCAGGAGCGCACGACGCTGCGGGCGGCGGTGCTCGCAAGTAGCAGGAGCGCACGAAGCTGCGGGTGGCGGTGCTCGCAAGTAGCAGGAGCGCACGACGCTGCGGGCGGCGGTGCTCGCAAGTAGCAGGAGCGCACGATCCTCTGTAACTCTGTGATCCTCGATCGATTGTAATCGTAATTTAAATTTGGCAGAAGGCTCAAAGCGATATGCCAAAATACGTGAAATAAAAAATAAAATACTATTTCTGACATATTATTTTATTTTGTAACTTTAATTTATTTGTTTAGATATGATTTTGTTTTTTTTGATAAATGGAATGTATACCAATAGTTGCATAAATAATATTTATCATTATTCAATATCTATTTGTCTGTATAGTTTGCTGTATTTAAGGTGTATTACTATTTTCATTGACAAATACGTGTTAACCGGTAAGCTGTTTGGATAATTACATAATAATTTTGTTTTTCCATATTAAATTCATTATTTTATAACCATATGTCTGTATACCTTAGCCAGGTAGAAGCTAGAGCTCCTAGCTATTTTTATCACCTATATTTATCATGTTGACCTAGTTTCACAGAACAATAAAATCATTGCATCACATAATTATATTATAATTATTTCCCACAATCCTCGGTATGATTTGCATAATAAAGGGTACCTTTATTATGCAAATTAAGATAATTAACTGTTAGTTAGTTATAATTTAATTTTATGGTATAATTGTATTTTATTTGTAAATAAACTTATCTTAGGTAATTAATCATTCTTCTTAATTCACATTTTGTATTGTATCTTTATTTAGTGGTATTGCAGTGCTTCCGAAATGTATACCGAAGCAAGAGTAGACTCGTTTAACGCTATACAGCGCAAAAGAATAGCGTCGTTTATGTCCAAAATTGACACGAGTAGAAACAAGATTATCAGAAGCCTGGCGGACAGGCTGCTGCCGACTGACACATACCGACAATGGGTGAAAATTGCCACCTAACTATTTATTATTTTTAATGTATAGTTTACTATTTAATTTTACCATATTATTATTATGTCTTTAACTATGGAACTATGGATCATTGTTATCTGCAATAAAGTTTTATTATTATTATTATTTCTTTTATTGCATTCGAAACTCGGGTCTAAGCCCGGACCTTTAAGAGGCATTGGTGGGGCCGAAGCCAACACCAAGAGGCCCTTTTGAATAGGATAATAACATCATAAAACTATTACATGGGTGTGAATGAAATATGATACACTATTTTAAACATTAAGGTATAAAATTGTAAAAAATTATCGAGCTTTTTTTGGTGAATTTTTATGAAACATTGGACTGGTCTATATAATGAGAAACGGCACCTGCCTATTTTGTCTCATTACATCAAAATATTAAGGCAAGTGATGACTCGCCATCCACTAAATGGGCCCCCCATAAAGGCTACCGTATATTGGTGCCAGAGGAGCAACATTGACGTGGATGGCTTAGGGCGTCGAGAGGTGTGCTGCGCTTTCACTAAACGCTACTCGCGGCGTTATGCCCTTTAACACTTCCACCCTGGAGCTTAGGTTCTTAGCTCTTGCGGTTTCCACCCCCGGACAGCCAGTTAAGGCAAGCCGGAGGTCTGGGGTCTCATTTAGCCCCAAGGAATCAGGATACGCGGTGTCGCCACTCACCGACGGCTCGCCACAAAGCCGCCCCTGCGTATTTATTTATTATTATTATTATGTTTTAAAACACCGAAGAATCAAGATAATTATATCTTTTTTCCTTTATTTCTTAATAATAATTAATACAAGTTTTTTTTTGCAAAATTTACTCATTTGTAATCGTTTAAAACTTCAATCATGACATGCGTACCCAGAGGGATTCCAACTGTACCCTAACATTATGCCGCCTGCCGTGTTTGTCTGTCTCTCTATCTGTCTGTCCGATCTTTACTGACCGCATCTTGTTAATCATATAATAGGTAGGTAGCCGGTTGACATTTTTACAGCATATTCTTTACTTTCGAGGATTACCTCTAGTCTCTAGTATACCGTGCCTGGTGGTACGGAACCCTCGTTGTCCTAGTCGCAAGATAAGTCTGACTCGTACTTGTCAGCTTTATTGTTTACTAGCTGTACCTGCGGCTTCGCTCGCGTGGACCAAATAGTTTTATGCGCATGACCTTATTTTACTTTAAATTACAAAGTAACGTTTGTCATATAATCTTTAATTATAGCTCCAATTGGCGCACAGGATAGCTTGTGGTTTGCTCTTTTAAATATATCAGGAACCAACATAAAATGTTGGGGTGAAATTAATTATCAAAATTGTATTTAAACAACAAATTAGGATTTTTTATTTTAAGCATTGAGATTAAGAATGAGCTATTGAAAGACACAATAAGAGTAATTTCCAAACCCTTAACCTATTTGATCAATGAGATATTTCACACTGAACAAATACCAACTCAATGGACAAAGTCTACCATAATACTGTTGCATAAAAAAGGTGATAATGATATTAACAACTACAGACCGATATGCCTAATGTCAAATATATACAAAGTGTTCTCAAAAGTTGTACTTGGAAGAATAACCAAACAACTCGAAGCAAACCAACCTAGGGAACAAGCAGGGTTTCGTTCTGATTATTCGACCATAGACCATATTCATGTAGTAAAACAGATTATAGAAAAATGTAATGAGTATGGCCAAACCTATTATTTGGCATTCGTAGATTATAGTAAGGCTTTCGATTCCTTGAGTCATAACTACATCTGGAGGATACTAGAAAACCAAGGTATAGAAAACAAATACATAACAATCATAAAAGAAATATACAAAAATTCAACAGAACAAGTAGGAGAAGAGTTTGGCATTGAGAGCGGCGTCAGACAAGGGGATCCAGTCTCACCAAATTTTTTTACACCAGTGCTCGAAAACATATTTCAAAATATTGAATGGGATAAACTTGGAATAAATATAAGCGGAACAAATCTAAATCATCTAAGATTTGCGGACGATATCGTGCTATTCGCCGAGACACCAGAGACACTTAAAACTATACTACAACAACTGGATCAAGAAAGCAGGAAAGCAGGCTTATCAATGAACCCAATAAAGACGAAATTAATGACAAATACACGAAAGGAAATTATAGAATTAAGGCAGGACGTTATCGAATATGTCGATGAGTACATATATCTGGGGCAAATAATATCTACAATAGACCAATATTCAAAAGAAATTGACAGGAGGATAAGCAACACTTGGAAACAATATTGGTCTCTAAAAGAAATAGTTAAAAACAAAACGATGCCCATTTCAGTCGAAAGTAAACTATACAATACATGTATTCTCCCATGTCTTACGTATGGATGTCAAACTTGGCCTGCTACGAACAAAAACAACCAAAAAATCGTAAATTGCCAACGTCACATGGAGCGAAGTATGCTAAATATAAGGCTAAGAGACCGGTGGACCATTTCAAGAATAAGGAAAAATACAAAAGTAAGCGAGGTTTTCAAAAAAAAATTAAAATTGAAATGGACCTGGACTGGACACATTATCAGGACAAACAGAGACAAATGGACGAAAGACATTATGGAATGGTACCCCAGAAACGGGAAAAGACAAAGAGGACGTCAAATAAAGAGATGGGAAGATGATCTACCAAAGGGATGGAGAAGAATAGCTCGCGATAGGGAAGTGTGGAAAGAACTAGGGGAGGCCTATGTCGAAAGACAACCTGACACTGACAAACAAACTGGTTGCTGAAATGTATATTACAAATTTATTGATTTTTTAACTTATAATATTAATTCGTTAGCATATAATATCATTGGTTAGCATAATATAATATTTAAGTTACTTTTGGTCAGCGAATAAAGGCTTTATCTATCTATCTATCTACTCCGAGATTCTCTCGAGAGAGTTCTCAATACAAGATACAAGTCTGCCTCTGTTTTCCTCCACCTCGAGACTTCGAGCGCCAACACGGCCAGTGTACTGTGCTTCGCCAGTACTATCATCTGCATAGCAATTAATGTTGTTGTTCAATTGCAACATGTCGTTGATTTTCAGGATGAAAAGTGTAGGCGACAACACAGAGCCCTGGGGGACTCCAGCATTAATGGGCAAAACATCAGAATAATAGCCGTCAACGACGATCACCTTTTTTGGGGATCGGATGGACAAGGGCGACTTTCCATGCAGACGGCACACATCCCGAGGTGTATGATAACAGAAACAGGTGCTTTAAGACAGGAGTCAACTCTGGCGCGCACATTTTAAGAACGATAGCCGGAACGCCATCCGGCCCGCTCGACTTTCGCACATCAAGGGATAAGAGTTCCTTCCGTACTGCTTTCTGCGAGAAGCGTACTTCTGGCATGGAACTTTCGCACCGAGGTATAACTGGCGGTAGCGCACCCCCATCGTCGAGAGTCGAGTTTGAGGAAAAGAGAGAGCCAAGAAGATCGGCTTTATCCTTCGCGCTATGGGCTAGGCTGTTATCCGGCTTACGGAGTGCTGGTAAAGTTGACCGGCAAAAATTCCCCTCTGCAGCTTTGGCAAGTGACCAAAACGCTCTACTACCAGATGGAAACCCCGCTAACCGATCGCCGATCCTACTCACATGTTGTTTCTTGGCCTCGGAAGCTACCTTCTTGCAGGACCTTAGAGCAGCATTGAGCTTCATTTTTAGAGCATGACATGTAGGATCCTCAGACGCACGCGCTTTGGCCCATGGCATCATCTCCCTTCAGGATAAAATATGCAGTTCAAAGAACAATAAATCACTGCCCAGCTGTAGCTGGGCTGGGTCTCAGAATAAATATGAGTACTGCGGCTGGGTGTAGAATCTGAATCCTAAGAGTGTGAAATTCATGCAATTTCGATTTTTAGCTTATGAATAATCTTATGTTGCTTTGCTATTATATAATATTAAATCTGTTTGATCTTGTACGTGTGAACTTAGACTCTCGACATAATATTTCTGCATTGTATTGTTACTCATAATAATAAAACCAAACGAAGTTTTTAAAATCGTGTCGAGTTATACGAATAAATGTTCGGGTTCCGTAGCATTCAATAATAATCACAGCATAAGAGGCTTTTGCGAGGCTTTGGGTCTAGGATCAGATCCAAAAGGCAGTGATCCTTGACAGCACGCTTCCTCAAGAGATTCCTCACTTTGCAGGCTTGACCGGTAGCTTCAAAGAAAGCTGGTGCTTGTCCAAATAAATTAAAAAAATAAATGATAACAAAATAAAAAATTGATAGTCGTGTAATAAGTAGTAACAATACAATACAATACAATACAATTCTTTATTCATAACGCCTAGTTATAAGTCATTGGTATCAATTAAATTTTACAATAATTTAATTTAATTCATTAAAATAACATTAATATAATTAAGTAATAACATATGTACTTAGTCAATTGATCATATAAAATAGTAAAATCGTATTTTATAATAAATAAATTAGATAATTAATAGTCCTGCAATCTAAGAAACTCCTCTAGATTATAGAATTGTTCCTGGAGGAGCCAGGACTTCAGTTTATTTTTAAACGCCGCGACGGAAGATGCACCCCGCACGGTGGCGGGTAGTCGGTTATAGATAGCAGGCCCTCCAACGTAGACTGACCTCTCAGACTTGGCTAGCCTGTGACTCGGTGTGACAAGCTGATCTTTTTTAATGTTGCTTCGTAAGTTAAAAGTGGGGAAGACACCCCTCCGGCGGAACATATCCAGATTCTTGTGCGTAAATAGAGCCATCTGGAAGATGAGCTCACACGGAAGTGGGAGTATACGGAGTTCCTTAAAAAGTTCGACGCACGAGACAACGTCTGTAACTCCGAAAATGGCGCGAATGGCACGTTTTTGCATAACAAAAGCTCTATTGAAGTCAGCGGCGCGGCCCCACAACTCCAACCCGTATGTGATATTGCTATGGACGGTCGCGAAGTAGCAGGAGCGCACGACGTTGCGGGTGGCGGTGCTCGCGAGCCGCCGGAGCGCGAAGCACGAGCGGCTCAGCTTCCCGCAAAGCTCGTCTATGTGCGCCTCCCACGTCAACGCACCGTCGATATGGAATCCTAGCAATTTAGTACTATCTACTTGTTGGAGCGCGGTATTGCCGATTGCTACCGAATAGGACTTAGCTACTTTGCCATTAAGGTTGAATGTTAGGAAGCAAGTCTTCTCCCTGTTCAGCGCCAATCCATTCGACCTGAACCACCCATCGAGCTTATTAACGACCGTGTTTATTGCATTTTCTAACTGACGACCCGACGGCGCAGTAATTACTGCAGCAACGTCGTCAGCGTACATATAAATCTCTGCGTCATCAATAGCACCGGGCAGGTCGTTGAGAAGGAGACTGAACAGAGAGTTAGAGAGACAGGAGCCTTGCGGGACACCCATCGAGTTTTGCAACTCAGATGAGACCGCGCGACCCCGGTCTCCCACCACGACTTGCGTCCTCTCTGACATGAAAGATGACAGTAGGGACTGAGACGGGCCGCGAACTCCGTGGTATTGCAACTTATTTGCAACCAGGCTGTGGTCCGCGGTGTCGAACGCACTCGAGAGGTCACAACAGAGCAGAGCAACGTGTTGTCCCGCCTCGCGCGCGCTCAGCACCTTCCAGACGACCTCGCGCACCAAGTCTGTAGTTGCACGCCCAGCCCTATACGCGTATTGCCTCTCAGATAAAATATTACGGTCCGTTACAAAATTCAGCAGCCTTCTGTTAATTCCTACCTCAAATACTTTACTCACGGCTGGTACCAAAGATATAGGGCGGTATGACTTAGAGTCGGCCTTCTTACCTTTACCCTTGTAAAGAGGACTAATTTTAACTTTTTTAAGAGCCGATGGGTATACGCCCTTCCGCATGCACTGGTTGAATAGGTAGCTCAACACCGGTGCAAGCGATTTAATGGCAGTTTTTATTACCTGAGCAGACAAACCGTACAAATCTACGCTTTTCTTGGAGGCGATACGCTTAGTAACTATGGTTACTATCTCGTAGGGTGAGAACGGTTCTAACCGGAGAGACACGTCACTGGCCGATGACTCACCACCAAGCGAAGCCAGCGCGCGAGCGCCGTCAGCCGCGGGAGCGCCGCACCTACTCGCCGCTGTTACAAACTGTAAGTTAAGCGCGTCAACTAGGTTTTTCTTTGTGTAACATTTTCAACAACAATCTTTGTTGTAACACCATCTAGCCCTGCAACGGGCTCTCAAGTGAAGCTGCCGGAACAATCTGATAGGAGATTGACGGCAAGTTTTTAAGCTGATGATCGTAGCCGATTACTATAAGAGCAGCCGCTCATTATAAGAAAACCCCGATAGAAAAATCGGACGGTCGTGCCCGAAGGCGCTCCGTGCATACATTTTGTACTAGGTCCCTAGGTCCCGCACACTTTAAGATATTTGTCGTGACGGTCGTCTCACTCACACCTGTTAATTGTGCGCAGTGTGTTGCGGTCGATCCAGCGCCTGTCAGGAGCCCGACCGGAACAGTGAGCGGCCGCTCTAAATCAGCCTACTAAGTACCTCTACGATCCTCCTAACGACTCGCCGACCTCGACATTACCTAACGATGATTTCGTCACACGCAGCCTAAGCTCGTACAGCCATACAGCGTGTGAACCCATAACCACTCAGTATTACTACGCAGGCATCTAGGCACTATCTTGGAGAGTGCCATCGGGGACATATAAATGCTACCAATAAATTTGTACAAGCGGGTGAAACCGTGGGGGTCAGCTAGTAGCTAATACTGAATAATATATAAGGTACCCTAATAAGTGTTTATTGTTGATAGCCTACTACAAACTATTTCTCATTTTAGTGTTAACTGAGATTCAAAATAGCTCACTAGTGTGCAATGGGAGTTAACGTTATTTTGTTTTTTATATTTTATTACTTAGGTAAGTCCCAGATAATTATTATTATTAATTAATATTTAATTTTTAATATAATAATTAATTTATAATTATTATTATTTGCTGTGGAACTGTCTTCGGGCACCTTCCGGGTGACATAGCTAATTTAATTTAAATTAAAAGTTATTTCATATCGCCATTTGGGAATATTTATTATAATAATAATGTAAATGTTTTTATTTGCATTGAACATGAGTGGAAACATGCGTTTGCTGACATTATAATAATTATTAGTATAATAGTCACTATTATTGTTAATAATAGTCACTATTATTGTTAATAATAGTCACTATTATTAATAATAGTCACGCGACGGGCAATGGAGAGAGCTATGCTCGGAGTTACTTTGCGCGATAGAATCCGGAACGAGGATATTCGCCAAAGAACCAAAGTCACCGACATAGCTCGCAGGGTTTTCAAGTTGAAGTGGCAATGGGCAGGCCACATCGCTCAAAGAACTGCATGACAACCGATGGGGAAGAAAAGTTCTTGAGTGGCGACCGCGAACCGGAAGACGCAGCGTAGGAAGGCCTCCCACTAGGTGGACCGAAGACATTGTATAAGTCGCGGGCAACCGGTGGATGCAAATGGCAGGTTGTCGTCCAGTGTGGCGGTCTAAGGGGGAGGTCTTCGTTCAGCAGTGGACGTCTCTGGGCTGATGATGATGATGGTTATCAAATCTTCCTGCATGTAGCAAAATAAAAGTGCCCGATGCCTTTATCACGGGGTTTTTTATAGTATCCGAGTGACAACTTATTCGCCATAATTATTGTATGTTCATTAATTTTTAGATATGTGAAATTTGTATTAACTAATTATGTCAACAATTATTTTAAAATCAATATAATTCTTTATTATCTCATTTAAAAAATAGTTTGTTCGTAATGGCCTACATAACCCTCCTGCCGCCCCGGCGGGAGGGAATGCGTAAATGCATTTACCAAGGTTAAAAAAAAAACAAATCTGCTCAGGCATTTATTTAGAAGATATATATATAATTTTATTTGAAGATATATCTAATTATGGTAAATAAAAAAACTCTCATAAATACTACATGAATCATGCAAACATTACACTCCTTTGTGTAGGCAATCGTGTAATAACCTCCTAATATGAAATTAGGATCACTTTTTTATTGGAAACGGTTAGTGTGGAACTGTCTTCCGGGCGCCTTCCGCATAGCTAATTTGGGAGGCAATAATGTACGACACAGATAATGTACGGCATGATATTGTACGACATAATAATGCACAGCATGATAATTAGTGTACATTGAATATACATGCTGTGCAATATCGTGCCGTGCAATATCATGCCGTACACTATCGGCTCGGCTCAATAATGCACACCCCGATTTTGTACAGAATGATATTTGATGTACAAGTACACGAATTCCTTATTTATATAGCAGTTAGATTCAGGTTTTTTTAAATGACATATTTGAGAAATGTACTCGGCTGTGATTGGCTGTACAATATAGGGACCTTTCTGTACTTTCCTTGCCATACTTTATAGACACGAGCCGATAATGGACGGCCAGTATTGTACGACATGGATTGTACAGCATGATAATCGATGTACATGTACACCAATTATCATGCTGTCATGTACACCGATTATCAGGTAATTTTTTTTGACACCATAAGTGAACCTGGCGAAGCCCATGTCTGTGATGTCACAGAAAAAATCCCTACCTTGGCTTTGGAAGTGCGTAATCATAGGCTGTATGTCAGGGTCAGGGTGCCATTTAACTAATTATAGATACGTTATACTTGAAGGCGGTATATTTTAATTGGAAGGTCGTCTTGTTTGGTATGAAATTTATATTGTATAGTTACGTCAGATGTGTTTCGGTTTTATTTTATTTTCAACCTCTAAAAGCGTATCATAATTAATTATTGATATTTTAGCGATCCAACTTTTAAAATATACATGAAAATGTAAGCGACGTGTTTTGTCGTTTTTAATACCAACCCAATGTTTCGGTTCGAACTTTATAAATACTTATTATTATTATATAAAAGCAAAAACTATGTATAAGAGACATATTTTTCAGCGTATCAAATC
Source organism: Erannis defoliaria (assembly GCA_905404285.2). Taxonomy (NCBI): domain Eukaryota; kingdom Metazoa; phylum Arthropoda; class Insecta; order Lepidoptera; family Geometridae; genus Erannis; species Erannis defoliaria. The sequence continues at coordinate 1,129,082 of FR990090.1, read as the reverse complement.
ATTAAATTTCCACCATGCTGGCCCAGTTGCGGGTTGGTAGATTCACATAAGCCATAGAAATAGAAAAAAATGCGGGTTTCGTCGGTATTCAAATCAATACATAAACTCCAAAGAGCTTATTGGCATGGACCCGGGATTTGAACCTTCCACTTCACGATTTCAAGTCGAGCGGTCTCTCAATTAGGCTATGCTATACCATGGCATTTATAGTCTAATAATAATAAAGCCACAGAGAGATTACAGACCAAATTCTAATATCGCACCAAGTTGTAATATAGCTTACGCGGGCGAAGCCGCGTGCAATTACAGCTATTATAATATAAAAACAAAGGATAAACATCGGTATTGACATCAAAGTCCTTCATCGACTGTTTATCCTTTGATCGGACATCACAAAGTCAAAGTCAAAGTCAAACTCAAAGTCATTTATTGATAAATATTAATTTACACGTCATAATACTTCAAAAATTATAATATTGTCGTATACAATAATATACAATAATTAAGCTATTCACTGAATAGTCAATTCAATGTCAGTACTAAATATATCAAATAATTATAATGTCAAATGTTAACATGTCAATCAAAATAATTATTTTAATCTAATTTTACCATCACTGTTCATGAACTCATTCAAGCCATAAAATGTTTGGTCGATAAGCCAGCGCTTCAGTCTGCTTTTTCACTAAAGTATCGATAAAAATTGTAGACAATTGCCACTTCCCTAGTCGTGTAAGTGTAAGTCTGACCCTCTCTCACCTCAAGCCTGCCCCCGTAGAATACGATAGGGACAGCTGCAGCTCAGGACGATTATACCAACAAAAACCTTGACTAAATCGACGTTTCGTATTCCCCTGTTTTCTCCTCCAAAACTAAGCCAATCAATAAGTTTTTGGCATTAAAATTTTAAGAAAGTGTAATTTTAGGTCTGTCTGTCCTCTTTTTATGTTAAAAGCTTTTCAAATTTGTCTAGTACTCCTCTGATCACGGCGGTAAAAACGGGGCGTTTTTCGCGACTTTTGGAGGATCATATTTTCTTCAGTAATTAGTTGATGAAAAAAAATAAAACGAAGGGACATGCCTATAGTGGACCTAGATTTTAGTAAAAAAAACTCATTGCTCTAGAGGCATTACCCAGGAAGGAAATAGGGGAATACGTTTGTATGGAGAATCGCAGATAAGCTTCACTCGTAGAAAAAAAAAAAATTGAAAAAAAAAAAAATTGTCTATTGTTTTTTTTTTATTGTAAGTTATTTTTTGTGTAAATTGGACTTGAAACTTTGGTTTTGTCAATAGTCTATATTAACGATCTATTCCCTTCCAAGGCCTATTATAACATCCAAGAATTTATGGAAGACAAGTGGTAGAAGGACCTGGGTATGTCCTTAAACTGCAACCAGACCCACCGGAGGACGGGCAGCAGCGTCCTCTTGGTTAACGGTGGTGACCATTCTGCGATCCCCAAGACGCCTGCCCAGCGTGGGGATTATGGCAACACCCCTCTATAAAGGGCCTTCGTCCAGCAGTGGACGTTTTATAGCTGACGACGAAGTGGTAGAAATAGATTATCTAACACAATAAATTATAATTAACTAGCGGCCCGTCCCGGCTTCGCTCGGGTGGACTATTACATTTTGGGATTAAACGTAGAGACATATCACGTATCCCATGTGAAGTAGAGTAAGTATCTTTAAGCAGGATATTGAAAATAACTTTCGATGAATACTTACCATAGAAAACGGTGAGAATACTATAAAAATGTAACAGTTAAGGTTTAGTAAAATAATTTATAAGTAGTTCTGAAAAGAACTTTATAAACTGGAACAAAAAATGTGGTATGAAAAAAGTCTAAATATTTAATGTCCGACCGCGCATTCGAGCCTACCTATTTCATAGGGTTTCTTACCCATGGTGCACCTACAAGGTTCACCTAGGTGTTCCACGGATACCTTTTTGTATCCGTATTCCACGAGTACACTTAATTAAGAGTGTACTCGTGGAACACCCAGGTGTACTATGCGTAATTCAATATAGGTACCCGTAGATTACCCATTTGTTTACTCGTTCACTCCCATGTCATTCCTTTTTATCTGACGTCAAAAAAGGAGGAGGTTCTCAATTCGGACTATGCCTAATTCAATGTATCCGTAGAATACCCATTGTTTACTCGTTCACTCCCATGTCCTTCCTTTTTATCTGACTTCAAAAAAGGAGGAGGTTCTCAATTCGGACTGTGCGTAATTGAATGTACCCGTAGACTACCTATTGTTTACTCGTTCACTCCCATGTCCTTCCTTTTTAACCGACTTCAAAGAAGGAGGAGGTTCTCAATTCGGTTGGTTTTTTAAATGCTTGTTACCTCAGCACTCCTAAGCACACACTTACTCTGCGATATTTTAAATAACTTGTTATTTAAACTTGTTTTGTTGGTCGTCTAAAAAAGAGTAGGTATACTACCTACTCTGGTATCTTATTGTAAGTCCTTACAGTGGTGGTAACTTAAATAAATCATTTTATCTAATTGCCTACTAATATTATGAATTCGAAACTTGTTGCCAGTGAAAATGTTTGTTACTGCATCACGCTGAAACGGCTGAACGGATTTGGACGAAATTTGGTTTAGAGGTTCTTCTTACCTTAGAATAGAACATGGCAACTTTTTTATCCCAAGAATCGCGTAAAACCGCTTAGTTCACCTATTGGGTGAAACAGGGGCACTACATATCATATTTACACGTGGTTTACCTATTGGGTAGGCTAACGGCATAAAAAGGTATCCAAAAAAGTATGAATGACATGGTCTGAGTTTGGTCGGCATTTCTATCAACTTTTAAGATGTAAAAAGTAGTTATAGTGAGATAACTACAATAGTTGGACCAATGGTATTGCAACAATTTTTTGTAGATATTGATATGTTCTTTAATATTGTAGAACATGTTTTGTTCTATCATAAATAGTTTACGCAGCGCATGCGATGAAAGACGTTTTATGGCAAAAAAATTTACACCTGAAGTTTTAGTAGGGACCCCTAATTTTTTATAGTAATAAAATATAGCCTATGTTACTCGAGGATAATGTAGCAGTTTGATGGTGAAATATTTTTTGTAATCGGACCAGTAGTTTTTGTGTTTATTCGTTACAAACATACAAAAATATAAAAACACAAAGCATTCTTCTTTATTATATTGGTGTAGATTAAGTGTAAGTACTGTAATCTCAGTTTATTTGTACAAGAAGATATTTTTATAAGAAGACTAGCTTTTGCCCGCGGCTTTGCCCGCGTAGTAATGTTGAATACTGGAATTCGGTTAAATCGGGGCCCAACTCAATTGAATCACTAAAATACGTATATTATTGCATTTTTTCCAAGCCGCTTGCAAGTCTTTAAGTTTGCTTGAGGATAACGAAATTTGGCATGTCGCGTTTGCAATACTTACTTCAAAACAAAGCCGTCTTGTTGAATTTTAAACAGACAGACAGATGGACATGACGAAACTTATAAGAATTCCTCGTAGTACTACGGAACCCTAAAAATTTCTGCTAATGACGCTATAGTTGCCGGGGCCTTTGACCCGAAAGATTACAATATTTCTTTGTAGACAACGTTTTTGACTTTTTTGTTGGAAGGTGCTAAAATAGCCAGGCTTTTAGGGGAGCTAACTCGCGAGCAAGCCACATAGAACTGACCATGCGAAAAACAGTCCTGCCTTAAATCAATACCAGCGTATTTTAAAGTTTGACCCTGAGCCTTATTGATGGTCATGGCAAAACAAACTTTTAGGGGAAATTGAAGCCTTTTGAAGTCATAAGGTAAGTCACTGGGAATCATGGGAATACGCGGCACAAACACTGTTTCGCCATGGGCACACCCAGTCAAAATGATGGCCTCAACCAGATTACGATGCAGCATTTTTATTTTCAACTTGTAACCTGGTTCCATTACACAATTTGGGTGGTCTTAAATTCCGAAGGAGCATGACGGGTGTACCTTTCTTCAGGATAAGCCTATGATATGGTAGCCCCGCTGGTCTTAATGAATTTAAAAACTCAACTGGATAGTTTACAGCATCATCATTATTGCATACCGTATCAACAGAGTCGTAAACCATTTCTTCCCCGTCGATTGATTTCAGCAACATGTCATTTATGTAAGTCGCTTGGTCATTTTTTGGAGTTAAAATTGCTCGCTCACAAAACCAATCCGTAGACTTATTCTGTAAATGCATTATGTCTGGATAAATTTGATCTATCAGCTCCTCAACGGAAAACACTACTCTACCTAACTCATCTGGTAATGTAAACTAAAATTAAAAAGAAATACGAATAACAAACTAAATAGCAATCTAAACAATTAAAAGAACAAATAACGATAATTATACGAAATCTAAATAACAAATGAAATGAAATAAGCTTAAGCAGAAAAAGTATGATAACAAAGAAATCACCAAAATATCGCAAGAATTACGAAACTTCGATAAAATACAGTGCTGCACTGATCGCTTAGGTAGACTCGGTGTGGGTTGGAGTGGGGCGCGCTCGAGGTACAGCGCGTCATTATACTCGGGTTATAACGTATCTGAGCCGACGCGGGATGGACGTTTCGAAAGCGCTGTGCTTGGTGCGTGCACCGGATCAAGTACATGTGTTTAAAACATTTATCTTACGCATAAACACTCGATTAGCTAATCTATAAATATAACATTTTTTTTCAAATGAAAAACTGACCCGTGGCCTTCCAGTTTTGAAATTGTTTGAAAATTCTGAAACATGTTTATGTTTATTTTATCTTATCTCTTAAGTCAAAAAACTTAACAGCCTTAAATGAATGGTTTCGGCAAAATGGTATTTTAATGATACATTGAACCCCTTGCGAATTTTTCAAAATCCTTGCTGAGTGTGCGTTTCTCTGCATCAGCCCTTAACACTCCTGATTGGGCCATATTCACTACGCTGGCCCAGTGCAGGTTGGCGGATTCACATACACTATCGTATTTCTTCTCCGGAAATATCTAGGTTTCCTCATGATGTTTTCCTTCACCGAAAAGCCAGTGGTATTATCCATGCGTAAGTTTCAAAGAACTAATTGGAACGGGCTCGCCCGGGTTCGAACCCGCGACCCCAAGAATGTGAGTCGAGCTTGATCTCACTGAAGCTACCACAGCTTGAGCTGAGTGTAAGTTTACACCACTCAAAATTTAGTTTAGGCATTTAAAAGTAAGTTAATTTAACATTAAAAATTAATTTAGCAGCTTAGGCTGTACAGTATCTGAAATAATTATGTCCGTCAACCAGTCGTCTGCGTGGCCCTACAAAAAAATAGCCTATGTCCGTTTCCGAACCTTATGCTATAACTACCTATCCAAAAATGCAGCTCCATCTGTTCAGCCGACCAATAAATACGCCCATCCCCGTCCCCATTCCCAGCCTCATCCCTATAAGCGCCCCCTTCCCCATCCCCATCCCGATACCAAATGTAATTTTAATATGAACACGCCCATCCCCGTCCCCATCCCCGTTCCCTCCCTCATCCCCATCCCGAATTTCATCCTCATCCCATCACATCCCCACCCCCATCCCGATTTCAACTTTCATCTTAATATGGACACGCCCATCCCCGTTCCCAGCCTCATCCACATCCCATCCCCACCTGTCCCCACCAAATCCCCTCCCATCCCCACTCATCCCCACCCCATCCCCATCCCCACCCCATCCCCATCCCGATACCAATTGTAATCTTAATATTAACATGCCTATCTCGGTCCCGTCTCCGTTCCCAGTATCATCGCCACCCCCACCCCCACCCCATCCCCACATCTATCCCCATCCCTATACCAAATTTCATTTTAATATGTACAGCCGTTACAAAGTTAAGGAGAAACAAACGTACTATCACTAAAACTTAGTTTTTTTATGAATACTAACGGGACCTGATTTTTAAAAAACTGTGACACCCGTATCTTCTTATTTTTATAGTAGAATATGTATACCAAGTTTTGTATCAATCGAACCAGAGAATAAAAAGTTTCATACAAACTTTAACACCCTATTTAACCCCCTTTGGGGTTGATTTTCGAAAAATCCTTTCTTAGTGGGCGTTTACACCTCTCCAAAAACATACCCTCCAAATTTCAAGTCTCTACGTTTAGCGGTTTGGGCTGTACGTTATCTATATGTCAGTCAGTCAGTCAGTCAGTCAGTCAGTCAGGACAAAGCCTTTTATAGTTATAGAATAAATATTTTTAGGAATCAGAAGTGGAAACGATTTAAAAAAAATACAAGTTTAACAAAGAATCAACTTTAATAGAACTGAATTTCGAACACAAACAATAAAATACCTTCTTTTACACAAATTCACAAATAAATAACGATTGCACACTAGATTAGCACATATTGACACAATTGAAGAAATCAGTAATAGAAAATAAATGGTTTACATGACCTTGCAACCGACGGTGATTCCGCAGACGTCCGTTCTCTCCGAGCGCAGGGGTGTAAAAAGCCCCTACCTGCCTTTGCGCTCGGTATATAAAGGTATCGAATGGTAGCGAGGTGGGGGTATCGCTAACACGGCCTCTCCTGACCGCGTGTCGTCCTCGACACAAATGCTCATTTGATATACACTGGCGGTCAGAGACTTTATGATTCGGTCCACGTATCGTCGTCCAATATAGGCATCGATAGTCCTGCTGCAGGAACTGGTACTACCACGGCAGCTTCATCACTGTCTTCGTCAAGCGGTGGTAAGGATGGGTCGGCTGAGGAAGCTGACGCTGCTGCATCGGGCTGATCTTGACCCAAGTTTTCACCTGGAAACAATGACTCATTACAGACTATTCAAGGAGAAGCGGATGCATTTGACATTCGCACCATTTTCACAGTCATCATTCAGTCAATTCATAATTCATCTAACATACTCGAGACATACCGTTCATACAACAATTAAGGATCCATCATTCTAAAATAAGGCAGAGACGTCTCATAAAAAAATATACAAAACCCGGCCTAGGACTTTTTCTTCGTAGTCGATGTCATCCCTTCGCCATTAGAGACTCCTTCGCTGCACCGCTTGTTGCTTTAACGCCGTCACCACCTGCAACATGGCCCGACGAACAGGCCCGGTCCGACGAACAGACCCTGTCCGACAAACAGACCCGTCCGACAAACGGACCATAAGTCAGCCAGACTGGCTAAGCTTATGCAGCCACTTGGGGCCCACCAAGTGCTGTGGCGACGAACGCCTCCAGGTGTCGCGACAAACGCCAAGCGACGAACGCTTGAGTGAATAGTGCCATAGCGACTATCACTGTACACCTGTTTTAGAAAAGAAAAGGGAAATAAGCGACGAACGCCAAGAGAGACAACTTACTCTCGAAAAATGCAGCGCACGTCTCTGGGCACCACTCACCCCGCCACGGCACCATGTATTGAGCCGCAGCTTGCGTAGTTTTCCCGTGGCTACCACTGAGCAGCCGGAGCGCGTAGCGTCCATTTGGTAGCACTTCAGTCACCTTGTAGGGACCACGCATGGCAGAGTCAAGCTTCCCTGTCAACTGAGAAACTTTTATAACAAACACAAACTCGTTAAGATTGAATTGTCGAGGTGGATGTCGCCGTTTGTTAACTCGCTCGTCTTGGCGGACCTGATTGTCTCGTATTAGTTGTCGAGCTCTACTTCTGGTGATTTCACGTAGGGCTTCCCTGTTAGGTGCAGAACCTTCGAAAGCCACATCGCGCACCAGTGCGCGGACAACAGGAGTCGTGTTCTCGCTGCCAATCAGGAGATTCAAGGGAGACACTTGAGTAGTCTTCTGTTTAGTGATATTCAAAACAAGCTGTAGTTTCCACAACTTGTCTGACCACGGTACTTTCTTGTAGCCTGCTTGAATGCGTAACATGTTTAAGACGGTGCGCATATACCGTTCGGCCTGACCATTAGCCTGATGCATCTCTGGTGTTATGTAATGAAGATCACATCCAAGTCCGTTTATAAACGTTACAAAGTCAGTAGATTCGAACATACGTCCTTTGTCTGTAACCATAAGTTTAGGCACTCCGAATAAAGAAATGGCCTGGGTGATGACACGCTTCAACTCAACGGCGTCCTGTCTGCATATGGGGCACAGGAGAGTAAACTTTGTAAAAGCATCTACTACGACGAGGACAAACTTATAACCGTCAGACACAGGCAGGGGACCCAGGGCATCTACATGCACTGTATGAAATGGCGTATCCGGTTTTTCCCAAGAGGTAATGTCTTGTAGTGGAGCACGAGGAACCCTCTTGTGTGAGATACACACGAGGCAATGGGCTACGTATTTGCCGACAAACAGTGCGAGACCCGGGAACCAGAAATGTCTGCGAATGAGGTCTAGGGTTTTTTCTCCGCCGATATGTTCGTGTTCATCATGGAACACTCTGAGAAGACTGAGGCGATGTCCTTTGGGTATGTAGCACAGCAGTCGTGGTTCCTCGCCTATTGGAGTATACTTGTAGTATAAGATGCCGTTCTGTACTGAGTAACGCTTAGCGTCTAGTTTGCCGTCTTGAAGTTTCTGGATAAGATCTTGAGTCTCTTCGTCGGCAGACTGCGCGATTTGGGCCCAGTTACGGGGTTTGGAAATCTGATTGACACTGACTGCGGGGTTGCGACTCAGATAGTCAGCGTGAGACATCATTACTCCTTTGCGGTACTCGATTGAAAAATCAAAGTCTTGTAGGTAGACCCACCATCGGGCTACTCGGGGCAAGAGATCCTTTTTACGCTCAGTTGCCTTAATAGCGTTGCAATCCGTAACAACTACGAACTTTAACCCTACCAAATAGTGTCGGAAGTTTTGGAGAGCTTTAACGACAGCGAGGGTTTCAAGCTCGTAGGAGTGATACTTCGACTCTGCTCCTTGAGTGGACTTGCTGAAATAAGCGACTACGTGCTTTTTCGAATCCGGGTGAGTCTGCAGTAGGACTGCGCCATAACCCGCGCTACTTGCATCTGTGTGGACTTCGGTAGGGAGGCTTGGGTCGAAAATCGCTAGTACTGGCTCGCTAGTCAGTCGTTTGATGAGGTCTTGCCGTACAGCTTCGCACTCAGAGGTCCAATCGAACTTCACCCCTTTACGAGTCAGATGAGCAAGAGGAGCAGTCTTGGTGGAGTAATTTTTTATGTATCGCCTAAAGTACCCAGCTAGGCCAAGTAGCTGGCGTACTTGCTTCACGTTTTCTGGTGGCGATGTGTTGGCCAGGGCTTCTACCTTTCGTGGACTCGGCCTGACCTGACCCTGACTTACTAATTTCCCCAAGTACTCTACCTCGGTGACTAAAAAAGAGCACTTACGTAGGTTTATAGAAAATCCGGCTGAGGTAAGGGTCTTTAGGACTTTACGCAGCAGTTCAGTGCCTTCGGCTACGGTGTTGCTCAGAAGGAGCACGTCGTCAACATAGACTAGAACGTTTCCGTCGTTAATATGATCACGTAAAGTATCGTTAATAATACGTTGGTAAACGATGGGCGAGTTCGCTAATCCATATGGCATTTTAACGTACTCAAAATGTTCTTCCGGAGTGACAAAACCGGTGAGGTGGACACAGTCTTCCTTTAAAGGGATTTGGTGGAAGCCTGTAGCCATGTCAAGACTAGAGAAAAATTTATAGCCACCTAACCGATCGATATGATCATCGATCAAAGGGAGAGGGTATCGGTCTTTGACTGTGATTCTATTGAGTGCTCTGTAATCAACACAAAGCCTATCGGAACCGTCTTTTTTCTTGACGAGCAAGATTGGACTTGCGTATTCAGATTTAGAGCGTCTAATCACCCCTTTATCTAAAAGATCCTGCGTGATACCCCGAACCTTAAGTTTCTCTTGGTACGAGAGTTTGTACGGTCGGTAAGCTACTGGAGTGGGTTCGGTGAGCTTTATTTCCATCTCGCCTGTTTGGACAGTGGTCGCGGCCGTGCCCGATATCAAAAACTCGGAGAACTCGTCTATGACGCACATGAGGCTATCCAACTCTTCGCCCTGAAGGGGCGTATTCACTCCAGCTTGTTTATCCGACTGAACCGTATTGACGCGGGCAAGAGTGTCATTGGTACGCGTGAGGTACTGTCTATCCTTAGTTCGAATGTAAGTGACTCCATCGCGGTTCAGAATATCGGTACCTATTATGATAGGTGCGCTCATGAGTGACGCCTGAACTACTACAAAGTCCGCCTCGATAGATATGTCACTAAGTTCTACCGTTAGTGTGACGTAAGACGTGGCGACTACTTCTTTGTCACTTAAACCTTTCAATACGCAACGCCTCGGCTTTGGTTGGCAAGAAATATGTTTTAATGCATCTGATGAAACGAGGGACACATCAAGGGCACCACTATCAATGAGTACGTCCATCGGCACCCCATCTACTACTGCGGACGTTATGTCACTATTCTTTGTCGCGTCAGGGCGGTGAGAGCAGAGATTAACTTTGCGCGGGTTACGTGACTCTGACCGTGCCTTGGCGAAACACTTGTCCTCGGTATGTCCCTGCTTCCTACAGAATGTGCACGAATTACTCGGGCCCGGTTGCGCATTGGAAGTTGTTTTAGATGCAGTGTCGGATTTTGGTTGCTTGCAATTGCGACTAATATGTCCCCGTTGGTTACAATGGTAACATTTAGGACCTAGGCGGATGTTAGTTTTTAGTTGAGCCTGCTTTTTGAAATCGCCTATCTTTTCTCTACCTGCTGCGCTTGGTTTTGTGTAGATTGATAAGAACGAGACAATAGTTTCAGGGTATAGATTAGCGTTAGCAGCAGCCGCACGTACTTGGAGGTTATCTATACCACGAATAACAATGAGTGTTCTCAAGTCGTCACTCAGCCCCTGGACTATTCTCAGATGCAATAAAGTGCGACGGGCGTACTCCGCATAAGTTGAGTATTTATCGGAAGTCTTATTCATAGCGTTAAATAGAATGTTTGCAAAGTCTAATTTACCAGGGCAAAGGGATTTAAACTCGCGTTTAAAATTGGACCAAGTTCTATCATTAGTCACCCACTCACTTAGCCAGACTTTGGCGTCTCCTTTAAGGCATAAGGCCACCCGGGATAGACACTCATGATCGTTCCAATTATTTGCTTCTCTGGCACGATCCACTTCCTCGCACCATGCTTCGATGTTGTTTATTAAAGGGTCGAAGTTGGAAACATAATAATGTTGTGACTTTGCAGGTTACATAGTCTTAATTGCTTGCATCAGAGCATGTGCAAGTGTGGACGCCTCAGAGCTATGAACATCTGACCCTATCACGACACCCTGTTGCGAGACGTTTGGGATTACCGAAGTTGGGGTTACAGGAGCGGGTTGTTGCTCGGCACAAATACGGAGCCCCCGATCGGGAGAAGCCCGATCTAAACGTGACCGCGACCTATCTCGAATGTTGCTTCGCGAGCGACCCCGACGCCTAATCCTACTACGCGTCCGATGCCTTTCGGCACTACGAGAATCACGTCGATCTCGGTCACGCAAGCCATGTTGTGAGTTATTCGATTCATCACTCGAGCTATGTCGCGGATAACCTCGTTCGTAAGACCTACTTCGCGAAATCCGCCTATTTCGTCGTTTACGCCGTTTACGATCACGCGACCTACCTCGAGTGTGTTGCCTTTCGCGGCTACGTGGTGTACGATCCATAATTAATCACTCACAAATTAACCAAAAACAAAACAATTTTATGCGAAAACAACAATCAAGCTAGCAATCGTTAATCAGTTTGGATGTTATGGAGTCAGTTATTTCGACAGAAATAATAACGGGAAACTGTTTCCTTTTATGTGGGCCAAATAAGTCCTTTATCCCACTTCTGATTTTAGGAATCAGAAGTGGAAACGATTTAAAAAAAATACAAGTTTAACAAAGAATCAACTTTAATAGAACTGAATTTCGAACACAAACAATAAAATACCTTCTTTTACACAAATTCACAAATAAATAACGATTGCACACTAGATTAGCACATATTGACACAATTGAAGAAATCAGTAATAGAAAATAAATGGTTTACATGACCTTGCAACCGACGGTGATTCCGCAGACGTCCGTTCTCTCCGAGCGCAGGGGTGTAAAAAGCCCCTACCTGCCTTTGCGCTCGGTATATAAAGGTATCGAATGGTAGCGAGGTGGGGGTACCGCTAACAATATATTTATAAACCTGCGTTCGAGACGGTTCGTTATGACTCTCGAGAACATCTTGTACACATGGCTCAGGAGTGAGATGGGCCTATAGTTCTTTAATATGGTGTTATCTCCTTTCTTAAGAACAGCACTACCACACTCCAGTGCTATGCTTTAGGCGTAGTGCCTTCGTGAATGACGGAATCGAATAACTTCTGGAGGAGTAAAAGTACCGGTTTACCACCCGCTCTCAGTAGTTCTGTCGTTATTCCGTCCTCACCTGGCGCCTTGTTGTTCTTAGATATCTGAGAGCCATTCTAATCTCGTACAGGCTGACGTCTGGGATGTTCTCAGTTTATTGCCGGGGTTATAATATTATACATACTTACAAAATTTTCAGCAAATGCCTCGTCACAACGTTCCGATCCACATGTAGGGAGGATCAGGAGTCTCCCGGTAGTGGATGCCCTCATCAGCCGGCTGGCACGGGAGCACTGGGCAGCTGATGATGGAGCCTGTCTGCGGGCCACCCTGGACATGCTGCGGGGCGTCAACAATAACACGCTCTGGGCGACCTGGGGTGAGCAATCTAATGATAATATTATCAAAAAATGACTCATAATACTATTGTATTCTTGCTATATAGTTTCCATATTACAAGCTTTGCTTAGTTTGGGGCTAGATGGCGCTGTGTGAAATTAATGTCCAACAATATTTATTTATTATTTATTTATTTATTGTTTGTTTTATTTTATTTTGTCTTAATCTACATTTTGGTGTTGGCCTGCGTTGGCCTTTGATTTCTTTTCTAATATCAAATCTTACCTTCTTATGATTAAACACATTGAGCTTAAACACTAAAACGTATTTTAAATCTATTTCAGTTTAAAAGTGTCGTCTTCTTTTTTTTCAAATTCAATTCGTAATTCGAAAAAAAGTTACAAAACAGTTTTTTACTAAAATAGGTTTTAGTGTTTTATGCATAAGATGGTTCGTTTTTAGGATTTTATTACACCGGGTGTAAGGCCTATGCCCTCAAAAAATAAAACAGATTATAGTCTAAGATCTCATTCAACTATGTTTTTTTTGTTATCAAATTGAGTATGTTAAAAAATACATCGGTAGTGGGTTGGCAAAAAAACTCCTGGGCAGGCAATGAATAATAAAAAATAAATCTTTTTATTTACCTAATATCGCACACATATGTGTATAAAATTAAGATATAACGAAAAACAAACTCTCTTTGACAATAATCAACACCACAGCGAAAAAGTCAACAAATATTAATTTGTGGAAAATGGTGCGCAAACCAGCGATCCGCGCGCAGGTGACATATTTTTAGCCGCATAAAAACTCCTACTCTTTATTGGTATTATAAAATAAAAACCTGTATTACGCGGCTATATTAAGAATGCTTCTTAAACATACATTAATAAGCTGCAGTGAGTGATCTTAACTTAATAGCACGCGCGTATAACATATTGGATTATGAGCCTAAAACCAATGTAATAAGATTCACTTCACGAGCACGTGTGATGTAATAGTAGATTGTTTACCAAGGGAGGAAACAACTATTTTTAAGGCGAGAGTGTTTCTCTGAACCCACCCCTGAACCCCTGAAGGATTCTAAAGTAGAATCCTGAGCGCAGCGATGGATTCAAAGCACTCGAGCTTAAAAGTAGTGTTGATCCCGAGGTGGACACTCTACATTTTATCACCCTCTATGAGAAAATAAGTGCAACTTATGAATAAGAATAGTACCTACGTTTATTTCATTCTCACTACTCACTCTCTCTTCTCATTTTATCGAGGAAGATACACTGAGTTAAAGTAAAACAAAGTAAAATCCGAATTCGAGTAAACAATTACGAACGAGGGCGGAATGCATTTCGCGCGTTTTTGGTTTTTACATAATCTAATGATTATTTTCAATGTCCGTGGTTGATCTCTTTGGTGATTGGAACTTTTACTAAAAATATCCACATTCCAAATTCTAAGCACATTTTTTTTGGCTTTTATTAACTACAACAAACAACACAGACTACTTAGCCTACTAGACAACAAAAAACAAAAAGATTGTATCCAGCCCGATGAAAGTCTAGAGACAATCCAAATGCTGTACCCCACTACCAGTCGGCAGCGTACCCAGCATGCTGGCGGCATTGCCACGCTGGATGGCAATACTTATGCGTTGGGCCAAATAAAAGCCAGTATTTTGATCACGCGTCGCGTCGACCAGGCGCTCGGATATGTTTTTGAAAAGATGATGAGCTCCCGGTCCCCACTGACCCAATGTCTCAACACCAAACGGCTCAAATATGTAACCTCTGCCGAGGTTAGCATATTTGCGCTGCTTGTGCTGCTCCGCCGAATTTGCCGCCGCACCAGCCCTACTCTGTGTCTCAGGAAGATGTGACGGTGCCAATGTATCAACGCAAGTTGCGTCCCATACAAGGGTCCGTCGCAACTTCCAAGGCACAAGTGTCATACCGTCAGGTCTTTTGTCATCGTCACGCGCAAGACCGCTCGGTTCGAGCACAGCTGCAACATTGGCGGTGGAAAAAGCCCGGCGTATGATATCATTCAGGCTAGCATGACGGCCTATACGACTAGCGCTTCGTGAGCAAGAGAGACCATGGTGACCGAGCTGATTACAGCAGTACCACACTGGCAACGACACACTGACACTGGGCCTCACAGCACCTTGCACCAAAGCGCAAGCTGACAGCTAGACGAAATGCGGTTGGGTAAAAGGCTACCAGTGTTAAAGGAGGGAATAGCCTGCAACCAAAGACCTGATTCCCATACAGAGATAGCAAGAATACGAGCGCGATCTGCGGCGCTAGTACACGTATCTAGAAGAGATTTCCGTGCTAGTTCACAGATTGGCCGATCCCATAGTCTCTGCGAAGACAAAGTCCTCGGAAAATCAGTATTTGGGTAAGCCATTCAAACCCTCCAAACATTCTTGGCCTCATTCAAATGAGCTACTACTACATCGGAATGGTCTAAAGAGGGAAGAAGGTTTTTTTCAATTAATTTATGTGTACTATGAACTGAAGACAAGAAAGCTGGTAGAGCTACACTTGAAATTTTGCGGATCCCTAAGCCTCCTAACCTTACTGGTAGTGAGGCTTGTGACCATATCCTGTCATTCATGTCAACATTCAAAACTGATATTAGTGTTTCCTTTACGACATTGTCTAAGCTTGAAAGGAGCTCACCGTGTTTCCACAGTGGACTTCATCGTAAAGTGTATATACATTTTGACACAAACAGACAATATTTGATAATGGTAAACGCCATGTGGGCGCTAATATTGAGTAACTTCCTAAAGGCACTCGTAAAATTTTGTTTTTTTTCTTCTACGAAAGGTGAAAAAGACTCATCTAAAATCGTTGAACCCAGTAGGCGAAGAGAACATCTATCCACAGATTTGATGTTTGGAGCCGAATCATTAAATTTTGCAATAACCAAATCTTTGTTCGGACATGAATCGCAAACATAGAGTTCGCATTTTGAAATATTTAGTTCTAAGCCAATAAGACGAAATTCGTCTCTGAGAATTTGCAAATCATTTAGGACAGTGATCACGTCACCTCCTAAGGTTCCGTCATCCAAATACCAAACATTAAGTTTGGATTGGAGACGTTGAATAATTGGATGAATGGCCAGGCTGAAAATGGCGGGACCGAATGGATCACCCTGTTGGCAGCCTACCGAAGATAACAAAACATTGTTTTGGTATGTTAATTTTGTGGGATTGCCGTAGCATTGCCAAATAAAGTTGAAAACGTCTGGAATTTTGTCTTTGATTTGTGTCAACAGGGCGCCTCTATCGACCGAATTAAAAGCATTTTTGACGTCTACCTTTAGTAGCACCTCTCCACAATTTTGATCCAAAAAAAGTCCGGAGAGAATGAACAGCAGAAACCACGTCTCGTGAACCAAACCCAAGCTGTATTGGTTGGAAAAGGCTACTCAAAAGAGCAACCTTTTTCCTACAGCCTGCCTTGGCCGCGAGGCGACGGTATGTGGTGCCGACCGCAATAGGCCTGATGCCACCATCTTTTTTGATAAGTGCGCATAAATTTGCGCCGTACAAAATTTCAATAACGTCACTTGTTCGATCCCAGCAAGCAAATGAGGGTAGGTGGAAATTTAGCTCCATCAATTATTATTTTACTACCCTTCATAATGGTAGAAGCTCTTAGCGACTCGGATGAGACGCGCGCCGCGCTCTATCTCTCGTCGCGCGTGAGTTCATCCTACCATAGAAGACTCCATTGGAACCACAGTGTCCGTAACGTTGTGCTGTGTGCTTACTGAAGATTTGGACTTTATATCACTAGCAGTTTGGCCGTGCTAGATTGTTCCCTTGTTCGTGACGGATGCTGAAGCTGTTTGGGCGGTCGTGAACTAAGGGTTGGTTGAGTTTCCAAAATGCCTTCGTAAGCTTGCAGAGGTAGTTACATCTGTTCCTCACCTGTGTCTCTATGCACCCCATAACACACACACAAAAACCCACTAAACAAAACACACTTACAAACACACACACTTTAAAATTAAATACACCCGAGACTGTAAGTGTATCGTACAATCTTTTTTGGTCACTTCGTACCGGATTTAACCGGATTACAATCCTAGTAGGACTATCTTATGCCCAGAAATAACTATAATTCTGGTCATTTACCTCACCTTTGAGTTCGTAACTCATAGGTATTATAGTGCAGACGTTCTGTTACTATATATACATTTCTGACCGTGTCAGATCACCTCTCGTAATTATCGCCGTGCGTAATTACTTTTGTCAAGACGTCTTAACTACAGAAAAGCCTTCTCTCTTCAGTGGTCTTAACGTACCTAAATATTGGCCGTGCTGGTTCTGTGCCCTTCGGGCGATACATTAATTCTGGTTGGCCACTTTGCGAACTTCAACAACAGCCAGAAGACATCTACTGCTGGACGAAGGTCTCCCATTTAACAGGGGTTAGGCTGGGCTCTTCGAATTTATATGAACTTTTTTTTGCTATATCCTGTTTTCACCAGTATGGGATTCGATGCAACTGCCGGCGGGTTCCCTGTACGGTGCGGAAGCGTCTATTGGGAATTATGAGCAGTGCCTGCGAGCGCCGTGGTCTGCAGACCAGCGCCACCCTGGCCTCCGCTCCCAGTACTGCTTGGTGGACGTGCGCGGTCCAGCTACGGAACAAGTCAACACTGTTGGGCCCTTTGGTGATACTGAAAAATACTATCGAGTAAGTTAAAGCAAATCTGAATAATTTGACTAGATTCCTGTAACTGTGAGCAATAATGCCTCTAAAAGAGGGTCCTAAGAATTGACATACTTACTGATTTTTGTCCTATTGTCAGATTAGACGCCTATGACTACATAGGCGTCTAATCTTAAACTACTGTAGTCATAATGATACATGCACATATTTTTTTATCGGCATAATTATTTTTTGTCCTTGTGTTTGTCGATCCTAATAGTAGTGTGACATAATGGTGATACATCCTAAGATTAGTTGTCATAAATATTAATATTACTAATTTCTTTGTACATAGAGTTATTGGTCCTAAAAATGATTAGTGCTATTAGCTTTTTTGGTTTAGTTTTTTTTTGTTAACTAGCTCAGGTAGTGGTGGAATGGAAAATAGCACTTACTGTATGTATATTGAAGCCCGGCGACAGATCCGACTTGGATAGGTTAGGCACAAGCGGGAGCTACGCTTCGCTTCGCTCCCGCCTTAGTCTTCTTAATAGGTTTTATTTTTTCAACCCAAAAACCCTCATTACTCGTGCAACATTGTATGTATATATTAAATCTAAGCGTAATTACACCTCCATGGTGCACCCCAACTTATGTTGGTTAGGTTCGAAATGGGTGACAGATCCGAACCAGAGCACCCCGACTCCAGCTAGTCTTGTGGTCCCTACCCCTTGAGTGTATATAAAAAGCGCGGGAGCCAGAAGTTCAAGGAAGGTCCTGAGAGGAGCGAGCCATACTATGAAACGAAATACCCATAATACGAAACCCCAAACTAGGTGAGACCTGTATTTTGGGCGCCCTATGACCTGCAGCTAATCATGTAACTGTTCGGGATCGCGATTCGGATCGCGATTTGTCATAAATGTCACTTGCCACTGTCACAGTTTCACAGTATCACGGAGGGATTTCTCTCGCTATCGTTATCGAACGAATGCATTGATTTCTTTAATTAAGTTAAGCAAATCCGTCGGTCTTTTGGCGTTTCATCCTGCCCTGCAGGATCAAATTAGTTTTGGCAGTGACAGTGACAAGTGTCTATTTTTGACAACTCGTATCCGAATCGCGATCCCGAAAAGTTACATGAT
Organism: Erannis defoliaria; assembly: GCA_905404285.2. Classification (NCBI taxonomy): domain Eukaryota; kingdom Metazoa; phylum Arthropoda; class Insecta; order Lepidoptera; family Geometridae; genus Erannis; species Erannis defoliaria. Next base: position 1,110,572 of record FR990090.1, on the reverse strand, counting down.
AGCCCGCAGTACCGATACAGTTATTTTGCGCTTTCAATTGTACACAAACCGTCAAAATATCTAACATACTTCTTCCTTCATTCTGTTTGACATCTTTACAAAAGAATTTAGTTGATGTGCGTAATATTATAACAACATAATTATATGTTTCACGAATAGGTGTGAGTTTGAAATTGTGTGGAATATGTACGAGGGAGTGAAAGTGTAGGTACGCGCGTGAGAATAGTCTGTATATTGATGTGCAAATGTATGATTAAGTGATTGAGAGGGAGGTTTTGTGAGTGCGTGTGGGTGTGTGTGTGAGTGTTGGTGTCTATGTATTCTATGTATGCATGAAGTACGAGAAGAGAAAAAGGGCGAATTGAGAAATAAGCTTAGATGTGTGGGAAACTGTCTTTGTATATCATCTCACTAAAGGTCACAAGATTTTCTGTTTGCTTGTATGAAAGGGAATAGAGGCAGTTTTGATTTTTATGTTTACAGTCTATGAATGTGCTGTTTTGTATGTCAGTGTGTCTGCAGACTGAATTGTAAGTAAATATATGTACGTACCTAGGACGTGTGGCAAACACGGTTTTGATTTTTGGAAGCAGCAGATCCCGTGGCTGTTTGCGTCTAGTAGGGTGCTTATGTTCCGCGGATAAATGATTGCATTTAACGATCGCTCGCATGACAAACAGTTGCCGCGCAGTCAAAACCGAAGCCTCTTTGTAGAGATTTTCAGTTGGGTATCTGCGTGCTTTACCTAACATGACTTTTAGAACAGCTCTTTGTGCTCGTTCTATTTCCAGCATGTGCGTCTGGGCTGCGCCTCCCCATACGCAGTATTGGAGCAATAACTGGCACAAAGATTTATAAACCAGCATTTTAACATCATCTTTGGCAGCTGGTCTCATAACTTTCATAACATAGATCAATTTGCGAGCTTTCTTAGAGATGTAGGTTATATGATCCTTAAATGATTAGTTCTGATCAATCATTACCCCTAGATATTTTGTGCATGAGACTCTAGTATGTAATCATTGCAGGAACAGCATGCCCCAGATCTTTTGGGACAATTTGATATTTTGTAATCAACGCTGTAAATCTGTAACTGAGACAGGTCAGTACCAGTAGCTTGCGTAATATTAAATGCAATAAAGTTCGTTTTTTATATTTAGCGTAACAGATTAGCGTCAAGCCACCGGGACAAAACTTCCATTCCAACTTCTGCTTCTTTTGATGCAGACATCCAATCTTTCCCGTGGAAAATAGCAACGGTGTCGTCCGCGTAGCAGATCAGTATAGCATTTGGTAATTTGAGTCTTAGTATGTCATCCATGTAGATAATGATCAAGGTGGGAGCTAGAGTACTGCCCTGCGGGGCGCCAATGGTGATATGCCTTGCGCCGCTTCGTTTGTCTCCTATTTTGATGCATTGACGCCTGTCCGATAAATAGCTAGTAAACCAACTGTGGGCACATCCTCTGCTGCCAAAGCGTTCGAGTTTTTTTAATAGGATTGGCGTGGATACTGTGTCGAACGCATTAGCTAGATCGAGGAAAACCCCTATGCTTTTTTGACCACTATCGAGATGTGAAAACACAGTTTCTGTTAGGAGCTGGACTGTATCCTTTGTCCATTAGTCAGTGTGTTATTCGACCATTTAACATCAAGTCAACTGTGGTCAAGCACGTATGTAGCCTTACTATGATCGCTCCGTCAAATAATAATATACCTACGCACAGTCACACACGCAGAAATTGTAGAAACATACAGAAACTATCGAAGTGCTAGGTGTTGTAGATTTACGCATAGGTTAGTGCAGATGTAGATAAACGTAAAAAACCATCTACTCTAAGGTCTTTATGGCATCACTGCGACTTTTTAATTTTTGTCCCATATAGTTTGACTGTGTCCTATCCACCCCGGTGCCCCTGCCCCGTTACCGGGGCAGATGGGAAAAAAGGTTTTATCCACCCCGGTGTCGGCGCTTAATGGGGGGATGGCACACATCAAGTGTCATCTACATCGGTATCGTTTATAACGGGTCGAATGGCATGAATCAAGTATCATTTACCCCGGTATCGCTTGTAACGGGGTGGATGTCACACATCAAGTATAGTTTACCGCGGTATTTTAGGTCAGGTAGAACTGACGCACCTTTTAATAATATTACTACCATACCCAGTGTTCTCTAACGAAAAAAAACAAAATCAGCAAAATCAGTAGATTTGTTCTCTAAACCGGTAAATTCGTACTTTTTTCCTATTTAGGTATTTTTAATAATCGACAGAAAATCAGTCCATTTTGGCTTATCGGTAGGACAGGCCGGAAACCTAAGCCGGTAGGTTCGAGTTCGAGACCACTGAGCTGACCATACCAGCGAAACAACGGATTGCTGTTTCACTATGCACTATGAAGATCACAAAATGCTTCTTACTGAAATCCAGAGAAACTCGTCATCGCGATTCAGGCATTGCTGATTTATAAGCAGCGCCATCCAGTGCTAACACTTGATCGCAACTCTTCACGAAAGAAGCGAACTCAATAATTTATTCTTCCCGAGTTTTGTTTTGCATTGTATCTCTAAAACTATACAACCAAATAACATACTGTAAAAATTATCAAAAGTTCAGCTGTTATTTTTCGCGTCTTCAGGTTTGACCCCATAGTAAAATTTGCTCATAATGATGAGTACATACATACTCTTCAGTATTGTTGAACCTAATTTGTTACATACATCGTAGAATATCTGAAAAGAATGAGTGCCAATGTACCATTGCCTTGGACTTTGTTCTGCTACTAAAAGTTATGGGTGGTGGGTACGGCTGCGCTGCAATGAGTATGGACAGGAATTGACATCAGGACAATCTGTCATTGTCCTGATGTCAATTCCTGTCCATCTCTTCTTCTCTCTTCTTCTCGTAATAAAACAAGTATCAATACTGCTTCAAACAGACGCTAACAAAAGACGGCCGTCGCTTCAATCTCCATAACTTCGGCGCATGCCTCCCGTCCATCTGTTCTACGTCATCAGTGGCCCGGATATCTCAGCACCTGCTGCGGTTGACTCACCTGCCTGAAGGAGACGTTACCGTGGACCCTCGGAACTGCGAGACATCTGGTGAGGTGACGGAGTATCCTTCAGGATTCTATGTGTTTTGGTAAGTTTCTGTACTCTTTATCTAATACTATATTACTATAAGATATAATGGGTAAGAAATAAGATATATATGGGTAAAAACTTTTGTATGTAACTCCTTTGTTCTTACACTTTTAGTCTGGAAAATTTGTATTTGCTTAGTTCGATTGAAATAAAAATGCTGTTTTCAATATTTAATATGAAAGGGATGATTTAATGAGGTGAATCATGGATCAAAAATTTGTGTTTGGATATTTTTGGACAGGGATGACTTAAGAGGGTGAAATGGGGGATGAAATTTCGTATGAAAAGTTCTCTGTTTTTGAAGTTATAGTGATGAAAATTGATAGTACACTTAAAAAAAAAAAATTCAATATTTTTTGGACAGTGATTACTTAAAGGGGGCGGGTAAAGAGGACGGGTGAAACTTCGTATGGAAAGTTCAAGATATTTGTAAGCGGGGCAAATTTACCGTTCGCGGGCGGAATCGCGGGCGACCTCTAGTAAAAGTGTACAAAACTAACGCATTTTCAACTGATCAGATGTTTTGTGGTAGCACATTGGCAGAAGACGCACTTTACTATCCTAAGGCGTGTGTTCGATCTCCCAGCTGTCCTGCTGATTTCTTAGAATTTATGTCCAAATTTAAAACATCATATCGCGGCTATTTGGTGAAAAATACTTCATGAGGAAATGCTATATAGTTAGTTTTTCAACCGACTTCAAAAATGGAGGTTCTCAATTCGGCTGTATGTTTTTTTGTTTTTTTTTGTTTGTATGTTACGCGGTTACCCCGCCAATTATGAACTGATTTTGATGTATTTTTTTTGTTTGGTAGGTAATTAATACTTCAGGGTGGTCCCATATAAATTTTATCGAATCAGCAGCGCGAGTACCGTTCTATGTCGTTAAGTTTGACGTGTCGGTATAGCAGATTTACTTAGACGAATTTGAGAATATACCGAATTTAATCGAATTATACCGATTTAAATGTCAAATAAACGATTTAAATAGATCGTCAAGAACGGTACTCGAGCTGCAGTTCAGTAGTTTGGTTTGGTCCAATATTACTAGAAAATATGAAGATGTCATCCAGGTATTTGAAGTTGAAGTCAGTTGCTTTTTTTTTTTTTTTAAGCGTATTATCTAAAATGTATTATAGGCTTGCGTTAATCTCGCCAGATGTTAAGAGAAGACATCACTTCACACACTTGAGGATTCAGCTGCCTCGTTGTAGGATATTAAAGCAGTAGAAGTTGCAGTAATCAAAATTGCATGTCTTCCATAGTTTCCTTTAGTATTTAAAGCCATAAGCTTTTGCCTTGCAAAGAACTTGCTCCACAATTCAGCTTATTTCATATTAAAAATAGTCGAGAATAATACGGTAAAGATTTATCAATAAGTATAATAGGGTAAACAAAAAAAAAGTTTTTGCTGTGTTAGGTACCTTCTCTATTAAATGCGAAAAAAGAGATTTTTTTTTTTTTTTTTTTCACCACTCAAAAATTTACAGTTCTTAGACCAAAACATTTTTAAGTAAATTTAATATAATAGGTACAGGACTAGAAAACAATTTTCAAATTATATCGCCAAAATAGCAAATACTATTTTGAAGCAGTACATTCTTGTTTGAATAAAAAATATCAACGTCAGGTTGGTGAGCAATTAGCTCGACCAGCTGCCTTATCATGTAACTGTTCGGGATCGCGATTCGGATTGCGATTTGTCATTAATGTCACTTGTCACTGTCAAAGCTAATCGGTATCACGTAGTGATATCTCTCGCTATCGTTAACGAACGAATGCATTGATTTCCTGAACGAATGAAATTATGTGAAGCAAATCCGTCGGTCTTTTGGCGTTTCGTCCTGCCTTCAGGGTCAAATGAGTATTGGCGGGAACGCGAAAAAAAACGTCGCAGCATTGTATTATTTTGCACATTTTTCCGAGTTTTTAATGTATTAAAAATAGTGGCGTTTTATTCATTAAATACCGATTTAAGTGCATGAGTGTGGCCATGTGATATAATATGGTGAAACATGGTAATTTCGTGTTGCTTTCAAAACTCCGAAGAAGCTTGTAGTAAATTTGCCACAGCTAGGGCATAATAGAACCTGACCGTGACTTACTTTTTGTGCCTAGGACACGTTTGACTAAAAAGAAAGAAGGATCGATGTAGAAATATGTATGCGGCTGAAAGACTTGTATCCATGGCCAGGATGATTAAAAACAACAAACAATGCAGGGTCAATCAAGCGGTCAAGTCAAGTCAATGTCAATGTCGTGACGTGCGTCTGATATGAAAGTTTTTTTTTCCTTAGTTATTGGCATTGCACGTTGTGCATTCTGCCAGTGTCAAGTTGATGAATTTGTAAGTTTTTATATTAAAATCAAGTCAAATATGTCATAAATCACATTTAGCCACACGAAATTAGTCAAAGTCATGCCCAAATTCAACACTCAATGAATAAAACACCACCATTTTTAATCATTAATTCGCGAAATAACACAAGTTTAAGAAAATAATAGAATGCATCGACATGATTTTTCCGTGTTCCCGCCAAAACTCTATGAAAGTTTTCGTGTGAATGTTTGTGAAATAAAATTGTGAAATCTTCTAACTTCTCATAGGCATTTGTGCAGTTCAGAAGTTTTAATGTTGCTGCACTTTCCTAATCAGTGAAAGATTATGTTTTAACGGCTACAAAAGACAGTATTCTCCAACTTTTAGAATTTAAGGTTATCAAGGTCATACATACATTCAAAACAAAAATTTTAAATGTCTTTGATGGAGCACCAAATATATAACGCATTGAAATGGGACTGCGCAGAAATCAATTCCTTATTCTTAACGGCAGTATCATCAGTAACGATTCATACCTATTGCACCTCGGACATAATAGCCCGAATATCAATGTCCAAAGAACATCTTCAAGTATACCTGACAAAACTACTGATTAAAGTTAAAGGTACACTGCATTGTACGGAAACGAGACATGGACAATGACCATAAGAGACCGAGAAAGGCTAGAAGCATTTGAAATGTGGTGTTTGAGGCGCATGGAGCGAATAAGCTGGAAAAAGAAAACAAATCAGGAGGTGTTAGACATTGTAGGAAAGGAAAGAAGGATCATAGAAAGCATAGAGCTCAGAAGAGGAAAAATGTTTGGCAACCTTGTGTGACATGACGTATTTATGAAAAACATCATAGAGGGGAAAATAGAAGCAAATCAAGGACCCTGAAGAGATACTTTGTTGATTAAGTTAAGGAGAGGGCCAAAGTCATGTCATACAAAGAGATCAAAGAACCGGCCGGAGATAGAGAAAGATGGAAGGCAGTCCACCGACAAGAGCCATGCTCTTAAAATAAACTAATGAATGCCATATGAGGAGTCTGTACGGTCCATCAAATTACCTATGAACGATAGTATTGTACACTTAAGCACGGCTCAACGATGAACAGCAGTAAAAAACAGACCTCTTGGACACTAATGTGTACTGTACTATTACTCTGGACATGTACATGATAAAATGTGGGACTTGTATCCGGAAGCCTCTTAGTACCTAGCGTAGTAACTGTCCATGTTAAGTAAATATCTAATATGTAACTGTATAAACATGTTTGTTAACTCCACAGGTTAGCTCTACAAAAGCACTGCCATGTATTTGTCAAATAAAAATATCAGGATTTAACTATTTTAATATACATCTTTTTATTACCTATCTCTGCCCCGCAAGTTTTTTTTGTGCAACTGACAGTCTTTATAATATGCACAAAAAACTTATTTTTTCCCCTAGTTTTTTCAGGCCTGCATTGTTATGCCCAGGGTAGCTAACTAAAACCTAAGCCAAGCTTAGGTATCAAGGGATATTTATTGAATTATTAATACCGTGGAGGAGTCTGAAATGTAGGCCAAGTAGATTAAGTTTCCGGGGAGTAATAAACAGTACCAAACAATAGATAGGAAGGTCAGTAATGTATTAACATCATACTGCAGAACAATTTTATGAGATTACTAATCACAATAACTAGATATTTTATAAAAAATACTATTTACTTTAGTAACTTGGGTATCTTACTAAAACTACAATATTTTTTTAAGACATCACTATACAGAAAAAACTACATACAATATATCAACATTTTAAGAATTTAGAAACTACTATACAATCAAGTTATGCGATTAACAAGTCACTATAATATTAGGACCTATAGAATATAGCACAATAAGAGAAGTGTGTGCACTTCAAAAGGTGGCTCACATACATTACTCTTGAACATCTAGGAAAATTATATGGTCAGTTCCTGTGGGATAGCAGGTAACCTACACAGTACAACCATAAATTTAATTACTAATACAAAAAAAAAAAAAACATTTATTCACTGACATTATTACTAACTACTTTAGTATTCGGTACTAGTTACTATTATACATTATTTTATACTCCTTTTATTTATCTGTAACACCAGCACTAGTTTCGCCATCAGGTTGTCCTCCCTGGACATAGGCCTCCTCTAAAAGTCTCCACTCCTCTCTCCTCTTCTCTCTATCTCTGGCTATTCTCCGCCACCCTTTTGGTAGGTCGTCCTCCCACCTTCTCTGTGGTCATCCCCTTGATCTCTTCCCATCTCTGGGTTGCCAATGACCTCTTTGGTCCACTTTTGTTTCGGAGATCTAATCACATGTCCAAGCCAGCGCTATTTTAGTAATTTGATCTTGCGTGAGACATATGTCATGCCTTGTGGCCTTCCTAATTTTGGTCAGTCTCCACTTGTCCTGCAGCTTAACTCATACGTTAAATACCTACATAAGGTATTATCTTGGAATACTTAACTGTAAGTCGCTCACATTATTAAATCATTAAGCGGTGATACCCTGTATTTCTCTATACTATAATCATGCTGACCCATGATGCTTTTGTCTAAATGATAAGCTCACAATGGAACAAAATGAAACCCACCTGAAGACAGTTGGAACAAAATGAAACCCACCTGAAGACCGTCTACGAACCCACCGCTTCATTCGAGCTTCTTGGTGAGCAACACTGCAGTACAGTAGGTACTGTACATTATAATATCGGAACCCAACCGTTTCTCCGGCCTTACAACGCTTGTGCGCTGTCTTGCCAGCAAAAGTGGTATTAACTCATCACAGCCGGTAGTGGCCGGTAAACTCCATAGTCGATATCGTGAGATGCTGACTTATCTCCCTTAAGATTCGTCGCTCCATTGCGGTAGTCTCGGGTATGTAGTATTCTTTGTTCTCCGTCCACAGCAGCTAACAACATAGCTCCGGCCATGGCTCGCATAGAAAATTTACTATAGATGGCATGGCTTCTAGAAAATGCTTAGGATATTTCCCATAAGCAGGTGGCCTAGTGACACAAACTTCCCATATTTCCTTGTAGGAACTAGGGCAAAATTACACATGCCTTTTGTTTTTGTTTCTTGAAAGTTATTGTTATGTTTTGATATTGCTACGTGCTACCTCTATCGTTTGACACTTGTGCTGCGTTCCGTAATGCGCTAAAAGTGATAATATTGCGAATCCGACCAAAGTCAGAAGTATTACTCAATCAAATCAAAGCCCTTGTATTTTGTGACTATAACATTTGGTCGGATTCGCGATATTATCGCTTTTAGCGCATTACGGAACGCAGCATTGATAGCGAGCTCGCAGCTGTCATTGAGCATTTAACTAGGCAGCTGTCATCGGAGTTCTGTGATACCGATTACTGAGGTTTTAGGCCAAAGTACAAGAAAATGTTCATTCAATTTGGATCGCGATCGCTAACCCTCGAATGACGTTTCGTATTGGTTTCAAATGTCAAAATACAACCCATATTGAGCCCCTCGCAATCCCGATCAAGTTACATGATAAGGCAGCAGCAGTGTGAGTGCGCGGTGCGTGGGCGCGTACCGCGCGGTGTCGGTGCGCGGGGGGGCGAGCGGCGCGAGCAGGCGCAACCCACCGCGCCGCTGCGCCCGCCCGCGCACCTCCCACGCGGGGGCATAAAGCGCGCACAGCGATAGCGCAACGGGGTCGTCTATCCTACCATTCAGCAACAGGTAATAGTGGAGAATGAGCGCACACTTCCGCCTCAACTCCAGTGTGTTCAAACCCACCATTCCTGAGACAAAAAGCGAAGGATAGGACCAAATAGGGTAGTACCCATATATTTTTTTATATAGGTACCGAGCGAACTTCCTCTGTACTCGTTCTAGCAACACAGTATATTTATTTTCGTGCGGGTCCCACACAAGCGAATTGTATTCTAATTTGCTGCGAACTAAAGCATAAAAGAGAGTTATTATAGTTTGCTTATCTTTAAATCTAGCAGATTGTCTCATTACAAATCCCAACGACTTATAGGCTCGTTTGCACAGCTCTGTGATGTGTGTATTAAAAGTGAGTTTTGTATCGAGCGTGAGACCGAGGTCCCTTATCTCTGTGACACGCTCCAGCGCGACTCCTGACATGTTGTAGTTGTAAACACGCGGCGCAGAGGATCTTGTGAAAGTTATTATTTTGCATTTGGAAATATTAAATTCTAACTTATTCAGCTCGCTCCACTCCACAACACTATCGATATCGCGCTGCAGTGCCTCACAGTCGGCTGGGTTATCTACACCCAAGGATAACTTCAAATCGTCCGCAAACATGAGGCACTTAGCCGTCCTAACAACATTCGGCAGATCATTTATCATGATCGAGAACTGGGTTGGGCCCAGCGTGCTTCCTTGGCTCACGCCTGAAAGAGTGAGATAGGGCTCAGATTTGTGTCCAAGGTAGTAAACAAATTGCATCCGATTAGAAAAATAATTAGAGAAAAGCTTGACCAGACTAGGACAGAAACCGATCTCAAAAAATTTTTTCAATAAAATATCGTTATGTACACGATCAAACGCTTTTTTAGGTCAAAGTACGCCGCGTCTACTTGTCTATTCTGGTCCATCTTGGTACTAGTGTGGTCCACAAAGTTAATGAGATTAGTTGTGGTGGATTTTCCAGCTCGAAATCCGTGCTGGCTTTCACTTAGTAGTGGCCGAATTTGGAACGAGATATGGCGATTCAAAATTGCTTCAAAAACTTTACCGAATGCTGATAGAACGGCTATGGGTCTGTAATTCTCGATTTTAGATTTAATGTCATTCTTGGGAATAGGTGTAACCCGTGAAATTTTCCACTCCGTCGGGTACACAGAAGTTTTTAAACATAAATTAAAAATGTGAAGCAGTGGTGCTTTAAAAGCTCGTATGCAGTCTTTTATAATGAACGGCGGTATGCCGTCTGGACCGGTAGAAGAGTGAGGCTTAAGACGCTTGACCGCGTAGTAAATGTCAGCTGAACTTATACAGTCGATGGCTATGCGGGGCGAGCACTGTGAGTCAGCGGCGGCGCAGCGCTCGGTAGATAACGTCGGAGCATCTCTCAAAAACACTGACTCAAAATATTCAGCAAATGTATTAGCAGCGTTTTCCCCGGACACCAGTTCACCTTTGTATTCGAACTCGTCACAAGTGTTCCTGCTAACTTGCTGGTCCTTCACAAATTTCCAAAAGCTTTTTGGATCTTTGGAAATACCGAGCTCAGTTTTCCTAATATATGACTTATACGCTTCATTAATAACTCGTTTTGCTTGCTGCCTATAAAATTTAAACATTTCTAAATTAAATTCTTTTCCAAACTCTCTAAAGTGTTTTAGGTGAAAATATTTATATTTTAGTTTTTTAATTATTTCTGAATTAAACCAGGTCGGATACTGAAAGTTAGAGTTAAATCTAGTCCTATTTTTCAATGGAACGCAACTATTTACAGATGCACGAATTTTGTTATAAAATACATCTACAGCGATATTAACATCGTGAATGGCACTAATATCATCCCAATTAATACCTTCAAAGGAGGCGTAAAGAGAGTGAAAATCTGCTTTGCGAAAGTTCCACTCTAGTGCTAGGCCCACGAGGGGCGGGGGCGGAGGCGCACGGCGCGGCGCGGGCCGCGGCCGCGGGACCCGCAAGCGCACCTCGAGCGCGGGGTGGTACGCGTCCTCCGGCTCCACGACCCTCACGCCGCCGAACACACTCACACACTCGTCCGCGAAACTACTCAGTACCAAGTCTAGTATTGTATTATGTGAGTTAGGTATAGTATTATATTGCTTCAAATTACAATATGTGAGCAGATAATTGAACTGTAAACTAATATTTCTACTGCACGAATTTAAATTAAAATCACCCAATATTAAAACATCCAATTTAGAATATTTAGCCACGGCGTTTTCTAATACTAAAAAAGCCTTCATGTATGTTACATCATTGGAGTTAGGCGGAATGTACACTACACAAGATAATATTTCTTTATATTTTAAGGTTACCGTAGCAATAACTATTTCGACATCGGGAGTGTAGCCGTCTATGTCTATCACCTGCCGGACCTTGTATTGGTCCCGGACCGCCAGGAGTACGCCTCCCCATCCTGCATCGCCATCGCGGTCTCGGCGTAACACTTTATATCCCGCAGGAATAAATTCGGCATCACTAACGCTGCTTATCAGAAATGTTTCAGTGAATGCAATAATATCAGGGGTCTCATTTAGCAATGCTTTCTTGCATTTATCTATTTTAGTGCGTAGTCCTCGAACGTTCTGATATATTATTTTAAATGTTTTAAATTTAGTTTTCTCATTCTTGCTGTGAGCTACGAAACCCACTGCGCCATGGCTTTATGTAAACATCAGTGGCCCAATGCTCCGGCGCCATATATTTGTTTACGTTTTTTGTAGGTACAGATAATTTGAAAGAAGCGTAGTCTCCTCTAGATTTCAAAGAATCTACGATACATTTATCTCCAGGGCTGATAGTATTCAGGTGTTCAGTTACTTGCTCAGCTGTGGTTCCGGACTTCACATAATAAAGATGCAAATAGGATTTACGATCAGCCGCCTGCAGTGCAGTGGTTCCAGGAGCGGCAGTGCCGCAGGTCGCATTGGTGATTGGACGACGAGACCGTCGCGCCCGCACCTCAGTCCATCCGAAGCATTGTTCTTTGCCTCTGCATCATACGAATTCTCATCCATAGGTTTAAGACCGTATTCATGTTGCGGCGTAGTAGGGGTAGTAGGTATGTTCGACGCGGGAGCTATGAGGCTCGATGACTCAGACGCATCGACAGCAGCGGCGGGGCTAACTCGTCCGGTTGGGAGAATGAGCGGAGATATAGCCTTTCTTGCTTTCACCGGCCGTTGAAGACCGACGAGCGCCGACTTTGCACGAGCACTTGCCTCGCGGATGGGCCGCTGGAACGGAGGCGTCGGAATCGGCGCCTGCTTACCCTCAAATGTGTTAAAAACTGCTTTTTTCTCACTTACTGCAAGTTTATTTATGACATCATTCTGCTCAATTACGAGCTTTTTCAACGATTTTACATCATCTTGCAGAGAAAGCACAGTTTTAGTTAACTCATTCACTACACTAATAAGGTTTTCTGCGGACATTTCTAATTATTTAAATTAAAAAATACGGAGCTACACAAATGACGTCTGACGACACGTCATGATCGATCATGTCTCGTCAGCGCCATCTAACTACGTTCCGACAGCTGTCAGAAAACCTCATGGAATTATTTAGTTCTTATATTATTTCAGACTTAAAACAAAAAAAAAAAACTCTGATATTTAAAGCAAAAAAAAACGTTGCAGGGCCGTGTTGGGGATTTTCATAGCGACAACGATAATTTCAACCGTTTTCGTTAGTGAAGATACAATGCCGGCGGCTTATGGTAAGTAATGATGATGAAATTAAATTCATTTATTTCAGGTACGAGACCCATATTATACATAATAACAAACAAAAAAAATTGCAAACACAAAAATATACAAAAAATAATTTCTAAATATTTTACAAAAATTGACCTAAAATGTCACAAAATTTAAAATGTCATTATTATTATTAAAACTTCATTAAGTATAGACAAATTTTATTTATAAATCACGTCAAAAATATTTTTTTCTTTCAAAATAATAATAATAATCTAAAAAGATCGTCACATTTAATTGAATAACCCGCCCCTCACTGTTTTTGGCGCAAAGATGGCCAAAATACTGGCAGCATTACCACGCTGAAAGGCAATGGCTATCCTTTGCACCATAGAAACGAGGGGAGCGGGAGTCACCACCTCTGTCCCGAATAGACATGATGACTACAATTTTTTTATTACCTCATAAAAAAGCTGATCATCAATAGAGCCTATCAACGAAAACAAAATTTTTAATAATTCAAAAATAAATAAGTTCTAAGTATTTTAATTTCAAGCTAGACAGAGAGCGCGCTATACTGAGCTATGACGTCAAGCCTCAGGCGCGGCATACAAATGCTATACTAACACGTGCTTTGCGAGAAAGGGATAGAGCATCCCCTCTCTATCCCCACCTAAAACTTTAAACGCTCATTTCTCAGAGATTTATCAGCCAATACAATTAATTTTTTCAGTATGTGTATTGTATTTAGTTATATTCATCACTAAGCTTGTTATTTGTCATAAATTAAACATTAGGCCACACGCCTATTCTGCGCCCGATTTCTGTGACCAAACTCTTGGCCTCAGCACCCCAACTGCCCATAGTTTCCACAGCAATGGGCACGAAATAATAATGTGGCTCCATTGCTGAGTACTTACAACGCTTTCTAATCGCGGCATTTTCCGCCACTGCCGCTGGAATATGGACGGTACGGCTCAGGTGCGTGGCTGCTATACCGTGTTTATTATATAATTTCAAAATAAAATATAACACAATTTATCACATCAGAAGGTACACAAACAAAATATTAACAAAGGTCAATATTCCCGTACAAACGGCATTACTGGAACATGCCTGTTACAGCAATGCCGTATGTATGTGGGTGGGTGTAATGATGTTGAATTCTATTATAGTAAGATCAAAGAAGGATAGGTATACTAGTGTTTGGTGTTTGGTAGGAAATCCAAGACAAGAAAATATGCAAGAATTAGCAGCAATAATTATCACCTAAATTGCATCTAAACGCAATTTTGTATTTACAAATATTGCTAATTCTTGCATGCCTTTAAGTTCTATCTCTCTCTGTCAGCCTGAAGATGTCCACTGCTGGACGAAATCCTCCCCCTTAATAAGGAAGGGATGCCATAACCTTGGCAGGCAGCTTGGGGATAGCAGAAAGCTCACCACCGTTAACAGAGAGGATGCTGCTGCCCGTCCTCCGGTGGTTCTGGATGTAGTTTTAGGACATACCTAGGTCCTTACCAGGCTTTTTAGTTTGGCAAAACTTAATTTGAAGCTTGTCTACTTTTCAAGAATTTGTTTTTGGCACTGGCTTCTATTCTGCGGCGCCAGTACGAGAGCGATCCTCCAAGGGCGCTAAATCCTGTCAACGTAAAATCAATTTTGTTGCCACGTACTCACGAAAACCTGTTCCAACCACATCTTATAAAAGAAACAGAAATATTGCAGCGCGCACCGCTGCAATGAGAAAATTACAATCATTAGTAAGATCTAATCATTTATATTATACCCTTCAGAAATGTTTTTACTGACGCTTCTTCTCGCAGGCACGATCACACAATCGTTCTGCTTGAAGCGGAACTACCGCAGCCTGTTCGCCGTGAGCCGCGACGAAGTGCGGGTGATGCACGGGATGCGGTTCCTCACCGCTGTGCTGATTGTCATAATTCACGAATTATACTTCGGAATATTGTTCCCAACTATCAACGGATTAGATATAAATAAGGTAATCACCGCAAATTTTCATCATCTTCATTTTAATTAGCTTTTCTTGGTCCACTGGCTAAAATAGGCATCTATAAAGGGACGCCTCTCAGCTCGATCTTTGGCTTTGAAAGTTTTATCCTATCAGTTTCATAAGTCGAACGAATCGACTCAAGTAAGAAAAAAATTGGAAAAATCCAATCAATTATACAACCATGCGTGACCTGAGTATGCATCCAGAACCACGCGAGGACGGGCAGCAGCGTCCTTTTGGTTAACGGTGGTGAGCATTCTGTGATCCCCAAGCCGCCTGTCAAGTGTGGGGATTATGTCAACCCCTCCCTTAAGCCTTAGTCCAGCAGTGGACGTTTTCTGGCTTATTATTTATGGGTATTATTTGAGAACTTGGATATAACTTTGTAGTGGTAGGACTCTATTGCAGCGTCCGCCTGGGGAAGTACCAAACCTTTGTCAGTTATTCAATCGCCAAGCAGTAGTTTGCTAGCATTACTGTGTTTCGGTTTGAAGAGCAATGTTACCAGAGAAATGGCTAGGCATACAAAGATTTTACATCTAATATCTCAGGGTGACGAGCGCAGTGCAGTGCGGCGCAGGATTGTATTCGCAAGTTCACTATTCTGGCACTGCTTTATAGGCAGGCGTGTCGCTTTGTGTCGTCTCGCTCGTCTCTTCACCTTTGTCTCTTTGACTCATACCTTAAAAAACATAACTTCTAATGACTTTGTAATTAAATGTATGTTTGACGCTTGCTTATTTTAGCTTCGTCCCAGACGAACTTACATACTTACTTGCTCAATATATTTCTACAGTTTGTGAGCAGCCCTTGGGGACAAGCAATTATGCACTTGGAAGTTATAGTGGACACATTCTTCACGATGTCTGGCTTGCTCCTCGTCAGGGGGCTGATGATGGGGAAACAGAAGAACTTGATTTACACCCTAGTGAAGCGATACATCAGGTAAAGTGAAGTTGATTGGGAGGAAATTAAACTCGTCGGCATCAACAGCTCATTGGAGCTCGAGCTTCATGTTCATTTGTAGCCTTGGTAGCTTATTACGAGACGACGCGCATGGAAATTGCGAAGACGTGTGATCCCGGGCTATAACAATGAGTTTCTGAAACATTGTGATTAAACCTGCATATGTATAAGAAGAGATACAAACAATGACGTATGTGATTTCGCCAACCCGCACCGTGCCAGCGCAGCGTAGTGGAAGAGGTATCGCTAAATCGCCCTTCGATGCGGATGAGTGATATCCCACTGCTCATGCGGCTCATGCTGCTGCATGTAATGGCATACCATCGAGGGAATGCCAATACACAGCAGTGGAATATTGAAGGCTGATCTAATTAACTTGGGGTTAAATGACGTGAAAATGTAATATGATATTTTTTCTTTGTTTTCTCTCTCCTTAGTCCGCACAATTTTCTGACTTTTGGTAAACTATCCAATTACAGATTGATCGGGCCATTTGCGTTGTGCATCCTCTATTTTGCTACGACGTGTGAGTACATGGCCAGTGGCCCTTTATGGAGAAAAAGCATTTCATTTGAGACGGAAGGCTGCAAGTTCTGGTGGAAAAGCTTGCTCATGTCAAATACTGATGTTGCCACATTAGTAAGTCATTGTTATCGATATTAATTCTCTTCTATGTTCGTATTCTTTCTGTAACTCCATCGCTCAATCGTCATTCCATCATCATCAATCCCCTCTATCTCCCTTTAGCTACCGTATTACAAACTGAATCGGAAAGGTTTCCATCCGGAATACTTTCCGTGTAAAAACTATATTATATATATAGTATGCTTACTATTTTTCTCCGTTGTTCTTAATGCAGAAGACGGAGATGGTAAGAGGAGTTTTCGAATCGAACTCAATTAGGCTTAGAACGGAGGATGTTCAGCTCTAGGGCTTTTCGGAGCAATCGATCTTTTGCTCTTACGGACCTTGGAACTTGTCCTAAAATTGTTTTCAAATATTATTTTTGGTATATAATTATATTAATTAGATTATTTAATTGTATAGAACAAAAAAACTTAATAAGCTTGTTTATGTGTAGTTTTTTTCAAGTCCAAGTCAGTTCGTTTAAGAAATTCTTAGATTTAAGATGTAGTATTTTAGTCATAAACACAATCATGGCCTAATTTTGTAATGTGTTTTATTTCAGTGTTATAGTGTGTCGTGGTACATTTCATGCGACTTCCAAATAGCGGTCCTCGGCACGTTTCTTTTCTACCTGTTCAAGAGAAACAGGAATCTTGGAATCGGAGCCTTTGTGGCAGTTGCCGTGGGACTCACGGTGAATCTCGGTCTTACTGTCTACCGGAAGCAGTTAGATATTATTCCATTCAATTTTAAGTGAGTTTTTATGTGAAAGTGTGTACTAAGATGGGCTGTAATGTAAGATGTCTTAGATGACTGGACATTGTTAACGTTTTAAAGCCTTCAAAGACGACGAATGTGTTATAATAAGCAGAATGTGGTAACTAAAAGGTTCAACAATACTGAATAATAATAATAATCACTTATTCATCAAGTATCATAGACTCATATACTTATACATAACTAATTTTACAGCAGTAGCAGTCACATTAATAAATTACATAAACACAAATTGAAATTGATATTAAAAATTAAAATTATCAAAATTATTAAAATGACAATTCAATTTGTATGAAATCAAAGCAATAAACACATTTACAAGCATAAAATTGAAATTAAAATTACCTAACTCCACTACATCCTGAGCTGTTTGTGTCCTGAGCTACTGAGTGAGTATCTACTGACCTACTGTGTGCAGTGAATGGTATGTATGTACTCATCATTATGAACAACTTTTACTATGAGGCCAACATGGAAATCGCGAAATAACAGCTGTTCCATACATTTTGTCCAAGGTCAATGTCCTTTTTGTACCTAAAACCTGAGTTATTTTCTCGATTTCAGGTTTGGCCCCAGAGTGACAGTTGTTCATAATAATGTGTACATACATGTATACCATTCATTATTGTTGAACCTTTTTTTCACACATTGTATAATATTGTCTTCGGCATTTGTTTTGTATGAGTGGCGATTTTGAAATATTATAGCATCGCCTTTAGACTAGTATATTATTAATTCTAGATTTTTTCACGGCAAAAGGGATATTTTTTTAAACTGCTGTTGAGATAAAGCTATGAGTGACTATAATAAAACACACAACTCTCCCACCCTTTCAGAGTGCTGTTTCCCTCTCTCCCCTTAAAAAAAGTGCCAATTTGCAGATTTGCTTAGCTTACAAGAAAACTGTACAAGCTAGGCCAAAATACTGTAATAATAATTAGTTTCCTGTGAAATTATTTACAAATATGTATAAAATCATTTTGATGTGAGTGCAAATAGTTTTTGAGCTATGCTGCGTTAAAGTTGACCAAAAATTAAGCACTAGCCAACAATCACAAATTGAATTTCGCCTAATAACTCTCGCACCCAATTTTGCGATGCTGCCGCTCTTCTCAACACCTGGCGCTGTTTTTGCGACGTTTCCGCTCTTGGCAAAACATGGCACTATTCGCGTTAGGTGCGTCTTCATCAACATCATCAGCCCGGAGACGTCCACTGCTGAACAAAGGCCTTCCTCTTAGACCGCCACACTATACGACAACCTGCCATTTGCATCCGCCGGTTCCCTTGACTTCTGCGAGCGATGTGGCTTACCCATTGCCACTTCTACTTCCTAACCCTGCGAGCTATTTCGGTGACTTTGGTTCTTTGGCGAATATCCTCGTTCCAGATTCTATCGCGCAAAGTAACTCCGAGCAAAGCTCTCTCCATTGCCTACAGGAGTTACCGCAAACGTGCACAGTATTTTCGCGGTTGCGCTCTGCACATAACCGCGAGAATCGCTTGCACCTTGGAGTTAAACGGTTGCGAAGCATCTTTGTGACGTGTTGCCCAAATTGGGCAGCAACAGCGCTACAGAAGTGCCACTGGGTCGTCGTATGCTAAGGTTGTCTCTGGGAGGCAAAGTTTTTTGATAGTTTTGTTGTAAATTTTCCTCAACTGTCATCATCATCATCATCATCATGCCACCAACTAAGTGTGCCGGGTGCATGAAATTCGCGAAAGAATCAACCAGCGTTAAATGCTCATCAGCCGCTAGTGATAAATCTTTCTGTTCCCAATGTATAAACGTTAGCTCTCTTACCCCAGAATGAAAAAGGTGTGGATGGGTCCTGAATGTTGTGCCACTCAGAAAAAAGGTGGAGACAACAGTCTCACACCGGTACGGAGTGCCCCAGAGAATGATAGCAACCGTAAAAAGTCGGACTCGACAGATAGCGATGCGATCCAGCTTACAGAGCAGCTGCCAGCATTGACTTTTCGATTTTCTGCGGTCGTGTCTAAGCTGGACGACGTGACTCAATCTCTTTCCTACAATAACGAGAAATTAGATGAAATGATGCTGAAGTGGGACGCTGTGGATGAGCGTTTAAAGTATTTGGAGAATAGAAATAAGGAGGTTAATACCTTACTGTGCTACGGTGATTCAGCTACAAAACGAAATAAAAACCCAAACGCAATACAATTTAAGAAATGAATTTGAAATAGCAGGTATTTCTGAAAATGTTTCGGAAAATTTATATCATACCGTCTTAGTAGCTGCGAAGAAGATGCCTATCTTCTTCTGATTTATAAAGAAAAGTAAAAAATCATCACGAAGAAGAAGAGTTAAAAGAAAATAGAAAAAATCCAAATAAGCTTTGGCGTTCGATAAAACATATTTGTCATCTAAATAATATCAACAAAGAATCGACAGAATTGCTCAACTTAGAAGGATGCGACAACGTTGAACAATCAATGTCACTGACAAATGATCACTTTTCCACCGTCAGCCAAAGATTGGCAGCTAAAATTATCTCTGGTCTTCGTAGAGATGAAACAGACTTAGCAAAATCAGTCCGTATTACCAAGTCCCCTTCGAATTCTTTTTTTCTTTCTCCAACTGACCACGAAGAACTCGAAACTTTAATATTAAATCTGCGGAACGATAAAGCCCCTGGTATTGATGGTTTCAGCAATTCTCTTATAAAATATGTCAAAAATGAAATAATAATACCACTCACGTACATTTTTAATTTAAGTCTCGCGAGTGGAACCTTTCCACATGATTGGAAAATCGCTTCAGTATGTCCCATTCATAAAAGTGGATCCAAGTGCTCATTAGACAATTATAGACCTATATCACTTTAGGGTTTTTTCAAAATGACTAGAAAAAATTGTGAATAAACGTCTTGTAAATTACTTGGAATCAAACAATTTGATCTCATCGAAACAATTTGGCTTTCGAAAGGGAAAAGGCACTGAAGATGCTGTGACACTTCTAGCAAATGTCGTATCGTCGCATTTAGATAACCAAGAGCCCTGTGTTGGTATCTTCCTAGATCTTGCAAAGGCCTTTGACACTGTCTCTGTTCCTATTCTCTTGAGAAAGTTAGAAGGTATGGGGGTTAGAGGTATTGCATCAGACTGGTTTAAAAGCTATCTAACGGAACGGAGACAGTGTACAAGGATTTTCCAGACTATCAGCAACCCACAGTTTATTAATTTTGGTGTCCCGCAAGGCAGCATACTTGGGCCTACGCTGTTCATCTTGTATATCAACGATATACACAACGTATCAGTTTTCTGAATTTTTAATGCAGAAATTCTCTGCTACGCGGATGATACGGTAATTGTATTTCACGGCCCCACATGGCCCGAAGTATGTTCCTCTGCTGAACAGGGTATGGCCCTGATTTCTCGTTAGCTGCAGAAGAATCTACTTACATTGAATACTAAAAAAACAATATACATATGTTTTCATAAGACTGCTGCCTCAGCCCCTAAGTTAGCTACTAGTATTAAAATTCACGACAGCATGTGCAAGGTGAATTCGTCATGTCCCTGTGACCCGTTAGCCCGTGCTAAAGTTTTTAAATATCTTGGAGTTCACATTGATGAAAATCTTAGATTTAAATCACATAGCATCCTATAGACACGTATAAGAAAAATTATAAACATAATGCGAAATTTGCGTATGGTTGCCTGCAAGGAAACCCTAACCGAGGTTCACTATGCACTATGCCATTCCTTGATAACATATTGCATCACATGTTGGGGCAGTGCCGCTAAAACACACTTGATACAAGTTGAAGTAGCACAGCGGTCCGTTTTATAAGTGAAGCTTCGGAAACCCTTCAGGTACCTGGGGACCTGGGGACTGAACGGCGAGATTACGAGAACCATTTACGTCGCAGTGGTGGAACCCATCATCATGTACGCTTCAAGCGTATGGGCGCAAGCGGCAGACCTCGAGGAAAACAAGTCACACTTGAACGCACTCCAAAGAGGTTTTGCCCAGAAAATCTGTAAGTCGTACCGTACTGTTTCCCTCAAGTCAGCACTCGCCCTATCAGGTTTACTCCCCCTGGACATTAGAATACAGGAAGCCGCCAGCCTGTACAGAGCGAAGAAAAACTTATCCCAAGAATACCTCCCACCGGAAGTGGAGCTCGAACAAAATGTCAGCTACTTGGACCAGCCACATCCGTCCACCCAGACATTTGTGGAGTTCGAGTTCCTAGAGAACGCTTCCAAAGAGCTAGTAGGGCCCCAAATCTACACTGACGGCAGTAAGATAGAGGGACAAGTAGGTGCTGCTCTAACCTGGTGGGAGAATGGCAGAGAAGTTAAGTATTCGACCTTCAAGCTACACTCCGAATGCACGGTCTTCCAATCGGAACTTTATGCTATTTACCGGGCGACTCAAATGGTGAAAACGAGCCAGGACCCAGAAGTTAATGTCCTAAGTGACTCACGATCTTCACTCGATCTGCTAAAAAATCCCAAAACGAGCCACCCCCTGGTAAAAAGTATTAAGGAAAACATTGGAACGATAACCGCAGAAGGGAGATCTCTTCGTCTTTTCTGGTTGAGAGCGCATGTGGGCACCGCTGGTAATGAGAGAGCTGATGAACTCGCAAAATCGGCGGCACTCACCGGCTCCCCCAGTGACTACGAAGGGATCCCCCTGTCCTACGTCAAAAGGAAAATCCGCGAGGAATCAGTCCGGAAGTGGCAGGACCGGTATGAAACATCGGATAAAGGAAGAGTCACACAGACGTTCCTCCCTGATATCGCAAACGCATATCGGGTGACGCGAGCCACGAAATTGACTCCTTTCCAGGTACAAGCCTTGACGGGACACGGAGGAATAGCAGAATACTTGTACAGGTTCAAGCTCAAGAGCAGTCCTGGCTGCGGGTGCGACCCTGATGTGCCCGAGACGGTCTGGCACGTGCTCATCGATTGCCCTAGATTCATGGCCGCACGACAGGACCTCGAAACACAGATAGATAGAAAGTTAGTGGTCTCGGATCTTCCCAACATCTTAGCAGATCCAGATAGCAGGCCACACTTCTTGTCTTTCGTAGAGAGGTCTTTCCGCATAGCGGCCAAGAGAAATTCCACCCTCCATGCACTACCCTCCCCTCTAGTAACACACACACAGTCAACTGAAGCCCCACAGAGAACGATCCCCAGCCGAGAAACTTCCTCAAAAAGCGTATCCATTAACCAGCTTTTGGAAAACGCAGAAAAAGGAGTGCCAGGAATTCGAATTCGCGGTGTGGCTCTCTTCATGGACAGCAACAGAGAAAGATTCGGAATAAGCTTTTGCCTTGCTCGCATCCAGAAACGCGTACGCTTGTCGCCGGGACTGGCATGTCTGCTTAACGGAAGCACCGCCAAAGTGACCATGAAGCGGAAATCGTACGACGCTATGCCAGTGTGTGAGGTAGACGGGCACCGATTCCGACTAGTGCGATCGAAAAACAAAACGATCGCACTATTTGAGTGGGATGCACAGACACCTTTTGCGCAAGCTAGCTCGTTGCTCGAGTATCTGAGCAGGAAAGCAGACAGCACGCCCCGAGTGATAAGCGTGGATGCGATGATGGTTGAATACTCGAAAGCGGAAGTCGGAGACCGGCTGGGTTGCACCAATGCCTCTGAACACCATGAGGTTGTCGTGTATGAAGACAGAGGAGAAAATTTAAGTTTCCTAAAAGCTCCAACACACGACCCCACAAGTGCAACAGATAGCTGGGGACACCCCATTCCGAGTACAAACATTCAATCTGGTTCAGAAAGAGCACAACAAAAAGCAGCCGCCGAAAAAGCCGCAGCCCATCCAAGTGGCAGCCGGGAAGGGGCAGGCCACATAGCGGCTTTTGCAACGGCGTTTAGTGCTGCGGCGCAGAGCTTATTCCGAATCACGCACAAGTCACCACCTCCTCCAACAGCAGTGTCCCCGAGAGCAGCTTCACAAGCTCAGGCAGTCCGGACGAGAGCCGACATGGGACAGGTCGACCCGCCCCGCTACATCTCGGCCAAGGAGCCACAGGGCCACGCGAGAAACGCCTTTCTTGAATTTCTAGCCACATTGAGAGCGACAAGACAAGTCAATCTTAGGAACTGCCAAAACATCCTGCAGTCCTTCAGGCTAGGAAGCGAAAGTCTTCTAAAAGAGGGACTCGAGGAGGCCGAAGCAGCCATATATAATAACGTCACTTCCCAGGTCATCAGAGGAACCATGAAAGGACAATATATGGCAGCTTACAGCGCAGAAAGTGGTTTTGTGGCTCTGAACGAGACTGAGACGGGGCGAACAGGCAGACCGAAATACGCGATATCATCGAATGACCCAATTGTAGTCACCGCCAAGTGCACCAAGATAATGCTGGACGACAAGATCCTCGAGATGGCTAAGCCTATCGAAGGGAACTCAGATGTCGAGGCAAAATGGGAGAACTGGGTGGTACCAAAGATACAATGGGTCAACGGAGTTCCAGGATGTGGCAAGACAACATGGGTGATCAGACACTTCGATGTGGACCGGGACGCTATTATCACCACAACAACAGAGGCAGCAAAAGATCTGAGGGAAAAGCTATCGCACCGCATCGGAAACTTGGTGAAAACCAGGGTGCGGACCATGGCTTCTTCTCTTGTAAATGGTTTCGGAAGGGAGAGATTCAGTCGCCTTCTGGTAGACGAAGCTCTCATGAACCATTTTGGAGCCATAGTAATGGCCGTACGGTTGTCTGGTGCCAGCGAACTTGTCCTCATCGGAGACGTCAATCAGCTACCTTACATCGACAGAGAAAATCTCTTCGAAATGAGGTACCATCGCCCAAATTTGGTCACAAACATCAGCCAAGAGTTGCTTTGCACACATAGGAACCCAATGGACGTCGCGTATGCGCTGAGGGAAATATATTCCGGTATATATTCCTCGGCTACCCGTATTAGGTCTCTTGAGCAGAAACGGTACAAAGGAGCGAAAATACCTAGCACCCTCCCCAACACCCTTTTTCTAGTGCACACGCAGGAAGAAAAGGAGACCCTCATAAGCCAGGGATATGGGACAGGCACTGGGTCGCGAACCCTTACCATTCATGAAGCTCAAGGACTAACGTACGAGTCGGTAATCGCCATCAAGACCAAGGCCAAAATGAAGCTGCACGAAAGCGTCCCGCACGCAGTCGTTGCGATATCACGGCACACCGGGACCTTCATTTATTACGCCGACGACATCGAAGACGATGCCATCAGTCGATTCGTGCGGCGAGCGTCGGCTACGTCACCGAAGACCATCAAGGAGTACAACCTCCAAATGGCCATAAAAGATCGGAACGTGGCGGTGATGGAGGCTCTGGGCCGGGAGGAGGCGACGAATCAGACGATATTAAAGTGACCACTGATAGAGTCAAGCAAAGACTGGATCTACTGGTGATTGCTTTAATTGATAAGAGGAAAAAAAAAATACTAGAGTAAAACAGTATAGTATAATTAATAAAGTAAGTAATCCTACTGTTGTAGGCATTGCGTGTATACCCGGAGCACTCACGCTCACTAAAAAGCTTCTTCTTGCGGCGGCGTCGTGTGTCGGGTCGCCCTCTTCCCTCCAATATGGTTGAGGAGAGCGATGGCTGGCACATGCGTCAACTCGTGAACGGGTGCTGCTTGCGGGAGCTGGACTGCTCGGAGTATACACGCAATTCTAGCAATAATTAGTAATACTTAGTTAGGTTCCTTTGGTATATTCTTTTTGTAAAGCCTTCAGCTTTTAAGTTATTAAGTGTAAAATTTAGTTTATAAAAAAATGTTAAAGTTGACAAAAGGCACGGACCTACAGTCCGTGGAGCTAATAAATAATTTAAAAAAAAAAAAAAAAAAAAACCCTTCAGGTACCCAACTTCTAAATTGTATGAAGAAGCAGATGTTCTTAGTGTACGTCAACAATTCATTTTAAGTACCACACTAAATGCCCATTAGTATCTGTTAGCCTCTCCAGAATACGAATCCTTAGTTAACCGCCGGGTATATAAAATACCATTATGTGCAGTTAACACTTCTTTTGCTCATCGTTTTGGAGATTTCGCGAGAACATTTGTATATAACGCAGTGTCAAAGTGCTGTGACATTAAAAAGAAAAGGGTTAATGAAGTAAAATGCATCGTTCGGAAATGGCTTAAAACGTTAACATATGAAAAAACGTAAAATATCATAAAAAATATATCTTAGACCAAAATATTATTAGTTAAAATATTACCTTTTTGATTCTTTTTGTAACTAATTATTTTAAGGTTTATGCTAACCGAATCAATTTTGTTTCATTTGAATAATTTATCTCTTTTTGTTTACTGTTTTGTCAATGAGGATTTATTAAATATTATTGTTTCCGGATAACCCGGTTTCCTCGATACAGGCTTGCCTAGTGAGGAAACCAATAGACAAACTTCTTTTCAATTGTTTAGACTTTATTTTGTAGTAACTATAAATATTTTAAAATTTAAATGCTCAATTAGATAATAACTTACCCCCTTGTTTGAACGTGGATTGTCCTCGGTGCGGCTAATCTGTCTGTTGTCGTTCCTTTCTTTCAAATTTGTAACTTGTTACTTATTGACAAGAGACGGATGTTTCTTCGCATCCGATCCGGATGATATTCTGCGTTTATTAACTACTTATGTTTAGATTTTTCGTTATTAGTGTCTAAATATTAAGCTTTTGTTTTAAATAAATTATTATCATTATTATTGCCCATTGTGTGACTCTGAGCAGTGGCGGATTTACACATTTGCCGCCAGCAGACCATTCAAATTTTGCCGCCCCTTCAACCTGTACAATTCCCTCTATCATGAAGGTTAATGTATCGGCGTGAACTATCACAATCATAATATCAATGTATTTTTTTTGTTATTAATGAAACTATCCACTAATTGTCCTAATTACACCACCCTTTTCCTATAATTTGTACGATTGTGAACCAGGTGATCGATGTTTCAGTTCCTAGATTATTTTTGTAACCCACCGACTTATATAGTTAAGATTGCAGAAGAAATACCCATTAACCCATTACCCATTATTATTCTAATCAAAAAAAAAAACAATTTTGCCGCCCCTAAAATCTGCCGCCCTAGGCTCCAGCCTACTCAGCCTGTTGGTAAATCCACCACTGACTTTGAGCTTCTCCAAAAGCCCAGCAGATAAAAACCAAGTTTCAGTTTCATGTGTCATCACTGGTTACACACATACTGGTTATATACACACTGGTTAGACACACACTGGTTATATACACACTGGTTAAAAACCCTCGTCTTCAGACACTGCGGGATTATGGACGTCATGTTCGATGGTTTATATATTGTGTATTTTTTTTATTGTTCGTCAGTAAATGAAGCATAATCATATCTGAATATTATTATTTTGTATTTTTCAAGAACCGTCATTCTGTCTCGTAAATTGATTGACCAATACAGGGTTAGTTCTAATCAGTTAGCATCCTTTTAAGGGCATATTCTGTACATCAAAACAAACAACTTTTACTATTGGGCCAACATTGAAATCGCAAAACAAAAACAGCTGTTCCATACATTTTGCCCAAGGTCGATGAACTTCTTGTATGGAACAGCAGATAATTATTTCGCGTGTTCAATGTTGGCCCATAGTAAAAGTGGTTTGTTTTGACGTACAGAATATACCCTTAAAAGGATGCTAGCTGATTAGAACTAACCCTGTATATTGATCTGACTAGAGTCATTAGTGTGCACTTAATCCATCTTTATTACAATGTTACGAATAATTATTTTGTATATTTTCAGTGCAATCATCCAAAAGCGAGTATTTGTCGTTTTAAATGAAACCTATTTAACGAGCCACGCTCGCGCAGGGCCCTACTTCGTGGGCATGGTGATGGGATACATCATCAGTACATACAGACCTGCTGAACATAGGAATGTCATTGGAAAGGTGAGTCTTGAGTACAAGGTTACCCGAATAATCTGAAAGGAGGTTTGTACAACTTTTAATAGGTAGGTACGATGATTGTGAACAAGTTTTACTATGGGCCAACCTTAAAAACGCGGAAATAAAAGCATGTGACATTTTAGCCTAGTTCATACAAGCAAGTATGGGAAATTTGTACCACTAGGCCACCTGAGTATGGGAAATGTCCTAAGCCTTTAGCTGTTCCATACATTCTGTCGACGGTGAGTGTAATTTATCAACGGTTTTTTTCGCGATTTCACCGTTGACCCTATTGTAAAAGTAATTCACAATTATTAGACAATGGGAGGTTTTCTGACAGCTGACGGAACGTAGTTTTTTAGCAAAAGATTAGATTACATTAGTTTTACATAATTGCATTAGTGTGAGTACTGTTAACTTGTCAGCTTTAGTTAACCAACCTATAATAGGGAATATGTATGGTTTTTTATTGACTCACAAAAAAGCTGACTCGCAACAAAACAAATCATCGAAAGTTAAAATTAAATAATTATGTGAACAAATAACGAAGATTTATAAACATTTCAGTATTACTACTGCACTATAGTAGTTAATGACGTCAAAGCACACGATTCCACACAAATTCTATACTAGCACGTGTTTTTCTAGAAAGGGGCAGATGACTCCCTCCCAAATACTTTGAACGCTTGTATTTCTGAACTTTACCAGCCGCAGCTTTTTTTTTAAGGAAACATCAGATTCAGTTAAAGTATCCACTTATTATATTATTTTTAATAATTGAAACACATGCATATTCCCTATTCGTTTATAATCATTAAAAAACATTTTTTCCAGCAATGGTCGGTGGTCATTACTACAGTCTCTCTGCTTGTGGGGTCCGCTATAGTTGCCTTAGGCGCCATCTTCGCGGGCAGACCGTACAATCCGCTCGAGGCCGCCGTGGTGGTGGCGACCAACAGAGCCTTCTGGGGAGTCATGATCTGCTCTCTTATTACCGTTTGTGAATATGGCAGCTTAAGTAAGTATCCATTTCCTTAATTATCCAACTTTAGGACCTGAATTTGGCGTTCTCCGCTATTTCGGCACGCTCTTGCTAGTCAACATTTTTGAAGACGTTACTTCAGTTATTAAAACGACTGTATATTTACATTATAAATCCATCCTTCCCGCGGCATGGCGACGTCGGTTGCACGCTACAAGCTCCACGCGCCACTCGACACACCGCCTATGATCGTGGCCGATGCGTAATATCCTACCTACAGTGACAATGATAAAATGTTTTCCATTATCACCGTCACTGGTCACCTACATACAATCACTTGACGGTCTTTGGTATTTTTTTTTAAATTTTGTCTTCGATCCCATAACCCTTGGTGTAGACTGTAGACGTGTTCTAGAGATACTACAAATCAGCCATTAGTAGCGCAGGACGCCTTGACACTCGATATACTTAGAACAGTTGGTATTAGACGGAAGCAGGGAATCGGGCTGGGTGACGTGCCTTGAAAGAGACTTATGTCCAGCAGTGGACCTAAGCTGAAGAACATTACAAAGATTTAGCATATTATATATAATTCAAACAAGTTTTTTTACAATGGAATGACGAAATTAGCGCTACGTTCTTCTGGTGGTAAGCATCACGCCTGCCTATAACAGTAGCAGTGCCAGAATTGTGAACCTGCGAACAAAGTCCTGTGCCGCACCGCACTGCGCTCGTCAACTTGAGATAATTAGACGTTAAATATCTTCATGCCCAGTAATTTCTCTGGTTACCATGCAGGAACTAATGGGTTGCAGCACTTGCAGCACAAAACGAACAAAAGAGACACGATTTGGTTTTCTGCGACTTGGAGGCAGAGCCTCTGCAGTGGATGTTTCCATAAAACGGTTCTAATTTAGTTTCTTGTGACTTCCAGCCCTGATCCCCAGGTTCCTGGGCTGGCCAGGGTTCGTGCCGCTCAGCAAGCTGTCGTACTGTATCTACTTGCTGCACAGCATCCTGATACAGCTGCACAAGTTCTCGGCAAGGACCGCGGACACGTATTCTTTCTATAATGTGGTAAAGTCAAGTAATATTATTAGAATGTTTTTCAACAGACTTAAAAAAAGAGGTTCTCAATTCGAGTGTATGTTTTTTTGTATGTGTGTTACGCGATAACTCCGCCAACTATGAATTGATTATGATGATTATTTTTGTTTGGTAGGCCATACTTCAGAAGTGGTCCCATATAATATTTATAGAAATTGCTTAAGTAGTTTGGTTTTTAAATAAAAACAACTGGAAGTTAAATTAATTTGGAAATGCAACCGCGTAATGTAAAATGTAATGTATTCACAGATTATAAATGCATCCGGCGTGCTGGTGCTAACATGCGGCTTCAGTCTCGCGCTGCACCTGGTACTGGAAGCGCCGCTATGCAACATCGCCAACGCGATGTTTACTGAGAAGTGAGTACTTTATCAACTTGCTGAGCAAATGGATTCGTCCAGTGTGGGATGATGGATTCGTCCGGAGCGGGTTGATGAGTTCGACCAGTGAGGGCTATTTTTAACGTAATTAGATCTACTTTTGGCCAACAAACCTGGGCCCTGTTTTATAAAGCTACAACTACAAGCTTACAATTGCACTAGCTTCTTGTACCAGTAACTACAAGTTACCAGTTACAGGTAGAAGGTTTGTCTTTATCCTATATACAAGTGCTTGTACTTGTAGTTTGTACACTGGTTGTCTTGTAGCTTTAGAAAACGCTGTACCTACTCAATATTTTTTGCGGTGTTGCCAGTTTTTGACTACTAGTACCTAAGTACCTACAAGACTTTCAATGGGTCACCACGGCTTCAGATGAACTTACATACACACACACACACACATCAGCCAGAAGACGTCCACAGCTGGACGAAGGCCTTCCCCTTAATAGGGAGGGGTTGCTATAATCCCCACGCTTGGCTTGAAACTTACATAACTGAGTAATAATTATTACATTTGTCATCAGGCCCAAACCTCTGGAACAGCACAGCACAAAGGCGGACACCATGCATAACGGGAACGGCGTTACACACGGACTCCAGATTAATGGAAAAAAAACAAAATTACTTTAAATAGCCTTTGCCAGTTATTCAATCGCCAAGCAGTGTGCAGGCAGGCGTTACAGTGTTTCTGTTTGTAGGGCAATGTTACCAGAAAAATTACTGGGCATGAAGAACATCTAATCTCAGGGTGACGAGCGCAGTGCAGTGCAGCGCAGGTTTTTGTCCGCAAGTTCACAATTCTGGCACTGCTACCTGTTATGAGCGGGCGATGAACTTTTTGTATGGAACAGCTGATAATTTTTTCGCGACTTCAATGTTGGCCCCATAGTAAAAGTAGTTTGTTTTGATGTACAGAATATGCCCTTAAAAGGATGCTAACTGATTAGAATTAAGCCTGTATACATGCTTTCGTTTGGCTACCATCTCTTCTGATGTCAAACGAAGGTTGAAACAACTTCGTGAAATGAAAATGTTTATTAGACCCGCTAAAACTACAAAAACATGAGCAAAGTACAATTATTTTAAACTAATAAACATATTTTACATACAATAGCCATTCCATAAACATGCAAACTAACTAAATAATATATTTGTACAATAGAATAGGAATAAAATGTGATCATAAAATTATAATTAATTTACAAAATAATTAATTATATTATTAATTTATCGACGTGTACAGCTAAAGGAATATTTCATATGTTTGGCAAGAAGATACAGGTTGGCAAAAAAGATTACCTATACAGGGTGCCATTCATTCGGCTAGGGAGCGGTTGTGAGGATACGGACGTGGTTTTGACACATTTTTGTTTTATTTATACGGGAATACTCACGTTTAATTAAATCGGATACTCCGACTATAGTTTCGATCACATCCGGTGACCTTTTTCAAAGAGTGAAAACAGAGCCCGACACGCGTGCAGCTACGTCCTGCTTAGCACTAAAGTCGGAAACTGAAACTGTCTGCTGAAACTATAGTCGGAGTATCCGATTTAATTAAACGTGAGTATTCCCGTATAAATAAAACAAAAATAGGTTGTGAGGATGTTGTATGCAAGATAACATCTTGTCAACTTATGATGAAAGATTTTTGAAAGTACACGAAATAATACGCTTTTAAAAAATAAGAATTGTTTGTCTTGTCTTTATGTCGTGCGAAAACGAGACAGACATAATTATACAGAGTCGTAGCCTTGTCCTGTTTTTAAGCGTCGAGAAATTTTTCTCGCGGTGCGCATCCTAGCTCTGCAGGGTGAAATCCTCATATTTTCTAGTAATTTTGATTTATAAACCAAACTACTGCACCGATTTCGATAAAATTTACATGGGAATTTGAAGTATTACCTACCAAACAAAAAAAACATCAAAATCAGTTCAAGATATTGATTGAAGAATTGATTTTAATGATTATTTTTTTGTTAGGTAAGTCATACTTCAGAGGTGGTCCCATACAAATTTCATCTAAATCAGTTCAGTAGTACATGATATGGTTTTTAATAACTGGAAAAATTAAGATGTCATCCAGTAGTCAAAATTGAAGTCGGTTTTTTTTAAAAGTATTATATCCACTAAAAACACAATCAGTTAAGTTGCTATTAATAGTTTTACACAACAAAGGTCCGGCAAAATCTAAATTTTGGTCCTACCAACATCTCATTCATAAGCATGGGAAAAACATAGAATTTAACTTTTAAGTATGTTTAAAATGTTTGGAACAAAATTATGTTTCCTTAACCTTTCTAACTTTTTTAACCGACTTCAAAAAAGGAGGTTCTCAATTCTACTAAGTTTTTTTTTGTATGTATGTTACGCTATTACTCCCCCAATTATGAACTGATTTTGATGATTCTTTTTTGTTTGTTAGGTTACTTCAGAGGTGGTCCCATATACATTTTATCGAAATCGGTTCAGTAGTTTGGTTTTAAAATCAAAATTACTAGAAAATATGAAGATGTCATCCAGGTATTTGAAGTTGTAGTTCGATGTTTTTTTAAAAGCGTATTATTTCTTCAAAAACGTAAATGCACGATGGAAACTGTTGCGCAATATTTTCTTATTAATTGTGTGTATTAATTACTAACTGTGTATATTAATTTGTTCTAAATATATTGAATGCTCGATATGGGTAAAATGATGTCACAATTTTGCATGTAGACCTAGCATAACAATTTGTAATCAGTTATTCAATAAATAATTCTGAATCTTACATTTCCTACTCGTATGAGGCTCGAAGATATTCCCAGAGACAGCTGTTCGACAAAAAAAGGCCATACATTTCTTGGGGCAAATTTTTATCGCCACACTTTAGTGTTCAACTATTTTACAATTTATCAACTTAAATAATTTGCGGTTAAAGTTCGTTATTATAAATTAAAGTTGGGTAAACATCAACTATATTTAAGGGCCCTTAGCGTCTAACTTTTACACAACATTAGACAACAGCAGGGCCTAGACCTGAATGTAAGGTAGGGCAGCTGTTGTTACAGGTAGGGCGCTTCACAGTACTTTGCTTACTTTAAGGTAGGTTCCCCCTCAATGCCCAACCCTGACTACGGCCCTGCAATTTAATCTACCTTGCGTTGTCCCGGTCTTCGAACAATCTTTAAAAAAAGTCTTTGTATAACTTTTCGTTGAACTTTGACTCGTTTTCTCTATTGCCGAGAGGTAGAGCTCAATGTATAGATGCAACCAAGTTAGGTGGTCCATAGTTGAGTAAAATTTAGACGAGGCATTGCCGCCTTATCAAAGATATTATTATATTTAAGTGTAAACAAATCGTTCAGTACGTTCACCACCGACCACGATATCTAACAAATCAGTCTTTATCCAGGTTGTAACTGCAACAGCGTCACTTTTTCATCGATCGATAAATTTGACACTTTCTCTAGATAAAAATAACGAATTAATTAAATTAATTTCTTTTTTTACAAGAACTAATCAAATTAATTCAAATTTTAATTCAATCCGACCGATCTCGGCGATCGATCGATTAGATTATTTTATTCTTATCGATGTCTAGCGGCATGTTCGAGATATTATTACCGACAAATACTCTCTATACGACTACACTCGTCGAATTTGTCGATCGATAAAATACAGCACTTGTGCTGCAGTTTAGTTAAGACCACTAAGACGAATTCCACCCTTTTTTCTTACAATATTATGTTAAACAGAATCTCCAGAATCTTTCTTTTGTAGCGCGTTTCGTCACCAGCGTTCCAGTAGATCTATGAAGACATTGTAAGCGACCAATAAAAAGGGTTTTTTCTATGTTTTTAAAGCTTAAACAGTAAGACAAATTATGACCTCTGGCAGGACTCGAACCTGCATACGAGCAATCTCTGGTCTTCCGTCCCAACTGCTTTGCCAATAGGCGTGTGGCCTAATGTTTAATTTATGACAAATAACAAGCTTAGTGATGAATATAACTAAATACATTTCCCATACTGAAAAAATTACTTGTAATGGCTGATAATGCTCTGAGATATGAGCGTTTAAAGTTTTAGGTGGGGATAGAGTGGGGATGCTCTATCCCTTTCTCGCAAAGCACGTGTTAGTATAGCATTTGTATGCCGCGCCTGAGGCTTGACGTCATAGCTCAGTATAGCGCGCTCTCTGTCTAGCTTGAAATTAAAATACTTAGAACTTATTTATTTTTGAATTGTTTTAAATTTTGTTTTCGTTGATAGGCTCTATTGATGATCAGCTTTTTTACGAGGCAATTAAAAAAATCTAGTCATCATGCCTATTAAGCTACAGAAGTATCTGCCTTACTCGTCATAATTCTGATACTGTTTCAAGCTAACAACTAAAGCGTTGGTGGCGCCATCTGTAAATTTTTGTAACTCAAATATTTACCCAAACCGAAACCGTTACAGGTTCCAAGGTCTGTCGAGAGATGTCGCACTGGCACATACACTAGATATATAAATATATATATTTGTCGGAGCGTGCTTTAATACCTCCTTCACACTATTAGTATCACGCCACCTAGTTTAGTTTTGGTGGACTAGAGATGGAAGTGGCGCCATCCCTGCTGTAACGCTAGTAACGTGCGACGCTGATTGGTCGTTGGCCGGTTGACGGCAACCAATCAGAATTTAGTGGGTTTCGCATACCGTCCGACAGAGGCGCTGGTGGGAGCGCGCGGACACGCTCCGTCCGAGGAGCTCAAGTTTTATTGAGGGTAGTCGTGGAGAGCGGTTGCATTGGTTATTAGCGGAACGCCTTGTCCCCAAGTACTAATCGTTTAAAATTATGTGAAATGTCTTAATGTCGATTATCAATTAAAAGACTACATATGATATGTTACTCTCCTCGCCCGCCCAACTCGCGCCACCAAATTACCATTATCTGATACGGTTCGTACCTAGCCAGATCCGACATATTTATTTATATATCCAGTGTATATATAAAACCCAAAGTGTGGAAACACTTCATACAAAATATTCAATAAAAAGGGTGTTTGTTATATGTCTTAGTAGTTTAAACTATCGATATTTTTGTTCCCTTTTTTTAATTGCCTCCCCATTCAGCAGATCGGCACATTTCTTCCAAAAGCTGGTCAAACTCCAACACAGAACTCTCGTGCAACGCGAGATCTCGCGACAAATCTTCACTTGACAACTCTATGTCATCCTTGGCAGATACTGCGCTTCTATTTGACTTTGACATTTCATCTGACAGTTTCAAGTGCGGCGCGTTGAAGAAATCTTTGTAAAACTCAGCCAGTTCTGTTATCGGGTGGTTATCGGCGAACGGGAAGTAGAGCAACTTCAAAGGCGGTTCGTTTTCGTGCCTGAATCCCGCGAACTTCCTCGGAGGCATTTCGTTTAAAGACGTCGGGCTTTTAGAAATGCTTGTCACGTCTAACTCTTGCGTGCTTTTCGTTTGGCATACATTTATCGGAGTTACGGGAAACCTGCATTTCGGGACGGGTAGTCTCGCAAAGAAATCATCAAATGCTTGCTTCACTACCAATTCGTCGACAAATGCGGCCAAACGGAGAGGTCTGTTTAGATCCACTGGCTTATTGACTTTAGCTTCTTTTTCCTTTGGCTCTTTTTTCTTTTTGGATTCAAATATCACATGCTTAGGGCTGAGTTCGAAATGGTCGCTTTTCAGTAAGAGTAGTTTGTTCTTTTCCGTCCTGTTTGGTGAAATTGAAAAACTCGTTCTATACGCAACTGAAAAGCATATCCCTCCCAAAGGAGTTTTCAATGTACCCGCTTGTACCTTCTTGGTGGATTCTCCCAAAGATTTCAATTTCGGTTCACCGTTATACACCCTGTAGAATATCGTGAAAGATTCAGTTCTTTGTTTTCTGGACAAATGGTATGCAGGCGTTATCCTCGTGATTGTTATGAGTGATTTTAATAGGATTCCCATTCTAAAGTAGACCGTGTTCATAGCTTTCAACGATGCATCGAATTGAGTTTCATCGAGTTCCAAAGTCCATAATTCGAGTACCATTTCATCGCCGTCTTCTGTTTGCACGGATATCTCTACGTGCAGGCGTGACTTTATAGTTTCCAGGACCCTGTCTGAAGGCAGAGCGTTCTTGGTGGCTTGGTTGACTTCGGTAGAGTCAGGAATTTGGAGGTTAAACCAATCAGTGTCTGACGTTATTGGTTTGCTGTAAGGTTCGATTTTGGCTCCTTTCCTCGATTCAACGATGACTTGAACACCTTTGTAGGCTAAGAACTTTGCGAATTTTGTGAATTCGTTTTTGTCGCTTATGTTGGAAAATGCGACTTCTGGTGCCATTGTTTGTTTGTTTATTCTTCGTCAGCGATGCAGTTTTCGACCAGGTTCCTTAAATTGGGGTTCTCCATCGCAGCGGCAATGCGTTCCTTGTCATTGATTTGCTTGTTGACTGAAACATATCAAATGTATAATAAGTACAATATTTTTAAACTGCGGTATCACAATAACATAATAATAATATTATATAAACATATAATTTAATAGTATTATTAAATAAGTTTGATTTATTCCATTTCCGTCCCGAGAAAGTTCGTCCCACATAAAAAATCTGCTTTCGTCCCGCTTTGTATGCCGTGTTCGGCCCAAAATATATATTAATTTTTAATAAAACATTTCGTCCTAGTTTTCAGCTCCTCATTCGGCCCAAGTTTTTTCTATAGGCATGTGTTCGGCCTAAAATATATTTTAATTTAAAAATTCTCATTTCATCCCACTTTTTAGCTCCTCATTCTGACCAAGTATTTCTATAGGCAAATTATGATTATTTTATTACAGTTTCTTCACTTAGTATATTTTTAACATGATAGGCATTTAAAAACACGAGAATAGAATAGAATAATATTTATTATCATAAAGTTACATTCATAAATATATTACTAATAATAAAATATCATGAATTTTTCTATAATGGACTCGTCACCAAAACATAAAAAGGAATAACAATTTATTAACAAGCTATTTTGTGGGTATTATAATATTTTATCTCCTGACTTCAGAAAATGACAACAGTATGAAAGTAGTTATTAATACAAATGAAATCTAGTACATAGTCATATAGTGCGTCAGAGATAATCTACACCTATTGTGTTGGTTTATAGACCACTTATTTTTTTTGTTGGTATGCATGTACGTGTCTCTGTGATCGTTTGTTATCTCTTCACGCCAAAACGGCTGCATGGATTTGGATAAAACTCGGAATGGAGATAGCTTATTACCCGGAATGGTATATAGGCTACTTTTCATCATCATCATCACCCGGGTGGAACTGATGGGCGCAGCTAGCGTAGCAAGCAGCATACGTTTGTTACGAAGAAGTGTTAAAAAAACATAATATTTTGTAACCTTGGAATCTTTGTAACCCTGTTGAACTCTCAATGTCTTTATCGTATCTGAATGTATGTCTAGCTACAACCTGTGGTTTCACCCGTTATCTTATTGATGTTTATGATTTTTCAATAATAAAAAATGGCTTAAAAATATCATGCTGGACGAAGGCCTCTCCCATAATAGGGAGAGGTTGCCATAATCCCCACGCTTGGCGGCTTGGGGATCGCAGAATGCTCACCAACGTTAACCGAGAGGACGCTGCTGCCCGTCCTCCGATAGTCCTACAGGGTTAGTTTTAATCAGGTAACATCCTTTTAAGGGCATATCAAGTATTTGTCAAGTGAGCATGTCACCGATTACTTGTGTGCGTTCCTCGTCCCCCGCCAAAACTAACAGGCTTTTTTGTTTGAAAATTAAATCCCATTTCCTATCCCGGCTGGGTATATAATCAAAGACCGTAACGGACAAAGGGAATAATTTTCCCACTTGATGTTTTTTTTAAATTGTGAATATGAATAAGGAGAAATAATTGTCCACCGGAAAACTCCCCCTTCCTCCCACTTTTCCAAAATTTAAATATGATTTTTGAAATCGATGTATCAACTTTCCTTAAAAACTGATCTCAGTTTTAATTTAACTCTTAAAATGTGCCGCATTTGATTAAGGGTTAACACTGGTGAACATTCTGCAATCCCCAAGCCTGGGGATTATGGCAACACATCCCTATTAAGGGGGAGGCCTTCGTCCAGCAGTGGACGTTTTCTGGCTGATGGTGTGAGGGTGAGCGCTTCTCCATACAAACGTTTTCCCTTATTTTTCTTCCTGGATAATGCCTCTACGGCAATTATAAAAACAAAAAATGATTGCTTTCTAAACAAGATTACATATATTCACATTTAATTAAAACAACATCCATTGCACTCAAATGTATAAAAACACAAGTCATCTCCTATAAATAAAACAAAATATTAATAGTAAAAACAAGTAAGGACAATGATTCAGCCACTGCTGTATATAATTATGTTTTGTCACTTCCTCTAAAGAGAAAGGACAAAACTTAGCAGTAATTCTTTCCAGGAAGAAATTCGACCCGCTCCCAAAATTCACCCATCCCACCCATCCTCCCGAGCAATTTTTTTAGCCCCCCCGGGCCCCAACTTCGCCAACTCTACCGACTCTACCAACTCCCCCTAACCCCCAAACCCCCTCAAGCTAGATATTAGCTCAATGATTTATGCCAATGAATGTGACAAGTATATTAAAGTCATAGCACAAAATGGCCTCAACAACCATGTTGGAGGCACAGATAAGATAAATACCATTGCAATGTATGTCGGAAGGTAATAGTTGAACAAGCGTAGGGACTGAAAGGGTGATGCTTATAAGAAGATGCAAGCTGTGCCTGCAGACATAATTCTTTCACAATCAGATGTTAAGTCAAAATGTTATTACAACAATCTTTAAGAATAATAGTTTAATTTGTGTTTAAGCATGATTAACTAAATTGGGAACTAAAATTTGTTGTTTTAAAGTTTCCTCTAGGCTTATTAGTGTCTACCAATGATGGCATTGGTGATTTATTTCTCACCAAACAAAATGTAATCTAGCCTGACCACTATTTAGGGTGCAATTTAGTATGTAATAATGCCATTAAAGGCCGTCACATATGGTAAAGATACTATAATATTTAATGTTATCTTAGAACATATTTTCATATCGCTACTCATAGAAAACAAATGACAAACAAGTGACGAAGATTATATATATTTCAAAATTGTATGGCGAGCGATATTTTATCATATTATAGCATCTTCGTCGTCTGTGACGGCCTTTATCCTCTTCTTGGCAAGACATCATTAAGGTCACCTTGGAAAAGATGCTGGTAATCAAGGTAAGTTTGCATAACTTGTAGATGTGGGTATTATAATCACACATGGATGCATACTTCACACTGCATCAAGCCTTTAAATTCACGACTAAGATTAACCAGTCTTCGTAAGTTGAACTACACGTTAAACTTACTTTCATCTTCAGTAGTGTGAGCCCCCTTCTTGATGTATATGTCCAACTTGACTGGATGATGTATGGATCTCTGGATTTTGATCCTTATGCACAGCCCAATAAGCGTCGCAAGCGAGCAGTGCGGTACGGTAGGATTATACTCCACTCTGATCACTGGAACTTTATCCGCAGTGGGCTCTTTCACAAAGATACCTTCCTCGTACACAACTTTAAGATCTTCGAGCGTACTCGGCTTTTCTGGGTCTCTTATCGTCCGCAAAAAGTCTAGAACACACCACAGCACACGTTATAGCACAAAGTAGTCTGTAATAATCCAAATAGGTAACACATACAATTATAACAAACCGTAGATCGTCTCCCTCAGGTCATTCTCGTCATTGTACCCGAGCTCTTGTAAAGTAGCACTTTTGTCCATATAAGCTGGCTGAGCGAACTCCAAAGGAGACTTCTGACCGTTGTTTAATGATAGTTTTGAAAAAAATGATATCATGTCGCTAAGAAAATGTATTTTTCTATTAATTGTTTGTTTGTGTATCACAATCACAACTTGAGTTCACTTACGGACATGTTTGTTTGTCATGTTTCAAGTCAGTGAAGTAGAGGTGGTCGGTGCAAACCGTAAACAGTTTCAATACCCAGTTATCAATGCAATACCCAATACCGGGTACTCGGAGTTTCGATAACTGGGTATTGTGAGAAACTAGGAATTGGCGACAACGCGAACTGTCTCAACGTCATCGTAACGAGCGGGAACCAATACCTGCGCGTGCCGAGTACCGACGGGTGACGGACAATACCGATCGTCGCTTCGCAGCCGACGTGATGCGTCCGAGTTTTTCCGTAATATTCCGAACGTAATCGTACTCTCCAAGGCCGAGAGGCGACTAGAGCGCCAAAAGTAAAACTAAAAATGACAATTATTATAACACTTATTACTGAAACATTAAATGCGTTTTTTGAAAAAAGTCAAGGGTTTAAATTTGAATATCATACAAAAGTACAAGATTATATCACAGTTTATTCACTGAATCAGTGCACTTTCCAACAAATGTAATCAGCAATCTTTAATATTATAATATATATATATATTAATATTATATTATATAATAAGCATTTTTATACTTTAAAAAAAGGCGACTCCAACCACTAACTAGTAGGTAGTAAGCTAAGATTATTTAGAGCAAATAAATTATTATTATAAAAAGTTTAAACGGAATCATCAAACAAACATCAACAAAAGATTTACCAAAACCAATCGGTATTTGTACCTTCTTGTGCAACACAGTTATTTTTGTAAAGCGTTTTTTTAATAACAACTGAAACCAAATACCTCTGCAGAAACTCAAAAACTACGTTATTAAGAAACGGCCAATACCTAGTTATTAAAATAAACAGTTTCAGAACACGGTATTGCCATTCAATACCAATACCCGTTTCGGTACTGCAATATACCATACCGACCCACCGCTACAGTGAAGTCAGAGTCACGTCACGCACGTTACGTCGTCGTCGTCGTCTCGTTTTCTTCGTATGCTCTATGGTTTTTTATTTTGTAATATTACGTAGACGGTTTGATTGAAGAGGTGTTTGTTTTAAAAAAAAGAATAGTTCGTGATGTTTTACTAGATGGCGTAAGAATCGTAAAACTGTTCTGTCAAACCCGTTTAATGTTTTTTAGTTATTCCTGGCCATGGATACAAGTCCTTCGGCCGAAAACACGGTTTAATCACGATTACGTATGGTGGTGGGTTCGAAACGAGTCACACCAAAACCAGTCACAGTTTGACACGTTGGGAATTTCTTCCCTTCGAGACTTGTTGGGAAAACCTTTTGGAAAAAAAAGTTTCATCAGTAACAGGGACTCGATGGGAAGAATGAAATCCCATCGAGTCAGATCTCAAAACTCTGAAAAAGCTTGTAGTAAAGTTGCCATGGCTTTACTAGGGTATGATTAAACTCGACCGTGACTTACTGTGTGTGACTTGGACTGTGACTAAGACTCGTTTAACTAGAGTAAGAAGGATTGATGAAGAAATATGTTTTTGCCTCAAGGATTAGTCCACAAACCAATCAAACCATCTATGAACTTGAATAACCATGATTCCATCGATCCATAATGGATTGTTAATAGATCCATGACCATGAACAATTTTATAACAAGAAACCAAAACAATCAGGAGATCAAATCAACATAACGTTTTGTTTGTTGTTTTGTAATTTTTCGGTTTGGAATAAACTTTGTAGGTTCTGATCATTTCACCTAAAGCAGTTTTGAGATGTGTTAGTAAACAGTATTGCGTCCAAGATAAAGAAAACATCTAATATAATGTTGTCTTTACCTTGGACGAAATTAACAATATCGGTGAAGTGGTAGTCAGTAGGAGACGGGCCGCTTCGCATTCGTGAGTTGGCCGGTTCACATCCCGACGACTCGTACCAATGGGTTCTTTGGAATTTATGTACGAATTCAAATACCACTGGATCACCACTGGCTTTTCGGTGAAGGGAAACATAGTGAGGAAACCGGCCTTATGTCTGGAGAAGATACTCAGTGGCGTTTTTAATCTACATATCCGCACTTAGCCTTATCTAGTTTGCTGGACTACGGCCT
The DNA here is from genome assembly GCA_905404285.2 of Erannis defoliaria. Lineage (NCBI taxonomy): Eukaryota > Metazoa > Arthropoda > Insecta > Lepidoptera > Geometridae > Erannis > Erannis defoliaria. The sequence continues at coordinate 1,068,873 of FR990090.1, read as the reverse complement.
TATCAAACTGTGGTACGATATTGGGTAAAACTTAAAGTAAGCGCTCCTAAAACGTAAGCAAATCGAAGCCGGAGCGAAGGTAGAAATGCAGGGGTCACGTTCGATGGGTCCAGAAAAAAAACTGAGGCGTTGGAAAACGCAAAAAACAATAACAATAATATTCCACGCTCATGAGCGAAAAAAAAAACTGAAACGTAGTGTTTAATTTCCCTATGAAACAAACTGCAAACTGCAATGAGCAAAGAGTTTTTTGTTTTAAAACGAAATGAACTGTTTTACAGTCAATGTCACATTGACAAGTTTGACATAAACAATTTCAAACGACTTCACGCCATCTATTATAATTTTTGGAACTAACACTTTTTTTAAAATAGAAAACGCCTCATTACAATTTGGCTAAGCATAGGCCACCGTATTGTAAAACGTATCGCAGTGAGCCGGCTAAAACGTTCAACCGCCGTGTTACAAAACGGCTCGGTTTTGTTAAATGGCTAGCCATTAAGTAAAACGGCGAATTCTACAATTCGGCTGCAACATATACATGCTGCAGCCACATTCTTCTCCTATCTTCTAAAGAGACCTCCTCTAACAGTGTAGGGAGATCAAGTGTTAAAAAATTCAGATATCCCTCGGCAGTCAGTGTGGTTGGCAACTCAACTGTGGCTGGCAATTCAACTGGGCCGATGACTTGGCCGTTCCAGATCCCTGTCCATAAGTTTATTTTGAACTGGTACTGGGACCTATCTTCTCTCTTTAGTCTCGGGTTAGTGAGTTGCCAGCTGTGCAAGTTGTGCATATTAAAATATCCATCTTTTTTACAGGTCGATTCATCGCTCCACAGAATCCTGTTAAAAAATTCAGGGTCTTCTCTCATTGTTCTTAACATTATTTGACAAAAATCCTTTCTCTGGGAATAATCTCGTGGTAATAAACTTTGGACACGCTGATAATGATAAGGATGGAGCTGTTCTCTCTTCAAAATTCTGTGCACCGTCCTTGTCGATATGCCAGTGTTTCTTGTAATTACTCGCACCGACGTTGTTGGATCGGCTTCGATCTCATGGAGAACAGCTTCATGGTCTATCTGTTGTGGTCTCCTCGAGCTAGTACCGCCGACGCCAGCTCCAGGAATTCGACCATCCACGTATGTATTATGTACTCTGATAAATACACGGTAATCGGGATGGCGTGCATTGGGGAACCTTTCCCGATACAGTGCTGCTGCTTGTACGGAATTTCCACCACACTCGCCGTAAATTAAGTGCATTTCAGCATACTCTCTCGGAGTGTATTGTGTGTGTCGCGGCATTGCACTCGATAAAAAGTCCAAATCACCAAGCAAAATCAAGTCCGGGGTCACAGCACCAAATCAAATCCAAGTCACAAGGCGAAATCAAGTCCGGGGTCACAGCACAAAATCAAATCCAAGTCACAAGGCGAAATCAAGTCCGGGGTACAACAAAATCGTTATTTAAATCCAATCCAAAGCAAAGTAAAAACGTTGTAGCACGGAAGTAGTATGATAGCACACTGGCGCGAGCAAGCCCTCGATCCACACAATAGAGTCATTAGCTATCTTTTTTACACGTTCCCTAAAAGAAAAGGACAGGAGATTTACGTCCACCGGCCACCACTGCTAGCGCAGGCAGGCGGTATTTGTCGATTCCAAGAATTTTTATACAATTTCTTAGAAGCCAGCTAGCTTTAAGCTTACACACAATGAACGAACCATCATAAAAAAAAAGAATTGTGAAAAGCATTCTAAGAAAAACGGGCCTTGGTTAATCCTAACAGGAATATTCTTTGAATTGAAAGCTATAAATACCGAGTGGTATACTATATCGGAATTCCAATGAAGTAGGCAAGTTTTTTATTAGTTAGGTTTATAGCATAACACATATTTTTTGCTAAATATTTTTCTAATAAAAAAACTGTAGCTGTGACACAAAAACGGCAGTTAATATTTGATATAACAGTTATCAAAGAATGTAAAAAAAAAAAGATCGAGAAAAGACCTTCATTTGCGATCTTGGCACCGAAAAGAATGGTCGAAGGTAAAAAAAAAAAAAACATAATGTTCCATAACTCGAAAACCATGACACTTTTACTGGGGCTATTTTTTTATTTCATAAACAGTTAGGATGTCCCCCACCAGTAGGTAAAGGTATATCCACTCTTTACGCCACAGCCTGTATACCACTTTCATCGCGCGGAAACTTTGAATAAAAAATTAAAATAGCGGCGGCTGGATACGCCAGCTTCCAAAAATGATCGAACCCCTTTTCACAGGATCACCCGCCCGCTGGGCTAATCTGAATCGCTCTTCACTCAATCATGCCTCACGGCTTCACTGCGTTCAAGTTACCTCTGCTAATTTTAAGCTTGCTGATCGGCTTGTAGTATTAAAGTATGCGCCATTTAAAAGTTTCCGCATATTAATACTAATTTGACACTTGTCTGCAATTACTTAAATGCAATTAAATATAATGTATACTAAGTATAAGTCAAGGAGACACACCAAACCAGTTTTCAAAACCACTATTAAAACTAGAGCAAAAGCCATAACCCGATAAGGCAGGATGGGGAGTTTTGGCGGGAACACGGAAAAATCATGTCATTACATTCTATTATTTCTTAAACTTGTGTTTTTTCGCGTATTAATGATTAAAAATGTTTTATTCATTGAGTGTTCAATTACATGCACGAGTGTGGGCAAGTTATATAATGTGGTGAAACATGTCTTTTCGTGTTGGTTTCAAAACTTCGTAGAAGCTCATAGTAAAGTCGCCACAACTTTACTAGGGCAGGACTTGGACTCGACTATGACTAATTTCGTGTGACTAACTTTGATTTCATGACATATTTGACTTGATTTTAATATAAAAACTTGCAAATTCATAAACTTGACACTGGCAGAATGCACAAAGTGCGATGCCAATAAATAAGAAAGAACAAAGAGACGCAGTATGGCCTTATGGCTTTCTCCTACCCCTAGGGGCTAGCTCATTACACAAAACAAAAAAAAACGGCATTGTTTTTTGGTTTTTTGTTTGTTGACTTGTCTTGGTTTGGTATTCCACGATTTTATTTGCTTTCATTATGATGGAAAGGCTAAATATAATGTTTTAAAATACTGTGAAAGTGCCATGAACCTGTTTTTCTTGGTATAATCTGGAGAACAGCTGAGTGTTTTAGACCGATAGAACTTAACCTCAAAAGTGTAATAACAAAAAAGCGATGTTTTCAATTTGTCGACAAACCCACCCGGCAACGGGGATAGAGCATGCTGTGAGCTCCTGTTTCTTCAACAATGAAGATGTATGCCTGGTTACCGCCGGCGCCAACATTATCAAAGTATTCAGACTGCTGCCTGACGGGCACACGAAAGAAGTCAATGCCGGTAACTTACTCATTTTTCTACTTCTTTGCAGGCATGACACAGAGCTACTCAGTAGTGTCGGAGAGGAAGTTTGCTAGATGGGTCTATGTTTAAACAAAAACAGTATTTTTCTACAGATTCCTTAAAATTTTATCGCTCACATTCTAAAGTATTTTTATAAAATATTGTTAATCTGTTACTGTTACTCAAATTATTTTTAAGACAGTACCGAAGTAGGTGAAGATGGTGAAAATAGCAACAAGGAGACAATCTCAACTATCCTTTTTTTTCTCAGATATCCTTTTATTCAAACCTCCTTCCAGCCGTCCCAATAAAAAAGTGTTCTACTTGTGCCTTCCCTCGCTTTTTCTATCCTTCAATGATCTTTAAACATTTCAATAGCTATCATTTAGGAAAACATTAAATATTAAGCATTTAAATATATAGAACTTGAATCGTACATAAGATCCCAGTTATGTTAATAAATAAATTTTGAATCATAATTATCCGACTACCAGAATACTAGATCAATCTAGGCAATGACTAATTGATTTGAACATTGAGAAGTGGAAATGGTAACACATAGGCACATTTATACACAATAAAATATTATTCTATTCAATTCTGAAGTGCCTAACCTTGTAACTTATTCTTCAGCTGGCCAGCCAATTCCGCCGAAGATGAAATTAGAATGTCTAGCCACTTACAACCTATGGGGCAACGTTATGTCCATGGCTTCTGTAAAATGCCCCAGCGCTGGCCGAGATTTGCTGCTCGTTTCATTCAAGGAAGCGAAGCTGTCTGTTCTACAGTACGACCCACACACTAATAATCTCATTACGCTGAGTATGCATTACTTTGAGGAGGAAGATATGAAGGTAATTAGATAATTGCATGAATATATCATTAATCCTGAACTAGCAACCAGCCTAAGTTTCACCCAGGTGCATTAAACATCATGATTTTACTGAAGCAAACAGAGACTACCTTTCATCACGTCATCTGAGCAGTAACTAAGGTAGCTTGCCTGGGACGTAAGCAAGAAAAACCGAACTGTTCTAGAAATTACGGCATCTATGATGCGCTTAACTACCTTAAACACAAAATATTGATTCTGGTAATATTGTTTTAACATGGTTTGGGTTGTTTTCAGTCACCCTTGAAAGTTTAGTATCTTAGAGGTTATTCGTTATCCTTATAAAAGTTAGAACGTATATAGAAAGTTAGAAAAGTTAGTGAAAATGTTGTAAGCAATGAAATAGAAAAATATGCATTCTGCAAGAAAGTTGTAACAGCTGTGGTGCATATGAACAGTTACAGCATAACATTTTTTTTCCAAAATACACAAACTTTTACTCGTCATACCTCTAAAAACTTTAAATTAGCCGTTTTATGGACAGTTACGCCAAAAAAATACTGCCCGATTTTTTAATTTCATGACGTCATAGAGCAACGAGACACAGTCAAAACAAGACAGCCAATTGACGCAGAAAAAAAAGCTGGTTATATTACCTTATGCTTAGTCTAGTTATGACCTTTTAACGGGATACGCCCTTATTGTTTTCTACCGTCGTTATAAATCTTCTGGAAGAGAATCTCTAGACGGTATAGCGAATTCATTAAGTAGCTTAGAAAAAATAATCACACCAAAAGACATTTTAAATGATTTGGAACTCATTTTACACACACTACCCCTTTACAAATCGAAAGAGCATAAAATGCGATTTCCGAATGTTCTGACACTATCCCAGTAATCGTTTCCGTTTCCGAGATATTGGCCAATGAATATGCACCTATTTGTTTTAAATCATATTTATCTGTTGATATGTGGGGGTTACGCTACTAGGCCACTGTGTCATGCAACATGTCCGAAGCCCTTAGTGATGATAAATTGACGATCCCTGTAGGGTAAGGTAAATGAAGGTAAAACAGGGCCATAGCACTAACTATGCCCCTATGTTTTGGTCCTGGTTAGGTAAGAGATAATAAAAACAAATCACAACCATCACGGGAGATAACAAATCTCAACCATCACGGGAGTCATTTTCAGACGGCATTTGTTTTTTTTTTTAATTAGTTAGGAAGGCATGTAAAAGTGAAGCATGGAACAAATTTTTATCTGATTTTCAGGGAGGCTGGACAATCCATCCGCACATCCCGTGGATCCGAGTGGACCCGGAGTGCCGCTGTGCCGTCATGTTGCTCTATGGAAAGAAGCTGGCCGTGATCCCGTTCAGGAAAGATCTAAATTCAGAAGAGAGCGATCCTTTAGATGCTAAGCCATTTGCTGATCATAAGAAAAATGTGAGTTTAAGAAGTGGCATTTATTATTAAATCTTTTTCTGCCATCATTCATGAGGTATATTAGATGGTGCTCATGCCCTACAGAATATATTACAGTAAGTAAGTAAGTAAGTTCGTATAGGCTGAGTGGCCAGCCCTAGAGTCAGATTTTATGTGCCGCCCGAAGGCCTCTGACATGGCTGACGGTTGTTGTTATAGAAACTAGAACAAACAACTGGAACCAACAATTTAACGTGTCATCCGACCCACGGTAGCACTCAGAAATAAATGTCATTCACGGTCACCCATCCAAAGACTGACCGGAACGTCCGTTGCTTAACATCGGTGATCGTTTAGAATCACCTAGACAAGCTACGAAATACTATTACAGTTATTACAAAGATTCCTGGTAATCCGAACACCGACATTTTACCCCTTCGTTCGGATCCACAGAGCATTCGGATTACAGTATGGAGAATATCATCATCATCATAAGCCCGGAGACGTCCACTGCTGAACGAAGGCCTCCCCCTTAGACCGCCACACTGTACGACAACCTGCCATTTGCATCCACCGGTTGCCCGCGACTTTTACAATGTCGTCGGTCCACCTAGTGGGAGGCCGCGCCTACGCTACGTCTTCCGTTTCGCGGTCGCCACTCAAGAACCTTTCTTCCCCATCGGATGTCAGTCCTTCGAGCGATGTGGCCTGCCCTGCGCCACTTCAACTTGCAAACCTTGCGAGCTATGTCGGCAACTTTGGTTCTTTGGCGAATATCCTCGTTCCGAATTTTATCGCGCAAAGTAACTACGAGCATCCATCTCCATTGCACGTTGCGTGACTCTGAGTTTCTCCAAATGGCCAGCAGTTAAAGTTCCAAGTTTCAGTTCCATATGTCATAACTGGTCGTAGACCCTTGTCTTCAGACACTGCGGGATTTTGAACGAGAAGATATTACGCAATTTCCCGAACGCTGCCCATCCGAGTTGGATTCTTCGGGCGACCTCTTTTTCGAAGTTGGACCTACCTAACTGAACAATCTGTCCAAGGTAGTTGTAGTGGTCAACAACTTCGAGAGTATCGTTCCCAACGACAACCGGTACGGGCACAACATGGACATTGGACATGATCTTTGTCTTGTCCATGTTCATTTTAAGACCCACCTGTTGGGAAACATTACTGAGATCGCTGAGCATAGTATTGAGGTCCTTCAGCGACTCTGACTATATCATCGGCAAAGCGAAGGTGATGTTTTCGCCAATAATGTTGATGCCGAATCCGAATAGAGAACATATAACAAGCCATTTTTGAAATAAATCAAAGGTTTTGCTTTGGAATATACCGAATCGCTAACGAAACATACGAACGTGCAGTAACAATGCGCGACAGGCAAATGAAGTTGCATTGTCGAGGCTCTGCTCTGCCATATTATTATTTACGAAATCAAACTACAACATTGGTTACATCATCAATTTCTATCAATACATATTTAGAATACGCAGAATACGCATGTGCCCTTATGCCTCGGCCAGTAGAGCGTGTTGCGACCGGCGTCGCCATGCCACGAGCCGACAGCGACCGCGGGGACTGCGACCGCGTGAACGTATGGCTTTGACCTTCGCGTTTGCCAGTCCCGCAGGTCTGAGTCGTGGCACCCGCGCTGCGAGCTAGTACTTTTACGTGAAGGGCTGAAACCTTTAGAACCGAAACGAAAGTGGAACGAAAGGAACCACTTCCTCCCCGCAGCGGCACATAAAATCGTATACACACCACGGGAGCAAGTAAAGATGCCTCAGATCTCATGTTTGTCAACCTCGGCTTCGGCTCGGGAGACAATACATGAGATCTGAGATATTATTTACTACTGCTCCCTAGGTGAGTAATCTACTATTGTTACAAACGCGCGCCTCTCCGCTCACCGCCGCTCGTGGCACGCTCTGAATAACTTCTTACTTTTGTTGTCACCGCGGTCGCAAAGCAAGACGCAGGTCGCGCGAGCGGTGAGGTCGTGGTAAAGGGGTAACACGTTCGATGCTACTGTGGAGTCTTCACGCTCCAGATATTAATTTACCTTTTCCATGTTTCAGCAACCTGCCCAACAAATAACGCGGGCGCCCACTCTGGCGTCCTACGTGATAGTTCTAAAAGATCTGGACGAGAAGATAGATAACATATTAGACATACAGTTCTTGCATGGGTACTATGAACCAACGCTCCTCTTGCTGTATGAACCTGTGCGGACTTTTGCTGGGTAAGTTGTAGGCTAAATAATGCTAGTTTGTGTCACCTGATGATGTAGTCCATGATGGAGCATGCTTGCCCATTAGGTGCCTAGCTTATACTTATCAAGAAACACCGAAAAAAATATTTACATTTACTAAATAGAGTAAATAGTTTCATTCTCGGTAAGCATGATCCATCCTAGACCGCACCGTTGCTTACCATTAGCCAGGGTGTAGTCAAACGAAACTTACTATGAATAGAAAAAAAAATACATTCTGCATCAGGTAAAGGCGACTGCGCCGCAACTCTAGCAGTGTGCGCAGCCCCATTCAATTGTATAGAAAAGCTAGAAAATGCGCGCATCCGCCCCGACTGCTTTCTGTGTGCGATGCGCCTTGGGATGCTGTCACTATAATTGCTGGGCAGTTTTTTAATGTGTTATTTTGTTGTGGGCAGGCGCACGGCGGTCCGCAGTGACACTTGTGCCATGGCGGGCGTGTCCCTGAACATGAGCGCGCGCGTGCACCCCGTCATCTGGCAGACGGCCGGCCTGCCCTTCGACTGCCTGCAGGCCGTGCCCGTGCAGAAACCGCTCGGTGAGATACTAAACACACGATATTCACGGCAACAGCTATCAGTAATATAACCTTTTTTGGCAAAAAGTAGCAATAGGCGTGTTTTTTTTATATCCGTTGTTTATGACAACAGGAATTAAAAAAAAATGTTATAAATAGTTCTATTGTCAAAAACTGTTACTTTTGACTGTGTTATGTTTTAGTCGCAAATAAAGTATTGCAAGCAGGAATCGCTTTGCGATACTATGGTTGATGTGTACCATGAACTACTACGTACTAACATACGCAAATAAAAGAGAAAAAGGTTGGCGCCTTTTAGAACGTAAAGTTTTTTTTTTTTCATGGAATCATAAATGATACTTACCAATGATAACATGAAAAATTACTTTCATGACTACTAAAAACTAAAACTGACTGACGGAGAGACTAAGTGCGTAATGAAATTATCATCTTTAATTTCTTTTCTTTTCTTGTTTTTTTTTTGTTTTTTTCTTGCGTTTTTATTTTTCTCTTTATAAATAACAAGCGTGTTTCCAGGTGGGTGCCTGATCATGGCGGTGAACTCGCTCATCTACCTAAACCAGTCGGTACCTCCGTACGGTGTTTCACTCAACAGCATAGCTACTCACACCACCAATTTCCCGCTACGTAAGTACCATTCTCTATGGTTATCCATCTAACTTGTATATTTTTTTAGGTATAGTAAGTAGCAATGATAGCTCAGTGATTAGCGCGTTAGGTTCGCACGCTCCGTGGTGCCACATCATATCTAAACAGTTAGCTTGCTTGTGAGGGAACTATAACATGGTGAGAAGTTCCTAGTACTCTACTTCTAGCGCAAGTTGATAATCTGCATCTGACGTCAATAACCGGATTGTGCCGGTTGCCTTGACGTTTCGACGCCTGAAAGAATAAAAGATATGGCTCACGACTGCTCAAAAAAGAAGTGTAATGTTTATTATTATTATTAGGGTTCACGTAAGTATCGTTCTATTATTATTAACGGGATATTTACCGTATTTGGACCTGGGTATGTCCTTAAACTGACGGGCAGCAGCGTCCTCTTGGTTAACGGTGGTGAGCATTCTGCGATCCCTAAGCCGCCTGCCAAGCGTGTGGATTATGGCAACACCCCTCTATTGGGAGGCCTTCGCCCAGCAGTGGACGTCTTATGGCTGACGACGACGATTTACCGTGTCTACTCGTGAACATGGTGCATGCAACTGCGCCGAAATATCGGGAGCTCATTTCACAACATAACCGTGGTATATATCCCGTTAATAATAATAGAACGTTAGTAAACAACCGTGACCTGGGTATGTCCTTAAACTGCAACCAGACCCACCGGAGGACGGGCAGCAGCGTCCTCTTGGTTAACAGTGGTGACCATTCTGCGATCCCCAAGCCGCCTGCCAAGCGTGGGGATTATGGCAACACCCCTCTATCAAGGGGAGGCCTTCGTCCAGTAGTGGACGTTTTATGGCTGACGACGAAACAGCCGTGACAGTCTAAAACAGTGTTTCATGTAAGTATGTATGTGAGTTCCTTTATTCCACCGTAACTATTAAATGCCTGAACAGATTTGGATGTATGGCATATCGTTAGAATCCTTACGACATCTTGAGTGTCCCTGGCTATATAAGTATTTGGGGCGAGGCGGATGTGTGTTTTTTTTATAAATTAAATGTCTTGTTCTGTACAGGAATACAAGAAGGCGTATGCATAACCTTGGACGCGGCTTGCGTAGCCCCGCTCGCAGAGGGCAGGCTGGCGCTGTCGCTGCGCGGCGGGCAGCTGTACGTGCTGACGCTGATAGCGGACTCCGTCAGATCCGTCCGGAGCTTCCACCTCGACCGCGCTGCCGCCTCTGTGCTCACCACCTGCGTGAGTCGAATTAACCAGCAGATCAAAAGTAGGGCTGACTGTAACGGACTGACTGGTTGATTGATGCCATGCCTGATTGCTGAAGCTGATATGTTTCCTTCGTCATCACCAATCAGATGCCGTCCACTGCTGGACGAAGACTTTCTCCTTACAGGAGTGCCATAGGGTGTTATAATAAATGAAATTTAAATTGTGTAAAAATTTATCTTTCCAGATGTGCGTGATAGAAGAGGACTTTCTATTCCTTGGGTCCCGTCTGGGCAACTCTCTCTTACTGCGAGTGACAGAGAGGGAGAACAGGATGCTGTTCTCTGTCGACAAACCTCTGGAAGCTACTATTGATCTCACTGTTGACCTGGGTACTTAACTCAATACTGTATCAACCTTTAACGGCCCATAGGAGGTCACATTGCATAAAATAAACATCGGTCCGATTGTCAACACTAATACATTCAATTTCAAATAAATACACAAAAAGAAAGCTAGGGATTCATCGTTGTGGAAACACGGTTGCAAGAAAAAAGTCCTTAGAAAAAAATTAAGAAGCTACCTCTAAATCGCAAATATCAACCGGGCTAATGGACAAATGGTTACCTTCGAAGGGTATTTATAGTTATTTTGGCACGTGGGCTCGGTGCGGGTTGGCCCAGCTTTGCTAATAGATGGAGCCTAAAAATTTTTTGTTTGCCTTTAGGAGTAGTTCGTAAAATACCGTTATGTAACGGCACAGTGATTGTAAATAGCTCATATTATTAACCGACTTCAAAAAAATAGGAGGTTCTATGTTCGACTGTATGCATGTTTTTTTTAATGTATGTTCACCGATTTCTCTGTCAATTGTACACCAATTTTGAAAAATTTTTTTTTGTTAGGTACGTGATACGACAGAAGTGGTGCCTAATTTTTTTTATCTAAATCGGTTCAGTAGTTTGGTTTTTCAATCAAAATTACTGGAAAATATGAAGATGTCATCCAGGTAGTCAAAATTGAAGTCGGTTGTTTTTTTTTAAACGCGTATTCTTTTATTGAATAACGAATATGTTAGCTATATTGTTTCCTTTATTAATTAATTAATTTATTTATTATTAATTGCTTGTCACACTTACAGCTACGCCAAGGCATGTGACAAGCCAGCAGTACATACAATAACAATAATCGATTACATAGAAAAGAAACAAAGTAATAAAATTCATGTCAAGAAATAATAATAATAATAGATTAAAAGTCACATAATAATTGAATTGAAAAACAATAATAATGAATGTCAACTTAAATAACTAAGACAAGAAATCACAAATACATTCAATTCATTTAATGGGATGAAGATGATGATGATACTTAACGCAGCTCTGCAGAAAAGGAACGAATATGGCTACTAATCTAACCTTAACTACTGCAAATCTATAATGTATGGAGCCTTTCGAAAAGAAATAGTTATAGGCTGGTAGATGGCGCTATGTGACATTGCAGGGCCGGATTTGGAAATTTAGGGGTCCTGGGGCAACAAAGGTGTGGAGCCCAGTTTTTTTCTACAAAAAGTTTAAATAATGTTTTTCTTGTAAGTGTATCAATCATTTAATTTGATTGCGAGACAAATCAAATCTTTTAAGCAAACGTAATTATTAAGATTTACCATACATTTTTTTAAATGAGTACCTACGTTTTATTTGGGGGCCCCTCGCTTACCCTTAAATCAGGCGAAAGAAATGTCTAATGTTTATTTATTTTGTACACAGAACAATCTCAAAACAAAGAACAGCAAAAGGACTCTGATCCCGCGGCGAAAAAACGTCGCATGGACACCCTGAATGACTGCGTGGCGTCTAACGTCATAGAGATTAGTGACAGCGACGAATTAGAGGTGTATGGAAGCGATATAAGGACGTCAACACAGCTTACCAACTATGTTTTTGAAGTAAGTGCCAGGCTGGACTAATAGGGTAGATGACTGATGTTTATATCGTTGAAACCAATAGCTTTGGTGGAGAATTTAAGTAAATATAGTATGTTTATTGAAAAAATAATTTAAATCGGTTAATAATGTTCTGATATATAAGCGTATAAAGTTTTTGTTAGAGACAACTCTGTCCCTTTCCCACAAAACAAAAAATTATGTCACGCCATACTTGTCTGAATAGAATTTATATAGCGTACTGAGAAGTGACGTCACGATTTGCTGTTTCGCCTCTCTGTCTAGCATGATATTAAAATGCTTATAAGTTGCTTATTTTTGATCAGATTTACATATTTTTTTCATTAATCAGCTATATTTATGGGCCACATTTTAAAAGGACAATTAAAAAAAACCAGTCTTCTAGCCTATTATTACATTAAATTTGACTAAAACCCGTATCAAACTGGGTTGACGAGCTATTTGAGCTCGTTTGTGAAATTGAGCTGAATACTGTGTCAACTTGAATTGACAAGGGAATCAAACTGGACTGACAGGCGTGTCAAACTGGATGGACGAGCTAGTCAAACTTGCATGTCAACAACTGTTTAAAGTTTTCATTGCAAGACTACCAAGTTAGTCAAATGCTGTTACTGTGTCAAACTGGACTGACTGGTGTATTGAGTAGGATTGCACGTTAAGCTAGATTCCAAAGCTGGACAAGTTCATCTGTCGAAGACTGTCAAAATGTGTTTAAAGTTTTCGTCTGTTTTGACTGTTGGAATCAATCAAACTGGAGAAACGTGCCGAGCTAAACAATAGGCGTGTGGCCTAATGTTTAATTTATGACAAATAACACGCTTAGTGATGAATATAACTAAATACATTACTCTTACTGAAAAAATAAATTGTATTGGCTGGTAAATCTCTGAGATATGAGCGTTTTAAGTTTTAGGTGGGGATAGAGAGGGGATGCTCTATCCTTTTCTCGCAATGCACGTGTTAGTATAGCATTTGTATGCCGCGCCTGAGGCTTGACGTCATAGCTCAGTATAGCGCGCTCTCTGCCTAGCTTGAAATTAAAATACTTAGAACTTATATATTTTTGAATTATTTTAAATTTTGTTTTCTTTGATAGGCTCTATTGATGATCAGCTTTTTTATGAGGTAATAAAATAATTGTAGTCATCATGCCTATTGCGCCTATCAAGTTGTGGTTGTCGTGTCAAGCTTGACTATAGCTGTACCAGAAAGATTAGAAATAAAATGCGAGGCGCTACTTTCTACGCAAACTCTTCAAAATGACGTATAACTTGGCAAAACTGAATAATATTTTGTATTGAAAACTTTTAAAACACTGTTTTAAACTATCACGGTTGTTTACTAAAGTTATATTATTATTAACGGGATATTTACCGTGATTATGTTGTGAAATGAGCTCCCGATATTTCGGCGCAGTTGCATGCACCATGTCCATGTCTACTCGTGAACATGGTGCATGCAACTGCGCCGAAATATCGGGAGCTCATTTCACAACATAATCACGGTAAATATCCCGTTAATAATAATATAACTTTTGAAAACTTTTAGTTCCATTTTATTTAATTTCTACTCTTTCTGGTACAGCTTTGCCTGATGTGTCAACCTGGAATGCTAAGCGTGTCAAACTGAACTGACAAGCCAGTTAACCTCGTCTGTTGTACCATTAGGCCACCTAATGGAAAATGTAGTAAGCCTTTAAATTTTGATATTGTCTGACTAGCTTGACACAATTCAAGCTAGTCTGACATTCTCGACTTCATCCAGTTTCAAATTAGTTGCAATGACAATATATTGCTTGCAGCAGTAACCTGGACCTGGGTATGTCCAAAAACTGCATCCGGGCGGGGGATGAGCATTCTGTGATCCTCAAACCACCTGCCAAGCGTGGGGATTATGGCAACCCTATATAAACCCTTATATAAAAATATTTATCATTATTTATTTATTTTATTTTGGGGAATAATATTATATCTACAATGTGTAACAAAAAGGTTCAACAATACTGAGGGTTATGTATGTACTCATCGTTATGAACAACTTTTACGAAGGAGCCAACCCTGAAATTGCGTAAAAAAACAGCTGTTCCATACATTTTGTCGAAGGTCAATAAACTTTTTGTATGGAACTGCTGCAGCTGTTTTTTTGTGTCACGATTTCAGGGTTGGCCCCGTAGTAAAAGTTGTTCATAATGATGAGTACATACATACCCTTCAGTATTGTTGAACCTTTTTGTTACACGTTGTATTATATATTTTTCTATGAATGGGGACGTTAGTGTTCGTCCTGCAGTGGACGTCTTCAAGTTGATAAGTCAAACAAGTAAGTAAGTAAGTTAGTTTGATTCCACTTTCTTTATTCGAACTGATAAACAGTGGGTAGCGCTGCCCGAGTGGGTGTATCCCTATAATTATAATCTGGGTGTCATCAAGTCGCGAGTGAATGGGTTTCTTCTAGCCAAGCGTGCTCCATCGTAGACTGCCTCTTCGTTTATCATCAGACGAGATGGCAGTCAAACGCAAGCCTATAAAAAAAATTAAAAAAAATACTTGTCACATGTTCCCAGGTGTGCGATTCCCTGCTAAACATCTGCCCCATCGGGTCGGTGTCGATGGGCGAGCCGCAGCTGGGCGGCGCCACCAGCGCTCCGGCCGGGGCGCCGCGCGTGGAGCTGGTGGCGTGCTCGGGGCGCGGCAAGAACGGCGCGCTCACCGTGCTGCAGCGCAGCATCACGCCGCAGCTCGTCACGGCGTTCGATCTGCCCGGTCAGTATATACTACAGTAGGACCGTTTAAGGATGCACCGCCCGACGGCTCGAACTCGTCGGTGGGCGTGGGTAAAAAGCATGCTCTCTTCATCAAACAAAGTGTGCGAAAGGGAGAAAGAAACAGAAATAATAATAATAACCGCCATGTGGGATGTTGACTCGACGATCATTGTCCCGATAGTCGTTTCGGCAAACGGTCTCATAGATAAGAGCCTCGACCAATACCTCAAGAGGCTCTCGCTAGACGGTTGGGTCAAGGGTCAGATACAAAAGGCAGTGGTACTTGACACGGCACGCATTGTCAGGAGGTTCCTCACTCTGCAGCCCTAACCACCGGCAGCTTGAGCCCTGCCCCGCTGCCGTCGGCACTCTAGGATTAGGTTTTTTATAATATTTATGTTTTTAAATTTATATTGTAAAAAACTTAGAATTAAGAAAGAAAAAAAAAACTTTATTTCGTACAAATTATCCATAAGTACAGTGTTAGTAGTAATATTTTAAACCTATGAAAAAAACAAAAATTAAAAAAAAATATATGTATAATATGTGAATGTAATAATAATATTAATTTCAGACATTCAAAAGTTCATATCAATTAAATTCAAATACAAATATCTTTTCAAATACAAATTTCTACATTAAATAAAATATCAAAAATTACATTACAACATTTAAATTAAATTACAAGACTTGCACTTGATAGTAAAAATTCAAAATGTCCTACTTACTAATGGGCGCGCAATTTTTTTCTCGTCAACCTTTGCCGGCAGGATTGTGATGAATAAACTTCTGAACTAATTTATTTCAACTAAAGTTATTTAACATTTTAATGGACTAAACTATGCCGCTTGTTACATTATTTTAGAGTTTTCGTACTCCTTATGTTGTTTATTTATGTCCAAAGTGGCGTTATAATTGAGCTAAATACAAGATGTTTCCTGGCTCATACGAGGGCGGCACTGAAAATTTCGGGAATCAAGGAAGTGACACAACATTACTATTTAAAAATATATTTATTGCTTTTCGAAGTATTCTCCGCGACATTTGACACATTTTGCCATACGATGGAACCAATCATTGAAGCAACCATTCCATTCGGAAGTTGGGGTCTCCAAAATGGCCGTTTTGTAGGCGTCCACAGCTTCTTCAGGTGATGAAAATCTCTGTCCAAGCAATTTATTCTTTATTTTAGGGAAAGTATAGAAATCATTAGGGCTTAGGTCGGGGCTGTACGGCGGATGGTCTAATAATTCTATGTTTTCTTGCTCTAAAAACTCTTTTGTTCTGTGCGCGGTGTGAGAACTCGCATTATCGTGATGGAGGATGATGCGGCGGTTGCAGTTCTCTTTACGGAGTTCAGAAACGACCTGTGGCAAACAAATGCTAGCATACCATTCTGCATTAACCGTTCTTTGTCCCTCAAGAGGAATAGTCGTAACATGGCCGGTTTTGGAGACAAACGTGGCCACCATTTTTTTTGCAACACTCCGTGAACGAACAATTTTTGTTGGCTTTAACTAATTTTCGAACACCCAAACTCGTGACTGGTTTTTTGTTTCGGGTTCGTACGCGTATATCCAGGATTCGTCACCTGATACGATGTTGTATACAGCATTTGAAGATCCTGCGTGGAATCTTTCGAGAGTTCTGACGCACCAAGTAACGCGAGCCGCTTTTTGCTCTTCACAGAGCGAATGCGGTATCCATCGGGAAAACAACTTTTTTACACCTAATTGTTCATGCAAGATTATTTGTATTTGACTCATGCCAATGTCTAAAGTTGCCTGAATTTCGCGGTATGTCACATGTCGATCTTCCTCAATCAGCTTACGCACAGCATCAACGTTTTCTTGGGTGACTGCAGTTTTTGGACGACCTTGACGGGGATCATCACTGAGCTTGACACGTCCACGTTGAAATTCAGCAAACCAGCGATAAATTGTGGTTTTGGATGGGGTTTCATCACCAAATGCAGAAATCATCCGGTCAACACACTGTTTTTGTGTTAAACCACTTCGAAAGTCATAATAAATCATCGCTCTTGAAATTTCTCGAGTCAATTCCATTTTCTCAACGACTAAACAAGTTTGACAAAACCTTGTGACAAGACCGAGAATCTTTTTTTATATAAATAAATGGTATTCGATTTTAAAAACCAAGGAGTTTTCAATTAAAAAGATTTTAATATAACAGAAACAGTGGAAATATTCCATTCCCGATACTTTTAGTGCAGCCCTCGTAACTTTCATGTTTATTAACTTTGAACTTTCTTATAAATTTACAATCCTAAATAATGAAGAGACAAATCGATACAATACTTAGTCTTGGACCTAAAACATTACATAGTGGAGTAATATTACTTTCCCGTTTCTATGGAGAAGTGACCGGCTTGTTTACTCTTAAACGAGATATCACCCGCGCGGTTCAGGGTCGCGGGGGTACACTTCAAAGGGGATCGAGTGAAGAGCGGGCGGCAGGCGCGTTTTCGCCCGATCCTACCTCCCTCCTCCTTCCTCCTTCCTCCCTCCTCCTTGCTCCTTCCTCGCTCCCTCCTCCGTGCTCTCTCCTCCTTCCTCCGTCCTGCTTTCTCCTTCCTCTCTCCCTCCCTCCGCCTACCTCTTTCCTCCTTCCTCCTTCCTCTCTCGTCCTTCCTCCCTCCTCCTTCCTCCCTCCTCCCTCCTTGCATTGTATGCATTATATGTACGTATTTACAAAATAAAAAAGTTTTAAGTCTGGTTGTCATAGTACAAGTTTTGTTTAGTTTGAGGCTAGATAGATGTCACTGTGTGAAGTGTCCACCAATATTTACTTATTATATTAAATTAATAGCCGACTTGCTTCCAAATAATCCATGTGCTCTAAGAGCGCCACCCAGTGAAGCTTGTTTACAAATGTGTGTATTATGCTGTCTTTAGTGGTGCTTAACGTAGTGAACTGGACCTGAGTATGTCCTAAAACTGCATCCAGTACCACCGGAAGACAGGCAGCAGCGTCCTCTAGGTTAACGGTGGTGAACTTTCTGCGATACCCAAGCCGCCTGCCAAGCGTGGGGATTATGGCAACTCCTCCTCTATTCACCAGCAGTGGAAGTCTTCTGGATGACGATGTATGTACCGCTGTGTGCTCTAAACGCGGTTCGTTTCTCTGGAGCGACATTGGAGATAGTTATCCCTTTCTAATTTATGTCCGTGGTGACGTGTGCGTGTGCGCAGGCTGCACGGACATGTGGACGGTGTACGGCGCGGAGGGCGGGGAGGCGCGGGACGCGGACGCCGCGCACGCGTACCTGCTGCTCACGCAGGACGACTCCACCATGGTACGTACATCTGTATCAGGCTTCTTAAACTGACGACCAAAACTATACTTGTTTAAGCCTAAACACAAGAACTTTAAAAAAATCGAGTTCAATTTCAGTTATTTTGATTTAAAAGCCAAACTACTGAACCGATTTCGATTACATTTATATGGGACCACCACTGAAGTATAACCTACCAAACAAAAAAGAACAATCAAAATCAATTCATAATGAGCGATTTTCCAAACATAATTTAAAAAAACGTAGTTCCCTTCAACTTGACAGATAGCGCAGAATAAACGTGTAAGTCAAAGACAGCATAATATTTTTTTCAGAAACTTGTCAGAAAGTCAGATAAACAGATCATTAAATTTTCTGACAGGCAATTAAAGAAGAAAAAGAAGCTCTTTTCTTCTTTAATTGCCTCTCAGAAACACACCCATTGGCGGAGCGTCGCGTAAGTTAAAAAAAAGTAAGTTTGTATGGGCTGAGTGGCCAGCCGTGTCAAAGTTAATGTGCCGCCAGAAGGCCTCTGACATGGCTGACGGTTGTTATTATAGAAACTAGAACAATTAACCGGGAGCAACAATTTAACGTGTCATACGACACACGGTAGCGGTCAGAAATAAATGCCACTCACGGTCACCCATCCGAAGACTGACCGGACCGTCCGTTGCTTAACATCGGTGATCGTTAAGAATCACCGAGACAAGCTACGCCACGAGCGCTACAGTGTAGCGTAATAAACATACAAAAAAAAAACTAATTGAGAATCTCCTTTTTTGAAGTCGTTTGATAATGTCATTCACTCTCGACGAAATGTATGGAACTGCTGCTTTTTTCCCGATTTCAGAGCTGAACCAATAGTGCAAGTTGTTCATAGTGATGAGTACTAATCCTAGAATATGTCCGTCTTTCTCCGAAACACTCCGTATAAGTATTTTGTCCTTTACCAGGCCTGTGTCACTCCGCGTGTAGGTATTAAAAACATACCTACGGGCGGTGGCCATTGCGCAAGGGCCAATCTAGTAGGCTCGGCTCGGCGGCTCTTTCAATACGTATAACCATGTATAACTTATTATGAACCGTAGTATAGTGAATTAAGGCCCATATTCCTTCAAAAAGAAATTGGTAGGTATGTAAATGAACACGTGCTCGACTGGACCGCGAGCTAAATTGAATCATATTGTGTCATATTTCTTTGAAAACCATTGCGAAGTAAAGCTTCTGTTACTAGTTATTATTCTGTGCCTTTACTCCCAGGTGTTACAAACGGGCCAGGAGATCAACGAGGTGGACAACAGCGGCTTCGCTTGTGGCGCCCCCACGGTGTTCGCGGGCAATCTCGGAAACAACCGGTTCATGGTGCAAGTCACTACCACCAACATACGGCTGCTTAGAAGTAAGATTATACCTTATGTTTAAAGACTAAGGTTCAGATTTCACTATTCCATTATACATAAATTGTACGCTTTAAAAAAATAACAACCGTCTTCAATTTCGACTACTTGGATGACATCTTCATATTGTCCAGTTACTTTGATTTATAACTGCGAAAAAATTATGATATGTCGATATCTTGTAAAGTATTTTTTTACCCGCCTTACGGTCAGGCCAAATGGAAGGGTTATGGTTTTAGCAGTCTATGTATGTTTGTATTTACGTATGGAAGATAAAAAAAATACGCTCATTTTCCTCATTATAAACAAAAAACCGCGCCCGGTCACAAGTCGACAACCCTAGCGCGACCGCCGAGCGTAGGTATGAAAAGTGAAGTACATACATGTGATTGACGTCTGTACCTATCTGGTTTGTGCTAGTAGTTTCATGTCTGCATTCGTGTTAACTTATGTCCCCAGTTGCAGATATTGGAGCAATCAATTTTAATATTTATGTTCTAGATATTCATATCTCACTACTAGCTTTTTAGAGAAATCTCTAACGTATCAATGTGATACTTTATTAATCTGTAGTTCATAACTTTCTCCAACAGATGGCGTGCAACTGCAATCAATACAGCTGGAATGGGTGGCGGTGTATGCGAACACGGCGGATCCTTACCTATGTGTCGTGTCCACTTGTGGGAAGGCGCTAGTGTTGGCCCTGAGAGAGTTTCGAGGGAAAGATGGAATGGTATGGGATTTAGTTTGCGATTTTTTCAATAGATGGCGTAAATACAAAATTGTATGTCAAGATTTTCTATTTCTTATTTCATTCTAATTAAGTTCATGTTAGAAATTCTACTAATTTTATAAAAGCGAATGTTTGTCGGTGTGAGTATCTTTGCTACTCATTCACGCTGAAACGGCTGAATGGATTTGGGTGTAATTTGGCATAAATCCACGGGGCTCAGATAGTCCAAAATAAATGTGAAAAAAAATGAAAATTTCGAACATTTCGATGTTTTTCGAGCACCACGTACTTAGCGCAGGTCTTTCGAAGCTGCAAACTTTGTTTCTACTCTACTGGTAGCTATCCTAACAACATCCCATTATGTTATTTTCATAACACTTGCTCGTAAAGTGGATCTTATTGCATAGGTTTTAGGCTCATAATCCAAGCTATTACGCACGGGTGCTTTTGTACTTTACATTACGGCACTTGTGCTATAATAGGTATAACCCGGTAAAGTCAAGTTCGTACGTGACTGCAATTAGACGTATGTATACGAAGCACTCTTAATATAGCCGGGTAATACTTACAGTTTTTTTTTTTGTAATACCAACAAAGAGTTCTTATGCCGCTGAAGTAAATGTCAACCTGCGCGCGCATTGCTGGTTTGGGCGCCATTTTCCGCAAATTGTTGTTGACGTTTTCTCTGTGTGGTTGATTATTATCAAAAAAAAATTGTTTTTTCCTCGCAAGTTTGATGAAAACAGTCGTATGAAACTCTTGTGCTATGTTTCAATACACTCTCGGCTTCCTTATCGCATAATACCGCCTCTAGTGTAATTACCAACATAGCACACTTGTATCATAATGTACTATTGTATTATATGTTATCTTATGTTAAATAGCGTGTTGAAATTGTGTACCGCAGTCGGGTCGGCTGGCGCCCACGCGGCAGGCCGTGCCGGCGCGGCCCGCGCTGCTGCGCGCCACGCCCTACAAGGACACCAGCGGCCTGCTCGCGCCCGGGGACGAACCAGTGCAGGTGACATACATGTATTATCAGCATTTCGACTCAAAGCTGCTGTTTTTTTTTTCAACCTTCAGCCATGTCAGACGCCTTCGGGCGGCACATTAACTCTGACACTAGGGCTGGCCACTCAGTCTATACGAACTTACTTACTTTTTTTTTCTGTTTGTATTTTTTTATTACTATGTTTTTAGACCTAAATCTCGCGTCCAAGGATGCAGTGGACGCCAGATTTAGGTCTTTTTGTGGAAATTTCTTTGGTACACATGTTTAATCAAACTGTTAAGGCCGTTATAAATAGTACAAGTTCTAGTGCAATTCTAATGTAATTTCGAAACAATAAATTTTAGTGTAAATTTATAATTTGGCCCTTTTTCCTGTCAGTACTCGATACGATATTACAGCGGAAATACGAGCGAGACGTTCGTCTGGTGGTGAGCATCACGCCTGCCAGTAGCAGTGCCAGAATAGGGAATATGCATGTGTTTCAATAATTAAAAATAATAGGAGAGTTTAACTGAATCTCGTTCGTCTCGTTTTACTTAAATCGGCTGCTAAAGATCTGAAATATTAGCGTTCAAAGTATTTGGGAGGGAGTCATCTGTCCCTTTCTAGCAAAACACGTGCTAGTATAGAATTTTTATGGAATCGTGAACCTTGACGTCATAAACCTAGTATAGTGCCCTCCCTGTCTAACATGAAACTAAAATGTGTATAATTTCGTTATAATAGTGCACATAATTATATTAAAATTTTACTTTCGATGATTTGTTTTGTTGCCAGTCAGCATTTTTCTGAGTCAATAAAAAATCACATGCATATGCCCTACTAGAGGTCGCCCGCGACTTTGTCCGCGTACGGAAGAAATTCGGCCCGCTCCCAAAATTCACCACTCTAAATCATCCCGAGCATAAGCTTGAATGAACTACCCAAATATCAATTTTCATCGATATAATGAAAATGTTTTGATTGTATTCTGTTTTGTGTGCCAAATAAATAAATAAATAAATAGATATAACTTCAAAAACAACGAACTTTCCATACTTCATTCCCCCCAAAAACCAAAAACAAAGGACTTTCTTATTAACGTTTCCCCTCTTTTCCCCCCTTAGGGGTCGAGTTTCGAAAAATCCTTTCTTAGTACACCCCTCCGCATCGAGACGAATAGACCCTCCAAGTCTGTACGACCAGCGGTTTGGGCTGTGCGTTGTCTGTCAGTTATTATGTCAGGACAGACATTCTTATAGTATTAGATAGATTGTGAACTTGTAAACAAAATCCTGCGCCGAACTGCACTGCGCTCTCACCCTGAGATATTAACCTATCAAGGTTACGAGCGCAGAGATTTGATGTCTATTCGTGCACAGTAATAGAGATGTGAGGACCTGGGTATGTCCTTAAACTGCAACCAGACCCACCAATTCAATTTCAATTTCAAAATATCTTTATTAAACATAAAACCTTACAAAACAATGAGCATTTCTAGTGTAAGTACTTATGTCCTAGAATGTCAACAAATGCGATAATAGAACGTTTTCAAGTTAAAACTTATATAAACTTTTGGCTGGAAGAATGGCAAATAAATTAGATAATACATATTTTTATAGTGTGGTTAAACATTATTAAATTGGTATATTATATAACTTTTAGAATAAGAATTATATTTATTGCTGCTATATAATAACGAGAATTAATTAGGGGAAAAAAACATGTCATAAGAGGGTAGGGATCGTATATAGTTAGCACCACACAATGCGCCGCAGTATGAAGTAAACAACTCGCAACAAGCGAGCCAAGCGTGCGGTGAGTGACGCGCAAGCGCGCGCGGTCCGGACCGGGGCCGCGCGCGCCACTCCGTTCCTCATATCACTAGATAATAGGAGCGGGTGTGGCGCGCGCGGCGGCGGCCGGCGGAGGCGCGCACCTGCGCGGGCCACTGTACCTATTCATCGCAGTCGAGAAACCAGTGATGAGGTAATTTGTAGCGTTTGTATTTGTCGATGTATTCCAAATGAGATCTGCGGGTTCTGCCAATGCTTCTTACTAATACATTTTTATTCGTTGGATTTTTGTACAGGTAAAAACTTTTAGACAGCTTAAAGATGTATTCAGATATACTAGGTAGGTTTATGTTTGTGTGAAATTTGTTGAGATTAGTGTATAAGGGGGTATTAAACGAATATTTTACTGCTTTATTTTGAACAACTTGTAATTTGTTTAAGTTAGTGGGACAGGTGCTACCCCAAACTGGGCAGGCGTACGTTATGCAGGGCCGGACCAAGGTGCAATAAATGTTTAGTTTAGTATGGCTACTTAGGCAGGATCTTCGATTAAGTATTGGACTTAGTGCATTGAGGGCTTTAGTGCCTTTTAATCGTAACGAGTCAGTGTTTTCAGACCAGTTGAGCTTATTATCCAAAACGAGACCTAAGTATTTGACAGAACGACTCCATGGAATTTGGTAACCGACAATAGACAACTTGCGAGAAGGCAATGAACGCTGCCTAGTGAAGAGTATAGCTTCCGTTTTGGCAGAGTTAATTTTAAGTTTCCACTTAAGGAAGTAAGACAACAGCACTTCAATTGATAACTGAAGTCTGCCAATTATCAGGTCGATGTCATCGGAAGACGTAAATGATGCGGTGTCATCTGCAAAGCAAGCAATGCTTGTCCGCGGTTGAACCGGTATATCATTGAGGAAGTCCACAAAGAGGTCGGGCCCTAGGATTGAACCTTGGGGTACTCCTGCCTGCATGGATTTAAGGGTCGAAATTGAGTTATTTAAGTAAACAAGAAAAGAGCGATTTGTAAGGTAAGACCTGATCATTTTTACTAACCAAAATGGAATATTTAACTTCATCAATTTGTGAAGCAAAGCATCGTGCCAGACTGTGTCGAATGCTTTTTCTATGTCAAGTAAAAACATTCCAGTAGATCGTTTCAGGTTTAAGTTATGTGATACAGATTCAGCAACTCTGGCTAGTTGCTGAACTGTAGAATGACCTGTTCGAAAGCCAAATTGCTCATCAATTAACATTTCATTAGAGTAGTGAGACAGTCTGAAGTGGATTATTTTCTCAAATAATTTACCCAAGCAAGGCAATAAGCTGATAGGTCGGTAAGATGTAGGGTCGGATGCATCTTTACCTGGTTTGTGTATAGGTATCACTTTAGCAGTTTTCCAAATCGCAGGGAAATAATTCAGCTTCAAGCAAGCGTTGAATATTTTTGTCAACAAAACAATGCCTTTTTGGGGTAAGTTTTTAACAAGCAAGTTAGTTACATGGTCTGGTCCGGGAGCTTTGCGACTTTTTAGTTTCTGAACGACCTTTTTCACTTCAGCTGGACGAGCCAAATAAATAACATCGCTCTCATCAGACGTATAGTTGTCGAGAGCTGTTATGGAACGGGCAACTGCATCTTGCTCGTCGCTGTTCCAATCATGCGTCAGGAGCATATTTCCCAGAAAGGCATTCGCAAGAGCATCACACTGCTCTTGTTCAGTAGATGTTAAACTTCCATCTCTCGTTTTAAGTGCGGGAATGGAAGGGGAAGAATTTGAACGAAGCCCTTTAACTATACGCCATAGGTCACCACCAGGATTATTTACTTTCATTAGTTTCTGATCCCATTTTTTGTCGTTATAGTTTTTTAGAGCTGAGCTAATCTCAGACTGCAGTTTGTGAACTTTCTGAATCAGCTGCTTTCGTTTCAGAGGTATTGGTTCAGCTGCGGCATAACGGCGAAGGCGGTTTTTCGCTTGTATTAATCTCTTAATGCGTCGAGGTAATGGAGCGTTCCAAGGTTTAAACGTCGAGGTCGGAATACATGTGTTTCTGCAGTTTATAATGGAATCTTGAAAGTGGGCAATGGCCGAGTCAACTTCTTTTACAGTTTGGTAGGTTCGAGTTGAAAGGCAAATGTGACTATTTAAGCTTTGGCGGTACTTTACCCAGTCAGCTTTGGAGTAATTAAATGAGATAACAGGCTTACGAGTGATAGTTACATTAAAATTGGCAAAAACAGGTAAATGATTAGAGGATAAATCTTTGATAGTTACAATTTGGCTCAGATTATGTAAATTTTTAGTTAATAGGAGATCTGGGGTAGAGGGTTTAAAATTAGGGCAATAATGGACAAGGGTTTCGTCTTGGGGGCCGTGGATAAAATATTCACTACCCAACATATGCTCGTACAAGCGTTTTCCATGCTCGTTCATAGGCCCAGGAGACCAGTAAGGGTATTTAGCGTTTAAGTCACCCATTGCTAGTACCGAGTTCCCGGATGCCATGAGCGAATCTAGGTCACTTTGCTTAAGGGGAATGTTAGGTGACTGATACACCGCAAAGATTAAGATTTGACTATGGTAGAGATTTAGAGAGACTCCTATGACTTCAAGGTTAATAGTAGCTGGACAAGGAATAACGCTGTGGACTAGGTCAGATCTGATCAAGATTGCTACGCCCTGGCCTGTGCCATCAGAGCGTTTGTCTTTACGATAACATGCAAAACCCGCAAGATTGAAATTAGAGCAATCAGTTAATTTGGTTTCGCAGACGGCGACTACATCGACGCTTAGCTCACTTACCAGGAGGTTTAGATCATGTTGTTTGTTTCGTACGCCATCGGCGTTCCAATAGAGAACTTTGAGTCCTGTTGGATTACTAGACATAGTGGCCCAAATGTGTCAGTATGAGGGTAACTTTGTCCGTGAAAGTTTTACATCTGGAAAATTCTTGCTTGAGCAACTTGATGGTATCTAGTATCTCTAAGATTTCAGCCGTAGCTAAATCATGTGTAGGCTTCTTGGCAGGAATTTCATGAGACAACATCCATTCAGTACGGATCGTTTCAGGCAACGCTTGTACAGGAATGTGCAAGTTGGTATGTTCAAAGGGGAGCTGGGTGTCCTGAGGGCTTATTACCGGTCTTGGAGTCGGCGGTCGATGCTTGCTGGTGTTAGTTATTTGGGCCCAAGTACTTTTCGTGTGGCTGGAGTTAGTGGCAATTACTTCTGCTCTCTGTGCATGTTTTTCGTGTAAATTATTACGTTTTGTTTGTATGCGTTCAAGATATTTCAGCCTTGCCGGACATTGTGCATAGTTGGCTGGGTGATTTTGCTGACAATTGCAACAGATGGCTGGTTCATCTCGGTTCTTCTTCTGGCATTCCCATGTGGGATGTGCTAAAGCGCATTTAACACATCTGGCAGGTCTGTTGCAGTTTTTTGAGGCGTGCCCAAAGCTTTGGCAACGGAAGCATTGGGTGCCTGCTTTGTTGTTAGGTTTAAATCTTTGAATATCAACCACGCAGTTTGAAAGATATTTAATCTGCTTGAACTTGCCGATATCACTACCGCTCGGTAACTGGATAAGTAGGGGAGGACATTCTGTGGTGTACAGTGTCTTGATCTGAGTTACAGTTGCACCCGAAAATCCAATTGAAGCTAATTCGGCCGGTATCGCGTCTTGAAGGAATTTAGGAAGTCCTTTTATTACAACTTTAGGTAGTTTCTCATCCTTGCGAGAAAATGTGTGAAATACTACATTTTCTTTTAATAAACCTTCTTTTACTGACTGATGACCTTTCGCCGAGTAGCATTGTATTTTGACTCTGTTCCGCCCTCTGTATTGCAAGTGGAAACCTTTTTCGTACTTTTCAATGACTTCTTTGATGTTTTGATGGCTCCAGTCACCAAGAAGTTCTACTAGAATAGGTGGAGTTTGGTTAATCTGCATCTTCTTAGTAGCTTTTTTAAATGGCTCCGAGGCTATATCGTCTACTGGGAGACCACTGAAGCGGTTACTTGGTCCAGAATCCTCATCTCTTTTCTTAGAAGCATCTTTGGACCCAGAAGCAAACTTTTTCGGCACCCGCCATTGGTCTGGCATAGCAGTTACTTCATCTCTAGGTCTCTTGGTGACCAAGCTTGGATTAGAAGACGATCTGGACAGATATTTATCCATGGTATCGATAAAGTCGACGATAACGAATTTTACCCATCACTAGTTGTATTGAACCGGTTTGGAAATGATACGGAGTGAATACTTAGTGCGTGCGATCGCTGAGGCAACCAAGCACGGAACCAGACCCACCGGAGGACGGGCAGCAGCGTCCTTTTGGTTAACGGTGGTGAGCATTCTGCGATCCCCAAGCCGCCTGCCAAGCGTGGGGATTATGGTTACACCCCTCTATAAAGGGGTATGTCTCGTCCAGCAGTGGACGTTTTATGGCTGACGACGACGACGAATAGTGATGTGAGTAGGGCAGCTACTTACATCTCTCTGGGTTGGCAACGCATCGACAACATTGCTAATGTTGCAGGTGTCACTAGGCGGCGTTGAGCTAACCATCAGGCAAGCTGATGGTTAGCTCAATGCTTGTTTGCCACTCATTAAAAAAAAGAGTAATTTCTCTGGTAACATTGCCTTTCTAACCGCAATACAGTAATGCTTGCATACTATCTTGGCGGTTGAGTAACCGGCAAAAGTGTGGTGCCCCAGGCAAACTCTGCAATAGAGTCCTACCCTCCTACCAACTTATAATGAAATCCGCTCGGTGCAGGTGAAAGGCGAGTTCACGGGCAAGATGAAGAGCAACGTGAAGGCAGAAGGGTTCAAGCCGGGCGCCGTGTACGAACTGAACGACGAGGACGAGCTGCTGTACGGCGGGGACCAGACGCCCGCCTCCATGGCCTCGGTGAGTGCAGGTGGCAGGGGCGGCTCCAGCCGTGAAGCCAGGTCTAGTTAGCACTCAGGCTCCTAGCATACACTAACTAAACAATCAACTTGCTCCCACAGATAATGTTAGCGGAGCAATCGAAGAACCCGGGCGTCCCCCGGCGGATGTCCCGCTGGTGGAAGAAACACCTGACGGACCCCAAGCCGACCTACTGGCTCTTCGTGCTGCGCTGCAACGGGAACCTCGAGATATACTCCCTGCCTGAGATGAAACTCACCATGCTTGTGAGGGACGCGTGCGCGGGACACAGGGTCAGTTAATCACTATCACTAATCACCATTTTATTTTATTCGGGAAACTAACAGCGACAACATTACATAATTGCTAAACATTTACGGCCTTACTTCAAAACGCCGCTCAAACTTAGTCACTGCTTATACTTCTTTGTCTTGTTCTTGCACGTGACACTTCACGTCAGAAAGAAGTAGACAGAGCATCTTAAGCAGTGATTAACGGTTGAGAAGTTTTTTTAAGTAAAACTGTTAGAAACTATGCGCCATTTAAAAGTTTCCGCGTATTGATACTAATTTGACACTTGTCTGCAATTACTTAAATGCAATTAAATAAAATGTATAAGTCACGGAGACGCACCAAACCAGTTTTTGTTTTATCGAGTTCGCGGATGAATTAAATAAGTCAAATTCGGGATAGTCTTCCAGTTTGTTTATATAGTTCAATGCTCGTAGAAAGAAGGAGTTTTATCTATAATTAGTCACACACCTGAGGGATATGTAAGAGAAGCTATCACTATCATTGTTCTTTAGTTCTTTACCATGGTTTGTGAGAGACGCTTGCGTAGAACCTGATTGTGTTAATCAGCATCACTAATCACTATCATTAATCCCAATCACTAACATTGTTCCCTACCACATGGTGAGTGACGGAGTTTGACGTGTAACTTTGGTGTTATCAATAAACCATTGTATTGTGAGTTAATCAGCATCACTAATCACTATCATTAATCCCAATCACTAACATTGTTCCCTACCACATGGTGAGTGACGGAGTTTGACGTGTAACTTTGGTGTTATCAATAAACCATTGTATTGTGAGTTAATCAGCATCACTAATCACTATCATTAATCCCAATCACTAACATTGTTCCCTACCACATGGTGAGTGACGGAGTTTGACGTGTAACTTTAGTGTTATCAATAAACCATTGTATTGTGAGTTAATCAGCATCACTTATCATTCGTAACCACTGTTTTGGCCATGTCGTGTGTACATGCCAAAGAACATGGAATGTTTCTTTGTTTTAAATATTTCTGCGTTTGTGATTTCTGTGATCTATCGTGTCTAGTAAATAAATAAACACTATCACTAATCACTATCACTAAACAGCTAAACGTATACTAATAATTCGTACTTTTCGGTACGTAGTGTATTATTAATTCGTACTATTCCGTTCGTAATGTACTATTAAATAAATAAATAATTATCTGTGGACATTTCAAAGAGTGCCATCTAGTTCCAATATGGCAACCAGATAGCTGATAGAATACTTAGATACATTTTTTTTTTGTTAATACATACTACACCATAAAGAGATAAAAGAATAAAATATATTTAAAAAAACAAGATAAAATAAAGAAAAAAAGAAAGATAAAAAGATATATTGTATTGTATTGTATTGTATTGTACACCCAGACAGAACAAACATCTATATTCGTCGAATACATTTGTGTCTAAGGGCGTATCCAGGGTCAGGGGGTCATGGGGGTCATGACCCTGGGCTGGGTAGGTCGACTACTGTATTTTTTCTAGTTGTAATGGAGCCTGTCCTTACTAAACCTCGACTCTACTATATGACCCCCCCTGACTTAAAAGCTGGATCCGCCCTTGTTTGTGTCCTGGGTGGGGATCGAACCCACGCCCTACAGCTCTGAAGGCAGACATGCTACCAACTGAGCTATAAGGCAGTCAAAATTTTACTCTCCAGGTTCTAGCAGACAGTTTAGAATCGGTGCCAGTGCTGCCAACCGAGGAGGAAACGGATATGGACACGAACAAAATGAGCCCCAACTCGGCGAACGTTCGAGAATTAATGGTCGCCGGCCTCGGACACAAGGGGGCGCAGACTATAATGATGATGGCCACCGAACATGAACTGATGCTGTACCAGGTGAGTGGACGGACCTAATGTCAGACAATAGACTTCAAACGGAAAAAGTAAAGTACACTATTATAGTACTAGTAGTTTGCAGCGAACTTAGACCTCGCCACATCTTTTAACTCCCTTGACCAAGCTGACTTAGCTCATATTTGAGCTCGATAATTGTATTTGCACGAACTACTTGCTTACTAAATTTTCTTAAAGTTCTGAACAACAGTTCGTAATTTATCGTGCAACACATCACATCAACAGCCGGAAGACGTCCACTGCTGGACGAAGGCCTCTCCCTTAAAGGGAGGTGTTGCCATAATCCCCACGCTTGGCAGGCGGCTTGGGAATCGCAGAATGGTTACCACCGTTAACCTCGAGGACGCAGCTGCTCCTCCGGTGGTTCTGGATGCAGTTTTAGGACATACCCAGGTCCCAAGCTAGGGCATGAGAGAGTAATACTGTATTGTGTATATTGTTCATATACGACAATAAATCAAATCAAGAATTAAATAATTGTTCATTACTCATACTCGGAAAGTCGATCTGAAGTTGCCTGAGGTGCGGGTTGAAACTAATACATTTCAGCCCAAGGGCTAAGGCTTTCAGCTTCAACTGACAGTGACAGTAGATAAATGACAGACACTCAAATTATTTTAAAAAAAAATAGTTCTATTTTCACATAAATTTGTATTGAACCATGTTCCAACTTTTTTTTCTCAAAGGATTATGGTCCCGCACTTAATTTCTTTGTATTCGTAATGAAAAGCACAGTGTTTACTTCGGGGTTAAACACTTATTTAGTCCCTCGAACTATTAGCGCCCGAGCGTAGCGAGGGCGCCAAACCCCGTCTCGGGACTAAATAAGTTACTTTCACCACTAGGATAACAATGTACTATTTCAACATTGTTGGAGTAAAATAAATATTGGGAGTAAAATAATATATTAAATATTATTATATAAATATATTAATAAATATTTATTACACACAGCGCCATCTAGCCCCATACTAAGCAAACCTTGTATTATGGAAACCAGATAAACTGATAGAATACTTATATACATTTTTTTTGTAAATACATACTTATAATACATAGTACAGTACACAGTAGTATGTATAACGTTTAAACGTGTTTTATAAACGACTGCGCCTGCCTTCTTTTCCGTGCTATGTCCAGTTGTCCATGTCTGAGGTCCCTCGACGCGGTCCTGTTGCAGGCGTACCGGTTCCCGCGCGGCAACCTGAAGGTGCGGTTCTCGCGCATGCAGGTCATGTTCCCCTTCGGGTACAACGGCGCGCTCCGCAACATGAGCAAGAACTACGACCTGGAGGCCGTCAGGCAGCTGCGCTACTTCGGTAACTACTGCATCAGCTCTAAAGAGTAAACAAGCCGTCAATTCTCCATAGAAACGGGGATGTAATATTACTCCACTATGTAATGTTGTAGGTCCAAAACTATAGTAGATTATGCACTAAGGGAATAAAGCAGTGTCTTATGTCGCGGTTGGCATATTGAACCCTGAGCGTAACGAGGGAGTCTAGAGTTATACTGACTGATATTGACAGCCTGATAGCTCAGTTGGTACCATGTCTGCCTACAGAGCTGTAGAGCGTGGGTTCGATCCCCATCCAGGACAAAAATGTTTGTGACGTACGTCGATGTTTGATCTGCATCTGGAAAAAAATCGTATGTAAGTATTCTATCGGCTATCTGGTTTCCATAATACAAGCTTTGCTTAGTATGGGGCTAGATGGCGCTGTGTGTAAAATGTCCCCCCAATATTTATATAGAGTCCTGAGTGAAGCGAGGGGTTCAAGCTGCCCAAGACGAAGACAGGCTTTATTCCAGAGGAGCATACTCTACAACTCGCACCTTCTGCGAGAAGATATACGGAGGAAGGGAAAAGCTTTACAGATGTTTACAGTGCAAGTCTTACTGCCTCTGCTTGACGGTGATTGTAATAAGCATGGTACAAAGTTCAATATATAAAGCTCCACGAGCTCTTGACTGCACAGTAAATAAAACTTTAAAATCAAATTTTATTATAAATAAAAAAAGAAGAATTTAGGACGAAGCCTCGAATGGTCTGGCCATGATAAATGAGTGCACAGATTTAACATAAGTGACTGACTTAGTTTAAGAAAATAATAGAATGCAACAGCATGATTTTTCCGTGTTCCCGCCAAATCTCCTCCCCGTCGGTTATCAGTCCTTCGAGCGATGTGTCCTGCCCTGCGCCCTTGCGAGCTATACAATGTGTAACAAAAAGGTTCAACAATACTGAAGGGTATGTATTCATTGTTATGAACAACTTTTACTATGGGGACAACCTTGAAATCGCGAAAAAATAAACAGGTGTTCCATACATTTTGCCCAAGGTTATTGGACTTTTTTGACACATGCATGGGTACATACATATCCTTCGGTATTGTTGAACCTTTTTGTTACATGTTGTATAATGTGTGATGCGTTGTCATCATCATCATCAGCCCGGAGACGTCCACAGCTGAACGAAGGTCTCCCCCTTAGACCGCCACAGTGTACGACAACCTACCATTTGCATCCACCGGTTGCCCGCGACTTTTACAATGTCGTCGGTCCACCTAGCGTAATAGCGCTCGTGGCGTAGCTTGTCTCGGTGATTCTAAACGATCACCGATGTTAAGCAACGGACGGTCCGGTCAGTGTTCGGATGGGTGACCGGGAGTGGCATTTATTTCTGAGCGCTACCGTGGGTCGGATGACACGTTAAATTGTTGGTCCCGGTTGTTTGTTCTAGTTTCTATAACAACAACCGTCAGCCATGTCAGAGGCCTTCGGGCGGCACATTAACTCTGACACTAGGGCTGGCCACTCAGCCTATACGAACTTACTTACCTAGCGTAATGCGTTGTAAACGGTCGTAACTAGGCCGAGCGCCATTTGCGCGTGCCTAAAGTCCGGTGACGCTGTAGAGGCCAGCTGAGGCCAACAGCATCAGTCAATCCTAAAAAATATATATTTTAGGTTTCAACTTAAAACCTTAGTCTGGCCTTTACTCTTTGACTTGAATAATATTTTTCATCACACTTGCTCGTAAAGTGGATCATATTGCATCGGTTTTAGGCTCATAATCCAAGCTATTACACACGCGTGCTTTTTACTTTACATTACGGCACTTGTACTATAATAGGTAAAACCCGGTAAAATTAAGTTTGTACGTGACTGCAATTAGACGTATGTATACGAAGGACTCTTAATATAGCCGGGTAATACTTACAGTTTTTTTGTAATACCAACAAAGAGTTCTTATGCCGCTGAAGTAAATGTCAAGCTGCGCGCGCATTGCTGGTTTGGGCGCCATTTTCCGCAAATGTTTGTTGATGTTTTCGCTGTGTGGTTGATAAAAACAGTCATATGGAACTCTTGTGCTATTAGTCATTACGCTCTCGGCTTCCTTATCGCGCTCGCCTGCGGCTCGCACGCATAATACCGCCTCTAGTGTAATGACCAACATACCACACTCGTATCATAATGTACTAAAAATTGGTTCCCTCAGACCCAACTCAACACAAATGTATAGCTGTGTATAGCAAAATATTACTATTATTACATTAATTAGCACTAAGTTTATAATTCACGGTTCAATTTTCAATGCAATTTCAATTTTATTTCCCAATTTGACTGTGTACGTCACTTTTAATTTTAATCACAAATTGTAATTTCCTCTAGTGGCTAGTTAATTCCGATGTTTTAATGCACCTAGATATACATAGTTTTGGAATGTGATACAGATCTGCAATATTTTATTATGAAAACTGACGTGGTTTTGACACATTTTTGTTTTATTTATACGGGAATACTCACGTTTAATTAAATCGGATACTCCGACTATAGTTTCGATCACATCCGGTGACCTTTTTCAAAGAGTGAAAACAGAGCCCGACGCGCGTGCAGCTGCGTCCTGCTTAGCACACTAAGCGCGCGCCAGGCTGTGTTTGCACTCTTTGAAAAAGGTCACCGGCTGTGATCGAAACTATAGTCAGTGTATCCGATTTAATTAAACTTGAGTATTCCCGTATAAATAAAACAAAAAAGATCTGCAATATGTATATACAATTTTAATCTAATGTTAGTACATTCTGTTTTGTATGTTTACTAAATAAATAAATTAAAAAAAACAACGGTCGTGTGTGCAGCCAACGTGGGCGGGTACAACGGCGTGTTCGTGTGCGGCGAGACGCCGTACTTCCTGTTCGTGTCGGCGCGCGGCGAGCTGCGCGTGCACGCGCTGCGCACGGACCTGCCGCCCGCGTACGCGTTCGCGCCCTTCAACAACACCAACTGCGCGCACGGGTTCCTCTACTTCAACGCCAAGGTAACGCTCGACGCCACTCCCTCGTTTTACTTATTTTTATACAGGGCTAATTCTAATCAGGTAGCAACCTTTTAAGGGCATATTCTGTGCATCAAAACAAACAACTTTTATTATGGGGCCAACATTTAGATCGCGAAAAAAATATCACTTCTTCCATACAAAAATTTCATCGACTTTGAGCTAATATCTGAAGAGTCACTATCTCTAAGATCTTATCTATATAATAAATAATATATATATAATTTTGAAATCTTGAATCTTATTTGGCAGTCAAAAAACGTCCGAGTGCCGTTGTACATACCTATACGTGCATTATACAGTTCACAATTGCTCAAATTTAGACGTTATCTCGCTTGTATAGTGTTCAATGTATGCTTGGGCGATTGTGTCGTATCGTAGTTCAAATGGTTCAAAAAACCCGAGTCTGCCGAGTTTGGCGCGGACATTTTTTTTGCACGTTTGTGACTATAGATATTAGCTCAATGAATAAATAAAAAACTATTTAAAAAAAAACTACTTCAATTTCGAATACCTGGATGACATCTTCATATTTTCCAGTATCTTTTTTTTTAATATACATTCAAGTGACGAGACGAACAAGACGTTCGCCTGGTGGTAAGCGTCTCGCCTGCCACTAACAGTAGCAGTGCCAGAATTATGAACTTGCGAATACAATCCTGCGCCGCACTGCACTGCGCTCGTCACCCTGAGATATTAGATGTTAAATCTCTTCACACCCAGTAATTTATCTGGTAACATTGCCCTTTAAACCGGAACACAGTAATGCTTGCACACGCTTGGCGGTTGAATAACTGACAAAGGTGTGGTGCTTCCCCACCTTACCAGGGGGTGTCACTCCAGTTTAGGTATGTTCGCCCGCGCTCCGCTCCGAGAGGACAATGCAAGGTAGAAGTCAGTCGCCGCCCGCACGCTAGCCTCGTCGCACGTAACTAAGCATACTTGATAGAAAGAGAGCGATATATCTAGGTGAATATAGCGAGCGGTATCCAGCGCTGTGCGAGTTGAATTGCTACTTTATTGCCTAGTAGATAGAGTCCTTATTTATTTCAGTTCCTTTGCGGAGTGAACTTTCTGTATGTAGTACTATTTATTCTGTGGTATTACCTCAATGTTTCAATCCATGGAGGATAAAGAGTTGCGACGAGCGACTTGCAGCCGCAGATCCTACTTTACGGACGGAGTGTGTGACGTCATTCTTATTTGCTCAGTCTGCTAACATCCGCCACGCGTAACGGTCATTCAAACTTACATATTAGACGTACGTTTTTTTATGTTTTTACCCATAACAGTAAAAATGAAATAAGTTGCTCTGTTTCTTTATGTAAAAATGACCGAGGGAAAAATTCAGATGACATGATTGGCATCTAATTTCATTTGTAAGTAATTTAATATCTATATTTAGTGATCAGCTCTATAAAATTTAAAAGCGCGACATCTAGCGTGATATTAAGAAATTAAGTGTTAATTCAGCTAAGTGTTAGTTCACTAGTTCGATTCTCAAAAACTTTTCCTGCAAACCGCTAGATGGCAGTACAGTTAGCCACTCCCCCCGCGAACCTACACCTCCCCGCACAGTCACGTGTCTTTCTATGAAATGAAATGAAATGAAATTTATTCACAAAAATAGGGTTTACATTGATCTCAGGTGTTTCTAATATATATCAGTTCTCCTATTTTGCCGTTATTCGGCATGTGAATTTGGTTTTACAAATAATTAATTATACAAAGTAATAAAGGGAAAAATATCTGCTTGGTAAAATTAATAAGTACCTAGCTCAAGTATAGGCATGTCAAGTAAAATAATTCCTAAAATTAAATAATAATAATTATCTGTCAAATTAAACAATATTCCGTCATATGCTAGACAAATATATGAAATTAACAGTTCTAGCAGGTAGGTATGTGAAATAAAAATAAAAATAAACATTTAATTAATATTAGTCATGCATGTCAAATTAAACAATATTCTGACAAATGCTAAATAAATGCAAGTATGTCAAGGTAATAACGATATGAATAGTAATTATATTTGCATTTTAGAGTCATTTAAATAGGCTTTTATACAATAATAATGTTTTTCTATTAAATCTATTATTTCTATTCTTCTAAGGAATAATCCTTTGATCACATGTCTGCTTCTATTATTCTGTGGTACAATCCGTGTCCTATGTGTTGGCCCAGTCGGAGCTCCGTATCTGCGCGCTGCCCACGCACCTGTCGTACGACGCGTCGTGGGCGGTGCGCAAGGTGCCCATCCGCATGACGCCGCACTTCGTCACCTACCACGTGGAGTCCAAGACGTACTGCCTGGTGGCCTCCACCGCGACGTCCTCCACCACGCACTACAAGTTCAACGGAGAGGACAAGGAGAAGGTCACAGAGAACAAGGGGGACCGGTGAGTTGATTGGCGTGTTTTGGGTCACAGATAGGGTTGCCACCTTTTTTTAAGCAAATAGAGTATATTTCATTTACTAGGCTAAAAAAAAAGTACAACATCTGAAAATAAAGTACTATTTATTTACCAGACTACTTCTCTTCCATACATATTTTTTGTTGCTTCTAGCAACATCCAACAAATATTTCTTACTCTTAAATATATTAACGGAATCTTTACAATCAATCCCTAAATTTTAAAAGCAGTCCGGTCCGTCCGGTAATAAATAGAAGTCTATTTAAAAAAACTTCACAAGTAAATACAAAGTATTTTCACGTACTTTACTGCCCTCATAAAGTACGTTTGGCCAAAATAGAGTACAATACTTTATTATAAAGTACGGGTGGCAACCCTAGTCACAGAGCAAAAATGTTTAAAAAAGACATAAAAATATATACAGTCAAGTGACGAGACGAGGAAGGCGTTCGCCTGGTGGTAAGCGCCACACCTGCCATTAACAGTAGCAGTGCCAGAATTGTGAACTTGGGAACACAATCCTGCGCCGCACTGCACTGCGCTCGTCACCCAGAGATATTAAATGCTAAATCTCTTCTTACCCAGTAATTTCTCTGGTAACATTGCCCTTCAAACTGGAGCACAGTAATGCTTGCACACTACTGCTAATGAAAATCTGATCAAATATAAGCAACTTATAAGCATTTTAATATCATGCTAGACAGAGAGGCGAAACAGCAAATCGTGACGTCACTTCTCTGTACGCCATATAAATTCTATTCTGACAAGTAAGGCGTGATGTAATTTTTTGTTTTGTGGGAAATGGACAGAGTTGGCTCTACCAAAAACATTAATTATTTAATTAAAGTTCTTAATTATTTTTTCAAGAAACATACTATATTTACTTAAATTCTTCATCAAAGCTATTGGTTTCAACGATTTAAACATCAGTCATTTACCTATTGCTTTACAACATTGTTTTGACAGCCGTTCTACCTAAGAAATAGGGCTTTCGCTTTTCTGTGCTGCAGCCCATCCTCAATAATAAACCTATTCATTTTTGTTTTATTTATACGGGAATACTCACGTTTAATTAAATCGGATACTCCGACTATAGTTTCGATCACATCCGGTGACCTTTTTCAAAGACTGAAAACAGAGCCCGACACGCGTGCAGCTGCGTCGTGCTTAGCACACTAAGCGCGCGCCAGGCTGTGTTTGCACTCTTTGAAAAAGGTCACCGGATGTGATCGAAACTATAGTCGGAGTATCCGATTTAATTAAACGTGAGTATTCCCCAGGTTCCCGTACCCGCACCAGGACCAGTTCTCCGTGATGCTGTTCAGCCCGGTCTCCTGGGAGATCATCCCCAACACCAAGATAGACCTGGAGGAGTGGGAGCACGTCACCTGCCTCAAGAACGTCGCGCTCTCCTACGAGGGGACCACGTTAGTGACCTTCTCTTATCACGTCTCTTCGTATCTTTCATCATCATCATCATCAGCCCGGAGACGTCCACTGCTGAACGAAGGCCTCCCCCTTAGACCGCCACACTGTACGACAACCTGCCATTTGCATCCACCTGTTGCCCGCGACTTGTACAATGTCGTCGGTCCACCTAGAGGGAGGCCATTCTTCGTATCTTTAACCTTTTTTAATTATATAGGTAGCTGCACCCCGCGGTTTTACTCGTATGAGTACGAAAAACGGTGATGATGACGAAAAGTATTTTTTAAATATACTTTCAAGTGACGAGACGAGCAAGACGTTCGCCTGGTGGTTAGCGTCACGCCTGCCATTAACAGTAGCAGTGCCAGAATTGTGAGCTTGCGAACACAATTCTGCGCCGCACTGCACTGCGCTCGTCACCCTGAGATATTAGATGTTAAATCTCTTCATACCCAGTAATTTCTCTGGTAACATTGCCCTTCAAACCGGAACACAGTAATGCTTGCACACTACTGCTTGGCGGTTGAATAACTAGCAAAGGTGTGGTACTTCCCCAGGCGGACTCTGCAGTAAAGTCATACTACTACAAAAATTTAATTGTTATTCCGGGATACAAGCTATCTCGATTCCGAGTTTCATCCAAATCCGTTCAGCCGTTATGGCGTGAAGAGGTAACAAGCATACGAACACACACACTGTGATGTGATTCTTCTGTACTTAATCGTCACTATGTCACTAAACTCCACACACAACTTTTTGTGTGTGTTCGTGTGGGTGTCTGGTTTGTTTTGGTTCGCAACTGGACCGGGTAGGGGGCGCTGCGATAAGTACAATCCAGGATATATAAAAACAAAAAAAAAATCCTTGAATCTTCTACTAAAGCCTAGGGCATGATTTTCCATCACTATTTTGTGTTATTTTGACTGTGACTAAGACTTGACTGAACAATATAATCCACATTGAAAACATCCAAAGACAGACACTGGCAGAAAGCCCACAGAGTGATGCCAAAAACTTCGTTTTTTATTTCGTTGTTGTAATTTTAGATCGGGCCTGCGAGGGTACATTGCGATTGGAACAAATTACAACTATAGTGAAGACATCACTTCCAGAGGACGGGTGAGTTTTACTGCAGTAGTAGGCAAACGTTTGTCAAACACTCCTCTATTGGGAGGGAGGCCTTCGTCCAGCAGGAGGTCTTATGGCTGACGACAGTAGACAAACGGCATTTATAGACAAGATAAGACTTTATTTATGGAAATACACATTTGTTTGATTGTCAAAAGTTTAAAGTTCTGTTCTGACCAAATCAAAGGCACATGATGATATATATTTTTGTATTTGATGAAATCGCGAATAAAAGTTCCACACTATAAGTTCATTGAACCTGTTTTTTTCGCGATTTCAAGTTTGGCCCCATTGTAAAAATTGGTTATAATTATGAGTACATACATACCCTTCAGTATTGTTGAACCTTTTTGTTACACATTATACAGGGTTAGTTCTAATCAGTTAGCATCCTTTTAAGGGCATATTCTGTACATCCAAACAATTAACTTTAACTATGGGGCCAACATTGAAATCGCGTAAAAAATAACAGATGTTCCATACAAAAAGATCATCGACCTTGGGCAAAATGTATGGAACACCTGTTTTATTTATTGCGATTTCAATGTTGGCCCCATAGTAAAAGCTGTTTCTTTTTATGTACAGAATACGCCCTTAAAAGGATGCTAACTGATTAGAACTAACCCTGTTATATACTCGAAATGATTTTTTATATATATATTATTTTAATTTAGATAATAATCTACGACATAATAGACGTGGTCCCGGAGCCGGGCCAGCCGCTCACCAAGAACAGGTTCAAGGAGCTGTACGCGAAGGAGCAGAAGGGGCCCATCACGGCGCTCACGCAGGTGCTGGGCTTCCTCATCTCCGCTGTCGGACAGAAGGTGAGACGAGTGCCATTCGGACCGACATTACATTTATAACCCGACTTAAAAAAAATAAGGAAGTTATCAAACCGACACGTTTGTATGTAATATTATTGGAACTGCAATATATTCACGTTATAATATAATCTGGGCGTCTAAACAAATATACAAGATTTTATGGGTATCTCTGTAAGTATGTTTGTCCGCGCGTTTCTCCGATACTATTAATCGGATTGTGACCAATTTACGTTTACTTGAATTTAGGGAACAGTGCAAGTTTCATCAAAATCGGTACAGTAGTTTTCAAGATTATGTAGTGATACCTGTAAGTGTGACGGCCTGGCTTTTGAAAATTCTTATCGAGGTGAAATGGGTTGAACACTTAAAAAGTGTTTGTGCTTGTTTACCAGACACGAGCGAACGCTATCGCTCTCAAGGGATTTAGCAGCTCGGAGCCGCGCGACGGCGAATGTAAACATATCAACTGATTTCAACAAAACTTACTGAAAATTCACCTATCACAGAAAGAATAAATATCAACTAAATCCCAACAAAACTCTTGAAACAAGTTTACGCCGCGTATAGGGTATAGCGATCTAGCACACCGATCGAGAAAAACAACTGTTTATTTGGAACAATAACATGAAATTGTACAAGCAATGTTTCTTTGCGCGATTAGGTAAGTGCCTGCGTTATAACCAGAAGCATTTCTAACAAACTCCTTCCAGTGCCAAGATTTAAAAATACGTACAGCAAAAGAACCAAAACATACCAAAACTAATTAACGGTTTATCAGCCGAGATAAAAAACCAAATCACAGAAAAATATATAAAATCAACTCTTAAAAGTTTTTTACTCCAAGCAATGCATTCGGACATAACTGGGACCTGTAATGAGAGAACGAATCACGCGCTGACTGCTATGACTGGGGCGGGCTGTCACAGGTAGACCTGTTATGCACCCTGCTACTGTAGCTGTTCTGTGTGCGCGCGCGCATTCGTAGGGACCATGACTGATAGATTTTATTAATTCATAAGTTGTTTACATGTTAAATACTTTATATACGATTGTCGAGAACTTGTTGTCTAGACAAACCTGAAGTAGGTTTTTAGACAACAGATAAAATATTGTTTAATTATTTTTTAAGATTTGATGAATAAATCAAAAAATTATAAAAAATTAAACTCCAGCACGATAAGTTCGTATTAAAAATCTATGTAATATTCCAGATCTACATCTGGCAGCTGAAAGACAACGACCTGGTGGGCATAGCGTTCATAGACACGGGCATCTACGTGCACCGACTACTCGCGGTCAAGAACCTGATAGTAGTGTGCGACGTGTACAAGTCCGTCTCGCTGCTGCGCTACCAGCCCACGCACAGGACGCTGTCGCTCGTGTCCCGGGACCTCAGGAACGCACAGGTACATATTTAACGGTTTGGTCCGTTTAACAGCATCCAACTTTAGCTCAAGCCGTCAGCCATCAAATGTAACTCGTAGCCTTTTTTAGCGCAAACCGTCAACTTTCAAGTTTAACGGCCGATTCTAATAAGTGATCTCAATACATTTTTAACGTTTTCAGATCGGAATTTCAATCCTACCTATTGCACCAAACGTGTTTCAGTATCCAAACCGTAGATAGCTGTTAGTTTTTTTATAGGTCGATCTTTTGAATTAGACATAATGAGAAAGGTTGTTTAGAGATAGCTTTCTATCTTAGATTGATCTGATCTCCCGATCGAGAATTAAATATTGGGACCTGCCGTAAACCATACTCTTTTTGATCCCAAATTGTCAAGCCCAATCCGTATCCGTAATTCCTTTATTGAGCAAACCATCAACCGTCAAGTCTGATCCGTACCCTGTTTGACCTCAAACCATTAACCGCCAAATCTATAATACCATACCCATTTTAGCTCAAATTACCTACGGTCAAGCCTAATCCGTATCCTTTTTTTACTCGAACCGTTATCAGCCAAATTAATCCGTTTTTTTACTCAAACCATTAAGAGCCAACCTAATCCGTATTCATCTTTTACTCAAACCATTAACAGCCAACTTTATCGTATTCATCTTTTACTCAAACCATTAACAGCCAACTTTATCGTATTCATCTTTTACTCAAACCATTAACAGCCAAGTTTATCGTATTCATCTTTTACTCAAACCATTAACAGCCAACTTTATCGTATTCATCTTTTACTCAAACCATTAACAGCCAACTTTATCATATTCATCTTTTACTCAAACCATTAACAGCCAACTTTATCGTATTCATCTTTTACTCAAACCATTAACAGACAACTTTATCCGTATTCATCTTTTATTCAAACCATTAACAGCCAACCTAATCCGTATTCATCTTTTACTCAAACCATTAACAGCCAACTTTATCGTATTCATCTTTTACTCAAACCATTAACAGACAACTTTATCCGTATTCATCTTTTATTCAAACCATTAACAGCCAACTTTATCCGTATTCATCTTTTATTCAAACCATTAACAGCCAACTTTATCGTATTCATCTTTTATTCAAACCATTAACAGCCAACTTTATCGTATTCATCTTTTACTCAAACCATTAACAGCCAACTTTATCGTATTCATCTTTTACTCAAACCATTAACAGACAACTTTGTCCGTATTCATCTTTTATTCAAACCATTAACAGCCAACTTTATCCGTATTCATCTTTTACTCAAACCATTAACAGCCAACTTTATCGTATTTATCTTTTACTCAAACCATTAACAGACAACTTTATCCGTATTCATCTTTTATTCAAACCATTAACAGACAACTTTATCCGTATTCATCTTTTATTCAAACCATTAACAGCCAACTTTATCCGTATTCATCTTTTATTCAAACCATTAACAGCCAACTTTATCCGTATTCATCTTTTATTCAAACCATTAACAGCCAACTTTATCCGTATTCATCTTTTACTCAAACCATTAACAGCCAACTTTATCGTATTCATCTTTTACTCAAACCATTAACAGACAACTTTATCCGTATTCATCTTTTATTCAAACCATTAACAGACAACTTTATCCGTATTCATCTTTTATTCAAACCATTAACAGCCAACTTTATCCGTATTCATCTTTTATTCAAACCATTAACAGACAACTTTATCCGTATTCATCTTTTATTCAAACCATTAACAGCCAACTTTATCCGTATTCATCTTTTACTCAAACCATTAACAGCCAACTTTATCGTATTCATCTTTTACTCAAACCATTAACAGCCAACTTTATCCGTATTCATCTTTTATTCAAACCATTAACAGACAACTTTATCCGTATTCATATTTTATTCAAACCATTAACAGCCAACTTTATCCGTATTCATCTTTTACTCAAACCATTAACAGCCAACTTTATCCGTATTCATCTTTTACTCAAACCATTAACAGCCAACTTTATCGTATTCATCTTTTACTCAAACCATTAACAGACAACTTTATCCGTATTCATCTTTTATTCAAACCATTAACAGACAACTTTATCCGTATTCATCTTTTATTCAAACCATTAACAGCCAACTTTATCCGTATTCATCTTTTATTCAAACCATTAACAGACAACTTTATCCGTATTCATCTTTTATTCAAACCTTTAACAGCCAACTTTATCGTATTCATCTTTTATTCAAACCATTAACAGACAACTTTATCCGTATTCATCTTTTATTCAAACCATTAACAGCCAACTTTATCCTTTATTAATTCAAACCATTAACCGTCAAGCCCAATCCGTAACCTTTTTGAGCCCAAACCGTCAACCGCCAAATCCAAACCAAGTTGATCTATACTCGAACCCTTCACCGTCAGACCCAAATTCTACCTTTTTTTAAACTGTTTTTGTGTACTGTAAGTGTCATCATATTTTTGAGGTCAAGCCATTCTAGTATAGTTTTTTACGTGTTTTTAGATATACGACATAGAGTTCATGGTGGACAACACGAGCCTGGGGTTCCTGGTGAGCGAGGCGGAGGGCAACCTCGCGCTCTTCATGTACCAGCCGCAGGCCAGGGAGAGCTACGGAGGTACAGTTATACCAGTTTTATACCACACCTATTAGAAAAACAGCCCACATCAACAGCCAGAAGACATCCACTGCTGGACGTCCTTAACAGGGAGGAGTTGCCATAATCCCCACGCTTGGCAGGCGGCTTGGGGATCGCAGAGCTCGCCACCGTTAACCTCGAGGACGCTGCTGCCCGACCTCCGGTGGGTCTGGATGCAGTTTTAGGACATACCCAGGTCCACGTTTCTCTTTTACGTAATTGTTCTATATTATTGTGTCCTTTTCATCGTCATCCTACAATTTATATAACTCGTTCAAGTATTAGTCAAGTTTATCTTTAATCCATACAGCTAAGAAATGGAACAGATTGCCTGCTTTCATTGTTTCCTGAGAGATATAGTCCAGACTTTT
This sequence comes from Erannis defoliaria, assembly GCA_905404285.2. Taxonomy (NCBI): domain Eukaryota; kingdom Metazoa; phylum Arthropoda; class Insecta; order Lepidoptera; family Geometridae; genus Erannis; species Erannis defoliaria. The sequence continues at coordinate 1,023,943 of FR990090.1, read as the reverse complement.
TCAAGGTCAGGGTGAATTACGTATCTTCTACCTTGTAAACACAGGCGGGTTGATGATCAAACGCGAACTTATAAGTGGTAAAAAAAATACAGGCTTTCCCCTGTAAGGAGGTCATAGTACTTATCATTATGAAGAACTTTTACTATGGGGCCAACTCTGTCTTCGCGATATAAAAATGTTATTTGAACTCAACAAAACTTACGCTTAGGCTGCTATCACACTAGTTTGCGAGCGTTTTCAAAGCGGAGCGTGCGCGCCGCGAATACGTGGCGGACGCGCAATGAATATGTCGCGAACGGCATTTTGTACATTCTCGTACGGAACCCTTTCGTACTTGAATGCTTTCGTTTTCTGCGTCGTAATCGCCACGTCTTCGCTGTGCAGGCGCTGCGTGCCCGCTCCGCTTTGAAGACGCTCGCAAACTGCTAGTGGGATAGTACCCTTACTGACGTGATGCCAGGCGTGATGCTTACCACCATGCGAAGTGACATTTCAATCAGTCAGTTTAGTCCGTCTAATTATAAATCTTAATATAGCATGTTCCGTGTGCAGGTCAGCGGCTGATAAAGAAGTGCGACTTCCACCTGGGACAGCAGGTGCACGCCATGTTCCGCATCGCGGCGCGACACGTGCCCGAGTGCAGCCAGCGGCGGCACGTCACCGTGTACAGTGAGTACCGCTCGTGCAGGGTGCGGCGCGACACTAGTGCGCCGCACACCTGGGACAGCAGGTGCACGCCATGTTCCGCATCGCGGCGCGACACGTGCCCGAGTGCAGCCAGCGGCGGCACGTCACCGTGTACAGTGAGTACCGCTCGTGCAGGGTGCGGCGCGACACTAGTGCGCCGCACACCTGGGACAGCAGGTGCACGCCATGTTCCGCATCGCGGCGCGACACGTGCCCGAGTGCAGCCAGCGGCGGCACGTCACCGTGTACAGTGAGTACCGCTCGTGCAGGGTGCGGCGCGACACTAGTGCGCCGCACACCTGGGACAGCAGGTGCACGCCATGTTCCGCATCGCGGCGCGACACGTGCCCGAGTGCAGCCAGCGGCGGCACGTCACCGTGTACAGTGAGTACCGCTCGTGCAGGGTGCGGCGCGACACTAGTGCGCCGCACACCTGGGACACCAGGTGCACGCCATGTTCCGCATCGCGGCGCGACACGTGCCCGAGTGCAGCCAGCGGCGGCACGTCACCGTGTACAGTGAGTACCGCTCGTGCAGGGTGCGGCGCGACACTAGTGCGCCGCACACCTGGGACACCAGGTGCACGCCATGTTCCGCATCGCGGCGCGACACGTGCCCGAGTGCAGCCAGCGGCGGCACGTCACCGTGTACAGTGAGTACCGCTCGTGCAGGGTGCGGCGCGACACTAGTGCGCCGCACACCTGGGACACCAGGTGCACGCCATGTTCCGCATCGCGGCGCGACACGTGCCCGAGTGCAGCCAGCGGCGGCACGTCACCGTGTACAGTGAGTACCGCTCGTGCAGGGTGCGGCGCGACACTAGTGCGCCGCACAAAGTCAAAGTCAAAGTCAAAGTCAAAGTCATTTATTGATAAATATTAATTTACACGTCATAATACTTCAAAAATTATAATATTGTCGTATACAATAATATACAATAATTAAGCTATTCACTGAATAGTCAATTCAATGTCAGTACTAAATATATCAAATAATTATAATGTCAAATGTTTACATGTCAATCAAAATAATTATTTTAATCTAATTTTACCATCACTGTTCATGAACTCATTAAAGCCATAAAATGTTTGGTCGATAAGCCAGCGCTTCAGTCTGCTTTTAAAACAACCCACACTCGGAGCGGTTGTGACTGTTTCAGGTAACAAGTTATATACTTCCGGCCCCATAACGTGTGTCAGCTTGCCTGATTTCGCGAGGGAGCGCGAGATACTGACCAACTTATCCGGGTTGCGTATGTCGCAAACGTGTCTCTCTCCGCGTCTGCTGTATAAGCCAAGATTATTTCTCACATACACTGCCACCTGAAAAATCAGAATGGCAGGTAGTGTGAGTATCCCGAGCTCCTTAAAGTATGGTCTAACGGAGGTGCATCGCGACACGCCCACGATAGCACGCACGGCCCGTTTTTGCGCTCGGAACGCGCGCTCCCAGTCAGCAGCGCGCGCGTATAGCTCTGCGCCATACTGCAGCCTGGAGTGCACCGTGGCGAAGTAGCACGCGCGAGACACATCCGCGGACACCACTCGGGAAACCCGCCTGAGTGCGAAGCTTGCACTACCTATCTTGCAGCACAGCTTATCAATATGGTGCTCCCATGTCATGCTGCGGTCAATCTCGAACCCCAGAAAGGTGGTACTCTGTACCTGTTCAACCCTTATGCCGTCTAGCAGTACATTTAGTGGCCTTGTGGAATGGCCTGAGAGACAAAAGTGTACATAATGTGTCTTTTTCAAATTCAGCATCATACCGTTGATGCGAAACCACCTGTTTAAGTTATTTATACTAATATTTAATTGTTCTTCTAACTGGTCAACTGTGGAAGCAGTTACGATGGCTGCCACGTCATCGGCATACATGAAGATGTCTGCGCCGGTTACGGCGTCAGGAAGATCATTCAACAGGAGAGAGAACATAATGTTCGAGACCGACGAACCCTGAGCCACTCCCATGGTTGCCGACAGTGGTTCTGACTTGTTACAGCCATCTCCAGCATCAACTACCTGGGAACGTCCCCGCATCATGTCTGTCAATACTGCATATGACTTACCAGCTATGCCGTAGTGTTCCAGCTTTACGGCAAGTGTTTCGTGATCTGCGACGTCGAAGGCTTTAGATAGATCGCAGCACAGGACAGCTACTTGCTGTTTACGTTCACGAGCGGCTAACACGCGGCGCACCACCTCACGAGTCAATGAGGTTGTAGACCGCCCTTCCCGGTACGCATATTGACGCTCAGAGAGCGCTTCGGTTTCCGTCAGGTAGGCTACTATTCTTCTACTCAAGCCGTTCTCGAACACCTTGGCTATTGCAGGAATTATCGAAACCGGCCTATACCCGTCTATATCATCCCGCTTGCCCTTGCCTTTAAATATCGGGGACACTCTTGATATTTTGAATGCCGACGGGTACGATCCTTCCTTAAGACACTTATTAAACAGCGTCGCAAGCACCGGGGCGAAGGGCACTATTGCCATTCTTATTAGCTCCATTGATAAACCGTACACATCCTTTGACTTTTTGGGAGGTATTCGGATCGAGACAATTCGGAATACCTCATCGGCAGAAAAGCTCGTGAGTCTAAGGGAGCGGTCAGCGGGGCTGCGCGCAGATACTAAAGTGCGGTACACAGAAGGAACATCAGCTTTAGGTGCACCACAAGCCGCTGATGCGTTCAGAAACCGAGCATTCATGGCGTTGACGGCATCTTTTGGGGAACTGAATTGAACTCCATTACTGTCCTTCACAATTTCTGAAAAGTTAAGTTTAGGAGTGTTATTTTTCCCCCTCTCCAAATTTACAACACCCCACATTGTTTTTGACGGGTTATTACTTTCTTGAATCATACTATTGTAATGATTCGTTTTTGATTTATTTATACTATGGCTATATTTCTTATTGAGGTCGTCAATCAAATCACGTAATGGTGATTCGTCCGGGAATATTTCGCTCAATTTAGAAATGTCAAAAAGTAAGGCCTTCAGATTCATTACATCGGGTGTGATCCACGACGAGTTACTTTTATTATTAGGTTTTTTCTTGATTGGGAAGCAAATGTCATACTTATTTACTAGGACGTTAGTTACTGCCATGGTGAACGCATCGGCAGCCTGATTCCTCTCGCTCACCTCAGTCCAGTCTACACTGTCAATCGACATAACAAAATTCGCGCGATTATTCTGTGAAAAGTCCCGAGCGAGGCGAGTGAGAGGTGGTGGCGGTGCAAGGACGCACGTCACAACTCCACGCACAGCTAGATGGTCCGACAGAAGCGTGCGCACTGGACTAGCTTGCACAGACCCTCGTAGGGCGTTCGTATATACATGATCTATGCATGTCGATGTAGTGTCTGTGATGCGGGTGGGGAAGTCTACCACTGAGCTCACGTTATGGGCGGTAAGTAAGTCAAATAGGTTTTTGTAGTCAGTGGTCGTATTGTCCAAAATATTAATGTTCATGTCACCAACAATTAGAAATGTTTTATCGGTTTCGCTGAGCTTATCGAGCAAACGTTCCAAGTTATCTAAGAAGCCGCTTACGTGGGCCAGGCCCGTGCGGTAAATACAAATGATGGTTAAGTCAAAATCTAAATCTAAAATATCAATGGCTGAAATTTCACAATATCGTTCTACGGAAAACGCTGATATCTCAGCATTTTCAATACATTTGAGTGCTTCATTGACATAAATGCACGAGCCGCCGTGCATTATAGTATTCCTACAAAAGCTAGATACCAATTTATAGTTTTTTATATGAATACATTGTAGGTTAGGCGCTGTTACCCAATGTTCAGTTAACGCTAAAATATCGCACTTTAGGTCAGTCTCTAACAGTACTTCAAGCTGTTGCGTTTTATCATTAAGTGAATTAATGTTTTGGTGACACACTGTAATTTGTCGCAAAGGTACACATTGTTCATTAGCACGACGCAACTGGTTCCGAAGTGCGGCGCGTGGCTGCTGCAAGCGCGGATGGGCGGGCTCCGGGGCGGCGGCGGCGGGAGGTCTGCAGCGCGCGGGGGGCTGCGCCTGCGACCGCGGCCGCTCCAATATTGCTTGCGCTGCCCACGGGGTCGGTGGACGGGCGCATCGCCCGTCCGTCGCTGCGTCGAAACCACGGGCTAACCTCTACTTGTTTTGGCCAGTTATCTGCACTCATGAAGTACTCGTATCTACTGTTCGGTACAGTCACGGCGAATGAGGCATAGTGTGTATGTTTCAGCGCTAGTTTTTCAACGCTATAATCCAAACATGGGTTTTTCCTATGCATGTACGTTTTTAAATTTTCAGGCGTAGTATTCGGTTTCAAGAAACACACGTGTAATTTCTTTACTCGTTCTACTGCTTCTAGCTCTCCATCTAAGGTGCCGTTGCCGTGTACAACCTGTCTGGTATATGACCGACGATCTTTGCGTCTCCTCACTGTCTGCCATGTTGTATCGCGCGACAATAACACTGGATCAGCCGCGGTTACTTCTGGTTCCATTTGTGCTTCTTCAGTAGGTTGGTCCCGCAGCGGCGCGCGCGCGGTCACCGGTGATGGCACGCACGTCCCAGACCGCGTGGGCGCAAGCGCTAGCGCGTAGGCCCGCACCGGCGGGGGCCGAGCCGCGGGGGCCGGTCGTGACAGCGCGGGCGCGCGCGTGTGCGGAAGCGCCGGCGGCGCGGGTGCGGGTTCAGGCACGGGTGAGGGCGCGGGCGCAGGAAACGAAGGAGGCTGCGCTGATGGAGCCGGTGTTTTGATATTCGTTTTACAGGCCGTTACTGTCGGTGTCAGGGGCTTCAGTTCGTCGTGTCGGCTGCACTCACATTTTTTGAATGTATCGAATAATTTCCCCATGTCAGCCGCGTATTTCCCTATTCTCGTCTCATAGCTCGCGATCGCTGAGACAGATAGGCTCAGTTTTTTGTCATACTCGGCTATAGTTGATGCGGCTTGTTCTATTTTTGTTTTATAACAATCTATAAGGGAATTTGATGTAGAAAGTTGTACCCTTATGTTCTTTATTTCTGTCCGCAAGTCCTGAATTTCAAACTTTAGCTCATATGTGTCATCTGTGCTTGACTCATCTCCGTCATGCATACGAGTACGCGTAACTTTTTGCCGAACTGTTACATTTGCATCTCGCTGTTTTTTAGCAGCACCGACCGGGGTCAGGCTGTTATCCCCACCTTTTTTCGCGGTGCATCGGCATTCAGGGCAGACCCAAGATGCGATTTGTAATATGTTCACCTCTTTTTCTCCAGTACAAAGAAGGTGATACGTCTTGTTACAGCTTTTTATAGTACAAAGCAAATATTCTTCTTTCTCAACATCTAGTTTACCGCAGCACGCAGCACAATTCATATTTACGAGTCGTATAGCAAATAAGTTAAGGCAAAATTAATATAATGAATGTGCAAAAATAATAAAACAATTATTATACAGGCCTTAGTCCGGGCTCGAACTCGGTGTCGGTACAATCGAACAACCGACTCCTTAACCGTTCGACTAACAGGTTTCTAAGTACTGCGTCGAAAATAGCGTTCGGTAGCTGTCAGGCCTGCAAGTATTGAGTACTTAGCCGTTGGTAGGTGACTCATTCGCTAACCGCCGGCACTGTCGAATCACTGTTTACGCACACTCCAATTGATTTTTTTATTTTATTTTTTATTCACAAATGAGGGTGATTTGAAAAAAATGTTCAAAGATATTTACTGATTTGATTGAATTTAATTTAATTATAAGTCTTTAACACTGTTCCCTCATTTAAACTATTATTTAAACAACACTTCACAGTTTTTTATACAGTCTAAGTCTTTACAGTTCGCAAAATTCTCACTCGTATTCACTTTTTGTTTTTGATGAATTTATCGTATTTCCACAGTAAATACGTTAAAATAACACTATCACTATGTTTTCCGACCAAATGTTTACTCGTTTAACATACTATATTGATGAAATACTACAATTTACTATTTTTAAACAATTTTTCAACACAGGGACGATCTGTTCGCCTAACCAATCTAGGGTTACAACCCAACACACCTGGGACACCAGGTGCACGCCATGTTCCGCATCGCGGCGCGACACGTGCCCGAGTGCAGCCAGCGGCGGCACGTCACCGTGTACAGTGAGTACCGCTCGTGCAGGGTGCGGCGCGACACTAGTGCGCCGCACACCTGGGACACCAGGTGCACGCCATGTTCCGCATCGCGGCGCGACACGTGCCCGAGTGCAGCCAGCGGCGGCACGTCACCGTGTACAGTGAGTACCGCTCGTGCAGGGTGCGGCGCGACACTAGTGCGCCGCACACCTGGGACACCAGGTGCACGCCATGTTCCGCATCGCGGCGCGACACGTGCCCGAGTGCAGCCAGCGGCGGCACGTCACCGTGTACAGTGAGTACCGCTCGTGCAGGGTGCGGCGCGACACTAGTGCGCCGCACACCTGGGACACCAGGTGCACGCCATGTTCCGCATCGCGGCGCGACACGTGCCCGAGTGCAGCCAGCGGCGGCACGTCACCGTGTACAGTGAGTACCGCTCGTGCAGGGTGCGGCGCGACACTAGTGCGCCGCACACCTGGGACACCAGGTGCACGCCATGTTCCGCATCGCGGCGCGACACGTGCCCGAGTGCAGCCAGCGGCGGCACGTCACCGTGTACAGTGAGTACCGCTCGTGCAGGGTGCGGCGCGACACTAGTGCGCCGCACACCTGGGACACCAGGTGCACGCCATGTTCCGCATCGCGGCGCGACACGTGCCCGAGTGCAGCCAGCGGCGGCACGTCACCGTGTACAGTGAGTACCGCTCGTGCAGGGTGCGGCGCGACACTAGTGCGCCGCACACCTGGGACAGCAGGTGCACGCCATGTTCCGCATCGCGGCGCGACACGTGCCCGAGTGCAGCCAGCGGCGGCACGTCACCGTGTACAGTGAGTACCGCTCGTGCAGGGTGCGGCGCGACACTAGTGCGCCGCACACCTGGGACACCAGGTGCACGCCATGTTCCGCATCGCGGCGCGACACGTGCCCGAGTGCAGCCAGCGGCGGCACGTCACCGTGTACAGTGAGTACCGCTCGTGCAAGGTGCGGCGCGACACTAGTGCGCCGCACACCTGGGACAGCAGGTGCACGCCATGTTCCGCATCGCGGCGCGACACGTGCCCGAGTGCAGCCAGCGGCGGCACGTCACCGTGTACAGTGAGTACCGCTCGTGCAGGGTGCGGCGCGACACTAGTGCGCCGCACACCTGGGACACCAGGTGCACGCCATGTTCCGCATCGCGGCGCGACACGTGCCCGAGTGCAGCCAGCGGCGGCACGTCACCGTGTACAGTGAGTACCGCTCGTGCAGGGTGCGGCGCGACACTAGTGCGCCGCACACCTGGGACACCAGGTGCACGCCATGTTCCGCATCGCGGCGCGACACGTGCCCGAGTGCAGCCAGCGGCGGCACGTCACCGTGTACAGTGAGTACCGCTCGTGCAGGGTGCGGCGCGACACTAGTGCGCCGCACACCTGGGACACCAGGTGCACGCCATGTTCCGCATCGCGGCGCGACACGTGCCCGAGTGCAGCCAGCGGCGGCACGTCACCGTGTACAGTGAGTACCGCTCGTGCAGGGTGCGGCGCGACACTAGTGCGCCGCACACCTGGGACACCAGGTGCACGCCATGTTCCGCATCGCGGCGCGACACGTGCCCGAGTGCAGCCAGCGGCGGCACGTCACCGTGTACAGTGAGTACCGCTCGTGCAGGGTGCGGCGCGACACTAGTGCGCCGCACACCTGGGACACCAGGTGCACGCCATGTTCCGCATCGCGGCGCGACACGTGCCCGAGTGCAGCCAGCGGCGGCACGTCACCGTGTACAGTGAGTACCGCTCGTGCAGGGTGCGGCGCGACACTAGTGCGCCGCACACCTGGGACAGCAGGTGCACGCCATGTTCCGCATCGCGGCGCGACACGTGCCCGAGTGCAGCCAGCGGCGGCACGTCACCGTGTACAGTGAGTACCGCTCGTGCAGGGTGCGGCGCGACACTAGTGCGCCGCACACCTGGGACACCAGGTGCACGCCATGTTCCGCACCTTATTACCTTATAAAAGCTAACTATAGTCGTTATTCCTCGTGACTTTTGTTGTCATAACTAAATATTGTAGATATTTATTTATTTATTTATTTGATACACAAAACAGAATACAGTCTTTACATATGCATTGTATAGGTTAAAAATAATTTGTTCTAGATTGCATTCCTTAATAAATGTGTACACAACATGAACAACACAAAAGCATGGATATTGTTTAGTAAGTGAGTGTTGTTATTGCAGCGACCCTGGACGGCGCGCTGGGGTACATGCTGCCGCTCTCCGAGAAGATGTACCGGCGGCTGCTGATGCTGCAGAACGTGATGAACAACTACTGCTGCCACATCGCCGGCCTCAACCCGCGCGCGCACCGGTACACACACACTTTATACATATATGTGGTAACAGGAGGTCGCCCGCGACTCCGCCCACGTGCGGTAGAAATTCGCCTCACTCCCAAATATCTTCCATATACCGCTGCGTTAAGTTCTCATTTTTTCCTCGCCATTTTCACCAGTTTAGATCAACTCGAGCAAAAAATATTATTGTTTTTCTTTTAAAAAGTATCCAAAGACCAATTTTCATGACTATATCCTTTTACTATATTTTATTAATTATAACTTTTGGTTATCCAAATATTGCAAAATAAACAAATAACGTCAAAAACGCCCATTTCACCCCCTTAAGGCATCCCTGTAAAAAAAACTGAAAACACCATTTCTTATATTAAATGAACTACCCAAATACACATTTTCTCAACTGTACGTTAAAAAACAAAGGAATTTCATACAAAAGCCTTCATCAATTTTTTCCCCTGTAGGGGTCGAATTTCATGACAGTAAGAATAGATAAGATTTTGTAACGGTTCGCCTGCTGGGCTTGTAGGGGTCGAACCCTATCCAGCTCTCAAAGCATGCTACCAACTGACCTAATAAGCAGTTATAGGTCTTTACGAACCGTAATGTAATGTAATGTACGTTACGTTACGTTGTCCCCGCAGCACGTACAGGAGCAGCCGGCGCGCGCTGGGCTCGGGCGCGGCGCGCGGCGTGCTCGACGGCGACCTGGTGGCGCTCTACTCCTGCATGCCGCTGCCGGAGAAGCAGGACGTAAGTACACACACACATACACATACACCCGCACTGTACACTATACCACAGAATAAATAATACTACTACGTACAGAAAGTTAACTCCGCAAAGGAATTGATATAAATAGGGACTCTATCTACTAGGCAATAAAGTAGCAATTCAACTGGCACAGCGCTGGATACCGCTCGCTATATTCACCTAGATATACCGCTCTCTTTCTATCACGTATGCTTAGTTACGTGCGGGCGGCCACTGACCTCAGCCTTGCATTGTCCACCCGGACGGAGCGCTGCCTGAACATACCTAAACTGCGGAGTGACGCCCCTGACTATACACAATACAGTATTACTCTCTCATACCCTGACTTGGGACCTGGGCATGTCCTAAAACTGCACCCAGACCCACCGGAGGACGGGCAGCAGCGTCCTCGAGGTTAACGGTGGTGAGCTCTGCGATCCCCAAGCCGCCTGCCAAGCGTGGGGATTGTGGCTACAATTTAGGGGCCTCCCCCTTAATAGGGTAGATGACTGATGTTTATATCGTTGAAACCAATAGCTTTGATGAAGAATTTAAGTAAACATAGAATGTTTATTAAAAATATAATTTAAATCGGTTAATAACGTTCTGATATATGAGCGTTTAAAGTTTTTGTTAGAGACACCTCTGTCCCTTTCCCACAAAACAAAAAATGACGTCACGCCTTACTTGTCAGAATATAATTTATATGGCGTACAGAGAAGTGACGTCACGATTTGCTGTTTCGCCTTTCTGTCTAGCATGATATTAAAATGCTTATAAGTTGCTTATTTTTGATCAGATTTTCGTTTTCTTTTCATTAATCGGCTATATTTATGTGCCACATTTTAATAAGACAATAAAAAAAAACAGTCATCTAGCCTTGTTGCCATAATCCCCTTCCAACTCCTGGATGATGACTCACTCATATCACTCTTACTCTGAGGCAGCAAATTTTTTTTTCTTCTTGCGTCCAGCTCTAACTTCTACACATATTGTTTGGACGAAAGGCTCGAAGGACCAAAAGTGCTTACCACCAAGCGAGCGTCTCGCTCGTCTCGTCATTCCATTGCATTAAAAATTGCTCTCCAAATCGGCCTTGTCGGTTTAGCTTAACAAATCTGTTGAATGTTTTGAGGGTAATGTCACGCAATAGTGGGCCCTATACGCCAATGACGTCTGTTGTAGACAAAAAAATTAGCATAAAACATGAAAATATTTTATGTTTATTGTAGTGGTAAGACTCTATTGCAGAGTCCGCCTGGGGAAGTACCACATCTTTGCCAGTTATTCAAACGCCAAGCATTACTGTGTTTCGGTTTAAATGTCAATGTCACCAGAGACATTACTGGGCATAAAGAGATTTCACATCTTACATCTCAGGGTGACGAGCGCAGCGCAGGATTTTGTTCGGAAGTTCACAATTCGGGCACTGCTACTAGGTAGATAGATAGAAACTCTTTATTGTGCACACCAAAAATAATACAATAGAGAAAGATACACCTTATGAGCTAGTGCCACAATTGGCGGCCTTATCGCTAAAAGCGATCTCTTCCAGGCAACCATAGTTAGCTACTGTTATGAGCGGGCGTGACGCTTACCACCAGTCGAACGTCTCGCTCTTCAATACGATAAAAAAAAATGATTTTGAAACTCCTGTTGTTTAACAGGTAGTTTTTAGTACCTTCGTCGCATACAGGACAAGAAAATGTTAATCTTGTTTTTTGTGATGATGGCAGAGCATCTTAAGCAGTGACTAACGGTTGAAAAGTTTTTTTAAGTAAGGCCGTTAATGTTTAGTAAATTCAAATAATGTTTGAAGAAAGGAAGGAAATAGATAAAAACAGGATTCCTCCGGACAGGGATTTATTTCTATTAACTTGTTTTCTCGGATTCCGGATCTCGGAATACGGGATTTGTGCCTAGTGTGGGGCCACAGCAATGATGTGAATTTTAAAATATTGTTAAGATTTTTTTTTATTTTTTTTTATTAGCTCCACGGACTGCGGGTCCGTGCCTTTTGTCAACTTTTACATTTTTTATAAACTAAATTTTACACTTAATAACTTAAAAGCTGAAGGCTTTACATAAAGAATATACCAAAGGAACCTAACTAAGTATTACTAATTATTGCTAGAATAGGCGTGTGGCCTAATGTTAAATCTTTGACAAATAACAGGCTTAGTGATGAATATAACTAAATACATTACACATACTGAAAAAGTAAATTGTATTGGCTGATAAATCTCTGAGAAATGAGCGTTTAAAGTTTTAGGTGGGGATAGAGAGGGGATGCTCTATCCCTTTCTCGCAAAGCACGTGTTAGTATAGCATTTGTATGCCGCGCCTGAGACTTGACGTCATAGCTCAGTATAGCGCGCTCTCTGTCTAGCTTGAAATTAAAATTCTTAGAACTTATTTATTTTTGAATTATGTTAAATTTTGTTTTCGTTGATAGGCTCTATTGATAATCAGCTTTTTAACGAGGTAATAAAAAAATTGTAGTCATCATGCCTATTGTGTGTATACTCCGAGCAGTCCAGCTCCCGCAAGCAGCACCCGTCCACAGTTGACGCATGTGCCAGCCATCGCTCTCCTCGACCATATTGGAGGGAAGAGGGCGACCCGACACACGACGCCGCCGCAAGAAGCTTGTTAGTGAGCGTGAGTGCTCCGGGTATACACGCAATGCCTACAACAGTACGATTTTATATATATTTTAGATATTTATTATTTATGTTGTTTCAGATTGCAAAGAAAATCGGCACCAAAGTGGAAGAGATATTGGCTGATCTCTACGAGATCGACAGACTGACTGCTCACTTCTAATGTAGTGTAGAAGTAATATTGTATATACTAAGAGTAAAGTACCTAATGAGATAAGGAAGCTTGAGTTTTATTTCTATACTTTGATATACAATGTGTAACAAAAAGGTTTAACAATACTGAAGAGTGTGTATGAACAACGTTTACTATGGGGCCAACATTGAAATCGCGAAAAAAATATCAGCTGTTTGACGTTTTGTCCAATGGCAATAAACTTTTTGTATGGAACAGCTGATATATGTTTCGGGATTTTAGGGTTTGCCCCATAGTAAAAGTTGTTCATAATGATGAGTAGATATATACCCTTCAATATTGTTGAACCTTTTTGTTACACATTGGTGTCGATTCTGTTGCACCGCTCACTAAACTAAACTTAATTTGACAGCACGAAACCTGTTGACATCCTTTTCTAACATAATGAAATGAAATGAGACGCGTATAATTTTAGTCCTGTCAGATTAGTTTAGTTTAGTGAGCGGTGCAACAGAATCAACACCATTGTAGATTAACAGTGTTCACTAAAACCTCTTTTACGTGCCTGCGGGGCTAAAGTGGCTTCTTTAGCCTACGCGAAGTTGCGGTGGAAATGGCCAGATTTAGGTTAGAAAAAAATACAATAACTTAAATACAAAAAAATATACGGGTGTTAGTTTGAGCACCGTTATCCTTCTAGGATATCATTGTACTCATTATGAAAAACTTTTACTATGGGGCGAACCCTGAAATGACGAAAAAAAACAGCTGTTCCATACAAAAAGGTTCATCGATCTTGGACAAAATGTATGGAACGGCAGATATTTTTTTCGCGATTTCAAGGTTGGCCACGTAGTAAAAGTTGTTCATAATGATGAGTACAATGAAATCCTAGAAGGATAACGGTGTTCAAACTAACACCTTGTATTAAAAAAAAATGTCAACCTTGAATCGAAATGGTGAAGATGAGCGGCACGTAAAAACGTACACACCACGGGACCAAGTGAAGAAGCCTCAGATATCATGTCTTAATTTTGACGATGCTTTTGCTGATCTAAATTGTTATTTTTAATCTCTATTACCTTAATCAATTTCAAAGTGAACTATTGATTGTATAATTAACGTTTCTAAATGTATGTAATAATATGTTTACAGAATAAAATTAACTGAATGACTCGGAGACATTCTTTACTTTGCTCCTAGGCGAGTAATCTACTATTAAACCTATTTTAGCTAAAAAGCGATTTTCAATTTCTTTCAAATTACGAGTTGAGATTGAAAAAAAGAAGACATGACACTTTAACTTAAATTGGTTTAATAATAGATTGTTATACAAGGGGCTAAAATAACCCATTATATACGAGGTAGTTTACGACTGAGCTTTTAGCGAAGGAGTAAAAGAGACGTAGAGTTATAATGGGTTTTTAGCAGCGCAGTTACACTCTACTTTTCACTACGATTGCGAGAAAATAAAATAATCAAGTGCTTAAAGTTAAAAAAGGCGGAGCAAAACACTCTTCTGATGGTACAGACAATGACTCCACCATTGCAGCGACACCCAGAACCTCTCTGTAGGTATTACATTCTTTCTCCAAGTGAAAGTCCGTTGCATAGTTAATGAACAATGTTGGATATGTTTAGTCAGTTGCATGGAAAAATTCGAAACGGACGGACGGACGAAATGATCTAATTATTTGCCATAACCAAAATTAGATTTTCGATACTTTTCCGCCAGGAGTACGCACACGACGAAATGTACGGACTACGGAACAAACGTTTTTCCGACAATTTAGTTGGTGAAAATAAAATTACTATAGTCCGTTGTCTAACCAAACAATGCTATACTGTATATATACGGCCTCACCTAAAATAATCTCGATTCTCTTAGTCACTGCTTAAACTTCTCTGTCCATTTCTAGCACGTGCAACTTCACGTCAGAGAGAAGATGGCAGAGCATCTTAAGCAGTGACTAACGGTTGAAAAGTTTTTTTAAGTAAGGCCGTTAATGTTTGCTATGCTGCATAGGAGAGCCAGTAAAACTATGGGTTGCCGTTAGTAAAAGACAAAATACTTAAATATTATGTTTATTTAGAACTTCTTGAAAGATTTCTTGGAGCCTTTGCCTTTGGAAACCTTCAACACGTTGAATCTGACTGTCTTGGATAGTGGCCGGCATTCTCCGATCGTCACGATATCTCCCTGTTCAACGTCCCTGAAAAATAATGATTGCTTTCATTAGGAATGGTTATTTTGGCCCTAACGTATACTTTGGCGGGAATCGATCAGAATTTGGGTTAGAAAACACGTCTTTCGTCAATTGGTATTCGGAAGACCGTCGTGTGAGTATCATCATTTAGAAATTGGACACATTATAGCTTGGCAAAAAACATGAAAAAAAAAAAACCTTTTTTGTCTCTCTTGGCAATCACAATAATATTATAAAAGCGGAAAAGTTTGTCGGTAGTGTTTGTTTGTTACCTCTCACGCCAAAACGGCTGAACAGATTTGAATATAACTCGGAAAAGAAATAGCTTATTTCCCGAAATAATTATAATTCATCAATCTTGGACAAAATGTATGGAACAGCTGTTTTTTTTTCTGTGATCAGGGTTGGCCCCATAGTAAAAGTTGTTCATAATGATGAGTACAATGATATCCTAGAAGGATAACGGTGTTCAAACTAACACCCGGTACAATTATGATTGTGAGATTCTAATGTAATCTAATGGCCTGACCGTTTTAAATCTCAATATTGTTTTTTTATTTTTAGAGCTATTCGCGATAGTGGCGCCTTTATTTCCCTAGTCTTTTTTTGCCAAACCCTAGAAGCACACGCACGAGTAGTGCAGAATGATAGAACAATTCTACAATAAAACTAAACAAATGTATATCTATATCTCACCTAAAGCATGGCGACAGATGCACAGACATATTCCTGTGCCTCTTCTCGAATCTGTTGTACTTGGGCAGGTAATGCAGGTAATCCCGACGGATCACAATGGTCCTCTGCATCTTCATCTTCTGCACCACACCGGTGAGGATGCGGCCTCGGATGGACACGTTGCCGGTGAACGGGCACTTCTTGTCGATGTACGTTCCTTCAATAGCCTGGAAGTGGCAGGCGGTATGGTGAGTTATTTGTGGCTACTTATTAGCTCGTTAAACATACTTCAATAATGAGGCCTTGAGCTTGCGGGCCATCCATAAATGTCACACTAATTGAATTTTTTTTTTTGGATCCTCCGCCCTGTGATATTTGAGTGACTTCGGATCTGGGGCTTTATTTTTAAATCGTACGCAAGAGTTGCGCATGCGAGCGGAGCCGACCTTCTAACGAAAAGTGCGCATGCGTACGATTCAAAAATATACAAATAAAAGTTGGAAATATTATGTTTTTCGTTAAGAGTTCAAGTTATGGAGTTTTGACACTTTCTCCTTGTGGCACGATGTCACACTTTGCTGACCCCCTCCCACCCTCCCTCCCTCTTATAGTGTAACAGTTTATGGATGGTCCCATACACCTTTGACAAAAAGCAGCAGGTTGAACCGAGAACTACTAAAAGTTGAGGAGAAGCCTCGGCAGTGGGACTCCACACTCCTTTCATCAGTGACCAATTTGCTTCTTTTTTGCGCTCTACATCGTAAAAGAAACTCTAAGAAAATCCTTTAAAAAAAACCTATGGTTCAATAGCTAAACCAATGATATAAATAATATTGAATGGGAATTCAGACTATCAAAAAAAATATATAATTATGAATATACAAAAGCTCTGAGCATATGAATTTTGTTAATTCCAAAAAAAACACTTCTCTCATAGCTCTTCTAAGATACTATATCAAGAATTCCAAGCAATACATTCAAAGTTACAGGCAACGAATAGACTCATTGACAGCGGTTTCAATTCGAAAACTACTCTCACCATCCCTTTCTTCTGAATTAAGAATGACGGAGACAGGTAGTGTTTCCGATTGGGTTTAGAACACAGTGGCAGGACCCAGATCATAAGGCAGATATAACCACTGAGCCATAAGTAATTATTGTAATGTTTTATGACTGCAATCAGAGTTTGGGTTAGAAGCACGATCTTCATCATCTGATTCAGAAGACCGTCGTGTGGATATCATCATTTTACAGTCACATTCAACAGGGTTACATAGGACGGTAGTACAACGCCGGAAGGAGGTCATTGTACACAATTATGAACTAATTTCACTATGGGACCAATCCTGAATTCATTAAAAAACATCTGCTCTATACATTTTGTCAAGGATGATTGTAATTATTTTATGGAACAGCTGTTTTTTAATGATCCGATTCGA
This sequence comes from Erannis defoliaria, assembly GCA_905404285.2. NCBI lineage: Eukaryota > Metazoa > Arthropoda > Insecta > Lepidoptera > Geometridae > Erannis > Erannis defoliaria. The sequence goes on along the minus strand of FR990090.1, from coordinate 1,006,944 downwards.
AAACTACTATCATTATCTCTGCCTCCTATATTAAGAATGATAGATACAGATAATGTAATTTGCGAACCCTTTCCAGTTGCGTTAGAATACCCCTCAGAGTTGGGCTAGAAATGGTTCTTAATGATGAGTAAAAGGACACCCTTTCGGCTTTGTACTACTGTTCCGCAAATAACCCCATATAAAGCTCAGTGGTAGCATTTCTGCTTCATAATACAGACCCAGGTTAAATTCTTGAAAGAGTAAATTAATTTTAATATCTGGGCTCATTTTTGTGAACTATTCATACAGTTTTCACATACTATTACGGCTGGCTTTGGTAAAACATTGTTGACCAAGCCAAGCGAAGGCCTGAGTCTAGTAAACACAGCTGGCAAGTTGAAGTTTGTATTAATATTTGTTCGACCATAACTTATGAAATTTTGTAAGTAAGTAGTATAAAATGTAAATACTACGAAATATTAGCCAATTTGTTCAAGAGGCTTGGAAGATATGGGGGTCGCGAGGTCTCAGTTCGCTGCGAACTACTAGTTTAATAAGGTCTTATAATTATGCTGAGGGGTAAGCCTTAAAGTATGAAAGGCATATTAGTATATAAAAACTAATGCCATATGTTATAAAAATCAAGGTCATTGGCAGTGTGATCAATAGGGTAGATGACTGATGTTTAAATAGTTGAAACCAATAGCTTTGATGAAGAATTTAAGTAAATATAGTATGTTTATTGAAAACATTATTTAAATCGGTTAATAATGTTCTGATATATAAGCGTTTAAAGTTTTTGTTAGAGACAACTCTGTCCCTTTCCCACAAAACAAAAATGACGTCACGCCTTACTTGTCTGAATATAATTTATATGGCGTACTGACAAGTGACGTCACGATTAGCTGTTTCCTCTTTCTGTCTAGCGTGATATTAAAATGCTTATAAGTTGCTTATTTTTGATCAAAATTTCATATTTTTTTCATTAATCAGCTATATTTATGGGCCACATTTTAATAGGACAATAAAAAAAAACCAGTCATCTAGCCTATTATAATGCATCTTTCTATGTTCCATAGTAACCCCAAGATGACATTCTAGTGTAGAGCTATGAGTGCGAAGTATGTTTGAAGGATACGAATGATGGATGGATTAGGTGATGTTGATGATGTTGTTTTAGAGGTTAGCGAGGTTAGCACTTGCTTAAAGCTATTATTTGACACCTTCACCATTTCACCAGCTATTGCATTGAATTTAGGGTTACATTACAATTGTTTTTTTAAATGCATTATTTATTGACGACATATTTTGCTTCTATTAGTTCAATCAATTTACAACTCAATAAAGTGATCTTCAGCGAAGTAATGTTTGTAACTAATAAATATTGGGGGTAATTTTACACACGGCGCCATCTAGCCTCATACTAAGCAAAGCTTGTATTATGGAAACCATATAGCTGATAGAATACTTATACAACGTGTAACAAAAAGGTTCAACAATACTGAAGGGTATGTATGTGCTCATCATTATGAACAACTTTTACTATGGGGCCAACCTTGAAACCGCGAAAAAAAATTGCTGTTCCATACAAAAAGTTCATACTTGAACAAAATGTAAGGAACAGCTGTTTTTTCGCGATTTCTGGATTGGCCCCATAGTAAAAGTTGTTCATAATGATGAGCACATACACACCCTTCAGTATTGTTGAACCTTTTTGTTACACATTGTATACAATATTTTTTCCGTTAATACATACTACACCCAGACACAGAACAAACATCTATGTTAGTTACATAATTTCTTGTCCTGGGTGGGGATTGAACCCACGCCCTACAGCCCTGATGGCAGACATGCTACCAACTGAGCTATAAGGCTGAGCTTAACCCAATTTAAGATGTGTTAACGTTAACTTAGTAAAAACTAATAGAAACAATTTTCGCCATATTTGAACAAAGTAATTTGATGTTTACAAGCATTCTTTATGGATATTGATCATAGCCAAGAAATTAACCATATACTTATTATACACATGAAAATCTCAGACTTACCAATACCTTAATATTAGTAACGTATTAGTATATTATATGTATAACATGCCATAATTAACATACCTTGTAGCACATAAGCTGATGAACTTCGAGATTTCAGTGGAAAACTCTTTCGAAAAAGAGCTTAGCCAATAACAATCATTGAAAAAAATATTTAAATCCTCTAAATAATCTTTAACAATGTTTGAAATAGACAAGTTCTTTTTTAGTAAATGTATGAAACTCCTTGACCTTAATGATTAATGACTTTTGTGCATTAGAACAAAATTGTTTTATCAGTTTTCACTTTACAGTGATATATCTATGAAATTGGATAGACATAGAAAAGTTGTATAAAAAAACTAAAAATAATAGAAATTGTGTTCTAATGCCAAGCTAACTAGTTCCTCTTTGCCATGGACTCCAGGCATGCAATTTGTAGTGAAGCCTTGTGAACTTAAGCGATGTACTATGTGAACTAAATATTAAACAATTGTCTTATCTGTATTCGAATTGGGCTAATAATAAAACTTTTGCAGTCTTACTTCAAAACTTGTCTTAAATAACAAATACCCTAATATGGCCTGCACCATCATAGACTAACACTGAACACCATATCTTCTGCAACTAGAAATGAGGTTACCCAACAGTGTGGTCTCATCAAAATCTATGGACATATTTAATATCCATTTGGATCGATGGAAGAATGGAGATAATCCCAAAGGAATATCATATTTCAGCACAAGAATATACAAGGGTCACCTAAGAAAGGAAACCACGACAGAAAGAACCTTTCTTATATCAGGGGGCGCAGTTTAGGTATGTTTGCCCGTTGTCCGCTCCAAGAGGACAATGCAAGGCTGAGGTCAGTGGCCGCCTGCACGCCCTCGTCGCACGTAACTAAGCATACGTGATAGAAAGAGAGCGGTATATCTAGGTGAATATAGCGAGCGGTATCCAGCGCTGTGCGAGTTGAATTGCTACTTTATTGCCTAGTAGATAGGAGTCCTTATTTATTTCAATTTGTTTGCAGAGTGAACTTGCTGTAAATAGTACTATTATTTATTCTGTGCTTATTCTTATTCAAAGTGGGGGCGATGAGTCCTGCACTGACGTCCCGCTAGGGGTGTATTGTGCATTTCCCCCGCCAGCGTCTACCCGAGCCAACCCAGCTCCTTGAAATAACGGAGAGAGGCTCTGGGCCGCTGGCATATAACTCCAGTGGGTTAGATGGAAGTGTGTAATTCAATTTCTTTGCGGGGTGAACTTTCTGCAAAATAGTACTATTATTTATTCTGTGCTTGTACACCACAGGAATATTTAAGGTTCACATAAGATAGTGGATGAAACCACAGAGGAAATCCTATCTTTTACTGCGGAGGTGAAACTTGGCTCTATGAGGGGGTCTAGTAAATAAGTAAACGTAATGAAAATTAAGTTCTGTGATTCAAGAATGAAACATGCACTGCTAACATTATTTCTTTGACAAGATCTGAAGTAAGAATTAAGTTTTGAATTTCCCATCAATTTGATACCTTGCATAAAGTAACTAATTTGACTACTAAGTAAGGTTCACATAGTCCACACAATGACAACATAGCATTCACCGCTGCCGCAGCCCGCCACCGCCCAGTACCAATAAAATAAACACCGACCTCTCTGGGCGTCTTGAAACCTAGACCGACATTCTTATGATGCCGCATGTCCTTCCGCTTCATGACTCCCTTCTTGTTAAGGAAGACAGTCGCCTGTTTCTGAAACGCTTTCTCTGTCTACGGAAAAAAAAACACAAACATTAGCCGGTCACACCATGCGTTACCTCTCTAGGAGTCTTGAAGCCGAGGCCCAAATCTTTGTGGTACCTCAGAGGCTTACGACTACGCTTGACGCCGATTCCTTTTTTACGGTTCAGGAATACGGTAGGTTGCTTTTGGAATGAACGTTCCGTCTGCAATTTTAATATTTATTAGTTTCTAGCTACGATTGATGGCAACTACATTTTCTACTGAAGCTTGAAATAAGATACGATACATAAATGTTACGACAATCGTTTTATAAGGTTATAAACTAACATTGACTGCAATCAGAGCTTGGGTTAGAAAACACTGTCTTCTTCATTTGGGTATTCAGAAGACCGTCGTGTGGATATCATCATATTACAGTCAATACTATTATATTGTTGAAAATTTTCAACATCGCTGACGCTGCTGGTGGCAATCTCAAAATCTTGGGGTAGTAAACATAACCTCAAATCTTATGAAGGGTTAACATTGGGCAAATTAGGTTCCACGTAAACAAAAGTTATCAGTTCTTGTCGGTCACGTACGGAAGCCCTACGCGGTCGTTTAGACTTTCACAAGGTAAGAAAACTAACCTATTAGCCAGTGCCATGTTCACACAATGTATGGTTATTTGAACAGTGAAAACCGGCAGAAAGTACGCATATTCACAGAATTTAGGTTTGAGAGCAAAGCAGCTACATTTTAAAACACTTTCGATCCTTTTCAATGCGATAGCCGACCCTCCACGTGCATGAACTTTTACAACACATTTTCACTGTTTACACTCTAAATTATCACAAAAAACAAAAGAATCTCCATAGAGAATTTAAGTAACAGCACTTTTATGTAAAATTCTAGGCTTGAGCCTTAGTTTTTCCATTATTTTTTTCAATAAAATCGACACATACCTGGTCCGCCATCTTGCTTGATAACGAAAAGAAATCTAAAATGTTGCCAAGTAACGAATCTTCGAATCCTACCAAAATGTGTTAGTTTTTTTTTTGTCTTGTTCGGTTTTTCAACTGCGCCTCTCAGTGCCGGAGGTGGCAAAGCGAAAGCTTTTTGTCGCGACCGGTTTAAATTATACTTATAGCGAAGCAGATAAATCAAGCCAGAGAGAAATCCTTCCGCCGAGCAGCGAACAGACAGAGCTATTATATAAAATGTGGGTCCCTAATAATTGCCATACAAATTTTCTTCTTAATTATGTATTCCATATCGTTTTAAGTCCTAATGATCAGTCATCCTAATGGTAAATCTACATAACATTACTACACATACTATCACTGCTCGTAATATTCATTGGATATAATATTTAAAAGGCTTAAAATTTAAAATTTTAACAATATCTAATCCTACAGTTAATGAACATAACAGCTACTCAACCGAATATAAAATCATCCAAAAAAATTAAAGTTGCATCATTTCTACTCCTCACCTAGCCTATCCGAGTCGGATCTGTCACAGCGTAGCATGAGTAGTGAGGATTTCTGGGTTGAAATCAAAACTTCTAAGGCGGGAAAAGGGCTTTCCAATATGTGTAATTAGACAGATAGAGAGAGAGAGACGGGAACCTATCTCTGAAAGAGTGTGCAGAAACCTATAGTTTTCGAGAAAATAATATTAATGAATATTGAGGTTAAGTATGGAAAAAATATATAGTAATGTACTTTATCGACTGATTGATGTAACTATTATATAACACGAGTCAGGATGCTCCGAGTTGGATCTGTCACTCATTTCGAACCTAACCAACTCAATTTCCAGTCAGGAGTCAGATCTGTCACCGGGCTTTAATATAGGCACATACAGTATGTTCTATTTTCCATTCCACCACTAACTGAGCTAATTAACAAAAAAAAACTAAACCAAAAAAGATAATAGTACTAAAGTAAGTAAATAAGTTCGTATAGGCTGAGTGGTCAGCCCTAGTGTCAGAGTTAATGTGCCGCCCGAAAGCCTCTGAGATGGCTGACGGTTGTTGTTATAGAAACTAGAACAAACAACCGGGACCAACAATTTAACGTGTCATCCGATCCACGGTAGCGCTCAGAAATAAATGCCACTCACGGTCACCCATCCGAACACTGACCGGACCGTCCGTTGCTTAACATCGGTGATCGTTTTAGAATCACCTAGACAAGCTGCGCCACGAACGCTACGCTATAGTACTAACCATTCTTAGGTGCAATAACTCTATGATCAAAGAAATAAATAAAATTACTATTTATGACATCTAATCTTAGAATCCTACGCTGCGTCTTCCGGTTCGCGGTCGCCACTCAAGAACCTTTCTTCCCCATCGGTTGTCAGTTCTTCGAGCGATGTAGCCTGCCCATTGCCACTTCAACTTGCAAACCTTGCGAGCTATGTCGGTAACTTTGGTTCATTGGCGAATATCCTCATTCTGGATTCTTTCGCGCAAAGTTACTCCGAGCATAGCTATCTCCATTGCCCGTTGCGTGACTCTAACGGCCTTACCTAAAATAATATCGATTCTCTTAGTCACTGCTTAGACTTCTCTGTCCTTTTCTAGCACGTGCAACTTCACGTCAGAGAGAAGATGGCAGAGCATCTTAAGCAGTGACAAACGGTTCAAAAGTTTTTAAAGTCAGGCCGTAAGTTTCTCCAAAAGGCCAGCAGTCAAAGACCACCGGAAGACGCAGCGTAGGAAGGCCCCCCACTAGGTGGACCGACGACATTGTAAAGTCACGGGCAACCGGTGGATGCAAATGGCAGGTTGTCGTACAGTGTGGCGGTCTAAGGGGGAGGCCTTCGTTCAGCAGTGGACGTCTCCGGGCTGATGATGATGATGAATCTTAGAATGTGTAACCATTATGTCACACTACTATTAGGATCGACAAACACATGGACAAAAATAATTATGCCGGTAAAAAAATGTGCATGTATCATTATGACTACAGTTGTTTATGACTAGATGCGTATGACTAATGACAAAAGGACAAAAATCAGTACCTATGTCAATTCTTAGGACCCCATAAAATGTACTTCTATTTGTATTGATATAGTTATGTAATGGAAATACTCGTAGCAATAGAGCCACTTTTTTGTACCACCTATTTGTATTGAAATGTTTCTTTCTTAGAATGTGTGAGATAAATTTTATTGGACATGCCCGTTTTTGTCAAAATAATGATATAAATAAAATAAAAATACTTATAACTACGATCATCAAGCTAATTTGTAATCTTTTTATTAAAACAGTATCGATATTTTACTGTAATGCTGAAGCGCGGGCAGCTGTGAATAACATTACGAAGGTTCAGTAAAAAAACATTTTGATCCTTGGAGGATTTAGCTCTCTCTCTCTCTCTCTCTCTTAATCAAAGTTTTGATTTTAAACATGTTTTACTACACCTTGAATAACGGGTAGAAGTTATAGGGCGCATTAATATCGCAAACAGGTCTTTACACTAGCCTTATTTTGCGTTCCCGACTTCCCGATGTTTATCTTCTTTTAGTCGGAGGTTTCTTTATAAATAACTTCATAAAAAGAGGAGGTTCTCAATTCGTCAATGTTATCTTTATATATTTTATTTATTTATTTACTCCCTGCATATTATGGACCGATTTTGAGGATTCATTTTTGTTTGGTATGTCATACTTCAGAGGTGGTCCCAAATAAATTTTACGGCAAATAGATTCAGCACTTTTTGAAAAATCTACAAAAACAAAAAATATTTATATAGATGACGTTACATTGTTGCTCGCCCCCATCTGCAGGCGCTTCAGGAACAATTTCAGAAATGTTGATAATTTTCTCAAAATGGGGTCTTTTGGGGTCTATAAAGTATATTGTTTGACATTAACCAGGTTACACCTTGACACAATTTGTTCATAATTATCCACAACAAACTCTTGGGAGCGTTACGTAAACAAAACACAATTACTACCCACTAAAAATTTAAAACGCAGCCCAAGACAAGACAGTCGATAATTTGACTTGTTGATGAGACAGAGGTAAAGCTTGATGATATAATACTATAAAAACTTGAAAATTCATATACTTGACACTGGCAAAATGCACAAAGTGCAATACTCATAATTTATAAAAAAAAATGTCAGTCTCTTAACTTTCAACGTCAGTAAATGATTAAATGTCAACAAATATGTCAAATGTCAATAATGAAAATTGACGAAAACGAAAGCGATACGAAAGAAAATTAAATAATGTGAAAAACTATTCTTCGTCGAAGTTAATTTTCTACATATTCGCATTTATAAAATTAGTTCTTTGCAATAATTGTGGTTAAATTTACTAATTTTCTATAGGTAGTTCTCTTGTGGCATGAAAGTTTGCTTTTGTTTTGATTGCAACGGACAGGGATGAGATCAGCACGGTACCACCATTGTGATTGTGATGGGCAAATGTTGTGTTTTTGAGTGATTTGCGATGGAAGAGGTCAGGCAGCTGGTTCAGGAGGAAGGTCGAGAGGCGCGGAACCTTGTGGCTTTCCATGTGGCAGTCGACACTCCAAGTAAGTTGAACTGTTCATACTAATCCGCTGTTTGTTTGTTTTGAAGCCGTGGGCGATGGTTAATGTCTTAAGTGTTACAGCGTTTTGCCTTTCCTGGATTGTAAGTGTCGCCTTTACTATCGATACTGCCAAAGAGTGTGGCATTACCTACCATAAGTATAGCCAACAGTATGACAATTTTTTTATGCACTTTTCTTCTTGGGAGTGGCGGTAGTAGGTTTTGCTGTCGGGGTTTATGTTTTTCTAGAAAAAAATAATTGTAGTTGCTAGCAAATAGATGAATAACTCTATTATCTTTCTACTAGCAACAACTATTTGTTTACAATCCTATTATAGTTGTTGTTTGTATCTATGTACAACTATACAAATGGGTTCATTTTAGATAATAAAAATATATGTTTTTGAACTTGCCCCTTCCTAGACTTGACTATTCAAGCCTAAAACTCAAGTCAATAATATAATTGATTCAAGATTGGAGAGTGCCATACTTTGTCGTACACCCAGAAATCAATTTGTTCCTGACTATGAGATTGACACTGGGTGGAACCAGCGACAATGATAAAATGAATGGACAGGAAATAAGCGCACGGATTTTGAAGACTATATGTTAAGAACCAGCTCTCCACTCGCACAAGTCATACTCAGTCTTTGCAACATGCAAGCAGTACGATATGACAATACAAACTTCTAATACATGTACATGTGTTCTCTTTTTGTCATGCAGTAATTAGATTAGCTATCTCTATTTTCTGGCAAATGTAATATGCATACTTTTAGCTAGGTATGTTTGATTGTGTTGACTTGTTAATTTTGAACAATTTGCAAGTGCTGGGCCCGTCCATTTCAATAACAGTCGCTGGGTGGAACTATGAGGCTCTGCTAGTAATAAAAAAAACAAAAGCTCAATAATAGGTAAATTTGAGATCCAATTCTTGATATAACTTGGTATCACTAATTACTCGACTCATAACATTGTCAATGTCAAGGTCACAAGCCCCATTTGGATCCTGTAACCTTTACACAATGTTACATCTGTTTAGTTCCCACTGAAGTATGTCTGTTATGCTACCCTCTAATTAAAAACAGTTTTCTATGAACATGTGGTTTAAAGTTTTCTTTTACAAATTGTTTAATTTCTGAATCAAAAGTGTCTTATCATTGCAATATTATGAAATAGCTGTATTTGGTCACGCATTGCTGTGGCCCATTTTAAATCAAAATTACTGGAAAAATCAAAACAACTGGAAAATATGGAATGACATCCAGGTAGTCGAAATTGAATTGGTTGTTATTTTTTTTTAAAGCGTATTATCACAGAATAAATAATAGTACTCCGTAGTATTATTTGGTTAAAGAATATTAGTTAAAAACTTTTTTTTAATATAGCGCGCGTTGCCCGCAAGCCGCCGCGCGGCGCACCGCCCCCGCGCCGGCTGGCGCCGCGCTCGGCCGCGCGCCTGCGCTCGGCCTCCGCTGGCCGCGACAAGCGCTCCGAGCTGCGTGCGCGCTACTGGGCGCTGCTCTTCGGGGACCTGCAGCGAGCTGTGAGTACTCTTACCATACCTAATACACTATAATACAAATGGATCATAATAGGGAATATGCACGTGTTTTTTTTTATTGTTTCACAATAAAGCTGACTGGCAACAAAACAAATCATCGAAAGTAAAATTTTAATATGTGCACAAATAACGAAGTTATAAATATTTTAGTTTCATGTTAGACAGGGAGGGCACTATACTAGGTTTATGGCGTCAAAGTTCATGATTCCATACAAATTCTATACTACGCACGTGTTTTGCTAGAAAGGGACAGATGACTCCCTCCCAAATACTTTGTACACTTATATTTCAGAACTTTACCAGCCGATTTCAATTATTTTTTCGACGTAAGCATCAGATTCAGTTAAACTCTCCATTTATCCTATTATTTTTAGTAATTGAAACACATGCATATTTCCTATTTTACCAATGTCTTGTATAGGGCTAAAGAGATACTGTAGAACTCTATTACAGAGTCCACCTGGGGAAGTGCCACACCTTTGCCAGTTATTCAACCGAGCGTGCGTGCGTGTTTCGGTTTGAAGGGCAATGTTAACAAAGAAATAATGAGAACGAAGAAATTTGATATCTAATATCTCAGGGTAACGACTTGACGAGCGCAGTGCAGGGAGGCGCAGGACTTTGTTCGCAAGTTTACAATTCTAGCACTGCTATTGTTATGGGCAGCCGTGATGCTTACCACGAGACGAATGTGTCGCCCGGCTCGTCACACCATTGCGTAAAAAAATAATTTGCCGCTGTTTACTTTTTTTTCAATATATCGGGCTAAAGAGATACAATATCCAGAAGATTAATTTTTTTACAAGAAGTAATGAGATGAGAAAGACACTGTTTTAAGTGCCTGTGGGGCTAAAGTTGCTACTATAGCCCCATTACGTGGAGCGAAAGGAACCACTTCCTCCCCGCAGTGGCACGTAAAATCGTATACACACCACGGGAGCAAGTAAAGAAGCCTTAGAGCTCATGATTATCACCCTCGGCTTAGCAAGACAATATAAATGAGATCGGAGACATTGTTTACTTTTGCTCCCTAGATGAGTAATACTATTTAACGGTAAGAGATAATGTCTGCCCATGAAAGCAGCAGCACCCTGAACTTGAGTACCAATACAAAGTACAAGGCGTCACTGTATGGCGCTCATTAATTTAAGACATTTGATGGCGAGTCATTCCTATTAAGGGATTCATCCCTATTAAGGGGGAGGCCTTCGTCCAGCAGTGGACGTCTTCCGGCTGTTGAAGTGATGGCAAGTCTCAGCATTACTCTGTAACTTTGCTAAACATGGACTATGTCTATGAATAGTGCAGCTTTTAACTAGTGAAAATTTTTAAACTGGAAGATTGAGTAGTATTTATAATTATTCCCTTTCAAACATATACATTATATATTATCTCTCCAATATAAAATATAAGTGTAGAAGTATTTTATGGTAGAAGCGAAGAATGTAAATTTTCGCACTGAATCGTAAGCATAGAAGAATTGGAATGTAGACACACCGTCTTCTACGTCTTTGTGTCCGAGAGGACACAAAGAAGGTGGTCTGGAAGAGAACGCTATTAGCAATAAGATCGCCAATAAGCTAGATGACTGCTTTTTTTTATTGTCCTATTAAAATGTGGCTCACAAATATAGCTGATTAATGAAAACATAAGCAACTTATAAGCATTTTAATATCATGCTAGACAGAGAGGCGAAACAGCAAATCGTGAAGTCACTTCTCAGTACGCCCTATAAATTCTATTCTGACAAGTAAGGCATGACGTAGTTTTTTGTTTTGTGGGAAAGGGACAGAGTTGTCTCTAACGAAAACTTAAAACGCTCATATATCAGAACATTATTAACCGATTTAAATTATTTTTTCAATAAACTTACTATATTTACTTAAATTCTTCATCAACGCTATTGGTTTCAACGATTTAAACATTAGTCATCTACCCTATTTCACCCTCTCTATTGTAGCAATATTTGGAGTGAACAATAAAGAATTTATATGTCTATGAACTTATCAGTAAAGTGACGGAGTTGTATGAAACAAGATATGTTTACAATGAACAGCAATAACATAAATAGTTCTCAGTATAGCAGCTCTATAAACGTCCCTCCATCTATATTTAGTATAGAGGCGATCGAAGCCTTCGGCGTCGACATTTTGCAAGGTGCCGGCGACAGTTGTGTGTCGTGTCCTTTCCCTACACCTTAAGATCTTTTACATTCTGGTCTGGGGTTCTTACATACGGTGAGTAGGTGTTTATCTTCTGGAAAGACACTCCACTTATAAGACCTTGGGTTAAAAAGGCGAAAGATTTATATGTGGTGAAGGGAAACCAGACTGGGAGCCACATGCATGCATGCAGGGCGATGAAACCATACAGCATGTCCTGTGGCACTGCGAAGTCACAGAATTAATGAGAATAGCTACTGGATTGCATGAGGCAGCATCATCTCCGCAAAGGCTTGACCGCTTTTCATCATCATCATCATATACACTTCCATCTAAACCACTGGAGCTACTATGCCAGTGGACCAGAGCCTCGCTCCGTTACTTCAAAGAGCTGGGTTGGCTCGGGTAGACGCTGCCGAGAAATGCACAATACACCCCAAGCGGGATGTCAGTGCAGGCCTTATCGCCCCCACATTGAATATGAAAAAGAATAAGAAGACCTGGGTTAAGCTAATTGATTACTACAATCCCATGTCATCGGAAAAGGTTGTTAACTGAAAATCTTGCTCTAGTGCAAATTCAACTTTTTGAATAACGTTATCTTATTTATTACAGGTCGGTGAAATCTACAACACAGTGGAAGCTCACGAAAACCAAAACGAGTGCCAAGAAGTCATTCTAGTTCTAGAAAACTACACGCGCGATTTTAAAGCTTTAAGCGAATGGTTTAGACTGAAATGGGAGTATGATAATACTCCTCCACCGCAGAGACCGCAAAGCCTTGCCTGGGAAATACGTAAGACTGACTTTGTGAGGCCAGAGTCGCGACGCACGCATTCGGTCAAAAGCTCTCCGCCTGTGTCAGGCAAAAATAGCCCTTGCCTATCTGGACATAACACTCCAAGTGGCAAAAACAGCCCCAACTTAACAGGGAAGTCGAGCCCTGGCAGCGGAAAAATTAGTCCTAGAATCTCGGGGCATTCTACCAGCCCTAAAGGCAGCATTGAATTTTTCAGCAGCAAAATTGCGTCCAAAACAGCAACTAAACCCGAGCCTAAAGTCGCTAAGGAGACACGGCTTTCTGATATTAAAGAAAAAGATGCGGCTGTTATTGAAGATGGTAAAAATATAGAGAAAGGCGATGAATTGAAGGAAAGAGGCGGGAAAGAACATGTGAAGGCAATAGCTGAAGTTGAAAAACCTAATGCAACTACTCGGAATGATAACGAATATAAAGAACTCTCCAAACCAATAATTGAACCAGAGAGACCTAAAGAAAATCTAATTATGAACGGAACACAAAATGAAGATAGTCGAGAACCTACCAAACCAGTTATTGAACCTGAGAAACTTAAAAAAAAACATAATTTGGACGTGCAGAAAGAAAAAGATTCGAAAGAGCCACCAAAGCCAATAGTTGAAATCGGAAAAGCCAAGGAAATTCCAAATGTGACTCCAAAACCAGTTGTAGTAAAGACTACGAAACGCGGTAAGCTCACTAAAGAAGACAAGAAAGCATCTGTAAGTTCTGAACTTTCTAGCCAAGGCAAAGCTACTACTGCTAAATTAGACGCAATGGAAAATGAATTTCTTTCCAAGAATTTGTCTGAGAATGCTGCTAAAACTGAAAATTTACGGAATCTAGACATAGAAAAAGATAAACAAGCAAGTGCTATAGTCACAGAATCTTTGCCTGTAGAAAAAGAGGCAGTTGAATCTATTGATAGAAGTGCAGTGAATCTAGAATCTCCATCCAAATCTAATAAAGTGCAAGAAAAATCAATCGAAACCTTGAAATCCAGTAATGAAAACACCAATGTGGCTTCTATCAACCATGACACTAAACCTGGTGATGAACCTAAAGTAACATCCACTGATGAAAATAAGGCTAAGAATGTCTTGGTAAAGAAAAAAGAAGCTATTAGTTCTTCAGAAAAAAAAGATGCTTCTTCAAAACCAGTCAAAGATTTAAAACCAGCGAAAGACACTAAAGTTTCTGAAGATAAAGACAAAAAAGAAACTAACAAAAAAGTAACCAAAGAAACAAAATCAGAATCTTTAAAAAAAGATGATTCACAAACAGAAAAATCTGATGATCAGAAACATAACTGGCCAAAAGATTGCGAAGTGGAGATAAATAAAAACGAAGGCAAGAAAATAATTGCAAACGAAAACCATGAACAGATAAAGGAATTTATACCTAATGCAAATGGAAATGGAAAGAAAGCTGAAACCAAATCACCAGAACCGTGTATCAACTCTAAGGAAATGAAAGAGGATAAGGATTCAAAGAAAGCCGAATCTAAACCAGTAGAAGCAAGACCTCTCGCTCGGCCCGCATATTCTCAAGCTGCGGCTAAACCGAAACTGGTCACGGTTAAAGACGAAATCAAGTTACCTACTAAAGCTCTCTACAGAAGCAAAACAGTCGTAGAAATTCGACCAAACTCCGCTCCCAACCGCCAATTGCGACTAAACCAAAACTCTAATAGAAACCAAAAGAGTAAATGCAGCTACCCTTTCAATCTTACCACTGGAAGGACCAGTCTTTTCGATACACCCGGAGCTCCCAAAGTCGTAGCAATTAGAAGGCCGACCAATCGACCACAATTGGCTGCAGGAGATACACGAAACCAAATCAAACCTGACCTAAAAACTCGACCTCCTCGCCCAAACTCCTTGAAGATAAACGAACAAGGAGATAAACAAGAAAAAAATTGCCCTGGTTTTGAAAAAAATAAAGATTGCGATGAATACAGCAGTTCGGAAACTATCATTACACAAATTGATATGTCCAGGATCGAATCTAGTGAGAGTCTTAAGACCATCGTACCTGATGGATACGACGTTGGTAATTCTATAGAAGTTTTGAACGTTGAAGACAAAACTGATAATGAAGGCTGGTTGACAGTCAAATCGCGTCGTTTGAGTAGAGAATCAAAAAAATCAAAGTCACACTGGGCCAACAGATTCCACCAACCGTCCGCTACGACCAGCCTACCTACCCTCAACATGATGGAATCACCGAAATCCGAAACAAACCCCATCGTAGACGCTAAAGTAGATCGGGCAAAATCTGAGCAGCCGCAAAACAGGCCTGAAAAAGTCGTCAAAGTTACAGATAAAATAGAACCTAAAGCTACTTCTATTAAAGACACTTCTATGATCCGTCAAAAGTCTGACGTGACCGGACTGAAAACTCGAACTTCGCGCAATAAGAGAGACAAAAATAGAGATAAGAAAGACTCCGATCTGACAAAAAATAGACTCCATTCGTCTTTAGAAAGTCTGACCACAGGATTGGCTCGATCTCAAGAAAGTACGGAGGATGACGCGTTCGATTTCGACAAATGGAAGGCAGAATTTATGACTACCTTCAAATACCTTGAAGAGGACGATCAAATGACGAACCATAACGAGATATTAAAAACTGCTGACCCGTCAGAGATGTCAGAGATAGCGGAAATGACGTCACAGATCGAGGAAAATGAGAGGAAAATCAGTCTAGCATTAGACTTCCAATCGGAGGCTGATCAGAAGAAGCTGTGCCAAGAGGAAGATCTCTTAAACAGACAGATAATGGAGTTGCAACAGGTGTCCGACAATGATTTGGACACTGAAACTGATGATACCGAGGTAAGACTTGAATTTAAGAACCATTTTAGTAGTGTTATGTACCTTAACAGTATCAAATACTTAGCCTACTCAATGAGACGAGCGACAAGTGATGCTACAAGCCAAGTCAAGCCCTTGGAATATGAGTTGACCAGTTTATGGAAAAACGTCCAAAAACAAAGTCCCATAGAACAAGTCATATTATATATGATTATTGTGATTTATTATATTATTGTGATTATTAAGATTGATTTTACTATTGATTATTTTAAATTACATTGGTACATTCAATTTTATTTTATATTCATACTCAGTAGTAGGTGGCTAACGGTTATTAATGATGATGATTCTCTTTTTAATTCGTAAGTTTTTGCTAAATAAAATTCCATTATACATTACTTAAATCTATTTATTTATGTTGGTGTTGGTTGGTTTATAAAATACCTCGATTCTTCAACAGACTGACGCCGAAATTCTCTGCGACGACTCGGCCATAGATCCATGCCAGCCAGACAACAGGTGCCGAGACCTCGCCTCGTGCTTGGAGCATCACTACGAGTCCGCGTTGGAAGGCATGTCCTGGTCTGAGAGGGTTGACATGCTGGGCGCTTTAGAGGAGCTCGTGGCTAGGGATCCAGGTAAGACGGCGGGAACCAGGCTGTAGTGGGTTTCAGTTAAGATTGCGAGGAAACCTGCACAAGTGCATGTGTATAAAGAAGAAATTCATCTTTGTCGTACATTACTTTCTTTATCTAGTAAGCAACACCATGCCAAAGCAAGTTTAAACATCACAGCTGAGTTCGTAGTTTTTCAGAAGGAAGTAGTAGGTTGCTTGATTGTGATTAAAATATGGTAACAGTAGGTCACTTTTATCCAATATGAAATCCAATTTATAGCATAATTTAAAAAGTCATTTATGGCATAATATGTTAAAATACTTGTAATCAGTAGCAATATGCCGTGAACGAAGGCAGTTATGAAAATCATCTTCAGAGGCGTTCACGTTTCTAATTCAAGGCCGAGCACAGCAACTCCACGCGAAACTCTCGCAAGGGATCAAGCGACGCGGCAGCTTGCAAGACGTACTGCGGAGGCTGCAAGCGAAGCAAGTCAGGGCCGAGAAACAGAGGATGCAGCTTCATTCAGAACGAGCAAAGAAGATACATCAACTTTTGGGCAGGGTTGAGGAGGTTAAGGTAAGACACTAGGAAACGTTTGATAGGTTGTGTCTTAAGTAGAGACAGGCAGGACACATGGCTAGGCATGGCTTAGACTGGCTGATTAGGTAGATAAGATAAAGGCGAAAAGCGCTTAATAAAAAAAAAACTGTATTGTATTCAGCACATTATTTCCAGCCAATAATAAAAATATATTTGTTGAGTATTAAAATGTAATTGTTAATATTGTTCATAAAATTTTATTGCGCATATGCACAATAGTAATACTATAGACAACATAAATATAAGTTATACGATGGGATGAAACTTGTCGTTTGGTGTTATTTTTAAAAATAATTAAATTTTTAAAGCCTCATGTAAAGTGTATCTAGGAAGATCAGTCCATTAGGAATCTTCTAGCGAACTTCACGCATATCAGCTAGCTAGGTCATTGAGAAACATGAGGCTTTCGGTTTCTCTGGATACCTCTAAGGCCTTTGACAGTGTGTGGCATTATTATTTATTAGCAAGTATTCTTTCGTGCGGCCTGCCTGCTGAGTTTTGTGGATGGGTTACGTAATTTATGAGGCACAGACCGTAACGAGTGATTATTGACGGCTGCTCATCGGATTACATGGATATTAACGCCAGAGTTCCTCAGGGGTCCATGATTTCTGACACTCTTTTCATGTTGCATATCAAAAATTTGTAATTCAGACGGCACATTAATTCTGATACAAAAGCTGGTCATTCAGCTTATATGAACTTACTTACTGTAGCGATCATTTTATCCTGATTTGAAGTTGGTGCGGAGATAATAGCATACTGATGTGTTTTACAGATGGCCAAGAATCAGCTGATAGATGAGAAGAGAAACAGAATGGAACGGCGTCTGCAGAAGGCAGCGGAAAATCGAGACCAGCATTTAAAGGTAAGGACAAAAAAACAGCTTAGACGAAACCGAGCCACACATAACGCGGTAGGATTCTAAAAAGATATTTTACGACTTAAAACTTTTATATTAATATTCTTGAATATAATCTGATAAGTAAAAAATAATATTTTTGACATTTCAAAATATACAATGTGTAACAAAAAGGTTCAGCAATATTGGGTATGTATGTATTCATCATTACTTTTACTATGGGGCCAAACTTTGAGATCGCGAAAAAAACAGCTGTTCGATACAAAAAGTTCATTGACCTTGGACAAAATGTATGGAACAACTGATTTTCATTTCGCGATATCAGTTTTGGCCGCATAGAAAAAAAAAACATAATGGTGAGTACATACATTCCCTTCAGTATTGTTGAACCTTCTTGTTACACATTGTATAAATCGTTTGCATACTATGTGATATTTTTGTATATTGTAGGACATAGTCCGCAAAGCTCACGACGAGGAGGAAAAGCTACGTGAGATAGCATTCATCAAACAGCTCGAGGCCGAGAATCGAAGGCACGAGTTCCTGGAGCAGTGCCGCTCTTTAACCACCAGGCTGCGGGAGATGCGACGCGAGAGACTCGACAAACTGGTGAGTTAAAGGACAAAAGGTTAAAGGAATTAATGCCTACCGTCGAAGGGTCATATCCACCACGGGCTAGCATTGGGCGGGTCGGTGGATGCACATACGCCATTTAATTTCTTCTCTGGACGTATGCCGGTTTCTCTCACAATGTTTTACTTCACTGAAAAAGCCAGTGGTATAAAAGTAAAAAAAACCAAAGAGCTCATTGGTACGAGCCCGGGATTTGAACCCGCGACCTCACGATTTCAAGTCGAGTGGTCTTCCCATGGAGGATAAGGAGTTGCGACGAGCGACTTGCAGCCGCAGATACTATTTTACGGACGGAGCGTGTGACGTCACACTTATTTGCTCAGTCTGCTACCGCCCGCCACGCGTAACGGTCATTCAAACTTACATATTAGACGTACGATTTTTTATGTTTGTACCCAGTAACAGTAAAAACGAAATAAGTTGCTGTTTCTTTATGTAAAAATGACCGAGAGAAAAATTCTTATGACATGATTGGCATCTAATTTCATTCCTAAGTAATTTTATTTCTATATTTAGTGATCCGTTCTATAAAATTTAAAAACGCGACATCTAAGTAATTGTATATAAGTATTCTATCAGCTATCTGGTTTCCATAATACAAGCTTTGCTTAGTATGGGGCTAGATGGCGCTGTGTGTAATTAATGTCCCCGCAATATTTATTTATTTATTTATTTATCTAGCGTGATATTAAGAAATTAAGTGTTAATTCAGCTAAGTGTTAGTTCATGAGTCCGATTCTCAAAAACTTTTCCTGCAAACCGCTAGATGGCAGTACAATTTGCCACTCCCCCCGCGACCCTACCCCTCCCCGCACAGTCACGCGTCTTTCTAAGGAAAAATCCTTTGATCACATTTCTGCTTCTATTACTCTGTGGGTCTCCCTATTAGGCTACCACGGCTATAGTCATCATCATCAGCCCGGAGACGTCCACTGCTGAACGAAGGCCTCCCCCTTAGACCGCCACACTGTACGACAACCTGCTATTTGCATCCACCGGTTGCCCGCGACTTGTACAATGTCGTCGGTCCACCTATATATATATATATATATATATATTGCTGGAGGCCTTCCTACGCTGCGTCTTACGGTTCGCGGTCGCCACTCAAGAACCTTTCTTCCCCATCGGTTGTCAGTTCTTCGAGCGATGTTGCCTGCCCATTACCACTTCAACTTGCAACCTTGCGAGCTATGTCGGTAACTTTGGTTCTTTGGCGAATATCCTCGTTCCAGATTCTATCGCGCAAAGTAACTCCGAGCATAGCTCTCTCCATTGCCCGTTGCGTGACTCTGAGTTTCTCCAAAAGGCCAGCAGTTAAAGACCACGTTTCAGTTCCATATGTCATCACTGGCAACACACACTGGTTGTAGACCCTTGTCTTCGGACACTGAAGGATTTTTATATTTTTTCACGGCTATAGTACTAAGTCGTTAATGATCAATAGTAATATTGGTTCTCTTTTCTAGGAACAAAAAGCGGCTCGGGAAGCGGCCGTGGGAGCGAGACGGCAAGCTTTAGAAGCAGCTAGAAAATTACACGTAGAAAGCTTACTGGAGAAACGGAAGGAAAGAGATGCAAGGCGCGAGGAGTTGAAAGAACTCAAAAGACAAGAGAGAGATGACGCTGCGAGGGAAAAGGTAAGACGAGGAAGAACATTTATTCACTCCAATCTGAACCTTAAATTCTTTGATGGAAGGAGGTTTAGTATTCACTACAATTTGAACCTTATATACTCTAATGAAAGGAGGTTTAGTCTTTACTGCAATTTGCACCTTATATTTTGCGTTGGAAGGTGTAGTCTTCACTGCAATTTGAACCTGATATCCTTCGGAGGAGGGGGAGGCCTTCGTTCAGCAGTGGACGTCTCCGGGCTGATGATGATGATGATGATGATCCTTCGGTACAAGATGTAGTCTTCACTCCAATTTGAAACTTATATCCTCTGGTGGAAGGCGTTGTCTTCACTGCTATTTGAACCTGATACTCTTCGGTAGAAGATGTAGTCTTCGCTCTAATTTGAACCTTATATCATCTGGTGGAAGGCGTTGTCTTCACTGCAATTTGAACCTGATATCCTTCGGTCGAAGATGTTGTCTTCACTCCAATTTGAAACTTATATCCTCTGGTGGAAGGCGTTGTCTTCACTGCAATTTGAACCTTACACCCTCTGGTAGGAGGTTTAGTCTTGACTTCAATTTGAACATTATATCCTTCGGTGGAAGGTGTATTGTTCACTCTAATTTCAACCGTATATTATACTCCGGTGGAAGGTATGGTGTTCACTCCAATCTGGCCCATATATTCTCAGGCGGAAGGTGTAAAGTCCCGTTTGTCAGCGCTCGCGGCGGCTGCAGAGTTAGAAGCCGACGCTCTTCGCTCCCGCATCAGAGACAAACAGGACGCGAGTCAACAAAGGCTAGAATCGCACCTACAAGCTATTAGAGAGAAAGCTACGGGTCCGAGGCAACCGGTGAGTGTAACACTTATCTCATTGAAAATAAGGTCTATAATCGCATATAAGTGTAGGAGAAAAATATGTAGGTAATCATCATGGAGAAAAGTATCTTCTAAAACTCGACTCAAACTACTAGACGGGCGAAAAACCATAATCATATTACAAACTTTTGAATCAGAGTTAATGGAATTTTTGTGGTATATTGAGAGAAAGATAAAAAAAAAACAATTTAGAACATTTTTGCTACATTATATATAAAATAGTCACGTAAATAGGTTCATAAATAGTTCAGAGTATTTGTTGTAGATTAATAAAAGTAAGTTCTTATACGCTGAGTGGCCAGCCCTAATGTCAGGGCTAATGTGCCGCCCGAAGGCCTCTGGCATGGTTAGAAATATAGAACAAATAACCGGGACCAACTACTTAACGTGTCATCCGATCCACGGCAGCGCTCAGATGTAAATGCCACTCACGATCACACTAAAGACTGCCCGGATCGTCTGTGGCTTAACATCGGTGATCGTTTAGAACCACCTAGTCGAGCTTCCTTACAGCTCAGTTGGTAGCATGTCTGCTTTCAAAGCTGTAGGGCGTGGGTTCGATCCTCATTCAGGACAAACATTTATGTGACGAATATAGATGTTTGTTCTGTGCCTGGTGTTGTATGTATTATAATTATGTATCTACAAAAAAATAAAAAGTATTCTATCAGTTATGTGGTTCCCATTGTACAAGATTTGCTTAGTTTGGGGCTAGATGGCTGTGGGAAAATAAATATCCACCAAAAAAAAAAAAAAAACTTAGCTACGACCTCAATGTTGTAATTATAGGTACCTATATAAAACAGTGTTTATTTTGTTTTAGGTATAAACACAAAATAAACACTAATTAAACTTGCATTTTTTAATATCTGTTTAAATTAGAACTTAAACCGCTGATAAAATAAGATGATCCAATCGGATTTGAATCGTCTCATATACACCCCAAAGGTCTACAATCGGGTAATTTAATGCATTTTAAGTTTGAAAGGTATTGTAGCTAGCGAATTTACAGCCGTAATGAGACTTCACCTAAAACTCACTTAAAATAAAATTTCAGTCGACTTCGGAGAGCCTCGATCAAAATTCAACAATGAAAGAGCAGGATGAAGTTATAGCCAGAGTGGAACAGGAGAGAAAAGAGCGGGAGAAACAGAAGGCCATCAGAAAGAAAGCAAGGAAACTGAAACAGAAGATCTTAGCTTCGTGAGTATTTTTTTGTGTCACCATCATCGTCATCAGCCCGGAGACGTGCACTGCTGAACATCATCCCCCTTAGACCGCCACTCTGTACGACAACCTACCATTTTTATCCACCGGTTGGTCGATTGGTTTTTAGGGCACTTTTCCAAAATTAAACAGACGTGAACTGAGCTGCTCCACGCCACGTTTTTGACTATAACTTACGTCACGACACATTTTTAACTAAAGCATAAGCTACGCCACATTTTTAATTAAAGCATACGTCACGCCACATTTTTTATTATAGTCTACGTCACGTCACATTTTTAATCAAAGACAACGTCACGCCACATTTTTAATTAAAGGGTACGTCACGCCACATTATTAAGTAAAGCATGCGTCACACCACATTATTAAGTAAAGCATGCGTCACACCACATTATTAAGTAAAGCATGCGTCACACCACATTATTAAGTAAAGCATGCGTCACACCACATTATTAAGTAAAGCATGCGTCACACCACATTATTAAGTAAAGCATGCGTCACACCACATTATTAAGTAAAGCATGCGTCACACCACATTATTAAGTAAAGCATGCGTCACACCACATTTTTGATGATAGAAACTCTTTATAAATTGTGCACACCAAAAAAAGACAATAGAAAAAAGTGCATGAACCTTATGAGCCACAATTGGCGAAAAACTACAATTTTGACTGCCAATTGTACATATTTGAAGTATATTTATAGATAGATAGATAGATTAACTCTTTATTGTACACACCAAAACAAATGATAACAGTCATGATGATCACAACACAAAAAAGGAACTTAAAACTAGTGTTACAATTGGCGGCCTTATCGCTAAAAGCGATCTCTTCCAGGCAACCTTTGGATGGAATGGATTCGAAGAACATATAGAAGACGGGGTGTGCAATATTAAATAACTACAAGATACAGACATAGAACTTAACTTAACAATTTTAAAATAACAATACCAATACTTAAATTACCTAACCATAAAATAATAAACTAATATATATAGAGATATATAAAATACTATTCGATAAAGGTATAGATAACAGCATTATTGAGATCGAACTTTTTGTCATTTTCTTTGAAAATAGCGATCGACGGAGCATGTCTGATAGACACAGGCAAAGCATTCCACAGCTGAACTGCTGAAGTGTATTTATATGCTTATCCCATTGATACCACTCGTAAAACAACAGGCTTACCACATATAATAATAATAATAATTATTATTTTATCTCTCTTTATTTCAGGAGTAAAGACGGCAATATTGGTGACAGTCCTACCATCCAGGCCTTCATCAGCCCAGCGCTGGGCAAGATACAACGAGTGGTCAACCAACTGGCGTACCTTGTGCAACCGCTCCTCCTCGACCATAAACCGTCCATGTACGAGTTTGACGGATTCAAACTTAAAAAAAGCGAATCCACACCCAAACCGGAATTCCGATACGATTTCGAAGACAAAATGGGAAAGAAAAAAAAGAAGAAAAAATCGGAGAATCAAAATCAAAAAAATAACCAAAAAGCCAAAGCGAATGAGCCAAAAAATGATCCGAAACACACAGACGATGATAAAAAGAATCAAACGAATGATACAAACAAAGTAAATGAATTTAAGCTTAACGGACAAAGTCATGTCGAATCGAATCGGACGTTAAAGGAAAACGAAAAGAACGGGGAAAATGGTACACACACACAGAAGGATATGAAAACTCACAGGAACGAAACACAGAGACTTAGCAAATCTGATTCCATTTGCAGTTCGGTTAGCGATATGAGTAAGGCCAGTGTTAAGTGTGAAAAACCAATTCTTTCATTGGATGTGCAGCAATTGGAGAAATTAGTTGGGGAGTTGTATAGGATGACCACTGCTAAAGATTGCAATGACAACGTAAGTTTTTTTAAACAATTTTTTTTTATTTGTACTGTCAAGTGACGAGACGAGCGTCACGCCTGCCACTAACAGTAGCAGTGCCAGAATTGTGAACTTGCGAACGGGGTCCTAAGAATTGACATAGGTACTTTTTGTCCTATTTTCATTAGTCATACGCATCTAGTCATAAACTACTGTAGTCATAATGATACATGCACATAATTTTTTATCGGCATAATTATTTTTTGTCGTTGTGTTTGTCGATCCTAATAGTTGTGTGACATAATGGTTATACATCCTAAGATTAGTTGTCATAAATAGTAATGTTACAAATTTATTTATTCATAGAGTTACTGGTCCTAAGAATGATTAGTACCATTAGCTTTTTGGTTTAGTGTTTTTTTTTGTTAATTAGCTCAGTTAGTTGTAGAATGGGAAATAGAACAGACTGTATGTATATTAAAGCCTGGTGACAGATCCGACTCGGATAGGTTAGGTGAGAATGATAACCCTTCAGGAACCCTTCTTGTTAGGTTTTTTTTATTTCAACCCAAAAATCCTCGAAAAACTTGATTTGGTTATTAAAGTTATATTATTATTAACGGGATATTTACCGTGATTATGTTGTGAAATGAGCTCCCGATATTTCGGCGCAGCTGCATGCACCATGTTCACGAGTAGACTGAAGAATGCGGGTGGTTGTCAAAAGAGTTCGAAAAACATTAAGGGCATTCATAACGAACTACCCTCTTTCTAAGTCTTTTACTACGATTACTAGAACTCGAACTCGAACCCAAGTCTCGACAAAAAACACTCACAATATCACTGCATATGTTGTTTTGAACACATTTAGGACGTGACTTAGTATTTTTAAGGCAACCTAACACTGGATTCCACGAACTGGAGAGTTGAAAGCCATCACCTCGATTAAAATTCCGGCATTTCGAGATCTCAATGGCTTCCTTCACTAGCCTTGGTATGTAGTGGCGCTCGGTAGACAGGATATTAGGGCTGTGAAGCTCAATCCAGTGGTTAGGGCCCGAGTCCAGCAGATGCTCCGCTATGGCAGATTTGTGTCTCTCGTTATTTTTCACTGCCTTTATATGTTCCTTAATGCGGCATGAAACAGTTCGCTTGGTCTGTCCTATATACGAACTACCGCAGCTGCAGTTTATTTTGTACACCCCGGGGTGCTGAATATAACTTTAGTAAACAACCGTGATAGTTTAAAACAGTGTTTGATTTGGTTATGTTCGAAATGGGTGACAGATCCGAATCAGAGCACCCCGACTCCACCTAGTCTTGTGGTCCCTACCCCTAGAGTGTATATAAAAAGCGCGGGAGCTAGAAGCTCAAGGGAGGCCCTAAGGGGAGCAAGCCATACGAGGCTGAGTGTGGCGAAGCGACACTAGGCGACCGCAAGAACTTCTGGCGGGAGCCCACCCAGAGTCGAATTTAAGTTGGCTAGGTTTGAAATGAGTGATAGAGCCGACTCGGAACATCCTGACTTGAGTTACATTAAAGTTACATCAAGAAGTCAGTCGATAAAGTACGTTCCTAGACATTTTTTCCATACTTAACCTCAAAGTTATTTTTTATTGTTTTCTCGAAAACTATAGGTTTCTGCACTCCTCCCTTTCAGGTAGAGTTTCCCGTCTCTCTCTTTCTCTATCTCTCTCTGTCTTTCTAATTACACATATTGGAAAGCCCTTTTAAAAAACAACACTTTCTCACACACACACACACACACGCGCGCGCGAATAAACTATTGTCTATTGTCTTTTCCCGTCTTAGCCTTTTTGTTATTTCTACCCAGAAATCCTCACTACTCATGCTACACTATGTATAATTAAAGCTCGGTGGCCGAACTCGAATAGGTTAGGTGAGGAGTAGATATAATATAATATTAGGATGAGTAGCTGTTATGTTCATTTAATGTAGGATTAGATATTATTAGGATTTTTAATTTTATGGCTTTTGAATATTATATCCAATAAATATTAGTAGCAGTGATGGCATGTGTAGTAATGTTATGTAGATTTACATTAGGATAACTGATCATTAGGACTTAAAACGGTATGGAATACGTAATTAGGATACCAATTTTTATGGGAATTATTAAGGACCCCTTGCGAACACAATCCTGCGCCGCACTGCTCTGCGCTTGTCACCCGGAGATATTAGATGCTAAATCTCTTCATACCCAGTAATTTCTCTGTTGAAAAGTTGCGGAATGGTATTACTTAAGGTCTAGCCACACAAACGCGGGAGAGCGGGACGTATTTTTTTGTAATGTTAGAGCTTATTGTGCAACATGACACACAGAAAACGGGCGCGGCCCCGCATTCTGTGTGTCCTGCCTTAATAAAAAAATATGCTGTTTTTTTACATATTTTATGGAGGTTAAATGTAATTTTTTATTACAGTTTCTCTTTCTATATAACGTTATAATCGTGCTTACAATCAAAAAGATTTCTCGAGCGATGTACATCTTGTTGTGTTCTCCCAGTTGAAGCCGAAGTCAAAGCAGCCGCCGGTGTCGACGTTCACGAAGCTGCACGCCGTGCGCACCCTCGGCCAGCTGCTCTCCGCGCTGGCCGAGCGGGACGAGCTGCGGGCGCAGCTCTCCCTCAAGTGAGTACTACCTCCCCTCCCAGCACCCCCCCCCCACACACGAGCACAAGCATACATATACATACTTGTAAACAAAATAATAAAGTTTGTTTCATTATCCGTTATCTGTTTTCTCGCAAATGTGTTGTAAAACGTTGTATGGCACGTGCGGAATTGGTTTTTACAAACTCGTGGCTATGGTAAGCCCTCGACTTATTCGTCTACTCTTATGTAAAAACCAACTTACCGCACTAGTATCATAAATAACTAAAAAGAAAATTTTCGTGAAGAAAACTTGTACCCAAACAAAGTATCTGTATCTTGGGGCTTACATGCAATGTTACCAAGAATCTAGAAATAACACATACGCCATAATAGTTATTTATGATACTAGTGCGGTAGGTTGGTTTGTAAGCCCGCGATGAAGTCCAATTCCGCATGAGTGTCATACAACATTTTACATCACATTGTTTTAAACTATCACGGTTGTTTACTAAAGTTATATTATTATTAACGGGATATTTCACAACATAATCACGGTAAATATCCCGTTAATAATAATATAACTTACATCACATTTCCCAGAAAATAGGAATAATTAAAGATTTTTTTTATAAATATCAGTCAGAAATTTAAAAATTTGAAAACTAAATACTTGACACTGGCAAATACACAAAGTGCAATGCCATAAGGAAGAAGGAAGAAAAAAATCTTTGATGTTTCTAATATGAAAATGGTGCGAATTTGCAAATGGCGCCACGTGCGCGTGATGAATATCAGAACTACATCTTTCGTTTTATTTTCTCTTTAGTATTAAAGTGAGTCAAACGTATTGAGCAAAAGCGCTTCCAACGAGGTTCGATCATTTAGCTTATTTATTCTCGTAATGTGAAACTCCTTAGTGGCATTCTTATATATTTTAACAGAAATAAAAAAATACCGTAAAGTTTACGTACGGCGCTATACAACTGAGCGTGCTGTTATGCCCGCACTATGAAGGCATTAGGGCTGCGTTGCACTTCTATACAGCTCAAGTGTCATGAATAGAAAGGGAGATAGTCAGTCTGTTTTGAGACACCAACCTGAGCGGTTGCCTAAGGACTTTCTTACTTTTTTGTCTTTTTGTATTTCCCAAGTGTTTTCCATTAAATATATCTTTCTTAGGGAAATACGTTTTTTTTTAAAAACATATCCTCAAGTCTCCGCATAACATTTGGTGGCAGCGGTGGGATCCGGAAATCCCCAGTGCCCAAAAAGTGAAACCGCTCTGCAGACTCGCTCCGGATCCTTCAGTGAATTAAGTGCAAATTTAAACCCGCTGCGGAGACCTCGATTCCCTGGTGGCGGAATCATTCGCCCTGGACTGCATCCTGAACCGCAGACACTCACCTTCAGCGAAACCAGTATATACAACGAAGACCAGGAATATAACTTCATCCGAAGTTCGCCAACCCTATCTCGTCTCATCCCGACGCGCAGACGTCGCGTCTTATCGGAAGGAATGTACCTAGCCATGCTCGCCGTGCTTATCTCCAGCGCCCACGCATTGCAACAGTGAGTCCTTGGTCATTGTTTTAAACTATTGCTAAATCCAGAGATCGCCAACGTTTTAATATTAATTTTAAAGCTCTCAACCTTTTATATTGTAGCTTAAGTAAAAAATATCTTACTTTAAAAATATTATCCATATCGCTTCTATACCTTATCAGTTTGTATTACACTAAGTTACCACGTTATGGCAACCGAAGAAGCTAGAGGTAGACTCACCTTGAATATACCCGCAGCCGAACAGGCAAGTCATTCTGCGTCTACTGGGGCCCAAACCCGAAGCGCTAAGAGTAGCCCCGTTGTTAGTAAATTAGAGATGGAGATGAATACCTTGCTAAAATTTATAAAACCGTATGACGGAGAGAGAGAAAAGCTAAATTCATTCTTAGTTAACTGCAACAATGCTTACGAACTTGCCAACGACAGTCAAAAACCTATTTTGTTTAAGTACATCCTTTGTCAACTTCAAGGTAAAGCGGAAATTGCCTGTTCAATCAAAAATTTCTCTACATGGGACCAACTTAAAGAATTCCTTAAAACACAATTTAGTGAAAGAAAACATTACGCTCATTTACTCACCGATCTTCAAGAAAGTAAACAAAGCCTACAAGAAAACGTAGGACAGTTTTCTCTGCGAATTGAAACACATTTATCAAAATTACTAACCGAAATCTCACTCTCGGAAACCAAAGTGAAAGAAATAGCCGGCCGAGTTGCCGCGATGGAGGACCTTGCCCTTCATCATTTCCTGATGGGCTTGCAACCACGCATATCAAACATCGTCCGGTGCAGGTCACCTAAGAACTTGAACGAAGCTATTAACCTTGCGATATCAGAAGAACGTATACAACAGAGCTTATATAAACGAACAGATAACAATAATTTTAAACCTAAACCACAGAACTCTAGCATTATTAACCCTCAAAGACTCAACCAGTATACATACAATAAAACACCACAGAGGTCAACCATGAATAACTCTTACCAGCCTCAACAAGCTTCCGGGTCCTCACCCTTCTGTCGTTACTGCAAGACACCGGGACATGACATCTCAGTGTGCCGAAAGAGGGAATTTAACAACAACCGGTACAAGGTTCCTCAAAACTCAGGTTCTAACCAAGGTCCTCAGACTCCTTATAGACCACCTCGCGTCAACTTCATCGCCGATCAAGGTGAAGATGTCGTTGACCACGATGAAGTAGATCTTCCCCCCAACGATACTGATGATTTAAACGAATGAAGGTCTCGCCACAGTGTCGCCCGAGACGACACCCAAAAGTCGACACTCCTATTCCTAAGTATAACAAAACGTCCAAGGACCACACGGGTAACCAGCCCCAAGCAAGTGTCCAATCTTCTAAACCCATGAGTCACACGGGTAACCAGCCCCAAGTAAGCGCTCGACCTTCTAAATCAAAGGACCACACGGGTAACCAGCCCCAAGCAAGTGTCCAATCTTCTAAACCCATGAGTCACACGGGTAGCCAGCCCCAAGTAAGCACTCGACCTTCTAAATCAAAGGACCACACGGGTATTCAGCCCCAAGCAAGCGTCCAATTGATAACTCCAAGGCCACAGCCTTCTAATCAAGAAGTTTTCGAAATCAACATAGACACAACCAAACGGCTGTTGCCTCACGTCCTGCTCAATGCCCAAATATCCGATATACCACTCACACTTCTAGTAGACTCAGGCTCAGCGATATGTTTAATTAAGCAATCATGCGTTCAACGTAGACCCGCCTTAACAAATGAACCAATCAACCTAAAGGGTATAGACCCTGGCAATGAACCGACACCTACACTAGGCCACTTTCAACTTAAACTACAACTAACTAACACAAAAAGCGTCAACCACAAATTCCATATGGTTAAGAGCATAGATCTCCCCTATGACGGGATAATTGGTACTGATTTCCTTACAAAATTTGGCTGTAATATTGATTATAACGAAGATATACTAAAGGTAGGAAACCTAAAAGTAAAAATCCACTTTTTTGACCCATTTTTCATCATTCCTCCACGCACTGAAACCGTCATTGAATGCACTGTACAAAATCCTAATTTGAAAGAAGGCATGATCTTAGATCAACACCTATCAGACACCTTATTGATTGCCAATTGTATTGTTAAAGTGAAGGAAAACAAAAGAGTCAACGTTACAATAGCTAATACGACAGAAAGCCCAATAAGAATTAATTCTAACCTAAATCTTCGACTAGAACCACTGAGCCCTTGCGCTCTACCAGCACCCCACACTCAGCTAGATAGTTCTACGCGAACAGCGGAAGTATTAAATTTATTACGAGTCTCACATCTTAACCAAGAAGAGTCCGACGCACTTACTGACATTTGTTCTAAGTACTCCGACATTTTCCATTTACCAAACGACCGACTCTCTTTCACCACCACTCTGAAGCATCAGATCAAAACTACATCAGACATACCGATTCATACTAAATCCTATCGCTTTCCAGAGTGCCACAAGAATGAAGTAGAGTCCCAAATAAATAAAATGTTAGACCAAGATATCATAGAAGAATCATCATCTCCCTGGAGTTCACCAATCTGGGTAGTTCCAAAAAAATTAGACTCACAAGGCCAACGAAAATGGCGAATAGTAATAGACTATAGAAAATTAAACGATATAACTATTGGAGAGATTTACCCAATTCCACAAATTTCTGAAATTCTCGATCAATTAGGTAACTCAAAATATTTTACGACACTAGATTTGACTTCCGGCTTCCATCAATTATTGATTTCTCCTGAGGACGCGCCCAAAACTGCATTTTCAGTACCCCAAGGTCATTTCCAGTTCAATCGAATGCCTTTCGGGCTTAAAAACGCCCCCTCTACCTTCCAAAAATTAATGAACACATGCCTGTCCGGATTACAAGGCACGAGGTGCTTTGTTTACTTAGATGACATAGTTATTTATTCTTTTGATCTGACCACGCATATTGATAACCTAAAAGCAGTCTTTGACCGACTCCGTAACTTTAATTTGAAGTTACAACCAGAAAAGTGCGAATTCCTTCGTAAAGAAGTCGCTTACCTAGGACACATAATTGGAGAACAAGGCGTAAAGCCAAATCCAGATAAAACCAAGGCTGTTTCTGAATTCCCAATTCCTCAGTCACCTAAAGAGATCAAATCTTTTCTCGGTTTAGTCTCGTACTACCGACGCTTTATCCCTGATTTCGCCAAATTGGCGAAACCTTTGACCTCTCTCTTAAAAAAGGATATTACTTTCAAGTGGCAAAACGAACAACAACTCGCTTTTGAAACTTTAAAAAACAAACTTGTAACTGCCCCAATTTTAGCATATCCTGATTTTAAACAACCATTTATATTGACCTGTGACGCATCAAACTACGCAATATCATCGATACTATCCCAAGGACCTATAGGGCAGGACCGCCCTATAGCATATGCTTCTCGCACCCTTAATAAAGCTGAGTGCAATTACAGCGTTACTGAAAAGGAATGCCTCGCTATAATTTTCGGCACTAAAACCTTTAGACCCTATATCTATGGTCATCATTTTAAAATCATCACCGACCACAAGCCATTACAGTGGCTCTTTAGTTGCAAAGACCCTGGATCACGACTCGTGCGATGGCGGCTCAAACTAGAAGAGTTTGAATACGAGATCCACTACAAGAAGGGAAAAATCAACACCAACGCAGATGCCCTATCACGATACCCGGTAAATCCAATACAACCGACGGACCCTTCCTTGACCAGCTCTTCGACTGAGAACCCAGTTCGCACCTTGGACGAAGACCTCATGGACTTACTGATTTCACCACCATCATTTCATCCTGACGAGGTGTTATCCCCTAATCCAGATGCTTTAAGTCACGCGGAGAATGTCCTTCGCTCACCCGATGTGAACCTGTCCTCTGATATCCCAGATACCATGGGAAGAGAAATTGAATATAGCATTATTGACCCGTTTAGTGCTGAACCGATACCTGCACCTGATGACCAAGCTGATAATCCACTGCCATCCACCAGCGCGAATCCAACTCCCAGCATACCTGTAGATGACTACTCCACATTTCTGAAAGAAACATCAAACAAAGTAAAAATATTTAATACAGAAATAGAGGAACGGAACGAGAGTCTCATGAAATGCTCTTCTAAAGTCATTTTGGTCCCCACATCTTTGGACTTGGACGAATCCAACCCTTACATTCAAGAAGCTTTGAGTGACCCCGAAATTTATACAAATATCCACGAATCAGAAAAAGAACTGTTTTCATTCCAGAAACTGGAAATAAATAACAAAATATACTACCTATTGTTTACAAAGGTCCACCATTTTGACGAACCGTCTCATCCAGAAATATTTCAAACCCTAAAAAATACTAGGAATGAACTTCTAGTCTTAGAAAATATCGACGAAATCAGCATTTCGGATTTCAAGAACCCGTTTGAAAAACACTCATTTATCAAGATTTATAACATGCTATCTTATCTCTTCCATAACACAAATATAAAAATCAAGGTATACCATAATAACATTACATACCCGATACCGACGGAAATCAAAAGAATCCTCTTCGATAACCACGATATCCCAGTCGCAGGACACCTGGGCTCTGTAAGGATGTACAACAGAATTAAGGAAATGTATTACTGGAAAGGAATGCGAAGCGACATAGAAACATACGTGAAACAGTGCAAATCTTGCCAAGAAAACAAAGCTCTTAGACAAGTTAACCGCGCCCCTATGCAAATAACCAGTACATCGACAGCCCCAGGCCAACGAATTTCTCTCGATATTGTCGGGCCTCTCCCCGAAGCTGGTCCAGCCAAACTAAAATTCATTCTAACTATTCAAGATGATCTCACCTAATTCTCTAGCGCATACCCCATTCGTAGTACTACAGCTGAAGAAACTAGTGAATGCCTAATTCACTACATATCAATATTTGGCATTCCCAAAACAATTCTCACAGACCAAGGCACAAACTTTACTTCAGACCTCTTTAAAAAAACGTGTGAATTCCTTAAAATAAAAAATCTGTGGTCATCACCCTATCACCCACAGACACAAGGCGCCCTTGAAAGAAGCCATGCAACTCTCAAGGAGTACCTAAAATCTTACACCAATGAAGAACAGTCGAACTGGCCGCGATATGTTTATACAGCCATGCTAGCTTATAATACATCCGTTCACTGCACGACACACTTTACACCATACGAGCTGATGTTCGGTAGCAAACCATTCATCCCTAACTCTATATACGGCGAGTCCCCTGGTGCCGCTTACCCTGATTATGTACGTATGCTACAAAGTCGACTCAAATACTCTAGAGAAAAAGCTTTAGATTTCATAAGAAAATCAAAGGAATCCTCGAAAACTTATTACGATAGTCGCACTCGCCGAGTTAAATACAAAGTAGGCGAATACGTGTACCTCAAAAATTACCTACGATTGCGGAAAGCTTTATCTCCTCTCTGGAAAGGCCCCTACAAAATAATAAAAGTAAATGGGAATAATACACTTACATTGCTTATCAACCGGCGTCATATCACGCATCACGTCGATCAGCTGAAACCAGCTGACGACGGTTCTAACAATTTATAACTAGGACATATACCATGTAACACAATAGTGTTATTTAAAATATAAACAAATAAAAGCTTATAGTAAGTAGGTAAGTAAATAGTAAGTAAATACATATAGGTAAGGCCGGGAAGTAAATAAGTTGATCTATTAAAGGTTAACTTTAAAACCTAATTAACTATTGCAGAAATCAGGAAGGAGTAGAAATAGGAAGTAGATAAACATTAGAATAGTTTTTTTTGGGTACTATACTTACCACTAAGTCACCGTGAAACCTGAAACTCTAAATACCTACCTGCCTTGTTTATTATTTGCAGAGCTCCGACTCAAGGTCAATCGCACCAGGATTACATCCAGCCAATCAATGCAAGCGCAGGTCTCTTCTTCGATTATTTAGGGACATTAAAAATCAATAGTGCGCAGCTTAAGGTCTTGATACCATTAGATATCACTCACTTTAGTCCCCATATCGAAAACATTGGAGCTGCTCTGACAACCGCCAAGTATTTGTGTAAACAGACACGTATTGTCGAAATTAACACAGAATGCCATAATATACTACAGCCTTTAACAGTACGTTATCAGGACGTAGTTAAGGAATTCAAGTCCATCTCTCATCTAATAGATAACCGTAATAAACGCAGTGCCTGGATTGGAGGTGTTGGTACCGTGTTAAAACAAATATTCGGCACATTAGACGAGAATGACGCCCTAAGGTATGAGGAAGCTATAACGTCACTACAATACAATGAAAATAAACTAGCTTCACTAATGAAAGAAAATATGTTGGTAACTAAGTCTATATTAACTACCTACAACAACACTATAAAACAGATAAGAGATAACGAAGCTGTCTTGAGTAAAGCCATCGACAAACTCTCGCTTAACATACAAAACATTTCGGAAGCGACTAATGGATTACACATACTTGCTAACGTCAACGAAATATTTGTTAGCATCGAAACAGCAATACTCGTACTGTCCTTTCAGCTAGAAGACATCACTAACGCTCTCTTGTTCAGCAGCCAGAATGTTTTGCACCCGGCAATAATGACGCCGCAACAATTATACCGAGAATTTGTCGATAACTATAGACATCTACCTAGCGATCTAAAACTACCGGTTGACTTAGATATAAATAGTGTACATTTAATTTTAAGCGTTTCTAGGTTAATTTGTTACTACTTAAATGGAAAGATTGTATTTGTACTGTTGGCACCACTAGTTAGCGTAACTGAGTACATGCTCTATCATAACATAGCTCTACCTACACCTTATGACGGTGGTATATATAACAAATTCAGTTTAATTACGCCTGAAAATAAATACATAGCAATGACCAAGGACAAGTCGCACTACGGTAACCTTGATGACCTAGACAAGTGCAAGATAATAGCTCCTGGAAACTTTATATGTGACGTCACGAACATCTACGCAACCGACGCAAGACCTTCTTGTGAAAGTGAATTATTGTCAAAAGTGATCAGTGAAAAACCAAAGCAGTGCAGTGCAACACGAGATTTATTTTAGGTAATCTGGATCTGTGGAAACCTCTAATAAATAACAAATGGCTATATGTACAATCAGAACCAAGTAAAATTTCCATAAACTGTGTAAACTCTGTATTTCTAGAAATAGACATACTAGGTACAGGAATACTTACTATTCCTAACGGGTGTACCGGGCATTGTAAAAGTACGACATTTACACCCAACCATAACTACTATAATATCTCTCCGCCTGTAAGTAATTTACCGGACTTCAACCTTATTGACGACATCTGCTGTAACATTAGCAAATTTCGTGACTTTTCCGATAATGTATCCCCTATTTCCTTACAAAATATAGACCTTGATGAATTTCACTCAAGAAATAGCATGAAAATTGATTCATTATTAAACCAAGTAAACAAGATAAAAACCGAACCCCACCTAATTAAATACGGGACACATTACTCGTCGATTACTATCATTTTATGTATTTTTGTAGCAGTATATCTTAGTTTTAAAGTATTTAGTAAATACTGTAAATCTGGCAGCAACCGCAAGACATTCATACTAAAGAAAATAAATGCATACAAACCAGACACGACAGATGAACATACATCTGACGCCAGCTCCACCAACTTTGCTCCCCTTAGAACAGAGATCTAAAGAGAGACTTCATTTTTTTTTAACCATAAAGTCTCCTCTAAAAGGGGGAGGTGTTATGCCCGCACTATGAAGGCATTAGGGCTGCGTTGCACTTCTATACAGCTCAAGTGTCATGAATAGAAAGGGAGATAGTCAGTCTGTTTTGAGACACCAACCTGAGCGGTTGCCTAAGGACTTTCTTACTTTTTTGTCTTTTTGTATTTCCCAAGTGTTTTCCATTAAATATATCTTTCTTAGGGAAATACGTTTTTTTTTAAAAACATATCCTCAAGTCTCCGCATAACAGTGCGGTAAAACAGGTACTTGAAGCTTTGGTCTGGTGATCATGACGGACAACGCTGCGGTATGCGGTATGCGTTGCCGGACACTCAATCATATGAAAAACGTCGAGAATGTTCTCTTGTTCCGTCGCAGTATGCGTCAGCGGCGAGGGGCAAGCGCGGTGAAGTGGGGAGGTGTACTCCCGCACAGCGCGGCGTCATTCTCGGTTCAACGCTGCGGTGTGCGGTGTGCGTCACGTTCATGTTCACGTCTACCTTGGTAGCTGCGGCAACATCAACTGACCACCTCTCCGCAGGGACGCTAAATGCTGCGTCGTGACGCTGCGTTGCGGCGCATACCGCAGCGTTGTGCGTCATGATCACCAGACCAAAGCTTAACTGAGAGTACCTACTTTACCGCACGCTCCGTTTAACTGTCGAACGATGTATACAGGTTACGTAAATGAACTTTTTGAGCAAATGTGTTGTAATAGTAGATTGTGTACTTAAGGGAGGAAACAAAAATTTTTAAGGCGAGAAAGTTTCTTTCAATCCCGAGCGTAGCGATGGATTCTAAAGTAGAATCCTGGGTGCAGCGAGGGATTCAAAGTACTCGAGCTCAAAAATAGTGTTGCATACACTCTACTTTGTTATCACCCTCTATGAGAAAATAAGTAAGTGCAACTTATGAATAAGAATAGTACCTACGTTTATTTCATTCTCACTACTCACTCTCACTTCTCACTGTTTATTGAGGAAGATACACTGAGTTAAAATAAAACAAAGTAAAATCCGAATTTTAGTAAACAATTACGAACGATGGCGGAATGCATTTCGCGCGTTTTTGTTTTTTCACAAACTATTTTTTTTTTTAATTTTTTCGTGCGCTTTCCTTTTTATGACAGCCTTTTACTTGGTCATACCATGTCCTTGATTGATCTCTTTGGTGATTGGAACTTTTATTAACAATATCCACATTCCAAATTCAAATCACCGGAGGGAGGAAAAGAGCTTATTTCTGCCTTGTTTACGATGAACAAAGTTGGTATTTTTGAATAGATGTTATAAATAGTACATTGTTATCCTAGGGGTAAAAGTAACTTATTAGTCCAGAGACGGGGTTTGGCGCCCGGGCGTAGCGAGGGCGCTAATAGTTCGAGGGACTAAATAATTCTTTAACCCCGAGGTAAACACTGTGCTTTTCATTACGAATACAAGGAAACTAAAAATAAAAACATGAACTGACACTGAGAATTTGAACATGGTTCAATACAGATTTATGTGAAAATAGAACTAGTGTTTTTAAATAATTTGAGTGTCTGTCTTTTGTCAACTGTCACTGTCAGTTGAAAGTGATTCACCCTAAGACTGAAATGTATTACTTTCAACCCGCTCCTCAGGCAACTTCAGACCTACTTTCCGAGTATGTTTAATGAAAAATGTGATTACAAGACCGATGTCAGGTGTCCACCGCCGCCGCCTAGTGACGCCAGTGTCCGTACAGGTGCGTGGTGACCGGCGTGGCGGCCGCGAGCCGCGTCATGGTGTCGTGCGCCGCCACCGGCTCCTACTTCTTCGAGTCCTCGGCCGCCGCGCACGCCGTCAGCCTGCTCAGCTACCAGCTGGTGAGTACGCTGACACTTCTTATTTTTTTCTTAGTTATTGGCATCGCACGTTGTGCATTCTGCCAGTAAAGTATATGAATTTTAAATTTTCAAGTTTATTTATTCAATTCAAGTCAAATATGTCATGGTATCACAGTTAGTCACACGAAATTAGTCATAGTCGAGTCCAAGTCATGCCCTAGTAAAGTTGTGGCGACTTACGGAGTTTTGAAAACAACACGAAAATACATGTTTCACCACATTATATCACTTGCCCACACTCGTGAATGTAATTCAACACTCAATGAATAAAACACTACCATTTTTAATCATTAATTCGCGAAAAAACACAAGTTTAAGGAAATAATAGAATGCAACGACATGATTTTTCCGTGTTCCCGCCAAAACTCCGACGAGAGATTGTGTACGATGTCAATATTTTTTTTGTTTTTTCTTTCCCCAGTGGGCGATTTTGGCTCCGCGCGATAAACTCATTTGCCATTTTCATGTATTTTTAGGTTTTGACGGTTGTGGAGTAAAGGTAGGGAAACTTTTTACGCGATATGATATAAATATTAGGAAGGATGGATCAAGACAGTGGATTGTATAGGTACTTAAGAAATTCGTACTAGAAAAATGAAACTTATTTACATTATGACGTCAACTTTATTATGATTTTTACAGCTGAGTTTGACATTTGCGAGATGGCAGGAGTGGGTTGCTATAAAAAAATTCGTAAATAGCACTTTTTAGCTATGGCTTATCTTTCAGCAACTACTAGCTAAAGGTTTAGGAGATTTCTCATACGTAAAAAAAAACACAAAACAAAGTCCTAGTGGTACAAATTTCCCACACCCCCTTGTATGAACTAAGCCAAAATGTCACATGCCATTACGTATTCAATCTGTACTGGCTGTACCAGAAAGAGTAGAAAATAATGGGGGCGCTACTTTCTATGCAAACTTTTCAAAATTACGTATAACTTGGCAACACTGAATAATCTTTTGTGTCGAAAACTTTTAGTTCCATCTTATCTATACTCTTTCTGGTACAGCTGTACGTCTACGTCTCATTTTTTGTTTAATGCCATCTAGCGGACGAGTGTTGTGTTAATTTGTAAAACGCCATCGCTGGTTTTGTATGATTTGCTATAAATTTACTAGATGGCGCTAATAGGGCTGTTTTAAAACAAGATTTTTCTAAGAAACTTGGTGTTAGCTAGTTCTATATGGTTATATAATTATATTGCTTAAACGTTTGACCCTAGTTTAAAACTTGTTAGATCAATAACTAATTTACGATGGTCTTGCCCGGAAAGCTTTTTTCTCTCCTGACTTTTAATAATCACATCTGAGCTGTGTAAATTTATTCAATCATTTTCCTCTGACGTACAACAGGGTTGCTAATATTTCAAAAGATTTGCGATAGTGGCGCCCCTTATACAATACTCTTTTTACACGACTGCCCGGAAAAGGAGTGTAAGGTTTCCAGGGTTCATGTATGTATCTATGTGTGTGTATTTACGTTATAATCATTCCCGATTGGACGTCGTTCCCAATGACACAGATTAATATTATTTTGAAAAAAAAAATGGTTTTGGTAGAGCAGTCGCGTTATTTTTTATTTACAGCTTGTTAGCAAAGCTAAACATTGCTAGATTAATACTGACTACAGTCTGTTTAGTCTGTTTACTTTTTTCCTTTAAGCATACTATACCATTGGAGATGCCAATCGCGTTAATCTGGCTACGTTTTTTTGCCTCTTTTTACGGAGGGTAAACACGCTTGTCACACTCTCAAGTAAACTTTCAAACTAATAAAAAAAATATAGAGTTAAAAATCATGAACGCACACTAAAATAAACTCACAACACACACACAAAGGGTTTACGGCTACTGACCAATATATATTTTGGTAGAGAGGTACTTGGCTAGAGAGTATATACTTGGTATATACTTGAAGACTTGTTTTTTTTCTCAATCTCAATCAAATTTTCAAAGAATTCACTTTTTTAATCCTTTTTCTCTTTATACAACGTGTAACAAAAAGGTGTGTGGTAATACTAAAGAGTATGTATGAACTCATAATTATGAACAACTTTCGCTATGGGGCCAAAACTGAAATAAAGAATAAAAAGAAAACACTGTTCCATACATTTTGTCTAAGGTCAATGAACGTTTTGTATGGAACAGTTGTTTATTTTTTTCGTGATTTGAAGGTTGGCCCCATAGTAAAAGTTGGTCATAATGATGAGTACATATACATGCCCGTCAGTATTACCACACCTTTTCGTAACACGTTGTATATAGTCGATTTTTTATTACTATCTACATACTTTAGTCTACCTCTAGTAAGAAAGTTACGCAACAGTAATTTTAGAGCAACGGCAAAAAGAGAAAACGCCAAATTGATTTTTACTATCCATAAACAAAATCACCCTAACCATAGGTAAAAAAATTACCAAACTTTTTCCATTCGTTAGAAAGGGGTAAGCAACATTTTTTCCGGCAGTTTGTTTTTAGTGTTTCATTCAATCAGTCTCAGACCAACCGACTTATATCAAAAAATGGCCAAACGATGGAACTAAACTTTTCTACGTATTGCTGTCGTGTTTGTTCAGAGAATACGGTGCTGGCTCCGTCGCCAACTGTACGGATATGTTAGTTTTTAACCTTTGGATGTTTTAACCGAAGTTGGCCAATCTTGTGATGTATGCTAAATTAGGTTTACGGTGAAAGGGCGCAGGAAAAGTCTTTCCCCACATCGCATTTTTGTTATCCCACTTCAAAAAGAAGGAGGTTCCATGATCAATTTTTTCAACGCTAAAAAAATATAACAGGTCACAGGTCATTTCACTTATTACTAGCATGGTAATCTATAATTCCCGGACCTGGGTATGTCCTTAAACTGCAACCAGACCCACCAGTGGACGGGCAGCAGCGTCCTCTTGGTTAACGGTGGTGACCATTCTGCGATCCCCAAGCCGCCTGCCAAGCGTGGGGATTATGGCAACACCCCTCTATTAAGGGGGAGGCCTTCGTCCAGCAGTGGACGTCTTATGGCTGACGACGAATCTATAATTATACACTAACTAAAACGGGTCAATTAGTAAGCTTTGTGTAGCAGTCCTCACTAGGAACACCCGTGTCGAGGACTACTGCAGTCCGCTATCTCGCTTCACAGCCGAGCAAACACTTGCACCAAAATTAAGATTGTAATTTTAAAAAAAAAGTTGATATATATGATACAAGTATTTAAAAAAAAACTTATATATTTTCGATGAGGTTTTAATGCTATATATTAACAATACAAACTTTTTAAATTACTCGCTTATACATCTAAATATCTTAATAGCATATACATTTATTTACTGTCTATTATCATATTTACAAAATATATTAATGTGTGTGTGGATAATATTGTATAAATATGCTATCGATTTTAACAGTAATTTGTTTAAAATTCTAATTGGTTTCTTTTATTAATGAAATTATATAATCTATAAACCAATACCAGACCATTTTTTTATTAGCTTATCGACTACATGAGTTATTTTTTTAATGTATTTTTACCTATTTCGGCGTCAATTGGGATCGTTTTTGTTTTATTTGAAATATTAGAATGTGGTTGAGTTGGAAATTACCTCTTTTTTTTAATATCTTTTTTTATTCTTTTTTTTTCGGTTAGAAATAAAACACTAAAATTTATAATCGCCAAAGAAAACACAAATAGAACATAAATAAAATTACAATTGCTTTAGTTAGAGTGATTTATTGAAATAAGAGAATAGTACATTATGATACAAGTATGCTATGTTGGTAATTACACTCGAGGCGGTATTATGCGATACGGTTGCGAAGAATGTAAAGATCAATGCACATTGCACACGCATTTCATACGACGTTTTTCATCCCACTTACGAGGAAAAAACAGACTTGTTTTGTTATTAAGAGGTACAAACTTTACTTAAACGAGATATAATAAAACAAGTGCTGTAATATAAAGTAAAAAGCACGCGTGTTTCTCCTATCACGGATTATGAGCCTAAAACCGATGCAAACATTTTTGTCATTGAATAAACAGTAGTTTTTGCACACATTGCTTGGCGGTAGTCTGGCTAGTCGCCAATCGAATCCGAGACCTTGCTCCTGAGGCAAAAGTTCTCGCTGTGCCATATAAGTCGACAATGTGTACCTAGTTGGTAAAGAGAGGTTCCACACATCGAATATGAAATATGAGATGTAAATAAACAAAGTGTAGCGGTGACGTATAGAGTTACAGTGTCGAGCCCCGCGCACCCGACAAATGTACTTTGTAGGGTTGTCACTTGGGGACTTTTCCAACTGACACATAATCAAACTTTTAACCACCAGCGAGACTTTTCCGTGGTAGTAAGCACCACGGTGCCAGAATTGTGAACTTGCGAACAAAATCCTGCGCCGCACTGCACTGCGCTCGTCACGTTGAGATATTAGATGTTAAATCTATTCATGCCCTTTTAATTTCTCTGGTGACATTGCCCTAAACCCATTGCCATTGTTCTGTATAAGAACGTCTGGTTAAATATATTTTTTTTTTAAGTTACGGTCAAATACATGGTCTTGGTTTACAATAATTAATAATTCAAATACAATTTAATTGTACATGCTAATTTATTATTATATTTATACCCATACAAAAATATTTTGGATGAAGATAAGTTGTAACAAAAAATATTTTTTAGACCGCTTCTGGACTTAGCCCTACCCTAGACGCGCGATTGGGCCATATCTACCACGCTGGCTCAGTTGCGGGTTGCTGGATATACATAATGTACATGTACATCGAATATC
Organism: Erannis defoliaria; assembly: GCA_905404285.2. Classification (NCBI taxonomy): domain Eukaryota; kingdom Metazoa; phylum Arthropoda; class Insecta; order Lepidoptera; family Geometridae; genus Erannis; species Erannis defoliaria. The sequence goes on along the minus strand of FR990090.1, from coordinate 964,429 downwards.
ATGCTGTACAATCCATGTCGTACAATACTGGCCGTTCATTATCGGCTCGTGTCTATAAAGTACGGCCCTATGCCAATAATCCGAGTACATTTTTCAAATTGACATAAAAAAAATAACCTGAACCTAACTGCTATACAAATAAGGAATTCGTGTACTTGTACATCAAATATCAGTCTGTTCAAAATCGGGGTGTGCATTATTGAGCCGAGCCGATAATGTACGGCATGATATTGCACGGCACGATATTGCACAGCATGATATTCGATGTACATGTACACCAATTATCATGCTGTGCATTATTATGCCGTACAATATCTGAGTCGTACATTATTGCCTCCCTTTCACGATGCTTTCTTTCAGCTGCCTGTCAAGAAAAATATCGTATTATCATTTGTTTATTCCGACGATCATAGTGAAAGTCGCGGGCAACCGGTGGATGTAAATGGCAGGTTGCCGTACGGTGTGGCGGTCTAAGTGCCTTTGTTCAGAAGTGGACGTCTCCGGGGCGGGTATCCTATATGATACATCCATGTTAACAACCAGATAGAAAACAAACATTTATACTTATTCATAAATTAACATAAGTTACACCGAAATATCTTTACTAAAATATGATAAAATGATTCGCAACATCTTTCGCAATGATTCTTGTTAACTTGTTATAAAGTACAGGTACTTAACGACCCATTTATTTTAAAAGTAAATAATTTAAATGTAAGTAGTGGTGTTGTGACAGCCCTGTGAGCTACGACCGGTAGCCGTGAGTGGGTGGCCGCCCTAAAAGCGACGTTAATGCATCCGCGCGCGTTCACACGGCCCAGCGCACTCGCGCCAGTCACTGGAACGGCCGAGCTTAGCACATTCATTGCTATTTACATGAGCAGCCTATCAGTATTCTTCTGGATATAGGATCTCCCGAAGTACACCAGTTAGTTAGTCAGCTGGCTTTTGTATATCGTCACTCCACCGAGTGTCAGGGCCTACTTTATTTGCTTTAGTAGCCAATATTTAAAATCACAGGAATGTTACAGCCTTGCTGCGCACGTCGGGTTTACCCGCGATTCTTGAATAAAAAGTAGTCTATGGTATTCCAAGGTATAAGCCATCTCTATATCGAATTTCATCCAAATCCGTTCAGCCGTTCAGCGTGAAGGAGCATACACACAAACTGACTAAATTTCTCTTTCATAATATTAGTGTGATGCGAAGCTTTGTTGGTATGTTTGTTACATATTCACCGCCAAAACTGCTGAACCGATTTTAGATGAATCTCGGAATAGACTAGATGACTGGTTTTTTTTATTGTCCTATTTAAATGTGGCCCATAAATATAGCTGATTAATGAAAAGAAAATTAAAATCTGATAAAAAATAAGCAACTTATAAGCATTTTAATATCATGCTAGACAGAGAGGCGAAACAGCAAATCGTGACGTCACTTCTCTGTACGCCATATAAATTCCATTCTGACAAGTAAGGCGTGATGTCATTTTTTGTTTTGTGGGAAAGGGACAGAGTTGTCTCTAACAAAAACTTTAAACGCTCATATATCAGAACATTATTGACCGATTGAAATAATGTTTTCAATAAACATACTATATTAACTTAAATTCTTCATCAAAGCTATTGGATTCAACGATTTAAACATCAGTCATCTAGCCTATTGAAATAGCTTATTTCTCGGAATAACATAAGTTACTGTCACCATTGTCACCGTTTTTCATCATCGGGCGGGCGCACAGCTAGCTTACAGTAAATGAATACTAAGTAGGAAAGTTGCCATGCTGATTTTGATTAAATGTGGCTAGGTAGTAGTGTGCACCGGAGTACAACTCGTAATAATCTTATGATAATAAAAACTCAAATAGCGAGAAAACTGTAAAGCACTGTTTTAAACTATCACGGTTTTTATACTGTAAAGCGTTGCCGACAGCACATTAACCTTTCTCCTTATACAAAACTTCGTTGAGTTCAAATAGGAAGCCTTCGCCTTCAAAACAGAGGAATTAATTCCGAATTAACGGCCCATGTCGCGAATAATCGTCACCATAAAATAAAAAAGATAAAAAACATAAAAAGTAATAATAAAAATTCAATGTGAGCGTAGTAACTATAAAATTTGGTATTTTAATCCTGTGCGAATACCGTAAACTGCCTATATTACCGGTACTTTTAGGCACTTTTGCGTTTGTAGTGGTAGGACTCTATTGCAGAGTCCGCCTGGGAAAGTACATACCACCTTGCCAGTTATTCAATCGCCAAGCAGTAATGTGCACGCATTACTGTGTTTCGGTTTTGAAGGGCAATGTTACTAGACAAATTACTGGTCATGAAAGATTTGACATCTAATAGGTATCTCAGGGTACGAGCGCAGTGCAGGGCGGCGCAGGTTTTTTTCGCTAGTTCACGATTCTAGACCTACTACTTGTTATGCAGGCATGGAGCTTACCACTAGGCCAACGTCTCGCTCATATATAGTCGCTCCATTGCATAATAAAACAGCACTGCATTAGCTTTTAACATCTTTCTAATGGATTGGACATGAGCCTGACTTCGAACGGCGATTGGGCCATAACCCACCACGCTGGCCCAGCACGGGTTGGTGACACTGGCAAGGTAATAATATGAGGAAGGAGGCTAGCTGGTTAGTTCTAAAAGCGTATGCAATAGTTCGAGGGACTAAATAAGTCTTTAACCCCGAGGTAAATACTGTGCTATTCATTACGAATACAAGGAAACTAAAACTAAAAACATTAACTGACACTGGGAAATGCACGAGCAGTGCGGGACCATAATCCTCTGAGAAAAAAACAGTTGGAACATGGTTCAATACAAATTTATGTGAAAATAGAACTAGTTTTTTTAATAATAATTTTGAGTGTCTGTCATTTGTCAACTGTCACTGTCAGATAAAAGTGATTCTCCCTAGGGCTGAAATGTATTAATTTCAACCCGCTCCTCAGGCAACTTCTGACCTACTTTCCGAGTTTGAGTAATGAAAAGAATTAAATGTGTCCTGGCTAAAGACGTCCACTGCTGGTCGAAAGCCTCCCACATAATAGGGAGGAGTTGCCGTAATCCCCACGCTTGGCAGGCGGCTTGGGGATCGCAGAATGCTCACCACCGTTACCCGAGAGAACGCGGCTGCCCGTCCTCCGGTGCTTCTGGATGCAATTTAGGACATACCCAGGTTCTAGTAGCATATGCAAAGAATTAAATGTGTCCTTATGTTGCAAACACACAATCATTTTCATCACAACAGCTAATTGGAGCAACATTTTATCATCAGCCAGGAGACTTTTACTGCGAGACGATTAATCCCCCTAAATAAGGGGTAGTGTTGCCATTATCCCCACGCTTGGCAGACGGCTTGGAGATCCCAGCATGCTCAGAACCACTGAGAACGGAGAACGGTAAACGGTGAAAATAACGGTGGCGTTAACCGAGAGGACGCTGCTGCCCATCCTCCGGTGGTTCTGGATGCAATTTTAGGACATACCCAGGTCCATTTGCTTTTGACCACACCTAACGGCAAATTTGCGATAAATATGTCGGAGCATCATCACATATAAGGACACATATATAGTAAAGAAATCAAATAAAATAAAAACTCCTAAAATTGCGTCGCAAAATACCAAATTTAGTAGGTACGTCGAATTTCGCATCGATATCTCAGACCACATCCGCGGTCCGTTGATAAAACTGAGGACGAATAAAATTACCATTTTTATTTTTTTATTTTATTTAATGAACTCAGAATTTGTCCCGGCGAGCCGGTTAAGTCCTAATTAGAGGCTTTATTTATTTTTACAACAACAATAAAGGGTTACGATGAGAATTTTTCGGAGGTTTTATTACGCGGTAGCGAGATCCGTATTATTTTTATGGAGCGTACAGAGATTGTTAATTCGAAAATAACTGGTTCAGGAAACGAGATCTCGCGAATTGCTGAATGGAATTTCAAGGTTTTGTTTCTTTGTTGGTGGAATACTTGTAGTACCTACTGCTATTTATACTATGGTGTCGATTCAGCTTTGAATGGGGTCTGTGATACACCAGAAGTTCTCGAACTTATTTCGTCTCTCGCGTCTTTGAAAATTAAATATTTTCTGGAGCACTCAATTTTTTTACCACGTCTTAGATAGACAGATAGATCGACTCTTTATTACCATAAACAAAAAAAAAGATTCATACAGAGAGTTGAACAGAAGCTCAAACAATAGTTAAACAAAAGCCATCTCTTCCAGGCAAACTGTAAATCTTGATAAATCAATCATCGATCTTGAAACCAAAATAGAAATCATCGTAGTAGGTAGGTTTTGATTTTAGTTTTATATACTGTAATGAAAATATTAAAAATACACAAACATGGTTCAACACCCCAGTTCTCACAAATCGAATGTTTCAAAGTATTGAGCGCCAGGCCACTGCATCCAGAGCCACCGGACGACGGCAGCGTCCTGTCGGTTAACGGTGGTGAGCATTCTGCAATCCCCAAGCCGCCTGCCAAGCGTGGGGATTTTGGCACCTCCCTATTAAAGGGGAGGCCTTCTTCCAGCAGTGGACGTCTTCTGGATGATGATGGTCAGTCATAATTACACAAACAGATTATGAATAAATCAAATCTTGGACATTTTGTCTCTTTTTGTCCATGAACAGTTGGGCTTTGTGAGCTTTGGACATTTTGCTTCCTGGTATTATACGAATTTGCAAACTCTTGTCATTTTGCGCTTTTGACTTTGTGCGACTAAAACATTATATTCTGTTACTAAATCTGATATGTTTAGTGAATTAAAAAACTGCGATCTACCATATTGATTTGCGTATTGAAAGCGTTGACCCTTAAATTGAAACTGTACATTAATACAGTAATTAATACAGTAATTAATACTGTAAATGAATGAAGGTACAGTGCAGGTTCTGGACCTGAAGAGCACGCTATCAAAGTGACTTCCCTTTAATTATTAGAGACAATAAGAAACGTGTTATTGGACACATTAACGCACATAACACACATTTTTGTAGTGGTAGGACTCTATTGCAGAGTCCGCCTGGGGAAGTACCACACCTTTGCCAATTATTCAACCGCCAAGCAGTAGTGTGCAAGCATTACTGTGTTCCGGTTTGAAGGGCAATGTTACCAGATAAATTACTGGGTAAGAAGAGATTTAACATCTAATATCTCAGGGTGACGAGCGCAGTGCGGTGCGGCGCAGGATTGTGTTCGCATGTTCACAATTCTGGCACTGCTACTGTTAGTGGCAGGCGTGACGCTTACCACCAGGCGAACATCTTGCTTGTCTCGTCACTTGTTGTATACAAAAAAAATACACACAAGAATATGATTTCCTTGTAGTTAGAACTAAATTGCTTATTGACCGAATTAAGCTAGATTGTATTTTAATTAAGGAGACGTATTAAAAGAACTCTATAAAAAAACAATTATAATACACCTTTGCTAGTGCTAGCACCTTTTCAATGTAAATAAGTACAAGCAAAAAGGGATTTAAGGATATGTTCACCTATTACAATGAATGACATAACACGAATAGGGTTGTCATGTCCTTTTAACAGTCCAGTCAAGTGCTGGGCATTTTATGCCTACCTTCGAAGGCCGATTGGGACATCCACCACGCGGACCCAGAGGCGAGTTGGTGGATTCACATACGCCATTGTTTGTGTGTCCTATTGTTTAGTCATGAATATAACTAAATACATTACACATACTGAAAAAATAAATTGTATTGGCTGGTAAATCTCTGAGATATGACCGCTTAAAGTTTTAGGTGGGGATAGAGGGGATGCTCTATCCCTTTCTCGCAAAGCACGTGTTAGTATAGCATTTGTATGCCGCACCTGAGGCTTGACGTCATAGCTCAGTCTAGCGCGCTCTCTGTCTAGCTTGAAATTTAAATACTTAGAACTGATTTTTGAATTATTTATATTTTGTTTTCGTTGATAGGCCTCTATTGATGATCAGCTTTTTTATGAGGTAATAAAAAAATTGTAGTCATCATACCTATTGTACCGCTAAATACAAAATTGTGAGGTAGTAGTTTATAATTTCATAATAAAAAAAAACTATTTGCAGTTATGTAATGATTTTCATACCTCTACATACATACCGACAAACTTACGCATTTTTTATGTAAGTGTAAAAATAGCATTGGTAGTGGTAGGACTCTATTGCAGAGTCCGCCTGGGGATGTATCACACCTTTGCCAGTTATTATCTTTACGGTTTGGGGGAACATCGTCAGAAAACTTGCATACGTTCGGAGAAGGAAATGAATGGCGTACGTGAATCCACAACATGCAACTGAGCTCCAACGATTCCAATCGCACATGGAGGTCAGGCCTAAGTCCAGTAGTGGATTATTAAAAAGGACGATTATGCTACTCGATGCTCATTACCTCAATCTTTTGACAAGAATACAAGCCATCTCTACATATAATAAACGTGAAGATCGAGGACTGTAGTGTAATCTCTACATATAATAAACGTAGAGATCGAGGACTGTAGTGTAATCTCTACATATAATAAACGTGGAGATCGAGGACTGTAGTGTAATCTCTACATATAATAAACGCGGAGATCGAGAACTGTAGTGTAATCTCTACATATAATAAACGTGGAGATCGAGGACTGTAGTGTAATCTCTACATATAATAAACGCGAAGACCGAAAACTGTAGTGTAATCTCTACATATAATAAACGCGGAGATCGAGAACTGTAGTGTAATATCTACATTATATAATAATCTCTACCTATAATAAACGGGGAGATCGAGGACTGTAGTGTAATCTCTACACAATAAACGTGCAGATCGAGGACTGTAGTGTAATCTCTACATATAATAAACGTGAAGATCGAGGACTGTAGTGCAATCTCTACATATAATAAACGTGGAGATCGAGGACTGTAGTGTAATCTCTACACAATAAACGTGCAGATCGAGGACTGTAGTGTAATCTCTACATAATAAACATGGTGATCGAGGACTGTAGTGTAATCTCTACATATACTAAACGTGGAGATCGAGGACTGTAGAGTAATCTCTACATATAATAACCGTGGAGATCGAAGACTGTAGTGTAATCTCTACATAATAAACGTGGAGATCGAGGACTGCCTTAAATAGAACAATTGTTTATATTTGTGCACTAAAAAGGCTGATTATGCATTATCTTACTAATATTATAAATGAGAAAGTTTTCGGTGTGTGTGTGTATGTTTGTTACTCCTTCACGCTGAAACGGCGACCGGATTTGTATGAAATATGGTATAGAGGCAGCTATACCTTGGAATTAAACAGAGGCTACTTTTTATCCCAACAATCGCGGGTAAGACCGCGGTGCGCAGTTAGTTATGCATAATCTAGAGTCTAGACTTATCTTTCTTGTAGAATTACCACAATAATGTTTTTAGATTAATGTATTGGTCGGAGTTATGTCAAACCTGGAGACATGTGGTAACCCTACAATGTAGGTTCACCGTAATAAACAAGCGGATTTACGAGGCACCGCGCCGCACCGCGACCGTTCTTTTACCGGCCAAGATGGCGTCGGAGATAAGGCCTTTCAACCGCCGCCGATCGTGTAAGATCCAATAAATGGTATTGTAATTGCAAATAATTTAGTGAATGGACTATAATAAAATTGTGGGAAGAATACGGCTGGGATTTTGGACTTTTGAAAGAACTGTGTAGACTGGGCCGATTTTTTTTTGTTTTTGGTGACATATAGTAATTTATGGGGTTATATTTTGATTCTAAATAAATTGTTTGGGTTTCGCGGTACTACCAGATTTTTTTATTGGATCGGTAAGCAAGTTTGTAAACAGGAAATTGGTTTCTACTGCATAATTGCATCGCTGTGTTCTGTACGCTAAGCCACCTATTAAAAAACACAGATACACGGGTACTTTTTGTGATGTTGACTAACAGCGATGTGGACATTTTCCGAATTGGACTTTTTGAGATATGGAATAGCTGACATTAAGTCAAATTGCGACCCGGATATTTTGAGATATGGCCTAAGTGGCATGAAGTCATTTTGCAATCTAGCCATTCTAATACCTACTAACCCAAAATTAAATTAAAAAACTTGACAATGACAGCCACGTCTAGTTTGCGCAAGGTCAGAGACATCTACGATGAGCTCCTATTAAAAAAAAATAGAAGCTCATTAAAAATCTCCTATTAAAGATGTAGTTTGCGTACAAGGCCCGCTAGCGCATGTCAAGTACGAGGGCGGCGCTGAAAATTTCGGGAATCAAGGAAGTGACACAACATTACTATTTAAAAATATATTTATTGCTTTTCGAAGTATTCTCCGCGAAATTTGACACATTTTTCCATACGATGGAACCAATCATTGAAGCAACTATTCCATTCGGAAGTTGGGGTCTCCAAAATGGCCGTTTTGTAGGCGTCCACAGCTTCTTCAGGTGATGAAAATCTCTGTCCACGCAATTTATTCTTTATTTTAGGGAAAGTATAGAAATCATTAGGGCTTAGGTCGGGGCTGTACGGCGGATGGTCCAATAATTCTATGTTTTCTTGCTCTAAAAACTCTTTTGTTCTGTGCGCGGTGTGAGAACTCGCATTGTCGTGATGGAGGATGATGCGGCGGTTGCAGTTCTCTTTACGGAGTTCAGAAACGACCTGTGGCAAACAAATGCTAGCATACCATTCTGCATTAACCGTTCTTTGTCCCTCAAGAGGAATAGTCGTAACATGGCCGGTTTTGGAGACAAACGTGGCCACCATTTTTTTTGCAACACTCCGTGAACGAACAATTTTTGTTGGCTTTAACTCATTTTCGAACACCCAAACTCGTGACTGGTTTTTTGTTTCGGGTTCGTACGCGTATATCCAGGATTCGTCACCTGATACGATGTTGTATACAGCATTTGAGGATCCTGCGTGGAATCTTTCGAGAGTTCTGACGCACCAAGTAACGCGAGCCGCTTTTTGCTCTTCACAGAGCGAATGCGGTATCCATCGGGAAAACAACTTTTTTACACCTAATTTTTCATGCAAGATTATTTGTATTTGACTCATGCCAATGTCTAAAGTTGCCTGAATTTCGCGGTATGTCACATGTCGATCTTCCTCAATCAGCTTACGCACAGCATCAACGTTTTCTTGGGTGACTGCAGTTTTTGGACGACCTTGACGGGGATCATCACTGAGCTTGACACGTCCACGTTGAAATTCAGCAAACCAGCGATAAATTGTGGTTTTGGATGGGGCTTTATCACCAAACGCAGAAATCATCCGGTCAACACACTGTTTTTGTGTTAAACCACTTCGAAAGTCATAATAAATCATCGCTCTTGAATTTTCTCGAGTCAATTCCATTTTCTCAACGACTAAACAAGTTTGACAAAACCTTGTGACAAGACCGAGAATATTTTTTTAAATAAATAAATGCTATTCGATTGTTAAAACCAAGGAGTTTTCAATTAAAAAGATTTTAATATTACAGAAACAGTGGAAATATTCCATTCCCGATACTTTTAGTGTAGCCCTCGTATTAGTGACATAAAGGTTACGCATATCGGTATAACTAAGCCGAAAGGAGATCATTGTACCCGAAGAAAAAAAGGATTTCAAACTGAAGCTATAAAATCACTGAATATAAATAAAACTCAAAAACATGAAACCCTATCTTTATTGAGCTATTCCTAAATTAGTCCATTGTTTTGAACCAAAAATATAAGAATCCTATACATTAGGTACGAAAACAGGTTTGGATCAAAATGACAAAAGTCGTGAGTGAATCGGTTTGTAGGCAAGCGTGCTCCACCCCGCTTATGATCAGGCGAGTTAGCGGTCAAACACAAGCCAATCGAGTAAAAAAATAGATTTTCAATACGAAGAAGCTATTGACAAATACGAATGATTCTAGCGCCATCTCTTGGCAACGCTTCATTTGACCATCTCTAGCAATATCGCAACATTCTGAACTTATCTACTCGTAGTTATAGAGTACGCTTTGCAGTAAATACCGGGGGTTTAGTTTGAACACCGTTATCCTTCTAGGATATCATTGTACTCATCATTATGAACAACTTTTACTATGGGGCCAACCCTGATATCACGAAAAAAAACGGCTGTTCCATACATTTTGTCCAAGATCGATGAACCTTTTTGTATGGAACAGCTGTTTTTTTTTCGTGATTTCAGGGTTGGCCCCATAGTAAAAGTTGTTCATAATGATATCCTAGAAGGATAACGGTGTTCAAACTAACTCCCTGTAGTGCCAGTAACTGTCCCCGTAGCAACGCGGCACGTCTAATGGCGCCGTCCTATAACGTAGTTACACTGCTGTATATGAAGCTATATGAGCGTTCTACTGGTATTTATTATTCTCTTGATAATAATGTATTATTACAATTATGTTTTCATATAAAACTGACTATCGCGCGCACACTCCGTATCCCTAATGCACTTAATACATAAGATTGTATATGCCTGCGGGACGAAAGTGGTTACTTTCGCGGAGCGAAGGAACCACTTCCTCCCCGCAGCGGCACGTAAAACCGTATACACACCACGGGAGCAAGTAAAGAAGCATCAGATCTCATGTTTGTCATCCTCGGCTTCGCCTCGGGAGCCAATATACATGAGACCTGAGACATCCTTTTCTCTCTAGGTGTGTAATTTTTTTTTTGTCCCAATTAAATAAATTTAATTAAATAAAGAAATCGTTCCTAAGTACACACCTTCGCCAGTTATTCAATCGTCAAGCAGTAGTGTGCAAGCATTATTGTGTTTCATGATGATCTCATGTTTGTCATCCTCGGCTTCGCCTCGGGAGCCGATATACATGAGATCTGAGACATTCTTTACTTTTTCTCCCTAGGTGTGTAATATTTTTTTTTGTCCCAATTAAATAAATTTAATTAAATAAAGAAATCGTTCCTAAGTACACACCTTCGCCAGTTATTCAATCGTCAAGCAGTAGTGTGCAAGCATTATTGTGTTTCGGTTTGATGGGCAATGCTACCACAGAAATTACTGGGCAGGAAGTTTTGTTCGCAAGTTCACAATTCTCGCACTGCTACTGTTATGGGCAAGCGTGATCCTTACCACCAGGAAAACATCTCGCTTGGCTCGTCACCAGATTGCATTAAAAAAAAGTCAGAACTACCTTTCAAAATTGACTGTCTTATAGCTCAGTTGATAGCATGTTTGCCTTCAGAGCTGTAGGGCGTGAGTTCGATCCCCAATTCCCCACCCAGGACAAAAAATTATGTGACGAACCTAAATGTTTGTTCTTTGTCTGGGTGTAGCAAGTATTATTAGTATTCAAAATATATTTTTTGTATATTTATAACCGTTGTTTTATTGTTATCAGTGTTTATTTATTCTTTGCCACAAATAAACGATTGTCTATTGTATTTACAAAAAAAAGTATATAAGTATTCTATCAGCTATCTGGTTCCCATAGTACAAGATTTGCTTTGGGGCTAGATGGCGCTGTGTGAAATGTCCACCCATATTCATTTATGATTTTACCTTCCTTTTTTGTCTAGGGAAAAGATCTATCGGACTCGAAAGAGATGGAGCTAGCGAAGCAACTCGCCGATCTCCTCTCGGTGTGTCTCGACGCGGCTCTCTGCGAGTCTCGCGTGAGGTCGAGCGAGGGCTACGAGGGCGCCGCTGTCGCCGCCGTCCGCGCCAGAGCTCACAACTTGATCAGGTTAGTGCTAACTTACAGGGATAACCAGTCAACACTGACCCGTGGTCCTTCGAGCTCAAATTATTTTTTTTGATGATAGGCGAGCATAATTTTGGTAAGCCGTGGTTGCTTAGTAACTAAATAAATAAATATATTTTTTTGGCATTTATTACACAAAGCGCCATCTAGCCCCATACTAAGCAAAGCTTGTATTATAGAAACCAGATAGCTGATAGAATACTTATATTTTTTTTTTTTCGTAAATACATACTTATAATACATACTACACCCAGTCACAGAACAAACATCGATGTACGTCACAAACATTTTTTGTCCTGGGTGGGGATCGATACCCACGCCCTACAGCTTTGAAGGCAGACATGCTACCAACTGAGCTATCAGGCTGTGTAATAAGCCGTGATAGCCTAATGGGAGACCGCTAGATTTGGGGTAGTGGGTTCCAGGATTTAAATCTTGAGCCTGTATCAATGAGTTCTTTGAAATGTGAGGATTTCATATGTTCATATCATTGGCTTTTCGGTGCGGAAAACATCGTGTAGAAACATCGGAGAAGAAATTCAGTAGCGAATGTGAATCCACCAACTTGCGACTGGGCCATCGTGGTCGATAGGTATATGGACCAATCGCCCTTCAAGGCTAAGCCGATGTCCAGCAGTTGTATTAAAAACTGATCATGCTATAGTTTTTATAATAGATAGATAGATAGTTTTATTCATGGGTAGATTCACAATAGTCCTAATTAAAGTATTAAGAGTTGTTCATCATACCATATTTCGTCAACGTTACACACTAGTACAATTATTATTATATACTATCTTAGATACGTTTAATAGGTCTTATTATGCTGTAAAAGGGCATCATTATCAGATCAAATAAAAGGTATGTAATAGAACCTCCTATGTGATTAGGTGTACTTATTTTCAATATATTCTTTTATATTATAAATTGTCTTGTCCAGTAAAAGTAGTCTAACTTTATTGTTAAATGCTGTGTCATTAGCTGTAACTTGTATCCTCGCTGGAAGTTTGTTATCGGGGTTTTTTTAATAGATAAACACAGTCTGCGATAAATTGGCTTTAAACTTGGGTTACTTTTACAGTTTCTAATACTGTTAGTCTCGTGTCGTTTATACATAGTTATGTTTTGTCTAGCATACTTTATGGCTTCAAAAATATAAACTGCAACAGATGTCAGGATCTGCAGATCTTCAAAGTGCTCACGACACGATTCTCTGAACTTCCCACTTACGAGAACTCTAATTGCTTGCTTTTGCATTTTTAATATTCTTTCGTAGTCAGTTTAGCAACCCCACATAATAATGCCATATGATAAAATCGAATGAATGTATAGTAGTAAACTCCTTTGAGGTAGTCGGGAGTTGTAATTTGTTTCATTTGTTTTAGAGCATAAATTCCTTTTTCTCCTCTTCCACGTCAAAGACGAGTCAAGCTCAAATCCTAACAGTTTCACGTGGTTCGTACTACATAAAATAGAAGCTCCTACATCTACGGGGGTGCAATCTACATCTGGTGATTTAGCATTAAAAAACATGATATTAGTTTTGTCCGTGTTCAGATGGAGTCCCATTTAATCTGAACCATTGGTCCAGTTTAAATAGGGTATCTTTTATTTTTGTTTTTAACTTTTCTGTAGATATTATAGTTATTTGAATATTTATTATATTGTTCTTTCCTGTTATTCCTTTTGTTTGTATACAACAAATGCAGAACTAATTATGTACTTACTTTGTTCCATCTTAGTCCTCCACGTAAATTTCAAGATAGTTTAGTACCATATAGCTCCACTAAAGCGACATAAAAGCAAGCGACGCTTTATTTAGTTAGGCGCGAGCATAACTCAATTTGCCTAATGGATTTGCTGCCGTCGCCCCTGTGCTCGGAAAATTTGAGTAAAAATATGCCGCCGAGGTATTTTTGGAGAGGTTTTTCTGACGGTCTATATTCGTGGGTTGCCAGTAAATATAACCCTACCTATTTGTGGGTCAATAGAATACAGTATGACATGAGATATTATAATACTATCTATCCGCAACACTGCACAGAACTAAACATATTTTTATACATTTTTTTTTTTGTAAGGGCAAGATTCGTTTAAGTGTATCCAAGAAAAACATTGGCTGGGTAAGCATAATGCACTGCATCTCTATAGAGACATTTTTAATCCATGTAAGTCCGTGTTTGACCACCACCAACAACTTGGCACTTGTTAAGGGGAAAAATGCCAAATCATGCCCGGAAATCTCTTACCAGAGAAACTAGGCATAAGATACCCATACTGGGTGTAAGCGCTTCCGTCGCGGAAGGCTAAACATATGAAAGATGAGTAATATTTCGTTTGGAGGCTTGCTACAGGAGAAATTAAGGGAAAATTGGAATACGTACCTCGGCCTTTCCTCCACTCCACCTCGATCCCGAAAATATCACGCCACGAACGTCGCGTCGCACGACACAAAGTTTTAAAGATTCTGATACTTCACACCACTGAATTGTTTCCTCTGGAGCGACCTGGAGTGTCTGAGCCCCGTTAAGTAGTAAAGAACGGGGTTAACTCGCTTAGATTGTAGTTTTCTTCTCGTAAAAAAAGGAAGCACACCGGCACCCGTAAAAACAATCGTATATTTTTTTCTAAGTTCCGTGGGTAACTTAATATTTGTTTTGGACGCCGCCTGGCGGCGAGTGCGATCAGTGCGGGTGGTGCGCATTTCAAATGACGTCTCCGACGGTCTTCTTCTGGTCAGGCCGAGGATAATGTGATGAGGAAAGAGGAAAGGGAAGTGGCAAGCCTCAACACTGGGTTTGAAGAGATTTGACATCTAATATCACATTGTGACGGCGCAGTGCAGTGCGGCTGTGGATTTTGTTCGCAAGTTCTCGATTCTGGGACTGCTACTGTTATGGACAGGCGTAATACTTACCACCAGGCAAACGTCCGGCTCGTCTCCTCAATCCATTGCATAAAAAAGTCATCATCATCATCAGCCCTGAGACCGCCACACTGTACGACAACCTGCCATTTGCATCCACCGGTTGCCCGCGACTTTTATTATGTCGTCGGTCCACCTAGTGGGAGGCCGCGCCTACGCTGCGTCTTCCGGTTCGCGGTCGCCACTCAAGAACCTTTCTTCCACATCGGTTGCCGGTAAAAAAAGTTACTTATAACAAAGTAACAGTCTAGCCAATTGAGTGTGCCACCCTTTCGATGTCTAATCGTATTGGCGGAGGATTAAATCGATAATCACTTGTAATGGAGAGCACAGGGCTCTCGCGGCGGGAGGGTGACGAGGAGATACTTACTGATTAACTTGTAATACAAACTCAGCTACATATGTGCGTGGTGGTGACTGCAAAAGGCATCTGGTAGTTTTTTTTTTTTCTAAAAGCAACAATAATATATTATGCTTATGGCCAAATTTAATCAAGTTAGTGTTTTTTTAGTGGTAGCACTCTATTACAGAGTCAGCCAATGGGAGTACCACACCTTTGCCAAGCAGTAGTGTGCAAGCGTTACTGGGTTTCGGCTTAAAAAACAATGATTTAAAGGGCAATGTTACCTTCCCATAACGATAGAATGCTTAAATACTTTTTGTAAATACATACTTACTTAGGGCCGGTTTTTTTTATCCGTAGTTAAGCCAACTAATAGTTACAAACGGTAACAAATTGTTAAAATCCCAATAATTCGGTTTTTTGATTCATAGTTAGCATGACCAGTCGTGAAAAATGTAACTAATGGTTAGCTAGTTAACTATAGTCAGTTTAACAAATGGTTATGTCGATTTTGACCACGGATCAAAAAACTGACCCGAGAAACAGAAAAAAAAACATCTATATTCGTTAAATACATTTTTGTCCTGGGTGGGAATCGAATCCACGCCGTACATCTGTGAAGACAGTTACTACCAACTGAGTTATAAGGCAGGCAACCTGCAACTGTCTCGGGAAGAAATTTACTGACAACTACAAATGGCACCGCGGTTCAGAGCGAAGGAACCGGTGAAATATATTATTATTATTATTATTTGGTTATTATTTATCTAGTACGGACCTAGGTATGTCCTAAAACTGCGTCCAGAACCGCCGGAGGATGGGCAGCAGCGTCCTCTCGGTTAAAGGTGGTGAGCATTTTGCAAATCCCAAGCCGCCTGCTAAGCGTGGGGATTATGGCAACCGCTTCCTATTAACGGGGAGGGCTTTGTCCAGCAGTGGACGTCTTCTGGCTGATGTGTGTGTGAGCTATAAGGCGCAGGCGACATGGTAATGGACCTGGGTATGTACCTGGGTATGTCCTAAAACTGCAACCAGACCCACCGGAGGGCGGGCAGCAGCGTCCTCTCCGTTAACGGTGGTGAACATTCTGCGATCCCCAAGCCGCCTGCCAAGCGTGGGGATTATGGCAACACCTCCCTATTAAGGGGGAGACCTTCGTCCAGCAGTGGACGTTTTCTGGCTGATGTGTAACATGGTAATGTCTTGAGAAGAAATTCAGAGACGTCTACCAACCGCACCGGTTCAGTGTGATGGAACTGGTGGAATATTGCCCAATCATCTAGATGGTCAGCATCTAGAAGCATCAAGATCTTCATCCACAGAAGTGGACGTCTCAGGCTGATGATCATGATGATCTGGAATGCATTTCTAGATCATCATCATCAACAGGGCATAGGGTGTACTCACTCTATGCCCTGAAATGCATGTGACAGGCAGATGCAGTGTCAAGCGAAACTGAGAATGATCACCCTCGCGAACCCGTCTAAAACGAAACGACAGACGCGTAAAATTTCAAAACAATACTAAGCAAGCATGACGCGGAGTTCATTATTGTTTACGTATATTTTAATTAACAGAGTATGGCAGATCCTTCGGGTGTAGTGTGGGTGAAATGGGAGATGTATGGAGTATTGGGGTGACGAGATCGGACGAAATGTAGTCAGTACCAATAAGGATCATTCACATTTTTGTGTTTGGTTTTTGGTTAATTTGTACATTGATTTGGTTGATTGACATGTGATTTGGTTCTGGATGGGCGACCACGAAACGAAAGGAACAGCGTAGGTAGGCTTCCCACTAGGTGGACCGATGACATTGTTAAAGTCGCGGGCAAACGTTGTATGCAAGTGACAGGTTGTTGTACAGTGTGGCGGGCTAAAGGGGAGGCATTCGTTCAACAGTGGACGTCTCCGGGCTGATCATGATGATGCAGATTTTTGTAGAAAAACGCTGTGGTAGATTAGTTGGAAGCACGCTCGACCTGAAATATCGATTTCGCGAGTGTAAAACCCGGCTCCATACGAATGAGCTCTATGAAGTTTATGTACGCATTTTCACGGTTTTACGGTGAAAGAAAACATCTTTGAGGAAATTGCATCCGGAAAAGAAATTCTATGGCTTTTGTGAATCCACCAGCCAGCAACTGCCCTGCAGGGAGACTCTTACGCACTAGTGCAATATTAAATAGGCTGATTATGCTAGATTTGTAGAAGTCATTGAAGTTGTGTTGTTCATAACGATCAGTATAATATCTAGCCAATGATATTATATATATGAGGAGGGAGATATGTCATATATCGCGCCCTAAAATGACCCCGTTAAAACGGCCCCAGGGACTGTCTCGCCTGTCTGCGCTCACTAAACGGAACGCGCGCTATCCCTTTTGCTCTCATAAAAGTGCTATCTTCTTTCGCACTCCGGCGCAACTCGTAAATATGACGGCACGGGAGTCATTTTCAAACGTTGTTTTATTACGCGATAGCGCATCTTTCGTAATCTTTGTATCTAGCTCTGTAAATATGACGAGGATTCAAAACAACAGCTTGTATAGCAATCTTTCAGTACGCCTATATATGAATGTATGCTTATATTTGTGAGTGCTTGCGATGTACTTTCTTCCTTCAATATTCCCAAAAAGCGCACTAAAGTACCCTCTAGAGATGTAATCGTCACTCTGTACAAAATTAAACACTCCGACGAGTGCAAATACTCGATACTTGATAGTAATTATATACTCGATACTCGGAGTATTTGATTGGATTGCTCAGTTGAGATTTTAGAAGGGGTTGTTTCATCCTGCTTTCATTTGTTGGGCGATTTGAGTAGAATCGATTGTGTAAATAGGTTGGCAAAAAAGAGACGACTTTAATTAGAGTGCTACTATATCGCAAATAGTTTTAGCAACAATATAGTCTGAGGAAGTCGATCAGAGTTTTGGCGGGAACGCGAAAAAAAAAGTTGCCGCATTGTAATATTTTCTAAAACTTGTGTTTTTCTGGCACAAAAAAAAAATATTTGTAAAAATGTTGGCACTTTTTCATTAGTGCCTATTTACGTCCATGAGTGTGGGAATGTGATATAATATGGTGAAGCATGTCTTTTCGTGTTGCTTTCAAAACTCCGAAGAAGCTTGTAGCAAAGTTGCTACGACTTTACTAGGGCATCATGGAATTCGTGGAGAATAGACCCTTTTATGATAAGATTTAATGTGAACTCATGTTCCTACCTTGTTTTATGGCATTCGACAATCGGTGTACGTGTGGTTTGAGTTTTTTCTCACTGTGAATCGGTTTGAAGCCTCAAGTTTAAAGTTACTGGGTGAGCTATGAAAAGAACTGTTCTTGGCCAGCATGCTGGACTGGACTATGATAAGCTGGTTAAACACCTATGTATGGATGAATTAACTCTATATTGTCACAAAAAATAAAATAACACACATCAGCCAGAATATTTCCAATGCTGAACGAAAGCCTCCCCCTTACTAGGGGGGGATTGCCATAATCCCCTCGCTTGGCTTTGGGCTGGGGATCCCAGAATGCTCACCACCGTTACCCGAGAGGACGCTGCTGTGCTGCCCGTTCTCAGATGATACTTGATGTAGTTTTAGGACATACTCAGGTCAGGTATTTGCATTGGAAAAATAGTAAAACATAATAATAAAAAAAATATATATGATTTAACATTTTATTTTCCCAATGCAAATTGACCATGATCCTTTATAATGGCAGAGTAACTCGGTGGGCACAACATCCCAGCATGGCCACTGACCGCCCACCGCGCCCAGCGGGAGGCCGGTCCAGATAGAGACGTCGTGCCGAGCCGTGCTGACGGTATACAGTAGAATTCGCCAATTGAGCGTACTCGTTTAATTTATTTAGTTAAGATTAGGATCAGTGGCTTATTTTAATCGATTGTCAAAACAGGGGCGAGCGTAAAATTAGTTTAGCGTACTCAGCCTATGTTCTAGAGAGAAGACTGTTGAAATTAAATGAATTTATTCCAATAAAAATAGAGTACCATTATTATGATCGTATTGATAGGTGTAGTTCAATCTATTTTGCCAATCATTGGCATGTGGAAATGTCACAGATAAACCTGAATATTAGCATACATTACGTTGTGCTTGTTTAGAAACTCGTCCAAGCAATAGACACGTTTTTCTGTCAGCCATATCTTCAATTTCTTGCGAAACTGACCATAAGCACAGAATAAATAATAGTACTACGTACAGAAAGTTCACTCCGCAAAGGTATTGATATAAATAAGGACTCTATCTACGAGGGCTGCACTAAAAGTATCGGGAATGGAATATTTCCATTGTTTCTGTTATATTAAAATCTTTTTAATTGAAAACTCCTTGGTATTAAAAATCGAATACCATTTATTTATATAAAAAAAGATTCTCGGTCTTGTCACAAGGTTTTGTCAAACTTGTTTAGTCGTTGAGAAAATGGAATTGACTCGAGAAATTTCAAGAGCGATGATTTATTATGACTTTCGAAGTGGTTTAACACAAAAACAGTGTGTTGACCGGATGATTTCTGCATTTGGTGATGAAACCCCATCCAAAACCACAATTTATCGCTGGTTTGCTGAATTTCAACGTGGACGTGTCAAGCTCAGTGATGATCCCCGTCAAGGTCGTCCAAAAACTGCAGTCACCCAAGAAAGCGTTGATGCTGTGCGTAAGCTGATTGAGGAAGATCGACATGTGACATATCGCGAAATTCAGGCAACTTTAGACATTGGCATGAGTCAAATACAAATAATCTTGCATGAACAATTAGGTGTAAAAAAGTTGTTTTCCCGATGGATACCGCATTCGCTCTGTGAAGAGCAAAAAGCGGCTCGCGTTACTTGGTGCGTCAGAACTCTCGAAAGATTCCACGCAGGATCTTCAAATGCTGTATACAACATCGTATCAGGTGACGAATCCTGGATATACGCGTACGAACCCGAAACAAAAAACCAGTCACGAGTTTGGGTGTTCGAAAATTAGTTAAAGCCAACAAAAATTGTTCGTTCACGGAGTGTTGCAAAAAAAATGGTGGCCACGTTTGTCTCCAAAACCGGCCATGTTACGACTATTCCTCTTGAGGGACAAAGAACGGTTAATGCAGAATGGTATGCTAGCATTTGTTTGCCACAGGTCGTTTCTGAACTCCGTAAAGAGAACTGCAACCGCCGCATCATCCTCCATCACGATAATGCGAGTTCTCACACCGCGCACAGAACAAAAGAGTTTTTAGAGCAAGAAAACATAGAATTATTAGACCATCCGCCGTACAGCCCCGACCTAAGCCCTAATGATTTCTATACTTTCCCTAAAATAAAGAATAAATTGCTTGGACAGAGATTTTCATCACCTGAAGAAGCTGTGGACGCCTACAAAACGGCCATTTTGGAGACCCCAACTTCCGAATGGAATGGTTGCTTCAATGATTGGTTCCATCGTATGGCAAAATGTGTCAAATGTCGCGGAGAATACTTCGAAAAGCAATAAATATATTTTTAAATAGTAATGTTGTGTCACTTCCTTGATTCCCGAAATTTTCAGTGCCGCCCTCGTACTAGGCAATAAAGTAGCAATTCAACTCGCACAGCGCTGGATACCGCTCGCTATATTCACCTAGATATATCGTTCTCTTTCTATCAAGTATGCTTAGTTACGTGCGACGAGGCTAGCGTGCGGGCGGCCACTGACTTCAGCCTTGCAATGTCCTCCCGGACGGAGCGCCGGCCGAACAAACCTAAACTGCGGAGTGACACTGCCATAAGGCAGGAAGGATACACAAATACACATGGCATAGCAGTTTTTATCAAATAGCGCCAACCTTGGCGGCCGTTCAAAAACTAATCTTTCATATTTTGCTATTGGATACTTGTCATTAGCTTTTTGAAAAAGTTTCATTGTTTAAGAACAAATTTAGATATTTCAAAAATGTACATAGAGGTCAGCGTTAAAATACCTAATTTCTTAAAAAATGGTTTGCAAGGGTCATGTGGTCGAATACCTACCATAGCACGAATACATTTTGACACAGACAGTTTGGCGAATATCCTCGTTCCGAATTTTATCGCGCAAAGAAACTCCCGCGAGCTTAGCTCTCTCCATTGCCCGTTTTGTGAATCTTAATTTTTTCAAAAGAACAACAGTTAAAGGCTACGTTTCAGTTCCATATATGTCTTCACGATGACATGATGATAATTTTAGAAGTGTGAGTTTTACGTCGCGTGCCATAAATGCGTTTTCGATGTACTGTCGAGTTGCATCGTGTCCCTTGTGGCGTCTGTCTGTCAAGACTCTATGATATAGTTAACTAGAGTTAGAGGGTCGATATGGGGTTGCATCGGGTAATGTTTCGGTTATGGGTTCTTTTGTTTTTTTTTTCACATTTGTTTAAATATTAGTGTAAAACGGTAATTTTATAGCGTAGGTACTAAAAATCCCGGTTTTTTTATGCAATGGATTGGCGAGACGAGCGATACGCTCGCCGGGTGGTAAGCGTCACGCCTGCCCGTAATAGTAGCAGACTAGAGAACCAAAAACCTTCGCAGCACTGCACTGCGCTCGTCACCCTGAGATATCAGATGACTCCACAGGTTTGACCATAATGTTTTTGTTTTCATTATCTCTAGGAAAACCATATACGAGGGCGGCACTGAAAATTTCGGGAATCAAGGAAGTGACACAACATTACTATTTAAAAATATATTTATTGCTTTTCGAAGTATTCTCCGCGAAATTTGACACATTTTTCCATACGATGGAACCAATCATTGAAGCAACCATTCCATTCGGAAGTTGGGGTCTCCAAAATGGCCGTTTTGTAGGCGTCCACAGCTTCTTCAGGTGATGAAAATCTCTGTCCACGCAATTTATTCTTTATTTTAGGGAAAGTATAGAAATCATTAGGGCTTGGGTCGGGGCTGTACGGCGGATGGTCCAATAATTCTATGTTTTCTTGCTCTAAAAACTCTTTTGTTCTGTGCGCGGTGTGAGAACTCGCATTGTCGTGATGGAGGATGATGCGGCGGTTGCAGTTCTCTTTACGGAGTTCAGAAACGACCTGTGGCAAACAAATGCTAGCATACCATTCTGCATTAACCGTTCTTTGTCCCTCAAGAGGAATAGTCGTAACATGGCCGGTTTTGGAGACAAACGTGGCCACCATTTTTTTTGCAACACTCCGTGAACGAACAATTTTTGTTGGCTTTAACTAATTTTCGAACACCCAAACTCGTGACTGGTTTTTTGTTTCGGGTTCGTACGCGTATATCCAGGATTCGTCACCTGATACGATGTTGTATACAGCATTTGAGGATCCTGCGTGGAATCTTTCGAGGGTTCTGACGCACCAAGTAACGCGAGCCGCTTTTTGCTCTTCACAGAGCGAATGCGGTATCCATCGGGAAAACAACTTTTTTACACCTAATTTTTCATGCAAGATTATTTGTATTTGACTCATGCCAATGTCTAAAGTTGCCTGAATTTCGCGGTATGTCACATGTCGATCTTCCTCAATCAGCTTGCGCACAGCATCAACGTTTTCTTGGGTGACTGCAGTTTTTGGACGACCTTGACGGGGATCATCACTGAGCTTGACACGTCCACGTTGAAATTCAGCAAACCAGCGATAAATTGTGGTTTTGGATGGGGCTTTATCACCAAATGCAGAAATCATCCGGTCAACACACTGTTTTTGTGTTAAACCACTTCGAAAGTCATAATAAATCATCGCTCTTGAAATTTCTCGAGTCAATTCCATTTTCTCAACGACTAAACAAGTTTGACAAAACCTTGTGACAAGACCGAGAATATTTTTTTAAATAAATAAATGGTATTCGATTTTTAAAACCAAGGAGTTTTCAATTAAAAAGATTTGAATATGACAGAAACAGTGGAAATATTCCATTCCCGATACTTTTAGTGTAGCCCTCGTACTAAATACTTAACCATATACGGGAGGGTTCCCTTGCGTAGCAGATAGGGAAAGAAAGCGTTCCGAAGCGTGCGTTAGCGTTCGTCCCATTCGCAGTTTCTCCCGAGTTTTTTAAAATAAAAAGTTTTAAAGAAACCGACTTCAATTTCGAATACCTGTACGACATCTTCATATTTTCTAGGTATTTTGATTTATTCCAGTAATTTTGTTTTAAAAACCAATAAACCAAACTACTAAACCGATTTCGATAAAATGTATATGGAACCAGGGAACCACCCCTGAAGTATTCTTAATTGGCTGAATAATCGCAAAACATACACACAAAAAAAACAGTCGAATTGAGCCCGAACCTCCTTTTGTGGAGTCGGTTAAAAAGCAGGAAACAATTTGAGAACCTTCCATGTTTTGAGAAGTTAGTTAAAAACAACAGTAGCTTCAACATTCCAACCCCATTGTTAAGCAACGTATGGTCCGGTCAGTCTTCGGATGGGTGACCGTGAGTGGCATTTATTTCTGAGCGCTACCGTGGGTCGGATGACACGTTAAATTGTTGGTTCCGGTTTTTTTTTTTTTTATCACTTATAAGTGTGCGTTTGACCACCAACTCGCCTGTTGGTACTCGTTTGTTCTAGTTTCTTTAACAACAACCGTCAGCCATGTCAGAGGCCCTCGGGCGGCACATTAACTCTGACACTAGGGCTGGCCACTCAGCCTATATGAACTTACTTACCCCATCGTCACACCGGCAGTGGTTCTAATACTGGGGCCGCGATGTCACCCGGGACATATAACTGCTCGGTAATCGAACCCACTCCCTGGCGAATACATGGAAACCGCATTTGTGGCACGCGACCATCGCCGGCGTTATGTTCGGTTATTATTTAATTATATTGGAGGCGATCGGGTGGGAGCTGTGGGAATTATGAAATACGAACGATCATGTGTTCTGTCTTGGAAGACATAAATGTTATTTTTGTTAAATACAGTCTTGCGAGACGTTCGCCTGGTGGTAAGCGTCACGCCTGCCCATGACAGTAGCATAATTGTGAACTTGCGAACACAATCCTGCGCCGCACTGCACTGCGCTCGTCACCCTGAGATATTAAATGTTAAATATCTTCATACCCAGTAATTTCCCTGGTAACATTGCCCTGCAAACCGGAACACAGTAATGCTTGCAAACTACTGCGATATTACAACATTTTAAGTAACAAACTTAAAAACGACTTAAAATTTAAAATTACATAGGTATTATATCTACCCAAAAACAAAATTAAATAAGATAATATTGGTAATACTACGTTTTTTTTTAATTCTTTCATATGACGAGACGAGCAAGTAGTACGCCTGGTGGTAAGCGGCACGCCTGCCTCTAACAGTAGCAGTGCCAGAATTGTAAACTTGCGAATACAATCCTGCGCCGCACTGTACTGCGCTCGCTACCTTGAGATATCAGATGTTAAATCTCTTCATACCCAGTAATTTCTCTGGTAACATTGCCCTTCAAACCGGAACACAATAATGCTTGCACACTACTGCTTGGCGATTGAATAACTGGCAAAGGTGTGGTACTTCCCCAGGCGGACTCTGCAGTAGAGTCCTACCACTACTTACTACGTATAACAATTATGAAATACGAATGAAATGTGAATATGGTGGATATATACGAATATTAATGTAATACCCCCTCAAAGAACTGGAAGAACACTTTTTTTACCCGATTCCGCAAAAAGGCGAGTCATAATTGTAGCAGTGCATGTATACATTTTTGTTTTATTTATACGGGAACACTCACGTTTAATTAAATCGGATACTCCGACTATAGTTTCGATCACATCCGGTGACCTTCTTCAAAGAGTGAAAACAGAGCCCGACACGCGTGCAGCTGCAGTACTGCTAAGCAAAAAAATAATAATGTGTCATAACCACGTCAGTTTTCATAGTAAAATAGTGCATGTAAGTATAATGTATATATTGACACGATTGGTTGAGTATCCGTGACAGATGGCCTATGAAAAGAGGCATTGTGACATTTAAAAGCCACTAAGCCGCCGGCCAACACTGTTTTAAGGTGTCACGGTGGTCATGTGCCTTGTAGTGGGATAAAGAAAGCAACTAATGACAAATTTTCTCAAGACATGGTAGAATTTCTACCATCAGCCGACAGAAACACGACTGCTTTAGAGGGTCACCCAAGGGACGCTCGAATTGCTTTGTGGCAGGAAGCGCACGGCCCGTCCCCAACTATATTGCCCAAACCCAAACTGAGGAACTCCCCCAGGCCATACTGAGCCATGGCCCACCTGGAAAACCCTGAACCGATTGCGGTCCCAGGTGGGCAGAAGTCGGGTTAACTTTGCAAAGTGGGGCTATATCAGAGATACCGACGCCCAATGCCTCTGTGGTGTGTTCCCGCAGACGATGTCACATCTTCTGGAGTGTGCGGCGTGCCCTGCAACCTGCTCCTTTAACGACCTACATAAAGCCCATGATAGTGCCATAGAGGTGGCCGAGTTTTGGTCGAAACATTTGATATAGCTACGAAAACGAAACATTTACTCGAAAAGAAGATCAGCCGACAAACTGCATGCGATATATTGCCCAGACTGCGAGTCCCCAAAACACGCATATGGCTGATAGCATCAATGCTTCCACCTGATTACGTCGACTTCACATCGACAATAACGTTCGATCGCGGGCCATATGCGACGCGCGACACTGGCGATCCCTACCGGAACACTCAGGGTATAAAGATTATAATTAAGAGGACGAGTACTACACCCAAATTGGCTTTTTTCGGGTTAATGTTTTGCCAAATGTACAAAATCGACAGCACTAAAAAAAAATAAGTTAATCTAGCTCATATTTCCTAGTCGGCTATTGTTTCGAAAACACGATGGCGAATAATTTTCTCGATAGATTTTTTTTGTAAAATAACCTCTAAAAATGAATTTCTAAGTCAATTTTTCTTTGTATTTTTGTATGAAGACACATAACCAAAATTTGTAAAGGTTACGAGGAATACTTTAATCTATATTATTATTGAACTAGTTTTTTTTCTTACGCAATAACTTTATTGCAATTAATTATTTTCCAACAAAATTACTGTACGAAACGTGGCCCAAGCCCGCCAGCTTCTCTTTTTTACCTATCTACCATTTTGACAGAGACCACAGACGCGCGGAGGATCAGCTATTGTCAGCGTCTTAAGCTTATGTGCGCTGAAAAACGGCCTGTTTATAATTTTTCAGACCTACATAACTTTTATGAATTGGAGTGACAAGTTCGAATTTCTCCTTGCGGTAAGCATCACGCCTGCCAATATCAGTAATAGTGCCATAATTGTGAACTTGACCTTACTTTAAAGTAGTGTTTAGTTCAACAGTGAAACTACTGGCCTTTTTACTGTTCAACCACTGTGAAGTGTAACCATCTTCACAAAAACGTGTCCTAGAACTCATAAAAATCAGTCATCCAAGCCGTCACTTAGGGGAGGTGCGGCCAAATGGACCCACGCTAATAAATGTAATAAACGTCGTCATATTTTTAATCGAGTATGTTTTCATTCGATTTCACAGCACACCGATTCTCGCATATGGGCTACGAGCATTGAGCAATGATATTAAAAGTTTTGTCGATGCCAAGTGGAATGTTTTACTCTATTTTCACGCAAGTGGAATAATCTAATTTGGCACACAAAAGCAGCATCTGCTAAATTTATTAACAGAAATATTTACAAAAAATTTGGTTAAAGATTATACTTTCACCTGATATACCTCAAAAGTAAATAAGAAAGAACAATTAACCCTTATTTTTACTTTCAAGTGACGAGACGAGCAAGACGTTCACCTGGTGGTAAGCGTCACGCCTGCCACTAACAGAACTTGCGAACACAATCCTGCGCCGCCCTGCACTGCGCTCGTCACCCTGAGATATTAGATGTTAAATCTCTTCATACCCAGTAATTTCTCTGGTAACATTGCCCTTCAAACCGGAACACAGTAATGCTTGCACACTACTGCTTGGCGATTGAATAACTGGCAACGGTGTGGTACTTCCCCAGGCGGACTCTGCAGTTGAGTAGAGTCCTACCACTACAAAACCTCTTTCCTCCTCCTACCTCTCCTACCTCTTTGGCACGTATAAGTACCAACGCCATTTTAAAAAAAAAAAACGGTTGCCAGTGATGAAACATTTGGTGTTAATACGTCAAGTTTATTTTGACTTTTACCCCAATCAAATTATTTATCTAG
Source organism: Erannis defoliaria (assembly GCA_905404285.2). Lineage (NCBI taxonomy): Eukaryota > Metazoa > Arthropoda > Insecta > Lepidoptera > Geometridae > Erannis > Erannis defoliaria. Next base: position 937,235 of record FR990090.1, on the reverse strand, counting down.
CAATAATTATGACCGCGATATTTTTTGTTATTTTTAGACTAATTAAGATCGGCCAGCATTTTTTTCAACTAAGTAGAAGAAACTGAATATATTGGTTACACACGTGGCACGTCACGCCACGCGCCACGTCGACCTAAAAACTCAAAACTCTCTAGAGCACAAACTACGATATCAATTCAAATCCCTAGCGAAATTGCGAGGGACAACTGCTAACAATTTCACTAGCTTTATAACAGCTTTATTATTATTTATTTATTAACGTGGATCTTATTTTCGAAAGCATAGAAGTTAAATTACTACGACATTTTAAATTATGGTATACGGAGACTTTCAAAATTCAGCACGTGGCTTACATTCCGGATAACATAAGTTTATAGAGTAACTCCTAAGTTCAACGGATAAGGTTGAATTTGGTTCTTATATTTTCTTTCAATTTCGGTTATAGTTTGACACGTGTCAAGAAATTGCGGGTAATTGTTACAGTTTCGTTTATTGGATTATTGGTAAACTTTTGCGGTTATAATTTGTGTATGAAAAGGAAGGGACAATTAATGTCCTTCGAAATAAGGAAAAACATGTTATGTACCTACTCTATAAAGTTCCCATGCAGAAAGATTACGAAAATATAGTTCCAAAAACGGAAATATAGTTTTAAATACATAGTTAGTTCAAAATATAGTTCGTTTTTTTGTGTGTATTTATGATTACATCATGATTTTTTGGAACAAAAACCCTCTTTTCGAAAAACATATATAAAATATATTTAATTTCATGTAAAAGAAAAATATGTTAAACACAAGACGGTTCAACAAAGTTTTTTTTGTAAACTAATACACTTTGATAAATTATATGTCTAGATAGACTGATGGATCCTAAACGCGTTGAAAAAAATAGCGGTTAACTGTTAACCTCTTATGCACGCACACTATAACAACGATAATGGTGCAACGCGATAAGGCATGGCTGTCACGCACACTAGTATAATAATGTAGACCTGTAATTTTTCGTTCATAAACAGTACGAAACTCTATCTAGACATATTATTTATCAAAGCAAATACATTAGGTTTAATTTTGTGTTTGTCTAGTCAGGTATCTTATAGACAGCTTTGTTATTTAGATAGCTGTATCACGGAAACTACTATCATTTGCACTTACATACTTATATTATTTCTAAATAAAATGTACCTAGCAAATATTTCAATGAAACCCAAATAAATCACACTCCACTTGTTTACTACTCACACAACTTTATGTCAATAGCAATCATCAATACATGATAGCTGACTGCACAGAGAACAATTGTTTTAGACTTCTAGTGGACAATGCACATAAACGTCACCTGTCATTAAACCGAGCGCGCGTCATTGCCGTCGCGACCCCACTTTGCCCGGTGCTCCCCTGCATGCGGCTCTAGGGGACACGCGGGCACTCGATAAATATTGTAGGGGTTTGTTTGTGTAAAAAATAGAGATAGATGAGTCGATTCGGATGTGTAGTTAGTATTTTGATTGTCATTATGTTCAATCTACACTAGTACAATGAGTGCTACCGTGGGTTGGGTAATACGTGAAATTGTCGGTGTCGAGTGTTTGTTTTATAGTATCCGTTAACCTATGAAACCAAGCTGAGAGCATGGCATACGAGAATTTGTATGTTAACATTGAAAAATAAAACCAGATATTTTTTACAATACCGGATTCAACTAGATTTTAATAATATAACTTTAAATAGCAGATTGTTATTATATAGATAATTTTATTATTGTTACAGACTTAATTAAATTTTACGTGTAACTTTGGGTGTTACGAATAAAATATATAATACTTAATTTGAATTTTGAATTATGTCAGAGGCCTTCAGACGGTTTTAGGCGAGAAACTAGACTAGACATTTCTTACGGTGTGCGCGACTTAGTATATAATGTATGCACGGAGCGCCTTCGGACGCGACCGTCCGGTTTTTCTAACAGATTTTTCTTATGGTTTGCAGCCGGCCTTAGGATGTTACATAGCTAGTACGAACTTACTTCGGGTGCCTTTGCAACTTGCAAGTGAATCTGTTTCTTCTAAAAAAAGCGTGCTCCATCGTAGACAGCATCTTAAAATCAGGCGAGAGGACAGGCGGGCAAGCGATCACCATGTCATCTCGACATGTCATGCAAACTCTATTTTGAAAAAAATATATACAAATAAGTGACTGTCGTAACCAATGAAAGCAGTGGTAACAACACATCTAATTTAAAAAAAAAGACACAATCGCCCTGCAAAATAATAATAATTAGCACACAGATAACCCCGCAGAATCCAGTTCGTAATATCAAAATCTTAATTTCAAACGCGGTAAATTAATATGAATGAATATCGTTACAAAGAGATTAATTTACTGAAGTCAAGTGACATGCTCCAATCAATCAATTCAAATCAATTCAAACATTGTCCCCGATGTCCGCGCCTGCACCCGCTTGACGCGTAAAGCCGGCCTTATAATTAGACAGCATGCCCGCTCCGCCCACCGATATGAAAATTAAAAAGTCGCGGACGTAATACGAGAACGAAAGCCCGGCGCCCTGTGGAGTAAGTGATAAGGGTTTGGTGGTACTGTCAGCGAACAGCGATTAATCTGTTGAGATGTGGCAACTTCGTTTGAAATAGTGTCAAGTTTAGAGTGGGAAGGTAACTTTTAAGTGCGTGTTTCGTCTTCGGCCGCATCGTCGCTTACTAGCAGGTGAATTGGCGTGATGGCAAAATAGTGTGATTCATTGCTATGAAAGCCGGTGCCTGTGAAATGGCAGACGGGTGGTAGTGACAGCGGTTAATCTGACGCGAGGTGGTGATAAGAATTGGTGTTGTGTAATATCTCAGCCATAACGCGAGAAAGAAAAGCGGCGCTTTGTGAAGTGATAAAGATTGGGTGGTAGTGAAAGCGGGTAGCGATTTAATATATAGCGTTTGATTTGAGATAGTGTACATCGCAGTCAGAATAAGATAATAACCGCCGGCGCACTATGAACTGATAAGAAATGGGTGCTAGTAACATCAGAATGGTGTTACTAGTAGAAAATATTAAAAGATATTAAAACTTATACTCAATACTCAATAGTTTATTGCAAACATTATGTAACATATACGAGGGCGGCACTGAAAATTTCGGGAATCAAGGAAGTGACACAACATTACTATTTAAAAATATATTTATTGCTTTTCGAAGTATTCTCCGCGAAATTTGACACATTTTGCCATACGATGGAACCAATCATTGAAGCAACCATTCCATTCGGAAGTTGGGGTCTCCAAAATGGCCGTTTTGTAGGCGTCCACAGCTTCTTCAGGTGATGAAAATCTCTGTCCAAGCAATTTATTCTTTATTTTAGGGAAAGTATAGAAATCATTAGGGCTTAGGTCGGGGCTGTACGGCGGATGGTCTAATAATTCTATGTTTTCTTGCTCTAAAAACTCTTTTGTTCTGTGCGCGGTGTGAGAACTCGCATTATCGTGATGGAGGATGATGCGGCGGTTGCAGTTCTCTTTACGGAGTTCAGAAACGACCTGTGGCAAACAAATGCTAGCATACCATTCTGCATTAACCGTTCTTTGTCCCTCAAGAGGAATAGTCGTAACATGGCCGGTTTTGGAGACAAACGTGGCCACCATTTTTTTTTGCAACACTCCGTGAACGAACAATTTTTGTTGGCTTTAACTAATTTTCGAACACCCAAACTCGTGACTGGTTTTTTGTTTCGGGTTCGTACGCGTATATCCAGGATTCGTCACCTGATACGATGTTGTATACAGCATTTGAAGATCCTGCGTGGAATCTTTCGAGAGTTCTGACGCACCAAGTAACGCGAGCCGCTTTTTGCTCTTCACAGAGCGAATGCGGTATCCATCGGGAAAACAACTTTTTTACACCTAATTGTTCATGCAAGATTATTTGTATTTGACTCATGCCAATGTCTAAAGTTGCCTGAATTTCGCGGTATGTCACATGTCGATCTTCCTCAATCAGCTTACGCACAGCATCAACGTTTTCTTGGGTGACTGCAGTTTTTGGACGACCTTGACGGGGATCATCACTGAGCTTGACACGTCCACGTTGAAATTTAGCAAACCAGCGATAAATTGTGGTTTTGGATGGGGTTTCATCACCAAATGCAGAAATCATCCGGTCAACACACTGTTTTTGTGTTAAACCACTTCGAAAGTCATAATAAATCATCGCTCTTGAAATTTCTCGAGTCAATTCCATTTTCTCAACGACTAAACAAGTTTGACAAAACCTTGTGACAAGACCGAGAATCTTTTTTTATATAAATAAATGGTATTCGATTTTTAAAACCAAGGAGTTTTCAATTAAAAAGATTTTAATATAACAGAAACAGTGGAAATATTCCATTCCCGATACTTTTAGTGCAGCCCTCGTATAATATGTGCACCGGTGGACCGACGACATTGTAAACCATTGCGGGCAATCGGTGGATGCAAATGGCAGGTTGTCGTACAGTGTGGCGGTCTAAGAGGGAGGCCTTCGTTCAGCAGTGTCTCCGGGCTGATGATGTTGATGATAATATATGCAGATCTTATGTAGCATATTTTATGGAGGTAACGAAATAATGAACCCATTGGAGTATAGCAATATTGTGCGGAGCGGCTTAATTCTATACCGTTGTCAATACAGTCTGGTAAGAATTCGTCTAAGGTAAATAAGCCAATAAAAAAAAAAGGTATGGTAACATTTCTTGACTAGTATGTAATCGCTCATCCCTTACTGTTAGTCTTCCGCTAACACCGCAACCGCACCCGATCCCTATAATTTGTCGAGGACATTTTTAATTTATTAAAAAACCAGGGGTCCCGCTGATTATTTACCCTAATATTCAATGTCAATATTTGTTTTTTATTACGCCGCTGTTTACTTGCATCTGGACTTCACTGCCCTGTGTTGTCAGATCATGGTATTGGATGTTTTCTTTGTACATGTGTATGTACCAGACCCGGCGTTCTGTGCACAGATTAGATGCGAGTTTGTCAGGATCTTACCTTAGAGTTTGTATGGCTGGCCCAGCGACAATGATAAGATGAATGGACGGGAAATAAGCGCACGGATTTTGAAGACTATATGTTGAGCGCCGGCTCTCCACTCGCTGCAGTCATACTCTGCCTTTGCGACGTGCGAGCCGTACGATACGACAATACAAACTTCTAATACATGTACATGTGTTCTCCTTTTGTCATGCAGTAATTAGATTCGCTATCTCTATTTTCCGGCAAATGTAATGCATACTTTTAGCTAGTTAGATTTCCGATTCTAGGCAACCGAATTTAGTTTAAATATAGTGGCGTACCTATGTCAAACGGTGGGCTAATAAAAAAGTAACAAAACTATTTTAATTGTACCAATCATATAATTGTGCATTTCCTTCGTTGACTGGCTTGTGTAATTTGTTTTTCTTTTTATTCTACAAATAAAACCATGTCTATGCCTTGTCTGTAATCCACTATCATAGTCTACGGACATACGCCTCTCCCAAGGCACACGACTAAGCTCAATCCTCAGGTTCCAACCACCACTTCCAAACACTGCTCGAAGCAAAGAGGCTGACTTTAATGATGAATAAATTACTTTAATACTCGATTTATGAGATTTAATTAGGCATTACTTTGCGAAAGATCATCGTATAAACGACAATTTACAGATTGTTATTTAAAAAAATACGCAATAAAAATCAGTCACGTATTTATTGAGTAGCGGTATCTGCTTACCAATAAGTGTTTTGTGCAAATTGAGATCTCTGTATCTTTGTAATTTTTCATCCGATTACATTGTATGACCTGGGTATGTCCTAAAACTGCAACCAGTACCACCGGAGGACGGGCAGCAGCGTCCTCTCCGTTAACGGTGGTGAACATTCTGCGATCGCCAAGCCGCCTGCCAAGCGTGGGGATTATGGCAACACCTCCCTATTAAGGGGGGCAACACCTCCCTATTAAGGGGGAGGCCTTCGTCCAGTAGGGGATATTTTCTGGCTGATGGATGGATGGACATTGTATGCTTGATCCTTTTAATGGGGAATAATGAGAGCGCTTCTCTATACATAATTAATTAATTAATTAATTGACTAATTTGTATTATTATTTCCTGGATTTAGGTATAAGTTTCTGAATAATAGGAAAACACTGAGACACCTTCCAGTAGACCTAGATTATATAAAAAAAAAAGATTACTCTAGAGACATTATCCGGGACGAAAATAAGGGAATACGTTTGTATGGAGAAGCGCTCTCCGTAGTCCCCCATAATGCCCTTTGTAATGGCTGCGATATGTAGTCCCTAATCATAAAACCCCAATAGGCTAGATGACCCCAATAGCTAGTTTTTTTTTATTGTCCTATTAAAATGTGGCCCATAAATATAGCTAATTAATGAAAAAAATATGAAAATCTGATCAAAAATAAGCAACTTATAAGCATTTTAATATCATGCTAGACAGAGAGGCGAAGAAGCAAATCGTGACGTCACTGGTCAGTACGCCATATAAATTATATTCTGACAAGTAAGGCGTGACGTCATTTTTTGTTTTGTGGAAAAGGGACAGAGTTGTCTCTAACAAAAACTTTAAACTCTTATAAATATATCAGAACATTAATAACCGTTTTTTTTTTCAATAAACATACTATATTTACTTTAAATTCTTCATCAAAGCTATTGGTTTCAACGATATAAACATCAGTCATCTACCCTATTCATGCTATCCATAAAGAAGCCCTAATAACTCTAATCTCTACAAAACTGCCTATGGAGAAAACAAAAAAAACTAAATGGTTGCGAAACTCAGTTGCCATGGCGGCCAAACAAAAAATAAGACCGATTCTTATAGATTTTAGTTGAATACTTAATAAAGAAAGGAGCATGTATAATTATGAATGATTTGAGAGGCGAAGGCGCGAGGTCATCGAGCCAACGAAATAAGGCCCAAGTTCTTCTTTGGCTATAGCATTGCCAAATCTATGTTACCTTTTAGAATCTACGTCAGACAAAATAGAGTAACATGGTCACGGCGCAAAGTACACTGAAGTTCACAATACACAGCTGCTAACACAAAATAATACCCAAGTATGGAAAGTGTATTTAGCGTGCTTAAGGCGTTTAAACCTGGACCTGGATATGTCCTAAAACTGCATCCAGAACCACCGGAGGACGGGCAGCAGCGTCCTCTCAGTTAACGGTGGTAACCATTCTGCGCTCCCCAAGCCGCCTGCCAAGCGTGGGGATTATGGCTACACCTCCCTTCAAGGGAGTGGCCTTCGTCCAGCAGTGGACGTCTTCCGGCTGTTGATGTGTGAAAGCGTTTAAAAGTGAGATTATACAGTACAATAGTTTATTGATAACACCAAAGTTACACGTCAAATTTAATTAAGTAATTTAATTTATTGGTCATTTAAATTTATAAGTATAGATATTTTTAGTTATTAGTTAATTGAAATGTAATTACTGTATTTGCTCTTAACTATAATTTATTTTGTGCGCCTACATCCCCATCTCTTTAACCGCGGGGATGACTGGTAGAAAATGCTTTAGTATTAAGTCCTCCTTTTGTACATTAATGTATTTATGTGTGCATTATAGAATTAAATAAATAATAAGTATGTCATAAAAAATAATCACTTACTAAAATACCATCGCTATTGGGTGGTGGCAAGTGCTAAGCGGTGGATGAAGCGCCACACTTCTTACTGTTTAGCTGATGATGGTCAATGACCACAGTTGTGGTTGTGATAATAAATTATGCTTTTGTCGCTAACAGTACAAACAATAATTTTGGTATGCGGGACGAGCAAAGGCAAATAATATCATGCAGGATGAATAAAATACTTTTTAATGTTGCGGGCCGAAGACTTGGGACGAATGTGGTATAACTCTTTTTTTAATTTATGCCATTTTCGTCGCGAGAAAGTTCGTCCACCATTAAAAAAATCTGCTTTTGTTCCACTTTGTATGCCGTGTTCGGCCCAAAGAATATTTTAATTTAAAAAATCTCAATTCGTCCCACTTTTCAGCTCCACATTTGTCCCAAGTTTTTTCTATAGGAAAATTATGATTATTTGATTACAGTTTAAGCGAAAAGTTTCTTCACTTGACTTTCTGTTTTTAAAATTATAGGCAATTTAAAAAAAAGAGATAACCTACACCTATTGTGTTGGTTTATAGAACACTTTCTTAAATGCTAGATCATAAAGGTAATTCACAAACCTTTATTGATCTGTTTCTTTTAGATGTACCATGACACGTGAGTTTAAAAACCACAAGGCCAAGAATCTTTGTTATTCTTTCCTCGTGTACTTCAAAGTGCCAAATGCACTTGCCCATAAATAATAAACACTCGGTTCCCCAAACAGCGCAGCTGATTAAACCTCGCATCTTAATTCCATCATTCTTTCAAATCACAATCGGGAGAGTTTCGTTTCACCCCTGATTTGTTGCGAGCAAGTGTGACTCCTCTCACGGCTCGGTAGACTGGATTGCAGTCCTACCGCTAAGTTCGGTAGCGTTCGTAGAGCCGAATCCGCTGGTACCGCAGATAGGGCTTATCATATTGTTGTCTATATTATGATTTCAAACAATAAACTATTTAGTATTTGTACACAAATTTAGACGTAAAAATAAAAACACAAATATGAAATAGAAACTTCAACTGTGTTCTCTGAGTTTCAGTTAACTTTCTTTCTTTTATTTGTCTTTTATTTTATCATCCAGAAGACGTCCAGTGCTAGACGAAGGCCTTCCCTGTAATAGGAGGGTTGCCATAATCCCCACGCTTGGTAGGCGGCTTGTGGATTCACAACCGTTAACCGAGAGGACGCTGCTGCCCATCCTCCGGTGGTTCTGGGTGTAGTTAAACTGTAATCAGAACCATCGGAGGACGGGCAGCAGCGTCCTCTTGGTTAACGGTGGTGAGCATTCTGCGATAATCCAGCAGTGGGCGTTTTATGGCTGATGACGAGGTCCCGCGGTTGACTATTAACTCGCCTGATATTAAGCAAAGATGGAGCAAGTTTGCCTAAAATAAACCGATTCACTCGCGAATCTTTATCCCATGAATATTTATTAGAAAAAATATTATTATTATCAGCCAGTACCGACTCGCTGTGGAGCTCCTGTCGCTTCTCTTATAAAACGGTGTATTCCCGTTGTCCCCATTGACGCTGTCCCCATAATGGGGACAGCGGAAAGTCATAAAATTTCCTTCCCGTTGTCCCCATTGATGATTTTCCGCTATGGGGACATCGAGACACCACTTAGTTACTCCAAAACCACTCGGTAGTATTGCACCTAGTGTGAATACCACCTGGCGGTTCGCACGGCACTTAATGGAGTCCCACCAAGATCAGGGGCTTGATGCCGGAGCGGCATCCAAGCTTAGGACGAGGCGCAGCCTGGTGTGAAATTACAATCTGCTCCAATAATTCAAGAAACTGACTTTACCTTTCATCACGAGAGACGCCCGATAACACTAGCGCCAATATCATAACATAGCTTGTTTCTGCATAAGCCAAAACTGCGCGACACAAGAGTTTGTGTTGCTGAGTTTGACGTTTGCCAGCACTGAAGAGAGAAGAAGAGAAGAGAACGGAAATGTGACGAGCCCCGCTAGCCGGCATTAAGTGCAACTGCGCTCTACCAATATACATGTTCTTAAACTGAGAATACTCAAAAAGACAATTTAAATTTAATTTAATTAAAAAAAAAAAAATGCGTAGGTAACCAAACCACATTGCTTCGTAATTAGATCAATTTTAATCTGTTGCGATATGGCATTTCGGGCGTTTTACTTCAAATGCGCGACCAAGGATTGGCCTTATTTCGTCGTAGTTTCTATACAAATAAGTGTGAAACTGGGGACAGCGGTTTTCCATACAATTGCTTTACAACATTGTTTTGACAGCCGTTTTACCTAAGAAGTAGGTTCGGTTTTCTGTGTCTGCCAGAATGAAGGACAAGGGTTGCTAAAAAAAACAAAAAAAAAATAAGTAAACGGTAACGTTAAGATTAAATCTTAACATCTGTTTCTGCATTTCGTAAGCATAATTTTACCTTAACTTAATGCTCGAAGGGTTATCGGGCCATATCCACCACGCTGGCCCAGTTGCGGGTTGGTGGATTCACATACTCCGGACGTATGCAGGTTTCCTCGTGACGTTTTCCTTCACCGAAAAGCCAGTGGTATGAAAATTAGTTCATAAACTCCAAAGAGCTCATTAGTAAGGGCCCGGAATATGAACGCGCGACCCCACGCTTTCACGTCGAACGGTCTCCGAAATAGCTGGTCGGCTCTACGGTCTCTTTCTTCTTTCTCAACGAACTTACAAAAACGTGTTAAAAATATTAAGTAGGTACTTACCTGATTGAACTGTTCAGTATGACTTGGTCCATACAGCGGATAAAACAATCTCCACAGTACACACGCCTCTATACATCTGATTGAGCTGTGCGTACACTAGGGACGCTGAATGGGCGCCCCGCTGTGCTGTTGTGCCACTGAATTGCTCTGGAGAGTTATGGCTCGGGCCATTGTGGTCAAGCTACGTACATCGTTATGTTTTTAAATTGAGATTGAACGATTGGGTTATATTATAATCTGGTTTATTAACAATATAAAAAAAAAAACAACCGACTTTAATTTCGACTAACTGGGGATGACGTCTTTTTCCAGTATTTTTAACTTTTTAACTGATTTCGATGAAATGTACCTATATGTACGAGACTAACAGTATTAGAAACTTTAAAAGTAACCCACGTTTAAAGCCAATTTATCGCAGACTGTGTTTATCTAAAAAAAACCCGATGATCATGGGCCAAAAACTCTATAACAAGCTTCCAGCGAGGATACAAGTTACAGCTAATGACACAGCATTTAACAATAAAGTTAGACTACTTTTACTGGACAAGACAATTTATAATATAAAATAATATCTTGAAAATGAGTAATCACATAGGAGGTTCTTTTACATACCTTTTATTTGATCTGATAATGATGCCCATTTACAGCATAATAAGACCTATTAAATGTATCTAAGATAGTATATAATAATAATTGTTGTTCTATGGTGTAACATTGACGAAATATGGTAAGATGAACAACTCTTAATACTTTAATTAGGACTATTGTGAATCTACCTATGAATAAAACTATCTATATATCTATCTATGGACGCCTTAGCAACTCAAAGGATGCGAAACTTGTAAATTTTCGGAAAGAAAAAAATGATTTACTTTTTTAGTTGTAAACTTTCTTTATTGTCATCACAGTTCATACTTATAATTCGGTTCTCGGATTTAATCGACACAATCTAATAAAATTATACAAAATGCAAATATTACTAACTAAGCAACAATTAACAAAAACAATAATACTTTAACACAACAAGTAATCGGTGAGAAACGTCGTGACGCTCACCAGAGCCCGTGCGGGGCGGCCAGACCGTGCACTCCATGGAGTCCGTGCAGACCGGGGTGTCCGAGACCGGGATGTACGAGACCGGGATGTCCGAGACCGGGAACTCCGAGACCAGACAGTCCGTGGAGTCCGGGATACGCGGGGACAGCGTGAACAGCATGAACTTCCTGCCCAGATCCTTTCTTCTCACCATCTTTGTGGTTGTGGTGACCTTCCTCCTTCTTGGAGACGGTGAGGACGGCGGGAGCGAGCACAGGCACGGGCAGGTGGTGGCCGAGGCCTCCGTATCCCAAACCACCGTACCCGAGACCTTCGTATCCCAGACCTCCGTATCCGAGACCTCCATAACCGAGACCTCCGTATCCGAGTCCCTGGCCGTAACCGAGTCCATGGCCGTAGCCAAGTCCGCCGTAGAGCCCGCTGTTTAGGCCGCCATAGCCCAATCCCAGCCCGTAGGGGCTGACGAGGCCGGCTGCAGGAACTAGACCGCGCTTCCCACGGGCTTCAGGAGCTGCCAGCGCTGCGGCGGCGAACAGGACACAGCACACGAAAGTTTTCATCTTGTTGGAGATGTGGTGATGACTCGATGAGACGGTTGACTGTGACAATTTTCCAAAAAAGCGTTGCATTTATAGTGTTATATCTGAGGCCAAGGTCTAGTTTTGCAAAATTTTGATGTGACGACATCTCGCTCTCAATGCCTTTGATGTAAATAAGTTAATAATGCATGATATCGCCACAGATGCGACTTTGATGGCACAAATAAATATATGAATAAATTTTGACCAAATTTTTGTTACGTCACATGGGCCTACCGTCGTAACAGATGCTGCAATATTAGATTCGATATGTAATAGGTTTTTTATGCAACCGAGCGCCTGCGTGATGGTAAGCGGTTTGGCTCTACCAAACCGGTTACCATCAAGCATGCTAGGGATATCAAGCTAAGTAGTAAGATACTTTTTATCTTTCCTGTATTTGAGTACATACATGTGCACGCGCCGTTAATTTTATTATCTATTTGTTTAGATAATGAACGAACAAAACGCTCTTTGCTACTAGATAATGAGGTCGAGCTGCCGGTGTAGGGAATATCGTAAGGAAAATATTGGTAGTATAATATACAAAATCTATTAAGGGTCCTCTTTTAAAAAATCACGTGCAGTCAAAGCAGTTTTTTGACCGATTTTATGAGTTTGTGTTTTCCCAAAAAAAAATATTTGTATCTATAAGTAGTGAGATGTGAACTAACGTTTTGTAATCTTTCTAAAAAAAATTGATACGTAGACTAAAAATTACAAAACACCTCTATTTTTACACATAACAGCAGTTTCAAACATTCGATTTTTACCAATTTTGCGCGAAAATTTACTCACTTGTAAATAATGTAATTTGTCACGAACTAACGCTCTTAGTTTTGAAAAAATATTTAAATTATGCTTACAAGCATAATATAATTATAAATAATTGTTATAAATTAAAAATGGGTCTGAAACGTCAAAAATCGAATCTTGACACGCACGAATCTGCGTAACTGCCATATTTTTGCTCCGCTAAATGTGGCCCTATCTCATTCAGCTTTAGAATAATTATTGATCGCAGTAAAAAATGTGCTTGAAACATGGATGTGAGCGGCCTTAATACATACTTTTAAACTTTTGCGATTTGAATACATAATTATGTTTGTCATACTTGTTTTCAGTAATTCGTTTTGTGCGCGATTAAATCCCGGTGATAATTATAATTATACTAAATTTGCTTGCTTGTTTGCTTTGTTCCCAAGCACCTAACGGCGAGTACCAGCTCTCGCTTGAGAGCCAAGTCCAACTACAGGCTAGGTCACACCGTCACTTAAAACATTAGATGAGCTGTGATCCTTCCTAGTCACAAACAATTATTTAGTAACGCTGTACTGCCACTAACATAAGTGCCGTAAGTAATTCGATCTCCGCAACTCGATATACCGTTTTTTGGCGAATAATCGAATCGGACGGAGCGAAGCAATTCAGTACACAATCATACCATTATCGCTTCGCCTACTCTAAGTAGTTGCGACAGCCCTTGCTATACCCCTATCCAGTTGAAAAACGCGCCAATTACATCGATTCATCAAAGGACTTACGTCGATCTTCCACTAGTGATGTGCTTTGTTAAGGAGCGTAAGCACTTACACCGTTATTTTGCAAGTAGTGACATAGGGTGTGAGATAGAGACGGGGGTATGTTGCTATGATGTGGTGTGAGAGAGAAGGTGTATGTGCTCGAATGTAGTGGCGTTTCAGCGACAGATTGGCGCGCACATGTCGCGTTGCGATGTTCTTTTTGCTATGTTTTGAGATAGAACGGGAAATTTAAATATCGATAGTTGTATCGATATTTCAATTTTTGAAATTTTATCACAAATCGTAAATAATGATAATCTATCGTTTCTGGGGCGTGTTAGATATTCATGTGTGTTTCATGGCATCGCACAAAGATGGGGGATGGTGTGGAGCGATGAGTGAGAAAACTTATTATATTTAGATGTTTTTATTTTTATTTTTCTGGTGGTGGTTCTAGGTACCTATAAGAAGTTGACCAAATTCGAATTTCAAAGATCGCTTGAAACAATTATTTTCTTAATATTATTTATATACCTACCAACAAGTCCCTCCAGTTTTTTTTCCCTTATTTTAGTACTTATGTATAAAATCAATAGAATTTCAAATGAAATGTGCTTCATGCATTTAGATTGAATATTCAAATTTTGAGTGAAAACTTACTAATATATGGAAGCACCCAACATTTCACATTCCAATATTAAAAAGTCATAATACCTAGTTTTGTTGAATAGTCCTAGTTCAGTTTGATGAATCAGTAGTCAGTGAAGTACTGGGTTTTTTCTAGGATTTATGGTCGAATAATAGATAGATAGATAGAAACACTTTATTGTAGTTTATTTTAATATTTGTACAAGTATCGATAAAATTATAATTTATCGCATCCCTAGCCCATTTCGGTAGAAGCAAGGCTCGAAAGGGGAGCCTCGGGCACCGTAGCACTTGTTTGTGCGATTTAATTTCATTTATCAGCGCATTACTTACTCGGAGGGAATTACTTATCAGGATTACCCCGACCCACCCCCTCTATGTAAATATACGAGTTTGGAGTTCCGCGAATTCAAAGTTTTTTTTTTACAACTGAGTTACAAGTCGAGCAAGTTGCTTGTTTGATGTTAAGAGGCTGCCAATTGGCTGATCCTCCGCTCATCAGCGGCCTCTGTCTAACTACATCGGTAGATCGGTAGAAATGATTCATCATCATCATCAGCCAGGAGACGTCCACTGCTGGGCGAAGACCTCCCCCTTAATAGGGAGGGGTTAAAAATTTGCAGCGAGATTTAATAGCTTATTACGCGAAACCATTCCTAATTTTATTAATGTGTATTCATATAAAAATAGAAAAGAAATTGTAACTTAGATATTATACATTTTTGGATGTCGTTTTAAGTTTTTTCTATTCGGAAAATATTTCGCAAACATGTTTTCAAATTATTGACTTTCACAATGTCTTCGGTTCACCTAGTGGGAGGCCTACCTATACAATGTGTAACAAAAAGGTTCAACAATACTGAAGAGTAGTATGTACTCATCATTATGAACAACTTTTCCTATGGGACCAACCCTAAAATCGTGAAAAAAAACCAGCTGTTCCATACAAAAGTTCATTGACCTTGGACAAAATGTGTGGGACAGCTGATTTTGTTTTCGCGATTTGTGGGTTGGCCGCATAGTAAAAGTTGTTCATAATGATGAGTACATACATACCCTTCAGTATAGTTAAATATATTTTTTACACCTTGTATACGGTACGTCTTCCGGTTCGCACCATTCTTCCCCATCGATTATCAGTTCTTCGAGCGACGTGGTCTGTCTATTGCCACTTCAACTTGCAAACCCTGAGAGTTATATCGGTGACTTTCATTCTTTGGCGAATATCATCGTTCCGGATTTTATCGCGCAAAGTAACTCCGAGCATAGCTCTCTCCATTAGGTTACTTGCATGATATATAAAAAAACTAGATATATAATAATAGTTTAAAACATAAATCTTAAAGAGCCTTATCCCTATCCTCTAGGCTTTCACCCCATATCAATAAACAACTAAGTGACATGTTCACCTTTTAGAAATTTCCCTAAAAAACGTATCTCCCACATTCCACACCCCGTGTATCTGTGGTTGGCGCCAATGATTCATGGCCCGCGTCGGCCAATCACGGTGGGTTCTATATTCAAACGCGCTAATGGAAGGCGAGCTTACAAGAGGCGCCTGCGCATTTATTCTATTTTATGTTGCCATGTGTTGATAAAATGCCTATGATATTGGAAATAAAAAAAAATACAGGAGAATCGTGCAAAGCAAGCGTGCTTCATCTTCGATCACATCATCACTTCCCATCAGGAGAGTTCGAGGTCAAACGCATGCGTAGTTTGTTGTAAGAGAAGGTTAATAAATAACGGTTTGTCTACGTATTGAAATTAAAAATAAATAGTAAAAAAACAACTGTTAAAAATATTTTCTTGTAATAACAATAAAATTGAAATGTTATACATTTCCAAAAAAGAACTTTGAAATCATTGTTATGATTGATTGTTTGATGTCGTTGTTATGTTGTTTGTTGTTGTTGGTTAGGGGGGGGGGGGAGGTTTGTTAATTGTTGTTTGTTAAGGGTTGTACCGGACAACCCTTAAGAATGTTTTACACGTCTTGCTCGTCTCGACAGTTGATTGTATATAAAATAAACATTTTTTTTTAGTTTCTTACCTTTACGGAACAAAAGAAAACCCGCAATAAAGTCAGCCCATTCATTTAGTTGGAAGCTACGATGCCAAATACTTATAGAGGTATAAACAAACAGCCAAAAGCTCTTAAACGTTGTTTCAGTTGCTACAAAAACAGACACTAACAAATCCAAAACCGTAATGTTTACATGCATAGTAAAAAAAAACTTCAATCAAACGGGGAACTTTACGACAAGTACTGGCAGCCCCAAAAGAAAGCACTCCGCCGCCCAAAGAAAAATTTATGGCTCGTTTAAAATGTTTTCGTTCTTAATTTCAGTTAGATTAACTGCGCGAGCGCATTTCGGCGCCTTTACATCCTAATATACGCATAACCATTAACGACTTTGTGACTTAAAATGTCCAGTTCATCGAGAGCTTTCAAAACATGGTAAACGTAAACATTTGTAGGTCTTAGTAAATTGGATGTGACATAAAATGTCCAATGTAAGAAGACCTTCCCGTATTTCATGTGACATCTTTTTAGTTGGAAGTTGCCTTAGGGAGAAAGATCGGGACAGGTCTTGGATGAATGGTACTGTGTCCAGAACTGGTGTACACGTTAAGTGTGTGAGGTATGTTAATATGTTGAATTTATTTTAATTGCGTGGAAGGAAACGACGGAAGAATGTTTTTGAACTGTGAACTTCAATTTGGAGTGTGATATTTTGGATCACGTTTTGAGTGGTTGCTAAATTGAGCGGTCGTAGAATATATTTGGTTGTTGTGGTTATGAATTTTGATAAATGCTGAAATTTCGATTAATACTTCAATTTAATTTTTATTGTAGAAAAATTGTGTTAAACGAAAGAGTTATTTGAGTCGCAAAGCTACAGAAGACACATCGAGCAAAAAAATCACAATAAAAAAGAAAGACACGTCTGTCCAAAACACGTTTTATAATTCTAAAAAACGTGTAGCCCAGTGTCACATGCGGGATGATGCAATGATTCTAACGATTCCCCATAGTCTATAGATCCCAAACTGTTCAGACCTTTAGAAGTAATGGTGGAATTAAGAAACTGAAATACATATAGATAGATACATAGATACATACTCGTACATGAACACCAAACACATTACACTCCTTTTCTTGGGCAGTCGTGTAAAAAAACATATATTGTAAAGAGATCAGGTATACAATCTGTAACAAAAAGGTTTAACAATACTGGAAGGGTATGTATGTACTCGTCATTATGAACAACTTTTACTATGGGGCCCGTATAGCGCTCGTGGCGTAGCTTGTCTCGGTGATACTAAACGATCACCGATGTTAAGCAACGGACGGTCCGGTCAGTCTTTGGATGGGTGACCGTGAGTGGCATTTATTTCTGAGCGCTACCGTGGGTCGGAGGACACGTTAAATTGTTGGTCCCGGTTGTTTGTTCTAGTTTCTATAACAACAACCGTCAGCCATGTCAGAGGCCTTCGGGCGGCACATTAACTCTGACACTAGGGCTGGCCACTCAGCCTATACGAACTTACTTACTTACTATGGGGCCAACCTCGAAATCTGGAAAAAAACAGCTGTTCCATACAAAAAGTTCATTGACCTTGGACCAAATGTATTTTATTTTATATTATTTTATTGAATAAGGTACAGTTACAGACTAAAGGCTATCTAATATTAAGATGATAATATGGTAAATAAAGCACAGTGAACCTAAAGTCCAATTACAACCGTACACAACTTACACATAAAAAGCATTGATATTAACGCTACCTAGTTGACAATAACTAACGGTAGTTGGTTTTGTCGTATGGAACAGCTGTTTTTTTCCCGATTTCGATGATGGCCCCATAGTAATAAAAGTTGTTCGTAATGATGAGTACATAGTACCCTTTAGAACAATACTAAAAACCTTTTTGTTACAGATTGTATAATGAAATTCGTAAGTAACAAACCAGTCGTTAGAGTCTGAATCTGAAAAGTGTTTGTCTTTTACGACATTTCATGTTCCTCCATGAACATATTGAACATAACTATTTAAAACTGCATAAATGAAATCAAATTTTGTTGCAAATACGCCCCGAACAGGTGTTTTGTACATAAAAGCGTAACTCGCAAAAAGCTCAACTGAAGGCGTGACGACATAACTAGAATACAACCAGTATGGACTCTTCAGATAATTATAATATACGATCCAACTGTTGTAACTGTATATCAAGTGTATTTCCGCTGTACTATCGTATCGAGTACTAATAGCGATAGAAAACAAAAACACCGAAAAAATACCCAAAAAAATTACAAAAAAACGAACTTCCGCAAAGTAACGCCTGATTCAATCACATAATAATAAACGATGTATAACGTCTTCAATACTTTTTGTTGATATTTCGTCCTACACACATAATAAACTGGGCAAAACATAAAACCATATTTCCGGGACGTAACTGGACCAAAATAATATTTTTCCCGAACCTTTGTAATAACCTAACCTTTGTATAAATTTTACCAATTGCTTATGATTAAAAGTAACTATAAAAAGTAAATATAAAAAAAACCCGACTTCAAATTAATGTGGGAGGGACCACCTCGAGAGTGCGTTTTTAAATAAAAAAAGATTTTTTTGAAATTGGTCCACAATTGACGGAGAAATCGGTGAACAAAAAAAATATATACATACAGTCGAACATAGAACCTCCTCCGTTTTTGAAGTCGGTTAAAAATGTTGAAAAGCGCAAGCGAGGTAGGTTTTCCGGCAAATGTCTCCAACGCTAGTTCAGTTATTCATATGCAAGTACGTGCAATAGTAAAACATTGTCTACTGCAAGCTGATGTACGGTTCTGGCGTATGTTACGTATAGAGACATCAAATTTATTACATTTTAATGCACGCAAATAAAATTCAAATGTAGTTTGAACAGATTTGGGCCGACCCTTTCTACGGCGCGATGGGTTTAGTGAGGCGTGCGGCGATATTGTATAGCGGAGGGTCCACTTCATTTGCATGTTTCAAATGTGTCAGCGAATTTTTATTTAGTATACTTTTTTAATGTTTATTAAGGTTAAGATCTCGTTGTCAGCTCTCTCTCTCTCTCCCATTGTAAAAAGGAATACTAAAGTGGGGCGAAGACGGAGCAATGCAACATTAATTGATTTATTTGTATAAAAAAAATACTATTCAGCGCATCTTGCCATAATAAAAATATTACAAAGTATATATTTTGATCCTAACTGCGCCCCTGCGTGTCACCCGTGTGATGATGAAAAACAGTGCTGATGATGATGATGAAAATTTGCCTATATACTATTCCAAAAACTAAGCTATCTCTATTCTGAGTTTCATCCAAATCCGTTCAGCCGTTTTGGCGTGAAGAGGTAACAAACATACACACACACACCGACAAACTTTCGCATTTATAATATTAGTGAGTGTTTTTTTGGGTTGACTAGAGCAATTGGGACTGTTTAGCGGGTCATAAAATGAAAATGTAATCAAAACGTTTCGTTTGAGTTTTTGGAACACCAACAACCATGAAACAATGATAATCAGCCTGGTACACCTATCCCTACCAAGCTATGCCTACCGGTAAAAAGTTTCTTTTTTGTTCTATTAATTGAAAACTTTTGATTTAAAAAAAAGTAAGATAATCAAGTGGAATATAAAGAGCAGGCGTTTTTTGCAGAATGTTTTCTTTTTTCGTGGCAATTTGAGGCGAGCGCAGCATGCTGTGAAACCGCTGGACAACGTTTAAATTTTGACATAAATTTGGATTTAGTAAATACAGGAGTTCAGTTGAAAACTAAAATTTTGCAGGTTCTCTCTAGTACTTAAAGAAAATATATCCATATAAAAATTATATGCAGTCTGAAATTTTATTATTAAATAATTCGTTTAACACTTTTATTTTAGACTGTTGAATAAGTTTTATAAGACCGTTATTTAACAGTAAATACCTAAAACATTTAACAAACCAGTTTTTCTTCGCTTCGCCTCGGAGACTCGCCTTAAGGATGCACCGCCCGACGGCTAGAACTCATTGGTGGGCGTGGGTAAAAAGAATGCTCTCTTCATCAAACAAAGTGTGGGAAAGGGAGAAGGAAAGAGAAATGAGTGCGCAAATTTTTTCATGTCGACCTTTGGATGCAGGATTGTGATGAATAAACTACTGAACTAATTTATTCTAACTAAAGTTATCTGAAATTTTCATGGACTAAACTATGCCGCTTGATACATTATTTTAGAGTTTTCGTACTCCTTATGTTATTTATTTACGTCCAAAGTGGCGGTAAAATTGAGCTAAAATATATATAATTGGCTAATAACTTTCATGTTTTTAAACTTTTTTACTTTTTTATCACTTACATAGATAATGAAGAGACAAATCGATATAATTCTTAGTCTTGGACCTACAACGCTACATAGTGGAGTAATATTACTTCCCCGTTTCTATAGAGAACCGGCTTGTTTACTCTTAATCGTCGTTACTATTCATGAATGTAACATTAATTAGGTATCTACGTAGTTTGTTTAGTGTTATCTTGTCATCCTTATTGGCAGGGTAATACAATTTGATGTTTAGTTAGACGCTAATAAAAACGAATATCCTGGAATGTCACCTTCATAATTTCTAACATGAATTACTGAACTGACCTTTCGAAACTCCGGCGTTAACGCCACGAATATTTAAGATTATGCTATCTTGCCTTGAGTAAGGCTATGACATTATCGAAAAATTTACATAAACCAACTCCATAAGGCTTCCCTATTTTACCGTAAGACTAAGGACATAAGGCCGAAAATTAAATGGGCCAGCTCGAAATAAAAATTGAAAAAAATGTTCGTTACGCCTGACTGACCAATCGGGAACGCTAATACAAATTCCAATTTTAAATTCTTGACGTTCCTGCGACGCCATCTTTTTCTTGATAATTATTTTCTGGCGCTGGCAAGACAGGAGAGTTTTTTATGGTTGTAATTAATTGTACCAATCGAATTTTTATGTTGTAAAAGTATTCGAAAATGTCTATAATGCGGTTTCTCTTTCAAATTGGCCGCCTTCCGGAAACATTAGAGAATTGTTTATTTGTGTCGAGTGCGAACATAGAAGCGGCTGGCGTTTACATCAATCTTTTCTTGTTTCTGTTTAAAAAGATTTTAGAGTTTTGTTTTGTTGAGATTTGTGGTAAGAAAATACCCCGTTTTTTTTAAAAGCTTGCGATCGACATCTTATCTCGAGCTCCCAATACAGATATAAGCCCATTGAACCAAAGTTAAATCTTGCTAGCTTTCTAGCCCCAACTCAATGGCCGTAAAAATCTTCATTCAACTACCTAACTCTCTCAATAAAATAGAAAATGACGACTGTTTAATTCACATAAACAGCCGGAAGACGTCCACTGCTGGACGAAGGCCTCTCCCTTAAAGGGAGGTGTTGCCATAATCCCCACGCTTGGCAGACGTCTTGGGGATCGCAGAATGCTCACCACTGTTAACCGAGAGGACGCTGCTGCCCGTCCTCCGGTGGTTATGGGTGCAGTTTTAGGACATACCCAGGTCCATTTAACTGACTGTTTCATTAAACATTAACAACTAAAAATATTTTAGAAGTTAAATGCTATTACACCCTTGACGAGTTCTTCAACGACAAAATTCTACTATAAATACCTACTAGTAAAATAAAGCGTTCTGCACCAAATGTTGCCATACCCTGACAAGGGTTATATGTATTACTGAAATATAAACATGTTACTTAAGACCTGCATGTAGCCACATATGTGGCAATAAATGATTGAGTATTGAGTAATTTTAGCCTTTCGCTGCAGAATTTTTCTTAATCGGCATTATTATTTTGATTTACTTATATACTTTACCTGGGACAGCTAATGACACACAACGATCCTATACTCAAAGACGTTGGAAGAAGAATACCTAATGGCTGGAAGATATACTGGGGATTAAAAGAGGCTATGAAAGATAAGAAGCTCCATATCCGTGTAAAAGGTAAATTATTTAACACCTGCATACTACCTGTCCTAATGTATGGCAGCCAAACATGGACTCTAACACAGAATATGACAAACAAGCTCGCAACCTGCCAGTACGCGATGGAAAGAAGTATGCTGAATGTGGAGAAGTCAGACAGATTGAAAAACCGTGTCATTAGAACCAAGACAAAGGTCATATATAACATACAAAGAAGAAGGCAGAATCAGAAGGCTCAAATGGCGATGGGCAGGGCATATGATAACAGGACAGGACAAATGGAGCAAAATTTCCACACGATGGTACCATAGAGAAGGTAAAAGGAAAAGAGGTAGACCACAGAACAGGTGGGATGACGATATCAGACAAGTGACAGGCGTGACGTGGAACAGAGTAGCACAAGAACGGCATGAATGGATAAGGTTGTAGGAGGTCTTTGCCGACTGGCAAACAGATCTACAGAAAGTAAACAAGACACAAATACTAGACTAGAATAAGTATGTTTTTAAAGTTTAAACAGTAAGAAAAATTATGACCTCTGGTAGGACTTGAACCTGCATACGAGCAATCATAACATAGAAATTCCCAAAGTGTGGAACACTTCATATAAAAATAAATATTCAATAGATTAAAATAAGTTTGAATAGAAAATCGGGTCTAAATGTAATATAACACTAAGATGATCTGAATAAAAGGCTTATATTATTATTATTATATATACTTAAATATTTTTTTACCAATGCACTCAATATCTTTGCTCGCAAATAAATGATTAAATCTTCAACTTAAATCTGCTTGTACAAACTCGCCAACCCTCTTGAGACCGTTTCTCAAACTTTTGATATCAGCTTAATATTACCATAACTTACTATTTGTAGTCTAGTTGGGAGACAATTCGACTTTTTTTTTTTCGTAAGTATACATAATAGTTTGGACAATAAGTATCGAAAAACTAAGATGTTTGTATCGATACTTAGCTTCACTACACGCACTGATACAATAGCGCAAACTTAAATAATTTTCAAATCTATACTTAAGTATAATAATTTATAAATAACTATGCTAAACCACCTTTACAAACCTGTAATATAATTATTAATTTGACGAGCAATCCTGGTAACATAATCAATATAAATAAACATAAATAAATATTTTGATTTGTGATAAGAGTGTCAACTACCTAACTACCTCACATGCAATGTGAAGTTTTGTACAAATCGCTAGGATTCGGCCGCAGTGCACGCTCGGAACCGGTACTTCAAATCGTGAGGTCGCGGATTCAAATCCCGATCCCGTACCAATGAGCTCTTTGCGAGTTTATGTACGGATTATGATAGGCTTTTCAATGAAGGAAAACATCGCGATACCTGCATAGGTCCGGAGAAGCGATTTAATAGCGTATGTGGATCTATCTACCCGCAAGTAGGTGAGCGTGGTGAATATGGCCCTATCGCCCCTTTAAGAGTAGGCATATACCAGGGGGGTGTCACTCCGCAGTTTAGGTATGCTCGGCCGGCGCTCCGTCCGGGTGGACAATGCAAGGCAGAAGTCAGTCGCCGCCCGCACGCTAGCCTCGTCGCACGTAACTAAGCATACGTGATAGAAAGAGAGCGGTATATCTAGGTGAATATAGCGACCGGTATCCAGCTCTGTGCGATTTGAATTGCTACTTTATTGCTTAGTAGATTAAGTCCTTATTTATTTCAATTCCTTTGCAACTTTTTGTGAACTTTCTGTACGTAGTACTATTATTTATTCTGTGCCTATACAGTATACACGTAATAAACGTAACGTTCTACTGAATAAAGTTCAGAAAGTTTGCTAATATCAATTAAAATCAGCTAATAATATGGTTCTACTTAAAGTAAAAGGTTTTAGAAAGCCACAGTTTAAATAACTTATTGTCTTCATTAACCCTGAAATACTTCCTTAATTCTACGGATCACAACAAACAGACAAATGGCATTTAGCAATCGACATTCCTTCTGAATAGCTCATTGTTTCTACCACTCTATCTCTGAGTGCCAATAAACGCTAAAAAGTCTATTTAACATGTGATTATGTGGTATTAATTGCCTGTCAGGATATGTGCCAAATGTTGTTACTATTGTTGTATTTATTGGCAGAATACTGAAAATAAGCATTGTCCAAAAACATTATATTTCCCCTTACCATATTGTGCATAATCGCTGTGGACAGTAATTTTCGACTGGCGTATCTTTAATACAAATGACACAATAAAAAGTCCAGTTTTGTTAGTAAAATAAAGGTTAGTAGTTAAGTAGGTGCAAAAGTAGAAAATGTCTCAGTATCGGCGCTTGGTGGTCGCCAATTATGGGGAGGCCATCGTCCAGCAGTCTTCTGACTAAGTACTACTAATACTCACGTTTAATTAAATGGAATATTCCGACTATAGTTGATCCGGGCAGGACGCAGCCGAGCGCGCACGACGGTCTCTGTTTTCACTCCTTGTAAATGGTCACCGGATGTAGTCGAAAATATAGTCGGAGTATTCGATTTAATTAAACGTGAGTAGTCCCGTATCAATAATACAAAAATGTGTCAAAACTACGTCAGTTTTCATACGTATCAAGTATCAATCATCAAGTCGAGCTATTTATATCAGTCCAGTCCAGCCACTAAAGGGCTGTCAGTATTCACAGCTTGAGCACCTTTGTTCTCGATTGTGCCTACTACAAATATTTACAGGAAATATAATTGGATACGCAGCGAAGATTCCGCCGCTGCGATTCTTTAATTTGCTGATTTTTAACCAATTTATTTTCTCGGTTGAGATAATTGTATGCATCGGGGAAAAATCTGGGATGATATTTTGTAGCATGGTCTTTGGTCGATTTTCAGTACGAATCGACTACAGATCATAGAGCCTATTGTTGGCTCGTGAACATAGTTTCTCCTACAAACACGACTCACCGTTGCGGGCAGGGGGCGAGGTAACGTTCTATGCTTGCGATTGGCCAATCACTGGGATGACGCAAACAGACTTATGAAATTCAATGAAATTCTGACGTATTCGCACTGGCTTGCAGTGGTTTTTAAACTATTAATTTTCGTATGAGGAGAACTCGGACGATCAGTCAACAGGGTTTATTCTTTGGTATCGACCATTTGAGTTAGTTTAAATATATTTTTCTATGGAACTACATTTTTTATTCGCAAGTTTACTTTCGGTGCCATAGTGAAATTTGTGTACAATGCTGAGAATTCTGAGCTCCTGTCTGCATAGCCCCCCATAGGCGATTTCTGTCACTCGGCGGTATCTTGTCTAAGGACCAAGAGGCATGTTTGGTTAGTGAGATCTGATCTGTTTGTGCCTTTGTGTGTGTTCTATGTTTTTCCTGACATTTTGATTATGAATGTAGCTCTTTAAATGTTTGATTTTGTTTGTTTGTACAAAAGCTGATCATTTCTCTGATTCGATTGCGATGCAGCTAAGAGAAACAGCCCGAAGGTCCAGGGTTATAGCTTGCGCCGGAGTTTATGACCGGTCTGCCCGGTTAGAACTTTAACACTTGCCGAAGTTGTCTCTAAAACTCAATAGATTTTAAGCTTCTTGAAAAGTCGCTAGTAGCGACTTTTTTCCAGAGGCAAGGCTTGGAATTCACTGTGACCAAAAAAATATTAAAATAAAACTTGAAAATGATTAACACTTGACACTAGCAGAACACTCAAATTACAGAGCGATCTTCAAACAAGCTGCAATCTAATTTTTACTCTATTACATAAGGTATAGCCCCCACTAGCGCCGCTCATACATTTTTTTTTTAAAAGGCATAAGTGTGCACCAGCGCGAGTTTTACTCGTAGCATACGTCCTTAGGACCTTAGACAGAATATTTTATTTTGTAATCTGCTTCAATACACGTGTAGGCAATAAAGATTGTCGTAGACTGTACCTGGATACTTGGTGGTACTCCGGACAAAGTCAACACATACTGTTTGTGTTCCATCCCGGATTTGCGTGAAGCCACTTAACGGGTTGGGGCTGGAATGGGTTTAATGAATAAAGCTAATATTATTCCTGTATCTAGTTTAAATTTGGAGGAAGCTGAAAAGTCCAGGAATGATTACGACGGTAACATAAAAATATGGTTGATTTTTTAATGTTTTGAATTTTTATTATTCCTTCGAAAATCTGTGCACAGTTTCAGTGTGGTTTTGTTGGTAATGTTAAATCTGTAGCGCCCAGAAATAAATACCACTCACGGTCACCTGTCCGAAGCATGACTACTACTGAGTAATAGCTACAAAAAACGTAAATTCCAAAGAAGACCCACGTACATTCAACACACGTACTGAAGTAGGACATCGAGTAAAGCGTCATCTCTGTTTGTTTCAGTTACCTCTGCCTGTGTGGGTGCATAGCGCGCGCGGAGCACGCGGGGGAAGCCCGGGAGAGAGTCCAGACCCTGGTCACAGTCTGCGCTGACCTGTGCCAGCCGCACAAGTGTGACGCGGTAAGCATTACACTAGAAATAAATAGAGCAATTTTGGTAAAAATTTACTACTGCCTGAATTAATCACATAACGGAAGCATTTTTATACTACTCCTTTTTTCGTAAAACGTGGACAACCCTACAAAGGCAGTTGGCGATCGCGGGTCATTGCTGTGTCGCAGCTGATCGCTGCAAACGATGGCAATCAACCGATACTTCTGGATAGCTTAAAAAGATTAGATAATTTCTCATTTTGGCTTGAAAATCGTGTCCTTAATGTCTTCTCAATTACTGTGGAACATTACCTTTTCCGGTATAACGGGTACCCGAGTTGGAGGACTGATGATCGAATATTTCAAAGTAAGAGCTATGCATGGATGCTCTGGACTCTGTTACTCAAAATTCAGAACACTGCTTTAATAATCATAATCAGGCGATATCACTTCCCATGCTTCTATTCGTTGCACTAATGTTTCAGCTATTTAATCCTTTGTCTTTATTTATTAGTGTGAGCATCACATCACATCACATCAACAGCCGGAAGACGTCCACTGCTGGACGAAGGCCTCTCCCTTAAAGGGAGGTGTTGCTATAATCCCCACGCTTGGCAGGCGGCTTGAGGGTCGCAGAATGGTTACCACCGTTAACTGAGAGGACGCTGCTGGCCGTCCTCCGGGCAGCAGCGTGAGCAATAAAGAGTTTTATCTATAGACACGAATGACATCATCAGCCAAAGGCGTTTACTCCTCTTAATAGGAAACCCATAATCCCCACTCTTGGCAGGCGGCTTAGGGATCGTAGAATGCTCCCCACCGTGAACCGAGAAGACTCTTCTGCCCGTCCTTCGGTAGGGCATGGTTGAAGTTTTAGAACATATCCAGGATCTCGTACTCATAACTGGTTAGTATACAAATTGTTGGTGGGCAGGGTCCGGAGCGAGCGTCGGCGCTGCAGGCTCTGCGCGGCGCGCTGGGCACGGGGCTGATGGGAGCGCGCGCCGAGTTCTGCATGCTGTTCGCGGCAGGCGCGGCGCTGTCCCGCGCGCAGGACTTCGTGCGCGCCGCGCGCACTGCGCACCTGCTGCGCCAGCTGGCCGAGCTGGACCACCAGCTAGTGCAGGTCAGTGCCAAGCGTCCGGGAACTGCCCGCACATTCCGCAAACATATCATCATTGACCGACTTCAAAAAGGAAGTTCATGCATTAGCCAGAAGACATCCACTGCTGGACGAAGGCCTCCTTACTTGGGGGCCATAATCCCACGCTTGGCAGGTGGCTCGCAGAACGCTCACGACTGTTTACCAAGACGACATTGCTGCCCGTCCTCCGGTGGTTCTGGATACAGTTTTGGGACATAACCATCAGGTCCAAGCCAATACTCCATAAAAACTATACCCATGAGTTATCCATCGTTAACGCACTAGTCATATTTGTAATAGAAACCACACGCATGATTAAACATTTGAACCTCAAATCCTCAATTCAACCTCCAGGACTGGTATAGATATATATATATATATATATATATATACCAGTCCTGGAGGTTATATATATATATATCTATACCAGTCCTGGAGGTTGAATTTAGGTCACAAATAAGATCACAAATAATAATAAAGATATATATATATATATTATATATATATATAACTAACTATAGATAACTAACTATAGATATAAATAACTATAGATACATTAAGTACGTTATTGATGTTACCAAATACATTATTTTTCTTTCTTCTTCTTTCTTCTTAACAAAGCTCCGGCAATGTGGTTCTTTGTAAAATTGGTAACTGCATCACAGTTGGAGCGGGATGTGTATACCATACATGTTGTATTTCGCACTTTCATCAAAAACCAGTATTTATCATACGAAAACTCAACAAAAAAAAGTGACTGATCCACATTCCGTTGATTGCGGCGCGTTTGGCGTGGATACGTGATAGCCAGAAGTTGGCGCGAGCGTTATGGCACGGGATCACTATCTATAATAACTCTAACTTCCGTAATAAGGCCGAAGGTTGGAAGGTAATATAAAAATCTCCCCACACGCAATTCAAGTCGCGTCCTCCCAGAGGCGCGCTGTTTGCTGAACGTCCTTAATTAGCCGGAGCATCGTTACTGCCGTGTTTGCACCGCAAATATTGGGCTGCCTGGTGAATGCACGGGAGCTGAGGGGATAGAAGCTGCAGTGGCTTGTGTCTTTCTGCACGCATTCTTATATCTAGAAAACATACTTTTGTAGTGGTAGGACTCTATTGCAGAGTCCGTCTGGGGAAGTACCTCACCTTTGCCAGTTATTCAACTGTAGTGATTGGACTCTATTGCAGAGCACGCCTGGGAAAGTACCAAACCTTTGCCACTTTGATAAATTATAAGTCTAGATAGACTGATGGATCCTAAACGCGTCGAAAAATATTAACTGTTAGCCTCTTATGCACGCACACTAAAACAACGACAATGGTGCAACGTGAGTGTAAGACATGGCTGTCACGCACACTAGTATAATAATGTTGGCCTGTTCCTACGCACACTAGTATAATAATGTTGTCATTTTTCGTTCATAAACAGTACGAGACTCTATCTAGACATATTATTTATCAAAGCTTTGCCAGTTATTCAACTGTAGTGGTAGGACTCTATTGCATAGTCCGCCTGGGGAAGTACCCGGACCTTTGCCAGTCAACCGCCAAGCAGTAGTGTGCAAGCATTAAAGTGTTTCGGCTCGAAGGGCAATAAACAAAAGAGAAGAGATTAAGAGATTTGACATCTAATATCTCAGGGGGACGAGCGCAGTGCAGTGCGGTGCAGGATTTTGTTGGCAAGTTCACAATTCTGGCACTGCTCCTGTTATGGGTAGGCGAGATGCTTAACACCAAGCGAACGTCTTGCAAAGCTTGTCAATCCATTGCTTAAAAATACACTATGGAAGCTGGGGCAGGTATCCTATAGATATAGGCGGCGGTTTGTTTGTCATCTTAAGGTAACCGTCTCCTCGTTTTCCACTCTATCTTTAAAAAAATACTGTGTATGAGCAAGTGCAAAGTAGCTATTAAATATACTGTGGTGTGTAAAGGACGGTACAATAGGCCGGTGTCCGACACCGTCCAGTGTAGCAGACCCTAACGGCTGTCCGCTAATGGATTAGGTGTCTGCACTAGGGAGGGCTTTTGTAGGAGGTTTGTCTCGAATTCAATAAATACCGCTCTATTATTGTAAAAGAGAAAATAACTCGCCTTTGTTGGTTTGTTATCTTTTTTGAAGAAAATGGATAATATACGTAGACATAGTGGTCAATTTTGAAGGTATAAGTTGACATAACCAACGTATTGCTATCCTTAGTAAACATGTCTGATATAAAAGGACAGCGTTATTTTAATTAGTTTAGATCTGTCAACTAAAGCCTGCAAAATTTACCACATAGACTTGATTTTATTTGTGGAAAAACAAGTTGTTGAACAAGTTAATCAACAAAGGCAATGCGTTATTCTACGATAGTTTCAAAGTTGTTCGCTACCAACCGGGTCCAACTCAGCGTAATGCTGGTTGCGAGCCAGCGCTGGTCTTCCGTTAGAACCGACGGTAACACAATATTACACCACGCTCGTGGCGTAGCTTGTCTAGGTGATTCTAAACGATCACCGATGTTATGCAACGGACGGTCCGGTCAGTCTTCGGATGGGTGACCGGGAGTGGCATTTATTTCTGAGCGCTACCGTGGGTCGGATGACACGTTAAATTGTTGGTCCCGGTTGTTTGTTCTAGTTTCTATAACAACAACCGTCAGCCATGGCAGAGGCCTTCGGGCGGCACGTTAACTCTGACACTAGGGCTGGCCACTCAGCCTATACGAACTTGCTTTATTACCACGTAAGTCGAAATATCATGTTCCTTTACAACCGACTTCAAAAAAGGAGGTTCTCAATTCGACTGTATGTTTTTTTATGTATCTTACGCGATTACTCCGCCAATTATGAAGTGATTTTGATGTTTTTTTTTTGTTTGGTAGATAATACTTCAGAGGTGGTCCCATATACATTTTATCGAAATCGGTCTAGGAGTTTGGTTTTTAAATCAAAATTACTAGTTACTAGAAAATATGAAGATGTCATCCAGGTATTCGAAGTTGAAGTCGGTTGTATTTTTTTTTAAAGCTTTATCTCTACTTCACTCTATCTCGTCACGCCGCCAGCAGCTGGGTACGAGCCATTGGTAAATAGGTTTGCATTGTCTCTTGGATTGTCTCCAGACTTTCATCGTTCTGGACAATCCCGTTTTGTGTAAAGTGTAATAGATTAGGTGGTTAGATACGATGTATTTTGTCCCCATTTTGTCCCACGTTGTGTAAAGAAAGGCATTTTCTGGAAAAAATATTTCTCTATCGGATTGGAATAATAAAAACTGGTGTGTACTCGGGTAAAAAAAATCGTGATCCAATAAATAGGTGCCATATGCGCTATCAGATATTCTATTGGAAAGCAGTAGTGTGTTAACATTACTGTGTTCCGGTTTGAAGGGTAAGGTGGTCATTATGATGTCGAGTCTCACTAGCTCTATATGCTAGCGCCATTACAGAGCTAATGAGACTGCATCATAATGACTGCCTATGCAGTGATGTCTAGAACTTTTCACACCACCTGCTCGACAATGTCCAATTACATATCATGCAACCTCAACGTAAAGTAAAGCATTATCTCTTAAGGGATATAAAGTTGTATGATACTCCCTAAGGAATAAAAAGATTTGAATTTGGAACTTCAAATTCGTGTGGAAACTCGTGGAAAACTCTAAGTAAAAAAATGCCCATATGGCATTGTAAAGAGGTTTGTTTGAAAATCGAACTGGTCACCATAAGCAGAACTCAAAAAAAAAGGTGCGTTTACAAAGAATGTGAAACAAAAGACGGTGTTTGGTCCTGTGATTGTCAGTGAATTCTAATTTATGGAGCCCTGGCTTGTTATTGTCTCGCAGAAGGTGTGAAAAGTAGAGCATGCTCCTCTGGAATAAAGCCTGTCTTCGTGTTGGGCAGCTTGAACCCCTCGCTTCACTCAGGACTCTATATTACTCTAGACTCCCTCGTTACGCTCAGGGTTCAATATGCCGCCCGCGGCGTAAGACACTGCTTTATTCCCTTAGTGCATAATGTACTATTATTAAATAATAATAATAATTAATAGGTTCTGGGTCACCGCTGCTATGGTCCTAGGCAGGCGTTATATTTTACCATCACAAGACACGAGACTTTGACGTCTATCGCCTTCTTTGTTATAATGAAAGTTCCATTGTTCAACTAGCATAGCTCCTTATATGTCACTGTACGGACTACTCTTGTAATGCTAACGCAAACAACCCACCCCCACAAATATGGCACAGAAGCTACAGTAGTTTCTGGTCGCGTGTGTGTACAGTAGAGAAATTATGATGGCGCGTGTATTCGGCTTAATTTAATCACTAGAGATCTGCGGATCGGTTGCAATTATCGCACTTTTGGATGCTGAGGGGGATCCGAATGTTTATTGCTCGTCGATTGTGATTAGCCATGTGAAAATGTGATCGAAACCTTTGTGGTAAAAACTAATGGGACAAACAAGACGCTTCACTTGTCGTGGAAGTTTAATCGCATTCATTCCCATGACCATTGCAGACGTAACCCAAACTGTGACAAAAGTATGTCCAGGGGCCGTACCGTACCTTATTGCGAGGCGATAAAATTCACAGTCGCGCAGCGTCGGCAGCTGAGCGTATTCGGTCCCACTAAAAGCAGTTCACGGTATGGCCCCAGGCCACTGCATCGGCGTTAATTGCTTGAGGATATTCGATGGCGAGACAAACCGTCCTTGTCCTTATCCCACTAGGTGGGTCGGCACAGAATGTTCCCTTCTCCACTTCACTCTTATCATTCGTCATATATATCTACATTCACTCTTCTTACACGCATATCATCTTTTACATAGTTCATACATTATTTTCTAAGGCCGTTTGTCCACCGACGCCGTTACCCGAGCGCCGTGACGGACGTGCGGTGGACACTGGACACGCGGCTATAGTAATCTATGTATCGGTACTTCGGCGACGTCATCTCGTTCTCGTTGATGTCTTGGTGACGGCGTCGGTGGACAAACGGCCTAAGACAACTGTCTCACATCAAAACAGCCCCGATTTTTTTGAAATATGTATGTAACTATATGCCACTTTAAGTTAAATAACTGACTATAAAAGTTAAATAACATAGTTAAAATGTAAGTTAGTAAATTAACTATACAAAAACTAAAAATGCGCGGAGTACAGCGCACTTAATTTTTGTATTGCACAGAAGTTTAATGACGTTTTGTTAACTTAGGTAGCCTTTTAAGTAGTTTTAAGTTTGTCCAAATTAACATACAAATATTTGAAATATACTGCTTACACAACATATACATACATCGTACACACTACTAGAGTGTGACTTGACTGGACCGTGACAGATGTTGCTGATTTATGCCTATGACTGAAACTTGTTTTTATCGTGAAATGTTACACTTGATTTGATATATGTGTGTTAATTCAATTAAAAAAAAACCTTTTTTTTCATGCGTAAGATATCCATAAAGTGTTAGTAGGTAATTAATTAAGCAAACCTATGATATTATGTTAGTAGTGTTCCAGTAAATTATAAAATATTTGCAAGAGATTGAACTTTTAAATGGTAGTTTCAAACGCTACAAAATTTATGTTTAATTCCTTCTTAAAGTATCGATTGAGAACACATTGATTTGCGAGTAAATCGAATCTCAGTCGGTGAAGGAGCCGAGAGGTCAATCAATTTGGAATCTCTACTCGATGGAGCCAATCTATCTGAGCAATAGTGATGTTCGGACAGATATCGAATCGATATTGCTTTGGAATTGCAAAGTAAGTGAGTAGTGGAATTAAAAGAAAATAAAATACTACTCGTGCCTACATCTCGGCTACGTAGATGCCTGGCTATACCGAATTTTGATTCTTTTCTCGGCATTGAAAAGAACTTGAATTAATTTTGTTTTATTTATACGGGAATACTCACGTTTAATTAAATCGGATACTCAGACTAAGCAGGACGCAGCTGCACGCGCGTCAGGCTCTGTTTTCACTCTTTGAAAAAGGTCACCGGATGTGATCGAAACTATAGTCGGAGTATCCGATTTAATTAAACGTGAGTTAAATAAAACAAAAATGTGTCAAAACCACGTCAGTTTTCATAATAAAACTTGAATTAAATTAAAATCTGGACTTCCCATCTTGATTGTACGTCCATTATGGCTTGGGTGTTATTGTAATGTTGACGATTATTATCCTACCAATAAAATAGTGGACGCCCGAGCTAAGCCTCGCAGATAAAGATTATGGCATTTAGTCGACATTTTCGTGAGAATGAAATATCGACAAAAAAAAGAAGGGTTGCAACTATCAATTCACAAACTTAATAAACCAACAACGGCAGCAAACATTACCGCATATTTCGCCCTCAAAGACGCAATTTTGTCTCAAGTCCTCGAAAACGTCAAAAGCATCGACTGGTCCCATCCCTGACTCTGTTTGCGTTGCTCTGTAAACATATTACCAGTGGAGCTGTATTTGCGATTCCAGCCGCTCGCTACCGGCGTACCGGCCCAACTGTTTACTGATGCCAGTAACTGTATTGACTACGTGGTTCATGGTTACTTTCAGTAGCGCACAATACAATAAGACACATCACGTTTTAAGACCTGCGGTTACCTATCTATACCTACTCGTTTAATATACGTTGCAATAAAAAAATTAAGTAATTGCGGCACCCACGTTCTGGTCATGTTCTCGCCCAGCGCATTTCCTTGGCGATTCAGCGTGGCAATGCCTCTGGCTTGATGGGCACGTTTGGGTCGTTTGGTCGGGGGGCCGGGCACGATCTTGGACATTCTATTTTTTAATTATTGACAATGAACTCTGTGTAGTTCATGTTTATTTCTATTTGACTCTGTAATATCATTTAATAACTTTTTAATATTTCAACAATGTGCTTATATAAATAAAAGTAAACGTAATTAAAAAAAAACAAACTTAAAACATAATTTACCATGAACCTATAATTAATAAGAGTAAGTACTGGGATCGAAAGAAGTTATGCCTGTTGATCTTATGAAATGTTTTTTATTGGTAGTACTCTATTGCAGAGTCCGCCCGGGGAAGTACATCACTTTTGCCAGTTATTCAACCACCAAGATGCAGTGTATTAGTGTATATTACCAGAGAAATTACTAGGCATGAAGGGATTTGACATCTAATATCTTAGGGTGACGAGCGCAGTGCAGTGCAGCGCAGGATTTTGTTTGCAACTTGCCGCAAGGCAAACGTCTTACTGCATAAAAAAAATGGCACGTAAGGATGATGAATACAATAACACTATATTGACACCATTGGAAGAAGATGGGCTTCGCAATCATCGATCACCTGACCAATACCAATGACTTCTTCGGAATTTATAAACAGATTTTAAAAACCTATTCCACTGGCTTTTCGGTGAAGGAAAACTTCGTGAGGAAACAATGAAGAAAAAAATAAAAAATTGCCATCGTGGGGCCGTGGTGCTTTTCACTGTTCCACCCCACAACACTTAAAAAAAAATACGACTGATCAAACGTCGTCTTTCTTAGACAGCCGGGTAAAAATAGCACAACCAGCAATGTTGTCCCAACGGTTAACGGTCATAATAAGGCCACGTGCCAACCCGCTTACACTCGAAACTAAAACAAATATTAAAAAAAAAATCACAAGCCCACATTCGCCCACCGTATCATGTTATACCCCAGTGTATCGTCGCAAAATAATAGAGATACACAACCCAGGAAACGCGATAAAACGTTACATAGTGGAGTTTTACAGGCACGTTAATAAATGAATTTATTAACGAACATTATAATTGGCACTGGACCTTACACAACGAGAGGGGACGACTGAGCGATGCGCTCGGTTCTGAGTAATTATTTAGCTGGCATAGGATTCTGTGCGAACCGCTACAGATTAACAAAAATAATGATTTTTACAATATGAAAACTGAATTAATTGAAACTCTGAAAAAAAAACATGAACTTTAACGTGTGGACGCCACACATGTAGTTAAGTCTAAACTCTATTTTATTCTGTGCACTCGAGTCGTATCCCCGACGTATCTGATGTGTATTCCCCGTTGGATAGAAACTTTGACGTCTGCATACTGCCGTTCTCTTACACCCGAGGGATGGCAGGGCTGTACAGTATTCGAGGAGACAGTTATAAAGCTCTTTTTACCCTTTTGATCCTCACGTCCAAATATAAATGCGTCTTCGTGCTAAATGAATTGTATTTGTGTTTTTGATATAGGTCGGATTGAGGTAAAGATATGATAAGAAGACTCCAGCTGATGTCATGCCTTACATATTCGTGTGGCTAAGTAATTAAATATGTTTAAGTCTACAAGCTTTTTCTGCTGATTGTGCCGAGAGAGAGAATGCGGGCAATTTTAAAGAAAAAACCATATGAACAGTTTGTGTTCGAATTTTGTTTGTGGATTTTTATCAGATCTTTGAATATTTTTGTATGAAGTGATTCCACACTTATGGTATTTCTATGTTTTTAAAGCTTAAACTGGAAGAAAAAAAAAAAAACATTAATTGGCAAAGCAGTTGGGACGGAACCCATAGAGACTGCTCGTATGCATGTTCGAGGCCGTCCGTCTGCCGGAGGTCATAATTTTTCTTCCTGTTTAAGCTTTAAAAACATACATCGTTGAAGACGCTATACAATGAATTCCCTTAGTTTGTGACTATCTTTAAGATTTCCCCCTATTAAGCGCCTTTCAGCAGTGGACGTTTTTTGGCTGATGATATGGCAATATTTGAGCATCTAGTCATGGCAATACCAGTGTTAGTGCGGTTTCGAGTTTAACTCTTTTGTAAAGATCTGTGTAACTGTCTGTCTCGTATACGTCGGCATGGGCTCACGTTTGATGGCGTTCTGTAATAGATAATAAACACGATTAGTAGTTTATTAGTCGCGGCCGCAGATGCGCTACATGTCGGAGGGTCGGCATTACTGATTGTTTGGCGAGCGAGGCCGCTTGTTGAAACAAAAGCCGAAAATTGCAATATTATTTTATGGAAGTAGGTGTCCATCGCCATCTTAATTTGATATTGCACACCGTCTTTGAATGTCCACCGACTTCAAAAAAGGAGTTTCTCAATTCGACTGGATGTATTTTTTTTATGTTACCCGATTACTCCGCCAATTATGAACTGATTTTGATGATTCATTTTTGTGTTTGGTTGGTAATACTTCAGAGGTGGCCCCATATATTTTTTTCGAAGTTTCAGTATTTTGGTTTTTAAATCAAAATTACTAGAAAATGTATCCAGGTATTCGAAGTTGAAGTCGCTTGTTTTTTTTTTTAAAGCGTATTATTTCTAATTCTTTCCATCCCGAGGTTGCCTGGAAGAGGCCGCCAATTGTTACACTTGTCCTAATTTTTTTTCTGTATATTTTAGTGTGCAAGCATTACTGTGTTCCGGTTTGAAGGGCAATGCTACCAGAGAAATTACTGGGTATGAAGAGATTTAACATCTAATATCTCAGGGTGACGAGCGCAGTGCAGTGCGGCGCAGGATTGTGTTCGCAAGTTCACAATTCTGGCACTGCTACTGTTAGTGGCAGGCGTGACGCTTGCCACCAGGCGAACGTCTTGCTCGTCTCGTCACTTGAATGTATAAAATAAATATGTTAAAATCATTATCTTTAGGTTTAGCCGCCTACGCTGCGCAACCACGAACCAAATTGTAGGGTGATACAATAGGGTAGATGACTGATGTTTAAATCGTTGAAACCAATAACTTCGATGAAGAATTTAAGTAAATATTGTTTATTTATTGAAAAAAATATTTTTAATCGGTTATTTATGTTCTGATATATAAGCGTTTAAAGTTTTTGGTAGAGACAACTCTGTCCTTTCCCACAAAACAAAAAATGACGTCACGCCTTACTTGTCAGAATATAATTTATATGGCGTATAGAGAAGTGACGTCACGATTAGCTGTTTCGCCTCTCTGTCTAGCATGATATTAAAATGCTTATAAGTTGCTTATTTTTGATCAAATTTTAATTTTCTTTTCATTAATCAGCTATTTTTATGGGCCACATTTTAATAGGACAATTAAAAAAAAAAACAGTCACCTAGCCTATTCACAGTCGCGCAGCGTCGGCGGCTGAACCTAACAATCATGGTTTTAAGATGTCGAGGTACGGCCCTGTTGTAACTCACAGTTCTGGGTAACGCTGCAATGGTCATGCAGGCGTTATCTCTGTCAGGAGAGTGTCGTGCACGTCTCATTATTACTTACCATAAAAAGTACACGGTAAGATCAAGGTCATTTTTAGGTTGCCGGCAATATTACCGTGTAGAATTGCTTTTAGTTAGTAGATCTCCTTAGCTCCTTTATAATATATAAATTAAGCAAAATTTAAAAAAAAAAACCTACTCTAAATTAATATAGGACTACTTCGAGAGTATACCCTTTCAAATAAAAAAAGAATTTGCGAAATCGGTCCACTATTGACGGAGAAATCGGTGAACATAAAAAAAAACATACAATACCACTTTTGTTTTATTTATACGGGAATACTCACGTTTAATTAAATCGCATACTCCGACAATAGTTTCGATCACATCCGGTGACCTTTTTCAAAGAGTGAAAACAGAGCCCGATAAATAAAATTCTTTTTTTATTTTTTTATGTTTTGTTATTTATATATTTTTTAATGTTTTTTTTAAATTTTGATATTTATTCCCGTATAAATAAAACAAAAATGTGTCAAAACTACGTCAGTTTTCATAATAAAACATACATACCGTCGAACATAGAACCTCCTCCTTTTATGAAGTCGGTTAAAAAGCCGGTCGGCGGCGCAGGGGCGGTAGTTCCGTTAATAAATCACATTTGACCCCGACATCGCGTGTCCGCAACGTCTAACTTACTCGACCCGAGATTTTACCGAGACGGCGCTACTCTGAAACTACACTCGATTGAAACATCGCTGTCAATGTTCTATTTAACCTGATTGCTGTTGTGACGTTCATTGTACCACGCGCGCACGGCGCGAGGCCAAGCTTGAAACAAGTTCAATGGATTTTCTAAAAATAAACTAACTCGTATTTTTGATCTGAAAACGTGTGTCGACTGTTAAATTATAGTGTCTTAGATGTCGTATATTGAACAAAATGAAACAGAGTAGCTCAACTCACTCAACGAGCATACTTTCATTTGTTAAACTTATTTTAAAATTTTGCGTGATACTCAAGCTCTATGGCCGTTTGTCCACAGCCGCCGTCACCGAAACGTCAACAAGAACGAGATGACGTCGCCGAAGTAGCACAAATTACTGTAGGATTACTATAGCCGCGTGTCCACCGCACGTCCGTCACGGCGCTCGGATGACGGACGTGCAGTGGACACGCGGCTATACTAATCTGTGTTTCGCTTTTTCGGCGACGTCAACTCGTTCTCGTTGACGTCTCGGTGACGGCGGCGGTGGATAAACGGCTTAAAACATTCCCAAACTCCAAAGTTACATGTCACATTTCATATCGTTCACTTCAGTCATCAGTTCATTTTCATTTCGTTATTGTAATATCTTTCTCGGTTTCGTACGTACTAGTTATACGTATATGCGAAGTAGTTAAAGAGCAGCGCAGATTTACTCCTATATAAAACACATCTAAACGTATAAATAACTGCAACAATGTTATATTCATTGCAAGCTAATTTGGACTTTATTTGTAAATTACAGTGTGTCGATTTTCCATTGTAGCGCTTGGCTCGTTGACATCACGCGGCTCTCCCAGTTGCGCGCACGTCCCACTACTGCAGTAGAATATCGATATACAAATAGAGTACCTATAACAAGTAACTTTAAAAAAAAATAACAACCGACTTCAAATTAATATGGGACCACCTCGGAAGTATACCCGTTCAAATAAAAAAAGATTTTTCAAAATCGGTCCACAACTGACGTAGAAATCGGTTAACAGACATTAAAAAAAACTTACAACCTCCTCCTTTTATGTAGTCGGTAATAAATTAGCTTGCATATGACATTGACATGACTAGTTATAGATATATAGTTCGAATTTTTATTATTTAGGATTATTATAATTTGGCGTTTTATTATTTTTATTTAGTACTAGCTGATACCCGCTACCTCGTACGCGCAGAGCTCGGCATTCGGCCTCGCTACTATGACCCGCTCCAGGAACACAAAATTTCATCCAAATCGGTCCAGCCGTTTACTCACCGTTTAAACCTTCCCTGAACTACAACAAACATTTCAAAACCAAAATCAGCAAAATCGGCCCAGCCGTTCTCGAGTTTTAGCGAGACAAACGAACAGCAATTGATTTTTATATATATGTAGATTATTGTAATGTGACATTTTATTTTTTTGCCTTTTTATAATCTAAAAGGCTCTATCCTGACTGATTGATTGACTGGCTGACTGACTGACTGACTAAATAGTGGTGAAATTTGGGCCGAATTTCTTCCGTACGCGAACGAAGTCGCGGGCGACCTCTAGTTTCGTAAGTAATTTTAAGATATGTAAAATATAATAAGGTAATTATCATTAGTGTAATTGGCCTTAAGCCGTACTAGTTGAAATAAATAAACAAATAGATAGTGGTTCAACTATGATTAGACACGTTTTCTATGGGAGTGAGCGTTCTGTAAGTAGTACTATTATGTTATCTGTGGTTCTTCTTGTCTCGTTTTCCGCGAGCGATACGACATCGTCTGGTTCGCAGTAGCACCTCTGGTCAGTAACGCAATCACATCCTCATTCCGTGCTCCCACATACTAACGTGACGCACGGATTCACCCGGGATTGTGTCCGGCCATCCCCTATTAACTGCTCCGGCTAAGTCGAGTTTTGTAGCTTTTACGGCAGTCTTATTGATGGTAGCCGAGGTTTCGTGGAGAATGGACGTGAGACAGGAGGACGATTAGTAAACCTCGTACAGGACTTGGAAAAACTGGTTAAAGATGGATTTGGTTTTGTTTGGCATGAAGCTGGTATGCCCTTATGGTTTATGATCTAAAAATTTTGAAGCCTTTTTATCCTTATACCAAAAAATATGTGAAGTGCGTGTCACGCTTGTGGTAGAGCTCCGTTAGACTCTCCATCATTAGTCGAGATATTCATATGTTTGCTTGCGAATATCGCAAACAGGCGCATTTTTCGGGGATCTGTACGGAGGCCTTAAGAGAATAGAATAGAAATAAGAAAGAAAGAAAGAAAAATAATTTATTTTGTTACATCATTAACGTAGGTACTAATATAACTAAGTATAGTTAATTACCAATAAAATTAAATTAAAATTGATGTAACAAAAATGGCTTCAACTCAGCGTAATGCTGTTTATGAAACAGCGCTGATCTTCCGTTGAGGCCAATTGAAATGAGGCCACGAAAGGCTTAAAACAGCGAAACGTTTTAAAAATAAAACTATGTATAATAATATCTGTACACATTACAAAAAAATTATAAAGGTATGAGATTTACAAAAAAGATTAAAACAACACAATTGAATACAAATTACAAAGAAGAGGGTGACAATATAGCTGATCCTCCGCGATTCAGGGGGATCCGTCTAACTAAAGAAGATAAAAAGAGAAGCGAGACGTCGACGCGCTTGCGCCTTGTTTTGTCCGATTTATTTATAGTAAAACAATCAATTGCATTAAAATTATAACATAAGAAAAAATCTAGTTCGATAGCAAGATATATTAAACAAGTATTAAGCCCGTCACACACGTAGTTATTATA
The DNA here is from genome assembly GCA_905404285.2 of Erannis defoliaria. Classification (NCBI taxonomy): domain Eukaryota; kingdom Metazoa; phylum Arthropoda; class Insecta; order Lepidoptera; family Geometridae; genus Erannis; species Erannis defoliaria. The sequence goes on along the minus strand of FR990090.1, from coordinate 895,739 downwards.
TATATAAATATAAATCATAGCATGGCATATACGATATATTGTCTATAGAAAAATAGAAATATATACCTATTATAGATGCGTGTGCATTCGAAAATTTGTGCTATGATTTATATTTTATTATTATTATTTATATTTTAAGGGGGAGGCCTTCGTTCAGCAGTGGACGCTCCGGGCTGAAGATGATGATTTATATATATCATAACTACGTGTGTGACGGACTTTCCGCGTAACTTTTACTAATTTGATTAATGCTTCTTCATATAACTTAAAAAAAGAAAATTGTCTTACTTACAGACATACATTTTTAAAGGATATTTTACGATTTTCCTATTGAAAAAAACCGCAGACATGCTTGTGTTTTGTGCATTTTCAGTGTTGTTGATTTTGTTTATTTAAGCGAAAAATACCCGAGTGAAGCCAATTTGGGCGCACTCATTGTGCTAAGGTTAACGCCCCCCAGTTTGCTAAGGCATCCTGGCAACCTTCATATTTGACTTTTTTACAGTATAATGTAAGCATGATTATATAATGAGAAGTTTCGCCGCAGGACGCGTTCGGCGAAGGCGGGTGGCCGCTGGAATTCCGAGCAGCGGTGGCCCGGCTGCTCTCCCAGCACGCGCCCAACGACAAGGAAGCTCCGAACTCCGACGCGATACGTGAGCACAGTTATATTCCATCAGCAGTTCGATCCCTCCCCCTTAGACCGCCACACTGCACGACAACCTGCCATTTGCATCCACCGGGTGCCCGCGACTTTCACAATGTCGTCGGTCCACCTAGTGGGAGACCTTCCTACGCTGCGTCTTCCGGTTCGTGGTCGCCACTCAAGAACCTTTCTTCCTCATCGATTCCTTTGTTCAGCAGTGAACGTCTCCAGGCTGATGATGATGATGATGATGATGAGTTATATTCCTTACTACAATTTTTCTTAGTGATTTCCGCGTTGATTTCGTAGTAAAAGTGGTTCATTACGATTACTTTAATGAACCCCTAAAATATTGCTAATCAATTCAATTTCACCCTGTGTAGAGGTAATAAACAGTGTTTAAATCTGAAGACTCGAATCATTTAATCTAGGGTACGTAGCATTTAAATGGGTATAAGCTATCAAAGGAACCTGCTGCAAGCTACGTTTATCTCCGTGACTGAACCATCGGTTACAGCGTAAAGCATGTAAAGGCATTGTTTTGTTGCAGATCTGAGCAGCCAGCGGCTGGACCTGAACCTCTCGGAGCAGATGGTGCTGGACCTCATCGTACTGGTCGGATACGTCGTCGTCAACAACCCGCAGCTGCACGTGAGTACCCCGCTTTACAATATTGGCGCCCGGAAGAGATCGCTGTCCTTCGCACCTTCGAGACTACTCTCTTCGCTCTTTCCCGGCTGCTCCCTTCGCTCCTTCCAGAGTGCTCTCTTCGCTCCTTCCTGACTGCTCCATTCGCTTCTTCCAAACTACTCTTTTCGCTCTTTCCAGTCTACTCCCTTCGCTCTTTCCAGACTGCTCTCTTAGCTTCTTCCAGACTGCTCCCTTCGCTTCTTCGTGACTGTGAAATGAGATCTTCGGCTATGGTGGGCCAGTGTTTGTCGTGCGAGTCCTGGATATTAGTTTTTATTTTGCTCAGATCTTTTCTTCTAATTCGACTCATAGATGTAAATTAAAATAAAATTTCACACTGAAGTGGATCCGTTGTTAACATGTTTACATAAATTGGTTGACTTTAAAAAACTAGCCAATAGTTTATTACCGTCGATCGTTTCTTCCCATGCGGGCGGCACCTGCTTTAACCACGTGTCGATAGCCTTCCAACATTTCTAAATAGTTCAGTAATTTTTCTATTTGTTTTTTTCTATGGCTGTTTTACAAGGGTGGTTGACTGCATAATTAGCCTGTTAATAGTCCGTTAATGGACATTGGCATACCCTCGAAAGGCGATTGGGTTATACACCACGCTGCCCCAGGTGCGGGTTGGTGGATTCACATACTCCGTTGAATTCATTCTCCGGACGTACGCCAGTGCCTGTGGTATAATCCGTACATAAACTCTAACAAGCTCATTGGTACCTGTCTGGGTTTTTACCTGCGACATCATGATTTCAAATTCTGCGGTCTCCCGATTAGACTATCACCTACCACGGCTTCTTTAAGGCTGTTTTTTAAAAGAATGAATGTATAATAATAATAAATAATAATAATAATAACTTTATTTGAGCAAAACAAACATATACATTTGAAGTTAGTGGGTAGGTTTTACAGTTTAAACTAATGTTAGTGGGTAGATAAAATAACTTCGTTATACAAAATGAACCCTGAGTCTCACACTAGGGGAGTCCTGTGTCGTGAGGCTCAGTGCCTTCCATTTAGATTTATTTAAAGTAATAAGCAGATATATATATTTTAACATATTTTTTTTACATTTTTTCAATGAATGATTTATTGGTCTATGAAACTAGGTATAGGTACATAATAAAAATTATAGTAGGTGTAAATATTTCAAGGTTAGTGCTCTAGTTTCTACCTTGAGAGACAAACAGACCTAAAAAAAAATTAAACTCAAGTTTGATATACCATTCAACCCCAGTACCCCAGTTATATCGATTGATTATGTCATGTATGGCATATACTATAAAACACCGTTTAAACAATCAAGGTTCTTCATTACAAAATAAAATATATAAAAATATCTCATACTAATCAAAGAACTAGTTCCTTAGACTATAAAATATTCTTTTTCAACTATTTAAATAGATCCCGACTTATACCGTACATATACTTCAATTTTCAACCGATTTCGAATAAGGAGGTTCTCAATTCGATTGTATGTTTATTTTGTATGTTACGCGATTACTCCGCCAATTATGAATTGATTCTGAGGATTCTTTTTTTGTTTGGTAGGTAATACTTCTGAGGTTGTCCCATATAAATTTTAGCGAAATCGGTTCCGTAGTTTGGTTTTTACATATAAATTACTAGAAAATGTGAAGATGTCATCCAGGTATTGGAAGTTGAAGTCGGTTGTATTTTTTTAAAGCGTATTATAAATTATCAATAATACCAGTTTTTAAGGTTTTACTTGACACATTCTTCCTAAAAATGTTGCAGTCCTTATCTAATAGAATGAAAAAGACAGCTATGTTTTTAGCAAGTTTAGATCTGCTAACTAAAACCTGGAGAAGTAGCTGTACTGTAATGTAACATTAAATACAGTACTTGCACTGTAGGGCAGGTTAGGCATAGGTGAGTATATAGTAAATGTAATGTAAGTGGAAATATTGGCGTAATAACTTAAAAAATAAGTTTTTCGATCTCCTCCTTGATATAAAAGCGTATTAAAAATATTGTAATCATTCATCATTAGTCGTTCATTTTGTTAAACTTTTTGGATAATCACTTACTACCTACAAAAACGTGTTAAGGTTTGAGAAAGCCAGAAAAGGAACGACCTCCTAAAAAAACTACTTACAACTTACATAACTATCTCTCACCTATAAGAATATTAAGTCCAAGACAAGCTTCCCACGGCCACAGGTGCACATCCGCGCGCTTTGTCCATTTAACTTCCGCAAGGCGGCGTCCTCGGACCCCCATTGTACATAATATCTGTTTACCCATGTTCTCCATTAACATGAATACGGTGACTGTTTTAATAATTGATTTGACGGCTTTTTAAGGTGTAGGGACACATTTGGAAGAGACGGCTTAAGTAGATTGTGTTGTAGGGGAGTGTTACTTGATAGACGATGTTGTAGGTGAAAGTAATTAAGTTAAGTGGCGGTGAGTCGTGATCCATGTAATTCAATTACTATCAAGTTCTTTGCACTGTAAATATACTTCGCTGGTCGTTATAAAAATAGTGCTTATAGAGGACTTACGAGTCGAGTATTAATAAGAGTTTTGTCTATTCGAGCCATACTGAATATTGGCTTGCATATTGACTTCTTAAGAAAATACGTTTATTTTTAATTTTGATCACAACATTTTCCGTATCGGGTAAATTATTTTTGATAGTTGGTTTTTTTTAAATAGTAATCATTTGCTCAAGTGTCGTATGATCACCCGATGAGCTTAATTCCGCTTAGAATTCCTTACATAGTGAAATTTGCTTCTTTTTTTTTTCTCACTCAAAGTACCTACGGTGCTGCTCTTCAACGGTTTTCTTTGGGTTACAATAAGTTTGGTAAAGAGTTTTGTTTATAAATGTTTACACTCATTCGAAACACCGCTTTCACACTTCGGTCTCACAAATAAAAAAGCGGGAACTTGCGCTTTTGAGAGATCACAGGCGACGTTGAAGATTTAATAGATCGATGGCAATAATGTCTAGTTGTTTGATCTTTGGCCGCTTTAGTTCAACATCTTTAGTGTGAGATCTAAAATAATGTGTTGTTTCTAATGCGGTAGCAATCTAACCTACTGCTGTATTGGTTCAGGACACCATCTGCGAGAAGTGGGGCGTGATCAAGACTCTGTGCACCCTGCCGGCTAACTGGCTGGTGTCCGAGTCCCACAGCCCCGCGCTGCTGCCCACGCTGGCGGTGCTGGCGGACCGGCCGGACACCGCCAGGGTCATACACTCAGAGCTCAGCATGAAGGTGAGTAAGCACGCTGCCGGTCCACTGGCTGGTGTCCGACTCCCACAACCCTACCCCATCATAATTTTTTAGGGTTCCGTACCTCCTAAAGGAAAAAAGGAACCCTTATAGGATCACTCGGTTGTCCGTCTGTCTGTCTGTCTGTCTGTCAAGACCCTTTTTCTCTGGAATGCGTGGAAGTATCAAGTTGATATCAAGTTATATCAAGGTATCAAGTTGGTTTTTAGACCGGTTTGATCGCAGCTGCTTCTAATAAATGTACGACTAACTTATCCCTACAGATGGACGAGGGAGCAAATTATCAATTTTCAGGGTTTTCCCGTAATTACTGTTATGTTGCTGCTTGACAAATTTCATGTGTCTAGGTCAACGGGAAGTACCCTATGAATTTTGATTTAGTTCACTCTAAAAAACTCACAAAAATGGCCGTAATTTTTATTGCGTTGACTTAGAAGCTTAATTTTTTTACAGATCTAAGGGACTGTGGACTGACGTATTTGGTATTAATTTCAACTTGATATCTCTACGCATTCCAGAGAAAAAGGGCCTTGACAGACAGACAGATAGACAGACAGACGGACAACCGAGTGATCATATAAGGGTTCCTTTTTTCCTTTTGAGCTACGGAACCCTAAAAAAAGTCAAAATAACTTTCAGTTTTGCCTAACTGTGTATTAAGATCCAACAAATTTGGCTTCTTGAATATTTGATGACATCGCTCGGGCAAGTTCTATCGGCCGCAGGTGACTCTCGGCGTTTTATTACCGAAACTTGGCAAACGCGACATTACGAGGTTCAGTTAAAAGGCGATGTTTCTTTGTTAGTTAATTTTTCAAGAGACATCAGGTGGCATGAAGTTTCACTTAGTTGTTTTTATGTACTTTATCAACATTATACAGGGTTCCGCGGAAAGGTATTATTAAGCAGAAAGGTGGTCATATTACTCATTATTGAGACACGGGGCCAACGGGGCTTTACTATGGGGCCAACGCTGAATTCGTGAATAAACTTTAGCTTTTTATTCAAGAAAAATAAACATTCCCCAAACTCGACCAAATATATGGAATAGCTAATGAGTAAAATTATCTCATTACGGCTTAGTAATGCCGTTCCGTGTGGCCCTGAAATCCCTGCTCTATTTTTAAAGTTCAAATCAAATCATTTATTACGTAAACATGGGTATATAACAAAGGTAAAAATATTGGTAAAAATTACAAAATTAGGTGCGCCATGTTTTAACCTATTGGTATGCGAAATTAGAAGTAACTAGTGTACAAAGAGAGGGCGACTGAATATTTATATGACAATAAAATTTGTGCATTAGGCAACAGACCAACATTTTAAAGATCTATTTCGTACATGCAAATAAAATAAAAACTCATAAAAATGTCATAAAAAATATTATGTCAATCGATGTCCAATATAAATTGTTAAAGTTAGTTAATAAACTGACTGAAGATTCTTTTTTTATTTATCAGATGCTGGAAAACTACATTAACAGCCCTGAAGGGCAGAAAATGAAACTTATTCAAATCCTCAAAGCTGCCAAAGAGAAAGCGATAAAAAAAGACAAAGGTAAGAAAGAGAAACACAACTCAACTGGAGAAAACCATAACGGAGATGTTCAAATAAAAAGTGACAAAACTAATACAGGATCTAACGGTAACGTGAATGGAGTTCTAACAAATGGAGTTAAAAATGAAAATAAAGTAGCAAATGTTTCCGACCCTGAAAGCATAGAAGACGAAGTTTAATATGAACTAAAATTAATTTGTCAATTTTAAAGATGGTAAGACTAGTTGAAAATGAATTTAGTCTCAGGCGATAGACATTATTTCTATCACTGTCACTCTCACTGAACTATACTTGAATGTTGGAGACATGCGATATCCTTTGACCCTGGAATCAGTTTATGTTAGAAATGTGCTAAAGTCTTCATTGTTATTCCACGATGACTTAAGCAAAGACTTGTATGTTTTTATTGCAAGCAATGTAGCTTGATTCTCTATTTGTTCGTATTTTATTAAATTAAAATATTGATTTTATTTTTTATTATTTTTTAAATTTATATTTTTTCAAATGTTAGGAGTGAATGCTTTTAAAAAGCTCATCCAATTTAACACTCCGCCACTACGCAAAATAACGAGCAACTTACAGATGACAAAAATGCAAGATAAGGTTACTAAATATTAGACTTGTATTATGATAACTATACTAAATTTAAAGAAAATATTGACGCCCTTGATTTTATTTAAATAGTTCACTGATACAAATACGTAAACCTAAAGCATATTCGATCTGAATCACTAAAGTTTGCTAGTAATTCGGTAACTCTTTTCTGGATTTAAAATTTATTTTTATATAACATGGCAGTATACAGAAATAAAAATAAACGTTCCGTCTTTAATAAAAAATATATTTTTTACTCGATGCTAAAGGCAGTTCGAGCTGAGTAAAAAATGTATAATTGTAGGATTTTATACTCTTTCCAGTAAGCGGATATCTGAAACTAAATAATATATTTTTGAACAGTTCTCTTTGTAGTTAGAAATATAATGAGGATACATACTCTATACTCAAACTTTTATATACATTAATGAATGAATAAGTGTCTGCATGTAATGTCAGTGTTAGTTGTACCAAGTAGGTGTAAAACTGTAGGTACTATAGGCCTACATTACACTATTTTCGTTGTGAAACTATTGTATATTTTTCTATGGTAGAAATAACTAATATTATTGTATGGTAACCGTTTTCTGTATTAGATGTTCATATTTGGAAATCTTGCTATTTCAGGTTCATATTGATTTACATTATAGTATATGCTTGTAAGCCAATTTTTGTTGCTTTTTTTTGTTTTTTTTTTTTATTTCAAATCTTACGGGAAGTACAGCTATTATTTTATTTACTATGCATTCTTTATCAACCGTCATCATACGATCGTCCATAATGTTACTGTATTGTTTTCTTGCTTTCTTACACATTGTTCAAGTTCATTTTTAAATAACCGGCCACAACTCGCAGGCAGCTTCCTACATAATAACTTTATTTCTATGACTTAAATTTGTGCAATCCCCAACAAAGGAAAGTTGTATGAAAAAAATTGCTTCGTATTTCATAAATTTAAAAATACGGCTTCTTAGCTTTGCGCAGTCCGCCGCGTTCTTTTTTGCAACCATTTATGGTCATTCAGAGTTTGTAAAGGCATGGGGCATTTTGGCCTAGTTTATACAAGGGAAATTTGTTTCACTAGGCCACCGCACCGGCGCGGCGTATGGGAAATGTCCTAAGTCTTTAGTTAGTCGTTTTTGGTAAGGATGAAAAAAAAACGAGTTATTAAAAGTCTTTGAATTAGTGTTTTTTTTTTATAAGATGTGACAAGCAGTCTGAAAACGGTTGCCGGTTAATTTAAAAATGTTGGTTGATTTCTTTAACAAATCGTAACACTTATCTCCTCCAAGAATCATTATTTTCGTAAACTTTTACAATTGCAGATCTCCAAGATTTCCAAGTACCAATTACTTAATAGTATCAATAAATGTTACATGGATGTCTTAGTTATTAAATTCAATCTTACTTATCAAATTCAGTCAAATCACATATAAATGGACATTAGTTAATATTTGGCGTCGATGTGCAACACAAGTTTAATCTATGTGTAAACGTATATACAATTATTATACATGTCTTCGTTACTTGTACGCTCGATGGAAATTGTTGTATTAATTTGTTTTCCCATTACTGCCATTGATTTAAATAAAACATTCTCAAGTATTACAATCATTCTGAAATTAAACTTTAGAAATAAAAGGAGTGCTAGAAGTGTGCCTTGCGGGACACTCTCTTGTATTTGGTCGGAGGTCAATATTTTAACGTAATATAAAATGGAAAAACGTTAAAAGAACTGTGATAGATAAGACGAGATGTAGGCAATTAAAAGAATTAAAACTTTTTGTAACAAAATTTAACAAGTTACTAACGTGACTTTGTCAATAGCCTTCGCCGATACCATTATAGGTAGCTTGTATCTTTCTTTAATTAAGTTGTGATAATTTGGACTTCGCTAAAACTGTGATTTTTTAAATTTAATGTTCTGCTTAAATCGTAATATATTTTAGGATTCTTTTTAATTTAGTCATAACTTCGCAGTATTGGTCTAATGTATTGAATCTGTGATTTCTTTACTCATTGTGTATAACTTTGCGTGTAAACTCTCTTTGTGTATTTTTGTGTAAGTGGCGAATAAACGTTTGTGTAACAATGTGCTGTTTTTCATTATTGTCTCCTTAATCAAGTTGTTTTTATTAATGGAAAGGAAAACGAATGAAAAAAAAAAGAATAAATATAATTATTAATAACACTGAGAAAGTAATTGGTCTGCCGGCTTCCTCGTTTTCTGAGAGATATAATATAGATCTCTTCAAGGTGAGTGTGTGAATAGGTATCTTCTAATCTTCGTGATTCTTCTTCGAGCACATCGTCGCTTACTTTCAGGCGAGTTGGCAGTCAAACGCTAGCTTATACCTGTTGAAAAAGGGGTGTCGCTCGGCAGTCAACCCAATTATTTTAAAGAATAATACGCATTAAAATAAAACCGACTTCAATTTCAACTACCTGGATCACATCTTCAGTTTGTCAGTTATTTTGATTTATTTCAGTAATTTTGATTTAAAACCCAAACTACTGAACCGATTTCGATAAAATGTATATGGTACCACCTCTGAAGTATCGCCTACCAAACAAAAAAAAAACAAAGAATAATTAGAACTTGGGAATTGAATAATTGGCGGTGTAATCTTAGGTACGCGATACATACAAAAATAATTAAAACTAAGAAGTTAAACGAATTAGGTAAGAACTTTTTTTGAAGTCTGTTGAAAAGGTAGAGATAGCGATAAGGATACATTTATTTGCACTAAACGTGACTAAAAACATGCCAAGAGAAACATGCGTTTGATCACTGAAGAGAGAAGTAAATAGAACGAAAATGTGACGGGCCGCGCTAGCCGGCATTAAGTGCAAATGCGCTTAAGGGGGCGACTAATGCCAAAAGTAAGTAAAAGGTGTATTTTTAAACACATAGTTTAATGATAAAGAACGTAAATATTCAGATTAAAAGAATACTAAAGGTAGGGGAAAACCCTAAAGAAGCCGAGTAACTGAATAGAATTTTGCAAAATAATCCTGTTTATTAAAAAAAAATACAAATTACCAACAAAAATAAACTGTTTTAATGCAAATGCTCTAAATTATCAGCGACAACACCACATTATTTTTTTACGAATGAAATAGCCAAACTAATGTTTTAGCACAGTAGCCGTTTATTTTTTTTATTTCATGCCTACATTTTGAATAATTAAATAATACCCCACCTAAATTGCTCAAAGCCATCATCATCATCAATTGTACCATGCGATTTTCGACTCTAAACTAATGGAAGACGCGCGGGTGAAATCTGTTATTTTTCTGGCATTAGTCGCACTCTTAATGACAATTCTGCCAATATACATGTTTTTAGACTGAGAATTCTCACAAAGACAATTTAAATAGACGCGTAGGAAACCAAACCACATTGCATCGTAATTAGATCAATTTTAATCTGTTGCAAAATGGCATTTCGAGCGTTTTACTTCAAATGCGCGACCAATTATTGGCATTTTTTTCGTCGTAGTTTCTATACAAATAATTGTAAAACTGGCGACAGCGGTTTTCTATACAGTTGCTTTAGAACATTGTTTTGACAGCCGTCCTAACCTAAGAAGTAGGGCTTTCGCTTTTCTGTGCGTTTGATGACATTATATTTTATACTATTGAACTTCATGTTATGCCTGAAGCAACCTGCGGGGCTATCATGTAACTTTTCGGGATCGCGATTCGGATACGAGTTGTCAAAAATAGACACTTGTCACTGTCACTGCCAAAACTCATTTGAGCCTGCAGGGCAGGATGAAACGCCAAAAGACCGACGGATTTGCTTAACTTAATTAAGGAAATCAATGCATTCGTTCGATAACGATAGCGAGAGAAATCCCTCAGTGATACTGTGAAGCTGTGACAGTGACAAGTGACATTTAGGACAAATCGCGATCCCAAATCGCGATCCCGAACAGTTACATGATTAGCCTGCTGAAGAGACGTACCACAAATCATAGATTCATAATTTTTATCTATATCTACGTGGTTAAATTCACAAAGAATCTTACACAATATTTTTAATGTAATTTCTACTAAAGAAAAGTAGGGTTTTTGGAGTTATGGCGGGAACGGAAAAATCATGACGCTGTAATGTACTATTTTCCTACTACTTATGTTTTTTCGCGATGTAATGTTTTCAAAAGGTTGTATTTTATCAATAAATGTCGAATTACATGCTCGATTGTGAGCAAGTGATTATAATGTGGTGAAACATGTATTTTCGTATTGTTTTTAACACTCCGTATAAGCTCTAGTAAGCGACCTTAGTTACACAAGTTTAGGGCATGACTGTGACTATTTTTGTGTAGCTGACTGTAATTTGTGACTTAGTTGACTTGATAGAAACAAAATTGAAATAATGAATGTACTTGACACTGCAGAATGCACAAAGTGCGATGCCAAAAATGAAGAAGAAAAAGTTGGATTTTCGTCGTAAGTATTGATTTCCTATTCCTCTAAAAAAGGGAAAAGACCGACGCATCTATGGAAAGCAATTTTACAAAGCACACTTTACAGCCACAATGCCACCCCGGCATTAAACGACGGAGCCCTCTATCGGAAGTGATTTTCCATGCCGCCGCGCCGGAGCTACGACTGGCGAACTAGTAAAACCACGCAGCTTTGCATGCAATTTTATTCTGTTTCTTACGTTTTACCTCAAAAAACAATACTGGCTTTTCGGTGAAAGAAAAAATTACGAGGTAACCTGCATACTGCATAATATTACTGATTACTTCACCATTTGCCTATTATAGTTACATACCTCAATATATTACCAATACAAATAATGTATTGATAACACCAAAGCTGGACCTGGGTATTTCCTAAAACTGCATCCAGAACCACCGGAGGACGGGCAGCAGCGTCCTCTTAGTTAACGGTGGTAACACTGCGATCCCCAAGCCGCGTGCCAAGCGTGGGGATTATGGCAACCCCTCCTTATTAGGGGAGAGGCCTTCTTCCAGTAGTAGACGCCTTAACACCAAAGTTACAAGTCAACTTTCATAAGATATACCTAAGGAACTATGTGACAAATATTACCTTCACAGGTTCAAATTATCTAAAGAATAGGTCCACTTAATTTCTTAATTTGTTATTTGCCATAATAAATTACATATGAAATGATTTTACATTCATCTAAAAAAGAAAAACAAGCTTTAATCTAAAAAAAGAAACAAGAGAGCCCTGCCACAAAACGTTTTTTTTTCTTCTAAAATTTTGTAGGTTTATAACATTGTCACTATTAAGGCTTGTATTTCCCAAATTTTCCCCTCGCAAAATCAAATTTATTTAGTCAATACTATATTTAAAGCCCAAAAATACAAAATGTTACAGAAAAACATCCGTCTTAGTAACTTTTGTGGATGAAAACACGATTGATTATACTTTCCTCGATAGAAAAAAATACCGAAACAGTGTCTATTTTTAAACCATTTTTAGTTTTATGTCCTAATTACAGCACATAATCACATTAAAAAAATATGTAAGTATTATAAGTTAATAGTATTTTGGAGAGCATGCTGTGGTTCAAAAGTTATTAATTTATAAACTTTTCAAGTAATCTGAGAAAATCTTCAAAAATCATTGCTAGACGAAGCATTACACTACACTCCTTTTTTTGGGCAGTGTGTAAAAAAGTACAATATAAATAGAACATCTTCAAATACAGAGTAAACAGGGTCCTTCTAAGTAAGCCCGTTTTACACCGCATCGTCGCTTAACAGGCATGTGGTCAAATGAAAACTTATTATAAAAAATCATTACGAACCGACATAACTACAGTATTCAATCATTACAGTCGAATGTTCAATGACTGTTCAAATGTTAAACTGTGCAGTCGTGTGTGCGAAATTCTGTGTGAATTTGGAAAAATGAGTTATTCAAATGACTGGACAAGAATGGAAACTTTTTAGCGAAAAAAGTCAGCAATTTTGTTAAGATTTGTTTTATTTATGTAGGACTAGATGCGCCCCGCTGTTTCACCCGCGTGGTGATGAAAATCGGTAATGATGATGATGATAAAACGTAGCTTATATGTTATTCCGGGAAATAAGCTATGATCATCTCCATTCCGAGTTTCATCCAAATCCGTTCAGCCATTTTGGTGGGAAGAGGTAACAAATATATATTTATAATATCAGTGGATTGCTCCGACTAGACAGGGTACGCGTAAAATAATCTTTAAGCCGAAAGGATGTTATTGTATATAAATGTTTGAACTACTACTGTGAACAACTTTTAAAACAGGACACACCGCGAAAAAACAAAAAAAAACAGCTTTTCAATAGAAAAATATCGTGCACTCTCGACATAACGTATGAAACAGACGTTTTTTTGTGAATTGAGGGTTGGCCCTGTAGTAAAAGTTGATAACAATTATGAGTACAAAATCCTCCTTTCGGCTTAGTTAGTAATACCGTTCCGTATAACCCTGTAGTTCCGATCACACCTGGTGACCTTTTCAAGGTGTAAAAACAACACAACGCGCGCTCAGCCACGTCCTGTTTCGCAAACAATACGTCAAAACAACGTCAATTTTCATCTGTAAAGTCTGTCGTTTGGAAATCAGTCCATAATTAAATAATAAATAACGGGTGAACGGATTTGGATGGAATTTGGTATAGAGGTAGCTTACCATAACCTTTTTATAGTGCACATAAGCGCGTTTTAGCACCGTGCCACGCCATCTAGTTCTAAACAATTCTAATATTGATTGACGCGTACAAAATAGAGGCCATAAACATCGAAATCAATATTGGTCCGTGGTTGCACTCACAGGGTGTCGGCAACTGCGTGAGACGTCAATCCAACAGGAATGGACTAGGGTAACCTATGGAGTAGTCCCTTAAACATGTTTTTTTTTCAATGTTCAATATATGGATATATATGGATATATATTGAAACCTTGTTTTTAATAGCTGCGATATTTCAATAGCTGCGCCCCGCGGTTTTACCCGCGATTGTTGCAGAAAAAGGAGCCTATGTTTTATTCCAAGGACCTCACTCTCTATCTACCTCAATACCAAATTTCATCTAAATCTGTTCAGCCGTTTCAGCGTGAAGGAGTAACAAACATATATACACACACACACACACACACATCGCATTTATAATATTCGTAGGATTATATCGTGCGGTCAGAGTCAAGCTAAGCTACCCAGATTTATTACGTGGAACTCGAACAAAGCTACGCGTCCATGGGTCGATATCGTAGCGTAGGTATGCACAAGGCTAGATGACTGGTTTTTGTTAATTGACCGATTAAAATGTGACCCATAAATATAGCTGATTAATGAATACAAAATAAAAATCTGATCAAAAATAAGCAACTTATAAGCATTTTAATATACAGTGAGGAGAGAATGACGTCTCTTCTCTGTACGCCATATAAATTCTATTCTGACAAGTATAGCGCACAGAGGCGTGACGTAATTTTTTGTTTTTTGTGAAAAGGACCGAGTTTTCTCTACCAAAATCTTTAAACGCTTATATATCAGAACATTAATAACCGATTTAAATTATTTTTTCAATAAACATATTATATTTACTTAAATTCTTCATCAAAGCTATTGGTTTCAACGATTTATACATCAGTCATCTACTCTATTGCACAGTACGCAACATACGGATTTGTTGCTTTATATTGATTTATATGGTACTGCGTGCTCTGGATCGGCGAATCCGTGCCAGAGACCGGTATTTCTGCCGATGACGACATCCACAGCGAACGGGCCATTCAGATCGCTTCGCCCTCTGACGTGGGACGTAACCAAAAATCTATTTTCATTTTCTAATTCATCACGATTTACAATGTATACAATAGGGTAGATGACTGATGTTTATATCGTTGAAACCAATAGCGTTGATGAAGAATTTAAGTAAATATAGTTTATTGAAAAATAAATTTAAATCGGTTAATAATGTTCTGATATATGAGAGTTTAAAGTTTTTTTAGAGACAGCTCTGTCCCTTTCTCACAAAACAAAAAATGACGTCACGCCTTACTTGTCAGAATATAATTTATATGGCGTACAGAGAAGTGACGTCAAGATTTGCTGTTTCTTTTCTCTGTCTAGCATGATATAAAAAAGCTTATAAGTTGCTTATTTTTGATCAGATTTTCATTTTCTTTTCATTAATCAGCTATATTTATGGGCCACATTTTAATAGGACAATAAAATAAAACCAGTCACCTAGCCTATTCTTCAGAAACTGGTATTTTAAATACTATTTTAAAAATCCACATATTCTGTTTCCTTGTTCTTTTTTTCTCCGCTGATAATAAACAACCAATGACAACAATATTCTCGACACTATCCTCTATAAAGCGAATACACGTTCACAGACAAACTCGGTTGCTATGAAAATACCGATATTTTTCTGTGATGTCTATATTCATCATCATCATCATCATCAACCCGGAGACGTCCACTCCTGAACGAAGGCTCCCCCTTAGACCGCCACACTGTACGACAACCTGCAATTCGCATCCACCGGTTGCCCGCGACTTTTACAATGTCGTCGGTCCACCTAGTGGGAGACTGCGCCTACGCTGCGTCTTCCGGTTCGCGGTCGTCGATGTCGATAATGCTCATGCAAAATTCGAAACATACCTGTATTCACAGGAAACTTGTGCATAGCCAGTGGTATGAAACTCCGTACATAAGCTCTAAAGAGCTCATTGGTACGGGCTTGAGATTTGAGCCCGCGACGTACGATTTCAAGTCGAGCGTTCTTAATTAGGCTACCACTACCACGGCTAATATCTATGGAATATGGATAGGCGGATAAAAAAGATAATTATTTTAATTGAGGTGATCGAAAAAGCAAACCGAGGTTAGCGTCTCAGAGTATAGGACATAATTATTACCTATCGAATCTACAAACAAACTCAAATATGAAGTCTCCACAGTCCTGTTCGATCGCGGCAAACGGCGGCATGGTGCAGCCTTTTATATCGACGACCACCTATACAAGAATGAACAATTCATAAAATAAAAGTTATTATTGGCTCCGTATCGAATGGACTATCAGGGTAAATGACGATGTTAGCAGAACGTCGGCACGTGAAAACATCTACATGGTGACAATGTCTTGAGTGGCAAAACGACTTATTTGTGAATAATTTTTTGCTGACCTATTTTCGACAATAACTTGCGAACCGTTAATCCGATCTTTATGGAATTTCGTAAGCAAGTAGTTCGGGCAAATGTAATTATCGGTTTCGAATATGAGCCAAATCGATCAAAGGGCTTGGAAAACATGGGGGTCGTGTGGTCTTCGTTAGTTGCGAATTTATTAAACTAGCTTGGGTAGAGATTTTCCCCATATTATACTGGAAGACTGGCTAGGGCTGTCAAACTGAAGAAGATTACTGCTTAAATAAATAAGTTAAAGGTTCGGTGGCGCGAGTACTTAGCGTTGCAGCACATAGACATTATACTACAAACTACATTAACAAAAAAAAATACGATTACTTACTACATTTAGCGCAGAACGTGATATTTTAAAGTACCATTTTTTAATTTATGAAATATGTTCAGATAATGTTACTGATAACGTAATAAAAAAGCACTCCCTTAGCAGCGACTAGCCCGTATATTCGTCAAATTTGTACGCGCGACCGACGCGACTTTACGCAACGTATGAGGAATTCAGGCAAATCCATATTCTATCACTTTTTTTTCTTGTTTCTTCCTATCTTATTTCCTTCATAGGAGGATTATGGCGTCGCACTTTGTGTATTTGCCAGTGTCAAGTATTTTGATATATCAAGTTTTTCATGAATTTCAAGTCAAGTTAGTCACACTTAGTAAGTCAATCAAGTCCAGTCATGCCCTAATAAAGTCGTGGAAACTTTACTACAAGCTTCTTCGGAGTTTTGGTAACAACACGAAACGACACGTTTCACTAAGTTATATCACTTTCCCACACTTGCACTTACTCTTGCACGTAAATCAGTACTTAATGAATAAAACACCATCATTGTTATGCATTAACACTCGAAAAAATACAAGTTATGGAAAATAATACAGTTTAGCGACATGATTTATTGGCGTTCCCGCCAAAAACTCCCTTTATCACGTTCCCGCGCGGGGAAAGACCAATTAGCGGGTACGTAACTATGTACTAATCATAGTGGAATATCAATACTGTTCTACCGATATCTTGCACTGAATATGTCGTGATCGTAGATATTATTGTGGTTTAACTATGTTTACAGTGCACTGTATACGTAGCAGTAACTGTTATGTATTCTGTGATTTAGTCCTAATGATTATTTGTTTAGCAGAGTGATTCAATGTTGCATACTGCGGTCCGGAGGTACGCTAAAAGCTTTCAGAGCAGTGACGTACGCATCGTGTTTATATAATATATCTATTTATGTTATTGTTTTACTTTTATTTTAAGCGTAAAGGAACTGTACTGTTGATATTTTGCTATGTAATTACGCTGCATTAATTCACCCTGTACCTATTAAGACATTTAATAATAAATAATAATAATAATAAATATTGGGGGGACATTTATTACACACAGCGCCATCTAGCCCCATACTAAGCAAAGCTTGTATTATGGAAACCAGATAGCTGATAGAATACTTATATACTTTTTTTTTCGTAAATACATACTTATAATACATACTACACCCAGACAGACATTACATCATTTAATATCTGTATCTACGCGTTATGTTGTTACTAAGGAGGTCATTGTACTCATCACTATGTTTTTTTCAACTACGGAATCAAAACTGAAATTACGAAAAAAATCGTCTGTTCCATACAAAAATGTAACTCGCCGCGACGAGATGTAATAGTTGAGATTTTTTCGTGATTTCAGGGTTGACCCCATAGTAAAAGTTGTTCATAATGATGAGTACATACATACTCTTCAGTATTGTCACACCTTTTTGTTACACGTTGTGCATAGCTTATCTAGGTGTTTCTAAAACATCGCCGATGCGATCCGCATGCAGGGGTATTCACAACTCAATTGAAAGAACAACTGACAGGTAGTCAATAGGTAGTGGGTATAGGTGTGGTGGTTGTAATGGTGGTAGGTAGGTATATTGGAAAGGTTTCCGTTCGGATCTACATTATTCGTCCCTATCATCTATATTCAGGATGTACGGAGAATGTGGATCCGAACGGAACCTTTCCGATTTAGTTATGAATACTCCTGCTGGTCAGTCTTCGCATGGGTGACTGTGAGCATTTACACGTAAACGCTACCGTGGGTCGGATGACACATTCATTTGTTAGTTCCAGTTGTTTGGTCTATACAGGGTTATTCGCTTGGGTGTACTAATCCGAAAAGGGGTAATTGTACTCATCATTATAAACAAATTTTACTATGGGACCAACCCCGAAATCACGTACAAAAACCAGCTGTTCCATACACATCGTCAAGATTCAATTATCTTTTGGTATGAAACAGCTGTTTTATCACGATTTCAGTGTTGGTCCTATAGTAAAAGTAGTTTACAATGATGAGTACAAGGACCCCCTTTAGGCTTAGTATACCCCAAGCGTATAACCCGTTATTTCCTTCCAACCGTCAAGCCATGTCAGAGGCCTTCGGGTCGCACTTACTCTTACACCAGGGCTGGACATTTAGCCTTTTCGAGGATATCGTCGCGCGTGCTTCAGTAACTATTTCTCAGATAAAACTTATCTACTTTAGTACGAACGAGCGTTTTGTTCGTTATCTAAACAAATAGACTGTTAATAAAATTAACGACGCGTGCGCATGTTAAAGTATAGTCAATACAGGGAATAAAAATATAAAACAGGGACTTATTAAGATTTTATCGGTGGATTAAGTTGTGTTTTTAACCGATTCCAAAAGGAGGTAGTTCTCAAATTTGATAGCATTTTTTTCTACGTTTGTTACCTCAGAACTCCGTTTTATAAACTGATTTGGAAAGTTATTTATATATTTGTAAGGATATACAGGGTTAGTTCAAATCAGTTAGCATCCTTTTAAGGGCATATTCTGTACATAATAAAAACAACTTTTACTATGGGGCCAACATTGATAACGCGAAAAAAATATCAGCTGTTACATACAAAAAGTTAATTGACCTTGGGCAATATGTATGGAACAGCTGTTTTTTATTTTGCGATTTCAATGTTGGCCCCATAGTAAAAATTGTGTACAGAATATGCTATTAAAAGGATGCTAACTGATTAGAACTAACCCTGTATATTATATACTTAATAGGGATATATATTATATTAAGGGAGAAGCCTTCGTCCAGCAGTGGACGTCTTCGGCTGTTGATAATGGCCCAAGAAATCTTAATTATATTTGTTCATGTTTATTATTAATGTTGATGATTATTTTATGTTGTTTGTTGATGTAGTTGATTATTATTATTTTGACTCACTGACATTTTGTCTGACATTTGTACCGATTATTATTATTTTATTTGATTATTATTGTGTAGTTTTTTCTCGAATTAAGCAATGTTTTAATGTGAATCTTATTATGGACTAAATCTGAAAATAAATTATTTGAATTTCAATTAATTCCATCAGTAAAAAAAACTTTCACTTCAACCAATCACAATACGTCTATCTTCCCCAATGATTAGCCATACATTAAAAGATGAAAGATTACCGCGCCTCCAATGATTTTATTACTGTGTCATCTAATTACTGTAGATACTTATCTTGCACACATGCCGTGTCAAGATTTTGAGGGTAGATAAGTAACCAGTGTGGAAGATCCCTCTATTTTTAATAATGAGTATGGTGGCAGAGGTCTTGTGTGTTTGGTATGTTGTGGCTACTTTAAAATGAGCCCGGATTTTAAAGAATTTAGATGTAAATCAGAGTTCTACTAACATAGTTTTTTAAAATAAAAATAATCATGCATCTTTTTGGTCTCATATGCAGAAACGTTGATATAAACATCGCCAAAGTTATAAATAAATATTCAAATTAATTCGTTTCAGTCACTAACTCTCCTAAAGGTAGAGAAATTAATAAGTAAAATAAGCGTAATTTCGAAAAACGTACACGCGTAATAATCAACCTGTCAATTTATTAGTCCACTGCTGGACTTAATAATAATAATAATAATCATTTATTCATCAAGTATCAAGGACTCGTATACATCATAAAATTAAATTAAATTTATAGCAGTAGCAGTCACATTATAATAACTTACATAAACACAATTGAAATTGAAATTAAAATTGCAACTTTTTTTTTTTAATAAGAAATAAATTTTATTTTCAAGAACTATCCAAGATATTATAAGAATGAATATAAACAAAGTCAAAACTTAAAAATAACCTTAAAATAACTAATCAAATAACCCGCCCCTGACCGTTCCCGGTGCACAGGTGCCCATCACACTCGCCGCGTTCCCACGTTGAATGGCAATGGCCATCCTCTGCACCAGGAACGAACCGGAGCGGAGCTTTTTAAATTAAAATAATCAAATTATAAATAAATTCAATTGTATTAAGTATGTCAAAGAAATAAACAGATTAAAAAAATAAAATTAAACCTACCTCCACTACATTTAAGCTTCTACAGTGTGCAGTGTACGAGGATATTCGCCAAAGAACCAAAGTTACCGACATAGTTAAGTAAGTAAGTTACTCGCAAGGTTTGCAAGTTGAAGTGGCGCAGGGCAGGACACATCGCTCGAAGAACTGAAGAACTGACAACCGATGGGGAAGAAAGGTTCTTGAGTAGCGACCGCGAACCAGAAGACGCAGCGTAGGAAGGCTTCCCACTAGGTGGACCGACGACATTGTAAAAGTCGCGGGTAACCGGTGGATGCAAATGGCAGGTTGTCGTACAGTGTGACGGTCTAAGGGGGAGGCCTTCGTTCAGCAGTGGACGTCTCTGAGCTGATGATGATGATGAGTGTGCAGTGTGCGGGCCGTAATAATGATTAATGTATGTACTTAAGCCTATTCGAACGAAGGGAGATTGGGCCATATGCACCACGCTGGCCCAGTGTAGATTCATTTACGGCAGTGAGTTTCTTCTCCGGACGTAAGCAGGTTTCCTCATTATGTTTTCCTTCACAGAGCGTTTTAGCAAGCGGTATGAAAGCCCCAAAGACTTCATTTGCACGGGCGGGGTTAGAACCTGCGACCTCACCATTTCAAGTCGAGCTTTTATTAGGCTACCACGACTGGAAAATAAACATTTTCATTACTCATTTCATTGATTTTCAACCGACTTCAAAAAAAGAGGTTCAGAATTCGACTGTTTTTTTGTATGTTTGTTACGCGATTAGTCCGCCAGTTATGAATTGAGTTTGTTTTTTTTGATTGTGTTTTAGATTTTTTCTTCGGAGGCAGTCTCATATACATTTTGTCGATATCGGTTTAGTAGCTTGGTTTTTAAATCAAAATAACTGGAAAAAATATATCATCCAGGTAATCGAAATTAAAGTCGGTTGGTTTTTCTTCCAAAAGTAAACGTGTTATGAATAATGTAATTTACAAGCTATAAAATGTTCGTTAGCCCGCTGTCGATTGATCAGTTCATAGTGAAATCGTGTAAACCCCCAACGTAACAAGGATAAGTCACGCGCCTGACCAATTAGCTGATGGACACCACCCGCTCGTATTACACAGGATGTATTAAAACTGCATAACTTTACACTTTAATAATATTTTTAATTTCATTGATAAATGCAGCCAGGGGTAGATGTATTCTAGAGAGGCTAGTGGAGACTACTTAAGAGCGATTAATGCCAGAAAAATAACAGATTTCACCCGCGCGTCTTGCATTAGTTTAGAGTCGAAAATCGCATGATACAATTGATGATGATGGCTTTGAGCAATTTAGGTGGGATTTTATTTAATTATTCAAAATGTAGGCATGAAATAAAAAAAAAACGGCTACTGTGCTAAAGCATTAGTTTGGCTATGTATTTCGTAAAAAATAATGTGGTGCTGTCGCTGATAATTTAGAGCATTTGAATTAAAACAGTTTTTATTTGTTGGTAATTTGTATTTTTTTTTTAAATAAACTAGATTGTTTTCCAAAATTAGGTTTTCCCCTACCTATAGTATTTTTTTTATCTGAATATTTACGTTCTTTATCATTAAACTATTTGTTTAAAAATACACCTTTTACTTACTTTTGGCATTAGTCGACCCCTTAATACTAGCACCGATGCATAGTGCTTGGCGGTTGAATAACTGGCAAAGGTGGTAGCAACTTCCTCAGACTCCTTACAATTTATATAAATGAAATTGATCTATACTACACTACATTGTAATGTATACAGGGTTAGTTCTAATCAGTTAGCATCCTTTTAAGGGCATATTCTGTACATCAAAACAAACAACTTTTACTATGGGGCCAACATTGAAATCGCGAAAAAATTATCAGCTGTTCCATACAAAAAGTTCATCGACCTTGGGCAAAATGTATGAAACAGCGGTTTTTATTTTCGCGTTTTCAATGTTGGCCTCATAGTAAAAGTTGTTTGTTTTGATGTACAGAATATGCCCTTAAAAGGATGCTAACTGATTAGAACTAACCCTGTATAAACGAAATTCACGTTAGTTACTTTAGAAAAAATCACCATTCTTTCTCATCCTCAAGTTTCGCATTGTTCGTTAGAGGAGATGTCAGAAGCAGCTGTCCTTAATGTAAACACTCCATCATGTGCGTAAACATGCGGCGACGGGCGGAGTCGCGCGCAAACAGTAACTGTAGACGCCGCGATCCTGTGTCACCCTGTATATACAGTTTAGCGAGCGGTAATGGTGGCGACACACAGACAGGAGGGACGACATGATTGAAAATAAATGTTCAATTTTCAGTTTCATATACATTATTATAATTGTAGAGGTCCAGTTACAAAGAAAAACCTTTTTTAGGTTTTCACCGTTTAATAAGGGGAAGGGTGGCCTTTACGGGCCAATTAATGGGTAAAATAATAAATAATAATAAAATAAACCTTCTACTTCCACATTAGAAAAAAAAGACTGAAGAAAAAACAAAAGATGGTAGCAAACCGAAAACATAAATTATTAAATTTTTTTTTTAAATTGGTCCACCCAAAAAAACTTTGCCAAGAATAATTATTTTATTAAGAGATATAAATTAAACGGCTAATATGATTTAAAATTAAAACTTAGATATGACAACTATGCAAAAACAAACATATTTTTTTATTAATTAAAAAAAATTGGTGTTGAGTTCGTAGGGTCCCAAGAACACTGGCTACAATTCCGCGTCAAATTGTCATATAAAATTCTCTGCGCGAGGATTGAACCAGCTCTCTTGTCACCTGCTCTCTTGTCAAATTCATTCATTTCAAGTGTAAAATGACGCCTGGCCTGTGCGGTAGTAGATAACGTCATATAACTTTAAACGGCGTTATACGTAAGGTCTTAAGTATAAGTTAATGTGTATATCGTTGTGAATTTGTCTGGCTTAAATAGGTTTTTTTACCGACTTCAAAAAACGAAGAGGCTATTTTCGACTTTATGTATGTTCGTCGATTTCAGTTATGGATCGATATTGAAATATATTTTTTTGTTAGAAAGGGTAATATTATTATATTATACTCTCGAGGTGGTCCCATATTTGTTTGAATTCGTTTTTTTTAAAGCTTTGTACTTGTATTAGAAAGTACCTAGTCCGTGAAAATCCTGGGCATGTCCTTAAACTGCAACCAGACCCACCGGAAGACGGGCAGCAGCGTCTTTGAGCATTCTGCGATCCCCAAGCCGCCGGATTATGGCAACACCCCTCTATTAAGGGGGAGGCCTTCGTCCAGTAGTGGACGTTATATGGCTGATGACTTGTATTAGAAAGTACCTAGTCCGTGAAAAAAGGGCCTTGCGATGCCATTCTACAGCCATCGTAAATTATTCTTAGTATTCACTACATTGGCTCGTCATCCTCTCACCCCGTGTGTCACTGTACCACCTGGCGCGAGCGTGACGTCATCATCGGACGGACATCGCAATTATATGAAGATTAACTTTAAACACGATGCTACCCTTAATTGTGAGTTGTAATGTAGGTGCGGTCGGTAGGACGGGGTGCTGATTTAGGTTGGCTTTTTGATTTTAGTGTTGCGAGAAGGGTGGGTTGGTGGATGAGTCAAAGTCAAAGTCAAAAGGTCTATTATATATAAACCATTGACTACCAGGATGCGGTGTTTTTATGATATAATCTGAAGCGTGTAAGTATAGGAAATGTCTGCCTTTCAGATAAAAGATGTGTACCAGATCTGAATAAGGTTCTGGGTCATATGTCCTTAATCATCTTCAACCTTTTTCGAACTGCTTAACAAAACAGTGGAACGCGTTGCCCGAGTGGGTGTTTCCCGATAGTTACAAAAATTTTAATACAAATACAAATCGTTTATTGATAACACCAAAGTTACACGTCAAATTTCATTAAGTATGTCACAATAAAATGAAATAATAATTATAAAAAATATGTTAATAATCTCTTATTTTAAAATAAGCTTCAATGTCATAAAACAAATTCTCTTGCAACCACGCTCTGAGCTTGGTTTTGAAGCACCCGGTGGAAGGAGCATCCCGAATGGAAGCTGGTATACGGTTGTAGATCGCGGGCCCCAAAATATAAACTGACCTCTCCGACTTGACGAGACGGTGCGTCGGGGTTATCAGTTGGTCTTTCTTTTTATTGCTTCGTAAAGCTAACGTGCTGTGAACGCCCCTACGTTGGAACGTTTCTAGGTTAACATGGGTGAATAGGGCTATCTGGTAAATAAACTCACATGGCAAGGGCAGTATCTGAAGTTCCCTAAATAGCTCTACGCATGAGACATCGTTCTGGACACCACATATAGCACGTATGGCTCGTTTCTGCATGACAAAGACTCTATTCCGATCGGCAGCGCGGCCCCACAGCTCCAACCCGTACGTGATGTTACTGTGGACGGTCGCGAAGTAGCAGGAGCGCACCACGCTGCGGGTGGCGGTGCTCGCAAGCCGCCGGAGCGCGAAGCACGAGCGGCTCAGTTTCCCGCAAAGCTCGTCTATGTGCGTCTCCCACGCCAACGCACCGTCGATGTGGAAACCCAGAAGTTTCGTACTATGTACCTGTTGGAGCGCGGTATTGCCGACTGCTACCGAATAAGTCTTTGTCGAGTGGCCATTGAGGTTGAATGCAAGGAAGCAGGTCTTGTCCTTATTAAGAGCTAATCCGTTAGAACGGAACCAGCTTTCGAGCTCGTTTGCTACCGTGTTCAGTTTCGACTCCAGCTGACTGTGCGTCGGCGCGGTGATCACCGCAGCGACGTCATCGGCGTACATGTAAATCTCGGCGCCATTGATGGCACCTGGTAGGTCGTTGAGGAGGAGACTGAACGAGGTGTTAGATAAGCAGGAGCCCTGTGGGACGCCCATCCCGTTCTCCATCTCGAGATCGTGATCGGCAGTATCGAACGCGCTCGATAGGTCGCAACAAAGAACGGCAACCTGCAATCCCGCCTCGCGCGCGCTCAACACTCGCCACACCACCTCACGCACCAAGTCTGTGGTCCCGCGGCCGGCCCGATACGCGTATTGGCGTTCCGACAAAACGCCACGATCCACGATAAAATTAAGAAGTCTCCTGTTGAGTCCGACCTCAAACACTTTACTGACGGCAGGGACGAGGGATATGGGCCGATAGGACTTCATCTCTGATTTTTTACCCTTCCCTTTGTACAAGGGGCATATTTTAACTTTCTTGAGTGCTGTAGGGTATATTCCATCCCGCAGGCATGAGTTAAACAAGTGACTAAGAACGGGCGCTACTGGTTCTATACCGGTTCTTAATATGCTCGCGGACAGACCATAGAGATCGGTACTCTTTTTAGGAGCGATACGTTTTGTCGCTATAGTAACCACTTCAACTGGGGAGAACGGTTCTAGCCTTAGAGACACGTCGCTCGCGGATGCCTCGTCCCCAAGGGCAGCTAAGGCGCTTGCGCTGTTAGCTGCGGGTGCTCCACACCTACTCGCCGCCGTCACGAACCCCGAGTTAAGCGCGTCCACTAGATCCTTCTTCGTGCCAAACGCTTGACCGTCCGCGTCCCGTACCAGGTCAGTGAAATCGACTCTCTCGCGAGTGCCACGACCCAACTCTGAATTTATTACACTCCACATGCGTCGTGGATTATCCCTGACTATACTAGAGTAATGACTGACTCGTTTTTCTTTCAATAAGGCGTGATATTTCATTGTGAGTTCATCGCACTTAATACGGAGTAAATCATTGGTGGGAAATGATTTCTTTAATTGTATAGTCTCATGCAGTAAGTGCTTAAAATTGTGAATTTCCGCGTCAACCCAGTGTTTATTATGAGTAACCTTTTTTTTTTGCGGAAAACAGGTTTTTTAATACTAACAAATAAAGTTTTTTGACAAATTTTTCAAATCATATTAAATTAAAACACATATAAATTACAATATCAGTCAACACCTATACTAGTAGCTTTTTTTAAATTTGAAAGGATATACTTACAGACTAGTCCATAGACATTTCATCAAAATCGGTTAAGTAGTTTGGTTTTTAAATCAAAAGAACTTAACGTCAACAAGTTAACATAAAAACGGTAACAAGATAACGAAATTACATAATAGTTTGCTTTGAATTCGTATTTTTTAAATAGCTTTCTGTCGTTTTGATCAAGTATTTTGGTAGAGCAGTGTAAAGCAAGATGTACACTAGAGGAACGTCTGTTTGCAGAGAGGCGACGAATGCCGTGCGCGCCATGTTGCTACGACATTTACCTTTGCTTGGTACACCCATCAACCTGTGGATGCAAATGGCAGATGTCGTCAAGGCCGTCTTAAATTATGCTGGGGCCCTGGGCACACGAGAATTTGGGGTCCTTTTGGAAACTAAAGAAAGCGAATTATATAAACATTTTTCTACAGCTAAATAAGTCAAAAAACAAAACGAACTTTTATTCTCTTTTCTATATACATACATTAAGTATACGCGCAAATTTTACACAAAATTAACACTAAAGAAATAAAAACTACCTATAAAATCAAGTCAAATGTTATGGAAATTTTATACTTCCTAAATAAAAGAGGTAAAGTTTGACTTGATTTTGTCTTAATTTGGTTAAATATCGGTGGACATGTTTCACACAGCATCATCTCATCCCCAAACTAAGCAAAGCTAGTAATATTAAAACCAGATAGCTGATAGAATACTTAAATACTTTTTTTTTTGTAATTACACACTTGTAATACATACTACACCCAAACAGAAAAAACATCTATGTTCGTCACATAAATGTTTGCCCTGGGTGGGGATCGAACCCACGCCCTACAGCTCTGAAGGCAGACATGCTACCAACTGAGCTTAAGGAAGTATAAAGTACAAATTCAATTGCACTGTACTACACGTTTAGCTGATTTTTCTATGGGATTGGATCTGCTCTGCTAGTAATTTTCGCTAATATGCTAGGCCCTCACACAATTTTATACCTATAGGCGTATTCTATAGCTCAAAATTTCGTCGTAGTAAGCCCGTCCCGGCTTTAACCGAGGGGAAGGCAAGGCATCATCGTCAATCAGAACCTAACATAAATATGCTTTTACCCCCTCCGTCCCCCTCAAGGGTGCAAATGTACCCAAACGAGGGCCGCAACGCCGTAACGTGGGGCCGCATGAATTTTTGGACTCGTAAGGATTTCCTACTCTAAGTATTTACATTTAGGTACGCTCGTGTTATTGTAATCGTGTTCTCTAATGGAGGGAAATGTAAGCGAAAAGTTTTAATGTTTAATTTTATTTGTGTTTTTGTTTTACTATAAATATGTAGTATTTATGGATGAAGGATTGACGAGTTGTTAAAATTAAAACTTAGCATGTGCAAAACCTACTTGCCTACAATTATCAATCGTCGTCAGCCATAAAACATCCACTGCTGGACGAAGGCCTCCCCCTTATTAGAGTGGTGTTGCCATAATCCCCATGCTTGGCAGGCGGCTTGGGAATCGCAGAATGGTCACCACCGTTAACCAAGAGGACGCTGCTGCCCGTCCTCCGGTGGGTCTGGTTGCAGGTTAAGGACATACCCAGGTCCAATACAACCCAGGTTCAATTATCAATGGCTGTTGGTCATCAATTTTATAGTATATAATATTTGAGATAAAAACATAATAAAAATTGGTGGCTAGCGAACAATCTCTTCCACTGAAGGTACTTACTGTTTAGCATAACAAATAAGTTTTGCTCTGACGTGTAGAAATTCGCGAAATTAGCTTTTTCATATCAAGATCTAAGATTCCCAAATTATATGGTTTTTGCAGGACCTAGACCTGGACCTGGGTATGTAATAAAACTACACCCAGAACCACCGGAGGGACAGGCAGCAGCGACCTCTTACCCGTGGTGAGCATTCTACGATCCCCAAGCCGCCTGCCAAGCGTAGGGATTTTGCCAACCCAAATGAAAAATGAAAGACTACATTGTTATCCTAGGGGTGAAAGTAACTTATTTAGTTGTTGTTAAACTTGTTTAGACTAAATAAGTCTATAACCTCGAGGTAAACATTGAGCTTTTCAATACGAATACAAGGAAACTAAAAATAAAAATATGAACTGACACTAGAAGTGCGGGACCATAATCCTCAAAGCAGAAAAAAAAGTTGGAACATGGTTCAATACAGAGAAATTTACTAGGTTCAATACAATTTTTTTCAAAATGGAACTAGTTTTTTTTTATAATTTGAGGGACTATCATTTGTCAACTGTCACTGTCAGTTTAAGCTGAAAGCCTTAGCCTTAGGGCTGAAATGTATTACAATTTGTAGTATATATATTATTTTATATTTAGCGTCTAGTTATATCTTGTTTGTCCATAAATATGTGCGTGTTCTGTGATTGTCTGTAGTTTGTTATATCCCAATGTACCCCATACAATGAAGTACTCGTATTGCACAACCACTGAGAACGTCACCGCCGTCCACATAAAAGAAGCCCGCGAGTACCCCGCGCCGCCTTTCGTTACTCAACTTCAGATCGTTAGGACATCCCTTTTTTATTAATTAGCCATTAAGAAGTTAATGTAACTTTTTTTTTAAATCTACCGTGGCCGCCTCTCGTAATTAGTTAGTCTAAATGTTTTTGTTGCAGAGGTAAACGGGAAAAGCATCAAAACTCTGTGGCACATATTCACCGTACCTAGATTTCAAAACCGTACCCAATCTCTTCGCTTGACGGTCTATCTTTCTACGTGACATTGGCAGAATTGTGAAACACCCTCACAAAGGCCATTAAACAAGAGTTGAAGTTGAAGTTGAAATGTATTACTTTCATCCCGCTCCTCGGGCAACTTCAGACCTACTTTCCGAGTATGAGTAATGAAAAATATTTTATTAAATCCAAACATAGGAAAGAAACATAATTATCTTATCTTATTATAATGTAAGTATAATCTAACGTTATAGGACAACCATGTTTATCTTAAAATGATTATATATACTAATACTTTGTATTTTTGTTTAGTACCTAAACTAAAATTTCGAATATGATTAAAATGCGTCAAAAGGTTGCCAAGGTCTCAATTAGCGAGGTTTACTGTTCGCAAAACTACTCACAATATTATAAAACCACTTGAAAAAAAATATTACCCGAGATTTGTATAAGCACGATACACGATTTTCTTTATGTTCACAATATACTAGTTACTTACTGAATGCTCTGCGATTTGGGAATGAATAATTGTGATCCAAAATATTCTATATTTTTTACCTCATTTTTACCTGACTTCAAAAAAGGAGGAGGTTCTCAATAGTTTTTTTTGTAGAGTCTTGTGATGAGACGAGGAAGACGTTCGCCTGGTGGTAAGCGTCACACCTGCCACTAACAGTAGCAGTGCCAACATTTGCGAATACAATCCTGCGCCGCACTGCACTGCGCTCGTCACTCTTTAGATGTTAAATCTCTTCATACCCTCTTCATTTCTCTGGTAACATTGCCCTTCAAACCGGATCATAGTAATGCTTGCACACTACTGCTTGGTGGTTGAATTTCTGGCAAAGGTACAGTGGTGGTACAGTGGTGTTACAGTTTCATAATGATACTTCCCCAGGTGGACTCTGGGACTCTGCAGTAGAGTCCTAACCACTACAATGTATGTTTTTTTATGTATGTTACCTCAGAACTCCGTCATTTAGCAACAAATGTATTTGTTTTTTTTTTAGTAAATATATCGATTTCCATAGAAATTCGATTTGATGCCCTTTCAGAAAATTCATCAAAATTGGTTAAGTATTATGATTTTTAAATTAAACCATGAAAACGAAATTGAAATCGATTGTTTTTTGTACTTGTTATCTTATAGTTTCAAAGGTCATCTATCTAGTCCAAATTACCAGTATGTCAAATACTTCGACCCGTGATGTTCAATATTCGTAATAATTATAGTGGCGTCATTAATATCGAGTGACGGACGGACGGACAGGGGGATATTGATGTATTGACGATCCGCGCAACGACTGGGAACTAATGAGATCATGATTATACAATAATAGTTTGCGTGGCTGATTGTACAATGAGCTAGTAGTTTTAAACTATTCGTCATCATCATCATCATAATGTCTACACAGGGTTTACTTAAAAAACGGCAAAGAAGGATGGCAGAATTCGCCTGGATCCAGAAAAAAAAAAAACTGAAATGCCTTGGCATCCCACCGTTTTTTTAAAACTTTCATACAAAAATCATCGTAAGGCGCTATCTTTCTGACTAGAGGTCGATCGGTACGGGTACGGAAGAAATTAACCCCGCTCCCAAATATCTTCTAAACCGCTGGGTTGATTACCTCCTAATTTTTTTCATTGATAACTTTAGATCAACCCTAGCACATAATATTATTGTTTTTGATTTAAAAAGTCTCTCCAAATAGCAATAGGGATCACAATAACTTTAAAACAAAGATCTTTCCATTCAAACCACGTAAAAAACATATAGTATTGAAATGCTAATGCTGTTTGCCATGCTTTATTTAAATTAACTATCAAAATACCAATTTTCAACATCATAAATTCAAAAACAAAAAGAAATGCCTTAATAAGTATGTATCATCCCTTATTTTACCCCCATAGGTCACACCTATCAAAAAATATTGAACACATAATTTTAATGACTATAACTTCAATAAATAAGAACTTCTATACAAAGTTTCATCCCTATAAAGTCATCCCTGTCAAAAAATATTGAAAGCACCAATAGCAAACCCCCCTGGGTTTACCACGATCCCCGACACTTTATTTTAAATAATCTAACCAAATACCATTTTTTTTATTCCTAACTTCAAACACCAAACTTTCCATACAAAATATCAACCTTAATTTCACCCCCTTAAGCTCCAGATAACCACGCGCCGCTATCGCGCTCGCGAATTTCACCATTTTTGAAGTTATAAAATCACTGTAAACAACCGTCATCCAACCTACAGGGTTAAGCTTTTTCTCTTTTCATACAATAACATAACAACTACCTTAGTAATAAAAACTAAAAACTGTCCAAAAGGGAGACAGTGTAGCGTTTATTACGTTTATTACGCTAAAAGCTAAAGGGTTAAGTTAACTCCGCCGGCGGCTACGGTCGCTGCCATTGTTTGGAAGCGTGGATTACGTTGCAATTAGATGATTGCCTGGTTCCGTTACCTAGGAACATCTTCACCCCTTTCACTTTGGTTACAATATATCTACAATCTACATACTACTTATGGGAGTTTTGGCGGGAACACGGAAAAACATGTCTTTTCGTGTTGTTTTCAAAACTCGGTAGAAGCTCATAGTGAAGTCGCCACAACTTTACTAGGGCATGACTTGGACTCGACTATGACTAATTTAATGTGACTGACTGTGACTCTTGACATATTTGCCTTGATTTTAATAAAAAACTTGAAAATTAATAAACTTGACACTGGCAGAATGCACAACGTGCGATGCCAATAACTTAGAAAACAAAAAAAAAACTACTTATGAATGATTTAAACGTTTATAATACCTAGGTATGTTTAATAGTCTTGTGACTTTAGGCACCACCGCATTGTCGGATACTTCTTCTACCACCAATTAGTAGTGTGTAAAAATGCTTGAAATTATCGCTTGCACTTGGCAGATTTTTACTATTTATGTATAAGTATAACTTTTTTTTTCTTAGTTATTGGCATCGCATTCTGCCAGAGTCAAGTATATGAATGTTCAAGTTTATGTAGTATTATCAAGTCAAATATGTGATAAAATTAAAATTAGTCAAAGTCGAGTCCAAGTAATGCCCTAGTAAAGTTTTGGCGACTTTACTATGAGCTTTTATAGTATTGAAAACAACACAAAAATACATGTTTCACCACATTATATCACTTGCCCAACTCGTGCATGTAATTCAACACTCAATGAATAAAACACTAACATTTTTAATCATTAATTCGCGAAAAAACACAAGTTAATGAAAATAATAGAATGCAGCGACACGATTTTTCCTTGTTCCTACCAAAACAACAAAAGTATTATTTTATTTAGGGTTTCTTTTTTGCTATACTTACAGCAAACATATACTAATATGTGATCCGTTGGAGATCCTACAGGAACGGAACCATAAAATGTGCAAATTGCAAAATTGAAAGAGTGTTATGTCGAATAAGGTTTTAGGTATTTATTTCAGAGATAGAAACTACTTACTAAATTTCGGCTAAAATGATCTTGAACGGTACTTAGCAGCATAGAGTAAGTAAACCTAATACTTAGCAGCTTATTTCATCTCTATGGACAATAATTATGTTGTTATTATGTTATTTTACAACCAAAAAAAACTATAAAACCTTTAACCTAAAATACATAATTAAAACTAACATAAAATTATATAATCGATACTAGAGACCATTTAAAGGATAAATGTGTAACGAAAAGGTTCAAAAATACTGAAGGGTATGTAGGTATGTACTCATCATTATGAACAACTTTTACAATGAGGCCAACCCAGCAATCGCGAAAATAAATCAGCTCTTCCATACATTTTGTCCAAGGTCAATGAAGGTTTTGTACGGATTTGCTGTTTTATTTCTCGATTTTATGATTGGCCCATATTAAAAGTTTTTCATGGATTTTGTGGACCTGGGTATGTCCTTAAACTGCAACCAGACCCACGGTACGGTGGTGGTACGGTGGTGTTGTACGAGTACGGACAGCAGTGTCCTTTTTGTTAACGGTGGTGACCATTCTGCGATCCCCAAGCCGCCTGCCAAGCGTGAGGATTATGGCAACACCCCTCTATAAGGGGGAGGCCTTCGTCCAGCAGTGGACGTTTTATGGCTGACGACGACGACGAAAAGTTGTTCATAATGATAAGTACATAGGTACATACTCTTCAACAACAAACCTAAAGATAGTTTCAACGAACTCTAATTTCGGGCAATGTGCCCAAAACGGTGGCCGCGTTGCCTCGCTGGACTACGGAAAAATATAATAGAAAAAAGGAAGAATCTCCATGGCAGATATCAATGATTTGTAGTCATCAGTAAACAGTAGGTACTGGGACGGTGGTGCGCGTCACCGACCACCCTCGCGCGCAGCCACCGTGCCAGTGTCAATATAAATACTGCAGGATTCATTACGAACGAGACTCGCTGCGCTGGGAGTCACTCACACAAATCTTTGGATTCTTTACAATAAAGATATTCTATTCTATTGTTTTTTTTTTTGGGAAAATAGGTTTAAAGATATTTATTCTCATATAAGACATTACATCACTTCCATGAGAACACTGCTATAATATTTTTAGGTAGTTCATTGTCGCAAGATGCAGCTAATATACATTTATAACACATAATAGGCATACAATGCAAATCAAAATAATAAATTAATGTAGGTACAATTAAAACAAATTGACAAAAACACAAAACCATCTGATCTGAGCTTAACTTGCATTTTTTTAATTAAACTAGTTTGTCTTTGATAATAACTTCGGCAAGTTTCTTTTTGAATATATTGAACGAGTTAATATTTTTTATTTCCGAGGGTATTTTGTTGTAAAGGCGCGCACCCTCAAACGTAATCATAGTTTTGCCGTAATTCGTTCGGATCTTCGGCAAAACAATGAAGCTACGGCGGCGAGTGCAGGGGTATGAAACATTTTGTTTCCGTTTAGTGAATAGCAAGTTAGTGTGAACATGTTTATTAATAGTTTTTCGTATAAAGAATAAATAACATCTATCATATAGATAATATCGTGCTTTAATAAAATTATCAATAGATTAATAATAATATTGTTACAGTTTCATAAATACAAGTACTTGGTTACAGTAACACATAATATTTGTTTTCAGATTAAATAAATAATTTCTTGTTTTAATTAATTGTTTTTTATTTTTTTATACAATCAAGTGACGAGACAAGCAAGCCGCTTGCCTGGTAAGCGGTGGCTACTGGTGGTGGTGGTGTTGTTACAGGTTTAATAACTTTTTTTTCAGATAAGGTTATCACGTTAATTTTGTATGGTTGGATTATTAGCTCCCTGTCCTCATTAGTACTCAATACAATATTACAGCGGAAATACAATAAAAATAAGTACAGTTTACAACAGTTGGGCTGTAAAAATTAACAAAGAGAATTGATGTATAATTATATTTCAGCTCTTATAATAAAGTATCTCCCATTGTCTCTAATTGCTCCCAATCACGTCGATTGCCTCGGGATTGAACGGGTCCGCACAATAGGAACGTTGTCACACAATAGTTGACTGGGTGGCTGGCTAGCTGGCTGGCTGGCTGAACTGATGAGATGTGACAGGCTGTGATGAGTTGTCATGAAAACTGGAGCGCACCTTGCGAAATGAGAATATATAAGCTACGGAAGCGTGGGAAATTCTGGTCACAATTGATTGTTTCTCTGAGTAATCGAAGCCTGTAAACATTTAAATTAAAAATAAATTTATAACACGTGTAAACTAGTCATTTTTAAGAACCCAACTTGCTAATACAGTAATAAATATTGTACCTAATTAAATCACTAATTTTAAAACATGTCTACTACATGTTGTGGTCAAGTAAGACGCAGCGTATGTAGGCTTCCCACTATAGGTGAACCGACGGCATTATGAAAGTCGCGGGTAACCGGTGGATGCAAATGGCAGGTTGTCGTACAGTGTGGCGGTCTAAGGGGAGGCCTTCGTTCAGCAGCGGACGTCTCCGGGCTGATGATGACGCAACAGCAGATTTTTTCCGCAATTTCAGTGTGGCCCTAAAGTAAAAGATGTTCACAATGATACATACTTAATGAGCTACAGCTTAGTAGTTATTTTTGCGTGACGACGATATGTTATAATTTTGTATTATTTATGTGTATTGTATGTGGACCTGGGAATGCTAAAAATGCATCCAGACCCACCGGAGGACGGGCAGCAGCGTCCTCTTGGTTAACGGTGGTGAGCATTTTGCGATCCCCATTCCCCAAGCCGCCTGCCAAGCCTACGTGGCGAGGCCGTAGGCTGAGCCTCAAACTAGCGAGGCCGTAGGCCGAGCCTCACGCCGGCGAGGCCCTTGGCCGAGCCCCACACTGCGAGGCCGCCAGGCCGAGCAGTGTGGACAAGGGCGTGCACTCACACGCGTCCAAGCGGAAAAGTCATCATTATCATCATCAGCCTCTATTATTCTAATGAATCACGAGACTTTACCCGCTCTACGACTGAACCACCATTCCCAGATGCGCTCCTACTGCAATAGGGAGAGCGCCTCACGGATTTTTAAACCAAGGATTATGGCAACCCCCCTCTACAAAGAACAAGCCGGTTTCCGTAAAGACTTTGGTACCATAGACCACATCCACACGCTTCGCCAGATTATACAGAAGACTGAGGAGTATAATCGGCCGTTATGTCTAGCGTTTGTGGACTATGAAAAAGCCTTTCAATTCAATCAAGACCTGGGCGGTGTTGCAGCCCCTCCAGCGATGTCATATCGACTATAGGTATATCGAAGCGTTGAAATGTTTGTATAGAAACGCCACAATGTCAATCCAGTTGCAGGACGAGAGCACGAAACCAATCCAATTGCAGAAAAGCGTGAGACAGGGAGACGTTATTTCTCCGAAAAGGTTCACGAACGCATTGGAGGACGTTTTCAAGCTCTTGGACTGGAACGGATTCGGCATCAACATTAATGGCGAATACATCACTCACCTTCGCTTTGCCGATGATATAGTCATCATGGCAGAGTCGCTGAGGGACCTCAATACTATGCTCAGCGACCTCAGTAATGTTTCCCAACAGGTGGGTCTTAAAAATTAACATGGACAAGACAAAGATCATGTCCACTGTCCATGTTGTGTCCGTACCGGTTGTCGTTGGGAACGATACTTTCGAAGTTGTTAACCACTACTACTACCTTGGACAGATTGTTCAGTTAGTTAGGTCCAACTTCGACAAAGAGGTCGCCCGAAGAATCCAACTCGGATGGGCAGCGTTCGGAAAATTGCGTAATATCTTCTCGTCCAAAATCCCGCAGTGTCTGAAGACAAGGGTATACGACCAGTGTGTGTTGCCAGTGATGACATATGAAACTGAAACGTGGTCTTAAACTGCTGGCCTTTTGGAGAAACTTAGAGTCACGCAACGTGCAATGGAGAGAGCTATACTCGGAGTTACTTTGCGCGATAGAATCCGGAACAAGGATATTCGGATATTATATTAAATTATAAGAACCAAAGTTACCGGCATAGCTCGCAAGGTTTGCATGTTTTGGGGGTATTGGTAATGTTGGTAGAGTTGGTAGAGTCGGTAGAGTTGGTAGAGTTGGGAGGCAAAAAAATTGCTCGGGATAATTTAAAGAGGTGGACTTTGGGAGCGGGCCGAATTTCGTCCGTACGCGGTCGAAGTCGCGGGTGAACTCTAGTATTAAATATACCGACGTCTAGCAACATAGATTGCAATTTTTTATTATATCTTGTTATCGTCTCATCACCGATATACCCTCGTGTGTCCATCGTCAGTAATTAGGAGACACGAACGCGCCAGTTGGACGCGGCCGCGCGTGCGGCGCCATCTGGCGGCCGCACGCGACTGATTAGTTTTATGACTCCGCGTTCATTGGAGACACGTGAAACTTGGATAAATATAAAAAGCATCGGAAGAAAACTGAAACGGTTCGGAACGGTTTCGGATAGAAAAATTATGTCATATTTGTCCAAGTGTAATGGAAGTACCTATTACTATACAACGTGTAACAAAAAGGTTCAACAATACTGAAGGGTATGTATATACTCATCATTATGAACAACTTTTACTATGGGGCCAACCCTGAAATCACGAAAAAAAATCAGCTGTTCCATACATTTTGTCCAAGGTCAATGAATTTTTTGTATGGAATAGCTGTTTTTTTTATCACGTATTCATAATTAAAAAGACACCTGTCCCATACAAAATGTATGGAGCATATGATTTTTTTTCACGATTTCCGTGTGGATTTCTTAGTAAAAGTTGTTCATTCCGATTACAATAACCTCCTAAGATATGTCAATGAATTCAATGTCATCTGTATAAAAAAAGGCGATCGTGTTCCAGTGAAACCGTGATAGTATTGGACCAAACGTATCTCGGATCGTGAGGTCGTGTGTTCGACCCCCAGCCCTTATCAATAAATACTTAGTACGCACGGATTGCACAATATTTTTCAAAAGGCAGTGGTATGGTAATCATTGGCGATCATTGTCAAATCAAATCATATCAATTTATTTGCTAGAATTTTGGTAGGTAGGTACAATACATGTATTAGATAATATAGGTTTTAGATATACAGCAGGCCAATTCAGCTAACCAAAGCCGATCCGCTTCCCATACGTTTCCGCTACTTTTCCTGTCTGACAGCGGCCGACTAACGTTCGTGGTCCGGCCAAGCGTACCTAAAGTTTATCGAAACCATAGACAAACTAATCATCAACATAGACATCGCACGCTTATAAAACTTTAGGTACGCTTGGCCGGACCAAGATCGTTAGTCCGCCGCTGTCAGACAGAAAGAGTAGCGGGAACGCATGGGAAGTGGTTCGGCTTTGGTTAGCTGAATTGGGGCCCAGGTTTTCTTGTCTCCCTATTAGGCTAAAGCTTTAGGCCGCGCACATCCATGTTTAAAGCACATATTTTACTGCGATCAATCATTATTCTAAAGTTGAATGAGATAGGGTCACATTTAGCGGAGCAAAAATATGGCAGTTACGCAGATCCGTGCGTGTCAAGATTTGTTTTTTGTGGTTTCAGACCCATTTTTAATTTATTACAAGCATAATATAAATGTTTTTTTCAAAACTTAGAGCGTTATTTCGTGACAAACTATATTATTTATAACTGAGTTAATTTTCTTGTTTAATTTGGAAAAATTGATGATTATAATTGTTGTAATGTGTAAAAATAGATGTGTTTTGGTAAAAAATTTCGTGTTGTCTAAAATTTATAGAAAGATTACAAAACGTTAGTTCACTTCTCACATCTAATAGAAACAAACATATTTTTTGGGAAAACACAAATTCATAAAAACCGTCAAAATACTGTTACCACTACACGTGATTTTTTTAATTAGCGTCCTCAATGCTTATAGATATTCCTCCCAATATAGCTTATATAACTTAATGGCTAAAACACATAGGTGAGACACATTTCTTATTCCAAACATTTACTTACACAATTACATACCTACTATTTTCTTTCTGTAAAGTTACAATAGCTTTTAAAAAAGAACCAACCATCCATTACTGGGTGTGACGGACACAGAGTTACACGACGCATTACGTTTTTCCATTTAGAAGCGATAATGGCGATGTTACACGGTCAGACTAAACAATGGCTTGTTGTAGACCACTAAAGACTACCACAGATATAACATTCTATAGAAATGCTCAAAGAATCAGCGCTTGAATTCAACTGTATGCACGATGCACATTATAACATCCATCATCAGCTAGAAGACGTACGCTGCTGGATGAAAGCCTCCCCCTTTATATAGGGGTTGTCATCATCGCCGGATTGAAGGGAAGGCAACTGCCCGGGGCCTCAATAGAGGAGCCCCCCACATTATTTGTAAGCTTTTTTTTTAAATATATTTTTGTACCATCAAGTGACGAGACGAGCAAGACGTTCGCCTGGTGGTAAGCGTCACGCCTGCCACTAACAGTACCAGTCCCAGAATTGTGAGCTTGCGAACACAATCCTGCGCCGCACTGCACTGCGCTCGTCACCCTGAGATATTTAATGTTAAATCTCTTCTTACCCAGTAATTTCTCTGGTAACATTACCCTTCAAACCGGAACACAGTAATGCGTACACACTACTGCTTGGCGGTAGAATAACTGGCAAAGGTGTGGTACTTCCCCAGGCGGACTAT
Source organism: Erannis defoliaria (assembly GCA_905404285.2). Taxonomy (NCBI): domain Eukaryota; kingdom Metazoa; phylum Arthropoda; class Insecta; order Lepidoptera; family Geometridae; genus Erannis; species Erannis defoliaria. The sequence continues at coordinate 856,602 of FR990090.1, read as the reverse complement.
GCAATATAGTCCTACCACTACAAGACAAGCTTTTTTCTAGGCTAGGCACGTATGTAGGTGGACCAAACTGTCGACGTCTGCTTAGAGTTGGTCCTATCTGTGCTGTTAGGAGAATGGAGACATCGCAGGCTTCAAGTACATACTAAACAAGTTTGGTATACTTATCCTTATTTGTTTTGATAATATTTGAATTGTCTCGCAATAAATTATTGAAACACAAGAAAAATATTATTTAGAACTGCCAAAGACAAGCGTCAAGTTTATGGCAACCCCTCTCTATTAAGGGCTCCTCCTTAATAGAGAGGGGTTGCCTTCGTCTAGAAGTGGACATCTTCTGGCTGAAGCTGATGACTCCTTTGCTGCCCCAGGGCCTTCACACTTCTAAATCCGGTTGCCATAATCCCCACGCTGGCAGGCGCCTTGGGGATCGTAGAATGCTCACCGAGAAAACGCTCCTGTCCAGCCTCCGATGGTTCTGGATATTTTAGGACATACCCTGACCCACAATGCACAATCGTCAATATCGTATTACATATGTTGAAATAGTAATTAAATTAAAGTGACGCTGTAAACAGAACCTTAAAACTAAAATAAAATATTTATAATGTAATGTTAGCTCTCTGTGCGCTTTGCTGAATACTGTAAGTACATTGCCCTTCAAAACGAAACAGTAATGTTTGCACACTACTGCTTGGCGGTGGAATAATGACAAAGGTAAATGTTACTTCCCCAGGCGGACTCTGCAATAGAGTCCAACTACTATTTAGTTAATAAACAATTAATTTTAAATAATCCGCTCTCAAACCTAAACACTCGACCTCGCAAACAAAGAGCTCGTTAAATGCAAATCTCCGACTCTAGGCCGGCAGCGCTCACCATCAGCGCAGGATATGAGCTCGATTTGAATGTTATTGAAGCGTCGAGTGTTTGACACTTGAACTCTCTACGCTGTATATTGCGACGGCTCGGAATATATTAAAGGCTTCTATGGACCACAATCTAAATCTGATTTTTTAGATTCAGATTCAGAATGATTTATTGAATAACTGATTACAAGTTTTAAGCTAGGTCTGCATGCAAAATAGTGACATCAGTTTACCTATATCGGGCATTCAATATATTTAGAACAAATTAATGTACACATATTTTTTTTATTATAAACAATTTCTACTTTAAATATTATGTCAATTAATTTTATTTAATGTCAATATGTAGGTCCTTATTATATTAGTTTTAAATTCATGTCAATAAAAATAATTAGTTCCAATCAAATTAAAAATTGTTTATAACAATGTCATTTCGATGGACTTGTCTCTATTTATGAATTCCTTTAAATCATAGAACACATTATTCGTGAGCCACCTTTTCAGTTTAGTCTTGAATTGTATATTACTAGAAATGTCAGTGATAGCTTTAGGTAACAAATTGTAGATATGGATAGCATTAATAAAGGTGCTCTTCTCATAAATGGAAGATTTAATGCGAGGTGTAAAGAGGTAGTCGTTGCCTCTCATAGTCTTTTTAAAGTAACAAGTTTATTAATGATACCAAAATGACGCTCTCGTGGTGAAAGAAGATAGCACCTGTCCATGACCATTAAAGCTTTACCTAGTTCATCATCATCATCAGCCAGAGGACGTCCACTGCTGGACGAAGGCCTCCCCTAAATAGGGAGGGGTTTGCTTCCCCACGCTTGGCTGGGGCTCGGGGAATGCGGAATGTTCACCACCGAGAGGACGCTGCCCGTCCTCCGGTGGTTCTGGGTGCAGTTTTAGGACATACCCAGGTCCCTATGTCCAGGGTTATAGCTTGGAAAAAAAGAGAAGAAAGATTATGACTGCCTTATAGCCCAGTTGGTAGCATGTCTGCCTTCAGAGGTGTGCTGTAGGGCGTGGGTTTGATCCCCACCCAGGGCAAACATTTTTGTGACGAAAATAGATGTTTGTTCTGTGTCTGGGTGTAGTATGTATTATAAGTATGTATTTAAACCAATCTATGGCTCTAAATTTTTTTGTGAATATATTTTTATTTGACCGCACCATGACGGTAACAACAAGTGATCGAGGATGGAGCCTTTTTTGTTACTTACCTATTTTAATCTGAATTTGAAGACACCTCGTTAGTGCGCCCCATAACCTCGCTGTACTAGAAAAAAAACTTATACTTAGTAAAAATATAAAATGCTCGTCTACGGAAATACCTTGGCATTCTACATTACGTTATCACTACAAAAACCCTTGAAGATCCGGCAGCAAGCAGCTGGTGGTAGATAAAGGTGCCGCTGCGCTCTCCTCCAGCTAAAACCAGGAGTTAAAAATACTTGAGCTATTTGGGAAGCACTCGATCGGGCCTACTTGACGGGTAGGGATGGGACTATATTACATTTCGAGACTTGGGACTGTCGAAATAAAAATTTGAAATTTTTTGGGTACATACGAGTACATGATAAAGAAACAGCTTTTATTTTCAAATAATTATTGTCATAGTTTTTAGGGACAATGTTTTTGATGACCAATGTTGATAACTGTACGTAGTAGGTAAGTATTCTGTCGTTTAAGTAAATAAACATTCAAGTAAATGCCTACTAGTGCTTTTTTTTAACATAATGAAAACTGACGAGATTTTGACACATTTTTGTAATTTTTTTTTAACAGATTTAATAAAACGTGAGTATTCCTGTATATATAAAACAAAAATGTACTATTGTTTAAAGTCCGGCCACTTAGAGAATGCGTTTGACAGCTACAATAACATTGTCTAAATCTGAATGAAAACCCTTTAGCTAGTTACTAGTTTTGCTATTGTAATACCTATACATACAGGTGGTAGCTGATTATACTACCTATAGCAAAATAATTAAATCTTTTAATTCAGCTTCAGACAATGTTATTGTAGCTGTCAAACGCATTCTCTCAGTGGCCGGACTGTAGTAGTTGAATTTAATTGCTTTAATGTTCGTACTTATTTAAGAACATCAATGTAATTAGACGTTTACCTGACATGAACATCAATTCAAGCTCAAAATGATTAAAAATAGTAATTTTAGGTTTTGGCAAACCTATGTGTTTTACTCACTCAGATCTATGAACCTTCCTCCCATGGACTTTGATTGGTTAAAATGTGGATAAGAGGGAAAATGTGTAAAAACTAGAAAAATCATTAATTCAGATATTTTAATATGTTTTACGAATTGTTATTATTTCATAGATTGGGTACTTTCGAAAACTGGCTCATTTGGTATTAAGTTTTTCCTCGAATTTATTGCATTAAATGGTATCAAGAAAGCAAAACATGGTCCGAAATTGGGAGACGGACTCTGCGAGTCCGTAATGCGTCAAACGTCATGAAGACTTTCTACTGAGAAATGAAAGACTTAATAGAAAGTCTTCATCACGCCGCAGCCCTAGAGAGCGCGTTATCAGGCGGCGCCGGTAGATGGCGCCGGCGCCGCTTTGATCTGCCAGACGTGGGAATGCGCGAGAGTGGATCGCACCACTATTGATCTAGCCGTACTATCTCAAGCTCGCCTGATGCGTGTCACTGTATGCGTACATCAAGCTTTTTGTACTGTCGAGTACTTCAGTGATCCGGCATTAGTCTATGTTGATTATGAGATTTATAGAAATGTAACGATTGTAATTGTATTTTACCGGACTGCCCATGCAAAAATAGATTAATAACGTAAATTACGTAGGTCTTACGTAAATGCATTCAACCAATGTGTTGGTTTATTTTCAAGCCTAGTTTAGCCTCATCATCATCGGCCCGGAGACCTCTACTGCTGAACGAAGGCCTCCACCTTAGACCGCCACACTGTACGACAACCTGCCATTTGCATCCACCGGTTGCCCGCGACATTAGCAATGTGGTCGGTCCAACTAGTGGGAGCCTGGTGGGAGCCTGGTGGGTGGTAGTGGGGTCTACCTACGCTGCGTCTTCAGGTAAGTGGCGGTAGTTTAGACTACAAAAAAAAATGTAATATTTTTTTTATCATTATTGTTTTAATACGTTCATTTATAAATTATTTTAATACACTTTAGGATTTAGCAAAAAAGAAAAGATAAAGAATTAAAAAAAGGACTGCCCTGCCAAATGCCAATCTTTTTTCAATAATTATAGCTAGTAACTACCATACCATGTATCAGATGTGGGAAATGACGTACATCATGTTGGTGTTCTTAATAAATAAATTATAGCCTGGGTCACTCGGGATAATGTAAGAATTCTAACAACACTTCCTGCGCCAAACCTGTTCAGGCTTTTAGAAGATATGGTGGAATAAAAAAAACTCACATACATACATACATGAACCCTGAAAACATTACACTCCTTTTTCTGGACAGTCGTGTAAAAAGATAGAGATAGAGAAAGTAAATAAATACGGTTAAACAAATGACAGCTATGCAAGCAATTTCCCCATAATTACTTACTTAGTGATTCATAATGCCTGTTTTTCTCTAGAACTATCAATTTGAACGTGATTTTAAAACAATATTTCTTCAAATAAGTGGTGTTTTCAATGTATTTGTTATTATGACATCCAGTTCCTGACTGGTTTAATGCATTCTTTTTATAGAAACTATAATTCTGAATCGTGTTAACATGTCAAATAACTTTTCTAAACACGTTTCGATACATCGTAATGGGAAACCGTTGAAAGATGTACTCAGAGAAATCCATCTCGTTTCAAAAACATTATACTGGCTTCATCTGGTGGTTTTATCTGTGTAGCAAAAATAGTTCTGAGATTCTTTCGAGTTTTTTTTATGTGATGGAGTGACGATACAAGCTAGAAGTTCCCCTGGTGGTAAGCATCATGCCTGCCTATATAATAACAGTAGCAGTGCCTTAATTGTGAACTTGCAAACAAATTCCTGTACCGCACTGCATTACGCTCGTCACCCTGAGATATTATATCAAAATCTCTTCATGCCCAGTACTTTATCTGGTTTGCTTTTCAAACCAAAACACAGTACCTACCTAATGCTTGCATACTAATACTTGGCGGTCGAATAACTGGCAAAGGTGGTATTTCCCCAGGCGGACTCTATAATAGAGTCCCATCATTTATCACAAATATACAACGTGTAACAAAAAGGTTCAACAATACCACAGATTAAGTATACTAACACGTGTTAGTAGGTACTAACACTTGTTACCTATACTTTATCTATGACAATACTGAAGGGTATGTTATGTATATACTCGTCATTATGAACAAATTTTACTATGCCCCAATAGTAAAAGTTGTTCGTAATGATGAGTACATACATACCCTTCAGTATAGTTGAACCTTTTTGTTACATGTTGTAGATATAGAGTCCATTACAGATAAAAAAGTATGTTTCTTGTGAGACAAAAAGTTTGTAGGCAATTTAAGTCTTAAAATGCCGATTGAAGGACTCTTGGCATAGCATACTTCTTGGCATACTTTTGGTGAGATGCTTGATGGTTCACCAGGAGATAACCAAAACCATATCCACGATAAAGCTCCCAATGTAAATGTCCCCAGCGGTCACCCATCCACAGACTGACTGCATAACTTTATTTTTTGTGTTAAACTAATACTTTAAGCTTAATTTATCACCGTTTTTCACTTAAACCATAATAACAGAAAGTTACAACGTGAATTATGTACAAACTAACATTAATAACATAATTTTTCATAAACAATATTAGTATGGTAACGTTATTTTTATCTAATAACTCGCGCCGAAATATTTATAAGACGTAAACAGGCTCGTAAAGCAAATTGGCTTCTATTTTTGAACTGGAAGATGCGCTTGCGACGTCGAGTCGACCAATGAGCGCGCGGGACGCCCACCTGGCCGGTAAGGCGTGGTTCGAATTTTAAATTGCAGTCCCGATAGTGTTGTTCAGTTAGGACGGAATTTGACTTCAAAATTCAAATCTTAACTTGAGTGAACCGATTCCTATTAACCTCAAACATAATATGTGTAAACTTGCCAACTTGTATGGCTCAGTGCTTTCTATAATTACAAGGACCGATCTTAATACTTATATTTTTCTGGATCTGGGTCACCCATTTCCTTAATCTTTGTGTGTTCAACGAAATTTCGCAATCAAAATGATTCCAGGAGGTATTTCCGCAGACGAAATTATGGCTTTATGGCACAGAAATTCCGGGACTCTTGAATGGGAAACGTTTTTAAGAGCGTTTTCTACATGGGTTTATCTTTGAGTCATAAGTCCTAATTTTTTATGTTACAAGCAACTTTATCCAAAATGTAGTTAAATAACTACTGGCCTTTATGGACTGAATTTAGCGATATTTCTTTATTTCTTCAGCTATGACTGGTTGAATGAGCTAGTCAAAGCTAAGCTAAGCTATAAGCTAATAGAGCGCCGCTTGTCTACCTATGTAGGCAAGTGGGGCATTCTATTATATTTTTAAACCATAGTAAAATGCAAGCCTGGAGTATGTTCTAAAACTGCATCCAGTACCACCAGAGGACGGGCAGCAGCGTCCTCTCTGTTAACGGTGGTGAGCATTCTGCGATCCCCAAGCTGCCTGCCAAGCGTGGGGATTATGTCAACCCCTCCCTATTAAGGGAGGCCTTCGTCCAGCAGTGGACGTCTCCTGGCTGATAATGAAAATGCAAGCCTGATTTTTATAAGAAGCTTTGTTGAAGTTCTTTTTCCCAACACTATTCCGAAACATTTATTCAAATTTACGAGTACCTTAAGTATAATAATAATAGCTTTGCAGAAAAAAATGTGTCAAAATATGATTTTAATTTTAAGCTACCTTCGAGACACGATTCACGATGCTTTTCCATTTACGATGATATATGAACTTTATGTTAGCTGCCAATATGGATCAAATTTTCATGGAACTTTGAAAACTTGTTAAACTGAATATAGTTGGCCTTATTTTAAATTAGGTTCAAAATTAAAGGTTTGTTCCCTATAATTTGTAGCGTTATCTTTATGGATTCCGAATTGGCTGCCATGATTCTGACATTATGTTTTTTTAAGCAAATATTATTTATGAGACTCTTGCGTGTTAGCTCAGTAGTTTTTTTTTTCATTTAGGCATTTTAGCATCGCTCTTTAATAATTATTCGTCCAATGGCAGTGTCAAGTTTTAGTTTTTTAATTATTTATGAAACATGTCACAATTGCAGGTACTAACAAAATTATTATTATTATTCACAGTCAAGTCTAAGTCATGTGTGGTAGTGGTGGTGGTTTTTCTGGAAACTTATATGGGCTTTGGAAGCAACACGAAAAAAGGTTACATCACATTATGTCACTTGCCAATACTTATGCACATAATAAAAAGTAAATATGTAAAATACAACCACTTTTACACAGGTAAAAAATAATATTGAAAAAAAAAAGATTCGGAAAATCAGAGCGACGTGCGACGTGAAACATAAAAATACATTGATTTTTATTGGCGACAACTGACATGATTTTGTAGGTTCCTACCAAAATGCCCGCTCTACAGTTCCCCCTTTTTACTCTTTTTTTGACATCGCACGTTGTATATTCTGCCAGTATGAAGTATTTCAAGTAAACGTATTACGGTATCGAGTTACCCCTTGGATTACATAAAAGCTACATATTCTATTCGTTATTGATTTTTTGATCTAGGTCAAAGTTTTATTTTCAATGTCACTGACCGAAGAGCAAATGGAGACCAAATCCTCTACATGGCAAAAAATTACAATTTATCAAAGTTCTAACATGAAATAGGTAAGTAAATTAAAACAAAACAACGTTTAAATCATTCCATTGTTCCACGAAAGGCGATTTAAAAGTTTTCGTTATCACCTGTCAAATCTGACATTTCGGATGCCGCCATTGTTGTGGCGTCTCTGCCAATGGAGGCGCTAGCTTTGAATTACGAACGTTTTCTTTTTATAATTGAAATGCTATTGTTTTCGTTCGGTTATCTTTTTATTTTATCTGCTTTAGTTTTAGCAGGTCTTAGAAGCCGTATAGGTACGTATAATTATGAAGAACAAACAAGTTTCGTAGCCTAGGTATGCGTAATCAGATTGATCTAACAGTCGATCCGACCACGGATACCTCTCTAAACTTACGTAGGTACGTAGTTTTGCCACACATTTGTTTCGTTTAAACTGGATTAGGTACTCACTTTAATTAAATCGGATGCGCCAACTTTAGTTTTGGTCACATCTGGTGACCCTTTTCAAGGATTGAAAACAGAGCTAAACGCGCGCTACCACGTCTTTCTTCTTCATCTCGTATAAATAAAATCATAATTTCAATTTCGATATAATTTTGTATTTCTGTACTTACCGGTGAGTAATTGACCGAGCGAAGCAAAGGTTTCCGAGTCTACTGGGGCATATCCACAAAGCTGACTCGCTAGCAGGGTTGGTGGATTCACATACGCCATTGTTTTTTTTTGTTTTTTTTTAATATGTTTATAGGCTTGCGTTTGACTGCCATCTCGTCTGATGATAAACGAAGATGCAGTCTACGATGGAGCACGCTTGCCTAGAAGAAACCGATTCACTCGCGACTTGAAGACACTCAGATTATAATTATCGGGAAACACCCACTCGGGCAGCGCATTCCACTGTTTAGCAGTTCGAAAGTGGAATCAAACCGTTTCGTACAAGTTTTTGGTACATCAACCATAAAACGGTGTCGCTTTTTCGAGGTCCTGGCCGTCCGATAGAAGAATGGGCAGGAGGGGAATAAGATCATGCAAATCCGAAGCACACTCTCCGAAATGTATCCGATAAAATACCGATAAGCTAGCTATAGGCTAGATTGATTGTGATCGATCAGTAGATTACAGTGTACAGTGTGGCGATCTAAGGCCTCAGCAGTGGACGTCTCCTTACTGATGAGGATCGATAGATTGATTTTCAGGTTTCCTCACGATGTTTTCCTTTACCGAAAAGCCAGCGAGTGGTATGATAATCCGTACATAATCCCCAAAGAGCTCGTCACGATCAGTTTTTAAATTGGTCATTTTACTACTAGCGGTGGGCGTTTACAGAAAATGGAATGGAACGGAAGTTTCTAAAACCGTATATGTAAGTAGCCGATTGCTGTGCTCCAACAATCCAGGGTTGTTGGAGCATTGAAGCTGTCGCTTATCAGGGAAATAGAACAAAGGCTCATAGAACGACATTTGATTCCCACAGACTACCGGTCCGGTTCATTCCTGGTGCAGTGCAGAAGATGCGGCGAGTTTGAAGGACATCTTTGCTCCGGGAACGGTCAGGGGAATAGGCTAGATGACAGTTTTTTTTATTGTCCTATTAAAATGTGGCCCATAAATATAGCTGATTAATGAAAAGAAAATGTAAATCTGATCAAAAATAAGCAATTTATAAGCATTTTAATATCATGCTAGACTGAGAGGCGAAACAGCAAATCGTGACGTCACTTCTCTGTACGCCATATAAATTATATTCTGACAAGTAAGGCGAACCATAATTTTTTGTTTTGTGGGAAAGGTACAGAGCTGTCTCTAACAAAAACTTTAAACGTTCATATATCAGAACATTATTAACCGATTTAAATTATTTTTTCAATAAACATACTATATTTACTTAAATTCTTTATAAAAGCTATTGGTTTCAACGATATAAACATCAGTCATCTACCCTATTATTTGATTCGTTTTTTAAGGGTTTATTTGACAATGATTGTAATAAAAATGTACAACTAAGTACTTATAAACTATTTTTTTGGCCGTCAGCCACAACAAACTACATACTTAGGTTTACTACTTAGCCTACTGTACACAAAAAACAAAAGGATTGTATCCAGACCGATGAAAGCCGAGAGACAATCCAAATGCTCAAACCCACTATGTGTTGGAAGCGTTGACCAAAGTTTCATTCAAATTTTTTTTTTTTGTCCAGTTTGAGAATTTTTCATGGAGTAGGTGCTTTGGGAACTACCCGTCTATTTCAAATCAGAGACTTGCGACTTGCGAGGAAAGATTGTTCCAATAGATGTAAAATTAACCAATTATGTTACGAAATACATGAAAATTGGTCTAATTTAGAGTCGTGCGCGGTGAACGAGTATTGTGGACTAAAAGCTTTTTGTGCTGATTCACCCTTGGGAGGAAATGCGGCCAATTTTAAAGTAGGTACAGTCAGGTACAGTCTGTGAGAGATTTATTTAATAATAGAGTAAAAATCTAAAAGTCTAACAATTCATTGAAAGTAAAATAATACATTATTATTAGATACATTCGAAGATCTGGAAATATATATACCGCAAGTCACCTGTGAGAATTTATATATTTTTCATCACACTCGCTCCTAAAGTGGATCACAATAAATTGGTTTTAGGCTCATAATCCAAGATATTACACACGCGTGCTTTTTACTTTACCTGAATTACAACATGCGTGTTTTTTTGTTATCTTTTAATAATACCGAAAAGGAAAATGCTGTGAGGCTAAAGAAAATATCACCTGCGCGCGCATCGCTGGCTTGCGTGCTATTTTCCGCAAATATTTGTTGTCATTTTTGCTGTGTGGCAATTCATTGCAATTGTGAAGAAAAGCGTCGGATGGAACGAGTGTGCTATTGATAATTAAACTCTCCGCTCCCTTATTGCGCTCGCTTGCGGCTCGCACACGTAATACCACCTCGAGTGTAATGACCAACATAGCATACTTGTATGTTAATGTACTATTATTTTATGTCATGTAAAAAAAAGTAAGATAAGTGTGTATGTTTTGTAGTGGTAGGACTCTACTGCAAAGTCCACCTGGGAAAGTACGATACCTTTACCAGTTATTCAACCGCCAAGCAGTAGTGTGCGAGCATTACTGTGTTCCGGTTTGAAGGGCAATGAAACCAGATAAATTTCTGGGTATGAACATCAAATATCTCAGGGTGACGAGCGCAGTGCAGTGCGGCGCAGGATTGTGTTCGCAAGTTCACAATTGTAGAGCAAGAGTTCGGTTAGAGACGCTTTGGATGTAGGGGATAATCTCCGGGATTCAAGAAATGTGTACAGGTACACAAGTTTTGCACCCGACAGTACTACATGCGACCCTTGATGTCGCCGCCAGTAATATTTTGACAGACGATTTTTAGGGCCAGACAGTTAAAAGCTTTTTAGTAAAAAACTCGATGCATTTTAGCCAAGTATATTATTGCCACTGTAATGTTATGATATGGTGGAGCTTCAAACCTACCTTGGCATATAAATGTTCTAAGCTGCATATGATAATCATCCAGAATCAATGAAAGTACAATAAGCTTTGAAAAAAAAACGACTTCAATTTCGACTAAGTACCTGAATCTTCATAATTTCCATTTTGATGTAAAAACCAAACTACTGAACCGATTTTGATAAAATTTATATGGGACCACCTATTTATATATAATATATGACATATCACCTACCTAACAAAAAATAATTCAAATTTAATTTCAAAATCGGGAAAAAAAACCTTTATTGGGATGCATTCGTCCAGCACTGCACGTCTTATGGCTGACGACGACGACGACGAAATTACAAAATCAGTCCGCATTTGACTGAGAAATCGGAACATACATTAAAAAACCTCCTCCTCCTTTTTTGAAGTCGGTAAAAAGCAGTCGAATCGTGCTAAGAGTACTCTGATATGGCGATGCCCTATCTGATCTAAATATTATTTTTCGAAACTTCTAGAATGGACAGAAGCCCAGAAGTTCGTAAAAGCGCAATTGTTTTATCTATTTATCTAAAAATTGTTGTGTGTTATCTAAGGACTCGAAAACGGCTGGAGCGATTTTGATGACATTTTCAGGAAATTTTCAGATTGGCTCAGCGGGTGATCCTTTGAAGCTTGGTACCAGCGTCAAGGTGGGGCAGGTCGCTAGTAATTGATTATCCAACATATCGAACGAATGCCTCTTTGAATTCATCTCCATTCTATCTGCGCTTCCCGAATGCGAGTTTCCCGATAGATATACCTACTTTATCTGTTTGTTCAAGTCGCGAGCGAATGGGTTTCTTTTAAACAAGCGCGCTCCAACGTAGACTGCATCTTCGTTTACTAAGCCGATGGGAATCAACGCAAGCTTATTATACTTACCTTAATAATAATAATTGTCAGGAGGTTCCTCACTCTGCAGCCCTAACCACCGGCAGCTTGAGCCCTGCCCCGCTGCTGGCGGCACCCTAGTTTTTAAGTTTTTTATAATATTTATAATTTTTGTATTTATATTGTAAAAAACTAAAGAATTAAGAAAATAAATAAATACGTGAATAATAATAATAATATTTATTTACTATAATGAACATGTACAGCATTTAGGACATTAGAATTAAAATGTAGTGAAGAGTCTAGGTACAATTCAAAGTAGCAGCGGCCCCTGCACTAAGCGAAAGCTTGTATCGCAAGAAACCATCAACAAGTTAACAAAGCAGAATTAACTCATGGGCTGACAAACCATTGTCTAAGAAGTAGCCAAAGCAATGGCATCGATAATTTACAAATTCCAATTGCAATTTCCTTATAAAAAAACTAGCGCATTATATTTATTAAAAAAAACTGGCAAGAAGATGTGAGTGTGAAGCGTCAATTATAACACTTTTCTAAAGTTTGTAATACTAACACCCCGCGATTCCTGGAGTAAATAGTAGCCTATGTTTTATTCCAAGGTATAAAGCTGCCTCTTTACCGAAATCCATCCAAATCTGTTCAGCGTGTCAACGTGAAACAAACACACACACAGACAAACTTACTTATTTAAAATTAGTGTGATATCACGGGGGGACGGTTTTGTATGTGTGTTGTATTACTTCTTCACGTGTAACAGCTCAACAATGATGATGAAATTTAAAATAAACAATTATAGTTTATACCCAGAATTGCGTCCTGGGTAAGTCCTAAAACTGCATTCAGAACCACCGGAGGACGGGCAGCAGCGTCCTCTCGGTTAACGGTGGTGAGCTCTGCGATCCCGAAGCTGCTTGCCAAGCGTGGGGATTATGGCAACCCCTCCCTATTTAGGGGGAGGCCTTCGTCCAGCTGTGGACGTCTTCGGCTGATGCGCATCATCAGAATTAGCACATATAGATTATTTTATGTCCTAGAAAAATATGCCGTTCCTGCCTTCCTGTTAGGATAACATAACATAAAAAACCGTAGGGCGTTGTTTGTCGATAAAACTATACTTGATTACTAAAATTGTTGATTGATTATTACGGGAATTTTTACCTCAAGAGTGGAGAACATGATCCATTATTAATCCACAATACAGTGCGGTGCAGGATCAACAGTTCGTGAGAACTTCATTATAAACCATATTGTATCCCCTGACTGTATGGAGTGTGGACGGGGTCCGGGGAACGTTGCTCTACTTGGGAAGTTTGAACGAGAGTGGTTGGGGTTCTTATCAGAAACTTTTTCAGTCTTATAAAAAAACGCAGCGAAATTACTGGGTATGAAGAGATTTGACATCTGATATCTCGGTGTAGTGAGCGCAGTGCAGTGCGGCGCAGGCTTGTGTTCACAAATTCACAATTCTGGCACTGCTACTGTATGTGGCGCTTACCACCAGGCGAACGTCTCGCTCGTCTCGTCACTTGATTGTATAAAAAAAAAAGAAAACGCAGATTATAAGCCTCTCGTCTGTAGTGTAGTTGACTCTACCGCAGAGTTCGCCGGGGGAAGTACCTACCACACCTTTGCGAGTTATTTAACTGCCAAGCAGTAGTGTGTCCGCATTGCTGTGTGTTGGTTTAAAAGGCCCTGTTACCAGAGAAATTACTGGGTATGAAGAGAAATGACATCTAATTATTAGGTTCTAATATCTCGGGGTGACGAGCGCAGCGCAGTGTGGCGTAGGATTTTGCTCGCAAGTTCACAATTCTGGAACACTACTGTAATGGACAGGCTTACCATCAGGCGAACGTAAAGCAAGTGTCACTACCCCAATCTATTAAAAAAATACCGACTGATAAAATAATTACTATTGCAACTTACATAACGTCTTCACTTAGGAAATAACCTATTGTAGTGAACTAGCTGCACCCCGCGGTTTCACCCGGGATTGTTGGGGTAAAAAGTAGCCTATATTTTATTCTAAAGCTACCTCTTTACAATATTTCATCCAAAACCGTTCAGCCATTTCAGCATGAAGGAGTAACAAACATAGACACACTCTCACACTCCGACAAACTTTCGCATTTATAATAGTAAGATAGGATAGGATTGACATCACTCGATTCTTTCAATGGTTTAGATTTTATCACTTTAAAAGAGTAAAACCAAAAAAAAAATGGTTTTTTGTATGTTAGGCTTACCCAAGAGGCGATTGGGACATATCCACCACGCTGCCTAGTTGCGGGTTGATTGATTCACATGTATATTGAATACGCCATTGAATGTATTCTTCTGCCCGCCTAGCACGCGCGCCGTGATAAGAGTCTATCCACTCTTTTTTCCCCGCGAAAACGAGACAGACGTATCCATATTCTAGCTTTATCACGTTCCCGCCCGGGGAAATACCGATTAATCCTCGGCGCGTGCCAAGGGGGCTGACATATGTAGGTTTCCTCGCGATTTTTTTCTTCACCGATATACCAGTAGCAACAATACTTTTTTAAATCACATTCAATAACTAAAAATACCTCATACTTATTCTGTAAAATGGGAAGTATTTCACCCAAGTAGAGCACCTTTCCGTTGGTACCGCGAGCGTGTCGGATCGGGCTCGGATCGGGGAGGCGTGCGAACAGAACTCGTCCCGTGTCGGATCGGCCTCGTGTCGTCACGGACCCACTAATGAACCGCAAAACCCTGCCCCCAGTGCTATAACTACGTAGGTACGTGTATTTTGACTAATTCAATTAATTCATAAGAATATATGCATTCAACTAAATAATGTAAATTAGTAACTTTTACTATGCGTTCATTTTGCCCCATTACACAAATGTCAATAAGTAGCTTCAATAATCATTAGCTTTTGAAAAAAAAAACGTATATAGATTTTGTTCCTCTTTGATGGCGTACAACAACAATAATAGACTGTTCACGACAAATTGTGAAACAGCAGTTTTTTGCGATTTCCGTGTTGGTCCCAGAGTCAAAGTTGTTTGTAATGGTGAGTACAATGATATCCTAGAGTATTGCAAGTGGTCTACCAATCATCCCGTATAGGCAATAAAGCCTAAAGATAGTTCAAACGATCTCCTAATCCCAGGGTTTGGGCCAGAAATGCTGGCCACGTTCGTTGTGCTGCGTTCTCCGAAGCGAACTTTGCAATACTTAGTTTTATTTTACCGTGGAGACTGTGGTCAAGCTACCAGATTTCATAATATCACGGGAAATTATACCAAGGTGACCTTATGGTAAAAAAAACTATTTTTCAAATTATAATCTTTGAAGGTGTAAAACAATTCCTCTTGAACCAATCTCTCAGATTGGTTTTGTAGGATGCGGTGGAAGGTGTATTCCGAATGGAAGCTGGTATGCGGTTGTTGAATGCTCTAGATATAGATACTAGGCTATAGTGACGGTCATATTTATAACAGGTCTCCCTTTCTACGATATAGCCTAGTTATTATTCAATTTGTATGTAATACCGGTGAGTCGAAGGGCTTTTAAGTAAATTGTCTGAGGTGCGTCCCTCGCTGCTTGTACACTAGCTGCCATTATTAATAGCACGTAGCTATTTTGCTAATCTCTTCTTACCTTTTTAACCGACTTCAAAAACGAAGGAGGTTCTTAATTTGGATGTTTTTTTTTGTTTGTTTCATTTATTAAACCAATATTTGCGATATTTGTTTTCACTCCTTGAAAAGAGTAATCGGATGTGATCGAAAACTATAGTTTTTGACTCTTATTTCTAAAAAGCAGAGATTCTCGTACTTTAGTGTTGGGTCATATATGACACATATATGACCCAACAAGTATCATCCTAGGGCGGCCGTACATTATAAGAAAAACCCAATAGAAAAACCGGACGGTCGCGCCCGAAGACGCACCGTGCATACATTTTGTTCTAGGTCAGCACACCGTAAGAAATTTCTGGAGACGGCGGCCGTCCGGTGCTTTGATGCACCTCAACCGGACGCTACTGTTGAGCAAAGACCTCTACTGAGGCTCACACCCAGCCCGATCTTGGGCCTTTATCTAAAAAGGCAGCGAGTGGTCAATTGGACTTCGTAGGCGCAGGTCGTGTATCTTTGCTGCGGAGCGCAATTACTTATTATTTGTTATTGTTTGGCGCGATAAGCGCGCGGTGGTCTGGTGCATCCAGGCAGCCGCACTAACTGCACGATGGAGAATCTCATAAATAACGCGGCGGAGGATAGCGAAGAGCTATGCGAAGTGAACAATAGATCGGATGTGTTGATAGGAAGTATAGAATGCAGTGCCTTGACTCCTAACAGAGATAAAACGACGAAGAGATTAAGAGAAGAAAACTCCTCGGATGAAGGATGGAATACAGTTGGAAGGGGGCGCAAGGTTATCCGTAAATCTAGCCAAGAGGAGGCTGAAGATAAAATTCAGGTTTGTGTTACATCCGATAACGCCTTACCTAAACAATTTGCGCTTGCACGCTTGCTTAATAATAACATGATTAAAAGCATTAGCCGCGTTAAATATGTACACCAGTACAAAATAATAATATCCTTTGATGATGAAACCTGCGCAGATTTATTTGTTAATTGTCAAGCATTTACTGACCTTGGATGGAGATGCCAAAAGACGTCGGAGGTGGGATTATCTTTTGGCGTAATCAAAGATATAGATTTGGATCTCTCGGAAGCAGATATTGGTAGGAACATATTCTCTGATTTTGAAATAGTGTCTGTTAAAAGACTGAAGAAAAAAAACCATGACAGTACATCTAAGGAAGCCTGGATAACTTCCGAATCCGTGCGCCTCGGTTTCAAAGGTTCTATGCTTCCTACTCATGTGTCTATTCTGGGAATGAAGGTTAAAGTAGATTCGTACGTATTTCCAGTCACCCAGTGTAGTCGTTGTTGGAAGTTTGGACATAATCTTAGAATGTGCCCATCTAAAAAAGTTGTCTGTCCAAAATGTTCCAAAAACCACGAAAACAGTGCACAGGTCAACTTTCGTTGCGTAAATTGTACCGGGAATCACATGGCATTACAAAAAGTTTGTCCTGTGTACAAAAAAGAAAGGCGTGTGAGAGAAATTATGTCAGAGTTCAACTGCACGTATAGAAAGGCATTAAGTGCGTACGTTCCGCCCTCCCCTGTTTCAAGTAGAAGCATGAGCCCGGCACGGATAACGGAATTCCCCATTGATAATCGAGCACCAAGAACGTCGTCTAATCCCCAGCAGCCAAATCGTACAAGATTGATGTCAGACCTATTTAAGCCTTCGCAGGAAGACCAGTCATTGAAAAATCCGCTGAGTCGTAGAAAACAAACGCGGCAGCGTCAGACGCCCCGCCCCCCTACCCCTTCCGTGCCCCCGACTGACGAAGATTGGTACCTACAGGAACGCGCCAGCGGCGGCGCTGGCGCCGACGCCCAGGCGCAAGGCAGTAAGGATCAGGGAGATAATAGGAATCGAAAATCGAAAGATGCAAGTTTCATGCACCTATTAATTCGGCTTAAAAATATAATATTGTGTAATGAGTCGCTAGAAGCTAAAATTCGCCAGTTTGTCTCAATATTTACAGAATGGGTTATATTACAGTTTTCTAATAACATATCCACAAGTTCTTTAATGTCAACGTTCATGAACGTTATCATTAATGAATATGAATAGCAACCATATCCTAATTAATTTTAATATAATACAATGGAATTGTCAGAGTATAAATAACAAGACTATCACGTTTGAGTCACTTCTTTCACAAGAAAAAATTCATATTGCTGTTTTATCCGAGACTTGGCTCAAACGTGAAAATCACTTAAACATAACTGGCTATAATATGTATAGATTAGATAGGACAGAAGCCTACGGTGGAGTAGCTATTGTTATTCATAAGTCTATTAAATCTTATGTATGCTCTACTCGAAGTCCAAATGTAGATATTGAACTGTTACATGTTAGGATAGAAAATTGTCGGCATATTGAGAATATCATTGCGATTTACTGTACTTCCCCAGTACAGTCAACACAAAATGATTGGGACTCTATATTTTCTCTTTTTAGTCAAAAAACATTACTATTGGGCGATTTCAACGCTCATCACACGGTTTGGTCATACAAGACGAACTGCAGAGGTCGTCTTATTTACGAAAGTATGCTAGATCATAACTATGTTTCACTAAACAGTGGAACACCGACCAGAATCAAACTTGTTAATGGGACTTTACAAAAATCGTCGCCTGACGTTTCATTTGTTTCTTCAGATCTGGCAACTTTTTTATCTTGGGAAGTTACAAATGAGTCACTCGGTAGTGACCATTTGATAATTAAAATATCGAGCAAAATTAATCTTTCTCGCGATTTTATTAAAAAACGTAATTTTAAAAATAGTGACTGGCTGGCCTATAGAGAAAATACTGACCTTCTATTTAAACATTTTTGTATACCTGAACAAGTTCAATCTTTCTATAATGCTTTTGAACAGGTACTACAAACGGCAGCAGAATCGAGTATCCCTTATGTCAAAGTGCCGCAGCACATAAACAATAAGTTCTCTCCTAAACCTTATTGGGGCCCAGAACTGTCAAAGGCTGTGGCAGAACGACGTCGTGCTTTGGCTAAATTTAGGAGCTGCCCGTCTCCCGAAAATTTAGAATTACTTCAAGATAGAATACGTAATGCGCAGAAAACCATTCGTTCAGCTAGATGTCAGGCATATCAAAATGTTTGCTCATCTATCGATGAATCTATTTCTTCATCCACTATGTGGCGAAAAATGAGATGGCTAAAAGGGCACAATGCTAATCCCATTAGTCGCAATGTCGATCGACATAAAGTGGAGCTGATGTTGAATGATATGACGCCTGATTATGCCAGTCCTCCACAACCACAGTTTCATTCACGCAATACGCAGCTCGAAAGTGAAATAACATTGCAAGAACTTCAAAACTCCACGAAGAAAAATGATACTGCGCCAGGTAGCGATGAAATTTCATTCTCTATGATTAAAAATTTACCTCCTAGTGGTCACTCCGTATTATTGTGTCTCTACAACAGAATTTTTGCTTCAGGATACGTTCCCTTGCAATGGCGCGAGATAAAGATAGTGCCTACCCCTAAACCTGGCAGGGATTTTTATTCTCCTACTTCATTACGCCCCATCTCTCTCATATCTTGTCTGTGTAAAATATTTCATTCCATTCTAAACAAAAGAATGGAATGGTTTATTGAAAAGCACGACATATTTTCAGATAACTTGATTGGTTTTCGAAAAGGGCGATCTTGTTATGATAATCTCACTCGGTTAGTGTCCCATATTCAGGTAGGGTTTGCAAATAACCTAACAACGGTAGCTTGTTTCGTTGACATTGACAGTGCTTATAATAATGTAGATGTGACTGGTTTGGTAAATATCCTGGACCGCTTGGGGATGGGTTCTAGGATTTGTGTGTATCTTTGGTCTTTTTTGAATGAAAGATGGCTGAAGGTATACCTAGACGGAAACGACTTAGTTAGAACTACTGGTCGTGGCTTGGCCCAGGGAGACCCATGGTCTCCATTGTTATTTAATATTGCGACATTTAATATATGCGATAATATTCAAAATGTGGAAATCTCTCAATATGCCGATGATTTTGTCTTGTACGTATCAGCTAGGAAACTAGAGTCAGCAATAATGGAACTACAAAATGCCTGTAATGAGTTAAATTCTTGGCTGATATGCCTGGGACTTGACATTTCTTCTTCCAAGAGTAAATTTTGCGTTTTTAAGAAAGGCGGGTGTAGGAAAACCGTTGACTTTAGAATTAATGGCACACTTTTACCAATGGTCAATAGTTTTAAATATTTGGGTCTATGGTTGGATAGTCGGCTGAGATGGCGTATACATATAGAAGAAACTGTTCACAAAATTTCAAAACTAATAAATATATTGAAAGTTTTAGCAGGTCCGGGTTGGGGTCTCCATCAAAAACATCTAAGGCGTTTATATATAGCTGTCATTAGAAGCCGAATAGATTACGCAAGTTTTTTCTATGATAACAGCTGTAAAACTCACTTGATTAAAATAGATAAGATCCAAAATCAAGCCTTACGCGTTATTGGTGGATATATTAGAACCACCCCGATTCATGTTATGGAAAGTGACCTGCATCTTCCTCCTCTCCAGTTCCGTAGAAGATTTTTAGCTGCGAAATTTTGGTTGAAAGCCAAGTCATTTTCAAATAATAAAACAATCGATGTAGTAGAAGAATTATCTAAGACTACAATGTCGCGCTATTGGCGTAATAAAAAGATCCCTTTAATTATTTCTCTCCATTTAGAGTTAAATGCAGTTTCCATTCATAGTAACAACCAGCCTGAGATGTTTTCTTTAGAGACCTGGATGAGTAACGTTGACCTGTCAGAAGTATTATATGATTCGATTCCACAGATTAAACGGGCAAAACGATCATACTCCAATCATAATTTAAAGTCTATATGTACTACTTATATTAATCAGCGTTATGAAAACTTTTATAAAATCTTTACTGATGGATCAAAGGACGGAAGTAACGGAGGCGCTGCCTTTTTGGACCCTCATCAGGATAGCCATATTAAGCTTAGGATTAGTTCTGATATTTCGATCATGCACATCGAATTACTTGCTATTTCAGAAGCTTTAACTTACATGCGCTCCATAAACTGCAGTAAGTTTGTCATATTAACAGACTCTAAAAGCTTGCTGCAACACTTGGCTCGGTGCACCTCGCATGCGGCGAGGGGCGTTCCGATAGCCTATCACATTTTAGAATTAATCTTGAGCTTCCAGTCTGAGAATAGGGTAGTCTGCATACAATGGATTCCATCTCATATACAGTTGCATGAAAACGAGGCCGTCGATCTACTAGCTAGGCAGGCGACTACAGATGGAATTCCATTGGGTGTGGCTCCTCTGTCCTCGGACTATACTCGATGGATTAAGATCCGGTGTAAATCGATGTGGCAGGAATATTTTGATGAGCGATCCAAAGAGTTCGGCATCTGGTTCAAAACCATCCAGCCCGAGATCCCCAAACTTCCATGGATTAGCAATAGTCTTCTTAAGCGTAATGATTTGGTGATGGCTCTCAGGCTACGTTCTGGACACATCCCATCAAATAAATTCACATATTTAATGAAAAAATCGCCATCCCCCAATTGCCACGAATGTGGTGTCTTTGAAGACACGTCACCTATTTTGATGGAATGTGTGCGAAACGAGGCTTTTAGAAGACTATTGTTTAATAGGAGCAGGATTATGGAGATCGGATTTTGTAACTCCATTCTAGCTTGCCCAGAGTCCGATGAGGCCAAAAAGTTGTACGTATAACTATATTGTGGTTGAACTAGGCTTAAAAAAATAATATTGCTATGTGTTTTGTGTAATGTCTTTACAATTTTTTGTCATTGTTTTGTCTTACAGGGCGGTGTGGTCGCAAAGCGACAAAGCCCTCTAATTAAATTAAAAAAAAAAAAAAAAAAAAAAAAAAAGGCAGCAGTATGTAGAAATGACATCTTGACGTCATCGCTCGCACCAAGGAGCTCTTTAGAGTTTATGTCCGGATTTTAATAACCACTGGTTATTTTAAATTCCTAAAAATCTATTAAAAATAAACTAACCGTAACATCAAGTAAATATAGTGAATTAATTCAAATGAAACAATAAGTTGGTCCCGAAGTAGAGTCCACCTACCTACATCAGACGGCGCACGAGGTAGTAGCGTATGTAGTAGTTATAATATTGTGTTTAATATTGCTTGTACAGAACACTGCCCCGCTTACAAACGCTTCGTGACTTGCAAGAATTACATTATGGGTGAGTATCCTGTGGCACTAGACCAGGGCCATGCCAAAGTAGGCTAGATGACTGGTTTTTTATTGTCCTATTAAAATGTGGCCATAAATAATATAGCTGATTATAATCATAATAATCATTTATTGTCGAACTGTGTGGTACAAGATCTTATAAATACATAGGTTAAGTTTCAACAGCTTCGCCCATTAAGGACATACAATATTTTCTAAATTGCGAGATTTAATTACAACAGATATTAAGATAATATTTAATAATTAATCAATTAGTATTAATTAATGTCAAATCTATTAAAATAATAAGCTAACAAAAAAACCTATTTTACTAATAAATTGTTCAATTTGTCATCATTAAGATATTCTTCTATTGTGTAGTAGTACCTTTATTGTCATTAGTTTAAATAATTTTCGCGTAAATTCAGCCACGCTTACCGATTCCAACACTGATTAATGAAAAGAAAATGAAAATCTGATCAAAAATAAGCAACTTATAAGCATTTTAAAATCATGCTAGACAAAGTGGCGAAACAGCAAAACGTGACGTCACTTCTCTGTACGCCATATAAATTCTATTCTGACAAGTAAGGCGTGACGTCATTTTTTGTTTTGTAGGAAAGGGACAGAGTTGTCCGTAACAAAAACTTTAAACGCTCATATATATCAGAACATTATTAACCGATTTAAATTATTTTTTCAATAAACATACTATATTTACTTAAATTCTTCATCAAAGCTATTGGTTTCAATGATATAAACATCACCCTATTAAATGTCTCCAAATAATGAGCGATAATGTAGTGATGTGTTAAGGTTCTTGAGTGGCGACCGCGAACCGTCCTACGCAGCGTAGGACGGCCTCGCACTAGGTGGACCGACGACATTGTAAAAGTCGCGGGCAACCAGTGGATGCAAATGGCAGGTTGTCGTACAATGTGGCGGTCTAAGGGGGGGGGGGGGGGGGGGCTTCGTTCAGCATTGGACGTCTCCGGGCTGATGATGATGAATGTAGTAATGCCCTGGACTTTGATTTGTTACCTAAGCATCAGGAAAGCGTCTTTGATGGACTTATAATTTGAAACGATAATAAAGGTACGCTTTAAAAAAACTACTTTAATTTCGACTATCTGGATGACATCTTTATATTTTCTAGTTGTTTACAACTATTCCTGTAATTTTGATTTAAAAACCAAACTACTGAACCGATTTTGATAAAATTAATATTGAAAGCCTCTCTGTAGTATCACCTACCAGACAAAAAAAGAATCATCAAAATCGTCATAATTGGCTGAGTAATCACGTAACACACAGAACATACAAAATAAAAAAAACACACACAGTCGAATTGAGAACCTTCTTTTTTGAAGTCGGTTGAAAAATACTCCTGTCGCGGCCAATAAGTGCAATAAAGTTACGATTTATATTTTAAAATAAAAACCCAAAAATTAAAACTTCTAGAAAATGTCCCACCCCACTATATGTGAAAGATGAGATAACAATGCTTTGCTGAGGTATTTTCTTATTTCTTCCTGGTAGAATTATTGCGTCGCGCTTTGTACATTTATCAGCGCCCATTATTATAATATTTCAAGTTTTTGATGAATTCTAGTCAAATGAGTTTCAATCATAGTCAAAGTCTTACATATGGGGTCACGGTCTAGTCCAATCATGCCTAGTAAAGTCAATGGAGTGGTGAGTCTGGCGACACGTTCGCCTGGTGATAAGCAACACTCCTACTCATTACAGTTAGCAGTTGCAAAATCGCGGACTTGCGAACAAAATCCTGCGCCGCACTGCTCTGCGCTCGGCATCCTGAGTTATATATTATTATAATATTAAATGTCAAATCTCTTCGTGCCCAGTAATATCTCAGGCAACATTGCCCTTCAAACCGAAATACAGTAATGCTTGCACACTACTGCTTGGTGATTGAATGACTGGCAAAGGTGTGGTAGAGAGTAAATTTGGGGGGTATCAGAGTTTTGTTCAATAGAGTCACTACTGCTACTAGTATAGCATTATATTATCTAGTTTGCTGTTGGTAAAATAATTCAGCACAACAGCGCCCTCAAATCTCACGACAGTACTGCAAACCCTAGTTAAATAAAACTGCGTTCTAATTTTGTCTGTTTCAAAATATTCACAGCGTCAGGCAGTTTAAAGTGTACATTCCGCCCCCGAGGTCTCTCGCGGCTCGCCGGTACAATAGCGCCAATTTGGCCGCACGCGCGCGCCACGCGGCGGCCGCGCGCGTTACCGTATTGTGTTGATTAGATTAATGGATACCTTTTAGCTATGGCAACACTGAAAAGACTACAGTTTGGACAAGTTAGAAGTTTTTCACTGTCGAAAGTGTGATAAAGACGGCAAAAAAGTACCCAGTAAAATAACGATTACGGTGTAGTAAAACATACCCAACTTTTCATTTGCTTTCAAAACTCCATGTAATAACAACATCCTTGCCAACTTTCTGGGGCATGACTAGCACTTGACCGCGACTCTCTTCGCTTGCCTTTGACTGTGACTATTTTAATGCACAATTTGAACGCCGTAATCTTCTCGGGATGAAAGAAGAAAGATCGAAAATTAGAGAGGAAGCTATAGTTACTTAAACTTTCGATCGTCACCTAAACGAAAATCCAAATCCTAAAGTATATTTCTTAAATCTCTTATCTTAAAGTTTGCTGTATTTAATACTTTCAAATATTTTGTTAGAATAGGTGCTCTAACTATTTCTCATTTTCCTTCCTATTATTTATTATCTTTGAGTGAGCTGGTTAAAAATCGTTATAATAAAGTACGTAACTAATAAAAAAAAACGGCTCATGCATAAACTCATTTTGATGAAATTAATATCCAAGATTGCAAACAGTAGGTAAAGGTAATTCTACTCTTTGTAACATGAGTCGGTACATATCCTTGCCTGCACCAATTTTAACTGCAAGGCTAGAAGTCAAACGCAAGCCAAAAAAAACTTAACTTAAACGGCGGCTGTGAAGTTAGGCGCGAGACGCTGCGCAGTAGCAAAAAATAAGCGTGCGGTGTGCGTACAATCGCAGTCTCGTTTGCAGCGCACTTCACAGCCGCCATTAAGTTTGAATCAGTCTGTAAGTAGGTTAGTACCTACTTACATTATATTTCAATGGAACAATATGTTGGTACTTATCCACTTGCGGTGTAGTTAGTAATTACAATTGCTACACTGGTGCATCAGTAAAATAAATCAATATTTTTCTCAATCTTTCTATAACTCAATTATTTAGTTGACTGTTATATTTTTTTGTAATATCTAACTAAGATGTATGTAAGTATTAGACAGGTTTATATGCTGTATTTGCAGCAATTGCAAGGACATATTATTTTGATAGTATTTCAAACACTACAATTATTTTTATCGGCACGTGCCATCCGCCATATTGTATTGAAATTGGCGGGAACAACTGCCATTATCAAGATGGCGGATTTTTGTGGTTGTTTTTTTCGATGATAAATCGTTCCGCTAATACTTCCGCTTCCGGTGCTAATGGAGGGGATAGGAATATGGAGATTGATGTTTTCGTTACAGAATTTTGATCGGATTTCCTTTTGGGGTCCAGTAATGCTGGGAGACCGGGAGATTATGAATAAAAAAAAACTTTTGAATAACATCTGATTATTAAGAACAACAGCGTTGATAAAGGCTCTTATAGTTAATGTTTTGTGGCAAAGAAACTATATAGCAACTACTTGTTTGTCGCAAATAAAGTATTGTCTATTGTCTTAAGTTCCTTGCTAGACAGTTAAAAGACCCGATTTAAAAGAAAACATATTTAAAGTTCTATTATTATTAACGGGATATTTACCGTGATTAAGTTGTGAAATGAGCTCCCGATATTTCGGCGCAGTTGCATGCACCATGTTCACGAGTAGACTGAAGCGCACGGGAGCTCATTTCACAACATAATCACGGTAAATATCCCGTTAATAATAATAGAACTTTAGTAAACAACCGTGATAGTTTAAAACAGTGTTTTATAAAACATATTTAAACCAAAATCATAAATGTGACAGTTTGTGTGTTTGTTTGTGTAACGCCGTAACTTTTGAACAGATTTGTATAATTATTTATTGTAGGGGTAGTAGGGTATTGTCTTGAATTACCACGAAAATAAGCTTTGGGTGAAATCACTACAGTTATTACATAAGGTTAAATTTATTAGTTTGAAATATTGTCGCAAAACGTGTAATTTGGTATAATAATATCAAATTTCTGGGGTATGCATTGTTATGTAATTTGGTTTCCTTGATCGAAAGGGCATGACTTGACCCAAGGGCGGATCCAGAGGGGGGGTCATGGTGGTCATGATGACCCCCCCCCCTTTCGGCTGGGTGTAGGTCGACTACTGATAATTTTAGCCTGTCCTAACTAGACCTCGAAGCGACTAAATGACCCTGACTTAAAAGCTGGATCCGCCCTTAACATGACCGTGAGTTGATCAGCAACTTTGACTGTAATTTTGTCGACAGAATTTATATGATTATGATAACTTCTTAACTTTCTTCTTTCTTTAAAAGGCTTAAGACATTTCCCATACGCATGTGGCATATTGATTAAAACCCTCTTTGTATCACAACAAGTAGGCCAAAATGTCACATGGCTTTTTAAGATAAGTACTTGATACATTGACGTCGCTTCTACTTGATACGAGAAAAATTATCATGCCTAAATCCTCCAAGACTTGATACTGTTAAATGAACAACGTGGAACGCCATTATCGTCTCAGAAGAACAAAAAAAAGTCCATCTGTCATTACGTACGATGTTTGTGGACCGCGAACGAGGGGTAACAGCAGTACCAAATTATCAATACCGCCAATAGATCAATCCGGATTATAACTTACCTTATAAATATGTAATGCGTTGCAGTCTGTGGTGTGGGGTGCATTAGAGTAATTGGTTGTAAGCAAATATTTGCAGGGGTGGAGTAAGAATTAAAGTATATTTACTACTATAAGTTTGGAATACTGGAAAGAAGGAGTAAGGTGGTTGGCAGTGACTAGAAGTGAAAAGCCGCACATCATGCTGAGTACGTTGGGAGAAGCCTTTCCAGAAGTAGACTAAAGGGGGCTGATGATGATGATGATGTCTAAAGAGAAGGAGGTCACCTAATATCACTGGCTCATTAGTAGTATAGTGGCAGTACTCTTTTGCAGAAACATTTATGAACATGATGAAGCGTTTTCTTTCAGCTAGGGAAATAGTACTCACATCTTTAACATATTTTAACCCAAAAAACAATTTTATGCAAAAATATTTTGTTCCTTACAGATTCAATTGAATTTGAATTCTGAAACCTAAACCTATACTTAACCGTATTCTTTTTATAATAATTATATTCCGACGATATTCTCAATCCATCTTGTTTTAAATCCATAACGAATAATAGCATTACTTCACCAGTTCTCCACGTCTTCAATCAGGGGTTCAAGGGTGGTCACGCAGCAAATATGCTGGATTATACATGCACCGCTGCATTCGGATTACGGTTTCGGAGGTGGCACCCCTAACCAATTATTGGGTAGTGTTTTCTTTAGGTCTTGGTTGATTGAAATGATAATGAGGATAGTAATCTCATAGAACACATGGGGGATAACACAATCTGAAAAATATGTGTTAAATAAATTATTAGAATCACATTGCAATGCAGTTGCAGTATTTATCACAGAATCTTTTATCTAACTTTTATTTTCATTTAAAGCTTTTACCAATAAAAAATATCACAACCCAATCACTCAGTCCATATTAATTACAGACCAGGAAATATTTCCCGAGCCACGGGCACAATGAAAAGGAAGCGACCAAGGATGCACCCTTGCGGAACCCCAACACATTAATGCAAGTTTTAATCAAAAAACCGTGGGTGTGAAACCCAAACAAATAGGGGAGCATTGCTTTCCCATAATGATAATGAAAAAACACAAAAATGTTAGGAAAAATTATAAAAAAGCGTAGTTTTGTATGATTACGGCGCGTGCGATATTATCAAACGCCTGTCCAGAAATTATTTGTGTCAATAATTACACTGATTGTAGGGAAGTGATTTGTGGGACGGTTCACGGTGATGACTTTTGTGATTAATTTTAATTTTAGGGTAACATATAAATTTAAACATATTGTTAACAATAATACAACAATGTACTCTAAAGACTATACTATCATATACTATAGTCAGAGTATCCGATTTAATTAAACGTGAGTATTCCCGTATAAATAAAACAAAAATATACTATCATATTTCATTATTATTAAATTTGTATTCATTCGACACTAAGTTTTCTCGACTGTATTTTAAGACTCGATCCTGGACTTAACTAATCAATACCTATTGTAAACAGCATGAAGCTCACTTCGGATTTAAACCTTGGAGAAAAGACTCAACATGTCATGTTTTTTTTATCGAAAATGGAGAAACTCTAAAATTTAAGACTGCCTCTGTTACCATTATTTTTCTTTACACTCTCAAGTTGCTTATAAAGCAGATTACTCTCCATTAAGCGTCTAATATCATTAAGCTCGTTGCACACGAGATCAAAAACATAGCAATACAATAATGAAGTGCAATTCAATAAAGTGCTAGTACAATGGGCGCAATGGGTCGCGCTAAGTTACCCGCGAGTGGGCCATATGCCGAGTTTGGGGACTGGCGAGGAACTAATTGATTTGATACTTGTTGACGTTGCAGCTCCCTTACGATACACAAATTACAAATAATAAAAAAGATAAGACATAAAAGTAGAGAGTAATAATCATGAATAAAATTATCAATAACGTTGAAACAATTAAATAAAACTGAAGTTATTTAAGTCCCTTGGTACGTACTTTGCCTAGTAAGGAAACTGATGTTTTTTTCTGCAGTTAATTTTATCTTAAATAAAATTTCCATTTAATCTAAAAATTATAAACGTATGAAGGAATTTTATTAATAACAATGTAACTAATTACTTCGATACTACGTGATAATTTGTCAATATGAGCGTACTCTGAGGCAATAAATAATTATTATCTCTTGACACTCTCATTGAGAAGGACAAATATCTATAATATAAACTACTATATAAGACAAATAATATTCTGTCTTAAAAAATGCTTAAATATTTAGTAATAGCCAGTGTCTTTAACGCTAACAATGTTAGCTTAACGAGTTATGACAATAGACAGTAGTAAACTTAGACATAAAAATACCTATGTATTATCTAGAATGGACCTGGCTGGACTGGTTCTTAAATGCGATCAAAACATATATATTTATAGATAAGAGCTGGAAGTGCTGATACCTAAGTAGTTGTTTATTTCCATTCATTCATTTTACATGGCATATCTATGTTCAATCTAAATGAGATCAAATATCAAGTCTGGTTCGTTGCGCAACGTCCACCCCATCCTCCGAACTACAGAGGGTGACTTGACTGACAACCAAAAGAAAATATTTTCAACGAATCATGAATACATTAATTATCAAATGGACTATTCATTTCATTATAATATTATATTATAATTTACAAAATATGTCTATTATTTCGCGAGTATTGTGCTTTTTGATTTTAATGCGTCAAGGGTTAATTTTGAAATGTGTTTGTTAGATGTTATTGGAATATTTAAAAAATGATTCATATTTTACATTGCACAAAAATATAGCTAAGAGTGGTTGAAAGTTGGCTGAGTGGCGTGCCTTGGGAGAGGCATATATAATAATTAGGTCGATAGTGTCCATACTGTTCATAGAGGCATATATAATGTATATGCCCAGCATTGGACTATGATAGGCTGATTATTATGATGATAAAAAAGGTAGCTAGGTAATTCATTTTATCATCATCGTTGGCAGTTTATTACTATAACTTATGTCTTAGCCATTGACTAGTTCAATGTCTCGATGCGCTATACATTTTTCTTTTTTTTCTTTATTACAATTACTTAGCATTTTCAACTACTAACTTTAAAATTTTAAGTTATATTCTACAAAAAAAACCTTTGAGTGCAAGCAAGCATCCAACGTGGCAATGCCGCTAGCATTCTGGCCACCTTTCCATCATCTACGGGGCTTTTAGTTTAAATTTTAAGTTTTGTATTGTTATTATGTAGGGTTTGTTTTTACTAGGTAGGTTTTATTTAGTTGTTAGTTAGTTATAATTTAATTTTAGTGTATAATTGTATTTTATTTGTAAATAAACTTAACTAAACTCTTATAGAATTTAATGGTACATGATTAATTAGGTATTTATTATTACAAATACTTATAGTCTAGTTATTTATTTACAATTTATTTTGTTATTTTCAAATCGTCCTTCCCAGATCCTGGATTAATAATTTTGTTCTATTTGTGTTTTCTTTGGCAAAGCATAAATCGCCTGTAATATATAAATTTGAATTATATTGGCGTAAGTCTCCTCTCTTTCGCCAATCTTCCCTGTTAAAATAAAATTAAAAATAATGACACAATAGTGCACCATCACGTACCATGTGCGTTTATTGCTAAAAAATAAAGAAACAAATAGATATAAATGATGGTCGATCTAGTTGAGAATGTGAAAATCATCGTTTGAGTATTTTTTATTTGTTAAGTGACGTTGTTCCTAAATATTCAAAGGGGGCCTATACACGCGTGAAAATAAATAGGTACGTCATGTGAAAAAATAAACATGTTGTTTACATAAAAAAAATGTAATTTGACTTTTCAGTTTTCTTTGCCTATAATAATAATTTATTAATAATTAAATTCATTTCATTATTCAGGCAAATTACACCCATACATTTAAAACAGTTTTTTTTATAAAATCACAATAAAATTAATAAAATAAAATTCAAAAATCAAATGTCACAAATGGAAAAGTCAAAATTAAAGGTTTTACTTAAAAATGTTGCTTAAGTTAACAAACGTTTTTTACTTTTACATAAGCTGATAATTCTGGCACTGCTACTGTTATGTGCAAGCGTGACGCTTACCATCAGGCGAACGTCTTGCTCGTCTCGACACTTGATAGAATTAAAAAAAAAAACGTAATATAAAAATTAAGTTCGCAGAAGTTCTATCAAACGTCATTTAATTATTAGCCGAAAATGTTAGTTTGTGTTAAGTATATCTTTAACTTTCTAGCTGTCGAGTAGTTTGTTTATTATGCTTAGTGTAATATATAAGATCGTTGCTTAGCTCTATCTCTGCCCTCAGACGCCCAAGAGCCATATCTAAGCTTAGATTCTAGGCTTAGATACTGTTTTTCTGAGGGCAGATCTTTCTTTATGAATTAATATTCTAACTTCTATGC
This sequence comes from Erannis defoliaria, assembly GCA_905404285.2. NCBI lineage: Eukaryota > Metazoa > Arthropoda > Insecta > Lepidoptera > Geometridae > Erannis > Erannis defoliaria. The sequence continues at coordinate 825,423 of FR990090.1, read as the reverse complement.
GATATCTTCGTCAGCCATAAGACGTCCTGTGACTGCTGGACGAAGGCCTCCCAATAGAGGGGTGTTGCCATAATCCCCACGCTCGGCAGGCGGCTTGCGGATCGCAGAATGCTCACCACCGTTAACCAAAAGGACGCTGCTGCCCGTCCTCCGGTGGGTGTAGTTGCAGTTTAAGGACATACCCAGGTCCACTGTGCGATATAATTCATCAGAAAAGCTTATGTTTTGCTTAGGGTTGGGATTAATGGTTGATGTTGTCATATAATCTTTAAATTATATTATTACTTTATTTTATTAGCTCCCATTTTGCAAATTGGCGCACAGGATGGCTTGTGCTTTGCTCCATAAAATATATCAGGAACCAACATAAAATGTTGGTGTGAAATTAATTATCAAAATTGTATCTAAATAACAAATTAGGATTTTTTAAGCATTTATTTTGGAATTGTAAACTAGTAATAAAATTAGTTTCAAATTTAGAATCTATCGGATAGCTTTATACAAAATATTTGGTTATCTGTTGGAAGCCGTATTACGACATGACGTCATATACGCTGACTCGCTCGCACTCGAAGAATTCTTCCATAAGCGAGAAAGAGAAGCTAGATCGAGGAGACCATTTTGAAAAATAGACATTCACGTCGGAGCCGCCGTTGCGCGTGTTACGGGGTGAATCACCTTTTGGATTTTTTTACATCTTTTTGAGAAGAGAATGACCTGAGGGAGCCAACGCCGATCCCGCAGGGGACACCAGGTCCATATTTCCGTCTGAGATGACGTAAAACTCCAACTTTCAAGAATTATTTTGTGACGCGCCATGCGGTCACCAAACTAAGGAACTCGAGCGAAATTCTCATTTGAAGCTTTGAAGACAAGGCAATGTCATTTCACTGGAGGAGCTCCATGAAGCGTTCGAGAATCGGATGATCCTGCAGAAGACACCATCAGCAAAGGATCCATCAGATAACCTCCTTTCATTTATTTTATTTTCCCAATTTTTCTCGTTGCCGTCATCCATTGGACTATCGCCATCAGCGTTTTAATATTAATATTGTATTAGGACTTATCAAAATAGTAAACGCATTGTAACCTCAAATAATCTTTTGTTCTTTTTTCTCCCATATATCTTTAGCACAAGATAGATAGGTAAATTATAAATCATCAATTTCATTTTCAACAAGAGGCCCCCTGTACTCCAGAGGTCTGATGTTTCGTGACTGATACGTATCCAGGAACCCTAACTTTTTTGTTTTATTTTTTTTGTTATTTGTTTTGTCTTTCTTTGTCAAATCACAATTTTCTTATGACAAATGGCGCCCGAACAATTATTTACTTGGAATTTAACTTAAAAACAAACCAATTTTATCTTGTGCAAAGGTGTATGTTGGAATTTATAAACAAAAGATTACAATTTAATCTACTGTAGAAGTAGGTATTTTCACAATTGTGTTATTGAATTTGTGTAACAATTTTTCTTGTAAAGATGTATAGTACACCGTCTGTTGACCGTAAGTTAACAGCGGAGCAAACGTCAGATTCACCTCAACCAGAACTCCAAAATTCACAGAGCTTAATAGATATACCTGTTTCAGATTCAGAAGAAATGAATTATGTCAATACCGATGTGAGGATGGCTCAAGGAACAATCCAGTCGCCATTATGCAAAAATATCCACACAAATCCTAGCACTAGTGTTATAGATCCAGCCACAGACGGTGACAAATATATTCCATTTATGAAACAAAGGCACTCGACACAAAACAGTCATGTACCAGTCACCCAGGTAACATATGCAATTAATAACAGTTACAACTCCAATTTGAAGTCCTGGGGACTGAAGTATAGTGGTGATACGTGTGTTGTTGAATTTTTGAATCGAGTGAACGAAATTAAGTTAGCAAGAGATGTGTGTGAAAGTGTACTGTTGAGAGGTTTTTCAGAGCTGTTAGAAGGCACTGCTCTGAAATTTTACAGATCAGTTCGCCATGCGTTACCCACATGGGAATCTTTGTGCGATACATTCAAACACAACTTTGTAGCAATCGATTATGAATACCTAACAGAAAAGCAGCTGCGAGATACAAAGCAGAAGCAATATCAAACCGTTTTTAGCTTTGTCATCGATATACAGGACTTAAATACAAAACTGAGCATACCTATACCAGAACACTCATTGTTAGAAATTGTTAAACATAATCTATTGCCAGTTTATGCACAATTGTTAGCAAACAACCCAGTAAATTCATTAGAACAATTAAAAGCAATTAGTAAAAACTATGAAGCTTATTCAGGCTTGTTAACAACAAATAACAAACCCATTACACAACCGCAGAAGCAATATTTTGCGACTACTACTTTACCCACAGCTATTCCTCAATTTAGGAAGGAGTTTCGTGGAATACAGTCCACCCCACAAAAACAAGGTGAGACATGTTTAAAGTGTAATAAAATAGGGCATAACTATAAGGTATGTCGTACTATTCCAGGTCCAATATGCTTTAATTGCAAAGCTATTGGAACTACAACTGCTTTTTGTCCAAATTGTTCAGACAAAACTCCAGCTACCAAACAAAAAGGCAACTGGGCAAAGTCCGACACTAGGGGAAATTTAAAAAATTGTAATTTAAAAAACTAGTTAGTAGGGGAGACCAACTCAAAGTATCTAAGGGTGGTAAATGTGACTTGATCTCTCCTGAAATTCTAGTACTAGAAGATGACAACCGACTATTTCTAAAATTTAAAATTTTCGGTAAGGAGGTCATAGGTTTATTGGATACCGGGGCAAATTTTTCTGTTCTCGGTAAAGATTTTTACAAAGAATTTTTGAGCTCAGCTAGAATGCAAAAGACGTTTATTAACGCCCGCACGGCTGATGGTTCTCCCATATTTATTAAAGGAACTATGTCATTACAGGTTCAATACAAAGATATTTCAAAATCTTTTGATTTTTTGGTCATGCCTAACATATATAATAATATTGTACTAGGTATGGATTATATTTATGCTTTTCATTTGCTAGATATATTCAAGATTAATAAATTTTGTTTAAGTAACAACAATAACACAGGTTTTTGTACGAATTCACTTGAACTCAATGAAGTAAGAGCAATAGTACCACGCAACCAACTGACAAGTAAACAGGAAGGGCAGTTATCACAAATAGTTGAACAATTCAAGGATATTTCTTCGGATGTAGCTGGGCTAGGTAAAACCGACCTCGTCACACATAGGATCGTTACTACAGGCCCGCCGATAAAACAACGTTACTACCCGCTCTCTCCTGTCAAGTTGAAAGCACTTAATGAAGAAGTTGATCGAATGCTGGATTTAGGTGTCATCGCTCCATCACGTTCACCGTGGGCAAACCCAGTCGTTATGGCCACCAAGAAAGATGGATCATTAAGGTTCTGTTTAGATGCTAGAAAACTTAATGATGTAACTGTGAAGGATAGTTATCCAGTTCCATATATTTCTTCCATATTAGATAACCTTAAAGGCTCGAAGTACTTGACTTCAATCGACCTTTCCAGTAGTTTTTGGCAGGTGAAATTAGATAATACAGACGGCTATTCCCCGAATCTATCCCCAAATTTAAACCCAAATTGCATAAATATGCAAGATAACAGCAATTCATGTCAAAAGACAGCATTTATAGTACCCAATAGAGGATTATTTGAATTTAGGCGTATGCCATTTGGACTGTCCAATGCAGGGGCAGAATTACAAAGACTAGTGGATAAACTTCTCTCCCATCAATTTGGGGAGAAAGTATTCGCGTTCCTTGACGATTTGCTCATCGCGACAGATACGTTTCAGTCGCAGGTTGAAATATTAAAAAGAGTCCTCGTCACGTTAAAAGATGCTGGACTCACGGTTAATTTAGATAAATGCAACTTTTGTATGCCTGAACTGAAGTATTTAGGATACATAATAAATTCCGAAGGTCTTAAAACAGACCCGGACAAACTTACTTGTATAAAGAATTTTCCATTACCCAGCACCGCTAAACAGTTGCGAGGTTTTATAGGCCTATGTTCATATTACAGGCGTTTCGTCCAGAATTTTTCGTCAATAATAGCCCCAATGACCGCAATGATAGGCAAAAGGAAAGGTAGAGACAAGGTTGAATGGACAGAACAGGCAAAAGAATCGTTTGAAAAACTAAAACAAGCTCTCCTGTCTGCTCCAGTGTTAGCTTGTCCAGACTTTGCCCAACCTTTCATTTTGCATTGCGATGCGTCATCCGTAGGCTTAGGAAGTGTTCTTACACAAGAAATAGATGGTGTTGAACACCCAGTCGCGTACCATTCTCGACTACTTTCGCGACCAGAGCGTAACTACGGTACGACTGAGAGGGAATTATTGGCAGTAGTTGATTCTATTATTCATTTCAGAAGTTATTTAGACGGATTTCATTTTACCGTAATCACGGACCACATGAGTCTAAAATGGCTAAAGTCACTGAACAACCCTTCTGGTCGTTTAGCACGTTGGTCCATGCAGCTCTCACAGTATAATTTTGATATACGTCATAGACAAGGTAAACTTCATGTCGTACCTGATTTTTTATCACGAATTTCGATTGATCTTATAACCTATTCTCAGGGGCCGGGCAATACATCCGACACTTGGTATTCTAAAGTTTATGATGGTTGTAAAAACGAACCACACAATTACAAAAATTTCTTTATAGATAACAATATTCTATATAGGTATAACAAGCCCAAGTCAACTCTCGACAAGAACGAATGGAAAATAGTTATACCACGGGAATTAATCGAAACTTGTATGAAGGAGTGCCACAGTAGCCTCGATTCAATCCATCCAGGAGTCAATAAAACTTATTACAAGCTTAGGCAGTTGTATTATTGGAAAAACATGAATAGGGATGTCGTCAAATATATAGACGAATGCGAAGTTTGTAAGGCGTATAAGCACAGCACATCTGCTCCCCTAGGCTTTATGAGCAAGCAGAAACAAGTCTCGTACCCGAATCATACGCTGTCAATAGATTTAATAGGGCCATTTCCTAAGGCATACTCAGGCCACGGGTATATCCTTTCCATTGTCGATATTTTTACAAAATTTTGCTGGTTGCACCCGCTGAGAACTGCAACAACCAAAACAATTACAAATTTTATTGAGAGCGAAATCATTTTCAAGCATGGAACCCCATTTGTTTTGATATGTGACAATGCCACTGTATTTAGAAGCAAAGATTTCAAGAAATTTACAAATAGGTATAATATTGCCAAAGTTTTTTATAATTGCTATTATACCCCACAAAGTAACGTTGTGGAGAGGTATAATCAAACCGTAGAAACATGTTTGTCGATTTTAGTACAAAATGACCACCGAACATGGTCAAAGCACTTATCACGAATTCAGTTAGCTTTAAATAGCTCAGTTAATATAACTACTGGCTACACGCCCTATTTTTTAGCAACAGGGAGAGAAATTATAGTAGATGGTAATTTACACACTCTTTACTCAAAAACTCCCAAAGACTTGCAAAATCTCCAGGTAGCTGATAGGGAACCAGCTGCCACTGCTTTGAAAGAATTGTCAGATGTATACGTAGATGTCGAAAACGCTATGGTAGAAGCTTTTAGACGCAACGCTGAAAGGTACAATCGTAGGCGTAAGCAAGTAGTCTATCAGATCGGAGACACCGTATGGAGAAGAAACTTCGTTCAATCCAATGCTGCCAATTTCTTTTCAAGTAAATTAGCACCACGTTTCATAAAATGCACGGTTACAAAAAAACTATCAGATTTGGCGTATATTTTAAAAGAAATAGAGGGTGGTAACACCGGTAAATACCATATTAAAGATATTCTTAAACAAAGTTCATAAGTAGCTAATTATTATGTTTTTTTTAATTTCATATTCTCTCATTTTTCTAAAAGTTAGAAAAAATGTGACGAGTTATAAATCACAACTGCATAAAAACAATATGTATTTGCGTGCCTAGCAAATGTCAGGCACTCCAAATATAAGCAGAATCATATTAAGGCATAATCATTGGTTATAGAAAAATTATGTTGTTTTGAGTTTTTTTTATTTTTATAAAAAAAAAAAAAACTCAAGTGTGAACACACCATTACTTCCAAAAGATTTCTAACATTTTCATTTATAAAGCGGATTATAAACCAATAAAAATAAATTATATTCAAGAAAAAATATCCCTATATACCGAAATTACCCACTCTCCCCTCAAAATTTTTAATAAAATATTTTGTTTACTACCCATAGTAGACGCTAACAGAAGTCAATGTATACTTTTATTGCAAAATTCAGATCAATAGTTTTTGAAATATAAACAAAAACAATATTTATTTATTCAAAGCAATGCAGTATGTAAACACACATATGGCGGCGCTTATAACTTTTTCAAAATTGTAGTTACAGACAATTATTTTTGATTTATCGTACCTACGCATATCTAGCTACCTATAGATACACAATTTTGGCTATCGGTTCAGTATTATTCAAATTAAAATGAAAACCGTATGTTCACAACCAAAATTCTCAAAAGTAAAAAAGAAACACATAAGTTTTAAGTTTGCGTTTTTACCCACATTATTATTTCTACGGATACTTTAGGATACTGTAAATCCATAACAAATACTGATAAAATCATAAAATCAATAATTATTTCTTTACAAACAAGTTTAGAATTTAAACATTGCAATTTTCCTTGTAAACCAACAAGTTCATGTAGGTAAAATGACATACTATATGGTCTATACTCAGACTAAGTATGACTTCTATTCAGACATTGAACTACTTAAGCGTTATTTATACAAGAATTTACTTATTTTGATTTCCAATTTGTATAGAAAAGACGATTCTTTTTCTGTCTCAAAGACAAGTTTCAAGTATTAACAAAGTGTTGACCTACATTCAGGGAAAGACTTAAATACTTACTTTGAATTAACTTAATAACAGTATTCAAAGCTATTGTTTTGTTTTGGACAAGTATCCATTGCTATATAAAGCAAAAGCAGTATATTTAATACCATTTTTTTTGTGTTTTGAGACTTGGTAATTTTTGTTAAAACCAAGTCTGTGATGCAATAATTTTAAGGTTAAGTATGAGTAATTATTTTTACATTACCAACTATAAACCAAACGTTCAATAATGCATATTTTCGTGTGCTTATTAGTTCTTAGCCTACATATTGGGCAATTTTCTGGAGGATCCTATTTAAAGGCAACCTACCATTAACTATAGCTTATTAGCTAATTATTTGGGAACGATTTAGTTCTAGTCTTTTTGTTACATGCTAACATACATACCGGATTTGACTAACGACAAGTTTATACCTAGTATGACTTAAAATGTTTTCTTATGGCTGAGTTAAAACACTCGGACATGCTAGCAATATTTAGTAGATCTACATACATACATACATACCAAACTTACCTTTTTGTCTTGTAGATACCAAAGGTTGTCTGTGAACCTTCTAAGATTAACAATTAGTCTTTAATTATAGTTAGCAGCATCTAGTGCACGGATTCACTGCGTAGATTTAATTTAGGTTTAAATAATTAAGATTTACCTGTACTTAATTAAAGCTTATACTTAGTTTATCTAATGTTTACAACGATAGATATTTACTTTAAACATTAGAAGTTTTCACTTCATACTATTAGACAATAGTGAGACTTTATTCTCATAGAATTAGGTCATTACTAGAAAACCCAAACTGTAGGGTATAGATTATTATAAGAATTACAAACATACTAACACATATTTACTTACCGTTTAAAACCATTTAGATATCATTGTTTTTCAGATAAGTTTTGTCCGCACCTACATAAGAGTGAATGGATATTTATATTAACAGTTACCTTTTAAGCTACTTGCTATATACTACTTTTGTTTTATTACACAATGTGTTATTTCTATAGGTATATCCTATACCATCATGTTATGTATGGAGTCATGAGGATTATGAAAAGTGAAGCAAGTATGTCAGAATAGCTCAATTTAACTATGAGATGCAAGGAGATTTATGAAGTTCGATGTAAGTTTAAAGGTGTGAGTGGTGATTTTGTAAGAACTAGGTAGTGTGAATATTATTTGAATTCCTTATAGGTACCTATGTATGAAAGAATGTGAGTGATTTATTTTATGAAAGTGGAATAACAGTTTATTTTGCTAGATGGAATGTAAGAAGCTTGCTGAAGTATCAACCTCACTATATTTCAGGATTCCAACCTATAACAAAAAGTTTCTTTTCATGCCTACCCCGTCTGTTCAGACAGTAAACTGTCTTTTGTTTCAAAAGGGGGATATTGTCATATAATCTTTAAATTATATTATTACTTTATTTTATTAGCTCCCATTTTGCAAATTGGCGCACAGGATGGCTTGTGCTTTGCTCCATAAAATATATCAGGAACCAACATAAAATGTTGGTGTGAAATTAATTATCAAAATTGTATCTAAATAACAAATTAGGATTTTTTAAGCATTTATTTTGGAATTGTAAACTAGTAATAAAATTAGTTTCAAATTTAGAATCTATCGGATAGCTTTATACAAAATATTTGGTTATCTGTTGGAAGCCGTATTACGACATGACGTCATATACGCTGACTCGCTCGCACTCGAAGAATTCTTCCATAAGCGAGAAAGAGAAGCTAGATCGAGGAGACCATTTTGAAAAATAGACATTCACGTCGGAGCCGCCGTTGCGCGTGTTACGGGGTGAATCACCTTTTGGATTTTTTTACATCTTTTTGAGAAGAGAATGACCTGAGGGAGCCAACGCCGATCCCGCAGGGGACACCAGGTCCATATTTCCGTCTGAGATGACGTAAAACTCCAACTTTCAAGAATTATTTTGTGACGCGCCATGCGGTCACCAAACTAAGGAACTCGAGCGAAATTCTCATTTGAAGCTTTGAAGACAAGGCAATGTCATTTCACTGGAGGAGCTCCATGAAGCGTTCGAGAATCGGATGATCCTGCAGAAGACACCATCAGCAAAGGATCCATCAGATAACCTCCTTTCATTTATTTTATTTTCCCAATTTTTCTCGTTGCCGTCATCCATTGGACTATCGCCATCAGCGTTTTAATATTAATATTGTATTAGGACTTATCAAAATAGTAAACGCATTGTAACCTCAAATAATCTTTTGTTCTTTTTTCTCCCATATATCTTTAGCACAAGATAGATAGGTAAATTATAAATCATCAATTTCATTTTCAACAAGAGGCCCCCTGTACTCCAGAGGTCTGATGTTTCGTGACTGATACGTATCCAGGAACCCTAACTTTTTTGTTTTATTTTTTTTGTTATTTGTTTTGTCTTTCTTTGTCAAATCACAATTTTCTTATGACAAAAACATGCTCTACTAGTTTCAAAATTTAGGCAATTATCAAGTGAATAAAATTCTCGACTATATTTTTGTACACCTTTTCAGCCAGAAGACGTCCAAGGCCTCCCCTTTAACGGGGGGTGATTGCCTAATCTCCACGCTTGGCAGGCAGCTATAAACGTTTGTTCATCATCATCATCATCAGCCTGGAGACGTCCACTGCTGAACGAAGGCCTCCCCCTTAGACCACCACACTGTACGACAACCTGCCATTTGCATCCACCGGTTGCCCGCGACTTTTACAGTGTCGTCGGTCCACCTAGTGGGAGGCCGCGCCTACGCTGCGTCTTCCGGTTCGCGGTCGCCACTCAAGAACCTTTCTTCCCCATCGGTTATCAGTTCTTCGAGCGATGTGGCCTGCCCATTGCCACTTCAACTTGCAAACCTTGCGAGCTATGTCGAATGAACGTTTGCTCAAAGGTTTCTAATTAACCGAATTACCAAATTAACAAAAAAGAAGGTTCTCAATTCGACTGTATGTATTTTTTTAAATGTATTTTACGTTATTACTCTGCCAATTATGAATTGATTTGGATGATTATTTTTTTGTTTAGTAGGTGATACTTCAGAGGTGGTTCTATATAAATTTAAACGAAATCGGTTCCGTGGTTTGTTTTTAAAATAAATAAATCAAAATAACCGGAAAACTTGAAGACGTCATCCAGGCCGCGTAGCACGCGCCGAGGACTAATTAGTCTTTCCCCGCGCAGGATAGTGATAAAGCTAGAACATGGATACGTCTGTCTCGTTTTCACGAGGGAAAAGAGTGGATAGACGTTTATCACGGCTCGCGTGCTAGGCGGGCTGGTAGCCGAAAGTCAGTTGTTTTTTTTTAAAGCGTATTATGTGATTTCACGATTGGTGCGATAGTAAAACTTGTACATAACGATTACTTTCGACTAAGTACTCAAGTAGTACTATTCTGTGTAACCATGTATTCTTAAAAGTGTAATGAATCAATCGACACAGAATAGATCTCTTTAGTCCATGACACATGTTACAAGAATGTCGTCAATTTTTTCCGCCATTCCTGCGCCTCAGACAGAACTATAAATCTTGGGACACGCGACGACCAGACGGGACGATTTTTTGTAGGTTGGCTGAATAAGCCTCTTGCAGATTGCAGATGTTGTTTGGTACTTGAGTACTCCTTAATAAACCACTGATTTTAATTAATACCATAAAATAAATAATAGTACCTAATACGTTTGTTTTTGGTTGTTTAAACTGTAAATAAAATCATAGAACTGTACCTACTACTTAAATTGGTACCTTCTTTTTAAAATGGAGAAATGTAAAAAAGAAGATTGCGGAGTTCCATCTTTCCTTTTAATAGCCGGCATCAAAAAAGGAGAAGGTTCTGTGTTCGATGTTATGTTCTATAAGTACGTTCACTAATTTCTCCTTTAATTGTGGACAGATTTTGAAAAAATTAAATGTTTGAAAGACATGCATTTTTACACATTACACATTTTATTTGTACAGCGAGGTTGTAGAATAGGCTAGATGACTGATGTTTAAATCGTTGAAACCAATAGCTTTAATGAAGAATTTAAGTAAATATAGTATGGTAATCGAAAACATTATTTAAATCGGTTAATAATGTTCTGATATATGAGTGTTTAAAGTTTTTGTTAGAGACAACTCTGTCCCTTTCCCACAAAACAAAAAATGACGTCACGCCTTACTTGTCAGAATAGAATTTATATGGCGTCCTGACAAGTGACGTCACGATTTGCTGTTTCGCCTCTCTGTCTAGCATGATATTAAAATGCTTATAAGTTGCTTATTTTTGATCAGATTTTAATTTTCTCGTCATAAATCAGCTATATTTATGGGCCACATTTGAATAGGACAATAAAAAAACACCAGTCATCTAGCCTATTCTCTGCCGGTCTCTCTGTCTGTTTGATTCCCGTAACGTACAATATGGGTGTCTACAAATGTTGAGTAAATAGGTTCCTTCTAAAGCGTGCTCCATTCTAGACTGTACGGTTGCTTGCTTGCATGCTTGCATGTAGTCTATCGCAAACCTATTCAGAATAATAATAATATAAAAGTATACTCTCGAGGTGGTCCACCTCGAGACAACCATTTTGCAGTCGGTTCTTTTGTTTTAAGTTTGTTTACTTGATTTATAAAATAATGTAAACAGGTAGGTTTTGAGTTAATGGGCTCTTTCTTGATAAGCATGCTCTACCGTAAACCTACAGATTAAGGAATAAATTATTTACTTTTCCCTTCATTTTGTGCATAACCGCAACGTCCCCTGACATCAGACGAGACGATGATCAAATTCATTTCAATTTGTAAGAAAAAAAGAGGAGATCATTTGGAAAATGTTATTACCATAATTTCTGTAGTTTTTTAATCAGGTTCAATAATTTGAACCTAATCCTGTAGACTTTGAAGTTTGTTTTTTACCACATTCACATGATAAGTACCTGAGTGAAAATACCCATAAAGCGACTACATTCCGTCAATAGCTTATCAAAGTAACCTTTATCCAATTAACAACAAATAGGTATTAAAACATCGGGACAGGGCTCATTAGCCATCCCAACTAATAATAAAACGGACGGACGGACAGACGGCATTCCTCGCTGGCGACACACTTATCGCGGAAATAAATTGAGAGGACTGACCGTGTCACCTTCCAGACCCCGGGATAAAGGACTAATAAATGTTACTTATAGGTCCTTTTTAATCATACCTCTCTGGCTTTTTGGTTAAGGAACTATATAATAACGAAATTTTGTCCATGTTCGGAGTAGAAATTGGAAGGAAATCATTTGTCTGAATACTATTGTGAGGGAACTACTTGACATCCCTATCTAACAAGATACGTATGTGTAAGTATATATCACTATAATATTTTTATTCTTTGACTTTTGAGGATAATTTGATCTACAAAATCTAAAACAATCTTTTATTTCCATCAAAGAAACGTGACAATCAAATAATTGTTCCTATCAAGGATGTTCTAAACTAATCCTTGGTTGATAATTAAATTATTATATATGTACTAGAGGTCGCCCGCGACTTCGTCCGCGTACGGAAGGTATTCGGCCCGCTCCCAAAATTCACCACTTTGAATCATCCCGAGCAATTCCGCCCCACCCCAACCCCTTGAATGAACTAACCAACTATCCAAATTATCGTGACTAAAAGTACAAAAACAAAGTACTTTCAAACTAACTTTGATCCCCTATTTTAACCCCTTACGGTTGGAATTTCCAAAAATCCTTTCTTAGTGGATACACTTCCCAAATAATACACCCTCCACATTTCATGTCTCTAGGACCAGCGGTTTAGGCTGTGCGTTGATATATCAGTCAGTAAGTCAGCCAGGACTTTGAATTTTATATATGTCATTCTTATTGATTTAAATAAAGAAATCTAATATCTCAGCAGGTGACGAGCGCAGTTCAGTGCGGAACAGGATTTTTATCCGACCAAAAGACCTCCTTCGAAGCATAACACGCTTCACGGCCAGCCCATCCCATGGGCTACCGAGACCAAGTATCTCGGTGTGCCCCTTGATCGTCGACTCACGTTCTCAAAGCATATTCAGATAGTTTGCAACCGAGCAGCCTTCTTCTTAGGCCGGCTCACTCCCCTACTCACCGAGCGTAGTAAATTCTCCCCAGATCTGTCAGAAGATCGGTTAGATTCTCTCCAAATAGTCAACCAGATCAACCTACTAGGGCCCCAGGGCATACCCCTTCTGGGGTGCCAGGGCAAGTCTGACCGCACTCCCAGCGACGGCCAAGCCGAGGTTCGTACCGTTTGAGGTGCCCTTGAGCTAGTCGCCTTTAACCTAAACTAGGCCGAGCGCCATTTGCGCTTGCCTAAAGTCCGGTGACGCTGTAGAGGCCATCTGAGGCCTACAGCATAGTCATTCATAAATAATAAAAAAGGAGCAGGATTTTCATCGCAAGTTCACAATTCTTGCACTGCTACTATTATGGGCAGGCGTACCACGAGGCGATCGTCTCGACCGTCAACACGTCATTGCGTAAAAACCTACTACCTATACAATCAGTAAGTACATAATATGCAGGTACTTAATTTAAATCTGCATTGGAGTGAGAGCAAACTCATAGGATGCTAAAATCTAATGCAGATTGCGTTTGTTTCAAAAAACCTTGTCAGCTTATCAGGTCTCCGTCAATAAAACACACACATTCCGCTATCTGCCGTTATCAGTGATAATTCGTTTGTGGCTATAAAATGCGTGTAAACAGTGAACGAAGGTACATTAGCGGTATCAGCTACCTAATCCAGCCATATGGGGTGGCACTTGTCACGAGTGCTAGGCAAATTCCATATGGCACTTTGTGTGATTGGACAGCATGAGCAGGTCATTTGTTTAATAGACACCAAGCTAATAAATAAAACTGATGCATGGAGCGTGGATATTTCCTCTAATGTCTAAGTATCTAGAGTTTATTTTTTCGCGCATTTAGAAACTTCTTATGAAAATAGAAATAGAATAATGAAATAGAATAGAAATAGAAAATGTCTTTCTTGGTCTTACCGCGGAGTAGCAACGTGAACGCTTTAAGTGTCTATACAGGGTTATAAGTTTGGGTTGTATTAAAACGAAAGGGGATTATTGTACTCATCATTGTGAACAAGTTCTAATACGGGGTCAAAAATGATATGGGGAAAACAATTTTCATAGAAAAAGTTCGTAGTCTTGACAAAATGTATAGAGCAGCTGATTATTGGGTTAGCCCCGTATTAAAAATTATTCACGGTTAGGAGTACATTGTGGTGGATTCTGACGGTTTTAGTTGACAGTTCTAATCTAATTAAAATATTGCTGTCACTTTTTTTACTAGGCATGTTAGCTAAGGACAGCAATACTTTAGTTAGTTTAGTTCTGTCAACTTCACATCATCGCATCAACAGCCGGAAGACGTCCACTGCTGGACGAAGGCCTCTCCCTTAAAGGGAGGTGTTGCCATAATCTCCACGCTTGGCAGGCGGCTTGGGGATCGCAGAGTGTTACCACCGTTAACCAAGAGGACGCTGCTGCCCGTCCTCCTGTGGTTCTGGATGCAGTTTTAGGACATACCCAGGTCCAACTTAACTGTCTTTTGGTCAACTTAAACCTTCAGAATTGACCACAATTACTTTCTTTCGGCTTAGTACACCCAAAGTTTATTAAGTTAACTAGCTTTTGCCCGCGGCTTTGCCCGCGTAGTAATGTTGAATACTGGAATTCGGTTAAATCGGGGCCCAACTCAATTGAATCACTAAAATACGTATATTATTGCATTTTTTCCAAGCCGCTTGCAAGTCTTTAAGTTTGCTTGAGGATGACCAAATTTGGCATGTCGCGTTTGCAATACTTACTTCAAAACAAAGCCGTCTTGTTGAATTTTAAACAGACAGACAGATGGACATGACAAACTTATAAGAATTCCTCGTAGTACTACGGAACCCTAAAAATGTCTGCTAATGACGCTTTAGTTGCCGGGGCCTTTGACCCGAAAGATTACAATATTTCTTTGTAGACAACGTTTTTGACTTTTTTGTTGGAAGGTGCTAAAGTAGCCAGGCTTTTAGGGGAGCTAACTCGCGAGCAAGCCACATAGAACTGACCATGCGAAAAACAGTCTTGCCTTAAATCAATACCAGCGTATTTTAAAGTTTGACCATGAGCCTTATTGATGGTCATGGCAAAACAAACTTTTAGGGGAAATTGAAGCCTTTTGAAGTCTTAAGGTAAGTCACTGGGAATCATGGGAATACGCGGCACAAACACTGTTTCGCCATGGGCACACCCAGTCAAAATGATGGCCTCAACCAGATTACGATGCAGCATTTTTACTTGTAACCTGGTTCCATTACACAATTTGGGTGGTCTTAAATTCCGAAGGAGCATGACGGGTGTACCTTTCTTCAGGATAAGCCTATGATAAGGTAGCCCCGCTGGTTTTAATGAATTTAAAAACTCAACTGGATAGTTTACAGCATCATCATTATTGCATACCGTATCAACAGAGTCAATGAAATGAAATAAGCTTAAGCAGAAAAAGTATGATAACAAAGAACGCAAAAAGATTACCAAAATATCGCAAGAATTACGAAACTTCGATAAAATACAGTGCTGCACTGATCGCTTAGGTAGACTCGGTGTGGGGCGCGCTCGAGGTACAGCGCGTCATTATACACGGGTTTTAACGTATCTGAGCCGACGCGGGATGGACGTTTCGAAAGCGCTGTGCTTGGTGCGTGCACCGGATCAAGTACATGTGTTTAAAACATTTATCTTCTTACGCATAAACACTCGATTAGCTAATCTATAAATATAACATTTTTTTTCAAATGAAAAACTGACCCCGCTTTCCCGCCTTCCAGTTTTGAAATTGTTTGAAAATTCTGAAACATGTTTATGTTTATTTTATCTTATCTCTTAAGTCAAAAAACTTAACAGCCTTAAATGAATGGTTTCGGCAAAATGGTATTTTAATGATACATTGAACCCCTTGCGAATTTTTCAAAATCCTTGCTGAGTGTGCGTTTCTCTGCATCAGCCCTTAATACTAATGGTATATCGGCCTACCCTGATTGGGCCATATTCACTACGCTGGCCCAGTGCAGGTTGGCGGATTCAAATACACTATCGTATTTCTTCTCCGGAAATATGAAGGTTTCCTCATGATGTTTTCCTTCACCGAAAAGCCAGTGGTATTATCCATGCGTAAGTTTCAAAGAAGTAATTGGAATGGGCTCGCCCGGGTTCGAACCCGCGACCCCAAGAATGTGAGTCGAGCTTGATCTCACTGAAGCTACCACAGCTTGAGCTGAATGTAAGTTTACACCACTCAAAATTTAGTTTAGGCATTTAAAAGTAAGTTAATTTAATATTAAAAATTAATTTAGCAGCTTAGGCTGTACAGTATCTATAATAATTATGTCCGTCAAACAGTCGTCTGCGTGGACCTACAAAAAAATAGCCTATGTCCGTTTCCGAACCTTATGCTATAACTACCTATCCAAAAATGCAGCTCCATCTGTTCAGCCGACCAATAAATACGCCCATCCCCGTCCCCATTCCCAGCCTCATCCCTATAAGCGCCCCCTTCCCCATCCCCACCCGATACCAAATGTCATTTTAATATGAACACGCCCATCCCCGTCCACATCCCCGTTCCCTCCCTCATCCCCATCCCGAACCCCATCCCATCCCCATCCCGATTTCAACTTTCATCTTAATATGGACACGACCATCCCCGTTCCCAGCCTCATCCACATCCACATCCCATCCCCACCTGTCCCCACCAAATCCCCACTCCATCCCCACCCATCCCCACCCCATCCCCATCCCCATCCCGATACCAATTGTAATCTTAATATTAACATGCCTATCTCCGTCCCGTCTCCGTTCCCAGTATAATCGCCACCCCCACCCCCACCCCATCCCCACATCTATCCCCATCCCTATACCAAATTTCATTTTAATATGTACAGCCGTTACAATGTTAAGGAGAAACAAACGTACTATCACTAAAACTTAGTTTTTTTTTTTTTTATACTAACGGGAGCTGATTTTGAAAAAACTGTGACACCCGTATCTTCTTATTTTTATAGTAGAATATGTATACCAAGTTTTGTATCAATCGAACCAGAGAATAAAAAGTTTCATACAAACTTTAACACCCCATTTAACCCCCTTCGGAGTTGATTTTCGAAAAATCCTTTCTTAGTGGGCGTTTACACCTCTCCAAAAACATACCCTCCAAATTTCAAGTCTCTACGTTTAACGGTTTGGGCTGTACGTTGTCTATATGTCAGTCAGTCAGTCAGTCAGTCAGTCAGTCAGGACAAAGCCTTTTATAGTTATAGAAGATTAACACTGTATATTATATTTACCCAGGATGTCCATTATATGGCGGTGAGTTTACCATCAAGTAAACCGTCTGCTTATGTCTATTTCTGAAATATTAAATTATCGAGTTTTTTTAGCTTTAACGAAGTCTATCTATATTCATGTTTTGAATTCTAAATAAGTGAATACTAAATCCTTTTTTCTTAAATCTGAACTTATTTTTATTTTTTTATTTTTTATGTACTGTCAAGTGACGAGACGAGCTTGACTTTCGCCTGGTGGTAAGCGTCACGCCTGCCACTAACAGTAGCAGTCCTAGAATTGTGAACTTGCTAACACAATCCTGCGCCGCACTGCACTGCGCTCGTCACCCTGAGATATTAGATGTTAAATCTCTTCATACCCAGTAATTTCTCTGGTAACTAATACCCTTCAAACCGGAACACAGCCTGCCCATTACTGCTTGGCGTTTGAATAACTGGCAAAGGTGTGGTACTTCCCCAGGCGGACTCTGCAGTAGAGTCCTACCACTAAAAAATATGTTAGCTTCAGGACAATGTTACGTATCATTAGTTAGTTGTAGGTATATTCTTACGACGATGTTAATGTTCTAGTCAAGATCCTTGAGTAAATCATAGGCATCTGGTAAAAGACAGTGGCCCATTGACGGCAGAGTCATCGTACGACTATCTACTTGCTACTATAGACTACTACTAACTACTACTTTTGTGTCACATTAAATTTATTAAATGCATAATACTTGACAGTGGCAGAATGAAAGTGCTATGCTAAAAATGAAGACAAGAAGGGAATTGAAAACTTTGTTTCAGAAAGCAATGAATATAAGGTACTGTTTGTTCATGAGATGCATATATACCTAGCGAGCTACGCTCGGAGTTACTTTGCGCGATAGAATCCGGAACGAGGATATTCGCCAAAGAACCAAAGTTACCGACATAGCTCGCAAGGTTTGCAAGTTGAAGTGGCTGTGGGCAGGACACATCGCTCGAAGAACTGACATCCGATGGGGAAGAAAGGTTCTTGAGTGGCGACCGCGAACCGGAAGACGCAGCGTAGGCGCGGCCTCCCACTAGGTGGACCGACGACATTGTAAAAGTCGCGGGCAACCGGTGGATGCAAATGGCAGGTTGTCGTACAGTGTGGCGGTCTAAGGGGGAGGCCTTCGTTCAGCAGCGGACGTCTCCGGGCTGATGATGATGATGATATTATACCTAGTAAGTTTTTCCCAGATTTTCCGAAAAATACGGAAAAACTAGAAACTGTATACAAGATCGTGTACAGAAAAACAAGCCCAAACGTAACCTCCAAGGCGTATGTAGGTTTTTGGCGGGAATGCGAAAAAATTGTGTCGCTTCATTGTATTATTTTCCAAAACTTGTGTCTTTTCGAATGTTAATGCATAAAAATGGTGGCGTTTTATTAAGGCGTGCCGATTCACGCGCAGGAGTGTGGGCAAGTGATATAATACACCGTTTTAAACAATCACGGTTGTTTACTAAAGTTCTATTATTATTAACGGGATATTTACCGTGATTATGTTGTGAAATGAGCTCCCGATATGACAACCACCCGCATTCTTCAGTCTACTCGTGAACCTGGTGCATGCAACTGCGCCGAAATATCGGGAGCTCATTTCACAACATAATCACGGTAAATATCCCGTTAATAATAATAGAACTTAAGTGATATAATGTAGTGAAACATGTTCTTTCGTGTTGCTTCCAAAACTCCGAAGAAGCTTGTAGTAAAGTTGCCACGACTTTACTAGGGCATGATTGGACTTGGCTGTGACTTACTAAGTGTGACTTTGACAGTGAAAGTGACAGTGACTTGAAATTCATCAAAAACTTGATATATAAAATCACTGACCTCTATTATACAAGTACTTAAATAGAGGTCAGTGTATAAAATACTTAAAACTGGCAAATGCACAAACCGTGACGCCATAATCCTCTTAGGAGGAAAGAAGAAAAAAACGGTGTAGGTACACCCCCACAGAAAAGCGAAAGCCCTACTTCTTAGGTAGAACGGCTGTCAAAACAATGTTGTAAAGCTATCGTATGGAAAACCGTTGTCGCCAGTTTCACACATAATTGTATAGAAACTACGACGAAAAAATGCCAATCATTGCTCGCGCATTTGAAGTAAAACGCTCGAAATGCCATTTTGCAACAGGTTTAAAATTGATTTAATTACGATCCAATGTGGTTATGTTTCCTATGCGCCTATTTAAATTGTCTTTTTTGTGATTCTCAGTTTAAAAACATGTATATTGGTAGAATCGTCATCAAGCGCATTTGCACTCAACCGGCTAGCGCAGCCCGTCACATTTCCGTCCTATTCACTTCTCTCGAAGAGAGCTTATTCCTAACGAACCAAATAAACATTCTCTTTACACAAACAGCCACCTAACTAACCTTGAAGATTAAACAACATCAAATACGCGATACTCATATCTTTAACAAGTATTCCAACAATTTTACTAACATACAGAATAATACCATCCTATTTGCTCTACAATTCCTACCAAATTCCTTATTCCATTTTCACTTCACTTACACCTTATTTTAACACCAACAAAGTTCAAAATGAAAATATTAGATTAACAATTTTGTGGTATTGAGATATCAGGTTGATAAAGGCGAGTACACACTGTCAATGATCGATGATAACGGCCGGTGCACACGCAGATAGTCGGCTGGATCGTTTTGTAAACACAGCCTTATCTTTACGAGTGGAGTGCTTTAAGTTCCCGTGTAGAACGGCCCTTATTTATGGAGGGGGTATGGAGGTATCTGCCTAGACTTTTATAGGGGAGATAGGGGAGAAATAATGTCAGGTCATGAGCCTAGGTAAGCTGGCTACTCTAATGTCATGAATGGTTGGTGTCCAAACGACCTTTATTAACTACAACAAACTACAAAGACTACTTAGACTACTACACAAAAAAAAAACAAAAGGATTGTATCCAGACCGTTGAAAGTCTAGAGACAATCCAAATGCTCAAAACCACTACCAGCAATGCAATGCCAACGTGGCAATACTTATGCGTTGGGCCAAATAAGCGCCATCATGTTGATCACGCGTCGCGTCGACCAGGCGCTCAGATATGATTTTGAAAAGATGATGAGCTCCCGGTCCCCACAGACGCAATGTCTCAACACCAAACGGCTCAAATATGTAACCTCTGCCGAGGTTAGCATTTAAACGATCTTATTATCATAAAGAGAAGATTCAATGTTGCACATCCCACCCGTACCCTTCCCATGAAGCTTGCTCGTAATGTTTGACTGCCCTGTAGCTCAGTTTGTAGTCTCTGCCTTCAGAGCTATAGCTGTATTCCAGGACAAACATTTATGTGACGAACATAGATTAATATTAATCGATATAAGTATATATATTATCAAACAAAAATGTCTAGAAGTTTTCTATACAACCTTTGCTTCCTGTGGAGATAGATGGTACTGTATCAAATGCCCCTATATAAAAAAAAATATCTTAATATTTATGGAATATATAGATGTTTTAAGATAGCGACAGACCGTTATGCTATATCTATATAAGGTAATAAGTTTGTTTAATATTTTTTCTGTTCCAAATGTTCTAATACGGAATTCTAAGTGCATGCCCAACTTGCTCTTGTCGATTTTTTCATTAAGTACTTACTATAGAGTTTGCACTACTACTACTTCAGCATCTAATATCTCAGGGTGACGAGCGCAGTACACTGCGGCGCAGGATTGTGTTCGCAAGTTCACAATTCTAGTACTGTTACTGTTAGTGGCAGGCGTGACGCTTACCACCAGGCGAACGTCTTGCTCGTCTCGTCACTTCATTGCACAAAAAAAGATTGTTAGAAACTAAAAAGAGAAGACTATAATAATATGTAAAAAAAAATGCACAATTAGTGTCACATATGAATGGCTGGCATTACGTTTAAAAACACATCTTATCTCGTATTGGAACTTCAGATTCCCGTTGTAACACCCTTCGGATGCGGAAATTTAGTAAAAATTATGAAAATTTCAGGCAATAAGATAAATTTGAAAACTTAGACTTGGAATACTTAGGCCCGTAAATATACGGTAAAGCTGGAAAAGCGGGACATATTTAGAAAAGAATATAAAGCTAATAGGTATTTGTATCTGTAGGATATATTATTTTGTTTTTATTAGATATAAATATATGTAGGTTTTTAATCAAACAATATCTATAATATTTACATATGTACAAAACTTAAAATAAATATTTAAACTATATACTAAAAACTACTTATTTACAATAAAATATATAAATAAAAATAAAAAATAAAATTAAAAACCCTAGTTCCTATAAAACAAAAACGCCGTCTAGATCGCCACCATGCGGTAAGGTTCCCAGGATGCTGGCTGCTTTACCCCGTTGAATGGCAATACTTAGCCTCTGGGCAAAGTATGCGCCAGCTCTGAGGTCCCCTGAGGCGAGGACCAATCTCTTGGCCAAATCTTTACAAAATTTTTTAGTGTCGGACGACCACGGGCCCAAAGTTTCCACAGCCAGCGCCACAAAGTCATAATGTGCGCTTAGCTGTGAATACTTTCGATGTTTGAGTAGTTGGGCCTGTTCGGCCGCGGCCCCGACACTGCGAGCGGAGCTGCCGACATGGGACGGTGCCAGGGTATCTACGCAAGTGGCGTCCCAAACCAAAGCTCGGCCGAGACACCACGGTACCAGCGTAGCACCGTCCGGTCGCTTACCATCATCCCTCGACATTCCGCTCGGTTCCAGCGTCGAGGGCACGGCCGCCGTGGAGAGTGCCCGCCGGACTAAATCATTGAGCGCCCAATGACAAAATAGTCGGCCGGCACTCTTCACGCAGGACAGTCCGTGTCGTCCGGATTGGTCCACGTCTCGTCCGCAATGGCAACGATGAGGCTCACACAACTTAGCCCCCAGACGCAGACCCACCGCTATGCGCAAACAACTGGGGTCGAGGACTGTAGCCAAGTTGTCAGAGGGAAGCGCATGGAGCCAGTGACCTGACTCCGCCTCTGCAACGGCTAAGAGACGCGCTCGGTCAGCATCGTCAGAAGCTTGGTCCAACAGGGCTGTAAATGTAATTTTGGTGAGCGGAAGGTCCCATTTACTCTGTATCTTCATTTCGGTGGGAGTGCTGACACCTGGGCATGGGGCGCACCAAGCCTCCAAGGCCTCCGTCTGGCAAGCAACCCGAACATCGGCAACAGGGTTATTAAGGATCATGCCGATGAGGGTCTGCGAACCGTGACTGGAGGCCAAGAAGGCTGGAAGTGCCACACTAGAGGTGCGTCTGATGCCTAACCCACCGAAAGAAATGGGAAGGGTAGCCTGCGCCCACGAGCGATTGTCAAACTGAAGATTTAGAATTTTGATAACAGTTTCTTTCAAAGTCGAATCAACCAAATTAGTAATAGAGTGGAAATACCACAATGGAGAACATCGTAGTAAATACATGAATTTTGGGGTAAAAAGACAGAGCCGAAGTATGTAAATTGCCATGTGTGGTTTAATTTGGAAGAGGCGATGTGAACTATTATTAAAATGTTCGATTTTTGATGTCATTAAAGGTGGAATTGCTTCTAAGAATACTGGAGCACCAAGCAATGTCAAAGAGGTTTTTGTTTGTATTGAAATTTTAGGGCATACCAAATTAAAATTTTGATAAAGGGAAGCACGAGTACTATCAGAAATGTGATCCGGAAAGAAAATTTCACATTTGTCAAAATTGAGTGTCAGACCAATAGAGTCAAAACGTTGTATGATAGTCCTAAGATCCTCCAGTACCTCGGATGCACTACCGCCTAATGACCCATCATCAAGGTACCACACATTAAATTTGGAATTTAAATCTGAAATTATGGAGTTGATCCCCAAACTAAAGATTGCTGGACCAAGTGGGTCTCCTTGTTGGCATCCGACGCATGATGCAATTTCTTTT
Source organism: Erannis defoliaria (assembly GCA_905404285.2). Taxonomy (NCBI): domain Eukaryota; kingdom Metazoa; phylum Arthropoda; class Insecta; order Lepidoptera; family Geometridae; genus Erannis; species Erannis defoliaria. The sequence continues at coordinate 802,207 of FR990090.1, read as the reverse complement.
TCGCCAAACATTAATTTTGTGGGGGCTCCGTAACATTGCCACATGTAATTATAAATTTCAGGTATTTCTTTTTGAATTTCTGATAGGAGGACACCCCTGTCTAGACTATTAAATGCGTTTTTTACGTCAATTTTGATAAAAACGTCGTAGTCCGTCGACCCCAAAAAAGTCCGCGCAGCATGCACAGCCGCTTCACAACCTCCTCTTGCACCAAAACCAAGCTGTCGAGGATGAAATTTTTTGGAAAGGTTGTTCTGGATTGTTCGACAGCATAGTTTTGATGCAAGGCGTCGCAATGTACTGCCGATGGCAATGGGACGAACCCCACCGTCTTTTTTGGCTAAGGCTATTAGGTTTGCTCCGTACAGTATGGGTAAAATATTCCCCGGAACATGACCATCCAGCATAAAATTTGCTAGTGAGGTCAAGTTCCGGAGAAGATCCTTACCCGCTTCTCCGATTAGAGGGTCTGTAAGGTCTTTCAGGTGCTGTGGTGTTATTCCGTCTAAACCACCTGCAGAACCATTCGGAAATGATCGAATGGCCTGCAGTGTGGCTTCCTCGTCGATGTTAAGAGGCTTTACAGATGACAGAGACGGTGGAGCCGGAAACTGGATGGAGGTAGACTGTGCCGGGTGTTTCTGGCAAAGAGCAGAATAAGTCTCGGCAGAGTCCGTGGCAAGGGAGTCGCTGCAAAAAAGGAGTTTCGCCGCGCCTCTAACGTTTCCATCGGACAGTTTATTTTCTATCAATTTGGTAGAAAATGAACTTTGTGAGGCATTGAGAATATTGAGGTGGGGTGGAATGAAACGGCGGGATGTGTTCAGTTTTACGGCTGAAGTAAGTGAGCGGTGATTTGAGTCAGAAGTGACGTGAAAAGTGTAGTAGGCGAAAGTGAGTAAGTCCTCCCAAGATGAAAAGGAGTTTTCAGATACAACCTTCGCCACGCACTCCGACAAGCTTCGGGCCACGCTCACGCGGGCTCCTCTAGGGACACGCTTAATGATTTTTACTGATCGTTTCAGTTGTGCGAGCCTACTGGCCAAAGACGAGTTGCCTGCTGTGCTGATACCTGGAGTCGACCGATGCAGGTCTTTTGGCCCACCTGATGGTGTAAGCAAGTCTGATCTCGGCACATGTCGCCGGCTGCAGTGAATTTTTAAACCTCTATGGCCTTTGTAAAGTTTGCGATCGGCACATATTTCACACTCAAGCAACACGTCTGAGGCCGTGGACGACGTTAATATTTGAGTATTACTAGACGAATCCATGTTAAAAGCTAAATAAGTACCTATATACAATATCAACAAAAATAACTAGAAAATAAACTAAAAAAGAGTCGACTTGTTGACTTCCATGATGTCTTCAGTCAGGATGGCGCTTGTACATGCGCATTGCTACTGCGCAATGCGCGGCTGGAACATTTTTATGCCGATTTCCGTACCACGGCTTGGCGCCATTGTTGTCATGGGAACGAGGCTCAGCGTCTCCGTTGTCAAAGATAAAATTCAATTGTAAAATTCAAAATCAGCTGATAATAACACTTCATGCGCATGCAAATCTCTGCAAAGCTGCAAGCCCCGTTATATATTATCAATTCACACACTTATGGCAAAAATAGAGCGCAGCAAGTATTTTTAAAACTTATTTATTTAACGACATTTGACATTTTATACATTTAGTCGCCATGTCTTTTTTTTTTTTTTTTAGGAATGTATGTAGCTGTTTAGATAGGTACATTTACATTCGCGCATCAACATACCAAACATCCAAAACCTTTTACGACAAAAAGAAAATCCTTCACAACAATACAGTAACAAAAAATCTGTCCCGTACACGCGAGTGATAAAGAAAGCTTAGTCTCATCTACACGATGCGCAAAAACGCCGCGTTTCAAGACGTCATAATGATTTCACGCACGTATTCACGATAATAGTGTTACGTATTCTGTGCCGAGGGGCGTGATTCAGGGCACAATGAGAGAGATAAAAGGCTAATCTTTTGATGGAATGTTGTACGCACTGGTTTGGTGGGAAGTAGCGTTTTAAGCGAAATAAAAAAATGTTTTTTTCTGAAGCACTCTTTTTTTCGTTTACTTAATAACGTATCTATTTTGATGTAGGTGCCTAACATTTATACTGGTTTACGTTTTGTCATTTAAAGTAAAGCTTTTTTAGAACTTTAAGGAAGATGGATTTTTGATTTCCAACGTCAATGCATAGAAAAAAAACCGCCAGTGCTAGTGCACCATTTAACTAGGTTTAAGTAAATAGAGTTCGTTCCTTTTGCTGTGGAGGTGGCGGGGTCTTGGAGTTCAGAAGCCAAGATGCTTATGTCGGACCTAGGACGGCGTTTACGTGATACGAGGGGCGAGACCCGCGGTCTGGAGAGTATCTCGTGCAACAGATTTCCCTCGCAATACAGCGGGGGAACGCTGCTAGCTTAATGGGCACGTTTGGCGAGGGGCTATAGTTTGACATGATCTTTTTAGATTTTAATTGAACATTATTTACTAGAAGTCAATAGATAAAATACATCTAAATAGTATCCAATATTCATAATATTATCTTTCAATGACCTAACTTTTAATTAATGAATAGATCTAAGGGTGACGATTTTAATGAGCTTTTTTCGTACAGAACAATGTGACTATTCTGGAAATGTGATCAAAAAATATTATTTACACAACTTAATAATAAAAAACGTCAATAATAAACCCGTCTGAGTATGGATAAACGACTGCGTCTCACAAGCCCAGTGCGTATATAAAGGCGCGTCCACGCCTTGCTAACCGGCTTACGCACGCCGGCAACTTGACGAATCAATGTGACAGCTCCTTAACGCGGCCATATTGTCACCATGACAGCTGACGTAGCGACAAAATGTTGCTCTTTTCGTACAGAGGCTTGCCGTTTTGTTCTTTGGTTGGTTTACGGTGAGATATTCACTTGAAAACACTTTCTGTTGGTAGCGTGGATTGGGATCAGGAAGAAGTAAAAGTCTAGTTAGGCCGGTTAGGTTAGGTCCGGTAGGAAGGTTTCCTGTAGATAAGTTTATTTCTTCATTTTTGGCATTGCGTTTTGTGCATTCTCCCAGTGTCAAGTATTTTTTCAAGGTTTTCATAAGACCAGGGCAAATAAATCACAGTCAGTCACACAAAAACAGTCACGGTCAAATCCAAGTCATGCTCTACTAAAGTCGTGGCAACTTTTTTACAAGCTTCTGATCTGAAAGACTTGTTACACAACATTATAACCACATTATATAAATATATAACTTGCCCACATTCATGCACGTAAATCAGCCCTTAAGAAATAAAACTATTTTTTTTGCATTAACACCTATAATTTATTTTTAAATAATAACATGCAGCGACGTGATTTTTTCGATTCCCGCCAAAATCATGAATTACCATATTAAATGCATTCATACTTTTTTCTCTCAGTCTAAAAGAGCATTGCGGCAACTTAAGCTTGGAACATTACACCATTTAAATTGAATACTTACAGAACGTTGCCCATCGAAGCGAAACTGCGAAATGGTCAACAAATACTTTGGACGATAAACAAACACAATTTTTTGTGCTGGCAACTCGACACGGCGGCAAAGCCGAGATCAGATTTGCCGGTAATCGTATCAGCCGGGACTGCGGAAAATCCAGTGTGTAGGGGTCTTAATGCTGTGGAACGGGCCTTATAGTTTAGAGGCTTAGTTTTATTCGAAATAAATATTGCTTCGTAGCGAGAAATTAACTAATAATAATAATACATTTTTAAAGCTTTCTCTTATTTGACCAAAAAAAAACAAAGGCTCAAAAGAGTCAAGCTAAATTTTGTTACAAAGAAGGAATAGGATTAGGATTGCTTTATACAAAATGTAAAATTAGTTAAAGAGATCTGTCTAACTACTACCTAGTAGTTAGATAGATCTCTTTACGCTATAGTAAATAGGTACTTAAGTATAAAATTTTGATTTTGTACATAGTTCTAGAAGCGAATATTTAGGTAGTTACTTATATAAGAATAAGTGCTCACTATTTATTATTTAAATTTCTTTCTTTTGTATAAAATGTTGTGTGTGTATAAATATTTTTTTGTCTCTTTTTTTTTGTATGTGATGTATTGTTTTTGTATTGTATTGTAATTATCTTACAAGCCCCTAGATCAATTTGTCTCATATTTCAACATGATAATTTTATTTGCACTGGTATACAAAATTTTATTAAGATTGGATCAACGTTTCAAGCATACATATTATAAACGCCAAATTGTCCTCATAGACTAAGAGACCTTCGCTTCGCTTCGGTCAACTAATATATCTCTTGTTGAAAACAATGATTTGCAGAATAATATCTGTATCAAAATCAAGCCACAAAAAATCTGAAAAAAAGATAAATGTAGATAAAAGTTTGATAACATAATGGCGCCAATCGATGTGTTAAATGCGGCCTATATTTTGACAAAAGAGGTTTTACTATAATCCCCTTATTCTTTTTTTTCAGCGATAGAGGTGTTTTGTCATCCTGGCGGTGTTCCTTTGCTCTTTTTTTGTTACGTTTGAAGTAGATAGATACTTTATTTCTATCAGTAGAGATATTAAGACTATTTTAGCGTGTGTGCTAGCAAACAAGTAAGTACCAACCTAAGTGTTGGAGGATCTAGCTCTCTCTCGTATATAATCAAAGAACTAAGCATATAAAATGTTGTTTTTCAACTGATTTCAAAAAAGAAGGTTCTCAATTCGATATAATGTTTTTTGTTTTTTTTTTGTTTGTTACGCGATTACATTGATTTTGATATTATTATTTTTTGGTAGGCCTAGGTCATTACTAGGTAGGGGTCTATAAATCGGTTCAGTTTGGTTAATAAATCAATTACTTATATCTGGAATAAAGATGTTATCCGGGTAAATCAAAATGAAAGTCGGTTGTTTTTTTTAAGTATTGTTATTTTATTTAAAAGTTTCTATTCAAAATGGCGATGCTTACAAAAAAAGTGAATATACAATTTAATCCAACATAAAGTATTGTAGATCATCAGAGACCTGTCAAAGATTGAGAGTTAGTAATTTTATTTACGGGAAGTTGTACTTTTTTTCGGAAAATACAATGGCTACTTCACCTCTACTAATAATTTCGTCTAAAGTCCTAAACATGAAGTCATTCTGTTCAACTAGTTGATCACGATCTTTGAACAAACCGTGAACAAGCTACTTTAATATAGACCGGCCGGAACTAAACATTTTATTACGTTTAGTTATGGTCAAGCTTAAAGCAAATCGTCTTGGGCTGGGGTTCCGTATAGTACGGCTTCGTAGCTCGAAAAAAGTTGAATTTTGGTCCCATCCAGCAGAAAGCATGAAACTAGTAGAAGGAGAAACACGTCTAGAACGGATGGTTTCCCCCTCTCCCCCTCTTTTTTATCCCTAATCGTGGTTTATTTATATTTATAAAGAAAACGGTTAAATATACAATAAAACTATCAAAGGCCAATATGTTCTCCATTAAATTGTCTACAATAAAGTCTTTGGAAGTCTGTTGATACAACTTATGGAATTCAAGATACGAACACATTTGTTCCTACTTTTTTACTAAATTGCACCATATTTGCAAAATATGGCGAAAATACGTAATTTACAGGATGATGGTGTTATAGAGCGTATCGTTTCAGGGTATGCTTAAGAAGGTATTGGACTATCTTTTAAGTTTCTGTGCTGGGGTGCTGGATATCTATACTTATGACCAGAATCTCTATTCTATTTGCTGGTAAGTTGTAATTTGTTTTTGCATCGTGTGGTTATACCGTAACCTATTGTAAACTGACGAGAACCGATTTCTCAGTTCACATTACGCAGTCCACGGAACCCTAAAATCATAACGTCTCTTTCCACTTATAACCAGTAACGTTCTAATTAAGTTAGTGCCTACTACAGACAATTAACGGATGGTTGGACGAGTCGAGTAACCAATTTATTTACACAAACGGTCAAAATAAGGCACTAACATTTTTCCTAGACAAGTTTCGATGTTGGTCTGAAAATACGATAGTGGCTCTACTAGTTACATTTTTTACAAGGTTGGTCACAGCGTACTGTATAAGTACGAAGACGAGTAAGTTCTAGCAATAACGTTTATAATGTTTTCGGATGTCGGATTTTCCGAAGACGTCATGTGGTTAAAAATTTGTTTGGAGCCTTAAGGACAATGGCCTCTTAATGATGAGAGTTTTATTTAACTCTTTGAAAGGACTCTATGGCGAATTTACTATTGGCAGGGCGAGCTTACAATGACCCATCTTGTCAGGCCGTTTATTTTGCAAGCTTAATATTACGTTGCTAAAAAAAATACGCCATAGGTTCCAAAATAAAGATTAATTGCTGAGATACTATGAGAACTTATCTTAAAAGGCTTCTTTTCAGACACGACACATAAAAACACTTTTTAACTTAATGCTTTAAAATACTTTTATTTATAGGCACATGTACTTAGGGGTCGCGAGTTGCAGTTTGCTGCGAACTAATAGTTTGCTGTTTTACTATAAATACATCCAAAGTTCATATAAGTTTTTTTAAAATTTACAATAGAAGTGTGACACGCAAACTCAAATTCCTAAGCTGACTAATTAGGATCAACAACGGAATGTGTTAGCAAAAACTAGATAGGTAAAGGTCGCCGCACACGATGTAGCGGCGGACGCGCGGCGCGGCGGCGCCTGTGACGCGGCCGTAGATGCAACGATTGCCTACGACTGTCGCGAGTTCTGTGAGGACCCTTAGATAAGATAACAAGGTACGTAAGAGTGAATCATTCTAAGTATTCACGTTGGTTTGCATTTTTACCTCTACCAAAATAAATCTAAATGGTGCATTTATTTTAAACATGTAGTTTAAGTACAGATAGAGCCAAATATTCCATTTCCCGACCATTTCTGCAGTTTTTTTTTGACTAAGCGAAGAGAATGTCTTTTAGTCTATCCATGGGGCAGCGAGGTCACAGTTCGCTGAGAAATACTTTTAAAATACATAGGTGGGCATTAGCTCGTTAATCCGTTAATCGTTAATTACCGAAGTTAACAAAACGCTCATCAGATTAACTTTTAATTTAACTAAAAAAAACGCTCTTGTTAACTTCCTTTAAAGTGAACTTCTGTTAACTTTAGTCCGTTACATTTGTTGCTTGTTGATAAAATGACATTATTGTTGATGTTGGAAAGATATTTTAGATTCTGTATTTTAGTTACTAAACGCTCATCACTGTCAGGCTTGGAGGATCTAGCTCTCTCTGTCTATGTAATGTAACCAAAGCTGTCAGATGACATATTTATATGCATAAGTTCATGAAAGGCGACGTGAACAATGCAACGAATACAAAATAATGAAATACTTAGTATTTTTTCTTATACGTTTTGGATGGTTAACTTTAACTTGCGTAAAATGTTCTTAATTTTAAAGCTTTAGCGATTAACGAAGTAAACTTTTGGATTAACTGGGCCCACCTATGGTAATAGATTAGTTAGGATTTGGATAGACGGAAAATCATTGAAATAGTAAGTAGTTTGTAGTGGTAGGACTCCACTGCAGAGTTCGACTGGGATAGTACCACACCTTTTGAACCACACCTTCCAGTTTGAAGGGCAATGTTACCAGAGAAATTACTGGGTATGAAGAGATTTCACATCTAATATCTCAGGGTGACGAGCGCCATGCAGTGCGGCGCAGGATTGTGTTCGCAAGTTCATAATTCTAGCACTGCTACTGTTATTGGCAGGCGTGACGCTTACCACCAGGCGAACGTCTTGATCGTCTCGTCACTTGAAAGTATTAAAAAAACAAATTCAAGAAAATCTTAACCCCTCAACAGCGGACGCTCTCGGTACCGAAATGAATTAGTCGGAATAGTACCCAGACGGTACATCCGTCCGGTCAGCGGTATCCGTTCCGTTTCCGCTTCCGCCCGAGCGCACTTCCGGAAGCCCGGGGGAAATTAATATATTTGTCGGGGTACTTAATGCGAATAGGGGGAGGCTTTGTAGTAGTGGCTGGTGTTTATGGATAGACGTTTAAGAACTTCTGTGTAAGATTTCAAGTGAACGTGGACTTAATAAGTACCTAGTTGTGTCTTTGTCCAACAGTGGACGTCTTCGGCAGATGTGTGTGTGTGAGTCTGTCAGTGTGGTGTTTTTACACGACTACCCAAAAAAAGGAATGTAATGTTTTTAGGGTTCATGTTTGTATGTATGTGAGTTTCTTATTCCAGCATAACTTCTAAATGCCTGAACAGATTTGGATGTACGGGGTATCGTTAGAATCCTTACATCACCCCAAATGACATAGGTTATATTATTTCGAAAAATGGGTTTTTTTAACTGGGAAAACGTCATTTTGTTTTTATTCAAAGTATGTTTAATTATTGTTTTGTTTAGACAACTCTACGTTTGGGTTATTTCTTATTTAAATACTTTTGGTAAGCGATTACGTAGTCAAAAATGAAGATACCACGTACGTACCTGCTATCTATTTTCTCTTCTAGTAGGTATATGTACCTCAGGTATTATTGTTCCTGTAATACATCTTGTAATAAAAACATTTATTTCATTTTTTGGTCTAGTCGGTAGTTTTATATTTATACTTAAGTACTTAGTTATTGGACCTGGGTATGTCCTTAAACTGCAACCAGACCCACCGGAGGACGGGCAGCAGCGTCCTCTTGGCTAACGGTGGTGAACATTCTGCAATCCCCAAGCCGCCTGCCAAGCGTGGGGATTATGGCAGCCCCTCCCTATTAAGGGGGAGGCCTTCGTCCAGCAGTGGACGTTTTATGTCTGACGATGATGATGACTTAGTTACTGTATTACACTAAATAAAACAAGTTGATTACAAATAGTTTAAATTGAAACCAAAATAATTTGTTCAGAATACTTAAAGGCTACAAAACCCAACCACCTCTCTACAAAATAATCTTCGCTTAAGTTTAGACGAGACGCAAGTATTATACATAATTATTAAAAAAAACTTTATCAATTAGTAAAAGTTAAATATTATTGATAAAAATTATAAATGTGCAAGTAGGTAAGTATCTAAAATTATTTCATACAGTAACTAGAATTATCAAAACATGTTAACCAAAAACTCAAATTTTCCCTCCGCATGTCTCATAGGCTTGTTATCTTTAAAACTTCCTTCCTGAATCTCTTAAAATAAAAGCACTTAAGCCAACATTCATCCCGACCGTACCGCCTCTTAAAATAGACGTTAAAATTAAACCTTTCTTGAGAACATCTGCTTTCTTTATCTATGGTGACGTTTTATCTATGGTTCGCGAACTTAATGACATTTGGCGCGAACGTTTGGCGCCACTAAGTTTTTCTTTCGGATTTTTTAACGAACCTCACACGTCGTTAGCCTAATTAGGAAGAATCGTAGGGAATAATTAACCGGTGACATGTCAGGAATGGAAAAAGTAGGAAAAATAAGATAATGTAAAAAAATCGACTGAATTAATTTAGTTTTTTAATTAGTCTATTACTACGCAGTAGCAATGTATAAGGGTTGAAAGGCTATAATTTTATATATTTCCCAAATATTTCCGTTTTCTTCAATTTTTCTTGTATGTTACAATATTTCATAGGTACCATCGATGTAGTGTAGTGTACCTAAGTAATGCTTGAAATAATCATGAAAAATTAACAGAGAGAGCCAGAGAAAAAGAGATGAATGAACCGCGAAAGTTTAAATAAATAATAATAATAAATATCGGTGGACATTAATTTCACACAGCGCCATCTAGCCCCAAACTAAGCAAAGCTTGTAATATGGAAACTAGATAGCTGATAGAATACTTATATACTTTTAGTTTTTTTGTAAATACATACTACACCCAGACACAGAACAAACATCTATGTTCGCCACATAAATGTTTGCCCTTGGTGGGGATCGAACCCACGCCCTTCAGCTCTGAAGGCAGGCATGCTACCAACTGAGCTATAAGGTGGTGGTGGTGGTGGTGGTGGTATTACTCTTTCACGCAATAACTATTAAACGGATTTGGTATAGAAGTAGCTTATACCTTGGAATAAAACATAGGCATTTTATCCCAACAATCGCGGGTAAAACCGCGGGGCTAAGCTAGTAATATACATTTTTTGTTGTAATCATATAAAATTGATGGTTTTTGTTCCTATGATCTAAAGTTTGTTGGTATTGGTTATACGCACTTAAGTATTTTTTATTCATACCTGAGTTTAAATAAATATAAAAATATACTTAATGAAAACTTTGGTAAGTTCATAATAAAATTGTTACCTATTTAACTCTACTAAGTGCCTAGAGTTCAGAGATTCTTAAATGAATGCATTTTAGTACTTCCTTCAATATTTTAAGAACAAATATATAGTAACATTTTTAATAACACCAATAGGTACATGCTTGCCTATCTACTAAAAAGTTAATTAAAAGTTATCAACATTATTCACATAACAACGTTCTAGGATGTTATAATCATTAATTATCCTTAATTATTTATTTACTTATACTTTGCCTAGTTCCATAAACGGAACGCTTTGAGCACTTAGTTAATTAATACCATAACCTGAGATACTACGTCTCGTCAGTGGTATAAAGCTCCACGAATTCTTTTCACAAAATCTTCCAAATCAAATAAACACAAAAGCTAAATGGTACCTACTCTCGGTCACAACTGCGTACACAACCTTTACACTGCCAGTACCTACACGCCGCTTGGATCAAACAAATATCGAGCCTCGATTAATCAAAAACAAACCACGTAAAACACCAAAGATTAACATGGCCAGATTAAAAAAAAAGTCAAAAAGAAGCTCACGGATCAAAACCATAAATCATGCTCATTATATCCGAACCGGATTATTTTTTACCGAATAAAATGCTCAAAAAAGCATCAAAAGGCTATAGGGGAGCGCCATTTTGTAAGGGTACCGTCGATTAGGGCGGGAAAATGGGAACGTGTCAGCCAATCGACGCGGCCGTATTCAAAAGGCGTTCTAATATTCTGCCAATAGTAGCCAAGGTTGGTCTGTGCATGCGCTTTCGAGTCGATCCACAGAAAAATATCTATAGTACGGCAGTGTGGGCTTGGCCTCTGCCGTAAAACGACGCGCGTGACGAGCGATTTTACTTTTATTTGTAGAAAAAAAAAATGACGAAGTGCCTCCGAACTCTTAGTGAAATCACCTGTTTCTAGTTTAAAAAAATTGTGCTTTGTGTTCAGAACAGTGTCGTGTCCGTTTTTCACTGTCACCGGTGAACTCATATCTAAAAATAACGTAATAACTTGAACAAATCGATATAAAAAGTTACCAGTTCACAACTGACAGTAAAATTTGTACTTCAGCGGTGTAAAAAGTTAACACGTTGACGGCCGGCGGTCCCGTTGGTACGGTTAGTGTAAACGGTAACCATCAGCGATAGTACATCATCAGGTATGGTGATGGCCAGTGGCGGTGGTGGTGGACTGGTACAGTCCCCACCAGACATGCTGCATCACCACAATATCATGGACACCTCCTCTCACGTCGAGATGATGCCCAGTAAGTAATAAAACGGGGACTTATCTAGAGAATTTTCAGAGTACCTATCTAAATAATGTTTTTTTTAGTTATCCAAAAATGTAAACAATAATAATAAATAATATATGTGATTGATTCAGGCGTTACTTTGCGGAAGTCCATTGTTACCAAATTTGTTTTTTCTATAAGTACTCGAAACGATATTACAGCGGAAAAACACTAGAAATTAACATAAAAAAACAAATTTGATAATAAATTAATAATAAGTCATTTATTTCAGATAATTAGAAATAGGTAGTGAGAAGTGAGAAATAGGTAGGTGTTTCCTACACTTTTTCGAAATAATAACAAAATAATAATAAATACAGTTACAAATTTAAGACCAAAAATGAATTAATATTAATATTATATAACAAAAAAATTTTTTTTATATTAATATTTTTGATTTCTTTATTTGTTTTTTGTTGTTGTTTTTTTTTACAATCAATAATAATAATAAAAAATGTTATAGTATAGTGTGTATGTGTAGTAATGTACTTAATGGTAAAACATTAGTAAGTACAAACCTGTTTTAAACTATCCTATCACGGTTGTTTACTAAAGACGGTAAATAACACACACACACATACATAATCACGGTAAATATCCCGTTAATAACAATAGAACATTAGTAAGTACTGTTTACAATTAACAATTTTACCCAGTTTACATTTTATATAGTCATAAAAAAGAAATGAATTGGATATTTAAAAAGAAAGAAAATATATTTGAAGATACTTAGCTTTTTTTTTACAAGTGTAATTGGAACAGACAATATGAGTTTGTAACGCCATGTTTGATTAATTAGGAACAATTATTGTGTTTGGTGAAAGCGTTATCTAAGTAGGTACTTAATTATTTTTAATAGATTAAGTGTTACTTTAGACGAGGTTTTTGTTTGTGTACCAAGGATTGACCTACTCAGGGTAAATACTCAGCTTTCAATCCTTATTTATATTTGGAGAGATGTAATATTAAATCACATCATAACTAATTATGTATTGGAAAATGGGAGATGCTTCGAAGCAAATATTAATTTTAAAAAAAATTGTTTCTTTGTCGATATAATTATTTTAACTTACCTATACAATTTATTATTTGATTAGGAGGAGGCCTTCGTAAAGCAGCGGGCGTCTTCTGACTGATGATGATACAATATTTAATACAAAATATGTAATTTGTATTAAAAATATTAATGAGACGAACAAGACGCTCTATAAATCGTAAGAATCAAATCTCGTCCATCGCAGCCCTGACTAGATCCTTAAGTAGCAAAAAGTCCAGAACATCACTGCGTTTTGAGCTCATTATTTTAAGTGTTTGTTTGCCCCGCTCCCAAATACTCGTATCTTTTATATTTCCTCCCCATTATTGGCTCCACTTTAGATCAACCTTAGCAAAAAATATTATTGTGTTTGTTTTAAAAAGTCTATCCAAATAAGTACCAATTTTCATCACTATAACCTCATAATCAAAAAACGTTCAATACAAAATTTCATCCATCATTTCACACTCTTTAGTTATTCCGTCAAAAACTTTGAAAACTACATTTTTATTTCAAATAGACTATCCAAATACAAATTTTCACGACTAAAAGTTCAAAAACAAAAGAGTTTCATACAAAAGTTATAACCCATTTTTACCCCCTTAGGGGTTGAATTTGGAAAAATATTTTCTCTGTACAACCCTACTTATCAAGACAAATACACCCTCCAAATTTCATGTCTTTACGACCAGCGGTTTACGCTGTGCGTTGTCTGTCAGTCAGGACAGTGATTCTTATAGTATTAGATCAATAAAAATAATAATGATGAGTCATTATTGTCACATCTCTACAATTAGATACTACTCACAGTCTACTAATGACTCACACAAAAAGGACCGAGTATCGTAAATTAAATGGAAAATGTCAGTGTATAACGTAGACAAAAAAGCCTTACTTTCTTTTGTTAGATATATCACAAAGAGAAGACGTGAATCAATTCAACAGTTAAGAATGCAAAAAGCAAGAATTCCGTTCTCTGATAACGTGGAACGGTACGCACCGTTGCGTTTTACTGTTAATTAAAAAACTTTTATATTTTAGTATACATATTTTATTTTACATTTTATTACAAACATAATTTCACAGGCTTATTTATGTTCATCAGAATTTTGGATGTTAGCGTTTTAGGTGTAGTCAGATTTATCAATAATCCCCTTAAAAAAAAACCTATCGACTTTCGACTACCTGGATGACATCTTCATATTTTCCAGATATTTTGATTTATTCCAGTAATTTTAATGTAAAAACCAAACTACAGGACCGATAAAATTTATATGGCCACCTCTAAAGTATCGCCTACCAAACAAAAATCTATTCATAATTAGTGGAGTAATCGAGTAACATACATAAAAAAACATACAGTCGAACTGCGAACCTCCTTTTTTGAAGTCGGTTGAAAACTGACGACTATTAATATTTAATCACTCAATCAGGTAAAGAGTGCGTGATCAGGTGGTAGGTACTTATTTGCGTGATCAGTCAGGCCGTGATCAGAATCTGACATATCAGACTCATACATTTGACCTTCATGAAGTTTTTGTTGGTGTTACCATATTATAATACTTAAGGATTTATTTGAGGTATTTAAAAGTACTTAAGCTTAATACTTTACATTACTTGACATATTAAACTACAAATACAAAATGTTATAAAAACTTACTAAATTTAGATTTTAAATTATTAAAAATGTATTGGCGTCGATATAAAAGCCGTCACACACGACGAAGATGCTATAATATTTCATGTTAAGATTAAATATCGCTCTCCACACATTATTGCAACAAAAATTATCTTCGTCGCTTGTTCGTCATTTGTTTTGTATGAGTAGCGAAATTGAATGTGTTCTAAGCTAACATGAAATATTATAGCATCTTCATCGTGTGTGACGGCTTTAACACAAAAAACATATAGTGTTAATTAAGATTATTTTTATATGTATGTTAGTCTGTAAGGTAGCTAAAATATGGGCCCGTGTTTTTTAAGTAATTCCTGTTGCCTGAAATAAACGAATATTAATAATATTAATATTAAAAGCTGCTTAAAAATACTAGTGTTCGTATGGTAGAGTCCCAAGAACATTTGCAATTGCAAGAGCAATTGTCTAATATTATAAATTGTTGGTAAATGTTTTTGGAAGTTACGATTACATATAACTTATTTTTACGTTTTGTTACTTTACTAATAAATTATAATATTTCAAAAGGAAGTGAAGGAAACAAAAAAAAAACTATAAAAAAAACTTAACTACTAACTGGAGTCCAGGGATTTATACATTATGAATAAAAAATGAATGTAGGTATAAATGTATAGTTATTAATTTTAAACAAATTGATTAATATTCAACAAATTCCAAAACCCATGATCAAAATAAAAACTACTAATATTATTTCAACACGAGATCGAGCGAATATTAATAAAGTTTTACATATAATTCCAATAAAATAGTATTTTCAAAATCGACTGACGTTTTTATTATCCTAATCAATAAATATTTATTTGGCAGCCGATCGGAACAAATAGTTGTTAATTAATTCTTAAGTATTTATATTGCCTTATTAGAAATGTATAAAATGTATTATTCATTAATTAAAATATAGATTATTATTACACGGGGTCATGATTAAAATCGATTTAAAAATATCCATAAAAATACTACCTAAATTATTACTAATTGTAAATTTAAAATTTTATTATGATTATTTTAAATCAATGGCAACAAAAATAGACCAATTTCCTGTTACTTTTTGAATGTATTCCACCTTCAACTAAATACATGTATGTATATAAATACATGTACCTATGAGGTTTTAATAACGACTGAAATGACGTTTTCATATTTTTTTCTTAAATGTTAACTCAATCAAAGGTTATTTAAGAGCCAATAGAATACTTTAAAAAAGTGTGATATTATAATTATTGTATAATATTAAATATTATTGTAGTTAGTGGTGGGTTATTTAAATAATTTGGTAAATACAATAATAATTATAATTTGGTATAAAATACTAATTTGGATACAAAACTACAATAATTTGGTATAAAATATTTGTATGTTTAGTTTAACTTTTGATTTGACATTTAGATTATATATAAAAATAACGAAATATAAATTAAAAAGAGTTAAACTACCTAATTAAAACTAAACTAACATTTAAAAAATATTAATCGATATAAGAGACCGTTTAAATTATCTATAAGTAGCAAACCTATAGATAGTTTAAACGGTCTATATATATATATATATATATATATCGTTCGATTATATATTGTATAAGAATAATAATAACTATAACAAATGTGTATATATATTTTATGTTTTTTTTAAATGTTTTTGTTTAATCTACATCGGTATTTTATTATCCTAATGAGTTTAAAAACACTTATGTGTTAGTATGTTTACAAAATTTTGTGGTTTAATGTGGTTTTGGCATTTAATGGGTTTACTAGATGCCAAAATCAAAATGTATCCAATCTATCGTAAGTAACGCATAAATAAAGCTTGGGGGAGCGTCGGTAGTCGGATTGATTTATAAAGTACAAGGGGTGTCCTGGACCCCGGCATTATTTCTGCTAATGCAAGCGAGACCGGCTATTAGAGGGTTAGGCAGCAGTTTTCTACGATTTATGGCAGGAATCCGTCTTAGGCCGTTTGTCCACCGCCGCCGTCACCGAGAAGTCAACGAGAACGAGATGAAGTCGCCGAAGTAGCGGTACACAGATTACTATAGCCACGAGTCCACCGCACGTCGGTCACGGCACTCGGATGACGGACGTACCACTACTTTGGTGACGTCATCTCGTTCTCGTTGACGTCTCAGTGACGGCGGTGGTGGATAAACGGCGTTAGACCTCAGCAAACGTCAGACGTTAGAAAAATTGTGATTATTACTATTAATACAAATTTGATTTAAATAATTTTCTCGACCATACATGTCATAAGAAGCTTTCATAATCAGCCTATTATAGACTACTGCTACACAGGCCTCTTCCAAGTCGCGCTACTCGAACCGATTTTCAGCTTTCCGCTTCCAACCACTAAACCTTAGAATCTCTATCATCTTTGCCTTAAAAGAATCCCCTACCTCTTATCCATCTACCCCGTATCTCCCTAGCCCTTATCCATCTACTCCTTATCCATCTATCCC
Organism: Erannis defoliaria; assembly: GCA_905404285.2. NCBI lineage: Eukaryota > Metazoa > Arthropoda > Insecta > Lepidoptera > Geometridae > Erannis > Erannis defoliaria. Next base: position 785,438 of record FR990090.1, on the reverse strand, counting down.
GTATCCCTTATTCCTCTATCCCTTATCCCATTACCTTAGCCTTACCCTGTATCTTAAAAGAATGAAAGCATCCCACCTAGAGTGCAAGATATTGCTTATAGCGCAAAGTCGCCGAAGTTGTCTTATAGAGCCAATTTTACTGGATCAATGTGCATTCCATTATTTGGCATACGTGGTTGGCGGATTCACATTTACCATGTTTTCCTTCACCGAAAAGCCAATGGTGCGAGTTTTTAAAGTCCGTTCGTTTTTTTACGTACAAAAATGTCATTTGCATTTGGATGTATGAAACACCAGATTTTTTTTGTGCGAGACCAAGAACGGTCCCATAATATAAGTTGCTTACAACTACAATGTAAGTTTCTTTCAACTTAGTTCTAAAAGCTTAGAGCTTGAAGGAGTCAGCTTAGCTCTCTATTCTATAGTCCACGTTCTTTTCAACCGACATCAAAAAAGGAGGTTCTCATTAGGACTGTATGTTTTTTTTAACTACTGCAATAAATATGAAGTCGAATAAAAATGAGTGAATATGAGTCGTATGTATGTCGTCGGTTGTTAAAAAAAAGCGTATTATTATATTTTTTAAGTTACATTATCGTACCTACCACATATTTTTGTTTAACCTTACTCTCAGCACATTTTACTAGTAGATGCGTAACCGACAGTAAAGTCTAAATGCCTAAAAACAACAACATACTCACACTCAGGTGAGCCTGTTTGCCACAAGTTTACCTTTTAGCATCTACCTCGCGTTTTATTGCCGAGCGGAGGGTCTGCGCTAAGTAGATTCTTACCTACCACAATGTTGCGAAGAACTTTACTCTTTACTTGGATGGGATGGGATGGGATGGGATGGAACCAGCGACAATGATAAAATTAATGGACGGGAAATAAGCGCACGGATTTTGATGACTATATATTGAGCGCCAGCTCTTCACTCGCGCCCCGATCCGACCACTCCTAGCAACAGGAAGTATTCCGTTTTTGGTATAGGCGCCGGTTACCAGAGGCACACAAACACGCACCGACCTCGCCGGCGAGGTCGAGGACTCCCCAGATCTGTTGAAGATCGGTTAGATTCTCTCCAAATAGTCAACCAGATCAACCTACTAGGGCCCCAGGGCATAAGGCATAAGGGGTTCGGGGGTGCCAGGCCAAGTCTGACCCCACTCCCGGCGACGGCTAAGCCGAGGTTTGTACCTTCTGACGTGCCCTTGAGCTAGTCGCCTTTAACCTAAACTAGGCTGAGCGCCCTTTGCGCTTGCCTAAAGTCCGGTGACGCTGTAGAGACCATCTGAGGCCAACAGCATCAGTCATTCTTAAAAAAACCACTCGCGGCAGTCATACTCTGTCTGTCTTTGCGACAGCGAGCCGTACGATACAATAATACAAATAATGCTTTCGTGTGCATTCCCCTAGTGTAAGAACCCTAGTAATATCCGAAATAAAAATCTGGGGATCACATTCCATGTACATAAATACACATTAATCACTGTATTTTGTCACAACTGCAATTAATTTCAATAATTATGGTAAGGAAATCGCCACTTTGAGCCGATCGTAATGTTACGAGGCAGAGAGAATTCGAGAATCCTTCGTCAATGCTCGTGAATGTTTGAGATTCGAGAGCGATAGAAAAAAACATGTGTTCTCTTTTTGACTTGCAGTAATTAGATTCGCTATCTCTATTTTCCGGCAAATTCATACTTATAACTAGGTTGCTTGATTGTGTTGACTTGTTAATTTTGAACGATTTGCAAGCGCTGGGCCCGTCCATTGCATTATCACCGTCGCTGGATGGATCAATAATATTTGAGTTGTAAAGATTGCGATGCGTGGAAGGAGCTAACTTGCGTTGAGTTTTATATAGAGAGCGCCAAAAGATACGATAGTTGAATGGTGTGTCCTCAGATCGGATAAAAAAGGGTTTGTTCTATGATCTTAATGTGTGTACATAAAAAAAAGAAGTTATTTTCACTAAACCACATTTAAAAGATTTACCTATAGCTACAATTAAATGTTCTAAATTGTAAGGTTCCGCATCGGAGTCTTTGGTCAAAAATACACTCGAAATAAAAGTTTAAGATTTGGTTTCAATTCCAAGGTTTATTTGTAGATTATTCAAAATCAAAATATGTTTGATAATTTGAATTTGCTATTTAATTTTGTGTAAATTAAAAACCGTAACTTTGTACAAACAAAAGTTCTTCAATCTGAATATAGATAGATAGATTAATTCTTTATTGCTCACACCAAAGAAACATACATACAAAGGATTAAAATTAAATACTAGTGCACAATGGCGGCCTTATCGCTAAAAGCGATCTCTTCCAGGCAACCTTAGGATGTAGAAAAATTATGAACACGAAAAGACGGGGTGTGCTGTAAAGAAGAAATTCCTATAAATCATAAACATACTTCATTTCAATTTGAATATAAGTAGTAATAATCTAGATTAAACTCGTACTCTTGTAGATTTCTAACTAAACGACAAGAAATAAAACAAGCGTGTTCGGCGCTTTTGTACTTATTTAAAACCTCGTCCAATTAGTTATCGTATAGATAAGTTAATTAATGCAATCGTGATTACACATCTATGTTTATCTATCGTTTGTCATTCCTCTATGTTGTGAGGATCAAAACAATTCAAGCACGAAGCGTACGTCTCTTCATAGCGGTACGCATGGACATATATATTGGGTAGGGTTTAGGGGTCCGGAAAGAACTAATAGGCTAGATGACTGGTTTTTTTATAGTCCTATTAAAATGTGGTCCATAAATTTATATATCAGAACATTAATAACCAATTTAAATCCTAAAGTCCGGTGACGCTGCAGAGGCCATCGGAGGCCAACAGCATCAGTAAAAAAAAATATACCCCGATTTAAATTATTTTTTCAATAAACATACTATATTTACTTAATTTCTTCATCAAAGCTGTTGGTTTCAACGATTTAAACATCAGTCATCTACCGTACTGTACGGGCCTGGGTCAAACCCAAACCCTCGACCTCACGATTTCAAGTGGAGCGGTCCTCGATTAGGCTACCACAGTTATTGGGGTACTATGGCTTTTTACGCTACCACGGCTTTTACTTTCGAACATTGAAAATAATATCAAATATTTAAAAATAGAAAAAAAAAAAAGAGGTCTGATCTCGAGACGTGTTTGACGTAACCTAATACTTACGTAAGCAATACGCAAGTGCTAAATACGCTACTTCAATACGTAAATACGCGTAATTTTACTAGAATCACTAAATATAGCTTTTGTATCAAAGTATCAACCTCAAATCTCTTCGGTCAATATAATGACACAGCTTCCTTTCTAGTTAGTATGGGACGACACAGAATAATTTCCTAGTTTGTGGAGTCACAGAATCAGTGAGATTACGTAAGAGGTTATTGTCTCATACGAGTAGTGTTGCAGATTCTGTGAATTTGGAAAGTGTGTACTTATTATATTTAAGTATTATTGTGTGATCAAACGAACCTACCTGAATTGAAGTTCGATCTTAAATCATCTTCCTTTTTTAACTAAATCATCATCATCATCAGCCTACCTTACTTCACCGCTGGATCTGATCCTTCTTATTAGTTTTAAAAATTGTTTATCATTCTTTAATTCCACTGCAAAACGTGTGAGCTGTGGTCAAAATTAAGCTTGATAACGATAGCGATGCGTAATAGAGTTTTTTCGGTTATTTTTGGAACTTGCTGGTGGTGTTTAATTAATTAACGTACCGAATTACCTACACAAGTGTGGGCGATATACAGTGAAACATGTATTTTCTAGTTGTTTTCTTAACTCCGTAAAAGGGTAGTTCTAGCGAAACATCGTTTCGTTGGTTTGAAGTAGAAAATGTCATGCTGAAAATCAAAAAGAATTTCCACTTTGACTTGACCGTGGCTGATTTTGTGCGACTGACTGTGATTTTATGATCGAGTCAAATGACCCGATACGCAGCCCGATACTATCAAAAACTTGATACATGCATCTAGGTACTTGACACTGGCGGAATGCACAAAGTTTATTGAATAAAAAAATAAATAGATAAAATCAGCCTTTTTTAATAGTTGGTGGACCAAGAAAGGGCTATTGGGCCATATCCACCATGGTGACCCACTTGCGAGTTGGTGGACTCACATAAGTCATTGAATTTATTCTCCAAAGTTCTTCTAAGCACGAAGTGCGATGCCAAAAATAAAGAACAAAAAAGCCATGATCCAGGTTACGGTCCTTTCGAAGCCGCGGTTTATGGCGACACAGACCACCATGGCTCGTTTATGGGGGTGCGAAGTCGGTAGCCGGACGGAGATATTTATGGCATCATACCACTCGCCACAAAAAACCAATTCTAGCTATTAGAAGATAAAGAATCGTGATGTGAGAGGACATACGAATTGGTTTCGTAATTTTGAAAGCGAAAGTTCGGACGATTCTTGAGCGGATTTGTGATTTGTTGAACTAATTTGAATTCTTTTTAGAGATTTTTAGCATATTTTACAAGTTGTTTTTTAATGTTTCTTTGCTTAAATATTGTATTATTCAAAAGCTTATATTAGATTTCTTGCATATTTCTCTGTAGTTTTTTTGGTGGCAAATTATTTTATTAATTACTTTATTAGCTACACAAAATAAATCATAATAGGCTAGATGACTGGTTTTTTTTTATTGTCCTATTAAAATGTGGCCCTTAAATATAGGTGATTTAATGAAAAGGAAATGAAAATCTAATCAAAAATAAGCAACTTATAAGCATTTTAATATCATGCTAGACAGAGAGGCGAAACAGCAAATCGTGACGTCACTTCTCTGTACGCCATATAAATTCTATTCTGACAAGTAAGGCGTGAGGTCATTTTTTGTTTTGTGGGAAAGGGACAGAGTTGGCTCTACCAAAAACTTTAAACGCTTATATATCGGAACATTAATAACGAATTTAAATTTTTTTTTCATTAAACATACTATATTTACTTAAATTCTTCATCAAAGCTATTGGTTCCAACGATTTAAACATCAGTCATCTACCCTATATACTATATATCTTGGAACGAACAATATTATTTTTATTGCCTTTTTTTTTAATTAATTATTTCTAATATTTAATTTATTGCTATATAGGGGCGCCACTATTAATTTATACGCTTTTTAGCCAAGCTGTATATGTTTCAAAAATCTTTCATCCAGCCTAGATTATAAAAAAAATCGTTCGAAATTGCAATCATTTTATTATTATTTTTTTGTTGTTATATAACATATTTTAATTGGTCTTGGAGGTATTCCCGTTTGAGCACCGATGAAAAGAGCTCCAAGCATATTCTCAAAATAGCACCAATAAACATTTTGGCTTGGTGCTATTATGGGAACTATAAAAAAACTTATTTTATTCCCCTTTGACCACCTACGGTAGCACCGCGTCTAAAGATGGGACACAAAAAAAACTTTGCAATACTATACGATAACATAAATTTACAAATTGGCAATGTAGGATTTAGATAGACGATTGACTAATCTGGGTTTCACTCGTACGAATATACGGAGTTTTCTAAATGTACTCGTGTACAGCCGGCCTTACCCCTTTTCCACACTAACGTGTAGACCCTCATTCTTGTCTAGTTTCCGGCAAATGGAGAACAAAGCCCCGCGCACGTGTCTATCCCTATGATCACCGCATTACCAATTTACAGCGTTTTATTACACGTATAAACGCTGCATTTTTACATACGTTAGGCTGGAAACAGCGCTACATCTATGCGATGTATTTCACGTCTACATGCTACCATCATTACAAAATTCTTTTGATGAATCCATTTTAATTTATCCTGTATTTAAGACCGAATTTTTTACAGTAACCCAAAAAATACTGAACCCATCTTCAAATTCAAATTATCATCATTCAAATTATTCGCGTAAATGTCTACAGTAAGTGTGTGTAGTGTGTTGTTGTGTGTTTGTGTGTAATGTCTGTGTATTCATATAATATTTGGTATTATATGCAATTTTTCGTTTACTGCTTGGTAGGTTTGCTGCCAGGTTTTTTGATTTGTAGGTACTTATTATCGAAATAAATTGAGCTTCGTAGAGTTATTATTGTTATTTAATAATTATTAGCATGAGTTACTATTGTTGATAATGGCGTTAAATTAATTAGGTCATGTTAGTTCAATTTGGTTTTTGTAACGTGTTACTGTTAGATATAATTTATTCCTATCTGTCCCGTTATCCTCACCTATAGACCCTTCATAAGACATGCCATTCGGCTGCTTATTTGAATTTTCCAGTTACGTGCCTACTTAAATCGTCACTCTGCGGAGAGCAATAAGCCCGGCAACAATGCTCGAGCAACCGGTTACGTCAATCATTCATTTATAATACAATATTTAAGAAACTTGATTAATTATAAATTATATAAAACAAGGTTGCGAGAATCGCAAAAAATAAATATAGTATATTAATGAATTATTATTAATTTAGTTAGATATGAATAATATTCATATCTTAAAACTTACTCAGAGTTGTGTGTACCGCTTCAAAGTAGTTGTTGTCTCTTAGCATTCAACATCATCGCTTGAGATACTTAGTGTCTTGGTCTGGTCATCAAATTAATTGTTAATTTAATCTACAATTAAGTTGGTAAGTGACTCCAAAGTGGGTTAAGCTGCAGCTAAAACCACCAGTGATCTGAGCTCGTTTTTAACTATAAATAAATAAATACTGTGGTCAATTCTGACGGTTTTAGTTGACAGTTCTAAACTAATTAAAATAAAGCTGTCACTTTTTTACTAGGCATGTTAGCTAAGGACAGCAATAGTTTAGTTAGTTTAGTTAGTTCTATCAACTAAAACTGTCAGAATCGACCACAATATCCTACTAATATTATAAACGCGAAAGTTTGTATGTATGGATGTATGGATGTTTGTTACTCTTTCACGCAAAAACTACTGAAGGCATTTGGATGAAATTTGGTATAGAGGTAGCTTATATCTTGGAATAAAACATAGGCTACTTTTTATCCCAACAATCGCGGGTAAAACCGCCGGGCTCAGTTAGTATATATATATAGATGTCAGTTAAATAAACCTAATACAAAAAAAATAAGAAAAATATCTTAAATAAATGAACATAATTAATTATTGCATGGACACGAATACAAATATAGAATTAGATAGTATACCGGTCCGCTATTTGTAAGTATTATAAGTAGGTATATAAATAAGACTAAATATATATAAGGTATCTCGGGCAGGTGAATGGAAAGATAATAAAATTAAATTTATAATTTAAAAACACCCGAGTTCCTTGAACCATAGCAAGAATACCGTCTCTCGATCAGGTCACACAAAAAAAACTAGACCTTAACATCAAAATCGATTCATCAGAAGTCAGTTATTAGTAAATCCGTGGTTTGGAAGGCACCTACCTTCCACACAGACGTATACGAGTACACAGGTATACCTACCTGTAAAACTTGTAATCTGTTTGCGTCGGGGATTCAAAATGATGTTGCAATAAAGTCTATATTGATATTCCAGAATTTAACCTCTATACCTAGAAGCCGAGCCATTTGATCATGAAAGGGTAACAAACAGAAATATCAGAATATGATTATTAAAGGGACAATTATTGTGATTATATTTATATTGTAAAAGGTGCTCTCGTATTAAAGTACCGTGATATACAGAATGAGACTTTTTTCTAACCGTGAAACAGTTTGCTTGGGAAGTTATTCCGCTTTTTCTCTATAACCACAGAGATTTCATAAATGTTAATTTAAAAAAAACAAGTTAATTAAGATTTAAATAAATTAAAGGCTTAGTAGGTACATTTCCATGTAGGTAAGTATTTTTAACATAGTTTTTAGTAGGTAAATAAAATACCTTATTTAAATAAACAACTAGATTTTTATTTATTTTACTTAATTTTTTTTTTCAGATTTGAAAGGAAAGACGGATTAATTATTCCGAGACTAATCCACATATATCAATAAGACCCAAGATTGTTACTTTCGGATTCATATTATTATTTTCTCTACCATTCTCTACTTTGTAAACATCTACGCATTTCAAGAGTCAACTACGTATTTAAATACGCATTTTACGACGTATGTATAAGTGGCCATTCGTTTCACAAATCCATTTACCAGTCATATCCAATCCATATTATAAACATGTCATGCGGTCTTGTGTTTCCTCCAATTATCCGCTATTTTCTGATTATGTATGTTTAATTTTATTATATATGTCGTAAATTGTCTACATTGAAAAGGTTTGTCTTTCTGATAGTATGTAATTTTTTTAAATAAATTGTATTAACGTAAGTGACCTAATCCTAATCGAGTCCACATCATATTTTTTGCATAATGCTCGTCTGTTTTATAGTTACATCATAACATAACTTAGCTGCAAAGACATGCAAAATTATTTTTTTGGGTTATATAGAATATGGCGTCAGCTACTTGAAAACGATTCCAAAAACTGTCCATAGATTATGGCGAAGATTGGAAGTTACAGATTTTGGAGGTAAAATATACCTATCCAAAAAATATCCAAGATTCTCACAAAAACACAATGTTTTATAAACATAATGCATTTAATCAATTACCCTTTTAACTTAATAGACCGATGGATACACACAAACCTAAATGTTCAACCCCACAGCCAGTAGGCAGCGTACCTAACATGCTGGCGGCATTGCTACTCCATGGCAAAATGTACGCCTAAAGTCTAATATTCGCCAGAATTTTGGTTCTTTCTTTGGCTAACGAGTAAACAATGAAGAAGTTTTCAGAAACCGAAACCACATGCAAAACCTAGTAAACTCTTCGCTATGTTATGTGCCAGAAAACTATGCGTTTTGCATAAAATTATTCGGCATATCGGCGCTAGCTATGTGGTTGGCATAGCGGTATGCCATTAGGGTAATGAGCGCAATGCCGAGTTGACTGTAATGTGGTTTATTTTATTTATCCTTCAATAAAACCTCGGAAACTTAGAACTGGTTGGGAAAATAGATAGGTAATGAGCATTTGGAATAAATTGTTGATTAATATTGTAAATTATTTGACAGCTATTTCTGTTTTAGTTGGGATAAAAAGCGCTTGGCGGTTTTACCTGTATTCCAAGAACCAGAATAATTATTATATCATATCATACTAATATCATAAATGCGATAGTTTGTCTGCGTGTATGTTTTTTCTCCTTCACTCTAAAACCGCTGAATGGATTTCGATGAAAATAGGTAGAGAGGTAGCTTATACCTTGGAATAAAAGCTAGGCTACTTTTTATCTTAAGGCCGGGTATTCCACGTTTCAAGTACATTTTTTAATGAGATCAATCATCTAGGTATCATGTAGGGTCACATTTAGCGTAGCAAAAATATGGCGGTTACGCAGATTCGTGCGTGTCTAACTACGATTTTTGAAGATTTTCTCAGATTACTTGAAAAGTATAGAAATCAATAACTTTTGAACCACAGCATGCTCTCCAAAATACTATTAACTTATAATACATATTTTTTTTAATGTGACTATGTGCTGTAATTAGGACATAAAACTGAAAATGGTTTAAAAACAGACACTGTTTCGGTATTTTTTTCTATCGAGGAAAGTATAATCAATCGTGTTTTCAACCACAAAAGTTACTAAGACGGATGTTCTTCTGCAACATTTTTTATTTTTAGCCTTTAAATATAGTAATTAGACTAAATAAATTTGATTTTGCGAGGGTAAATTTGGAAAATACAAGACTTAAGAGTCGCGGATGCAACCGCAGGGTCCAGCTAGTTTAGAAATAAAAATACATCATTCTGGTTTGATGGACACATTTCGATGACTATTTACGGAATATTTACCGTCAATAATCATAGAAATGTAATTAACAACCGAGATAGTTTCAAACACATAACATTTTGTTTATTTAGTGTACTAATTTAAAAGTTTTCGAAAACCGCAGAATCGGTAAATCTGGTTTCTTATTATGGGTCAATGAAAAAATACACTGCTGACAAAATTTATAAAATTATAAGAAAACATAAGATAGGTACTCAAATATTTAATTAAACTATATTAAACAATTTATAGAGTTCTAACGCTTAATAAAACTCTACACGCAATACCAACAAAGAACTAACTATCGTCTTTCAACTTTTTAAAGATCAATCACTGGAAAATACTCGCCAAGATTTTATTGAAAAAAGTGTAAAGAGTTAGCGCCTTCAAGTGATTCGGAAGTTGTGGAGATTCAGAGATAAGCATCGATGCAGCTTACATTAGAGTTACTGCGTATCTGAGACACAGAATAAATTGCAGTTAATGTGTAAGCGCGGTAAGATCAAAGCGCTGCGTGCTTAATGTATGGACTCCGGGATTAACCGAACGTGGCTTGGGACCTTTTTTGGAGCATTTGTTTTTTTAGGACTTGAGAATTACGAAAAAAATAGAGCACTAAGTAAAGGAGAGAACTGTGAATTTAATAAAAAAAAAATAAAAAAAAATTATAGGCATTATGACATTTTGGCTTGACGGGTACCTACAATCAGCGTGTGTGTTGCCAGTGATGACATATGGAACTGCTGGTTAAAAACTGCTAATTAATTTAATAATTTTAATATTGTAAATCCTACTTTCCTTTTGTTTGAATGGTGTTGGCATTGAAATTCAATTACGAGTAATATTAACATTATGTAATATTGTTACAATTTTGCACACCAGATTATGGGTGTTATTGGCATGAATTCATAATTCTATATTTAAGAAGATCCTTTGTAAGCATTAGCAGGCAAATAAATGATTTTGATTTTTTGCCTTTTGGAGAAACTTAGAGTCACGCAACGGGCAATGGAGCGAGCTATGCTCGGAGTTACTTTGCGCGATAGAATCCGGAACGAGGATATTCGCCAAAGAACCAAAGTCGCCGACATAGTTCGCAGGGTTTGCAAGTTGAAGTGGCAATGGGCAGGCCACATCCCTCGACGAACTGACAACCGATGGGGAAGAAAGGTTCTTGAGTGGTGACTGTGAACCAGAAGACGCAGCGTAGGCACGGCCTCCCATTTGGTGGACCGACGACATTGTAAAAGTCGCGGGCAACCGGTGGATGCAAATGGCAGATTGTCGTGTACAGTGTGGCGGTCTAAGGGGGAGGCCTTCGTTCAGCAGTGGACGTCTCCGGGCTGATGATGTGGTACCTACAAGGCGGGTAATGGGAAATTTCTACCAATAGACCACATGCGTATAAGAAATGACCTGAGCCTCAATTGTTTGCTAAAATCATATTTCATATCATTTAGTATACCCATTTAGAATTTATTTATTGATTTACTCGTAATTGGTCAGTAGATTTGTTAACTAACAAAATAAAATAATAAATAATTATTATAGTAATGTCGATTACTGTCCCAATAGTCGTTTCGGCAAATGGTCTTACAGCGAAGAGCCTCGACCAACATCTCAAGAGGCTTTCTCTAGACGGTTGGGTCAAGGGTCAGATCCAAAAGGCAGTAGTCCTTAACAAGACACGCGTTGTCAGGAGGTTACTTACTCTGCAGCTAGGGTGCTACCGCCAGCGGGGCAGGGTTCAAGCTGCCGGTGGTTAGGATTGCATTTTTTTTTATAACTTTAACATTCATTAATTTGTACTTGTATTGTAAAAAACTAAAAATTAAAAAAAAACATTATGTTAGTGTATGAATCATAATTTTGTCGAGATTTTTGAATAAGGTAAGTATCATATTACAAAATCAAATCCTACAATTAATTTTAATTACTTACATTGTTTTTTTTAAATAATTTGGTTACGTTTGTAATTGAACTCGACGTAACTTAATTAAACCAATTATCTAATAAATTAAAATATTTATTTATTATAATGAAACTCACACGTTTTTGAACTATTCATAAGTCCAAAATTTGTCCAACAGGCAACTCAAGCCAACCAAAGGTATCAAAGAAATCGAAAGCAAACTTCCAATGTCTCTGAACCGGTTAACATACAGCCTCTTCTTATCTAAGGCGTAAATTCTGTCAATTACCGAAGGGGACGAAGGCTTTTTACCTCAAAAAAAAACAAAAGAGAAAAAAGTGGTGCCACTGGCGCCGGGTGGAGATAACGCCCGGAGTTGAAAAAAAGTTTAGGGATTTTGTCCTTTGTCCCTTTTTCTATTCGATGTCGTCTTATTGAACTTTTATGCGTAAGAGATAATGTACGGATTATTATGATTATTCAGCTTAGTTTTAATCTGTGATTGGTTTTGTTCCTGATTATTCATGAAATAAATTTAAACTTTGAGAAAGTGAGGTACTGGTAGGTGCGTTATTAAATAAGTATCTACTTAGTAAATTATAGATTACTTTTTAGATAACTTTTATTTATTTACCAACTCAGTCTATCAAATTGATAATTTTGCCCATAAATATTATGAAGTGCATCAGTTTCTAAATACATACCTAACCAATATTGCGAAAGCAATAATTTAATAAATTAAGAAATTGCATACAGGTAAATAGGTACATCATGTACCCAAGGCTAAACAAAATTGGACTAAACAATTATAAGTATTTATTTATTTCTCGGACCTGGGTATGTACTAAAACAGCATCCAGAACCACCGGAGGACTGGCAGCAGCGTCCTCTCAGTTAAAGGTGGCGAGGATTTCTCGATCCCCAAGCTGCCTGCCAACCGTGGTAATCCCTCCCCTTTTAAGGGAGAGGCCTTCGTCTAACAGTCGCAGTGCTTTGGCCTCTGGCTGATGATCATTTATTTATCGGTCTACCTCAAACAGGATTCAAATTGGCGTGTCATTTCGATCCTAATGACTCGCCAATTTGAATCCGCAAAAATCATAATATTTTAAAACTACCCCAAAAACGTCCATCATCATTTGCCAAACAACGCCTACTTTTGACAGCTGTCATATTAATTTGACATTTGTATTACCACGATTTTTTTCCTCGACAATTATGACCAGTGGAGAAGGCAATTTTTTTGCTAAATCCTTTGTTGTAAAGGCATTGTCGAGAGCGGTGACGAATCGCCAAAATATTTAGTTGCTATCTTGAAAAGGGATATTGATAAGCGCGCAACCTTTTTGCCGTAAATTAAGACAGGTGCAATATTTTTCAACAAAATTCTTGATCATTTTATTTAAATAAATATTATGTTAAATCTTTTTTAATTAGCCCTTGGTAATATTTAACAGAAAGTTATGAGGTTATGAGGTTTAAAAGGTTTGAATATAGTCTCTAAGGAAATTATGAAGCAGGTAAAATAACCTGCTTGATAATTTCCTTCGTTGATGCAAACATCTTGCAAAATGCTCAGGATCATTAAAACCTTGTCCTATTTTTTGCCACGGTCCTAAAACAATAGCCAAAACCCATGTGACAGTTACTACTTTATACAAAAACCGTACACAAACTCCTTAGTTAAGAACGAATTTAAAACAAAAAAGTAGGCGCCGGACCTCGTCGCCATCGAAGTGTCGCGCCGATCATATCCGGTATGTGAAAGAAAAAAGAAAAAAAACCCAGTTCATCGACCACAGAAATAAAATGTGTCTCTGTACCCTAATGATTTACTACGACGTGCTTCTGTCCAGGCAGGTTTAGGCCTTTTTTGTTTCTCCGGAAGAATTTTTTAGGTTTTTTTAGGAAGTATTTTTGGTCTTTTTTTCGGAAGTTTTGTAGGTGCTTATCATTATAATTAGCACGTGTTTTTTAATTTCTTAATCTATTGATTGTAAGTATCTGAAGAATACATGACGAAAATATAAAGTTTTGGAACATAAATTTAAACTACATTTGATCAATAATATTTATAATTATTTATAGGTTTTACATGCCAGTTTTGTACCTACAGACCCACCATAGAAAAGTGATTGAGCTATAATTTGATCATTCTGTCTGCGGGTTGTCGAATTCACAAAGTACAGACGTTGATGCCTGTACAAGGCAAAAAGGCATTGAATTTTTTCTCTGTACCTACATACGTAGATGTCCTCACGAATCACGATTTTCCCACATAGCTAAAAGGTATAAATATACTAAATACAAGGTACAAGATTATCGTAAAAGAAAAAGTCAAATTAAAAGTTTGTTGGCCCAAAATTTCGTAAAAATATTTTAGTCTAATTAAGTCTATTACACTAATTTCAAACAAATGCCTTGAAGCTATATCCACACAGGCTCGATCAGTATAAATATTAAATATTGGTTTTTGTACAAATGCCTTCGCACGACCGGAACGTGACCGGCTAGCTGTCAATGTCAAACAAATGGCGGGAAAATTGGGTCAATAATGTCTACGTCTAGATTGATTATTGAAATGAGGCATTTAAATTAAGTTCCAATGTTAAATTCCGTATCTCTCGGCATGGCGGTGTGTGTTCCTGTTGGTATGTTAGTATAGGTAAGTTGGTATAGGTAGGTAGATGTTGGTATACAGTATAAGTACGGAAGAATCCATGACGAGACCCGACTAAAAGTAGATGGAATTGTGCTTAGTCAGTATATACCTAATACCAGCGACGGTGATAATGGAATGGACGGGCCCAGGGCTTGCAAAACGGTCACAATTAACAAGACAACACAATCGAGCATACCTGGCTAAAAGTATGCATATTACATTTGCCGGAAAATAGAGATAGCGAATCTAATTACTGCATGACAAAAAGAGAATACATGTACATGTATTAGAAATTTGTATTGTCGTATCGTACGGCTCGCATGTCGCAAAGGCAGAGTATGACTGAAGCGATTGGAGAGCCGGCGCTCAACATATAGTCTTCAAAATCCGTGCGCTTATTTCCTGTCCATTCATCTTATCATTGTCGCTGCCTGCCACAGTCCAGAACCACCAGAGGACGGTGGTAAGCATTCTGTGATCCCCAAGCCGCCTGCCAAGCGTGGGAATTATGACAAGACTAAGCCCCAAGTCCAATGATACCTTAGACCTAGAAAGTCGTGGCAACTTTACTAAGATTAAAATAGATTAGATTCTGCGGAGTTTTAAAAACAACTGCTTTAACTGTTGGTTTTCCAATAAATAAACACGAAAATACTTGTTTCACATAATCTCACACAATGAATAAAATGTTACAATTTTTGTACAAAAACACAAAAGAACACGTCTACAAAAATTTATAACAGACATTAATGATTTTGGACATGATTTTTTACAGTAATATTATTATTTACGGGATATTTACCGTGATTATGTTGTGAAATGAGGTAAATATCCCGTGAACAACCGTTATAGTTTTAAAAACTTGTTTTTTTTTTCATTTATTGGACACGATTTTTTGGCTTTCTCGCCAAAACCTTATTGCATCATCGGATACTTTTTATTATAAAAATCTTAGCATAATTAACAGGATGCGCTATGAAAGATAAGCGATGACTAACAAAATATGTAAAATGATGTATTTTGAAGGGCAACACCAGCCACATGGGCCGCACTGCTACCCCAGTTAACTGCTTCAAATGTGTTTAATCCATCTCTCTTTACAAGTGGATAACCAGCGTCAGATGTGGTCAAATAAAGAATAAAGACCATAATACCTTCGTATGTCGGATTACGAGGCATTAAGGATGGTGACACAATGGAATATTTCATATTATCAAATTTTTTTCCACCTGCCTTCCCAATAAGAATAGCTATTTTTTTCTGTATATGTACGTAAATATTTATGTGTTCTTTTTCCAGAAAAGCCGTAGACGATGAAAATTACGATGCCTATCAATGGTCGGTTTATCCAATAGCAATAGGAATAAAAGTATAACAACTCCAAGGTTTTTGATTAGAAGAAAGAACTTGGTGTGTCCCAAACCTAACACAGCCATTATGTCGAACTTGACAATTAAGAACAAGTTTCAAATTTTGACAGATCCTGCGCTACCGTGCCGCGAGGGTTTTATGGCAATGATCTGACAAAAAATGTAACATGAACTTGATGTGCTACCTGCCTATAATCCGACTAATTTATCTCTGCAGATGACTGGGGGAGCCATCAGCGTAATTTTTGAACACCTATGACAGCGGTTCTTTGGATTTATTCAGTTCTTCCATTTAACCAACGGTACAAATAAGTTGGTAGCGCTGTAACTGTAGGTAGCTGAACTGTGATGCTATTTTTATTAAGTGTTAATAAAGCTCTGATTGTTACAATCAGGGACTGTAATATCGATATTTATATGGTATCGATATCGCAATATCGATATAAATACTGATTATTGGGTATCTGTTTATCGGTTGGTCAGATAATTTATTTCAATACATTAATGATATTGTTACTTTATTACAATACATTGATTTAAATTTGTTTTTATTAATTTCATATCAAAATGTCTATAAACATGGTTTTGTCTTTTGCTCCCTATTTTCTTTTTAATATTTTTCATCACACTTGCTCGTAAAGTGGATCTTATTGCATCGGTTTTAGGCTCAGAATCCAAGCTATTACGCACACGTGCTTTTTACTTTACATTATGCACTTGTGCTATAATAGGTATAACACGGTAAAATTGAAATTGAGTGCAATTAGACGTATGTATACGAAGCACTCTTAATATAGCCGGGTAATACTTACAGTTTTTTTGTAATACCAACAAAGAGTTCTTATGCTGAAGTAAATGTCAACCTGCGCGCGCATTACTGGTTTGGGCGCCATTTTGCGCAAATGTTTGTAGACGTTTTCTCTGTGTGGTTGATTATTATCAAAAAAAAGTTTGTTTTTTCCTCGCAAGTGTGATGAAAACAGTCGTATGAAACTCTTGTGCTATGTTTCAATACACTCTCGGCTTCCTTATCGCTCTCGCCTGCGGCTCGCGCGCATAATACCGCCTCTTGTGTAATAATGACCAACATAGCAAACCACACTTGTATCATGATGTACTATTAGTATTTAGTCCGGACAAACAAAACGTCGAGGATTGAGGGGCAAGCCACGCTCGAATAAAGAGAATCCGCGCGCTGCGGGTGCTGTTGCCACTCTGCACCGTAGAGCCGAGAAATCTGGCAATGTTGCCGCCACGCCGTATCGGTATAGAGTATCGATAAAATTATCGATACCTTTATATTTGAATAAAAGTGATATACATCTCGATATTTTTCTGAAGTATCGCTACAGTTATCGATATAAAACACTGTTTTAAACTATCACGGTTTGGTATCGCCGAAATATCGGGAGCTCATTTCACAAC
Organism: Erannis defoliaria; assembly: GCA_905404285.2. Taxonomy (NCBI): domain Eukaryota; kingdom Metazoa; phylum Arthropoda; class Insecta; order Lepidoptera; family Geometridae; genus Erannis; species Erannis defoliaria. Next base: position 768,238 of record FR990090.1, on the reverse strand, counting down.
ATAATCACGGTAAATATCCCGTTAATAATAATAGAACTTTAGTTATCGATATTTTCTTTAATGTATCGATATTCTTCATTTATAGAAATCGGTCCCTATGGCAGGGGGGTGTCACTCCGCAGTTTAGGTAGTCAGTCGCCGCCCGCACGCTAGCCCCGTCACACGTAACTAAGCATACGTGATAGAAAGAGAGCGATATATCTAGGTGAATATAGCGAGCGGTATCCAGCGCTGTGCGAGTTGAATTGCTACTCTATTGCCTAGTAGATAGAGTCCTTATTTATTTCAATTCCTTTGCGGAGTTAACTTTCTGTACGTAGTACTATTATTTATTCTGTGCCTATGGCTACAATACTTATAGCTTGGCAAAATAGTCATAAAACTCGAACTTATTTCTCTCCTGACAATCCTGTAATCACATCAATTTGATTGTATGCAATAATCTCTTTCTAACTCACTACGATTGCTAGCATACTATTTGCACTACTATTGACTATTTGTGGTATCTAGTATAGTGTTATATTATATGTGGTGGTATCTACCAATTTTAATTAATGCTATATTTCGCTAAGCTGTAACTACTGGTCTACCACTGGTGTGTAAACGCAGCCTAACATCCGTTGATCGATAACAATTAAATCTCAATCAGGAACCGTTTGACATTCACTAAATTTTGTTTTATTTTCCAAATTTCAAGATGGCGCCCGATAAATGAATATAGACGTCAAATGAAGGCAAAGTGATTTTAATCTCAATCGGGGCCACAAAGTTAAGAGGTAGCATCGGCGAGAGCGATTATCGTACACGCAACTATGACAAAAGTAATTCCATAGAGATATATGCAGATATTCTTTACATATTCGGATTATTTATCAGTAAGAGCTATCTCTAAAACAGAAAAAAATATAGTTTTTTTAAGAGCAAGAAGGTAGTTTGTGATAATATAAAGCCGTCAAGGTACGAGTCATCTTGCGACTCGGACAACGAGTGTTCCGTACCACCACATGTACCTGGTAATCCGCGATAATAACGAAAATGTTCTATTACGATTCACGAGATTATAGGTCAGTAAAGATCGGAAAGACAATGTTTTTTTTTCCAAAATTACTGTTATAAGAGCTTGCTTCTGACCAAATTTCATGAATCTAGGTTAACGGGAAGTACCCTATGAATTTTGATTTAGTTCACTCTAAAAAACTCGCAAAAATATCAGTAATTTTTATTGTGTTGCTACAAGCTTGATTTTTTACAGCTCCAAGGGACCGTAGACTTACGTATTTGATATTAATTTCAACATGATATCTCCACGCGTTCCAGAGAAAAAGGGTCGTGACAGACAGACAGACAGACAGACAGACAGACAGACAGACGGACAATGGAGTGATCCTGTGAGAGTTCTTTTTTTCCTTTTAAGGTATGGAACCCTAAAAAAACATATATTTGACAGCTTTGACATATTACACTCGAAAAAATATCACGCGCGCGTTTAGCTCCAAGAAAAGACATCAACGCGCTAATTTCAGTTTTTTGTGGAGCCGTTTGCAATGATAAAACAATTTTGTAGTGGTAAGACTCTACTGTAGAGTCCACCTGAGGAAGTAACACACCTTTGCCAGTTATTCAACCGCCAAGCAGTAGTGTGCAAGCATTACTGTGTTCCGGTTTGAAGGGCAATGTTACCTATCCTGTAAATGACTGGGTATGAAGATATTTAACATCTAATATCTCAGGGTGACAAGCGCAGTGCAGTGCGGCGCAGGATTGTGTTCGCAAGTTCACAATTCTGGCACTGCTACTGTTAGTGGCAGGTATGACGCTTACCAGACGAACGTCTTGCTCGTCTAGTCACTTGATTGTATAAAAAAATATATGAAAATAGATATGTAAGTACAACTGGTTTTTTTTCATGTTGTTCTAATTATACAGGTACTTTCTTTCTACAATTTATAGTCGATTTTTGTCGAATGTTGTCTTCTAACGACAATTTCACGTTAACGTGATTTTTGGCCAAATAAAATTTGGAGACAGATTTTAATTTAAAGTAATCTATTAAAGTACATTCGTTGGACTATAAACCATCACTAAAGGCGAAATAGATGAGCTGAAGCCTATAAAATTAAAATACTTGACATACTTGACGTGATGACATATGGAACTGAAACGTGGTCTCTAACTGCTGGCCTTTTGGAGAAGCTCAGAGTCACGTAACGGGTAATGGAGAGAGCTAAGCTCTGAGCTACTTTGCGCGATAAAATCGGAGAGAGCTAAGCTCTGAGCTACTTTGCGCGATAAAATCGCGCCAAAGATTAAATTCGCCAAAGAACGAAAGTCACCGACATAGCTCACTGGGTTTGCAAGTTGAAGTGGCAATGGGCAGGCCACATCGCTCGAAGAACTGACAACCGATGGGGAAAGAAATGGAAGAAAGGTTCTTGAGTGGCGACCGCGAACTGGAAGACGCAGCGTAGGAAAGCCTCCCACTAGGTGGACCGACAACATTGTAAAAGTCGTGGGCAACCGGTGGATGTAAATGGCAGGTTGTGGTAGTGTGGCGGTCTAAGGGAGGCCTTCGTTCAGCAGTGCACGTCTCCGGGTTGATGATCATGATGACGATTAAAATACTTATTAGCTTCTTATTCTAATTGAACGCGGCAAGTTGTAAATAAGAATTGTACTGGCCTGGCATAGTGTTCCTGCCACCGCTGTTTGCATGGCCCCACATAGCACAGTAGCTATAGCCGTAAGGCGCATTGGACGATGCACTGATTACGTACATTCTTAATGACTTGTACTTACTCATTCTTATTCCCACGGCGTGACTAATTCGTAAGCATAATCAGTTTTTTCTTAGTCCACAGCTGGTCGTAATGCTAAGCTTGAAGGGCGATTGTGAGTTCACATACACCATTAAATTACTTCTTTGAAAGTAATTCTTTTCATCACCAAAAATAAAAACTAAAAAAACAAAAGCACGTTAGTTTTCATAGTAGATTTAAAATTGGAAAAGTTTGGTATCCTTGCAGTCTAAACTAGTTTTGCAGACTCATGAAATGGAGTGCTAAACTAGCGAGATGTTTGCCTTGTGATAAGCATCACGCCTGTCCATAACAGTAGCATTGCTAGAATTGTGAACTTGCGAACAAAGTCCTGCGCCGCACCGCACTGCGCTCGTCACCCTGAGATATTAGATTTCAAATCTCTTCATACCCAGTAACTTATCTGGTAACATAGCTGTTTAAACTGAAACACAGTAATTCTTGCACACTACTGCTTGGCGGTTAACTGGCAAAAGTGTGGTACTTCCCCAGGCGGATTCTGCAATATAATGCAAAATATATAGGTCTACCACTACTGAAAGACTACTTCGGTGCAGGTCTGGTTTCTTTACTATTCTGTGGTTGTGTGTAGTGGTTGTGTGTGTGTGTAAACTGTACCTAATAGTTCCTACCGAACCAAGATAACTTCTTTCTTGTTTTCTATATAATACGTTTTTTATATAAAAAAAAAACAACCGGCTTCAATTTGGAATACCTGGATGACGTCTTCATATTTTCCAGTTTTTTGATTTATTCAAGTAATTTAGATAAAAAAACAAAAAAAAATTGCCATTTATTCAACCGCTAAGCAGTAGTGTGCAAGCATTACTGTGTTTCGGCTTGTAGCTGCTTCCGGCAATGTTACCAGAGAAATTACTGGGTATGAAGACATTTAAGATCTAATATCTCAGGGTGACGAGCGCAGTGCAGTGCGGCGCAGGATTGTGTTAGCATGTTCACAATTCTGACACTGCTACTGTTAGTGGTAGACGTGAAGCTTACCACCAAGCGAACATTTTGCTCGTCTCGTCGCGTGATTGTATTAAAAAAAACCTACTGAACCACTTCTGAAGTATCACCTACTAAACAAAAAAAATATCATCAATATCAATTCTTATAAAAAAAAGAAAAAAACGTACAGTCAAATTGGGAACCTTCTTTTTTGAAGTCGGTTGAAAAAATGCTTTAACTCTGGTCTCCCAAGGCACGGGCGCCATCCCAATTCAGCATATTCCTGACAAATTCTCGTCCTGCTAACTACCGGCAAACAGTCGACCGGCGACTCCGACAATACTTTGACCCGTTGACTAATACGTCTAAGGATACGTAACCTATTAAGGTCTCCATATCAATGAAAAAAGCTTTGTGTATTAAACTTACTATTTCCGTATAGCTCTGGAATTTAACTGTTACATTAAGTTGCGAGGTGGTAGATTTTTTTTGCAAGTGAAGTTATTTGTAAACTTGTTTTACACGTTTTCCGTTTTTAGTAACTTAAACTTGTGATTGTCAGCTTATAATGACAAGACTTGTACTGACCATTGCCGTCTTTCAAATAAATTATTATTGATAAAAAAAACATTAATTAACAACTACTGACTTTTTTTTAAATACCGTGTAATTTTTTTTTTTTTTTTTTATTGCAATCAAGTGACGAGACGAGCAAGACGCCTGGTGGTAACCATCACGCCTGCCACTAACAGTAACATTGCTAGAATTGTGAACTTGCGAACACAATCCTGCGCCGCACTGCACTGCGCTCGTCACCCTGAGATATTAGATGTTAAATCTCTTCATACCCAGTTATTTCTCTGGTAACATTGCCCTTCAAACCGGAACACAATATAATGCTTGCACACTACTACTTGGCGGTTGAATAACTGGCAAAGGTGTGGTACTTCCCCAGGCGGAAGATTCTTCAGTAGAGTAGAGACTTCTGCAGTAGAGTCCTACCACTACAGTATAAACAGGTGCTGTCATAATTTTATATTTAGCTGTCTTTTTGTTAAAATAGATGTTTTTTTTTATTTTTTATAAGTAGATGTACAGTTTTACATACCAAAGACATTTCGTAGACTTTCTATTATCACAGATCCATATTGAACGCTATCGAGTCGTGACAAGGAGCGACACATCACGTCCCATGCTTAATACATCTACGTCCTGACCAGTATTTGGTTATTCCTCGTATTTACCAGACTCATTATCTTCGGGGTCTTTAAGGCCTTACCGCGGTAGTACTCGCTAATTCCGACCAACGTCCTTAACAAATAATGGGTAAAATCAACAAGACAACCCATAAAAATCAAAGTCCCTTGCACTTTTCAATATGTTTACATGACAAGGGAATATGATTTTGAAATCGCGTGGAAGGGATTATAAGCTGTAAAGACAGTTGGAAATAAAGGAAATATATTTGCTCAGTAGTTAGAGGTAAGATTTCAATGTTTTATCTTCAGTGTTAGGGGCCGAGCGTTAATTTTACAGTTTCGTTCGGTTCGCGGTATATTTTTCTTGAATTTGGAAGGAGGATTGTGAATTAGGTTTTAAATGATTTGCTTAAAAAAACTGTTTTGATGGGTATTCTAAAATACCTCACTTACGAGTAAAATTGCTAATATCTGAGATATTCTTACAAGGCCTAATAAGGCCATAGTTATGAGAATCGCGCTAGCACACAGTCACGCAATCACGCTCATTAACAAACGTGGAGTTTCCTCGGAATAATTATGTCTTATGTCTTTTTCTTTTTTTATCTAATACGGGTTCATGCTTACGTGTGCTCAGTCAGTCGATATGGTATTATTGTTTAAGGAAACTAAACAGATATTTTAAGAATATTTAAAGCCCAAAAAAAGTGTCTCCCATGTTTGATATGAAATGGTCATAATCTGTTGTTAAATCACAAGCCTGTTTTTCAGTCACAAAATCTTCTAACCGTAGTATACATCTATATCTATGAAAATGAAGTTTGTAAGAAGTAACTCTTCTTTGTTCCCTGCTTATGAAAGCTTGAGTAAAAGATCTGGAATACAAGTGCAAGCACAGTGCAGACACAAAACACCTTTTTCCTAGATACTCCCGCTGAAAATTTAGAAACTGCGAAGGCACAAAGCATAGAAAAAAATACCTAGCCAATATAAGGGCTTGCCATCAACCGGACGGACTACTTTTTTCTTTAAAAAAACTGACTCCGTTCGCCTAAAAAAGGTAAACGTGATCTTCTGTCGAAGGCCTTTGATCTGTTTTTTACGCCGAGTATGGGGCCGCTAAAGGAAAGCACGGCGTGACCGAGGGTAGCGCTCCGAGTCCTTATTTGTTTAAACTGTACAGAAATAATACTTGCGGCTCCTTCATTTTTACGGATGATCGGCTAGCTAAACTATATTTTAAAACAAATTTGTATTAAAAATCTTGTGAAATAATATTCTTGTATTGGGATTTGGTAACACATTGTACACATTATTCATTGATTGAACGAATCAAAGGTCTCTTGAAGAAACCGGTATAATATATATATATATACATTTATAATGATCTTTAACCCATGTAGTCTGCACCTATAATTGTGGTGACGTTTAGCTAGTAACTAACATACCATGTATCAGATGTGGGAAATGACGTACATCATGTTGGTGTTCTTAATAAATAAAATAAATAAATAATATATATTTTTTTAATAATGTTTCTGTTTTACTTGTGTATGTTTTCTTTACAACTATTGTGAGCCGTTTGTGCAAATTAAATTTTCAAGTTTAAATATTAATCAAATCAGTAAAGGGGATGTAATGGTATAGCGGTCGCGACTTCGTAAATATAAACAAAGTGTGAATTTAAAAATGTATGTTGTCTTTCTATTATCACACAAGCGTTATAAAGAAGATTTTGTTATGGGATTTGGCATTTGGAAAATTAATTTTCATCTGCAATTTTTTTATGAAAACCATTGCTTCCCTCCTCGCCCGATGTTAAACGAAAATACAGTTTACGATGATCTACGCTTTTTAAACTGAATATTGCAATATTCCTGCTACAGACCTGGCTAGTCTCATATATAAAGTGCTCCTACTACTGCAAACCTGGGTTAGACTTACGCGAAGTGTAAGCTAGCCTAGGCTACACTGCGGCATGTAGCCCCTAGTACCCTGGTGGAAACAGCTACCCGGCGATAAGGTGAGATGCCGCGGCTCTTGTCGCACCGCCTTTGTACCAGGCCGCCTCTCATTCAGTTATTGGAGGTAGGGGTGCCACTTGATTGGAAGGGTTTAATCCTAATAATTATATTATTTTTATTATACTAGCTATTATTGTATTGTAGTATATTATTATTATATACTAACTTGTTCCATTGCTGGGCAAAGGCCTCTCTTACCTTTCCATATTTTTCTATTTAGTGCTTTGGTGCATTTATGGCGGTTTAACAGCCGCAAGGACGGCCTAGAAGAAGGTGGAAAGACGAGCTCAATGCTCATAATCCTACTAATATTACTGATAAATAAATAGATTGTAAATTTCATCAACAGCGAGATGACTGTTGGACGAAGGATTCCCTCTTAATAAGGGGGGGCTTGCCATATCCCCACGCTTGGCATGCGGCTTGGGGATCGCAGAATACTCACCACCGTTAACTAAGAGGACGCTGCTGCCCGTCCTCCGGTGGTTCGGGATGCAGTTTTAGGACATCCCAAGTCCCAGGTTATAAATTTAGATCTTTTTAATTTGACATATTTTGTGCACAAATTGTATAAAACCAACCATGTTGTACTTATACAAATAAATGATCTTTATCTTTATCTTTAAAAATATAGTTTTGCGTTTGACTGCCATCTCGCATGTTATGGCTGCTCTCATCTATGTTTCTCTCACATGTTGTAGATACAAATATATTTGGGATAACAAAAACTCAAAAAAAACCGACAAAAAACTGCTATGACTGAACGTGTTTTTTTTTAACAGGCCCTTAAGCGAAAATTTAGTGAAACTATCGGGAAACACCCCATGAATATTTTTCCAAAAAGGTTCAATTCTGATTGTTTCAATGAAACCCTGTTCCTGACACCCCTAGGGCGCTCGGCGGCAGGGCCGGCTCATTATTGACACAATAAATTCTAACGCACGCGTTTTTAAAAACCAGCCTCACGCACACATGCATCTTGTATCCCACACATTCACACACATACTGTGATCGTTTAATAATGTAAGTGACGATTTCCGGGCGAATAGTTTTCCCATTAAGTAGACCTAGTTGGTAGTAGTGTGGGGGATAGACTATGACAGTTGAAAGGTCTTGGGTTCGATCCCTGTCGTGATTCCTAAATTTTTTCGTTGTAAAGTGCGCGTCTTAAGTATTGGTGGAGCATCTAGCTTCAAACTAAGCAAAGCTTTTTTATTATGCCAACTAGATAACTTCTATTACATAAGGGATTCTACATAGTTTGCTAAAAATATTTTCGTACATCGGATAATTAAAATCTGTTTCTAAATACAATAAATAATTTTATATATTAAGTAGTTTACAAAAAATTCAGTTGCCACTAACTTTGATCACAACTTAAAATTAATTGTTTAAGTTTCCTAAATTTTCCTAAAAACCTGGCAATACTGTCTTGGTTTCCTTAGACACTTTCGAAATGTGGACAGAAAAGGTAGATGATAGATTTCGAGCACAGATGTAACACTGTGATCCCTAAGAAAAATTCGCTCGTATGTGATAAAGTGATGTTTTGTAGAAAAACATCCACAAAAATTAGTCATGTTTGGACATTTTTATAAACATCAAAATGCCTCTATGTTGTACATTTATTTAGTTTTTGTAATGCGATATTTATATGCCAAGGCTGCTTATTCACCAATGATTTCAAAAGGAAGGATATTGCTTCCCAGTAGGTACATAATCTACCGTTTATCGCTTAAACACCAATGAATGTATTTTACTCTATGTTACACCTTATGTTTACACACATGAAAAAATTTGCGCCATTTAAATAATATCTATCAACTACGTTTCATGACTTTCAACTAACAAAATGAATGACTGACCAATTCAGACGCAACGAGAGGGAAGTAGCTACGTAAACGATGGAAATTCATTCGCTGTCCCAGTTTTCATTAATTTTGAATAGTATCGTAATTTCTTAAAAGTCTGTCTATGTCAGAAATGCCTTTCAATGCCTTCTGTCATTTCTATTACTTTCTTTATTTCTACAAACTACTATCTACTACTATCTTCTAAAAACTAGTAGATTACACGCCTAGGCAGAAAATGTCTCAGATCTCATGATCTCGTGTTTTGTCTCCCGAAGCGAAGGCGAACCCGAAGCTTCTTTACTTGATCCCGTCACCGTGGTGTGTATACAATTTTATGTGTCGCTGCGGGGAAGAAGTGGTACCTTCGCTCCGCGTAACGGGGCGAAAGTAACTACTTTCGTCCCGCAGGCATATAGGTAAACAATTTTTTATCGATTTCTTAATAATGTAAATGCGTGCGTTACGTGTGTTGAAAAAAAATTCCAAGCCTTTTTCTTTTTATACTTTTTAGACCTAATTCGTTGATAATAAACAGTCGTATACAATTCTTACAATCCTATACAAGTCTAATATAATAAAAAGCTCTGTCCTGAGTGACTGACTGACAGACAACGCACAGCCGAAACCACTGGTCGTACAGACTTGAAATTTGGAGGGTGTATTCGTCTCGATGCGGATGGGGTACTAAGAAAAGATTTTTCGTTCGACCCCCAAGAAGAAGAAGAAGAAGAAGAAGAAGTTCGGGGGGGGGGATTTTTGTATGAAAGTCCTTTGTTTTTGGACTTTTAGTCACGAAAAATTTGGATTTGGATTGTACATTTAAAATAAAAAATTCTGTTTTTTTTTGACAGGGACGATTTTTAGGGCTGGAATGGTGTGTTGAAAGTTTTTTGTTTTTGAAGTTATAGTTATGAAAATATATATTTGGGTAGTTCATTCAAAAGAAGGGAAGTTGGGGGGGGGGGGAGTTGGTAGAGTCGGTAGAGTAGGTAGAGTTGGTTGGTAGTTTGCTCGGAATGATTTAAAGTGGAGAATTTTGAGAGCGATCCGTAATCCGTATTTCTTTCCGCGCGCGGACGAAGTCGCGGGGGACCTTTCTAGTGTTATTATAAATCTCAAAGGTTTGGATGTTTAGATATTTGTTAATCAGTTAAAAATGACTGATAGAACTGCTAGTAGATCATCATCATTTCGATTCAAGGCTGTTTATTTTAAATATGTTATCTGGTTGTGTATTTTTTTTTGTTGCTAGTAGAGTATACGTTATTTGTACATTTAGTAATGTTGAGTAGAGTTTCGTTGAATAGAGTGAATTGCATCACTCAATAGTACAATATGAGTACAAAATCTTCTTGTACTTTAGTCTATAAGCCAATTACGTAACCATACCTTTTGAAAATTCATATTCTATCTATGCATAGAAACCGTAATAGAAGTAGGTAATAATATATATAACAACACACCGATACACACACACACCACCGATAGAAAAAGCGTCGAAACCATGATCTATATAGCCACAACTACAATCATGTCATATTCAGTGCAAGCTAAATTGAACTCTACTTGTAAATGTATATCAGCCGATATTACACATCGAAATAAATTACAAATCAGCTTGCATTGAATAAGACATTGTTGAAGAGACATGTATATCTACGTTCAGAAGCGTGAATCCGCTACTAGAACGCAAACGTAACGAAATAAGGCACGTAACCTAGCCCTTAAGTAAAATTGTGTTGTCTAAAAATACCTTTCTTACTTATCTATCAAAAATGTACATAATTATTATAACTCCCAAAATAAATTATTATCAAGGTAAGTACTTGAAATTTAATTCCTCAACACTAAAAACTAATTACTGAGTTAATTCGTCAAAATATCAACCGTTGTGGTAATTAATTAAATTTCAGTTTATTACGCGGATTACTTTCAGATAAAATTATTTATCTCAACAGGAAACTATATTTTTTTATTATTGCATTTTTTGTTGCAAAATTATGGCAGTGCGGTCACGGTGTAATGTTTTATTAATATGGACGGCTTCATGCCAGATGAAGTTAATAAACCAAAATTATCATTATTGTTTTATCGTATTGTAATTCAGGTAATTGTGTTTTTTTAATAACGGGGTTAAGTAGGTATACTTAAAAAAAATTTGGTCGAATCTTTTATATAACAGGATTTGGTACACCTATTTTTTTTGTTATCGTATGTTTTTCTTTATCACTTCTATTCAAAAAGAGTTAGTTTATTCTTTGTAAACAGGGACCAAAATACCTATTTAATCCCCGGGGATTACAAATTATTTGCATTTGTAATGTGGATATTGTTAGTAAAAATTACAATCACCAAACAAATCAATCAAGAACATTGAGACATTGGGTCCGTGGGGACCGGGAGCTCATCATCTTTTCAAAAACATATCCGAGCGCCTGGTCGACGCGACGCGTGATCAAAATGCTGGCGTTTATTTGGCCCAACGCATAAGCATTGCCATCCAGCGTGGCAATGCCGCCAGCATGCTGGGTACGCTGCCGACTGGTAGTGGGTTTGAGCATTTGGATTGTCTCTAGACTGTCATCGGTGGATACAATCCTTTTATTTTTTATCGTGTAGTAGGCTAAGTAGTCATTGTAGTTTGTAGTTGTAGTTAATAAAAGCTTATGCCTAAAAAAAACATTGCATAATGTGAACAGTAAGGTAGGAATGATAAAATTAAAAGCACAGGAGCAAAATTCTAAAAACAATGTGAAATAACAAAAAAACTCGCAAAATGGTGCGTTACTAATGTAGTATACCGGGCATGCAACTCGCTGTTATATTTATATACTATAATTTCTAGTGTATTTCCGCTGTAATATAGTATCGAGGACCGATGGGAATTACCTCGCTTTTTGTTAACAGAATAAAGCTAAAGTCTACTAAAATAACACACTAGTAAACAACATAAACAAACCACAATTAAAAAAACATAGCTTGGTTGCGCTGCCAATAAACTTTTATTTTAATGGTGTTGATTCTAACGATACTTCATACATCCAAATCTGTTCAGGCATTTAGAAGTTACGGTGAAATAAAGAAACTCAAATACATACATACAAAGATACATACATGAACCCTAAAAAAATTACACTCTTTTTTTGGCAGTCGTGTAAAAATCGTTTTTCTTAAATTTATCTCAGATGTAGAGAATCTAGGCCAAAAAATAAAGTAAAATATTCACGCAAACAAAACTGCGATCAAGCACTAACTTGTTTAATAATGCACTCAGTGCATTCAATTTGGACAATTAATCAATTTAATTAGTGAACGGCAGAAGAGAAAGGCATTCTCATTTAGTTTCATTGTTTTATGATTTTTAAAGCTAACGGTCCATTGTTATAGCGGTCCTTGCTCTTTTATTTTTGAAGGAAGATTTATTTTATGAATTAAAATTATTTTGGTTTCGTTTCATTAAAAAAAACTCTTATTTTTTGTACTCAATTCTGTTTAGCTTTTTTATCATTTGACAATTGCGATGTTTTTAAAGTACGTCAATTTGTATCGTATAAAATAATATAACACTGCTGTAGAGGATTTGTGACGTACAATGAATTATAATATTAAATATTTAAATAGTACTCATAAAACACTGTTTTAAACTATCACGGTTATTCACTATAGGTCTATTATTTCACAATATAATCACGGTAAATATCACGTAAATAATAATAGAACTATAGTTAAATACTCATTATAATATTGGAAAGCGAATGCTGGGTAAAAATGCCTTAAAATTGATTTGGGTCAATACATTGTAATCCTAATATTAAACTACATAATTTAGATTAAAACGAAACTATTAAATTAACGAATAAACAAAGAAACTAAAAATTCATCCATTATTTAAATTATTTCTGGACCCCATGGGGCTTTTAGTACAGAGTTAGTTCTAATCAGTTAGCATCCTTTTAAGGGCATATTCTGTACAACAAAACAAACAACTTTTTACTATGGGGCTAACATAGAAATTGCGAAAAAAATATCAGCTGTTCCATACAAAAAGTTCATCGACCTTGGGCAAAATATATAGAACTGCGGTTTTTTTTGCGATTTCAGTGTTTGTCCCATAGTAAAAGTTGTTTGTTTTGATGTACAGAATATACCCTTAAAAGAATGCTAACTGATTAGAACTAACGCTGTATATTGTATTTCAAATAAAGAAATTTCCATACAACATTCCAGCCCCCCTATCCCCCCCTTAGGGGTCGAATTACGAAAAATCTTTTCTTAGTACACCCCTACGCATCGAGACGAATACACCCTCCAAATTTCAAGTCTGTACAAACAGCGGTTTGGGCTGTGCGTTGTCTGTCAGTCAGTCACTCAGGACAGAGCTTTTTATTATATTAGATTTGTATAGGATTGTAAGAATCGTATAGGACTGTTTATTATCAACGAATTAGGTCTAAAAAGATTAAAAAGTAGTTGCCAGTCAGTCACCAGTCAGTCAGTCAGTCAGTCAGGACAGAGCCTTTTATATGTATAGATACATACGTATATACGTGTTTTATTAAATCTATCAATTAAAAGCTGCCAGTCTTTTACATTCGTCCATCCGTTACGCGTCCTGCGCGCTTCCCGCTGCGGAGTATCACAAGTGAACTGATAACATCAGCGCAAGCTATTGTGATTATTCAGGTTGAAGACCTCTCAGTTTTCATGCGAATGTTATCAAATATAATAAAAATATTTTACCAACTCCTGCAGGTAGCGAACTTGATGAAACTCTATCTACTGGTATACTAGTATAGCATTATTTTATCAGTGCTAGTAGGTAGAGGTAACTCTAGATTTACCAGACCAGTATTATTTGTACTCTATCTGAGGCATAAGCCATTATTAACTTAATAAATAAATATTGGATGGACATTTTACACAGCGCCTTCTTACCCCAAACTAAGCAAATCTTGTACAATGGGAACCAGATAGATGTTTAATTTTGTATACTTTTTTTTTGTAAACACATACTTATAATACAATTTAACACGCAGCCACAGAACAAGCATCTATGTTCGTCACAAAAATGCTTGCCCTGGGTGGGTATTGAACCCATGCCTACAGCTCTGAAGGCAGACTTTTTTTTTAATATGTTCGAGTGACGCGACGAGCAAGACGATCGCCTGGTGGTAAGCGTCACGCCTGCCACAAACAGTACCAGTGTCAGAATTGTGAACTTGCGAACACAATCCTGCGCCGCACTGCTCTGCGTTTGTCACCCTGAGATATTAGATGTTAAATCCCTTCATACCCAGTAATTTCTCTGGTAACATTGCCCTTCAAACCGGAACACAGTAATGCTTGCACACTACTGCTTGGCGGTTGAATAACTGGCAAAGGTGTGGTACTTCCCCAGGTGGACTCTGCAGTAGAGTCCTACACCACTACAAAAAAAAGGTATTATCCAGGAAGAAAATACGTTTGTGTAAAATCGCAGACCGGATTCCCTCTTAAGTCCAAGGTCTCAACCATTGAAACTGAACGGACAAAACAGACTTGACTGATCTATCAAGGTCACCTTAGCCTTAGAGTAAATAATAGTAGTACCCTTAGCTACGCTAATCTACGAACACTATGAAACTCGTAGAGGTTACGTAATAACGCTTGTAATTACCTATCAAACCCGCCCAAGTTTTTTTTATTTTTGGCGGAAAAAAAGAGGAGGTTACCAATATGTTGTAATTTCTTGTTTGTTACCTCAGGACTCCGTCATTTCTAAATTGCTGGTTTTTTATTATTTGAAAGACACTGTTTTTTTTTCAGGCTTTCAGATTTGTCCCATAGAAATCTCAACAAAATCAGTTTAGTTGTATATAGTTTAAATATTTATTTTAAGTTTTGTACATGTAAATATTATAGATGTTTGTTTTTTTATTGACTTAAAAAAAAACTTGTATTAATAAAATAAATAAATATGTTTAGTTGTTTGGTTTTTAAACCAAAATAACTGGAAAATGCGTATTTATCTTTAAAATAGGTTGAATTATTTTTTTCAATTGCTTTTATTACTATGGAAGACAGACGGTCCGTAAACGCGAGTTGGATTTTCGACTGAATGCCATCATATGTTATATTACAGAATACCTTAACTGTCTAATGTTGGTTTACTAATTTAAATTTAAAAACATCGAATCATTATGTAGACATACATAATTGTACTAACTTATCCTACTTAGATCAATAATCGCCAAGCTAGGTAGCTTTCTAATCATCACTAGGGCCGGTCACTCTAACCTATACAAATTAATGTACATTCAAATAAAATTCTTAATCATTTTCAGGTAAGTATTGCTTTTCTTTGACACACCCAGATACTAAACACAAGTTAGAAAGAGACCCCGTTTAGACAGAGACGGGCGTGCGGGCTCAGTGTCTCTGCAAGCCCGCCACGCCTACCCAGTATCGATCTCGGGCGATGATTTATTCATATTGTACCACAATACAACTGTTATGACGGTTAAACTTGTGTTTGGGTGGACTTCAAAGAGAGCAATTTATTGTACGTCAGAAATGGTTAATGCTCGGCAAAATGTATTATCAGATGTGCAGTAGTTTCAGAATTGACTCAACCTTAATCTTCTAGCATAGGAAAAAGTACTTATTCATGTGGTTAGTTTTATTTTGATTGCAATCCACTATTTAAGTAAGTATTTTGTAGTGGTAGGACTACTGCAGAGTCCGCCTGGGGAAGTACCACACCTTAGCCAGTTATTCAACCGCCAAGCAGTAGTGTGCAAGCATTACTGTGTTCCGGTTTGAAGGGCAACAGACAATAAGAATAACAGAGAAATTACTGAGTATGAAGAGATCTAACATCTAATATAGTAGGGTGACGAGCACAGTGCAGTGCGGTGCAGGATTGTGTTCGCCATTTCACAATTCAGGCACTGCTAATGTTAGTGGCAGAGGTGGCGCTAACCAGCAGGCGAACGATTTGCTTGTCTCGGCACTTGATTTTATAAAAAAAAGTGAGTTATTACATTCCAATAACATCGTAGACCTTCAGTATATTAGTAAGTGCATTGTGTCAATTATCAAGTTTGACCTGTGCCGTTGAAAACTACTTTAAGTACATATTTTTTCTTATATAGAAAGCGCAGATATCTTTCTTCACATGATAAGCGAACTTCGTTAAGAAATCCTCTTTACGAGCCTGCGGGGCTAAAGTGGCTACTTTAGCCCTGTTAAGTGGAGCGAAAGGAACAACTTCCTCCCCGCAGCGACACGTAAAATCGTATACACACCACGTAAAGAAGCCTCAGAATCTGAGACATTCTTATTTTTACTCCCTAGGTGAGTAATCTACTATTAGTCAACTATACAAGCAAGAGATACACACTAATCATAGGACTTTAGTATGCAGTTTTCTTTAAGGCAATAGGGTAGATGACTGATGTTTATATCGTTGAAACCAATATCTTTGATGAAGAATTTAAGTAAATATAGTATGTTTATTGAAAAATATATTTATATCGGTTAATAATGATCTGATATATGAGCGTTTAAAGTTTTTGTTAGAGAAAACTCTGTCCCTTTCCCGCAAAAGAAAAAAATATGTCACGCCTTACTTGTCAGAATAGAATTTATATGGCGTACAGAGATGTGACGTCACGATTTCCTGTTTCGCCTCTCTGCCTAGCATGATATTAAAATGCTTATAAGTAGCTTATTTTTGATCAGATTTTCATTTTCTTTTCATTGGCCACATTTTAATAGGACAATAAAAAAAACCAGTCATCTAGCCTATTGGCATAAAATGTTATGTTTTTTGGTGTTCGATTAATGTTTTTCAGATGGTAAGTACACACACATAGTAACGCACAGTACAGTACTACAGTGTTCTTTTGTTTTGACTGTGATAAGCAGAGGAGGCATGTTAATAATTTCGTTCTTATTTGAAGTCGGTTTTTTATTTCTGTCTGGCGCATTTAGTAGGTATCCGTGGTTATTTAATATTGCACACCCGTCTTTTAACGTTTTTCTAATCCTTTCCATCCAAAGGTTGCCTGGAAGAGATCGCTTTTAGCGATAAGTCCGCCAATTATTACACTAGCGCTCTAAGTTAATTTTTCTGTTGTGATAATAACGACTGTTATAAATTCTTTTGGAGTGTACAATAAAGAGTTTATCTATCTATCTACCACCAGCCGTACCACCAGTTCCCCGTTCCTAACTGTGGTACCACTGGTGGTAGACAAGGGTACCACGGTTAGGAAAAAGAAACCGAAACAGTTAATATTTCATAACCTTGGTACCTCAATGGAATCACAGTAATTTTTTCCTAAAATAGTTTAGAGAATTTTCAACCGACTTCAAAAAAGGAGGTTCTCAACTCAACAAAGTTTTTTTTTTGTTTGTATGTTACGCATTTACTCCGCCAAGTAGGTAATCCCCTTTTGTTTGGTAGGTAATACTTCAGAGGTGGTCCCATATGAATTTTATCGAAATCGGTTCAGTAGTTTGGTTTTTAAATCAAAATGCCTAGAAAATATGAAGATGTCATCCAGGTATTCGAAGTTGAAGACGATTGTATATATTTTTTAAAGCGCATTAAGTATATTTACGACGATCAAGATGCTCTTTGGCAAGAGCTTTATGCTTTATGACCAAGTAAAATAGGTCCTAAATATTCTAAGGTTTGTCTCTATTGTCCGCAGAGAAGCTCCGGCTATCGCTGTGCGTGGGGTGCGGGGGACAGATCCACGACCAGTACATCCTGAGGGTGGCGCCGGACCTGGAGTGGCATGCCGCCTGCCTCAAGTGCCAGGAGTGCCGCCAGTACCTGGACGAGTCCTGCACCTGCTTCGTCAGGGACGGCAAGACGTACTGCAAGAGAGATTATACTAGGTAAGGATTACCTAGTTTTTAAATTATTAAAAATATTAAGTTTCTTAAAATATGTTGTAACTTAATCTTTTTAGAATATTTTTGTATGAAGTGTTTCCACACTTATGGTATTTCTAAGTTTTTAAAGCTAAACTTTTTATCCCAGCACTATATAAATTTTGCCAAAAAGTAGAACTACTCGAAATTTTAGACTTGTGTTGAAATGTATTTTTATCATCATCATCATCACGCGGGTGAAACCGCGGGTCTGCGCCCGCGCTTACTTTCGCGGTTTTTTTTTATATAGGCGTTGAAAAAGATCTCGCTAAGATTATGAGTACATAAACGAATCAGAAGTCGGTTAAATTATTTAAAATAAATAAAGGAGTTTCTATATTGTAGTAAAATCATCAAGCTTGTTAATCTGATCGCAACTTAAAAATAATCGATCCCACTGTTCCCTTGCCGTCCGTCTGTTTAGTAAAGCAGTATATTAATCGATTTTTTCAGTTCAAGCAACGTTGAAAAGATGAATACAACAGGTACGCTACGTCTTAGAACATGCAAGTAAAGAAACTTTGTAGAAACAACATGCAAGCTCCCCTCTGTTTGCTAATAATCCCATAAACAAACAGAGTTTACTTCACAGAGTTCAATAACTCTCTAATATTAACCTCCTTGCTTACACAACTTCACCACAGGAAAAAAAGAAAAATGCATAACCAAACGTCAATCACCATCCGCTACGCGGCGCCACTTTTTATACACACAGACACCAAAGATGAATTCACTAAAATAACGCTCGTATGTTTACCTTTTCACCCTTCCATTTCTCGCATCCAAAATATAGAATTACAGCAATGCAAATATGGCTTCACTATTTTCCATCTAAAGTAAAGCTAAGTCAGCCCTTGATAGCGAAGGTATAAGGCGTAAACTTGATTGAATTAAGGTCAGAATAGAGCGTAGGAGCGGCAATGCGTGTTTGTCACTCCTTACTGTGATGTGCCGAAGAGAAAACAAACAAAGTTTGACTGAGCATTATGTATTTTGGCGCCAAAACAAACGTCAGTTTGACAGCGCGGCGGGCGGCGGCAACTTGATATGCCTATGGTAATGTTTGTTCCCATTTACACCGGCCCGGATAAGCGGGTTTTCGATTTCAATTTTTATTTTTTCTATTTTTGTCGGCCACAGAGCAAACGTTGTGAAATTTGTTCGCGGTGACGTACCAACTAATCAAGTTTCGTATGGTTTCCCAAATATGTGAGACATTCACTCATCTCACTTTGTCTTCGTTCCGAAAATGTATTTTTTTATTTATACAATCGTGTCAAGTTACCAAGGTGCTCTCTCATATTTGTACTACCTCTAGTTTGCCTCTAGTTCTAGTATCATTAATCTATGACCTAATCTTTCCAGTTAGATATCGATTCGTACACTTATAATTTAATTAGATATCAATTCGTGCACTTATAATTTAATTAGATATCAATTCGTGCACTTATAATTTAATTAGATATCAATTCGTGCACTTATAACTTAATTAGATATCAATTCGTGCACTTATAATTTAATTAGATATCAATTCGTGCACTTATAATTTAATTAGATATCAACTCGTGCACTTATAATTTAATTAGATATCAATTCGTGCACTTATAATTTAATTAGATATCAATTCGTGCACTTATAATTTAATTAGATATCAATTCGTGCACTTATAACTTAATTAGATATCAATTCGTGCACTTATAATTTAATTAGATATCAATTCGTGCACTTATAACTTAATTAGATATCAATTCGTGCACTTATAATTTAAACTTGCTTTAAACAATAGGCACTTCTTTTAATTTTAAATTCCATAATAATAGTTGGTCGAATTTTTGTGTTATGTTTCTTTACAATCCACGTTGTAAATGTACAATTTATTTTAAATTAGGTACCTACACACTATTTAAAAACTCGTCTGAAAGTAGTTTACAGCTTATACCTAAATGTGGTAAAGTAGTTGAATCAGAATTTTACTTAAATATTTTTTATCACAATCAAATTATTATTATAATACACTAACAGAATTTGCAAAATAAAATAAAATAGAAGAATATTGCATTAATGAAAAAAAAGACATACTTAATTCCAAATTATACAATATAACGTCATTTTAGTCGTAATCAGCTATTTTCCATCCATTGCAGAGTAATTTTCTCTACTGAGAAAAGTATTAGCTTTTCTCAAAAAAAAACGAGTTATTTACGAGATTTCGTAGCGAGCTCGTAGCACCCATTAAAAACTATTATTCACAAAACCACAGAATAAATAATAGTACTGCGACAAAACTTACATTCAACAAAAACACCTAAGTACCTATTTTTAGCCATGATAGCTTTCCGCGCGGTCGGTTATCAAGCTAAAAGCCGTGGGTCCCCTTCATCCACATTCGTAACTAAAAGTTCATAACTAGCTACGAAGAAATAAATTTTCTTCGCTGTTTCATAACTAATAAAACAAGACAATTTTTTTCTGTTTTCATAATTACGAATCCTTCAATTTTCATAAACCTGACCGGCCACGAACAAAGACTTTTAATTACTGTCCCATAACCAGTTATTAATATATATTTTTTGCAAATGTAGTTATTTCAAATAGGTACCAAAATAATCTAAAATAATCCTGGGCTGCGATCCTGCGTTGGCCTATGAAGCAGAGTCATCCCCCAATTTAGGTAATATGACCAACCTAGACAACCCAGGTACCCAACTGGGAGAGGGCACTAGACCATTCTGAGGTGGGCACGCTACGTATATCGTCACTCCATGGGGTCCTGCACTACGTCTGCCGATTCGTGGTATTCACTCTAGAACAAGTCTACCCAGCTATTTCTAGATTAGATTTAGATTATAGCTCGCCAAGAATTACACAGAAATGAACTAGTGGAACAAGTGGCGGTCGTATCGCTTAAAGCAATCTCTTCCAGGCAACATAAAACAACCACTAATTCCCGATGCCACCACTAATTATCTCGTTTCCGATAGAAACAAAAACAAACAAATTTAAGTATAATAAGTGTTTACTAATAGCATCCTTCGGAAGTGAACTCGAGTATTGATCCGGAAGATAATTTCCGTTATTTATATTCTAGCTTCCGATAATTCGACATCACTATTGTACCTTGTTGTGGGAGGCAAAAAACTTAAATAGTTTAGTGTTTGCTTATTTAGAAATATCAATTATCGGGAAGGGTGATTGAGGATAAGTGTACTTTTTTTTTTTTTTTCTATCATGTGACGAGTCGAGCAGACGTTCGCCTGGTGGTAAGCGTCACGCCTGCCACTAACAGTAGCGGTGCTAGAATTGTGAACTTACGAACACAATCCTGCGCCGCACTGCACTGCGTTCGTCACCCTGAGATATTAGATGTTAAATCTCTTCATACCCATTAATTTATCTGGTAATATTGCGTTTCAAACCGGAACACAGTAATGCTTGCACACTACTGCTTGGCGGTTGAATAACTGGCAAAGGTGTGGTACTTCCCCAGGCGGACTCTGCAGTAGAGTCCTACCACTACAAAACCAAAAAAAAACGGAACATAAATAAAAGGCAAACGCAGTGTAGATCCCATTTAGATACGCTAGATCAACTCGCACCTGGCCGGTTTTTAAAAGTTTTATACTTGTTTAAAATGTTCTCAAGTCAGAACATAACATCGAAGGCAATGTATAGAATATAATCACAGCATCGGCAGTAGTCACACAGATGGCAGGGCAAGCTTCCGCGAGCCGCCTTCAATTAGCGAAACTCTACACCCGAGCATCGACTCCGGTTACTGATAGGGGTTGGCTATTTACGGAACCGTCATGTAAATACTAGCTTAATGCGTAGGTCACTTCAGAATGGGTTTATGGATGAAACTTCGCTGTTTTATTTTTAAAGATAACGGCGCAAATATTCTTGCCTCGATAGAAATTAGATATTCTACTAGAGAGAACACTATACAGCATTAAATAGTATTTGGGTAATGATTGTGACTCATATGACATGAAACATAAGACTTGCTTGCTTACATGCTTGCTTGCTTGCTTGCAAGGTTTGCTTAGTATGGGGCTAGATGGCGCTGTGTGTAATAAATGTACCCCAATATTTATTTATTTATTTTATTTTTTACTTTACATTATCCCCGCTCCGGCTCGTTCCTGGTGCAAAGGCTGGCCATTGCGATTCAGCGCGGAAATGCTGCCAGTGTTATGGGCACCTTTGCACCGGGTGCAATCAGGGGTGGGTTATTTGACTAAGTTATAATTTGTTTTATTTGTGTATAATTTGATTATGTTAATTTAATTGTATTAAAATGACTTTACATTATTATTTATTACTAATTATATTATTTTAATCGAATTTAACTAATAGAATTGCCCCTTTACACTAAATATTTTCATATTAATATTGAGTATTTTTATACACTGTTTTTATAAGTACATGTCAATAAATGATTCTGATTATATTTATGCTATTTGACACTGTAATTTAGTTAATATGACCAGCCTAAAATTTCGAATATGTCACCCAAAATTCTGGGGTGGGCCCGGCCCACCGGCCCCCCCTTATATACGCCCATGGCCGTGGGGCCTGGGGCTTGAAACATAATTAAGGATCTATCAGAAAAACTAAAAGAATCTACACGTGACCAAATTGCTGGCCTTTATTTGTAGCAGAATATTAGCCTCGCAATCCAGCGGGGCAACGCGGCCAGCATTTTGGACACAATACCATAAATTAGAGATCTTTAATTTGAGCGAATGAATTGAGAACCTCCTTCTTTTTGAAGTAGGTTAAAAATAAGATGGTGTTCCTTGACGCAGAAGCTTAGTGGCCTAACCCTCAAATTCTCAAATACCGATAGGAATTAGTACACAGTTATCCGATCATAAATATATTGTTTTTTGTAATAAAGTACTTGACATAAAAAACAGGCTAGTATCAATTTCCCTTCTCTTTCTTGTAGGCTGTTAGTTTGAACACCGTTATCCTTCTAGGATTTAATTGTACTCATCATTATGAAAAACTATTACTATGGGGCCACCCCTGAAATAACAACAAAAAAAATCTGCTACTCCATACATTTTGTAATAAAAAAAATTGTACTTATGGAACAAATGATTTCTTTTCGCTATTTCACGGTTGGCCCTATAGTAAAAGTGGTTCATAATGATGAGTACAATGATATCCTAGAAGAATAAAGGTGTTCAAACTAACAGCCGGTATAAATTAAAATAAAATACAGGTTTATATTGTAAGTTCATACGGCGATGCAATACCTAACTTTAGCAATAAACAAACGGAAGTGATCGCTCAAAACATCGATCAATTTGTCGGCTTACGTCAAAGGCATCCGTTATTGTAAAATCTTATATACTAGGTATATACCCAACTTAATTAATTACACAGTTACATGGGAGAGGTACCATTGTATTTTCTAAGTAACATCTAAATATTAATAAAACTTATAAAACGACCTAAAATAAAATAAAATAGTATTAAATACAATTTCACATTTAAAAACAGCCGATAAACTGATATATTATTCAAAAAAAGTCATCATCAACCGTCCAAATCTGTTCAGGCATTTAGAAGTTATCATCATCAGCTCGGAGACGTCCACTGCTGAACGAAGGCCTCCCCCTTAGACCGCCACACTGTACGACAACCTGCCATTTGCATCCACCGGTTGGCCGCGACTTTTACAATGTCGTCGGTCCACCTAGTGGGAGGCCTTCCTACGCTGCGTCTTCCGGTTCGCGGTCGCCACTCGAGAACCTTTCTTCCCCATCGGTTGTCAGTTCTTCGAGCGATGTGGCCTGCCCATTGCCACTTCCACTTGCAAACCTTGCGAGCGATGTCGGTGTATTTAGAAGTTATATATGTACCTAAGAAATAAGAAACTCACATACTTACATACATACCTACATGAACCCTGAAAACGTTACACTTCTTTTTTTGGGCAGTTAGGACCTAGTCATTCTTTAGTTTTTGCCTTGGAGGATCTAGCTCTCTCTCTCATATCATAGAGTTATTTTCTTGGACGATTTAGCTCTCTCTCTCGTATATAATCAAAGGTTCTTGAATTTGGCCAATTACAAGTAAAGTAAAGGCATTTTGGCCTAGTTCATACATACTAGGAAGTATGGAAAATGTATACCACTAGGCCACCGGCGTACGGGAAATGTCTTAAGCCTTTTGTCGGTCTAGGTAAAAGCGGTATTGACAAACATAGATATTATCAGATGTAGATGTGATTAGATACGTGATATTATAAGGACAGATAGGATTGCGAAGAACATATTTTTTAATTATATTATCGACTGAAAAAAGCGGTAATTTCTGAAGAATGTTGATGTTTTGATCCGACGCTGGCGCCGGTTAATTGCTTTAATTACCTAATTAGATTTTATAATCGTGACATCTAATTTAATACAGACATGACAAATACATTAAGCTTGACAAAGCAGCAAAGATTTCAAAGACGTCAGGGCGATTGTGTTCAGAATAGTATGAAAATTCATTGAATATGTGAAAATTCCAATCGCATTATTTTCTCTATTTTATTAGGGTGTTTTTACCAAAAGACGTTGACGTTAAAATGATGTTATTGTATGTTCTTATTTTTTATTTTTTTTATTTATGTCTTAGCTCCACACTGTGGGTTCCGGCCTTTTTCAAATTTTATTATATATTTTTGTTTTTTAACTATATAACTAAATTTTACACTTATTCATTTCAAAGCTAAAAAAGGCTTTAAAAAATGAATTTTAAAATCCGTGAGTGAATTTTGTTATAATTTAAATAGTTTTTATTATTGAGTAAGTACAATAGGGTAGATGGCTGATGTTTATATCGTAGAAATCAATAGCTTTGACGGAGAATTTAAGTAAATATAGTATGTTTATTGAAAAAATATATTTAAATCGGTTAATAATGTTCTGATATGAGCGTCTAAAATAAAAAGGACAATAAAAAAAAACCAGTCATATAGCCTATTATAGCACTGCTACTGTTAGTGGCAGGCGTGACGCTTACCACCAGACAAAAGTCTTGCTCGTCTCGTAACTTGACGGTATAAAAAAAACTGTCTATCTATCTATCTATTAGGGCACATTTTTAGCACAATAAGTATTCGACTATTACAATCCACATTTAAACCTAAAAATCGTAATCATTATTCATTTCAACGCCCAAATCGCGCCGTGAAAGCCTCCCGGGTCGTCGACCGAGGGTAGTTACCACCCCCGGCAATATCGCTAAAAGCATTCGCTATACGTAGCGTAGGTTGTACGCCTGTGTAGGTCGTAGGCTTGTGTGGGTAGGGGAGGGAAGGATTAGACGTAGGTAGCTATTGGCTCTAGGTAGCGACTGGGTGAGGTAAATATTCGATAGGGTTATCACATTTATATAAGCTTGCCTGGAAGAGATCGCTTTAAGCGATAAGGCCAATTGTTACTCTAGGTCTAGGTTCATTTTTCTGTTGTGATCATCATGACTGTTATCATTTCTTTGGTGTGTACTCACCAAGCTTATAATATAGTAGTATAATGTAGTAGTAGGACTCTACTGCAGAGTCCGCCTGGTGAAGTACCATACCTATGCCAGATATTCAACCGCCAAGCAGTAGTGTGCAAGCATTACTGTGTTCCGGTTTGAAGGGCAATGTTATGTTACCAGAGAAATTACTGGGTATGAAGAGATTTAACATCTAATATCTCAGGGTGACGAGCGCAGTGCAGTGCGGCGCGGGATTGTGTTCGCAAGTTCACCTGCTACTGTTAAGGGCAGGCGGGATGCTTACCAGATGAACGTCTCGCTCGTCATGCACACGATTGCATAAAACCCCCACTGCTGAAATTCCGATTAAAAACAGTTATTCCTTTGTCCTCAGGTTATTTGGTACGAAATGCGACAAGTGCGGCTCTTCCTTCAGCAAGAACGACTTCGTGATGCGTGCCAAGACGAAGATATACCACATAGACTGCTTCCGGTGCTGCGCGTGCGCTAGGCAACTCATACCTGGTAACCACTTATACATTTTTATTTTATTTATACGGGAATACTCACGTTTAATTAAATCGGATACTCTGACTATAGTTTCAATCACATCCGGTGACCTTTTTCAAAGTGTGAAAACAGAGCCCGACTCGTGTGCAGCTGCGTCCTGCTTAGCACTGCGGGCCGCAGCGCGTCGCACGCGTGATGACAGCGGTTGCTCTGCGGGCGCGGGGGTAGGGGCGGGTAAACACTAACACATTCACACATATACACACACACTTACACACGTATACATTCTTCATCAGCTAGAAGACGTCCACTGCTGGACGACGGACTGGACCCGCGACTTACACAACGCTGCGCCTTCCGATTCGTGGTCGCCCCTCAAGAACCTTTCTTCCCGAATGATGTGGCCAGCATGGCATTTCAACTTACAAACGCTGCGCGCTGTGTCGGTGACTTTGGTTCTTTGCGAATATCTTCGTTCTAGATTATATCGCGGAAAGAAACTCCGAGCATACCTCTGTTCAGTACCCCTTGTGTGACTCTGAGGTTCTCCAAAAGGCCAGCAATTAAAGTTTAACTTATAAATTATACGTATTTATAAAAACCAGTTTTTTAAACTAAAATAACCTTGATGGAGTCAAAGTAAAGGTTTACAATAATTAGTACAATAATCTCCTTTCAGCTTAGTAAAACGTAACGCGTCGCACCGTAGATACGAACGACTGAATTTACTCTTTGTATTGGAATAGATATCCACTAAGCTAATATTTATCAAACCTACTTTGTTCCCAGGTGACGAATTCGCGTTACGAGAAGGAGGCGCCTTATATTGTAGAGAAGACCACGACGTTTTAGAAAAAGTAAGTTAAGTATTCTTTTATTTTATTTTTTGCATCTGGCTAAATCCTTAGAACCTTGTTTGTTGACGCTACTTTCTGCAAAATCGACACTTGTGGCGAGTTAACAATAGCTTTTACCTACCTATGACGAATTTACAGAATTTTTAATGACGCAAGTTAACTTTCAATGAATGGAAATTAAAAACAGTGTGGCGAATTAACTTTGGGGCGAGTTTACAACGAGGACTATATTTAGCTTTGTATTTCCAATAACCAAAAAGAGATACGGAACCCGAAAAAAATATCTTATAACCTACTTAACGAGGTAACGATAATAGCATTGCTATTGTAGATATTGGGCCAAATAAACGCCAGCATATGGTCATAATCTGAATCTGGTTGAATCAGAGTGTAATTTTTTGTGACTGGTCGTAAATGGACTTAGTTATTAACCTCGAAGTAGTTAATCCGTCTTTTGTCTTTTCCTGTCTTTCAATTTAGTAACTGTTGCGTTCCGAATCTATTTTTCATTTATCTAGGTTTTTTTCTTCATATGTGGCTTCGCTCTGTGTGCATTATTCTGCCTGTGTCAAGTATATATATATTTTTCTTTTTATTATATTATGTTAAATAAGTTTTAAAATCACAGTCAGCCACACAAATTCAATCACAGTCAAGTCCAGGTCATGCCCTAGTATGTGATGACTTTATTACAAGCTTTTACGTAGTTTTGAAAACAACACGAAGAGGAATGTTTCACCACATTCAAGTATTTCAATTGCCCACACTCGTGCACGCAATTCGGCACTTAATGAATAAAGCACCACTTTTTTAGTATTGTTTTAAAATACTTACCTAATACAATGCAGCGCCATGACGTTTCGCGTCCCAACCAAAACTGCACTTTTATTGTTTAATCTCGTTTCAAAGTTTGCTAAGGTTTTTGCCGGACATGTTCCAGAGTGCGAACACAAGCGGCAACAGCAGCGCCAACGCCGAGAGCAACAACAACACGACCCTCAGCAACAACAACTCCCACCACCCGCACGAATCCATGTCTGGTGAGTGGTGCTACCTTACGGATCAGCACAGACAATCTAGTAGTCTAATAGTACGCAAAGAAGGATCTGGTTATGTCCTAAGCCTGCATCCAGAGCCACTGGAGGACGGGCAGCAGTGTCTCGGCTAAGAGGGAACACGGTATGAGATTCTGCATACAAACGT
Source organism: Erannis defoliaria (assembly GCA_905404285.2). Lineage (NCBI taxonomy): Eukaryota > Metazoa > Arthropoda > Insecta > Lepidoptera > Geometridae > Erannis > Erannis defoliaria. The sequence continues at coordinate 740,415 of FR990090.1, read as the reverse complement.
ATTCCCCTATTTTTTTCCTAAATAATGTCTCTAGAGCTATTTTTTTTACATTAATTCTAGGTCTATTGTAGACTTGTCTGTCATTTTCTTTTTTCAGCAACTAATTGCTTAAGAAAATATAACTCTCCAAAGATTACTAAACTAGTAGATTATATCTTAATTTATCCCAGATATTTTATTTAAAAGCTAACTACTGAACCGATTTCGGTTTTTTTAAATTCTATCTCTGAAGTACGGGGTACGTGTAGTACATGGGGTGGCCTTATCGCGAACAGCAATCTCTTCTAGGCAGCCATGGTATTGAAATAAATTAAAACTATAACACGCTTTTTTTTAAAATACAACCGACTTCAACTTCGAATACCTGGATGACATATTTTATTTTTTTGTAATTTTCATTTAAAAACCAAACTACTGAACCGACTTCAATAAAATTTATATGGGACCACCTCTAAAGTATAACCTACCAAACAAAACAAAATATCATAATAATCAATTCATAATTGGCGGAGTAATCGCGTACCTATCATACATCCAAAAAAATACAACTGTCGAATTGAGGACCTCCATTTTGAAGTCGGTTGAAAAGTGTTTTGTCAATTTCTTTCGATTACGAATTGACTTTGAAAAAAGAAGACAAAACACTTCTCAACTAAAATAGGTTTAAAATACGTTTTAGTGTTTTAAGCATAAGACGGTTAATATAAATAATCAATATCTTTACGATAATCAATCACAGTAGATCCAATCATAGACAAATAGTGATTTCCCAGAACAACAGAAGGCTAACCAACATTACTAAGAACCGACTACAAGAACAAAATCACCTAAAAACTTTAATTAAGTGATAATAGAACTATCGATTGACACTTGGCGGCGTTTTCAAAGGCGGCGGAAGCTTTGTCGGCGACTTCAAAGCGCGTTATCGAGTAATCACTGCATCGCGAATCGATTACAATCGAGACACGAAATTTGGGATGTGTATCGATACGTGATAAGCGTAATCGGACGTGTTTTCGATAGGCTGAACTAATACTGATGTGATTTTGGTCTGATATTGAAGTAGGTGGAAGACATGGATGATTTTGCACCTGCGTGCGAGGAAATAGGTATTTGTGATACAGATTTTGAAGGTTCATTAAGAATTGTTTACTTGCCAAGCTAAAAAAGTTCGCCAAGCTTATAATAATTCTGTAGTGGTAGGACTCTACTGCAGAGTCCGCCTGGGGAAGTACCACACCTTTGCCAGTTATTCAACCGCCAAGCAGTAGTGTGCAAGCATTACTGTGTTCCGGTTTGAAGGGCAATGTTACCAGAGAAATTAGTGGGTTTGAAGAAATTTAACATCTAATATCTCAGGGTGACGAGCGCAGTGCAGTGCGGCGCAGGATTGTGTTCGCAAGTGTAAAATTCTGTCACTGCTACTGTTAGTGGCAGGCGTGACGCTTACCACCAGGCGAACTTCTTGCTCGTCTCGTCACTTGACAGTATAAAAATAATAATAATAAAAAAGTAAAAAAAGGCAGTGATCCTTGACACAGCGCGCATTGTCAGGAGGTTCTCCACTCTGCAGCCCTAACCACCAGCTGCTTGAGCCCTGCCCCCCTGCCGGCGCCCTAGTTATAAAGATTTTTATAATTTGTATTTTTATATTTCTATCAATATAGAAATACTTAAAAAACTAAGATATTAAATAAATATATGTGAATAATAATAATAAATATGGAATTAAAAAAAACAGACTGCATAATGTAAGCTAATAATATTTTTCCTTGATTAGAAATAGTTTTGCTTTTACCATACCTACTATGCCTTATGGCCAATGGCGCTGTCTAGGATGGAACACGCTTACCTAGAAGAAACCGATTCATTCGCGACTTGAACACATACAAATTGCAACTATCGGAAAACGTCCACTCGGGCAACGCATTCCACTTTGTACTGTGTAGCAGTTCGCACAATGAAAGTGGAATCATCAGATGAGATGGCAGTCAAACACAAGCCTATCACATAACACTTACCTATACTTACTAAAAATAAACTTTTCGACATGTGATTCCACACCCGAGAGTAGAACGCGCTAACCACTGAGCTACATCGGTCAGTCTGTAATCAGAAATGCACAAAGACTACGTAATTATGATTGGGGCAGATTACAGAGGTGTGAAGCGGGATTAGACATGGATTAGTGACGTTAGATGGACACCGGTCAGCCTTAATGTCACTCCTCATTATGCATTTACAAAGGGGTGGAATTGCGGGGATTAAAGCTTATGTTAGAGAGCAATTATTATATTAGTTATCTACGGGTAATGAGGTTCCACAGGCAAAAGTTTTCGCTGATGGCGCCAGCGGCGGTCTGGACTTACAAAATCAAGTTTTATCTATCTGCTCTTGATGAAGGCGTCGTCGATAATCTAGTCCAAGGAAAAATACTGGGTACTGTGCCTTGTTTTAAGAATCTATGCAGTTGTTGACGGCCTGAAAATAGATTTGTAGGCAACGACGGTGATATCATTGTCGCTGTTTGTAGGTTAGATACCTAGTTGTTTACATTTTATGTTGGAAAGAGCTTAATTAGCAAGGCAAAAGGTTGCTGTATTAAAATTAAACAGAGTTTAAATAATTTTAAAATTAAACTAAATTGAGCGTAACGATAATATTAAGAAGTTTAAATTAAATTGACGCGTAGGTAAGTACATAATTATGAGTACCTAAATAATAATGGATGTCAAATACTTGTAATGGTTTTTTTTATTAATCTCACTGAACCCTCAATTACATTTTTTATTTATTTACATGAGACTAAAGATTTTTTTTTTTTTTTTTTAATTATTTATTAGCTCCACGGACTGTAGGTCCGTGCCTTTTGTCAACTTTAACATTTTTTTATAAACTAAATTTTACACTTAATAACTTAAAAGCTGAAGGCTTTACAAAAAGAATATACCAAAGGAACCTAACTAAGTATTACTAATTATTGCTAGAATTGCGTGTATACTCCGAGCAGTCCAGCTCCCGCAAGCAGCACCCGTTCACGAGTTGACGCATGTGCCAGCCATCGCTCTCCTCAACCATATTGGAGGGAAGAGGGCGACCCGACACACGACGCCGCCGCAAGAAGAAGCTTTTTAGTGAGCGTGAGTGCTCCGGGTATACACGCAATGCCTACAACAGTAGGATTACTTACTTTATTAATTATACTATACTGTTTTACTCTAGTATTTTTTTTTCCTCTTATCAATTAAAGCAATCACCAGTAGATCCAGTCTTTGCTTGACTCTATCAGTGGTCACTTTAATATCGTCTGATTCGTCGCCTCCTCCCGGCCCAGAGCCTCCATCACCGCCACGTTCCGATCTTTTATGGCCATTTGGAGGTTGTACTCCTTGATGGTCTTCGGTGACGTAGCCGACGCTCGCCGCACGAATCGACTGATGGCATCGTCTTCGATGTCGTCGGCGTAATAAATGAAGGTCCCGGTGTGCCGTGATATCGCAACGACTGCGTGCGGGACGCTTTCGTGCAGCTTCATTTTGGCCTTGGTCTTGATGGCGATTACCGACTCGTACGTTAGTCCTTGAGCTTCATGAATGGTAAGGGTTCGCGACCCAGTGCCTGTCCCATATCCCTGGCTTATGAGGGTCTCCTTTTCTTCCTGCGTGTGCACTAGAAAAAGGGTGTTGGGGAGGGTGCTAGGTATTTTCGCTCCTTTGTACCGTTTCTGCTCAAGAGACCTAATACGGGTAGCCGAGGAATATATACCGGAATATATTTCCCTCAGCGCATACGCGACGTCCATTGGGTTCCTATGTGTGCAAAGCAACTCTTGGCTGATGTTTGTGACCAAATTTGGGCGATGGTACCTCATTTCGAAGAGATTTTCTCTGTCGATGTAAGGTAGCTGATTGACGTCTCCGATGAGGACAAGTTCGCTGGCACCAGACAACCGTACGGCCATTACTATGGCTCCAAAATGGTTCATGAGAGCTTCGTCTACCAGAAGGCGACTGAATCTCTCCCTTCCGAAACCATTTACAAGAGAAGAAGCCATGGTCCGCACCCTGGTTTTCACCAAGTTTCCGATGCGGTGCGATAGCTTTTCCCTCAGATCTTTTGCTGCCTCTGTTGTTGTGGTGATAATAGCGTCCCGGTCCACATCGAAGTAAATCGAGACTAAAGATTAATTAAGACGCAATTGCATAAACTTATTGAATTATTTAAAAAAATGTGGACACAATGTACCTACTACCCATGCACGTACTTCAGTTCTTAGTTCTTGGTATCGCACGTTGTGCATTCTGCCACTGTCAAGTTTATGATTTTTTCAAGTATTTATATTAAAATCAAGTCAAATATGTCATGATATCACAGTCAGTCACACGAAATTAGTCATAGTCGAGTCCAAGTCATGCCCTAGTAAAGTTGTGGCGTCTTTACTATGAGCTTCTACGGAGTTTTGAAAACAACACAAAAAGACATGTTTCACCACATTATATCACTTGCCCACACTCGTGCATGTAATTCAACACTCAATGAATAAAACACCACATTTTTAATCATTAATTCGCGAAATAACACAATTTTAACAAAATAATAGAATGCAACGACATGATTTATCCGTGTTCCCGCCAAAACTCTCGTTCGTGCCTTTATAGGTAACTACTATCAATACCTTTGATAAATAATATGACATATAATTTATAAATACTATTAAATGCTATTTCAGGCTCTCCTATGATTTGTAAGAAACGCGGAGAGTATACCTATATCAATCTAATACTATAAGAATCTCTGTCCTGACATAATGACTGACAGACAACGCACAGCCCAAACCGCTGGTCGTACAGACTTGAAATTTGTATCCGTCTCGATGCGGAGGGGTGTACTAAGAAAAAATGGCTCGGGATGATTTTGGGAGCGGGCCAAATTTCTTCCGTACGCGGACGAAGTCGCGGGCGACCTCTAGTAGATACTATAAAATATATTTCTGTAGGTAGGTATTTATTATAATTTTTACGGGTCTGTCTGTAGTAGAGATGTCCCTCGCGCGGAGGTGGCGCCACTAGGGATGCAAATCATCAATCAAGTCACCATCAACAAGGCAAATCGACTAAATATTACATGGTAGGTACTTATGTGTAGGTATCACGTAGGTAGGTACGTTTTTTTTTAACATTGACTGGATTTTATAAACGCCTGTTGATTTGCTTAATGCAAACCACTCTAACGTGCAATGGTACCGTAAAAGTAAATTTTAGTAAGTAGGTACATACTACTTAATAAATCAAGCGAAAGATTTAAGGTCAATCGTAGCTGTTAAAAAGATTTTAACATTTATAGGTTTTTTATGGCATGTAAGAGTTAAACGGAACGCTCTTGTGACAATTGAAGATAACGCCTGCTCACGACCTGCGGTGCTTCAAAGTACTGTGAATGAGAATTATAAAACTTTTGGTTTCTTGGCCACGCTTGTAGTAGATTTTATTATAAACCTTTTTATAGTTAAGTACTAATAGGTATTTATTTTTATTACTTAATTGTTTATTTCAGACTCGGGCAGTGAATCTGGCTCCCACAAAAGCGGCCGCGCGCGCACCTCCGCCGCAGCCGATGGGAAACCAACGAGAGTTAGGACAGTCCTCAATGAAAAGCAGCTTCATACCCTTAGGTAAGCAACATAAACAAAAGAGATAATATTTAATATCTGCTTTTTGGAAGAATGTGACATTTTTATTTGCCTCTTGATTAAAAAAATTATAAGGATAGTGTTGCCTGTGTAAAAATTTACCCCACAAGTAGGGTAAAAGCTTGTCTTCGCCTAATTGTGAAACTGTCGCATACTTGTGCCTACTAGACCGGATTATCCTATATTCATTTATTTTTATTTTCTCCACACGACAGAAAATTATTTTATACCTTTCAGAACATGCTATGCAGCTAACCCTCGTCCTGACGCTCTGATGAAGGAACAACTTGTAGAAATGACTGGGCTCAGTCCAAGAGTCATTAGAGTTTGGTTCCAGAACAAGAGATGTAAAGACAAGAAGAAGACCATTCAATTGAAAATGCAGATGCAGCAGGAAAAGGTGGTTATCATTAAAAAATGCAGTTATATTATATACTTAAGAATAGGTTTCTTACAAATGAGAACATTTATCATTTATATAATTTTTCCTGTTTATTAAAAATATCGGTGTTAATTTATTCCATTAATGTAAAATCATACATTCATTTCATTATAAGTAAATATGAAAAAAATATTGATTCCATCGAGTAATATATATTTTTTTCTTTGACAGTTTTCATATGATTATCAGGTTAGAGAGCTATCTTTTTGACGTAGTTTTATACTTTAATTACTTTGAATTTCCTTAGTCTGGTACTTGTTAAACAATGCAGTTACTTCTGCAGTATAATAATAATAAACTGATAACTATTTTAAAAAAACTTTTCGTTATTTTGAATAGTTAACGAAACCAAAGAAGAATACTAATACGTAATAGTACTTCTCAGTCAAATTTGTATTTTTACCCCCCCGGAAAATTTATTTGTAGATAAAATTTAAAAAACTACCAGTGGCTAAAACTTTTGAAAAAATGTAGTGGGGCAATCTTAATCTTAAAGAAAGATGAATTTCAGAACTGGACAAAAATAATATTGAAGTAAAATAACTGTGATGTGTTTTATTTGTGATGGTAGCTTAGTAAAAAAATGTTCAACAGGAAGGCCGTCGTCTCGGCTACATGTCAATGGGGGTACCACTAGTCGCAGGCTCACCGGTGCGGCACGAGGCAAACTCGCTTGCGCTGGAGGTGACGGCGTACCAGCCGCCATGGAAGGCACTTTCAGACTTCGCTCTCCACGCGGACCTAGACCGGGCGCCGCATCATAGCGCCGCTTTTCAGCAGCTTGTTAATCAGGTTGGTTCCTGAAATCATTGACATACCTACACCACTGGGAAGCTTTTGGTGCCTTGATTCTATGTCTTTCCCTTAGGATGGGGGTTGTGATTGCGCTCCTTTCTATTTAGTCTTTATGATTACACAGACACATAAAAAGAAGGAGAGAGCAAGAGAAGAGAGAGCACATATAAAATACACAAAATGAATTGTGATAATGATAAAGTTTGCGTTATTTTTCTGATAAATATTAATTCATAATAGTATTTCATAAATGTTTTGCGACGAAGACATAATATATAATGTAGTAATAGGATTATTTGACCAATTGACCATTATAATCAAACTAAGACCATTATTACCATTGGAATTTTTGAATGAAATCTGAACATTTTTTTACATCCAGTTCAACGTTATTAGAACAGCAATAAATTAAACATAACATTTAAAGTTGTTTTTGTTCCAGATGCATGGCTACGATGTTCCGTCCCTACCTCCGCCCCGGCCCCCGCACGCTCCCGGTGAAGACAATTACGTCACCTACCTTGAAAGTGACGATAGCCTCCCGCCGTCACCCTAGTGCTGTCTCTCTTAATTCCTTTACAAAAAGGACTACTGAATTAAAAATATTTTGATCTTCTGTCTTAATATAATTGCAGAAATAACAGAGAGACTAGTCGAGTGTAAAATAAAACAAATAAATTGATGTCTTACAGGAATGGAAAAACGATGAGAAAATTATTAATGAAAGAAGTAATCAATCACTAAAATGCAAGTAAAAGCAAACTTTTTACAAAATTAATTTGGTTTTCAAAACTTGCACATTTGGAAACCGCAAGCAGGATTGAATATAGTGGAATTAAAAACATGATCTTCTACGATTTCAAAGTATTTTCCCATGCATTATCAACAGTATGTAGCATTAAAATGAAGAGTGTGATTATAGCTATAGCAATCATTTAGTTAGGTTTAATAGTAATTATGAAAACCTTCATTTAGTGCAACTATATACCAGCGTTCAGTAAAAACATAGGCCAGTGTTCTTGTGGGATCGTGCAAACAGTTGATTTTGAATATATTTGTTTTATTTTTCTAGAAATATTTAATTACGTAACTTTTACCATTAATTGAGTTACGTATTTAGTACTATTATGAACTTAAGTATATTTTTCCTGAAGATCTGTTAGATTCTAACTAAATGTAAATAAATATTAAGCATCAACTAAATTTTAATGTATATAACTTTGTAAAATAAACAAACCTGTAATTATAGTTAGATAATTTAGATTATATTATATTCTAAAATAGTGTTATTGATATTTAGTAATTTTGATGTATATAGTTAATAATAACATAACCTACATTTATCCATTTTTATAATTATTATTCTCATATTTGTCTCTTGTTTTTACGTTTCTGTAGTAAAATTAATCTGATTGCTTGTTTTGTGTAGTTTTCCCAAAAATAATGTCAATACATTTTATTGATAATTTAATATTCAAAGCTACCTTGAAATAATAAAGTATGTAGCTTCCGTGTTTGTTTTGCTGTACTGCGGGTGATGTAGGTTACAGATAAAAGCTAATCCTTGATAGAGATTATAAAAATTGTTAATTTATTCAGTAGTTAAAACACACTGTATTTAGATTGTGAGCATAATAATAATTCTAAAGAAAAATAGTTTGTATTATTTTATTCCACCAGTAAGTTTACCACCACGGTAACCAGTACGGATGTCTGGCTATATGCGGTTATTATTACAGTAATGAGAGTTACTGTAACCTTTAAATGCGTGTCGGAGGTACGAATCGCATCAGATAATATCTGATTATGGTACTTTGGTGAAAGTTTGGCGGGCGATCAGATTTGCACTACACAATTTTCAATGAAAACGAATAAAACTTGAGGACAAGGCGTTCCGCATTTTAACGAATGCTACCACAGCTAAAAAGTACCCACAGACGGAGCTCCTCAAAAATAATCTCATTTATCTATTTGCAAGTTTAAATAATTGTATTAAATAATTAAACTCGACTTCAACATTTCTATGTGTTGAGGTAGATACCAACGATATTTATAACATAACCTCAGTAATATAACTCACAACGTTTGTTATTTTTGTTTAAATTTTTAAAGTGTGTGAATTATGTAATAGTTGCAATTCGGATCCACTGTTTTAGCCATGTCGAGTGCTTGCTATTTTGGATCATGGGATCGTTCTGTATTTTGAACATGTTACTGTATTATGCAATTTCTTTGATCTAATAAATAAATTACACCTTTTAGCGCCCGCATACTGGCTTCGTCTTACAAACACTCTTCTTACTGTTGATTGGGTGCTGCTGTCGCGGCTCTCAACAGCGTTATACATATTTTTTTTTTTAAATTGTCATCAGTAACAGAATAAAAAATCCTCTGTATTTTGTAATTTTGTGCATCATGTTGTATGAAACCAACCATGTTGTAAGCAAATAAATCTTCGTAATGATCTTTATCTTTGCTTGAGTATGTATTCATACAAACATGAATTTGTTTTTATTAATTATTTAAGAAAATTTATTTGGAAGTGTGCCATGCGTGTATACATCATCTCTCGCAAAAGGGGGGGGGGGAACATTATGTAGCCTGATTGTCGCCATAGGCATATCCAGTGGTATATGCTCGAAGTCCAACATTCGTAATTATCATTATTTTACAAATAGGCTAAAATCAAAATGTTGGGATATTTTCATCCCATTTCTAGCAACATTTCCAAAATGTTACTGACAATGACAGCTATGACAGTTCAGTACTTCACGCAGCGAGCTATAGTCATGCCTGATTTACACTTTGTATCAACTTATCAAGTGCGAGTGACAAGTGTATGATTTACGTTATTAGTAAAATCATCGTGTAAACGGATGCGCTGTTAAGTGATAAGCACAAGTTAAAAGTGCAGGTGTGAAGTCAAGTAATTAGAAGCCGGATCTATTTTTACTGTCAAGTAGCCTCCCCCGCACACCCACGTTCTCCCCCCACTCGTAGCGTAGTCGTCCAATCTCAACACTATTTAAACAGTTTCGCGGTATACAGTACCTACATAGTACGGATGAACGATGAAGAGGAAGGAGGAGCAAACGAATAATTTCGTGAGAAAATAGGTAGGCACGTAAAATATAACTGTCTGCGCCGACAAGCTAACTTTGAGCCTGTTAAAACCACTAAACTATGTTTGAACACGTAGGCGGTATAGGAGCTTGCTTGTAGATGTAGATACATTATAGCCCTCCTACCGCTGGCTATACTACGTCTTGCAGAGTCTCGCTTGTGTGGTAATTGATGATGTACAATTACTTACAACCATAAAATCATGTGAAAATAGTTTCATTTTCACCGATACAAACTAAACAATATAAAATCAACTGACATGGTATGTATGACATCATAAATAGACAAACCAACCTTCTCAATTTAATAAACAAACATGATTATGAAACCTCTTTTCAAAAGAACGTTCTGAAAACATTTAACACTTGACTCCACAAAAACATGGATAATTACGGCCTTACCTAAAAAAAAATCCAACCGTTAGTCACTGCTTAAGATGCTCTGCCATCTTCTCTCTCACGTGAAGTTGCGTGCTAAAAAAGGACAGAGAAGTTTAAGCAGTGACTAAGAGAATCGAGATTATTTTAAGTCAGGCCGCTAATCACTTATTACTCGCACTTGCACTTAACAAAGTGTAAATCAGGCATAACAACAACTGTCAAACTGATAAAGTTTCGGAGGGAGAATCGGCCGGCACCGGCAGACGGTAGTCGATTTACGTTTCAGTCTAGTGATAAGAAGAGGCGCCGGATAGCCGCTGTATTGTTAAAGTTTATGTGCTAAATATGAATGAAATTTCTGAATAAAATCAAGTGGATAAGATAACACAATGTCAGTGAATTTCGACGAAAACGATGGTCGCAGGCGACCCCGAAAAGGAGTTGATATGGTAAGTATTATTTTACGTACCGTTTTCATTCTTGATAGGAAAAGTCGTGAATAATACTCGGTACTTACCCGGTAGGACTTACTAGATTACCTAACTGATAAAGGGATAATGGCAACAGGCCGGCCCTACACCACTTTAACGGTAATTACTCAATTACTTTGCAATAGGTTTTATTGACTAGAATGGGTTTCTAAGATAAGGTAGAGGTATGAAGTTCGTAAATAGTGACTAAGAGTAGACCTAGATTCCAACCGCCGCTACAAGAAACAATCATTTATGAATTAATTCTTTATTATTATTTCAAGATATTGCAGCATAATAAGGTCCTATAAGCCCAATTGCTGCCCAGGCTTGCAAACCTAGCACTTTGTCTGGAAGAAATCGCTTGTAGCGATAAGGCCGCCAATTTTTATCTAGCTATAAGTTCATTTTTCTGTTGTGATCATCATGACTGCTATCATTTCTTTTGGTGTGTATATTAAAGAGTTTATCTATAACTACTTTTCTCAAATACAATGAGAGAGAAGACTACTCAACAGGCCACATCACAGCCATCTGGAAACCCTTATTTTTTGTTTGTGATTCTAGCGTTACCTTGGTCCATTTGACTCCTTTTATACTCTATTCAATTAGCTTGATTATAATAACGTCTGTCAAAAGCCTCGAATAGTGACGATGTTTTTTTTTAATATATTTATATTTCATATTTCTTTTGTTAAACACATCCCTAGAATATTATTCTATAAAAGGCTACAGAACCATCCAAACGAGTTAGCAAACGCTCTGATGACAAGAAAACCCTTAAGAAGGCTTAAACGAAGAATGCCCCAAGACCTTGATAAATGAAATGAAGTAGAATGTGCTACTGAGCACATTCTTCACAAGCCGAGTCATAATTATGTGACTGTAGCTCAAAAAAAAGCTCAATGTTCGAACAGACAGATTGCTTTTCTAAAGGAAGAAAAAAAAAAGAATATTATTCTTGTTGACGTAACATTATTATGACAGAATGGAAAAATATGGTTATTGTTTTGTGATAATCCATGCTAAATGCTGTTCCATTTTAATTTCAAATATACTTTTACTGTTTATTATGTACAGCACTTGTAATTCATAGTAGTTTTACAAGCAACCGAAACGGAAACCCACTGATTTTCTGCTGTATGATCACTTTCTATCTTTGTGTTACAAATAAATGTAATTTGCCAGACGGTATTACAAAGTTATGCTATGAAATTCTGTCAGCTGTCATTTTAATCAAGCTACATTTAATAGACTATAGTGGGAAAACATTACGAATTGTTGCAGCCAATATCCTAAAAAAGAAAACTAAAAAACTAGATTGTCAATCAGCCTGTTGTAATTTACCCCAGCAGTCGGCTATCATCTGATAGTGAACAGAATATAAAAAATACTAACTAATAATTTTGATAAACAGCATCAAGTCATAAAGTTAATATTGTTTAAGTTTTATCACTTTATTGTCCCCAGATCCGTATATTAAACTACCGGTTCATAAAAAATTATCAAAACCGATATGTTTTTATTACTGTAACTATAAACTTTGGACTTTGTTGGACTCTGTCCAATATTGACTGAGTTGGAGTATGTAATAAATACTTTAGGTCAAGTAATCATATCAGCTTAAGTCATTCAACCGCCAAGCAGTTAAATCATTACTGTGTTTTGGTTTGAAGTTCAATGTTACCAGAGAAATTACTCGGCATGAAGAGATTTGACATGTAATATGTCAGGGTGACGAGCACAGTGCAGTGCGGCGCGGGATTGTGTTTGCAAGTTCACAATTCTGGCACTGTCTCTGTTATGGGCAGGCGTAAGGCTTACCACCAGGCGAACATATCACTCATCTAATCACTACATTGAATAAAAAATTAAGTTGCCACACCTAACTTATTATCTACAGAGTCTGTTTGATGTCAGGTGATCTGTTGTCAATCTGGGCTCTTTATATTGATGATGGTAGATCTGTGTAACAAGTTTCTCAAACTTTGTTCTAATTCCATTACTCTGTTCAGAAGGGGGTCACTGAAAAGTGGACCTACATTGCGATTTTTTACTCGTAACTTATCTCCATTACAACTTGGTTTGTTCCTATTAGAATTCTAAACTAGAAACTAATTTGTTATTCAATCTGAACTGTGATCTTGCAACTTCTTTATCTTCAGAACCGCTAAGCCTCATATTGCAACTTGAAAGTGTTTTAGAACAAACAACAAGCTTTATAAATTTCATAAAAAGCAGCTCAATAATTGGCATGTTATCATCAAAGACATTACAGCTGCCCATTCGTCCAAGAATCGAAGACATCTACATTCCATCAAAAATAATTTATTTATTAATTATTATAATTATAATTTATTAATATAAAAGATGACGATAAAACAGAAGCGTTACTATACTTCTATCTAAACAAAAAAGAACTCTTTCTGAACAGATAGAAACATTTATAAAAAAACATTTGTACGTAACTATAATCCAAATTGTTGGTATTTTCAGAATCTCACATACACCGGTGTCCCGACCAACGAATACGACAATGGCCGAGACGAAAAGCCCTGGCAACGGGTTAATACTCCCATTTTATTTGTCATTCACACTAAAATTCCCTAGGGTAAGCGTGCATTTGGCGGCGAGGCTATACAAGACATGGACCATGTGACCAAGTTTGACTATCAAACTGTTCATAAAAAACAAGGCTAGTTTTTTTTGATTAAGTAAAGCTGCCGGTGTGATGGACTAATTCACTTAAATAAAGTCCAGGATAGAGGATAGTGATGCTCTATATGATAAATTGCCATCTGTAAAATTGCATATTATAAATTTGCAGAAGTTGTATCTATTTGACATGATCAGGCTACCAAATGCACACTTGTCCCTAGTAAAATTTTAATTTTCCCGCTGTATCTTGCTTTGTTAATGCTACCTTGCAATAGTTCCATTTATCAATGTCACTACTTCATTTTATCAGTTAATAAATGCACTAACTGACTTATTTTTCAAGTTATGTCTTTTCATTATCTTTCTATTTCTTCTGCTCTCTAGCAAAAATACAGGTTTGTAGCAGTTTTGCTTATTGTACAAATTGTTGGGACGAATTATATTTTAAGTTCTTAATTTTTATTTTTATCACGATTTTAGGTGGTATACCAGATGACTAAAAGGGGGAAACATTTATATGAACCAGTCAAATCTGTAAGTTTTATCAAATTGGGCTTAGGACTGGGACTTTAACTGTTCAAAGTATATTTGTATTTTGGGATATTTTGTGTTGAAGGAATGTGTACTTGTAATTATTTGGGCACATGTAGTACTTTTATTTTGTTTGTGTACGTATTTTTTTGGAGAATGTTAAGGTTGGTGTAAATGTTTTAAAGTATTTAATGACCTAAAAAACTAGACCAGAAATCACTGTCTGGTCAGCGCGACCAGACCATGTAGTGCACGATACTTTTAAGTGCAGTCTTCCCTGCCGTTTCTTCTAGGTACTTCTCCTTTGACCACGTCCTCGCTGCGCTTACCATTAGGTAAGTAAGTTCGTAGTCAAACGCCGAGTTATCCACGATAAAACAAAAACTCACTGATACGGGCCCGGGATCGAACCACCGAAAACATACCTAATAGAAGATCAAAAGATTAACTCCTTTATTAACTAAAAACTTGTGTATATTGATAGAATTGTCATTAAGAGCATTTACACTTAATGCCGGCTAGCGCGGCTCGTCACATTTCCATTCTATTCACTTCTCTCTTCAGTGGTTAAGTATAAGGAGTTTTCTACGGGACTGAATTTGTACTCATAGAACCTCACGATCCTTACACTCGTCTTCTCCCAAAAACTTACCACCACTGAAGAGAGAAGTGAATAGAACGGAAATGTGCCGGGCCGCGCTAGCCGGCATTAAGTCTATTTAGACTGAGTGACAATTCGTCCAATATACATATTTTAAAACTGAGAATACTCAAAAAAGACAATTTAAATAGACGCGTAGGAAACCAAACCACATTGCACCGTAATTAGATTAATTTTAATCTGTTGCAAAATGGCATTGCGAGCGTTTTACTTCAAATGCGCGACCAATGATGGGCTTTTTTTCGTCGTAGTTTCTATACAATTATGTGCGAAACTGGCGACAGCGGTTTGCCATACAATTGCTTTACAACATTGTTTTGACAGCCGTTCTACCTAAGAAGTAGGGCTTTCGCTTTTCTGTGGTTACCACGACTGAGTTATAAGCTGTTTCACTGTATTTACTAATTAGTCATTCCTTACCAAGTACCATTTAGAAAATCCAGGAAATCAATACCCAAGTCTTAAACTAAACATCCGCGAATCTACTTCCGTATTGGGTGCAGATATTACGAGCTAAAAACTTGTGGCGATTCGAGTTCGTATCTTTGCGAACGGTTTATCTATAGATAGACAATCTGGTAGGGCGTGAAGTGGACAGATAACTAGGGCGTTATTCAGCTATATCTATTATTATTTTAATAGGTATTTATGTACTGGTTCAAGTTCTTTATCTTATTAAAGTGAGTTATTTCGTATAGGCTGAGTGGCCAGCTCTAATATCAGAGTTAATGTGCCGCCCGCAGGCTTCTGACATGGCTTGAGAGTAGTTGTAGAAATATAGAAAAAAAAACGGGACCAACAATCTAACGTATCATCCGACCCACGGTAGCGTTCAGAAATAGAGCTATGCCACGAACGCTTATGTATATTAATCTTATTTATTTTTCTCAAATCCCAGGCCTTTACCAATAAGCTATTTGGAGTTTATGTACGAATATTCATACCACTGGGTATTCGTGGGAAAACATAGTGAGGAAACCTGAATAGGCTAGATGACTGGTTTTTTTTATTGTCCTATTAAAATGTGGCCCATAAATATAGCTGATTAATGAAAAGAAAACGAAAATCTGATCAAAAATACGCAACTTATAAACATTTTAATATCATGCTAGACAGAGAGGCGAAACAGCAAATCGTGACGTTCATTTTTCGGTACGCCATATAAATTTTATTCTGACAAGTAAGGCGTGACGTCATTTTTTGTTTTGTGGGAAAGGGACAGAGTTGTCGCTAACAAAAACTTTAAACGCTCATATATCAGAACATTAATAACCGATTCAAATTATTTTTTCAATAAATATACTATATTTACTTAAATTCTTCACCCTATTGAAAGAATTCAAGAGTAATCAATTTGTGAAGGATTTCAATGCCGTACCAAAAAAAAAATGGCGTTGGTTCACCATGATGAACCAACCACCAACCCGCAATACGGTTGACTAGATGACTGATGTTTATATAGTTGAAACCTATAGCTTCGATGAAGAATTTAAGTAAATATAGTAGGTTTATTGAAAAAATAATTTAAATCGGTTAATAATGTTCTGATATATGAGCGTTTAAAGTTTTTGTTAGAGACAACTCTGTCCCTTTCCCACAAAACAAAAAATGACGTCACGCCTTATTTGTCAGAATATAATTTATATAGCGTACAGAGAACTGACGTCACGATTTGCTGTTTCGCCTCTCTGTCTAGCATGATATTAAAATGCTTATAAGTTGTTTATTTTTGATCAGATTTTCATTTTCTTTTCATTAATCAGCTATATTTATGGGCCACATTTTAATAGGACAATTAAAAAAAACCAGTCATCTAGCCTATTGGGCCAGCGTGGTGGATATGGCCCAATCGCTCTTCGAGGGAAGCCTCTGTCTATGTCCTTCACTGAAAAGTCATTGGTATGAGTTTTCAAATTCGTATATAAAATCCAAAGAACTCTGGCACCGGGCCTGTGTCACTCCGCGTGTAGGTATTAAAAACATACCTACGGGCGGCGGCCATTGCGCAAGGGCCAATCTAGTAGGCTCGGCTCGGCGGCTCTTTCAATACGTATAACCGTGTATAACTTATTATGAACCGTAGTATAGTGAATTAAGGCCCATATTCCTTCAAAAAGAAATTGGTAGGTATGTAAATGAACACGTGCTCGACTGGACCGCGAGCTAAATTAAATCATATTGTTTATCAGATTGAGTCATATTTCTTTGAAAACCATTGCGAAGTAAAGCTTCTGTTACTAGTTATTATTCTGTTATTATTCTGTATCCAACCCACGGCCTCACGAGTCACGAGGCGCGTCCTCTGCCAACGGGCTTCCACGGCTACACACCTTGAAGTGTTATTGTTCTCTTCTTCGCTTCCCACGATGTCTTTAATTACTTTGATTTATGATGATTAGAATCCAAATTTATTTGTTCTATATTTTTAAAGGGAGGCATTATATCCCACAGAAAAGCGAAGGCCCTAGTGTTATATCCCAAGAGAAGGGATATAGTTATATGAAAATACCAAGGGATTCAATGTGATTTGAATTTGGAACGTTAAAATTCGTAGGTATGAAAACTTTTAGCATAGATCGGGAATAGGGTAGATGAACATAGAACCTCCTCCTTTTTTAAAGTCGGTTACAAAGTACAATAAGGGGTCTTAAATATTAGATTCGCAACATCGCTGTTTAAAATACCTGAGTATTCGTTTTTCTGTGTGCATTCCTTGAAATCACCGATGTAAGGCAGTACTTAGATAGCTTGGAGATCTATGAGTGCGATACTTTTTAAGAGGATACGAAGGTAAGTGATTTTATAAGTATTGAATACTGCTGATGCTGAGTTGCCAGCCCTGGTGTAAGGTTTCTGCTTTAGACTGCATGCTGTACAATGCTTCTCTTGTAGTGTTTTATTTGCTTTTGTGTCCGTTTTCTTGCCTTTTACAATATCATACTCTATTTGTGCTGTGGGCTTAACTTTTAACTTAGTAATCATAAAAAAAAAACCTACCTTCATTGGAAATTAGTTGCACTCAAGGGCGGATCCAGCTTTTAATTCAGGGGGGGGTCATATAGTCGGGACGAGGTCTAGTTAGGACAGGCTCCAATTCGATTACAACTAGAAAAAATATCAGTAGTCGACCTACACCCAGCCAAGAGTCATGGGGTCATGACCCCCCTGGACCCCCGCCCTGGATCCGCCCTTGGTTGCACTACTCTTAATATCCGAAGCACCTTCGAACGATGAATGGGCTGCGACTGCGACGGTGCGGTGGCCCGTTTTCTAGGTAAGCGTTCTGTAGACTTGAACTTCGCTTTACATCGAATTGCAGTCAAACGCAAGATACTCCATAAAAAAAAGTGAATTAGCTAAATTACAAAAATCGATGGCCAAAATAGACATTCAATATTTTCGATCCATGTAGAGCTGAATTGAAACACTCAATTACATTTCTTTGCTACTTCGATGCAGGTTCAGGGCCGTACCCAGGGGGAGGGGGGGGGGGCAATGAGGGGCAATGCCCTACCTTAAAAGATACCATCAGCTAATAATAAGCAAAGTACTGTGAAGCGCCCTACCTGTAACAACAACTGCCCTACCTTAAATTCAGGTCTAGCTACGGCCCTGTGCAGGTTACCTCACAATGTTTTCCTTCAAACGTCATCATCATAATGGTTTTAAAACCCCTAAGTAATCCGTACATATAAGTCACAAAAAACATTTTTACGGGCCCGAGATCGAACTCACTACCTCAAGACGCGTCTTTTTCCAACCAACCGAGCGAGCGAGAGCGCCAATCGTAAACGCGATGAAAAACAACAAACAAGAAACTGCTTGCTTAAAGAACAATATTCTTTTAAACCAAACTACTAAACCGATTTCGATAAAATGTATATGGGACCACCTCTGAAGTATTACCTACAAACAAAAAAAGAATCCTCAAAATCAGTTCATAATTTTGCAATGTAATCCCGTAACATAAATATAAAAATATGATAAAAATAAAACAGTCGAATCGAGAACCTCCTTTTTTGAAGTCGGTTGAAAAATAAGACAAAGTTGTGGTTTAAATTTTAGGCAGTTACATTATAAAGGCAATATATATTTCGTGTTAGTAGATATCTAGTACAGAAGATCGCCTAGGCAGCTACCACCGCAATACCAGATATTGTGTACCGCCAAGCAGTAGTGTATAGATATTACTGTGTGCGGTTTGAAGGGTAGCACCTAGCGACATTACAGGGCTCTTAAGACTCGTACAATTGTCTCAAAGTAATAAGCGCCAATGAAATTACTGGACATGAAGAGATTTGACATCTAATATACAGGGTGTTCGTTTGAACACCGTTATCCTTCTAAGATATCATTGTAATCATCATTATGAACAACTTTAACTTAGCTAACTTTAGCTTAAGAAATAAAGAAAAATTAGTGCTACCTAGGGTAAGATTATGTAAAGTACAAAAGCAAGGAGTTTTTAATAAATTAATAATGTACAACAAGTTGCCAGCTGCATTAAGAAACTTACCTATTCTTGATTTCAAACGAAAAATTAAACCCTTCTTTATTCAAAACGCATTTTATAAGCTTAATGACTTTATGAAAATTATCTTAAGCGAACATTCCTTTACATACTCTGACTGTGATAATGAATAATACTCTTTTTTTTTTTAATTAACTATTGGACTGTTTAACATTTTATAATTTTAATGATATTTTAATTGACTTTAAATTTTTTACTTAATTTTAATATTTTACCTTAACTGTATTATTCCATTCAAATCTTTATTATTGTATCCATTTGACCTACCTAATATAACGCAACATTGTTATAAGGTGAATAAATAATTTGAATCTGAATCTTTTACTATGGGGCCAACCCTGAAATCACGAAAAAAAAGCAGCTGTTCCATACAAAAAGGTTCATCGATCTTGGACCAAATGTATGGAACAGCTTTTTTTTCGTTATTTCAGGGTTGGCCCCATAGTAAAAGTCATAATGATATCCTAGAAGGATAACGGTGTTCAAACGAACACTTGGTATAAGGTGACGAGCGCAGTGCAGTGCGGCGCATTTTGTTCGAAAGTTCACAATTCTGGCACTGCTACTGTTATGGGCAGGTGTGATGCTTACCACCATGCGAACGTCTCGCTCGCCTCGTCACTCCATTGCAATAAATGCAATGATGCCTTGGTATTGCCACTATAGTACTGTTGGTTATGCGTTATCTCTTACCATCACAAGAGCGGTTGTTCATTTAATTACTTGATTCTACTAAAATAAACCTATATTTAGAACCTTATAACATGTGTGTGATTATGTTGTAGCTGCCCAGTACGTACTTGATACTCCTCTTGGGAGGATACCTCTTGCTCGGGTATTTCTCTCAGCTGGTCGAAGATAGCATGCCCGATGTCGTCAAAGATGCCGATGTTGCCAGAGACGTAAGTATCCATGTTAAATTGAATCCAGCTTAACCCCAGTTTTAACTAAATTGCCTTGCATTGCATTTTATGGAATAAGTATGTTCGTTTTTATAATGCCCGCTACGTCCTTGCAAATGTGCAATTTCGATTACCTGATGACATATTTTACCAGGTATTTTGAATTGAAAACCAAACTACTGCACCGATTTCGAACAAATTTATATTAATAAATAAATAAATATTGAGAGACATTTTACACACAGCGCCATCTAGCCCCATACTAAGTATTGGACCACCTCTGAAGTATACCTACCAAACAAAAAAGTTATCATTAAAATCAATTCATAATTGGCGGAGTAATCGCGTAACAAAAGCACACAAAAACTTTCGAATTGAGGACCTCCTTTTATGAAGTCGGTTGAAAAGACAGCTACCTAATTAATTTTATATAATAACGATCGATCCGACGAGTGTAGCGACAGAGTTGTTAACGTTGGCGTATTTAGTAAATGCTTACATTGGCAGTTACTTAGCTACGGTTACTTTCTGTCTGCGATGAAATTTTGATTACGCAGGAACCGCGAAATTTTGGTAATTCTTAGTAATTACACCGTTTGCGATTTTTCATAACTATGATCAGTGATTTTATACAACGTGTAACAAAAAGGTTCAACAATGATGAAGGGTTGTACCAATGAAATTAAATGGGGGTGAAATGGGGGATGTACTCATCAGTATGAACAGAAAAAAAAATCTTTTGATCCAAACAGAAAGTTCATCGACCTTGGACAAAATAAATAAATAAAAATAAAATAAATAAATATTGGGGGACATTTTACACACAGCGCCATCTAGCCCCATACTAAGCAAAGCTTGTATTATGGAAATATATACATTTTTTTTCGTAAATACATACTTATAATACATACTGAGTACATTCATAGCCTTCAGTATTGTTGAACCTTTTTGTTACACATTGTATATTCAAAGATGTCTGGATAAGCGAGCGAAATAGCGGTGCGCAGTACTCTGGGCCTACTATTTCTTTCGCGCATTTCAAATATTTTTATTTATTTATTTATTCATTAAATAAAGATATAAAATCAATGAACATAGTCATGAAAAATAGCAAACGGTGACATTACAATGAATATTTTTTGTGATTTCTGTGGCAGTTGGGACAAAACCCCAGATATTACTCGTATGCAGGTTCAAGTCCTGCCCGAGGTCATAATTTTTCTTACTGTCTATGCTCTAAAAAACATAGAAGACAAAGGTTTAGAAAAAACAAACAAGCAAGTTTTCATAAAACTAGGCATAACCTACAATTCCACTTAATTCAGTTAAATCAACTATTTATTTTTTGCTGAACCTTTGTAATGTAACCTTTTATGTATAAATTATAATATTATTAATATTAATATTCTTTGAGAAAATAAAATCTTAAACCACAAACCACAAATTAATATTGTCAGCAATTTCACTGACTGCAATTATTCATTTTCGTATTCAGTGTTTTACATCTATTAAAAAAACAAATGAAATGCGCAAGCGAGATAGCTGCGCGCAGCATTCTGAACCTTAAATAAATAAATTAAAATATGTTCTCAACGCATTCACCCAGGTGCACGACCTGTTCAGCGAGGAGTCTGCGTGGCGCTACCTGCACGACATCCTGGGCTCGGAGCCGCGCGTGGCCGGCACCGCCTACCACCTGAACAAGACACGGGACATGAAGGCCATCGTCGACACCATCGCAGCACAGGCCAACCAACCCGTGTGGACCGACTGGCAGACATACACAGGTCAATATCCTTTTTAGGCAACGGAGTGAGTGACGAGACGTTTGGACGTTCGCCTGGTGGTAAGCATCACTCCTGCCCATCACAGTAGCAGTGCCAGAATTGTGAACTTGCGAACAAAACCTGCGCCGCACTCCACTGGCCTCGTCACCCTGAGATATTAAATGTAAAATCTCCTCATGCCCAGGAGTCTGCTTACGGCAGCTCCTATTATCTTGGCGGCCGTGAGAACTACTGCTATTTGAGTTCTGGAGCGTAGTTCGATGTAAGCCGTCTACTTGGTACTTGGCACAAGCCCCTGATGAGCCCCTGGTGCAGCTAGGTCAGCTGCCCGGTGTCGCCGAGGAAGGCCAGCAGCTCGCTGATGCCGGCGCCAGTGCAGGCCTCCCTGAGCGTCCTCGATGACCAAAGAATCGTCGTAAGTTGTTGTGCCACGCTGCTGCACTCGAGCAGCATTTTTCTGCTTTATTTTATTTTATTGTGACTATACTTGCGTTTGACTGCCAACTTGTCTGATGTTAAACGAGGATGCAGTCTACGACCTCCATGCAACCTTGCCATAGGGGGCTGACTGTAACCCCAATGCTAAAACGGTGTTTGTTTAATGAGCCGTGTCCACTCCAATTGTTCGTCGGTGTTTGTCATGTTCGAGTTTCAGCAGGTTTCGGGTAGTATCTCGGATGTAATTCCGGGAAAGCCCTTGACCGCCTTCACCCCCCGGTACCCACTTGCCTGGTATTCTTGTAACCTGAAGGTGCACTTGCGGATCCAGGATCTGATTAGAGAGAACGGCAGCTGTATCTAATAACATTATTATCCTTCCAGCTGACTATTTCCTGGATTCGACAGCGCCGTTTCTGAACATATACGAAGACGCGTCCAACGTGATAGCCGTGCTAGAGGGTGAGAGCGGGATGCAGGCCAACGGCACAATCGGCAGCTCCATCCTGGTCAACTGTCACTACGACTCCGTTCCTTTTGCTATGGGTAAGTTTCTGCCAACGGGACTCTTGTAAAGTAGCTTATGCTATGGGTAAGTTTCTGCCAACGGGACTCTTGTAAAGTAGCTTATGCTATGGGTAAGTTTCTGCTAACGGGACTTGTAAAGTAGCTTATGCTATGGGTAAGTTTCTGCTAACGGGACTTGTAAAGTAGCTTATGCTATGGGTAAGTTTCTGCCAACGGGACTCTTGTAAAGTAGCTTATGCTATGGGTAAGTTTCTGCCAACGGGACTCTTGTAAAGTAGCTTATGCTATGGGTAAGTTTCTGCCAACGGGACTCTTGTAAAGTAGCTTATGCTATGGGTAAGTTTCTGCCAACGGGACTCTTGTAAAGTAGCTTATGCTATGGGTAAGTTTCTGCTAACGGGACTTGTAAAGTAGCTTATGCTATGGGTAAGTTTCTGCTAACGGGACTTGTAAAGTAGCTTATGCTATGGGTAAGTTTCTGCCAACGGGACTCTTGTAAAGTAGCTTATGCTATGGGTAAGTTTCTGCCAACGGGACTCTTGTAAAGTAGCTTATGCTATGGGTAAGTTTCTGCCAACGGGACTCTTGTAAAGTAGCTTATGCTATGGGTAAGTTTCTGCCAACGGGACTCTTGTAAAGTAGCTTATGCTATGGGTAAGTTTCTGCCAACGGGACTCTTGTAAAGTAGCTTATGCTATGGGTAAGTTTCTGCCAACGGGACTCTTGTAAAGTAGCTTATGCTATGGGTAAGTTTCTGCCAACGGGACTCTTGTAAAGTAGCTTATGCTATGGGTAAGTTTCTGCCAACGGGACTCTTGTAAAGTAGCTTATGCTATGGGTAAGTTTCTGCCAACGGGCTACTGCGTACTGTAACGCACTACTACTACACACTACTACTAACGCACTACGCTGTACTGGGTACTGTAACGGGTTACTGCTTGCAAAGTAGCTTTTGTAGCACAGTGATTAGCGAGCTAGGATCGGACGCTCAAAGGCTTGGGTCCAAATACCTACAATGAGCTTGAGCTAGTGTCGGAAAATACCGTGGGGAAGCTACAGCATGGCAGTAGGGTACTCTTTAGTACTCGCTACCACATGAGAGTTAAACATCTGCCGCAGAGCACCTGAAGGTGTGTTCCGGCAGCCTCTCTTGAAAGCAAGTTCCTAGGCTAAGTGTGTTTACCATATTTAACGGCACCGTCACTTACCATAATATGAGTCGTAGTTAAACACTACGACGAGATCCAGTCGGTCAAATACAAAAAGTCACCCGTGGCACATTTTTGCACGTTAATCAACCACCGAGCAGTAGATTGCAAACACTAGTTTTGCACTCTAGTTTTTTTCATTTTGGAAAGTTTGCCCTGGTGGCTCAGCTGATTCCACCTGCCCCTTTCCATTATCCGACGGCCAGCGAAACGCGACCAAAGCGCCATCCGTACATGGTTGACATTCCCCACGTAAACACAAAGCGAAAAGTGAAAAGAAAGTTCCATTCTAGATGTGAATTAAAGCTATTTACTCAATTTATAATACGCTTAAAAACCCACTTCAATTTCGGCTATTGTACCTGGATGACATCATAATATTTTCCAGTTATTTTCATTTGTTCCAGTAATTTCGATTTAAAAACCAAACTACTGAACCAATTTCGATAAAATTTATATGGGACCACCTCTGAAGTATCACCTACCAAACAAGTTTTTTTTTAATACTTTCATGTGACGAGACGAGCAAGACATTCGCCTGGTGGTAAACGTCACGCCTGTCGCTAACAGTAGCAGTGCGAGAATTGTGAACTTGTGAACACAATCCTGCGCCGCACTGCACTGCGCTCGTCACCCTGAGATATTACATGTTAAATCTCATCATACCCAGTAATTTCTCTAGTAACATTTCCCTTCAAACCGGAACACAGTAATGCTTGCACACTACTGCTTGGCGGTTGAATCGGCAAAGGTGTGGTACTTCCCCAGGCGGACTCTGCAGTAGAGTCCTGCCACTACAAAAAATCATCGAAATCAGTTTATAATTGGAGGGGTAATCGCGTAACTTACAAACAGTCAAATTGAGAATCTTTTTTTTTGAAGTCGGTTGTAAAGTAGTTTTTTTCCATGTCACCCTGTATAATATCTTGTACGTATTGCAGGCGCGTCAGATAACGCGTTGTTCTGCGCGGTCCTCGCGGAGACGCTGAGCAGGATGTCGCGGCGCTCGCGCAGGTTCAAGCACAACATCGTGTTCCTCTTCAACGGGGCCGAGGAGAACGGACTGCAGGTACTGCTCCCAGTATATTTTCTAGCTCTGCGTGATACATCTTCGACCGCAACGTCGCTTACGGACAGCCGAGTTGGTTACAAACGGACTTAGTAGAACCTAACCTTCAAACCAGAACTAAGAGTAGTAGAGTGTAATGTTTACACTCTATTTTATTTGTATAGTGTTTGTTTTATATGTGGATGAAAATCCGGTCAATAAACAATTTCATTTCATTTCAACTGTTTTTTTTTACGAGCGAGACGTTCGCCTGGTTTTAAGCATCACGCCTAACAGCAGCAGTGCCAGAATAGGCTAGATGACTGGTTTTTTTTATTGTCCTATTAAAATGTGGCCCATAAATATAGCTGATTAATGAAAAGAAAATGAAAATCTGATCAAAAATAAGCAACTTATAAGCATTTTAATATCATGCTAGACAGAGAAGCGAAACAGCAAATCGTGACGTCACTTCTCTGTACGCCATATAAATTATATTCTGACAAGTAAGGCGTGACGTCATTTTATGTTTTGTGGGAAAGGGACAGAGTTGTCTCTAACAAAAACTTTAAACGCTTATATATCAGAACATTATTAACCGATTTAAATATATTTTTTCAATAAACATACTATATTTACTTAAACTCTTCATCAAAGCTATTGGTTTCAACAATATAAACATCAGTCATCTACCCTATTGTGAACTTACGAACAAAATCCTGCGCCGCACTGCACTGTTCATCACCCTGAGATTCTAGATATCAAATCTCTTCATACCCAGTAATTTATCTGGTAACATTGCCATTCAAACCGAAACACAGTAATGCTTGCACACTACTGCACACTACTGCTTGGCAGAATATCTGATACTGAGGTATCCACCTAGAAGATCTGCTGCAATGGAAACCTCACCATCTGTGTCTCTATATTGCAATGTAATTGTTTCAGGCAAGTCACGCGTTCCTTGCCCACGAGTGGGCGCGTGGGGTTAAAGCTGTCGTCAATTTGGATGCTGCAGGGATGAACGGGAAACCTGCTGTATTTCAGGTGAGGCAGTACCTTTTTTATGACTTTTTTTTTACAATCTGCTTAACTTTTTTAGTCTTGGTGTAAACGTATTCGGATCCCGTCAATTACACATGTTTTAACTACGCTATGGATAATTATCCTGGACCTGGGTGTTATTTAAACTGGGTGCTATGTTTTTAAAACTGCATTCAGAACCGGAGGACGGGCAGCAGCGCGTGCGAACAATGGGAGATTCTCCAGACACAATTAAAAAAACATAGTTCTACTGAACTCGATAGACTGGCGATAGATGCCAGTTAAACAGCATAATACCGGGTGTTCGTTTGAACACCGTTATCCTTCTAGGATATCATTGTACTCATCATTATGAACAACTTTTACTATGGGGCCAACCCTGAAGTCACGAAAAAAAAAACAGCTGTTCCATACATTTTGTCCAAGATCGATGAACCTTTTTGTATGGAACAGCTGTTTTTTTTCGTGATTTCTGCTCTATTCGATAAAATCTCATGTACGGTATAGGTAGGTATGGGACAAATATTGCCTTCTGATCTTCGGCTTCGTTCGATCCCACACCCATGCTCTTGTGAGGCGCGTCGTCTAACCAGCCTACAGACTAGGGCTTCGTAAAATGCCAGCGCCTCGTACCTCCGCAGGTGAACGACCCGCGAGTGTTGGCCGCGTTCAAGCGGTCCGTGTACCGACCCAACGCGCAGGGGGTCGGCGAGTTCCTCTTCTCCTCCGGGATCATACCCTCCGACACTGACTTCAGGATATTCCGGGACTTCGGGGATATATACGGTGAGCATTACTACTATTCCTGTGTTTTTAAAGCATAAACAGTAAGGAAAATGATGAACTCTGGCAGGACTCGAACCTGCATACGAACAATCTCTGGGCTTCCGTCCCAACTGCTTTCCCAGTAAAATATTTGAAAATTATGACGGGAAAGGCAGAGACTGGGAGTTTTGGCGGACACGGAAAAATCAAAACGCAATTTTAAGAAAATAATAGAATGTCGCATGTCGCTGCAATCTATTATTTACTTAAAATTGCGTTTTTTCGCGAATTAATAATTAAAAATAGTGGTGTTTTATTCATTCAGTGTTGAATTACGTGCACAAGTGTGGGCAAGTGATATAATGTGGCGAAACATGTCTTTTCGCGTTATTTTCAAAAACTCAAAACTCCGTAAACGCCCATAGTAAATTCGCCACAACTTTACTAGGGCATGACTTAGACCCGACTGTGACTGGCTGTGTTTTGATAACATATATATATTTAACTTGATTAGGTATATAAACTTGAAAATGCATAATACTTGACACTGGCAGAAAATGGCAGAGACTTCTGTAGCTTTATTGGCAAAGCAGCCAGATTTTGTAATTTTTCTTCCTGTCTATGTATTAAAAACATAGAAATATCCAAAGAGGGGAAAGGAAACACTTCATATAAAATGGAGTTTTTCAACGACCCTCATTCCTCCCGCAGGTATCGACATAGCGTTTGCGAAGTGGGGCCACGTGTACCACACGCGGTACGACCACCCGGACCTCGTGCAGCCGGGCGTGCTGCAGAACGCGGGGAACATGATGATGGGCTTGCTGGCCGAGCTCGCCGATATGGACGAACTGGCAGAAAAGGTTAGGAAGAAATTTTTTCGTGATAGCCATGATAACCATCACACATAAGCCTAAAGACGAACGATAGACGAAGGCCTCTTTATAAAAAGGGGAGGGTTTGCCATAATCCCCACGCTTGGCAAGCTTACTTCTCAAGTTTTTAAGTTGTTAACATACTGGACTCACTACCAGTTGTCAAGTATTGACGTTGTTGACGTACTGGACTCACTATCAATTGTCAAGTATTGACGTTGATAACGTACTGGACTCACTATCAATTGTCAAGTATTGACGTTGTGACGTTGTTGACGTACTGGACTCACTATCACTTGTCAGTGTTGACGTTAACTTACAGGGTCGTCTATCCTTGTCAAGTATTGACGTTGATGGCCCAATGTTTCCTGTGACTTATGGACAACAGTGACAGTGACATCCTAAAGGCCACAATATCTGTAGGTTGTCACGTCGCCTTCCTCCGCAGTAACGTAGTATTTGATTACAGCAGACGGAGCCGCAGACGGCGATATACTTCGACTACCTGAACGTGTTCCTCGTGACGTACTCGGTCCCGGCGTCGTACGCGGTGGACGCGGCCGTCGTGCTCGCGGCGCTCGGGAGCGTCGCGTACTACGTGTGGCTCGTGGGGCCCAGTGAGTATACTTACTTTATTTTATTATTTTTATTGGAAACTAGATGACCACGAGGGTATTTCTTAACCGACTTTTTGTCCGGTAAAATTTTCCGTATTTTCTCCTCATAAAAACCTTCGTCGAACTTCAAGGAATACTTTTAAAAATTTTTGCTAAATTTGACCAGCCGTTCTCGAGTTTTGCGCTTAGCAACACATTTAGCGATTCAGTTTTATTTATATAGCTAGAAAGATAGATAGAAGATAGGCTTGCGTTTGACCAAATTCTGTCTGATGTTAAGCAAGCACTTGGTCTAGGATGGAGCACGCTTACCTAGAATAAACCTGTTCACTCTACATTTGAAACACCCAAATTGTATTTTTCGGGAAACACAGACTTTGGCAGAGAGTACCATAACCTCGCTGTGCGAATAAAAAAAACGTGAAGTCAAAGCTCTTTGTGCGTACGTGGGGAATGTAACAATAATGTAACATTATTTTATGAATAAATAAAAATATTTGAAATGTGCGCAAGAAATAGTGGCGGGCAGCATTATGTTCCTTTAAGGCCCAGAGTACTGCGCACCGCTATTTCGCTCGCTCATCCAGACATTTTTGAATATACAATGTTTAACAAAAATGTTCAACAATACCCCCTGGAAGGGCATGTATGTACTCATCGTTACGAACAACTTTTACTACGAGACCAACATTGAAATCGTGAAAAAAAAACTGCTGCTGCACTGCTGCGTACAAAACAGTGCATTGACTTTAGATTGGACAAAAAGTATGTATCAGCAGATATTTTATTTGCAATTTCAGGGTTGGCCCCATAATAAAAGTTGTTCATAATGATGAGTACATACATACCCTTCCAGGGGGTCTAGGCAAGAACCACTTTCTGTTAGCGTTAACGCCTGTAGAAAGATAAAATTGTATGAAAATGACATTAGCTTGAGAAATATCACGTGACTGCTAATGTCATTTTCATACAATTTTACCTTTCCGCAGGCGTTAACGTTAACAGAAAGTGGTTCTAGTCTAGACCCCCTGGAAGGGTATGTATGTACTCATCATTATGAACAACTTTTATTATGGGGCCAACCCTGAAATCGCAAATAAAATATCTGTTGATACATACTTTTTGTCCAATCTAAAGTCAATGAACTGTTTTGTATGGGACAGCTGATTTTTTTTTCACGATTTCAATGCTGGTCTCAAAGTAAAAGTTGTTCGTAACGATGAGTACATACATGCCCTTCAGTATTGTTGAACCTTTTTGTCACTATAGAGGAACAAAACGTTCCTTTTCGAATAGATGGGATCAAAATGTATCTTCAATCTCGTAAAACTTACTCTATGTCTGCGTCGGGACCCTAAAACTATACTCTAAAACCACTCGCAGAAAGCGCTAAGTGCGATGCCAAATACGAAGAAGAAAAATCTTGTAATATATGTTGTTATTCCCAGGATGGTCGATGGTACGTGAGCTCCTGTTCGCCGCGCTGTCCCGGGCGGCGAGCGTGGCGGCCGGCGTGCTGCTCGCCGCCGTCTGCGCAGCGCTTACCATCGCCACCACCATCCAGCTCAGGTACGTATATCATCGACTACTAGGGCTGGCGTTCACTTCAATTTTAACTCGTTGTTTGTCAAGGTCCAGGTTAACCAAGGACCAACCCTGAAATTGTGGAAAAATCGTCTGTCGTAAAAAAAACCACACTAAACGAAATTAAGGAACAGCAGAAAAAACAGCTGTTCCATACATTTTGTCCAAGGTCAATGAACTTTTTTGTATGGAACAACTGTTTTTTTTTTACTATTTCTGCCCCATAGTAAAATTTGATCATTAGGATGAGTACATATTTATATCCTTCAGTATTGTCACACCTTTTTGTTTTACATATTGTACAATGTGTAACAAAAAGGTTCAACAATACTGAAGGGTATATAATAGGGTAGATGACTGATGTTTATATCGTTGAAACCAATAGCTTTGATGAAGAATTTAAGTAATTTTTTTTTTTTAAATAGTTTATTGAAAAAATAATTTAAATCTGTTAATAATGTTCTGATATATGAGCGTTTAATTTTTTTGTTAGAGACAACTCTGTCCCTTTCCCACAAAACAAAAATTGACGTCACGCCTTACTTGTCAGAATATAATTTATATGGCGTACAGAGAAGTGACGTCACGATTTGCTGTTTCGCCTCTCTGTAGCATGATATTAAAATGCTTATAAGTTGATTATTTTTGATCAGATTTTCATTTTGTTTTCATTAATCAGCTATATTTATGGGCCACATTTTAATATGACAATTAAAAAAACCAGTCATCTAGCCTATTATATGTTGTATGTACTCATTATTTGTTAACTTTTACGATAGGACCAACCTTGGAATCACGAAAAAAATATCTGCTGTTGCATACAAAAAGTTAATTGCCTTGGACAAAATAAATATTGCAGGACATTTTTCACGCAGCGCCATCTAGCCCCAAACTAAGCAAAGCTAGTAAATATGGAAACTAGATAGCTGATAGAATATTTGTATACTTTTTTTTGTAAATTCATTCTTATAAATACATACTACACCCAGACAGAACAAACATTTATGTTCGTTACATAAATGTTTTGCCCTTGGTGGGGATCGAACCCACGCCCTACAGCTCTGAAAGCAGACACACTACCAACTGAGCTATATGGCAGTCGAAAAAATGTATGAAACAGCTGCTTATTTTTCGCGATTTCAAAGTTGGCCCCATAGTAAAAGTTGTTCATAATTATGAATACATACATACCCTTCAGTATTGTAGTATACCATCAACAGCCAGAAGACGTCCACTAGTTGAAGCCCCCCCTTAAAAGGGGGTGTTGGCATAATCCCCCCTTAAAAGGGGGTGTTGGCATAATCCCCCCTTAAAAGGGGGTGTTGGCATAATCCCCCCTTAAAATGGGGTGTTGGCATAATCCCCCCTTAAAAGGGGGTGTTGGCATAATCCCCCCTTAAAAGGGGGTGTTGGCATAATCCCCCCTTAAAAGGGGGTGTTGGCATAATCCCCCCGCTTGGCAGGCGGCTCGGCGCGGTCCAGGGTGCTGTATGCAAGTGTCGCCCGCAGGTACCTGTCGGAACCCTGGCTGGTGGTGCCGCTGTTCTGGGGGCCCTACCTGCTCGGGGCCGTGGCCGCGTCGCAGGCGCTGGACGCCTGGAGGGCGACCAAGGTACGGCCAGCTTCACTATTTATTTAATTATTTCTTACTTTACTATGTTCAATGTAATTGTTTTATGTTTATATTTTTTGCCACAATTAAACGATTGTCTATTGCATTACTATTTACTATTTAAAAAAATTAGGGTTCCGTCACATAGCTAATATCTATAGAGCCACAAACGTGCAAAAAAAAATGTCCGCGGCAAAACTCGGCGCACGCTATGCGGTGCGTCCACTTTTTGAACGTCTTGAACTACGATAAGACACAAGCGCCCAAGCATACATTGAACACTATCATCATCATCATCAGCCCGGAGACGTCCACTGCTGAACGAAGGCCTCCCCCTTAGACCGCCACACTGTACGACAACCTGCCATTTGCATCCACCTGTTGCCCGCGACTTTTACAATGTCGTCGGTCCACCTATATATAGTGGGAGGCCTTCCTACACTGCGTCTTCCGGTTCGCGGTCACCACTCAAGAACCTTTCTTCCCCATCGGTTGTCAGTTCTTGGAGCGATGTGTCCTGCCCACAGCCACTTCAACTTGGAAACCTTGCGAGCTATGTCGGTAACTTTGGTTCTTTGGCGAATATCCTCGTTCCGGATTCTATCGCGCAAAGTAACTCCGAGCATGGCTCTCTCCATTGCCCGTTGCGTGACTCTGAGTTTCTCCAAAAGGCCATTGAACACTATACAAGCGACATAACGTCTAAATTCGAACAATTGTGAACTATATAATGCACGTATAGGTATGTACAACGACACTCGGACGTTTTTTACCTGTTTTCACTTAGAGATTAGCTCAATGGGTTCCGTATATATATTTTTATAGGCGTTTTATTTTTTGCCTTTGTCTGCTATCTGATCTGATGATAAACGAAGATGCAGTCTACGATGGAGCACGCTTGCTTAGAAGGAACCGATTCACTCGCGACTTGAAGACACTCAGATTATAATTATCGGGAAACACCCGCTCGGGCAGCGCTACCCACTGTTTAGCAGTTCGAATAATGAAACTGGAATCAAACCGTTTCGTACGAGTTTTTGGTACATCAACCATGAAACGGTGTCGCTTTTCGAGGTCCTGGCCGTCCGATAGAAGAATGGGCAGGGGGGAATAAGATCATACAAAAAAAACATGCCAAAGAATTCAATGTCATCCAGTATAGGCCACCAACGTGACGTTGGTCTTTTTTATCCAAATAAGAATGTACTGCAAATTGTATTTGCTATTTTGGCGATATAATTTGAAAATTGTTCTTTAGTCCAGTACCTGTTAAAAAACACTGCTTTAAACTATCACGGTTGTTTACTAAAGACATAACAACACACACAACAACAAAACATAATCACGGTAAATATCCCGTTAATAATAATAGAAGTTTAGTACCTTTTATATTAAATTTGTCGGCGGATGTGTCGTTCCTATAATGATCTAATTCGTCGTAGCGCCCGTGACGAAAACAAAGACAGTGATGATCTGGATTTATTTGGACTCAGTGTTGGTCGATTTCGGAACAACATCTATAAAATAATTAATTGACAGTATAATTTTAGGATAATCTATTATATGTATATATATGAATGATGATAATGACTCATTTATCTATTTGTAGTTTAAATAATAGTATTAAATAATTAAACTCGACTTCAACAGTTCTATTAGTTTAGGTAGGTAGGTACCAACGATATTTATAACATGCCCTCATTGGTCTAGCTCACAACGTTTGTTATTATTGTTTTGATATATATATTATTATTTTTTAAGTGTGTATTATGTTATATTTGCAATCCGAATCTACTGTTTTAGCCATGTCGAGCGCTTGCTATTTAGAATCATGGGATCGTTCTGTATTTTTCAACATGTTACTGTATTATGCAATTTCTATGATCAGTTGTAAGTGCCTAATAAATAAATAAATTTAAATAAGTAAATTTTTTGTTTTGGTCTAAGAACATGTACATTTTATTGTACATTTTTCAAATTCAAATATATTTTTTTCAGACTTAGTCCATAATAAGATTTACATTAAAACATTATATAAAAACCATCACTAAATAAAAGAAAAAAAAAATACACTAATAATCAAATAAAATAATAATATCGGTACAAATGTCAGCGAGTCAAAACAATAATAATCATCAGCAGAGCATGTCCGGAATAAATTTCGTCAAATAATACTTATCTCTAAATCAAAATAGTTTATAAATAATACATAAAAAAATTAATTTTTGAGTGGTTGAAATAAATAAATAGGTCTGGTTGAAGGACTAAACACTGCAGTAGGAAAAAAATAACGGTACAGCATGTTACGGTAGTTTCGGTCGTTACGCGCGTGACTCGCACTTGACAGTTTTTTTTTAAATATCGAGATCCTGAAATATCGGGAGCTCATTTCACAATATAATCACGGTAAATATCCCGTTAATAATAGGGTAGATGACTGATGTTTATATCGTTGAAACCAATAGCTTAGTTGAAGAATTTAAGTAAATATAGTATGTTTATTGAAAAAATAATTTAAATCGGTAAGTAATGTTCTGATACATAAGCGTTTAAAGTTTTTGGTAGGGACAACTCTGTCCCTGGAGTTTTGGCGGGAACACGGAAAAATCATGTCGTTGCATTCTATTATTTTCTTAAACATGTGTTTTTTCGCGAATTAATGATTAAAAATGGTGGTGTTTTATTCATTGAGTGTTGAATTACATGCACGAGTGTGGGCAAGTGATATAATGTGGTGAAACATGTCTTTTCGTGTTGTTTTCAAAACTCCATAGAAGCTCATAGTAAAGTCGCCACAACTTTACTAGGGTATGACTTGGACTCGACTATGACTAATTTCGTGTGACTTACTGTGATTTCATGACATATTTGACTTGATGATAACAAATAAATGTGAAAATTAATAAACTTGACACTGGCAGAATGCACAACGTGCGATGCCAATAACTAAGAAAAAAAACTGTCCCTTTCCCACTAAACAAAAAATGACGTCACGCCTTACTTGTCAGAATAGAATTTATATGGCGTACAGAGAAGTGACGTCACGATTTGCTGTTTCTTCTCTCAGTCTAGCATGATATTAAAATGCTTATTCTTGATCAGATTTTCATTTTCTTTTCATTAATCAGCTATATTTATAGGGCTACATTTTAATAGGACAATAAAATAATACCAGTCATCTAGCCTATAATAGAACTTCAGTAAACAACCGTGTTAGTTTAAAACAGTGGATTTTTTTAACATCCTTTTTCCTCGACAGAGTGGGTTAAACCGTTCCATCCGCACTCTGCAAGCGCAGGCCGCCACGCGCCTGCTGCTGGCGGTGCTGCTGGCGGTGCTGATGTGTGTGCCGGCCCTAGTGTCCACGCGGTACATGCTGACTGTACCGCTGTTCATCATGTCGGCCATGTCGCTCGTGTCGCTGACTGTACTCAGATTGGTCCGACTTGAAGGTAACTTATATTATGTTGCCGATTATTTTTATGCAATGGTGTGATGAAACGAGCTAGTCGTTCGCTTGGTGGTAAGCGCCACATCTGCCCATAACAGTGGCATAATTGTGAACTTGCCGCACTGCACTGCGCTCGTCAGTCTGAGATATTAGATGTTACATCTCTTCATGCCCAGAGTCCTAGAGTCCTACCACTGCAAGGGGAGTGTTAAAAGGTTAATTATGTCATTGTATAGGATGGTATACAAGCATTCACGTCGAAGAGAAAAATTCGAAAGATTTCGCGCTAATGGCTTCTTTTTTAATTTGTTCTGTAGCCGCAACGCAATACCAAAGAGATCACCGCTTTAAGTTCCATTTTCAAAAATAAAGTCTTATTTTTTATTGAACAGAATGAAGTCGAGTCTTTATATATTATTATACTACCTAAGATTAAAAACTTTTTCGTTGTTGTAGGCTCGTTGGTGTAACATACAAATAAATAAAAATAAAACTTGCCCCTAGAGCAAAATATTACTTTAGCCCCTGGAGCATGATATGCTATTTTAGCCCCGCTCTGGTATGCTATAACGACGCACTTTTGAGCAAGAGGAGTGAAAATATACTTTAGCATACAAGAGTGTCGTTATTCCAGCGTGGCAGCACCTGTGGCTGGAGGTGGTGGTCTCGCTGCCCTCGTCCATGTTCATGCTGTCGCTGGCGCTGCGGCTGGACGCCATGATGCTGCCCATCATGGGGCGGTCGGCCAGCGCCACGCCCGACGTCACCGTCGCCGTCATCAACGTGGCGCTCGCCATCCTCTGCTCTACCACTGTCGTAAGTCTTTAAACGGTTTTATTTAGTTTGAGCTATTTGCTGTTGTATTATTTAGTTTGCCCTGTTTGCTGTTGTTTTATTTAGTTTGCCCTGTTTGCTGTTGTCTTATTTAGGTTGCCCTGTTTGCTGTTGTTTTATTCAGTTTGCCCTATTTGCTGTTGTTTTATTTAGGTTGCCCTGCTTGCTATTGTTTTATTTAGTTTGCCCTGTTTGCTGTTGTCTTATTTAGGTTGCCCTGTTTGCTGTTGTTTTATTCAGTTTGCCCTATTTGCTGTTGTTTTATTTAGGTTGCCCTGCTTGCTATTGTTTTATATATGCGGGGGGTTTTGTGTGTAAACAATGTGTAGTACGTAGGTGTAGTATTCGTGATAAGTATAGGTCCTTAGTAGATTGCAGTAAATAACAAAGTCACATTCTTAACGACTAATTAAGAATTTAGCATTATTGAGCTATAAATGAAATATTCTGCTCAAATTAATTAACGATAGCTAAAAATCTCTCCCTCAACCGTTGCGCGGCATGTGCGTCTTTTGTACGACAGTGGGCTTGGGACAACCACATGTATTGTTTGTAGTATTGTTTCAATGTTTATTACTTCCTGCGGCGGTATTTTTTATATACACAAGAATGACCCGACAGCGCCCCCCCTTGATTGCTCTCTGTATTCGCCACTGGCCTCTGGTCCAATAGCTTGTGGCACTGACACCACTTTTGCTATTTTCGTCGAACTCTAAGGAGCTAAGGGGGGACCCACTAAACCTCCCCCCATTTATACGCCCATGGTCTGTCGGCGCCGGTCATTGGAGTATTCCTTAAAAAGCGTTAATCTCCACGTTTGCAGAGTGGAATAGAGCTGCTGTTCTCGCGGCGCCGCATCTGGGTGTCGCTGTGTGCGGCGGGCGCCGTGTGTTTCGTGCTGTTCTTCATACCGTTCGCGCCGTACCGGGACGGCGGGCCCTCCACCATGCGACATTACTGGTTTGTGAGTATATAACTGCGTTGGGAAACTAAAACTACTTTCTACTTTCTTTCTACGTCTACTTTCTTACATAAGTCACATTTTCAGACAACCTCAAAAAAGTAGGTCCTCTATTCGACTGGTACGTTTTTTTAACGTTACTCTATTACTCCGCCAATATGAATTGATTTTGATGATCCTTTTTTTGTGTTGTAGGTTTGTATGTCTTCAGAAGTGGTCCCATATTATCCAAATCGATTCAGTAGTTTGATATTTAAATAAAAATAACTGGAAAAAGATGTCATCCGTGTAATGAAAAATTGAAGTCGATTGTTTTTTTTACCGACTTTATAAAAAGAGGCGTTTTTTTAAAATGTAGTTTCACCTATTTCTCCGTCAATTGAGAACCGATTTTAAAATTCTTTTTTTAGTTGAAAGGGTATACTCCCGAGGTGGTCCCATATGAATTTGTAGTTTTTTTATTTTTTAAGTTACTTGTTTAATTACTTCTTGATTACAGTAATTTTCAACCGACTTCAAAAAAATACATTTTGATATGTATCCGCTGTTAATATATAATATAAAATATAAATAAATATTATTGAGCCCTGTTTATTACGTACTGAATATTAATTCAATTCAATTCAATTATGTGATTACGTAATTGTTGTGTATCAATAAATGTGTTTCCCAGCATTCAGAAATAGTGACATACAACCAAGACAAGGTCCCGATCGAGAGTACGACGGGCGTGGTGGTGTACAAGCAGGACGCGAACACCATCCCCCGCGTGATGGCGGACCTGGCCGCGGGGGGCGTGGCCCTGCAGGGGGCCCCCAGCCCGCACTGCGCGGACCGGGTCTACTGCGACCTGCCGCTGTTTCGGACCGGGTACGCGAGGTTTCTGTAAGTGGGACTCCTTACTAACTGATTAACTTGGTATCTTAAGGTGAACGCGCCGAACCTAGACTTGCCGAACTAACAGTGCTGTCCTTAGACTTCTACCGGAATCGTATTTACTTCTGAACCAAATCGGAACGAAAATTAAGGGCCCTGTTTTAAAAAGTCACGTGCAGCATAGCAGTTTTTTGACGATTTTATTGAATTCGTGTTTTCCCAAAAAAATATTGTATCTATAAGATGTGAGTGAGAAGTGAACTAACGCTTTTGTAATCTTTCTATAAATTTTAGATAAGAAGAAAAAAACAACAAAACACCTCTATTTTTTTCTTATTTCAATATTTAAATTTTTATAATATTAGCACGAAAATTTACTCCCTTGTTAATAATATAGCACTTAGATTTGTTTTTTTTTTAATATTATGCTTGTAATAAATAAAAAATGGGTAAAAAAAATCGAAATCGAATCTTGACACGCACGAATCTGCGTAACTGCCATATTTGCTCCGCTAAATGTGGCCCTATCGCATTCAGCTTTAGAATAATGATAGATCGCAGTAAAAAATTGTGCTTGAAACATGGAAGAGGGCGGCCTTAATGCAGAAAACGGAAATAGTTTTCGAATCAAATCCAATTCGATTAAGTTCAAAGCGCGGTGACACAGTGGCTGTACGCTGAACAGATATTTACACACACACACACACACACACACACACACACACACTCTGCACGCATGGAACGTACCGAACTCGATGTCGTCACGCGCTGGTGGATTCCATATACCCATAGAATAGGCTAGATAACTGGTTTTTTTTATTGTCCTATTAAAATGTGGCCCATAAATATAGCTGATTAATGAAAAGAAAATGAAAATCTGATCAAAGATTTTAATATCATGCTAGACAGAGTGAGAAACAGCAAATCGTGACGTCACTTCTTTGCACGCCATATAAATTCTATTCTGACAAGTAAGGAGTGACGTCATTTTTTGTTTTGTGGGAAAGGGACAGATTTGGCTCTACTAAAAACTTTAAACGCTTATATATCAGAACATTAATAACCGATTTAAATATATTTTTCAAAAAACATATTATATTTACTTAAATTCTTCATCAAGCTATTGGTTTCAACGATTTAAACATCAGTCATCGACCCTATTCTTTTTTTTTATACAACGGGGAGGCGAGACGTTCGGCTGGTCATCAGTAGAAGTGACAAATTTGTGAACAGAATCCTGCGCCGCACTGCACTGCTCTCGTCATCCTGAGATATTAGATGTCAAATCTCTTGAGGCCTAGTAATGTTTACGGTAACACTGTCTTTCAAACCGAAATACAGTTATGCTTGCACACTACTGCTTGGCAGTTGAATAACTCACAAATAACTGGCATTCATTGAAACGCGGATCGTTCAGCGCGACTAGCTGCGCGTTCACTTATAACTTTATTTCAGCAATTGTAATTAAAAACTGATGTTTTTTACTATGGAAACCAAGAGAGTAAAGGCTTAGGACATTCCCATACGCCGGTGTTCCAGCATATACATTTCCCATAGTTCATTGTATGAATTAGGCCAAAACGTCACGCGCCTTTAGGAGGGGAAGGATGGGGGATTAGGGGAGTCTGGCCCTGAATCTTAGCCTCTAAGCCTGTATTGCCGATTACAAATATGTTTTTACTTATGGCAAGAACTAACAAATTGGTACGGTCCCGGGATTGGACCCACGACCTCATGATTACGACTCGAGTGGGTCTCCCACTAGACTACCACGGCTGTTACATGGGTATTTTTAGTTTGACACAGTTTTATCGATACGGAATTATCAGGTTATTTGAGTGGTGTGCTGCGCCAAGCTTGTGGGTGTGATGTTTGTTACTTAATAATACTAACTTGGTACTCATACTATTTATCTCAGGTTAACAAATGTGTAATTGTAAAAGTTAATATATGACATTGTGCCACCTGCCACCTTCTCCTCCCTCGATCCCGTTTGACATCGTGCCACCTGCCACCTTCTCCTCCCTCGATCCCCTTTGACATCGTTCCGCCTGCCGCCCGCTCCTCCCTCGATCCCCTTTAACATCGTGCCGCCTGCCGCCCGCTCCTCCCTCGATCCCCTTTAACATCGTGTCGCCTGCCGCCCGCTCCTCCCTCGATCCCCTTTAACATCGTGCCGCCTGCCGCCCGCTTCTCCCTCGATCCCCTTTAACATCGTGCCGCCTGCCGCCCGCTCCTCCCTCGATCCCCTTTAACATCGTGCCGCCTGCCGCCCGCTCCTCCCTCGATCCCCTTTAACATCGTGCCACCTGCCGCCCGCGCCTCCCTCGATCCCCTTTAACATCGTGCCGCCTGCCGCCCGCTCCTCCCTCGATCCCCTTTAACATCGTGCCGCCTGCCGCCCGTTCCTCCCTCGATCTCCTTTAACATCGTGCCGCCTGCCGCCCGCTCCTCCCTCGATCCCCTTTAACATCGTGCCGCCTGCCGCCCGTTCCTCCCTCGATCTCCTTTAACATCGTGCCGCCTGCCGCCCGCTCCTCCCTCGATCCCCTTT
The DNA here is from genome assembly GCA_905404285.2 of Erannis defoliaria. Taxonomy (NCBI): domain Eukaryota; kingdom Metazoa; phylum Arthropoda; class Insecta; order Lepidoptera; family Geometridae; genus Erannis; species Erannis defoliaria. The sequence goes on along the minus strand of FR990090.1, from coordinate 700,051 downwards.
GACATCGTGCCGCCTGCCGCCCGCTTCTCCCTCGATCCCCTTTAACATCGTGCCGCCTGCCGCCCGCTCCTCCCTCGATCCCCTTTAACATCGTGCCGCCTGCCGCCCGCTCCTCCCTCGATCCCCTTTAACATCGTGCCGCCTGCCGCCCGCTCCTCCCTCGATCCCCTTTAACATCGTGCCGTCTGTCGCCCGCTCCTCCCTCAATCCCCTTTAACATCGTGCCGCCTGCCGCCCGCTCCTCCCTCGATCCCCTTTAACATCGTGCCGCCTGCCGCCCGCTCCTCCCTCGATCCCCTTTAACATCGTGCCGCCTGCCGACCGCTCCTCCCTCGATACCTTTGCCATCTACCCCCGCGCCCCTCTATCGCGCGGGCGAAAACTCATGCGTATTATAGCTACCAGTGCTACGACATATTGTTCGAGTGTTCGCATGTGCAGGGGCCAAGCGCTGGTGCTGTCTACCGAGGGCCCGGCGCCGCCCTCGCCTGCGCCCGCGCTGGACGCCTCCCGCGCCTGCGCCGGGGAGACATGCACTTACAACTTCGTTATGACCGGTATGTACATCCCACAGAGAAAGGAAACCCCTATGGTATATCATCAGTCTGGAGACGTGCATTGCTGAACGAAGGCCTCCCCCTGAGACCGCCACACTATACGACTACCTGCACCCACCGGTTGCCTTGACTTGTAGTGTCCTATTTTTTTATTTTATTAATGACTTATTCTGTTGGCCTCAGATGGCCTCTACAGCGTCCTCGGACTTTAGGCAAGCGCAAGTGGCGCTCGGCCTAGTTAAGGTGTATGGGAAGGAGAAAATGCATAAACAAGGTGTTTTTGGGAATGTTTTATGGCAAAAATAGAACATGTGAAGCTTTGAAATTAATATATAGTGTAACACATATCATGAAGTTTTATGTGGACCCCGACTACGAGATCCAAATGTTTAAAATTAGTTATAGTTAGCACTAAGCACTTGGAATTACTTCGAAGTGCCAATATTTTAGATGCTGTTGTTTTCTGTTTTCCAAATTGGTTTAGTACCAAACTTAGCACAGTTATTCTCATAGTTTGTACTTTTCATAATAAGGATCACTTGTTTCGATCAGTCATTTAAAAAAAGGATTGTGAACGTAAAACCGATTTGCGCCTACTAAAACGTAACATTTCACGAACGTGTTTTGCTCGTAAAATAAGAACAGGCCCTACCATTGGCACTTTTGCAAGCGGTCTCGCAACGTCCCGTGAAAAGGACATCGATAACTCGCTCTGTCTCTCTTGCGACGTTGTCAGCTTGACGTTGTCTTTTTCGTTCAGCGAGGCGTTATATTAATTGCGGAATCGGGAATCGGTAGCTAGCTGCATTATTAACTAGTGGCCCGTTCCGGCTTCGCGCGGGTGCATTTTTTTCTCGAACAAACCTTGTCATTCAATGTTATTAGGTAAAAAAAACATTTTGATTTGGGTAAACATTTTCAAAACTACTAATACTTAGATAATAAGTGTCATAGAAACAATCGTAGTACCTACATTATAATAAGCTTTAATAAAATGTATCACGTCACCAGTTAGTCAACCCACACGTACCAACACCACACCACATGACGATGGTCAATAGTAGTGAAGTAGTACCTATATTACTGAATTACGATATTGAACCTTATTCCGATTATTGAATACGATATTGTGAAAATTATTCCATACAATATCGTGGTCGCTGGTCAAAAAAGTGGACCGTAACGAAATGGTCTATGTTATGTCGTCTTTCCTAAATAAGTAGGTACAAAACTGTCAGATTTGGAAACATGAACTAGTATCATTATTTAGCTTATTTAATCAGCTCGCTGTTATGACCTTGAGGTAAGTCTTGCGACTCGCTGATACTTTCACAATAAAACCAACGGCCGTGTGCTATTCGAGAAAAAAGTAAATTCAAAATCGCGACCAAATTCGAGCCCTGCTTTTGCCGCCATTTTTATTTTATGTGGGATCTGCAATATCTCGACCATCTTCAACTTTTCGAGAAAGATCATCGGACTAAAGTTGTTCATTATTAAATTCTCTACGTTTTATCTTTTGTTTTTTTATCGTACGATGAATTTTTCCCGAGTTATAAGTTATGTGTCGCAAAAGCCACCGGTGACCCAAGATAGAGCGGAGATTGAAACAAATTTGTGAGCCGTAGGCCACCTTTACCTAACATTTAACTTTTCGAGAAAGATCATGGGGACTAAAGTTGTTCATTATTCAATTCTCTACATTGTATGGTTTCTGGCTACTGATAAATTAGTTGAATATAATGGTGTTTATTTCTATTAACTCTTAAAAAAACATCAATTTGCTACTACTAAGATCTCATACAAACCTCTACAAATAACGATGACATCTCTGGCAGTAATATAGGTACTACTTCACCGAGACAGTTCGACTGGGGTGCGAGGATGACCGGAGGTGTGACCATCGATATTCATATTGGTCATCCCTATCGTACACTGACGGTATCGTTTGTGGCATTATGAAATCAAACGCAGCACACACACACTGCAGTGCAGTGCACCGCAGTGTGCCGTTTGTACTGTCGAACTGTTAAACTGCTTCGCGGCTAGATGGCGCGCGGGTGATGGCTTATGGAATCAAACTAATGCACTCATTACTGGATAGATGGCGTGCCGGCTGCTAAATGCGCAATTTCATTTTGCCTTACCTTTCACCTTAAGGTTAAAGGCGACTAGCTCAAGGGCACCTCAGACAAAAAAATATGATTCGATTTGCTAGGAATTATATATTTACCGTCATATGCATAAAACGCTAAAACGTATTTCCAACCTATTTTAGTTAAAAAGCGATTTGTCAAATTTCTTTCGAATTACGATTTGAGTTTGAAAAAGAAGACAAAACGGTTTTTAACAAAAATAGGTTTGAAATACTTTTTAATGTTTTATCCATAAGACGGTTATTGTATTAGTGACCTGGCATCCGTGATGCAATCTTGGCTTAGATGGCGCTGTGTGCAACGTCCACCATTAGTTATTTATGTATATTCCCGTCAGGCCCCGCGCACAACACCATCACCATCTGGCCGCACTCGCACGTGAACCTGACGAGCTGGTCGTTCCAGTCGCCCGTCCGCGAGTCGTTCCAGCAGCTCGCCCGGCCGGTGTACGCGCTAGTGCACTCGCGCGCCACCTACAACGCGAGCGCGCCACAAGCGGTGTACCGGTTCTCTGCTACGTTTATTGTGAGTTTCTTTATCTTTCATATTTTGTATGCTATGGAGTGACGAGGCAAGTTCGCCAGGTGGTGAGCATCTCGCCTGCCCATAACATCAGCAGTTCCAGAATTGTGAGCTTGCGAACACAATCCTGTGCCGCACCGCACTGCGCTCGTCACCCTGAGATATTATGTCAAATCTCTTCATACCCAGTAAATTCTCTGGTAACATAACCCTGAAAACAGAAACGCAGTAGTGCTTGCACACTACTGCTTGGCTATTAAATAAGTAGCAAACTTGTGGCATTTCCCCAGGCGGTCTCTGCAATAGCGTCCTATCGCTACAGAACAAAATTATAACATTTTCAAACGACTTCAAAAAAGGAGGACCTCAGTTCGACTGTATGTGTTACGCGATTACTCCGCCAATTATGACTAGATTTTGATAATTTTTTTGTTTGGTAGGTTATACTTCCAGGTAGTCCCATATACATTTATATCGAAATTGGTTCAGTAGTTTCGTTTTTAAATAAAAATTACTGGAATTAATCTAAATAACTGGAAAATATGAAGATGTCATCCAGGTTGTCAAAATTGAAGACGGTTTATTTTTTATTTTTTAAGCGTCGTATACTACGTTTGTGTCACTCGCTCGCCCCGGTGTCTCAGATTGCTGTGAACCATCTTGAAAACCGTTGCGAACGAGAGAGAGCTAACCCTTAAATAGGCTTACAATAGCTGATCCTCCGCGCGTCTGTGCCCCGTTTCCTACAGTAATTTTGTTAGAAAATAATTAATTGCAATAAAAATATTAAGTTAGAAAAAAAACTAGTTCAATAGGAAGATAGATTAAAGTATTATTCGTTACCTTTACCCATTTTATTCATGTCTTTATACAAAAATACAATAAAAAATTGACATAGAAATTCATTCTTAGAGGTTAATTTACGTTTTCTTTCTCTCGAGAAAATTTATCGCAGACGTGTTTTCGAAACAATAGCCAAATAGGAAATAATTATGATCTAGATTAACATATTTTTTTACAGTGCTGTCGAATTTGTAGATTTGGCAAAACATTAACCCGAATGAAGCCAATTTGGGTGTAGTCATGGTCTGAAACGATACTTGTCCAGGTCCCGCTGCCCCTGCAGGCCGCGCCGGTGCTGCAGGTCTCGCACCACGCGCACCACATCCACCACCCGGAACTGTTCACCCCCAGCTACCGGCGGCTCCTGGAGGCCGCGCCCAACTATTACAACATAGCCACCTTCCTCAGCTTCAGGCATAACTATGTCTTTTAAATTTAAACCAAAGGGCGATTTTCTGACAGCCAATAAAAAAAATATAGTTTTTAAAAATCCGATAGATGGCGATGAAGAAACATGGCCCTGAACAGTTTCACTATCTAGTCTGTGGTTCTGAAGATTTTGAACGAATGAAGCAAAGTACAAAGGTAAAAAAAAGTAACCTTATTTCATTTATCAGATCTGTCGTGTGTTTTTTGTGGTTATTGTTTATCTAACAAAGTACCTGCCCGTAGTATTCCTTAAGCTTTCGTTTTTCCACGCAAATTTGTAAGTGCGCCTTGCCAATTAATAATTAATTACTATCAATAAAAATAACAATAACTATCAACAAAAAATAATAACAATAACGTAACGTAACAATAACAATTTATCAGAATTTCTACCTAATGATACAAGAAAACTTGGAAAGGCACTTCACCAACGAACGCGAACTGTGAAATGAAGCAGTGAAGGTGAGTGAACTGCTTTTTCACAAGAAAAATGCGAAAAAAGTGGGCCATATCTCGCCAGCGCCGTCTATCATATGACTGTAGAACTACATTCTGACAGCTGTCAGAAAACTTCCCATTATTTATTATTTATTTTGACATAAGAAATACAGGAATAGCTGACCTAGACTGCTGGACTAGTCAAGGACTATGTCGGGGGCCAATGGATTAGTTAACAAATATTAGTTTTTTTTTTATTCGTTGTAGTGACGGGATTAGCAAGACGTTCGCCTGGTAGTAAGCAGCACGCCGACCATAACAGTAGCAATGTAAAGGATTTTCGGGCACATTTAAAAAGAATAGCTCACTGTAGATGGCGCTGACCAGACTTGGCTGTCGTCTAGTTTTATAGTTTTTTATTTTATGTGATCAAAAACATTATGCTGTTTTTGATTATTGACTAGCAAGTATAGTCAGCGCCATCTATCGAGTTGAGAACTTTTTAACATGTTTAAAAATCGTCTTTTGTGAATTTTTCATATAATAGGTTTATGTCAAAACGAAGTTAATACTATAATTATAGATGAATATTTGTTGTTTGTGAAACCGGATTCGCAGTTTGATTAGTAACTAAAGGAAAGACTAGTGTACTCAGGCCGTCACTATCAAGTTGAAAACGGTAGATTGTATACATTCTCTAGATTTGTATATCCACAAAAACAACTGCTTAGGGAAGCAGTTGTTTTTGTGGATCTTATGATAATCGATGTGTTGCATACCTTAGATAAGGTTTTCGAAGTTGTAGTCATAAATAACTTTAGATAAATGTGTACGTAGTACCTCGGTAGGTGACATTTGTCAAAGGTGATCAATCGTATACTTCCCTCGCTGCTTTCATGGAAATGTATACTAATTATATACTTAACCTTTTGACCGCCACGGCATATTGCATTGCTGTGCCCTGTACGTCAAGCAACCAAAAAAAACCTAATTTTTTAAATTCATAATTAAGCATTTTTTCTTTTAAACAGGCTACAGCCTTTCGCTAGCGCTCGTCACTTATATGTCTGTGGCGGTGAAAAGTTACTCTACCTATGTACCTCAAGCAGTGACAATACTAAACATTCGTATTGTATTTCAGAGAAAGAATGATGTATGAGAAAGTAGTTTCCGTTTATGCCCGATAAGTTATACCACAGATACAAGAATCATTATACTAGGCATACCTACTCTTATGGGAACACTTTTCATAGATTTTTCCGCGGCCTATTTCCGCGGCGTATGAAGTATGAATAGGCGTGTGGCCTGATGTTTAATTTATGACAAATAACAGGCTTAGTGATGAATACAACTAAATACATTACACATACTGAAAAAATTAATTGTATTGGCTGATAAATCGCTGAGATATGCAGGGCTAACATGCGCACCGCGAGAAAAATGTCTCGATCTACAAAACAGGACAAGGCTACGAATCTGTATAAGTTTGTCTCGTTTTCGCACGACATAAAGACACGACAACATTTTCTCGCGGTGCGCATGTTAGCCCTGCAGAGCGTTTAAAGTTTTAGGTGGGGATAGAGAGGGGATGCTCTATCCCTTTCTCGCAAAGCACGTGTTAGTATAGCATTTGTATGCCGCGCCTGAGGCTTGACGTCATAGCTCAGTATAGCGCGATCTGTCTAGCTTGAAATTAAAATACTTAGAACTAATTTTTTTTTTTTTTTTTTTAGTTGATATGCTCTATTGATGATCAGTTTTTTAATGAGGTAATAAAAAAATAGTAGTCATCATGCCTATTTCCTAACCTTAACACCAGTTCTTTTTGACCTACCTATCCGTACAGAGTTAACTATTAAGTACTAAGTACCAGATCAGAAATAATGAAGAGAGTTTATTGCTTCTATTGTAACTGTTAAGCGCGCATCTCTGTGTATTATTACCACATTTTCAATTCTATGATTATTGTACCTACAATAGGTATTTTTGGTTTTAAATAGCTGAATAATTTAATTACAATCGAACCTTCCAGACTTAGTTTTGAAGTATGACTATTTATTTTATTTTTACATTACCAGTGCAGTAAACCAATGTTAAATTGTATTTTTCTATTTAAGTGTTAGGTAAGACACTTGAATTTTATTATTTTTAAATGGTTATTGAAAAAATAAGAAAAATACTGACCGGTAGGCACGGAGGGGATTGAAGCTGTGGCTCGAGTAACGAGGACGTTTGCTCGGATTATTGTGTAGTAGGTTCGAATCCCGCCGGTCGGTAATTTTTTAAACTGTATTTCAACAGTTTTATTAAATAGGGTCAGCTATTTTCACACTGAAAGTGTCCACCTAATGAATTGTCTAGTTATAAGCAAAGGAATATAGTTTAGGAATGTTTTTATAAATAAAACCAGAGTATTTAAGAAAAAAAGTTGTTTTATTTCCGTAGAATATCAGTCTTTTAACTTTCTTGGCAAATATCACCAAACTGTAAACATCGTAACAAAAGTATGTTCGTCCAAACTGTCTTAACAAAACCAAGATTATTTATAATTATTATTTTAAACGTCAGTTATGATAGTTTGGTCATCGAGTTCTTAAAACTAAATAATAAAAAATACACGTTTCCAGGGAACGTACATTAAAACGTAATGAAAACACAAAGTCAATTTTAATAACGTGTCGCATTTAATTCCTGAGATCTGTACAAATATCACAATTACATAAAAGGTTCAAAAATAATAAACAGTTTATTTTTACATCTATGTTTATTAGCGTTAACAAAACTTAGCTTTCTCGCTATAATATGTAGGTATGGCAAAAACTACTTTTAAGAATAAAACAAATAGTTGAAAACATATTCAACCCAACCTTACGACATTATAATACTCTATCAAAAACCCTAACACGTATAGAGATATTATAAACTACATACCAGAGCCAACACATTACACCATTACGTCTCAATTACTTGAGGCACTTGCGCCACACTTTACTTTGCTCTCACTAGAGCAGACCACGTATAAGGTCCTATTAGCAATAATAGTAGATTACTCACCTAGGGAGCAAAAGTAAATTATGTCTCGATGACATTGAATGACAAATAAGAGATCTGAGGGTCTAAAATGGCCGCATTAAGCAATTCCCCTAAAAGCAGTCCATCTTATGAATTCTTAGCAGAATGAATTGTAAAAACTTGCTCTCGAGTAACTTCTAACGAATCTGCAAGTTCACTTTATGCAATTCATCTTTCATCGACCATTTTACGACTTTCTATAGAAAACTGTCAGACTAATGAACCCCGTAATAGAATCATTTGCAAAATCATAGTATGAGTTGGCGCTTAAGTGACCGTTTTACGAATTGCAAAATGAATCATCATAGGATCATATGCAGAATTGCTAAACGCGACCATTTTATCCCCCCTGAGGCTTCTTTACTTGCTCCCGTGGTGTGTATACGATTTTACGTGCCGCTGCGGGGAGGAAGTGGTTCCTTTCGCTTCGTGTAGCGGGGCTAAAGTAACCACTTTAGCCCCGCAGGCACGTAAAAGATCATCACAACCTAAGTTTTTTAGTGCCTTGCCAACGTTCGACGAAGCACCAATAGGTAATGATGAACTCTCTGTCGTGGCGCCGAAGGCACAAAAATCTCGAACTATTATCGGTGTTCGTGACGGTGACAAGGTAAGATCTAGATACAATTTGAACTTGCCTTGCAATGGCTGTATGTATCTGGTGGGTGTAAAATAATAATACGTGGTACTCCGAGTGTGAAATATTAGAGCTCTGTGGGCACATAGAACCGTTTTGCCAGCATCTGCGTGAATTGAGGCCGATGGAATATCCGAATATAACGCGGTGCTTCCATTATGTAGTATATAATAACTGAACAAATTCTTGTATAAAAGTAATTATTAAAATCAGAGTCTCCTATAACTAAACATATTTTTGTCTATGGAACATCTTGAAACACTGGATATTATATCGATAAATTCAAAGATAAACAGCAAGGCTTCAATCTTTTATATCTTAATCAAATCTTAACACACACTGAAAAAGGTGTATTTTACTAAAAACATAAAATGCTATAAAAAGCAAAGTTTATATTATTATTATTATTTATAATTTTAGTGCCTTTACCATAGCCGAATTTAATATAAATGCAAAAATAAAACACTACAATTCTAATTAAAATATATAATATTTATATTATACGTATCATAAACTCTAATTTACGCCAGTCAAGAGTCAAGTGTCACAGAAAAGCAAAAGCCCTACTTCTTAGGTAGAACGGCTGTCAAAACAATGTTGTAAAGCAATCGTATGGAAAACCTCTGTCGCCTGTTTCACACAAAATTGTATAGAAACTACGACGAAAAATGCCAATAATTGGTCGCGCATTTGAAGTAAAACGCTCGAAATGGCATTTTGCAAAAGGTTACAATTGATCTAATTACGATGCAATGTGGTTTGGTTTCCTGCGCTACTATTTAAATTGTGTAATATTGGTAGATTTGACGCATTTACACGTAATGCCGGCTAGCGGGGCCCGTCACATTTCCGTTCTATTCGCTTCTCTCTTCAGTGGTGTCACTGGTGCCATATTTTACACTCGAAACACGAATGTACGCAGTACACGACGTTATAATGGTTGATAAGGAAACAATAAAGTGAACTCCCAAGAAACATACATTTTAACGTTTTCTTACTTTAACATAGAAAAGCAGTAGCTCGAGTGTGAATATAATGGAATACCAACAAAATAATAAAAACTGGCCAATTCCGATTTATACTTGCAAAGATTTTTGACTATAATCCAAGACGAGTTTTGCCGTTAAAGTAACAAGTAGTAGTTAAACTCCAGCTGAATATTTAAATAAGGTTTATCATCTGGATGCGTGGTCAGTAGCAATCAAAGGGAACGAAAGAGAGGGGAGGGTAGCATGTCAAGGATTTGATACGAATAAAGTAAACATTTCTATCGTAGCACGAAGCATCTTAGATATATAACAACTAATCCAAACAAGAAACCGACTTGATTAACCACTAAGTACCTATAGTAAGGTATAATCTAACCAAGAAAAGCTTAAAGTAACACTTTATAGCCTGTAACACTTCAAAATAATAACACACTTACATCATGCACGCGTTAGGCAGGCGAAGCAATACTTTGGTGTCGATCTACTGTTCACTGTGTCCTTTAACACATTTGTAATTATTTAATTAAATGACAAGTCATGTGATCCATTTTTTATTAAGACGCATATTTCAATAATTTTGCTAAGCTGTGTTCCAAAAGCTGTTCAGTTTGATGGTAGATTAAAACTTAAGTACTACGTCTGCCTGAAATACGTTGTACGTCTGTATCGTATAATAATCGACTGTAGCCTGTCATCATAACCTCTGATGAAAGCAAATTGTTGAATACAATTTAGTAAACAATTTTTCATCACACTTGCTCGTAAAGTGGATCTTATTGCATCGGTTTTAGGCTCATAATCCAAGCTATTACGCACGCGTGCTTTTTACTTTACATTACGGCACTTGTGCTATAATAGGTATAACCCGGTAAAGTCAAGTTTGTACGTGACTGCAATTAGACGTACGTGTACGAAGCACTCTTAATATAGCCGGGTAATACTTACAGTTTTTTTGTAATACCAACAAAGAGTTCTTATGCCGCTGAAGTAAATGTCAACCTGCGCGCGCATTGCTGGTTTGGGCGCCATTTTCCGCAAATGTTTGTTGACGTTTTCGCTGTGTGGTTGATTATTATCAAAAAAAATGTTTTTTTCCTCGCAAGTGTGACGAAAACAGTCGTATGGAACTCTTGTGCTATGTTTCAATGCACTCTCGGCTTCCTTATCGGCATAATACCGCCTCTAGTGTAATGACCAACATAGCACACTTGTATCATAATGTACTATAACGAACATTCCTTAATTACAGTTGAAATTTATTTTTCATACAATTACCTAAATAAACCAGTTTTAATTATGATATAGACGATGAATCATACACATAGTCGTAATGTTACAAGCCTACAAGGTTATTGTTACAGACACATGTTATTAAGTAATAAGATTTGCGTTGTATTAAGGTAACGTACATACTAATCAGAAATGTAGTATATGAAATCATAAATCAACTAAACCAACATATATCTAGTAAAATATAAAATGCTGCGTAACAATTTTAAAATCGCTGAACATGGATAAAACGATGTATGTATTGGGAAACAGCTGTTGTAGATATTTATAATAAGGGCTGGGTATGTCAGACTTCCACAAGTTAATAAGTTCATACTTAGATATTTTAGCTCCAAATTATAACGAAATGATTGTCTCAATAGATTGGTACATTTTAGACTAAAAGGAAAATAACTCTTTACATACTCGTAGTAGTAATTGAATTTTATTCTAAAAGAAGACATCTTATGTTTTAAATAACTTTAGACAAACTTAAAATTAATTAATTTTTACATACATTTGTTTTTATTGTCTTAAACAATAAAGGAACTAAACATTTCTCACAAGTTTCAAGGGTAATTACAAAGCTCTCGTTAGTTTAAGGAATCGTGAAACTTTGTATTTTCTACGCACTTACGAAAACGTTATATCTTATCGAAAATAACATGAATTGCCAATCTTGTCATGTATTTGGTACAAATACAAAACATACAATATAACTAATTGCAATTGCATACAATATAGCTACAGAGAAGATGTGTAGCGCAAAACAACTTTCTACTAAAAATGTCGATGATGTGACTTTTTTACTGACAGGTCGAGTAAAAGAGAGAAACGCATTAATTATGTTTTGTAGAGCGTTCTCTCTATCGCACAATGAGCTTTTGTCATTTGTCAGACATCGCGTATTATTTTTAACTATCTAGTTATCTAGTAGTTATAAAAACTCTTTAGTTAGTAACGGCCTTACTTTAAAACGCTGCTCAAACTTAATCACTGCTTAAGATGCTCTGAGAACTTCACACTGACGTGAAGCGTCACGTGCAAGAACAAGACAGAGAAGTTTATGCAACGTTTTTAAGTAAGGTCATCAATGTATAAGTTTATACTAAATTCCAACTGAAAAGGCTGCATTTAAAACTATTTTTACCACATTGTTGAATGTACTATTAGTGATCATAAACTGCTAATATGCACCTTATTTATTTAACGACAAGTTATAAGTTACGAAAATGTTCTTTCATGTTGTTTAAACAAAAATGAAAGCCTGTGTTACTTATATTATCTAAAAACGTAAAAAAAACATATAACTTAAGATAGACAAAGACATGTGTATATTAACTACTTAATGTATAAGACAGAGAGACAAATAAACATGACAGGTCCTGCTTATTTAGAAACTAGATCATTTGAATATAACAAATTGCTTTAAATACAAATGCCATCGAGTAAACAGCTTAATAGAGGAGAAATATATTTAAATCTTGTTAAAAAAACAGAGCAGGTCATTGAATACTGATGACAGCTTTTTTGTGCCTTTAAAATAGATTTGATAACTGATGTATAATCGCTTTAAGGGACAATCCGCTTAGCGATTTTCCATACAAACGTATTCCCCTAATTTCTTTTTTTTTTATAAAATACGACAACAACGCTCAAGAAAAGTCTAAGTGAACATTACCAGTCTATTAACCTATTCACTCGATGTCACATATAGCTTGGCAACACAGAGTAAAAAATTAAAGGGGCACGTTGGCGCCACTATCGCAAATACATCAAAATACTAGAAGTAAGAAACCTCATAGTACGTCACAGGAAGATGATAGGATGAATTCACACTGAATATTTTTTTTGCCAAACATTTACATACAATATTTTATATACTTACATTACAGCCATACATACAATTTTTAAAAATGACAAAATATCTTTTTACAGTCCAATTTTTATTTTTATTTTTAGATACAGACAGCCCAAACCACACAGACGTTCCTCTGACATACCTCCAATAGCTTACACTAAAACTGTGCAATATTTTGACAGTTACTAATTCTCAATAGAATATCCTGTTTATTGATTTACGTTTTACAACTCAACTTAATGTATAGATAAAAGTTACAGTTCCGTCTATTACAGACGATTTAAACAGCGAGAGAGATTCCCAATACTTTTTATGTGTAAAATAAAAACAACGCCAGAATCGAAATTTTGACGTCAACGATAGAAGCGATTGGGAGAAATGGACCGTATTGACATGTCGAGACTTTAACTCGGACGTTTTATATAATATGTGAATATTCACATTAGATCGAGTAGACATCTGGCTTTAGTTCACAAGCGCGGCCGAATCTTAACGTAAAAACATTGCCTTATAGTAAAGCTAAAACTCAACGTTACAAAATCAATTTCCATAGTGAAACACAGAGGCACATATTTACTCTAGTAAATATTGTTTAATTACGTAGTGTACGGTAGTAGTAGTTATTTCAACGTAAAGCTACGGTGAGCCTGCTGGCGGCGACCATTTTACTGTTGAATTTTCTCTTGAAAGTTTCCGCGGCGAGGGACGACTTGAAGGTTATCTGTGCGCTGCGTTCTTCCTTGTCCAATACCAAACTCTGGAACATTCCGATGGACGGTTGTTTTCAAAATATCTTTTGTCTATTAATCTATCAACTTAAGTTTAGAGTACATTTAGGATTATGTATTGTATTAAGTATTGTGAGCCTTATTGCTAAGCTGTTCAAGTACAATCTAACATAAAAATAAGATGTTAGAGTATAATAAAATAATCATGACTAGATTATTAACTTAAAGCTAATTGTACAAGGTATAGCTTGTATTTTGTTTAACAAGGCTTTGTGTAGAAAAAAATACAGTTTATTGCATATTTTCGTGGTCTATATGATCCGATTTTGTATCCTATAGATACTTAACGTGAATTTTATTGCCCTCTGTGTGAAGTTAATATCTCTGTAATAAAAACTATGCCGTAACGAAATAAATAAATAGCCACGTATTTTAAATACTTCATTATTTAGTATAGCGCCATCTAGTTTAGTATTCGTGGACTAGTAATGGCGCATGTCTTGCCCACCAGAATTAAACTACGCGGTGCTCTACTAAATAATCAAGTATTTAAAATGCGTTCTGACATTTATAAACATTATTTTATAATAACTCTGTTTTACTGCTCTAGATGTCATATTTGACAGTATTTCATACAATCTCAACATGAAAAACATCTGTCAAATTAATTCAACAACAGTATTTAAGACTACACTTTTACTTACGCATTCAATTAAGACGTCTCCGAACCACTTCGAAATTACAAGATTGTAATGATTATACGAAATACATAATATACTTTTAATAAATAGGTATATGTCTGTCTATGTAATATCTTTCATTATAAATGTTGTACATAGTGTTTTAGTGTGTTTTAATAAACTACAGGCTTCAGATAATTGAATAAGACTACTTTTCGGCATTTAATTTTTTTTCTTTTTTTCATTTCATTTCTTTTTCTAATGCCAATTTTAAATTAGTGTTTCCGCATCAAAATTTTCTTCATACATAAGTGTTTCTATAGCACTAGATACGTGCAATTTAATTAATTAATGTAGGTACTTAGGCATTTTGATACCTGTTGATTGATGTATACCTTGACAGACACGTCATACGTGGCTTAACTTTAACTTAACATCGGGAAAAACAGGTGTTATCTATATAAATTATATTTATCCAACCGTACAGATTACGGTCATAGCGCACTGCATTGACTCATCACCACATCTCACACTCAAAATAATAGGCTAGATGACTGGTTTTTTTTATTGTCCTATTAAAATGTGGCCCATAAATATGCTGATTAATGAAAAAAAAAATGAAAATTTGATCAAAAATAAGCAACTTATAAGCATTTTAATATCATGCTAGACAGAGAGGCGAAACAGCAAATCGTGACGTCACTTCTCTGTACGCCATATAAATTCTATTCTGACAAGTAAGGTGTGACGACATTTTTTGTTTTGTGGGAAAGGGACAGAGTTGTCTCTAACAAAAACTTTAAACGCTTATATATCAGAATATTAATAACCGATTTAAATTATTTTTTCAATAAACAGACTATATTTACTTAAATTCTTCATCAAAGCTATTGGTTTCAATGATTTAAACATCAGTCATCTACCCTATTTCATGTAATACGTGTCGATCGTTTCGTAAAAAAATTGCTGCTACACAACCCGATAGCACACATTTCAATGTTTTTTTTCATGATTTGGCGTCGAGTCGATATAATGCATTGTGATTTGTACGCAATAACTTTTTAATACTTTAGATTTGATTACATAAATGACACACAGAATTAACGAATCAATCACTCTATCCGTAGCAGGTGCTAAAAGATATTTTGAGTGTATAGAAAGAAAGGTCATCAGATAACAAAAATAATATTATCTTAAAATAATAAATAGCTTTGTGTAAATATCACAGCAATAAAACATTCAGTAATAACTAAGCTTATTTTTAAGATAAAAATCATACGTAAACATTTTTAACGTTTTGGTATAGGTACTTGTTTTTTGCATAGTAGGTTGAGTAGATTAGGTAGTCGAAATGTATTCTTTTTAAATTAATAAAGTCATTATAAACATTATTCAAAATGAAGCTACAATGATGTTCCATAATTTTTTAGACACCAATAATTTATGTAAAACAAGCCAACATTAAAAACACACGACTGCCCTGCAAACTAAACTCGGGATGATGTAAGAACACAATACATACAAACTTGTCCAGACATTAAAAGTTATGGTGGAACAAAAAACTCACATACCATATACGAACCCTGAAAACACACTCCTTTATTTAGGCAGTCGTGTAAGTTACCAAGCCTTTCGAACTCGATTGTTTCGGTTTAGTGTTAAAAGTTTTAGGCACTTTACTTGTTGTTTATTTTCCGATGCCATTCATGGTATATATATGATTAGTTTTCAAATAAAAATTACTCCGAACGAAATAGTACATTGTTATCCTAGGGGTGAAAGTAACTTGTTTAGTCCCGAGACATAGTTCGAGGGACTAAATAAGTATTTAACCCCGAGGTAAACACTGTGCTTTTCATTACGAATACAAGGAAACTAACAATAAACTGACACTGGGTAATGCACGAGAAGTGCGGGATAATAATCCTCTGAGGAGAAAAAAAAAGTTGGGACATGGTTCAATACAAATTTATGTGAAAATAGACCTAGTTTTTTTTAAATAAATTTGAGTGTCTGTGTGAGAGTGATTTGAGTTGTGTGTTTGTGTGTCTGTCACTGTCAGTTGAAAGTGATTCTCCCTAGGGCTGAAATGTATTACTCTCAACCCGCTCCTCAGGCAACTTCAGACCTACTTTCCGAGTATGAGTAATGAAATAGCTATTTGCTGTAAACATTTTACGTTAAAAATATTTCGTATGACAAACCAACATTGCTAAAGATAAATCAAAAACAAATTTATCTAATACTTTAAATATCCAAGTTGAAAATTATTATATTAATAATACAATTATTTAGTTAGGCCGTATTTTATTTTTAGGTTTGTTTTCTTTAGCAATGTTTCACTCATACAATGTGTAACAAAAATGTTCAACAATACGAAAGGGCATGTATGTACTCATCATTATAAACAACTTTTATTATGGGGCCAACTCTGAAATCGCGAATATAAAATCAGCTGTTCCATACAAAAAGTTCATTGTCCTTGGACAAAATGTATGGAACAGCTGATTTTTTTTTCGCGGTAACTGGGTTGGCCCCATAGGAAAAGTTGTTCATAATGATGAGTACATACATACCCTTCCGTATTGTTGAACCTTTTTGTTACACGTTGTATAAGTAATCATTCAGTGTAGTGAATGTATATAAGTATATATTTACATAAAATATATATCACAGTTTCTTATCACAGATTAGATTACAGTTATGTTTTGGTGGCTCGAACATGTATAAACAGAGAACGTTATATTTTGCCAGTTATTGCAATCGAGCTAGAGTGGTCTGGAAGAAATAGCTTTAAGTGATAAGGCCGCCCTCATATTGTCGTATATCTATTTATGTTTAGTTTTACAACGAAGTTGTATTTTACTCCGTCGTTCCCGCTACTTATAGCGCCATCTATCCTGCAACGCTTACAGCACGCATCGCAACAGCCAATCAGCGACGGAAGCATGCATCGCGTAATAGAAGTTTTTACAGAGGCTTAAGCCAGTACAGAGATTTTGCAAGGCAAATAAATGTTACAAATAAATTTATAACAATTTTGTTGTTATTTGTTTGATGTTGTATCTAATAAATGTTTTTTTAACCTGTTTTTCACACAGCGTTTTTTTCCGCTAGGTGGCGTATCGTCCTTGCGGCGATAGTCAACTGTCAAACATATACATTTTGTTGTTTTTTGTTTTGTTTTTGTAGAGAATTTTTTATAGACTCGGATTACAACGGCGAATCTGCATTATACAAAAATGTTATATAACCTCTAAAAACGAAGTTGTAAGTCGAAGTTCATAATTTTTCTTACTGTTTAAGCTTTAAAAACATAGAAAAATCCAAAGTGTGGAAACGTGTTTGTTTTATTTATACGGGAACACTCACGTTCAATTAAATCGGATACTCCGCCTATAGTTTCGATCACATCCGGTGACCTTTAAAAAAAATCAATAATGTGTCAAAACCACGTCAGTTTTCATAATAAAATAGTGTGGAAACGATTTATACAAAAGGTTGCACCCTGTTTAACCGTGTACCGAGCCACCAGAAGCCCTCGCCAAGTTACCTGCACGTCGGGCCCGGCCAGCGTCCGCAGCCTGGTGTCCGTCATGCCGTGCGGCAGGTTGGCCACGCGCGCCACCAGCCCCGCGTCCCCCGCCAGCAGGCGCTCCTCGTCCGCGTCCGCGTCCGCGCCCGCGTCCGCGTCCGCGTCCGACTCCGACTCGTACTCTATCTGCGGCTCCGGCTCCTGCTTCTTGGTGATCTTGTCGCCGATGGCTATCCTGACGGCTCGGCTGAATATCCCGGCGCTGGGCTGCGAGCGGTCCGAGTCCACGCGGGAGAACACGGACTTCTCCTTGTTGGGGTTCCGCTGGAGGATCACGCGCCGGTTCGAGAACGGGGGCGATTTGTTCGCCTTGTCTTTCTCTGTCTGTTGGGGGACATTATCATTGGCGAGTGATTTTCTAATTACTTAACCCATGGAATCGAAAAAAACAATAGACAATAATTTATTCGTGGCAAAAGTATAAACAAAACAACGGTTACACAGAACACGGAAAAGTAAAACATAAATAAAAAATTGTTTACCTTTTGCCACAAACCATGGATGGATGTGTCTATGTTGATAATGATCACACAAAACAAAACACGGACAAGACACGACTTAATCATGGTAAATCAATACTAGCTCCTATCCTACAAACTGCTATGCACTACAAACTGCTATGCAACTCTGCCAAACTGCTATGCAGTTTGGCAGAGTTATAAATTCGAGCTAAATTGAGATCGAGATAAATTAAAAAAACATTTTTTTTTATACATTCAAGTGACGAGACGAACAAGACGTTCGCCTAAGTGGTAAGCGTCTCGCCTGCCACTAACAGTAGCAGTGCCAGGATTGTTACTTTACGAACACAATCCTGCGCCGCACTGCACTGCGCTCGTCACCCTGAGATATTAGATGTTAAATCTCTTCATACCCAGTATTTCTCTGGTAACATTGCCCTTCAAACCGGAACACAGTAATGCTTGCACACTACTGCTTGGCGGTTGAATAACTGGCAAAGGTGTGGTACTTCCCCAGGCGGACTCTGCAGTGAAGTCCTACCACTACAAAATACATCTTCATAATTTATCTGTATGGAACAGCTGATAATTTATTCGCGATATAAATGTTGGCCCCATAGTAAAAGTTGAAAAAAGTTTTGAGTTTGTTTTGAAGTACAGAATATGCCCTTAAAGGGATGCTGGAAAAAAAAAGGGATGCTAACTGATTAGAACTAACACTGTAAGTATTTTATCAGCTATCTGTTCCATATTGCAAGCTTTGCTTAGTTTGGGGCTAGATGGCGCTGTGTGAAAAATGTCCACCGAGATATATTTATTTTAATAAAAAGGCTTAGTCGGTCACCGACCACACCGCACCGCACACACACGCCCTTTAAACGTCAATGACGTTAGTTAATTTAAGTAAAGATTTATCTCCCTCCCTCCCCCTTAATAGAGGGGTTGCCATAATCCCCACGCTCGGCAGGCGGCTTGGGGATCGCAGAGCTCACCACCGTTAACCGAGTGTGCTGTGTGTGTGGAGGTGGTTCTCGATGCAGTTGTAGGCCATACCCAGGCCCATTAGAAGGTAGAAATTAGTTACCTCTTTATCTTTGTGGCCGAAAGTTATCCTCGGCCTTGATTTGAGTGTCGACAAATCTGGCTTCGGTTCTGATTTTTTAGCCTGAAAACGAAATTCGTAATATTACATTATGATACAAGTGCGATAAGGAAGCCGGGAGTGTAATGACTAACATAGCACAAGAGTTTCATACGACTGTTCTCATCACACTTGCGAGGAAAAAACAATCTTTTTTTGATAATAATCAATCACACAGCGAAAACGTCAACAAACATTTGCGGAACACGGCGCCCAAACCAGCAATGCGCGCGCAGGTTGACATTTACTTCAGCGGCAAAATAACTCTTTGTTGGTGATACAAAAAAACTGTAAGTATTACCCGGCTATATTAAGAGTGCTTCGTATACATACGTCTAATTGCAGTCATACCGATGTAATAAGATCTACTTTACGAGCAAGTGTGATGAAAACATTATTACAATAGCGAGTGAACGAATAGAGTAACCTTAGTTTAAACACTTACAGCAGCACTGAAACTATTAAAACATACGTAGTACGCAACATATAGAAGGATGTATGAACATTGAAAAATGAAAATATTATATTTTATTTATTATTTTTGTACTTATGGTACAAGCTTTGTTTGGTTTAGGGTTAGATGGCGCTCTGTGATATGTCCACCAGTATAATCAAGCGAAGCTTAGGTATCCAAGTCTAAGAGAGGAAATCGGCGTTTGTATGTATGTAATCGGCGTTTGTATACAGGCGACATGGCAGGCAAACGCAAGACTAATATCAATAAAAAAAAATGTTAGTACGTATATTTCATCGACGATTCTAGAAGACGTCCAATGCTGGACGAAGGGACACGCTTAACAGGGAGATGTTCCCATAATCCCCACGCTTGGCAGGCCGCTTGGGGATCGCAGAATGCTCACCACCGTTAACCTCGAGGACGCTGCTGCCCGTCCTCCGGTGGTTCTGGTTGCAGTTTAAGGACATACCCAGGTCGCGAGATCTCAGTTGGCTGCTAAGTACTAGTTACCTCGGATCCCTGGGGAGTGTGAGGTAAGTAAGAGTACAGCAAGCGTGGTCCCGCTCGTGTAGTTACCTTGGCGGGCCTCTTGGCCGGCTCCGAGTCGTCCAGTCGCGTGGAGCTGACGACGGCGCGCCGCGGAGGGCTCTTCTCTAGAATATGAGATTGATTCAGGCGTTACTTTGCGGAACTCCATTTTGACCAAAACAATAAAGAAGTTTTTTTTTATACTTTCAAGTGACGAGACGAGCTAGACTTTCACTTGATGGTAAGCGTCACGCCTGCCAGTAACAGTAGCAGTGCCAGAATTGTGAGCTTGCGAACACAATCCTGCGCCGCACTGTACTGCGCTCGTCACCCTGAGATATTAGATGTTAAATCTCTTCATACCCAGTAATTTCTCTGGTAACATTGCCCTTCAAACCGGAACAGTAATGCTTGCACACTACTGCTTGGCGATTGAATAACTGGCAAACTTGGTACTTGACTTGACTTGTGGTACTTCCCCAGGCGGACTCTGCAGTAGAGTCCTACCACTACAAGATAATACGCTTTAAAATAAATTAATCAAAAAAGAACCGATTTCAAATTTTGAGTACCTGGATGACATACTTGATATTTTTTCTAATTATTTTGTTTCATTACAGTCATTTTGATATAATACCAAACTACTGAACCGATTTCGATAAAATGTATATGGGACCACCTCTGAAGTATCACCTACGAAATACAAAAACAATCATCAAAATCAATTCATTATTGGCGGAATAACACCGTAACATACATACAGTCGAATTGAGAACCTCCTTTTTCGAAGTCGGTTAAAAATGGCGGATCGGGACATGCCAGCTGGAATATAAAGATTTCCAAAGCCCATTCTGAAAGTCGTGTTACTCGGTCTCACCTTTCCGTTTGGGTGCCTCTCTGTTCTCGAACACGATCTTCTGCCGCGGCGGCTTGTCGGCCAGCTTCGGGGGCAGCTTGCTGCGCAGGTCCGCCACCGGCTTCGGCTTCGGCTTCGGCTTCGGGGGCTCCGGCCTGAACCGAACAACGGGACTCATGTAATAGGCATGATGACTACTATTTTTTTATAACCTCATAAAAAAGCTGATCATCATAAGAGCCTATTAACGAGAACAAAATTTAAAATCATTCAAAAATAATTAACTTCTAAGTATTATAATTTCAAGCTAGACAGAGAGCGCGCTATACTGAGCTATGACGTCAAGCCTCAGGCGCGGCATACAAATGCTATACTAACACGTGCTTTGCGAGAAAGGGATAGAGCATCCCCTCTCTATCCCCACCTAAAACTGGAAGAGATCGCTGTTAGCGATAAGGCCGCCACTTGTGGCACTAGTTCTTAAGGTTCTTTATTTTATTGTAATGTTATTTTTGGTGTGCACAATAAAGTGTTTATATCTATCTATCTATCTAAAACTTTAAACGCTCATATCTCAGAGATTTATGATCCAATACAATTTATTTTTTCAGTATGTGTAATGTATTTAGTTATATTCATCACTAAGCCTGTTATTTGTCATAAATTAATCATTAGGCCACACGCCTATTACTTTTTTTTTTAATAGTTCAAACGCAATGACCACATCCTGATGTTAAGCATTGATGTGGTCTAGGATGGAGCACGCTTACCTAGAAGGAACATGTTCACTCTGGATTTGAAGACACCCAAGTTGTACCTTACAGTGGCACTTCACGTCGCCTGACGATACGTGCGTCCCTATTTACTCGGTAAACATACGCGATGTACTGCAAGTGCTACTATTGTATCAGAATATAATTATGTCATTAAACGTTTCTATTAACAATTCTATGATTATTTAGTTCTAAAGGACATTTACCGCGATTGTGCCGTGATACTTCAAAACAGTGTATATTTCTAAAACTTCTTTCGTCCGCCGTCACATACGATGAAGATGCATATTCTACGTCACACTACATTTTTAATGTATATTCTACGTCACACTACATTTTTTATGTATATTCTACGTCACACTACATTTTTAATGTATATTCTACGTCACACTACATTTTTAATGTATATTCTACGTCACACTACATTTTTAATATATATTCTACGTCACACTACATTTTCAATGTATATTCTACGTCACACTACATTTTTAATGTATATTCTACGTCACACTACATTTTTAATATATATTCTACGTCACACTACATTTTTTATGTATATTCTACGTCACACTACATTTTTAATGTATATTCTACGTCACACTACATTTTTAATATATATTCTACGTCACACTACATTTTCAATGTATATTCTACGTCACACTACATTTTTAATGTATATCTATGTCACACTACATTTTTATCGTATTGACATTATTATACTAGATTACTCACTCCATTTTTACTCATTAAAATAGGTCACGACAACGAAAGTATAGTCACAGCATGCGACTCATTTAAACATGAGTAATCTCGTGTAAATAAATCGAAATTATGAGATGTCTAACGCGTCCCCGAGGATCATGTC
This sequence comes from Erannis defoliaria, assembly GCA_905404285.2. NCBI lineage: Eukaryota > Metazoa > Arthropoda > Insecta > Lepidoptera > Geometridae > Erannis > Erannis defoliaria. Next base: position 677,194 of record FR990090.1, on the reverse strand, counting down.
GAGGCCGCCGTCCTCACTGGCGGGCGAGTTGGATCGTGTGCGCCGGCGACGTCAACGCACCGAGGCGGGTTGGAGGGACTCACTTGGCCTGAGGTTTGTCCTTGAACCGCCCGCTGTCGTCGTCGTCGGAGAGGATGCCGTCGATGTCCCCGAGGATCATGTCCAGGTCGTCGTCCTCGCTCGCCGGCCAGGGCGGCGTGCGCGCGGGGGACGGCGGCGGGGGCGTTAGCTCTTCTGGGGGCATCACTTACATTCTTACCTTTGTTCATTGTTAAGTACAGATCGTATGCATGCGCTCTTGCCTAAGGTGCATAAGGGATAGTAGTCGTAGAATTGGCACCAACGTAGAATTGAAAATAATTAAATTCAGATATATGATTATTCAGATTAGGATGTACTAAGCCGAAAGGGGGTCATCGTACTCATCATTGCATTGTGAAGAACTTTTCCTATGGTGCTAACCCTGAAATCGCGAAAATAAAATCAGCAGTTTCATAAAAATTACAGTCCGATTGATATTTTGCAATATCAGGGTTCGCTTCGGTTCAATTTCATAGTAACATTAGTTCATAAGGATGAGTACAATAACCTCCCTTCAGCTTAGTACTATCGTTTCGCGTAAACCTGTATATGACAGGCATGCTGCAAAACGAATCCAAAAATCCAATTAAATCAAAAAATTAAATACTCAATTAATTATTTATTTATTTATTAATATTTGTAATTTTTTTATGAATTTCTTTAATTTTCAATTATTTTAATTGCATCGCATTGTTTTTTAATGTTGTGTAATATGGATTGTATGGTCTGAAATATATTATTAATAAATAAATAAATAAAACTCCATAGCCTGGAAGTTAGCTGCCTGCTAATGAGCTAGCATAGATAATCTAAGGGAGAATCACACAACTTAAAAAAAAGCGACAATGACAAGTTTTGGGACCCGAAATGTATGTTCCTTATAATTATGGGTTTTAGAGTGTAATTTAGAACTCACCACACGTTGAATTCACTTCATCGTTAGCTTTAATCGGCGATCGATCTCTTTTCTCTTTCACCTCCGTCATTCTTGGTCTATCTGTCGTCTCTTTCTCTGGTGATTTCCTGCGAAGATACAAATTACATTACATGGTTTTGTGGGACACTACCAGGTTCGTAATCGTAAGTTAAACCTGGAATCTTCTCACATATAGTTATATTTTTGTATTTACTTATAGTAGACGAATTTACCAATAAAATAAGCAAGGGAATAAGGGTTTATTGGTGGCGCAATCGGACATGCATTCGCCGTCGCAAGCGAGCAACGACTAACGCTCTTGTTTTTTTTAATTTTATGAATGACTGATGCTGTTGGCCTCAGATGGCCTCTACAGCGTCCCCGGACTTTAGGCAAGCGCAAATGGCGCTCGGCCTAGTTTAGGTTAAAGGCGACTAGCTCAAGGAAACGCTCTTGACCGAGCGGTAGCAGTTTAATAGGCTAGATGACTGTTTTTTTTTTATTGCCCTATTAAAATGTGGCCAATAAATATACCTGATTAATGAAAATAAAATGAAAATCTGATCAAAACAAGCAACTTATAAGCATTTTAATATAATGTCAATCAATCAATTCAATAATATCTTCTCTCTGTCTAAGAGAGAAGAAACAGCAAATCGTGACGTCACTTGTCAGGACGCCATATAAATTATATTCTGACAAGTAAGGCGTGACGTCATTTTTTGTTTTGTGGGAAAGGGACAGAGTTGTCTCTAACAAGAACTTTAAGCGCTCATATATCAGAACATTATTAACCGATTTAAATTATTTTTTCAGTAAACTTATTATATTTACTTAAATTCTTCATCAAAGCTATTGGTTTCAACAATATAAACATCAGTCATCTAGCCTACTGCCGTCCGGCGCGGTGGGCTTCCCGAGAACAATAGCTTGCGCGTACGCCGGCCCAAACAAGTTTCGCTTACTGGGAGTTAGCTCCGCCCGTCGACTTTGCTTGCCACAACATATTATGATATAAAATTATACAAAACAATATGTGTAATAAAAATAAATGTTTACATAAAGTTCCTACAGTTTAATAAAACACTCTTTTCTCTTTTTAAAAACAGCATTTGAATTTTCGGGATAAGCATAAGAATCAGTTAAACACTCAATTTATCCTATTAGTTATAATATTTTTACCACATGCATATTCTCTATTACCAGAGTATATACAAGCTCATACCTTTCTGGAGTTTTCCTTGTAGTATCAGGTTTAATTTCTTCTATATTGGCGGGCTTGTCTATGGTCTTGTCCGGCAAATAAGAAGGTTCAGGTTTGTCCACGTGTTCTCTGGTCGTGGACGGCTCTTCCTTGTCTTTGGCTTGTTGGGTCTTATCTTGAGTTTCACGTTCCCTGATAGGATATAAAACAAATCATTTATTTATCAAAACCACAATTACATATTAACATTTAGGCGCTGACAATAGCTGATCCTCCGCGCGTCTGTGGTCTCTGTCTAATAACATAGGTAAAAAAGAGAAGCCGGCGCGCTTGCGCCACGTTTCGTTCGGTAATTTTGTTGGAAAATTATTAATTGCAATAAAGTTATTACGTAAAAAAAACTAGTTCAATAGTAAGATAGATTAAAGTATTACTCGTAACCTTTACTCATTTTATTCATATGTCTTCATACAAAAATATAATCAAAAATTTACATATAAATTCATTTTTAGAGGATATTTGACGATTTTTTTCTTTCGAGAAAATTATTCGCAAACGTGTTTTCGAAACAATGATCTAGATTAACATGAAAAAATTTCAGTGCTGTCGAAATAGTACATTTTGGCAACACATTAACCCGAATGAAACCAATTTGGGTGTACTCATCCTCTTAACGTATTTGGAGTTAACTCAGTAACACAACGGGCAATGGAGAGAGCTATGCTCGGAGTTACTTTGCGCGCTAGTATCCGGAACGAGGATATTCGCCAAAGTACCAAAGTTACCGACATAGCTCGCAAGGTTTGCAAGTTGTAGTGGCTGTGGGCAGGACACACCGCTCGGAGAACTGACAACCGATGGGGAAGAAAGGTTCTTGAGTGGCGACCGCGAACCGGAAGACGCAGCGTAGGAAGGCCTCCCACTATAGACCAACGACATTGTAAAAGTCGCGGGTAACCGGTGGATGCAAATGGCGTTTGTCGTAAAAGACGGCGGTCTATCATCTCCATGAAAAAAGTAGGTGTATTAGTGTGCACGCTCACCGGTCCTGCAGCAGCTTGTGCAGCGCGACCGCGTTCTTCCGGCGGCGCACCTCCTTCGCGCGCAGCACGCGCTCGCGCAGGCTCTCCTGCTCGCGCAGGCGCCGCTTGTACTCGCTGTCCTGCTGCCGGACATACATACGTACATCAACACAACTATTGTGGAAATTTAATTACGATAAAATCGATAAAAGGGGTTTGAAAGCTTAAGACCGCAATAGCAAATAGCCCCAATTCTCAGAAATGTTTTCGTTTAGATAATACATTTTTTTTATAAATACATCCGACTTCAACTTCGACATCTTCATATTTTCTAATAATCTTGATTTAAAAGCCAAACTACTGAACCGATTTCGATAAAAAAAAATATGAATATACCTCTGAAGTATTACCTACCAAACAAAAAAAAAATCGGATCCAATATTATAAAGAGGAAAGATTTGTATTTTTGTATGTTTGTGACGAATAAACTCAAAAACTGCTAAACCTATTTCAAATATTTTTTTGCCATTAGAATGGTAGGTAGAATGGTAAGTGGTAGGACACCAGGTAAAAAAAGACAGTAATAAAGACGTAGAGCTACTACAATTTACATTTGAATCTATCTAGTTTGATAAACTAGCACGGCTATTTAACTCGAAGGTTCTACGTTGTTTTTAAATAGTAAAATAATCTATATTTTTTGGAGTTTTTACTTAAATAAACTATTAAAAATTTTCGACGTCCACATTGACCATTATTATGTCCAGAAGTGTACATGCGCAAACCTACTGGCTCAAGATGTTTGCCGGGCACTGTACCTCGCGAGGCAGGTGGCTCAGTTAGTACATGGCTGTTTGTCTCACACATGCGCGCGCGTTTTTTGAGTGTGTATGTGTGAGTGTGTGTGTGTGTTGTATTAGTTACCTCGTCGTGGTGTGCGCGCGGCGCGTCGGCGCGGTCGGCGCGCGCGCGGCGCGGGGAGGGGGAGCGGCGCGCGGGCGCCGGCGCCGGGGGGGACGGGGTACGCATCCTGCAACAAATACAATACATTGGTTTTTTGGCGGGAACACGGAAAAATGTTGTTATGAACACACAACAATATATGTTGTTGTTGTTGTTGTTTGTTGTTGAATGTTGTTGAATGTTGTTGTTGTTGTTGTTGATGATGATGTTGTTGTTGATGATGATGTTGTTATTGTGGAATGTTGTTTTTGGTGTCACTGTATTCTATTATTTTGTTAAACTTGTGTTTCACCGCGAATTAATGATTAAAATGGTGGTGTTTTATTCATTGAGCGTTGAATTACAAGCACGATAGACCAGTCATCTAAGACGTTAGGTCGCAAAGGCGCATGTTTCTACATGCGCGTTTGCAATGTTTGCCGTTTTTAGGGTTCCGTACCTAAAAAGGAAAAAAGGAACCCTTATAGGATCACTCCGTTATCCGTCTGTCTATCTGTCGTTCTGTCTGTCAAGGCCCTTTTTCTCGCAAGCGAGTGGAGGTATCAAGTTGACATTAATATCGAATGCGTATGTATGTCCACGGTCCCTTAGAGCTGTAAAAAAATCAAGCTTCTAAGTCAACGCAATCAAAAATAACAGCCATTTTTCTAGTGTTTTTGGTGTATTTTAGACTCGCAAGTAAATAAAGTCATAGGGTACTTCCCGTTGATGTAGAATCACAAAATTTGGCAAGAAGCAAGGTCACATAACACTGATTATGGGAAAAATCCGAAAATTGAGAATTTGTAGATATATCGTCATTTCTCAAGCCAAAACTTGAATGATTATTTTGTTCGGTTGGCTTCCGTTTTTAGTTCCCAAAAACTGAAGTAGATGGCGCCACATAGAAAATTAGCCCGCGCCTATCTTTTATCTGGACTTGACTGCGACTTATTTTGTGTAAGGGACTGAGATTTTATGACTTGATATTGATACTAATAAAACTTGCAACAATGCAAAATACTTACCATTGGCGGAAGGCATAAAGGCGACGCTAAAAAGGAAGTTTTTTTTTAAATATAATGTAGTCTATATCCGTGGCAGTAGTCCGGCTACAGAACTGACCTCCTCCGCAAGCCGGCGCGGTTGGCGTTGATGAACTCCTCCTGGCGTCTCAGCAGATCGTCGTCGTCCCCGCGACGTACGCTCACCCGCCCCGCCAGCTCGTTCTCGATCTCTATCGTGGTGTTCTCTATGTACCTGGTAATAAGATGCTTGCATGATCATCAGGGACCTGGGTATGTCCTAAACCTGCATCCAGTGCCACCGGAGGACGGGCTGCAGCGTCCTCTCGGTCAACTGTGGTGAGCTCTGCGATCCCCAAGCCGCCTGCTAAGCGTGGGGATTATGGCAATCCCTAAGGGGGAAGCCTTCGTCCAGCAGTGGACGTCTTCCGACTGATGAGGATAATGATCAGCTTTTATTAATGAGGATCCATTTACACCGCGATTATTTCGCTAGGTGGCGCATTTTCGATGCGGCCATAGTCAACTGTTAATCTCATTCAATTTGTTGTTTTTCTTTCTACAAATACTAATCTTAAACACGAAATGTATCAAATAAATTTATAATAATTTTGTTGTTATTTGTTTGATGTTGTATCAATTATTATTTTTCCGCTAGGTGGCGCTAGGTTCTTGCGGCGATAGTCAACTGTCAATCTCATACATTTTGTTGTTTTTTGTTTTGTTTTTGCAGAGAACTTTTTATAGACTCGGATTACAACGGTGAATCTGCATTATACTGGTTTGTACAGCAATCCTTTGCCTTGCAAATTAAAGCTCTGTCCAACATAAAATGTAAACAACAATCTAACCTACAAATCTATTTTCAGGCCGTCAACAGCTGCATAGATTCTTAAAACAAGGCACAGTACCCAGTATTTTTCCTTGGACTAGATTATCGACGACGCCTTCAACAAGAGGAGATAGATATAAGCAACGATTAACAAGAAAACATGATTTTGCCACATCCGGATCGCCGCTGGCGCCTTCTGCGATAAGTTTTGGCTGTGGGACCTCATTACTACGCTAAACTATACGAGTTTAAAATAGCGAATCATAGTATTATTGCTAGTTAATTAAGTTACAATATAAGTTACTTATTTTTAAGAGTAAACAAGCCGGTCACATCTCCATAGAAACGGAGAAGTAATATTACTCCACTATTGTTGTAGGTCCGAGACTAAGTATTATATCGATTTGTCTGTTCATTGTCTAGGATTGTAAATTGATGAGAAAGGAAACATCTTGTATTTTAGCTCAATTTTAACGCCGCTTTGGACGTAAATATATAACATAAGGAGTATGAATACGGCATCAAAATAGTCCATCAAATTTCAAATAACTTGAGTTGGAATAAATTAGTTCAGTAGTTTATTCATCACAATCCTGCAGCCAAAGGTCGACATGAAAAAATTTGCGCGCTCATTTCTCTTTCTTTCCCCCTTTCCCACACTCTGTGTTATGAAGAGAGCATGCTTTTAAGCCACGCCCACCGATGAGTTCGAGCCGTCGACCGGTGCATCCTTAATAAATGAAACACATGCATCTACACCATTAATTTTCAATAAAATCAAAGAAATAACCGTGTTGTACCTCTGCGGGGAGCGTCGGGGCGCGAACTTGCGGCCGGCGGCGCGCGCGAGCGCGTTCCTCTGCTCCGCTATGAAGCGCTCCGCCGCGTCGTCGATGTCCTTGACGGGTCCTGCGCAACCGACACCACACTGTTATAGCAGGGGTCGCCAAATGGCGGACCGCCGACACATTTTGCCCGAACTGCGAGAACACAGCAACTTGCACTACAGAGTACGTAATTTAATAAAAATGTATCCCCCCGCATTCTTTGTTGACGTCAATTCGAAAACGGCCGGTCCGCAACAAAAAAGGAAATTTTTCTCATTGATATGTAAAAAAAAATACTTTGTTATTTCCGTAATTACATATGTTTGATAAATCTTTTTTTCTATAAAATGTTGTGCGGACCGCGATGGTCGTTTCATTTCTTAAAATGGACCCCGAGCGATTGGAAACTAATTGGTGTCCCCTGTGTTATAGCCTGACGGACTAACCCTAATAAATAAATATGAGAGGCCGAGATGCACAGAATGATAATACATTTTGATATTGTAACTAACTTGGTTACGAAACCAATACAGTAGGGTTTAATTATATTCTGCTTAATGTATTTTTTATAAAATTTTATTCTTATTTTGAGGATTTATCGTGTATACTATATATCGTGTATTTTATTTATATATAAATATTTAGTTTTTACAGTAGTAGTATGATATTGATCCGTGGGTGGGTGGAACCTCTAATGCTCACCCAAGGGAATGTATATACATATATAAATAAATAAATAAATGTAATTTCAGTATACATAGACAGTAGACAATAAATGCCACTCACGGTCACCCATCGGAAGACTGACCGGACCGTCCGTTGCTTAACATCGGTGATTTCTAAACGATCACAGATGTTAAGCAACGGACGGTCCGGTCAGTCTTCCGACGGGTGACCGTGAGTGGCATTTATTTCTGAGCGCTACCGTGGGTCGGATGACACGTTAAATTGTTGGTCCCGGTTGTTTGTTCTAGTTTCTATAGCAACAACCGTCAGCCATGTCAGAGGCCTTCGGGCGGCACATTAACTCTGACACTAGGGCTGGCCACTCAGCCTATACGAACTTACTAATTTTTTATCAGATATTAAATAATTAATAACATTAATTTAATCAGCAATGACAATTCACAAAATACATACGTTAAAAAAACATCACAATTTTGTTGTTTAGTGATTTCTGTGTTTTTCCTTTTATTTAAATTTTATATGACTAGCATGCCTTCTAACAACTACAAGCACAATATAATATTATATATACATACGTATAAGTGCATTGCGTGCTAAATATACAAGCTATAAATGGCTACAGACTACCTCCTACAGATACCGCTTTGCGAGTTTATTGTTATAGCCATCAATGATAGTGTCATGACTGAGACAAACCGTTCCCATTGGCTACCGTAACAGTATTAGAGCTCTGCCTCACTAGGCCGCCATGGCGACGTCGCCGGCTACGTATCCAAGCAGTTAATATTGAAATGTATGTTACCTAACTCACTTGGCGACGGTTTAGCAACGTCGCCAATTTGGAAGCGTTGCCACAAGCGACAGCTCCCTACGTGGCTTCTGGCTACTCTGGCGGCCTGGCGACGTTGCCACTAATGTACACGTGTAAACTGCACCTCCCTCACTCAGTCGCTGGCCAGCCGCCATTTTGGACGCTCGCTCAAATATTTATTTGTATTTGATATTGAAATAAATGAGTTTCGATACTGAAAGATTCATTATAGAAAATCTTTTTCCATTTTTCTGCGACGTACATAACAAAGAAGTGCAATTTCTTATACGTCCATTCCTGACGACGGTAAACGAATGACTGTCGAGACGCCATGGCCACTTGACATGGCGACCATTGGTTGCCAGAAGTAGCCAGACTTGCGTCGCCGTGGCGGCCTAGTGAGGCAGAGCTCCTACTCGATGGGGAGAATAATCCCAGAGTCACAGTGTGCCTCGTTTTGGTGTGACTTGTTGGGAACCCACCCCTTAGTCACGCCAATGCATCAATGAGCGTGAATTTTTCAATTATTTATTATCAAGCCATTGTACTATAATGGCGTTGTGCGCTACGATCGGAATGCGGAATCCATAGGCGGTAATCTACGGATATAACACACACACTCATACCGAATTGGTTTGTAGGGCTGAGCGGTGGCGATTTTTGTATCCTTGTCGGAATGTATGCTGGCAACCCTAGGACATAGGACACAATGTGTTAACGTAGGTATGGACAATAAAATAGATAGTATCGTGGCACAAATAATATTTTTTGTGTAGCTTTTTTTTGGCCGGTGCCTCCGGAGGATTTGCCTTTTTAACCGACTTCAAAAAAGGAGAAGGAGATTCTCAATTCTGTTCTTTTTTTTTGTTTGTTACAACAGAACTTGGTCATTTATACTTACAGCGATTTGGGAAAATATTTTTTTAATTTGAATGGGTATACTTTCAGATCGGTCCAATTGAAATTTCATCAAACGGTTCAGCAGTTTGGTTTTTAAATCAATATAACTGGAAAAAATGTCATCCAAGTACACGAATTGTGTATTTTGCTTTGAAGTATGTTTTTTTTTAATATCTTGTCAAAACTTAGCACACTCTTTTAACATATCTACACTGTAGACGTAGATTTCATATTCAAAACCAAAAAAAAAATATTCGATTTTGCAACATACACGAAATGAATAAGGTCTCTTATTCGATAGGAACGCTCGTTACCTTCCACGGGCGTCTGGAAGTTCCCCTTGAAGTGCGGGTTGATGAGCACCTTCTTCCCGGCGAGCCCCGCGGGGGGCAGGTGCGGCGGCAGGTGCGGGGGCAGGCGCGGGGGCAGGTGCGGGGGCAGCGGCACGGGCCGCATGCGCACCTCCGGCTCCTTGCTCGGCTTGTCCGGGACTTGCCGGATCGTCACTTGCGGGATGTGGCTGCTGTTAGACACTGCAATGCAGACCAATCAATGGAAAAACGCTCATCATAGATATATACATAAAATTACATAATATATCTTTTCATCACACTTGCTCGTAAAGTGGATCTTATTGCTTCGGTTTTAGGCTCATAATCTATTACGCACGCGTGCTTTTTACTTAAAAAGAGTTCTTATGCCGCTGAAGTAAATATCAACCTACGCGTGCATTACTGATTTGGGCGCCATTTTCCGCAAATGTTTGTTGACGTTTTCGCTGTGTGGTTGATTATTATCAAAAAAAAAATTGTTTTTTCCTCGCAAGTGTGACGAAAACAGTCGTATGAAACTCTTGTGCTATGTTTCAATGCACTCTCAGCTTCCTTATCGCATAATACCGCCTCTAGTGTAATGTCCAACATAGCACACTTGTATCATAATGTACTATTGTGCATAATATTGACAGCCATGAAACATTGAATGTTGACAGCCTGATAGCTCAGTTGGTAGCATGTCTGCCTTCAGAGCTGTAGGGCGTGGGTTCGATCCCCACCCAGGACAAAAATGTTTGTGATGTATATCGATGTTTGTTCTGTGTCTGGGTGTAGTATGTATTATAAGTATGTATTTACGAAAAAAAAAATTGTATATAAGTATTCTATCAGCTATCTGGTTTCCATAATACAAGCTTTGCTTAGTATGAGGCTAGATGGCGCTGTGTGTAATAAATGTCCTCCCAATGTCCTCCCAATATTTAATGTAATATTTAATATTAATAATATGAAACAAAAAAGTTCAACTATACTGAAGGTATATATATGTATATGAACAACTTTAACTATGAGGCCATCCAGAAATCGCTAATAAAAAATCTTATTTTTCTTAAGCCACGCCTCTTTTTTATTGTGACTTACGCCACGCATTTTTTTTATTGTGACTTAAGTACGCCACGTCTCTTTTTTATTGTGACTTATGCCACGCATCTTTTTTATTGTAACTTACGCCTCGCATCTTTTATTGTGACTTACGCCACGCATCTTGTTTATTGTGGCTTACGCCACGCCTCTTTTTTATTGTAACTTACGCCTCGCATCTTTTATTGTGACTTACACCACGCATCTTTTATTATGACTTACGCCACGCATCTTTCTTATTATGACTTACGCCACGCATCTTTTTTATTATAACTTACGCCACGCATCTTTTATTATGACTTACGCCACGCATCTTTTTTATTGTAACTTACGCCACGCATCTTTTATATTGTAACTTACGCCTCGCATCTTTTTTATTGTAACTTACGCCACGCATCTTTTTTATTGTGATTTACGCCCTACCCCATTTTTATTATAAATTTTTTATTTTTTTTATTATTTATTAGCTCCACGGACTGTGGGTCCGTGCCTTTTGTCAACTTTTTCATTTTTTTATAAACTAAATTTTACACTTAATAACTTAAAAGCTGAAGGCTTTACAAAAAGAATATACCAAAGGAACCTAACTAAGTATTACTAATTATTGCTAGAATTGCGTGTATACTCCGAGCAGTCCAGCTCCCGCAAGCAGCACCCGTCCACAGTTGGCGCATGTGCCAGCCATCGCTCTCCTCGACCATATTGGAGGGAAGAGGGCGACCCGACACACGACGCCGCCGCAAGAAGAAGCTTGTTAGTGAGCATGAGTGCTCCGGGTATACACGCAATGCATACAACAGTACGATTACTTACTTTATTAATTATACTATACTGTTTTACTCTAGTTTTTTTTTTTTTCCTCTTGTCAATTAAAGCAATCAACAGTAGATCCAGTCTTTGCTTGACTCTATCAGTGGTCACTTTAATATCGTCTGATTCGTCGCCTCCTCCCGGCCCAGAGCCTCCATCACCGCCACGTTCCGATCTTTTATGGCCATTTGGAGGTTGTACTCCTTGATGGTCTTCGGTGACGTAGCCGACGCTCGCCGCACGAATCGACTGATGGCATCGTCTTCGATGTCGTCGGCGTAATAAATGAAGGTCCCGGTGTGCCGTGATATCGCAACGACTGCGTGCGGGGACGCTTTCGTGCAGCTTCATTTTGGCCTTGGCGATGATTGATGGCGATTACCGACTCGTACGTTAGTCCTTGAGCTTCATGAATGGTAAGGGTTCGCGACCCAGTGCCTGTCCCATATCCCTGGTTTATGTGGGTCTCCTTTTCTTCCTGCGTGTGCACTAGAAAAAGGGTGTTGGGGAGGGTGCTAGGTATTTTCGCTCCTTTGTACCGTTTCTGCTCAAGAGACCTAATACGGGTAGCCGAGGAATATATACCGGAATATATTTCCCTCAGCGCATACGCGACGTCCATTGGGTTCCTATTTGTGCAAAGCAACTCTTGGCTGATGTTTGTGACCAAATTTGGGCGATGGTACCTCATTTCGAAGAGATTTTCTCTGTCGATGTAAGGTAGCTGATTGACGTCTCCGATGAGGACAAGTTCGCTGGCACCAGACAACCGTACGGCCATTACTATGGCTCCAAAATGGTTCATGAGAGCTTCGTCTACCAGAAGGCGACTGAATCTCTCCCTTCCGAAACCATTTACAAGAGAAGAAGCCATGGTCTGCACCCTGGTTTTCACCAAGTTTCCGATGCGGTGCGATAGCTTTTCCCTCAGATCTTTTGCTGCCTCTGTTGTTGTGGTGATAATAGCGTCCCGGTCCACATCGAAGTGTCTGATCACCCATGTTGTCTTGCCACATCCTGGAACTCCGTTGACCCATTGTATCTTTGGTACCACCCAGTTCTCCCATTTTGCCTCGACATCTGAGTTCCCTCCGATAGGCTTAGCCATCTCGAGGATCTTGTCGTCCAGCATTATCTTGGTGCACTTGGCGGTGACTACAATTGGGTCATTCGATGATATCGCGTATTTCGGTCTGCCTGTTCGCCCCGTCTCAGTCTCGTTCAGAGCCACAAAACCACTTTCTGCGCTGTAAGCTGCCATATATTGTCTTTTCATGGTTCCTCTGATGACCTGGGAAGTGGCGTTATTATATATGGCTGCTTCGGCCTCCTCGAGTCCCTCTTTTAGAAGACTTTCGCTTCCTAGCCTGAAGGACTGCAGGATGTTTTGGCAGTTCCTAAGATTGACTTGTCTTGTTATTATACATTTACACCACGTCAAATTTTTTGTTGTAGTCAATTAAAAAAAAGTAGTACTTATATTTTTGTGTAACACTCCAGAAATATAGTTTTGTACTTACAATATGAAATCAAAACAAATAAATAATACTGACCTATTTCCCTCATTGGTGGCCCGAAGCGTGGATTAAATTGGCGCGGGTAAGGATACATCGGACGTTCGAAATTAGGCCTTACGGGCCCGAACATAGGGCGCTCTTCCGGTCTAAACTGAAAACGGTGGAACGGCTGAAACGGCGGCCGCTCCATATGTGGCCGGAAAGACATATCCGGCAAAATCGGACGCTCTGGAGAAATCTCCGGACCCATTTGCGGTATCGGAGGCATATCCGGCCTATGCATCTCCGGTCGATGTTCTGGCCGATGCATTTCCGGCCGAAGTTCTGGCCGATGCATTTCCGGTCGAAGTTCTGGTCTATGCATTTCCGGCCGAAGTTCTGGCCGATGCATCTCTGGTCTATTTTCCGGCAGATGCATATCCGGCCTAATTTCTCTAATTTCTGGCGTCATTTCTGGTCTCATCATATCTTGTCTCATATCTGGGGGTATGTCCTGTCTGATCATTTCTGGCCGTATATCCGGGCGGATCATCTCGGGCCGGATGTCCGGGCGCACCATTTCCGGCCGGATATCCTGACGTATGACCTGTTGGGGTATATTGGGGCGCATCACCTGTGGAGGTGGGAACGAGTTTCTTTGATTGAAGTTACCCTGAAATAAAAAGTTACTTTTAACAAATAGTAAACAGGGCTACCGTCACTGTATCACTATACGAAAGGATGTCATTGCCTCATCAATTAAAAATTCAAAATAATATTAAAATTTCAATTAATTTAATCAACTAATGTCATTGGCTATATAGCCGTTTTAGTTGATAAACAAATAAATATCAATGTGAACCATTTTTACTACGGGGTCAACACTGAACGTGCAAAAAAAATTGCTGTCCATAAAAATACGGTCATTCACACTCGACATAGCGTATGGAAGTTTATTTTAATTAGGCTCAAACTTACCACATCATACCTAAAACTATTTATACTCTATTCGCGCGTCCATATTCCACTGCACCGCTTGGCTCGTTGACGTGACGCGGCTACCGGCACGCCACCAGAGACGCCGGCGCGGCCGGCCGCTAACCTAAGCTTCACAGTGCGCAAGGCAAGTATTAAGTATGTTTTCTGTCCTTGAGGTCGCGGGTACAAACTACAAACCCAGGCCCGTATCAATGAGCTATTTGGGGTTTATGTTTTCACTGGCTTTTCGGTGAAGGAACACATTGTGAGGAAACTGGGCCAGCGTGGTGATATGGTCCAATCGCTCTCCGAGGATAGGCCGATGCCGGCAGCTAAGTATACACGGTGTTTTTTAATCGGCTAGGGAGCGGTCGTGATCATGTTATATAAAGAAATACTAACATCGGTTCTAAGAAATAATTGTTACTAACAAATATGGATTCTATCGGAATAATTATTATATACAAAATAACAAACAAGTTTAGTGATAGGACTTTTGAAAATTCTAGAAAATAAACAGCTGTTCGATACAAAATGTTCATGGACCTTGTGATCGAGCACAGCTGATCTTTTTTTTAGTGAATTTTCAATAATCGTTCAACGTAAGTTGTTAGTTACCATGTACACAACATCTTCACAACCGCTCCCTAGCCGATTAAATAGCACCTTGTATACAGGTGTACGCAGGTGTGCACTGACCCGGTGCACGTTGTGCCGGCGGTAGGGGTGCGCGAACCGCGGGTTGAAGTGGGGCGCGCGCCACGACGTGCGCCCGCGCGGGTACCCTCGCGGGATCACCACCTTGTCTGCAACGATACACATTCACTCATTATAAATGCATTAGACACATCGAGCTATAATCCTACAGGGACTCAATTTCTAAATAAAAACATTTAAAAAGCGTCCGAGGGGCGTCATATACAATTGTAAGGATATGCTTCCTTACGGGTACCTATTGACTTACTATTTTATAGGTAATTCCTGTGTTTAGCTTCCTAATAGCTGAACATGCTTGAATAACACACTTTTATGTATTACTTTTCTTTATTTGGATAATGTTTCTCACATCTCGTTTTTGAGGCATGATGTTCGTCTTAGAATAGGCCCTTGTAGAAAGTTAGGTGCCTTCTTTTACCTTGTATGTTTAGGGCAAGCTGTTATAATTTTCCTTCTTTCGTGTTCACACGATTTCTCCTGCTAGGAACCAATGTTTTCCTGGTTTGTCGGCATACGGGCGTTCTTTGGGTCCGTATGCTGAATCTTTCATGCTCTTCTAGTGCCGGGATCGACGCTTTCGGATTAATTTTGGAAATAATAAATTTTCCTGGTACCTCTTCGATCTGCATGAAACTTACATCGATCGGAGAGCGAATTTTTGTGATTCTTCTGGTGTAGTTAGATTGTGAAATAACTTATTGGTTTTGCTTGAATATTGGTTTAAAATTAGGTAAACAAAGCGCTGTCAATCTTGACAGTTGTCAAATTTGACCGTCTGTAGTTTCCATGTAGTTTCGTGAGTAGAGGTTTGCCTGGAAATCTCGACTACATGGAGTATTTTTGGGTAAGGTCTTTTATATTATTAATAGGACCTCTCCGCTCTGTGAACAAAATTTCAGGCTGCAGAGAATTTTAGAAATGGCTCTAGAATACTTTCAAAATCCGTATATAAGGGAGACTTCCATCCCTGGTGCGGGATTCTGTTTTTGGATTCTGATTCTACAACTACTACTGAGATCAATGATACTTATGCCCTAGGGGTTATCGTGATTAAATTTAACCCAGTTTTAATTTTGGACGAGTTGTTCCGATTTGATCTCTTACTAGGCAAACCTTAGGCACTTCATTGTTCCTTTTCTTTTCTGACCACAAATTATTTCAGATTCCCTAGACGGTTGCCAGCTCCAGTTCTTGGGGAACTCTGCCCCAAGACCCGTATTCCTGCTTCGGGGAGCTGAAACTCCGAGCAACCCTGGTGTCCTTTGTCGTGACTCTGCCCCAAGACCCGTATTCCTGCTTCGGGGAGCTGAAACTCCGAGCAACCCTGGTGTCCTTTGTCGTGACTCTGCCCCAAGACCCGTATTCCTGCTTCGGGGAGCTGAAACTCCGAGCAACCCTGATGTCCTATGTCGTGCCCACTTCTGGTTGCGAGAATTTCAAGCAAATCTGGTGTCCCATGGTTGTGTCTGCATCTGGTACAGAAGCTCTCCAGCGTACGTGTCGGCTTCTGGAAGCTTCAAGCAATCTCCACTGCGGAAATCTTCATGGTGGCTAGATTTCTCTAATAAAATATTCTTCTTTTGTCTTTCGATATTAGGGATCCGTAAGGTTACCACTTCCATATAGGAAATTATCAGTATAGGTAAATTCTTTAAAACACTAGGTAGGACATCTATTTTACAACAAGAGAGAGATTAAAGTTCTTATAACCTATACTTTCTTTTATTTTAAAACTGCACTTCATTACACAATGTGTATCAAAAAGGTTCAACAATTACAGTATTGTTGAACCTTTTTGATAGCTCATTGACCTTGAACAAAATGTATGGAACAGCTAATATATATATTTTTGCGTGTTCAGGGTTGACCCCATCTGATGCTTATGTCGAAATAATAATTGAAATCGATTGGTAAAGTTCTGAAATATGTGACTCATCTGTCCCTTTCTAGCAAACCACGTGCACAGTATAGAATTTGTTTGGAATCGTGAACTTTGACGTCATAAACCTAGTATAGTGCCCTCCCTGTCTAACATGAAACTAAAATGTTTATAACTTCATTATTATAGTGCACATAATTATATTAAAATTTTACGTTCGATGATTTGTTTTGTTGCCAGCAGCTTTTTTGTGCGTCAATAAAAAAAAACACATGCATATTCCCTATTGTGTCTGTACGAGAAATTTAATAGCTCATGTGGGCTACCAACATGCATTGTGGTGGAGTATCACACAATGACTTTTCGAGGTTAAAGAGAACCCAGACTCAGTTAGAAAACCATTAACCTTAGCTTCAATATAATTATATTTTATAATAAGAGTATATTTCCTCACCTAAACTGTCTGGGATGTCTCGAACTTGCGGCATCCTCTGCGAGCCGACCGGCCGCTCTGCAACGAACCTCTCCCTGACTTCACTACCTGTGGAGACAACAAAATATTGTTAAACCTGTCAAATCTGTGACATTAGAAAGTCCTTTACAGCCAATGGGCGATTTTAGTTTTGGCGGGAACACGGAAAAATCATGTAGTTGCATTCTATTATTTTCTTAAAGTCGTGTTTTTTCGCAAATTAATGATTAAAAATGGTGGTGTTTTATTCATTGAGTGTTGAATTACATGCACGAGTGTGGGCAAGTGATATAATGTGGTGAAACATGTCTTTTCGTGTTGTTTTTAAAACTCCGTAGAAGCTCATAGTAAAGTCGCCACAACTTTACTAGGGCATGACTTGGACTCGACTATGACTGGTTTCGTGTGACTGACTGTGTTTTAATGACATATTTGACTTTATTTTAATAAAAGAAACTTGAAAATTCGTAATATTGACACTGGCAGAATGCACAAAGTGCGATGCCAATAACTAAGAAAAAAAAAATATGGGCGATTTTCTGACAGCCATAAAAAAATATATAGTTCTTAAAAATCAATGAAGATGGCAATGAAGAGACTGTAGGGATATGCTTCCCTACGGGTACCTATTGACTTACTATTTTATAGGTAATTCCTGTGTTTAGCTTCCTAATAGCTGAACATGCTTGAATAACACACTTTTATGTATTACTTTTCTTTATTTGGATAATGTTTCTCACATCTCGTTTTTGAGGCATGATGTTCGTCTTAGATTAGGCCCTTGTAGAAAGTTAGGTGCCTTCTTTTACCTTGTATGTTTAGGGCAAGTTGTTATAATTTTCCTTCTTTCGTGTTCACACGATTTCTCCTGCTAGGAACCAATGTTTTCCTGGTTTGTCGGCATACGGGCGTTCTTTGGGTCCGCATGCTGAATCTTTCATGCTCTTCTGGTGCCGGGATCGACGTTTTCGGATTAATTTTGGAAATAATAAATTTTCCTGGTACCTCTTCGATCTGCATGAAACTTACATCGATTGGAGAGCGAATTTTTGTGGTTCATCTGGTGTAGTTAGATTGTGAAATAACTTATTGGTTTTACTTGAATATTGGTTTAAAATTAGGTAAACAAAGCGCTGTCAATCTTGACAGTTGTCAAATTTGACCGTCTGTAGTCTCCATGTAGTTTCGTGAAAAGAGGTTTGCCTGGAAATCTCGACTACATGGAGTATTTTTGGGTAAGGTCTTTTATATTATTAATAGGACCTCTCCGCTCTGTGATCAAAATTTGTAGGGATATGCTTCCCTACGGGTACCTATTGACTTACTATTTTATAGGTAATTCCTGTGTTTAGCTTCCTAATAGCTGAACATGCTTGAATAACACACTTTTATGTATTACTTTTCTTTATTTGGATAATGTTTCTCACATCTCGTTTTTGAGGCATGATGTTCGTCTTAGATTAGGCCCTTGTAGAAAGTTAGGTGCCTTCTTTTACCTTGTATGTTTAGGGCAAGTTGTTATAATTTTCCTTCTTTCGTGTTCACACGATTTCTCCTGCTAGGAACCAATGTTTTCCTGGTTTGTCGGCATACGGGCGTTCTTTGGGTCCGCATGCTGAATCTTTCATGCTCTTCTGGTGCCGGGATCGACGTTTTCGGATTAATTTTGGAAATAATAAATTTTCCTGGTACCTCTTCGATCTGCATGAAACTTACATCGATTGGAGAGCGAATTTTTGTGGTTCATCTGGTGTAGTTAGATTGTGAAATAACTTATTGGTTTTACTTGAATATTGGTTTAAAATTAGGTAAACAAAGCGCTGTCAATCTTGACAGTTGTCAAATTTGACCGTCTGTAGTCTCCATGTAGTTTCGTGAAAAGAGGTTTGCCTGGAAATCTCGACTACATGGAGTATTTTTGGGTAAGGTCTTTTATATTATTAATAGGACCTCTCCGCTCTGTGAACAAAATTTCAGGCTGCAGAGAATTTTAGAAATGGCTCTAGAATACTTTCAAAATCCGTATATAAGGGAGACTTCCATCCCTGGTGCGGGATTCTGTTTTTGGATTCTGATTCTACAACTACTACTGAGATCAATGATACTTATGCCCTAAGGGTTATTGTGATTAAATTTAACCCAGTCTTAATTTTGGACGAGTTGGTCCGATTTGATCTCTTACTGGGCAAACCTTAGGCCCTTCATTGTTCCTTTTTCTTTTCTCACCACAAATTATTTCAGATTCCCTAGACGGTTGCCAGCTCCAGTTCTTGGGGAACTCTGCCCCAAGACCCGTATTCCTGCTTCGGGGAGCTGAAACTCCGAGCAACCCTGGTGTCCTATGTCGTGACTCTGCCTCAAGACCCGTATTCCTGCTTCGGGGAGCTGAAACTCCGAGCAACCCTGGTGTCCTATGTCGTGCCTACTTCTGGTTGCGAGAACTACAAGCAAATCTGGTGTCCCATGGTTGTGTCTGCATCTGGTACAGAAGCTCTCCAGTGAACGTGTCGGCTTCTGGAAGCTTCAAGCAATCTCCACTGCGGAAGTCTTCATGGTGGCTAGATTTCTCTAATAAAATATTCTTCTTTTGACTTTCGATATTAGGGATCCGTAAGGTTACCACTTCCATATAGGAAATTATCAGTATAGGCAAATTCTTTAAAACACTAGGTAGGACATCTATTTTACAACAAGAGAGAGATTAAAATTCTTATAACCTATACTTTCTTTTATTTTAAAACTGCACTTCATTACAGTTTTTGGCGCCCAACAAAAATCCACAAATTTTACTCTCTTTCTTTTTTTTTCTTTTCTCTAAATTCAAAAAAAATACTTACACAAGTAAAAGTTTTGTTTGGTTCTTTTCCTTTGTTAGGTACTTTGCAATCTATGATTATTTTTACTCTTTACTATGTTTACGAGTATTATGACATGTTTGTTATTATCTTCAATAAATAAGAATAAACAATTTTCTTTTCGATATCACAACTTTCTTTGTTGATATCACAACTTATCTATTATGTTATAATCTGAAGATAGCTTAGTCAAGAATTCTAATAGTTTTTCTTGCTTTTCAGCTTGAGCCTGGTCGTTACGAAGGTATTAAGGTGATCTCACGACTTATACCACTATGACAGTTAAATGCGGTTCATGCGGTAAGTTTTTGAATTATTCTGACGGCATCACTTGCCGTAACTGCTCACTGTTCTTTCACAAGGATTGTGCTGGGGTAATAGGAGATTCTCTTTTGACTTCCGACTGGCATTGTCCTAAGTGTTTAGTTAATACAATGGAATCCTCAATTGACGTGCCTTGTTATAGCAAATCTGAAATACCATCAAATCTGAAACATGAACCAGAAATGCTCAATAGACAGGCATGTCTTATTGGTAACATCCCTAATACTCCGCCCAATAAATATGTCAATGAGTTAAAAAAATTTTCTTTTGACGGCAAGTCATGTCCTCGATCTTTTATTGAGAAATTATCAGAGTTCGCAGTTTCTCGACACATTGTTGAAAATGAGTTGGTAAATCATGCCTTTGAGTTTTTCATAGATGGTGCTTTACATTGGTTCCGATTTCTGAAAAATCGTTCCCCATCTTTGACTTGGAATTTTCTATGCGAAAAGTTAATAAAAGACTTTGGTGATCCAAACCATGATGCTAAGCTCCTAGAATGTATTCGTTCTAGAACACAGGGTAAAGACGAGCCAATAATTATTTACATCTCAATAATGTTTGGAATGTTTAACAAACTTGATTTTAAACTTTCTGAATCTGAACAACTGCGAATTCTTTTGCGTAATATTCGTCCTGGCTATTCGACATTTGTAGCAATAAATAGAGTTAGGAATATTGACTCTCTCCTAGAAACTTGTCAAGACTATGAAAATTTCAATGACAAAGAACGTAATTTTAAAGAGCCTCAGTCTCTGACTTACGCTGGTGCTTTGGAATTCAATTATAAGAATGTCAATATTCCTACTGATAATAAAAGTAATACTTTAAATCCTAGGGTGAGTCAGAATCAAAACGTGTCTAACCCTAGACAGTTTTACAAACAAAACTCATTTAATCCTGGTCGGAATGTTCCTCAAAATCTGTCTAATCATCGGCAGAATTTTCCTCAAGATTTGCCTTATTCAGGGCAAAATTACTATCAAAATACAATTACAGCTAAAAAATTTAATCCACATGGATTTTGCCTTCGTTGTAAGGTTAATGGGCATACTCTTAAAGATTGTCTTGAACCTAGGGTTGTGCTCTGTTTTGCTTGTGGGGAAAAAGGTGTTAAATTTCCTGACTGTCCTAAATGTAATCCAAAAAACTAAGTTTTGACTTGAATAATTCGACAGAACCTTGCTCCCCTAAGCCGAGTATTAATCCGAAATTGGTTTATAATATTTCTTCAGTTGCTTTTGCCGATGAAATTGACAATCATCGACCTTTTATTGAAGTTCAGTTTGGTGGTTGCTTCTTTGCTGGTCTTTTAGATAGCGGCAGCTCTATATCAATATTGGGTAATAATGCTCACATTAATTTGGAGAAACTGGGTTTTGAATTATTCAAGTCTGATTCTATAACTATACAAACAGCTAGTAGACAAAAGATATTATCGTTTGGTTATTTTGAAATTCCGATGACGTTTAACGATCGAACTCATATTGTTAAAACGTATGTTTTTCCAGATATCTCTCCTTCCCTTATTTTAGGTATCGATTTCTGGAAAGTCTTTGACTTGTTTCCGGAATCAGTTCCCCAATTTTGCAATACGATTTCTAAATCTTGTGACCCCGTCGTCGAATCTAAAGTTCTGGATTATGATCAACTTGAAAGTGATCAGAGGCTGATTTCTGACAATCTCATTAAACGTTTTAATGACATATCATTTGAGAGTCGCGGTGAACTTGGTCGTACTAACTTGATTTGCCATAATATCGATACAGGCGAAATTCCTCCTATTAAACAGAGAGGTTACAGGCTTTCTCCTGTAAAACAGGAAGCCCTTATTAACGAGGTAGATAAGATGCTGGAATGGGGGGTTATTGAGGAGTGTGAGAGTCCTTGGCTGTCCCCAGTTTTGATTACTCCTAAAAAGAACGGAGAATGGCGTTTTTGTGTCGATAGCAGAAAACTGAATTCAGTAACTCGTCGCGATGCTTATAGCTTGCCATTGATTAATGGAATACTTGATCAACTTAGGAATGCTCATTTTCTTTCTAGTATTGATATTGCTAAGGCTTTTTGGGAAATTCCACTAAACATTTCTGATAGATGCAAAACAGCTTTTCACGTTCCGGGAAGGGGAATGTTCCAATTTGTTGTAATGCCTTTTGGGTTGACGAATGCTCCAGCAACTCAACAAAGATTAATGGACTTGTTGTTTACTCCAGCACCTGAATTTGAAAATAAGGTTTTCTGTTATTTGGATGATATTATTATCATAAGTGAGTCTTTTAATGAGCATATTTTGCTTCTGAACAAGGTTCTTGACAAGTTAACAGCTGCTAATTTGACTATCAACTTTGATAAGAGTCAATTCTTTAGAAAAGAGCTGAAATATTTGGGCTATATTGTTGACAAGAGTGGTTTACGTGCTGATCCTGATAAGGTTCAGGCTATTATTGATTATCCAATTCCATCTTGTGCTAAGGAGGTTAGAAGATTCATTGGTACTTGCAGTTGGTTTCGTAGGTTTATATCTAACTTTAGTTCAATGGCAGCTCCTTTGAACAAATTAACAAGTTCTGGTAAGAAAGCACCAAGGTTTTTGTGGAATAGTGCAGCGGATTTTGCATTCACGAAACTTAAAAAAGTTTTATCTTCCGCGCCGGTTTTGGCCTGCCCCAATTTCAGTCGTTCTTTCTCAGTACATTGCGATGCTTCTAATTTTGGCATTGGTGCTATGCTTACTCAGGATAATGATGGTGGTGAGTCTGTCATTGCATATATGAGTAAATCTCTTAATAAGCATGAGCAGAATTATTCAACGACAGAAAGAGAAACTCTGGCTGTAATTACAGCATTAGAGCATTGGCGTTGTTACTTGGATAACGGTAAAGAATTTATGGTTTATACAGATCATGCTGCCTTGAAATGGTTTCTGAATTTGTCTAATCCTTCTGGTAGGTTGGCTCGGTGGTCAATTCGTTTGTCTTGCTTTAATTTCGTTTTGAAGCACAAAAAGGGTAAAGATAATGTAGTTCCTGATCTACTTTCTAGATCAAAAGCAGTAACTCCTAAGTCGGATATGTTACAAGCTAATCCTATTGCTGAAGTTAACAATCGATATGTAGAATTGTTTTCTGCTTGCCAGAATAATCCTGACTCTGTTCCGGATTATAAGATCGTGAATAATAAATTGTTTCGTTACATGAAATCAAAGGATTCTATTGTTGATGATTTCGTTTGGAAAGAGATTCCTACTTCTGATGTGAGGGAAAGTTTAATTGCGGAATTCCATGGTTCGTCTGTGTCTCCTCACACGGGAATTTATAAAACGTATAAAAACTTGTCTCTACGCTATTTTTGGTCTGGGATGTTCAAAGATGTTGCTAAATTCATTAATAAATGTGAAACGTGTTTATCATATAAACATTCTAATCATGCACCTTATGGTCCTATGGGTAAGCCCAAGATTTGTTCAAGGCCTTTTCAATGCATTTCTCTTGATCTTATGGGCCCTCTTCCTATGACTCGACAACGTAACCAGTTCATTTTAGTTGTGAATTGCTGTTTTACGAAGTATTGCTTAATTTTCCCTCTCAAGCGGGCTATTGCCGCAAATATAATTAAAATCTTAGAGAATGAAGTATTTCTGGTTCACGGTATTCCTCAGACAGTTATAATGGATAATGGCTCCCAGTTTCAGAGCCGGGAATTTCATTCATTGCTAGATAAATATAAAATACCTTTTAGGTCATTTACGCCTCATTATTGTCCTCAAGTTAATCCTACTGAAAGATACAACAAGACAATTGTTACGAGCCTAGCTTCATTAGTGGGGGAAGATCACAGATCTTGGGATTTACATCTTCAAAAAATACAATCCGTCATGAATAACTCTATAAATGTGGTTACGGGATTCACTCCGTCTTTTCTGGTTTATGGTCGTGAGATCATTACATGTGGATCGTTGTACACACAGGTGGATAACATTGATGAAATATGTTTTCTACCAAGGGATATTTACGCGGGTAATTTAGGACTTATGTCATCAATTTACGACAAGGTTCAAGTTGCTATTTATAATGCTCATATGAAGAATGCTTCTCGTTATGACACTAGGCATCCGTTCAAGGAATTTAATGTCGGTGATATAGTTTGGAGGAAAAACTATGTTCTTAGTAATGCGGGGAACTATTTTAGCGCTAAATTAGCGCCTAAATTTATAAAATGTAAAGTTTTGGAGAAATTATCGCCTCTGGTGTATGTCTTAGAAGACAACAAGGGTGGCAGAGGTAAATGGCATGTCAAAGACTTTAAGTTGTAATATAATTAGTTAATTAGTTGTAAATAATGAAGGATGAATTTCTTTTCTTATTAATGTTAATTTAATTATACCTTAAGACTTAGATTTAGTGGTAGATATTAATTGTATTATTATTGTTAATATTAGGATAGGTGTTAGGTTTTATTATTCCTGCTTATCTGCTTGTCTTCTTGTCTTGAATACTTACTTACTTGTAATCTTATCTTATCTTACAAATTGTCATGGATATCGACTATTGGATTATGCAAAATGGTTTTAGCATGATTGGGGGTTAAAGTTTTAACTTTATAGCCTTCCTGTTGGGGTACCGTATGAGTGTGGAAGTATGAAAGATATAGTAAATATATATTAATATTTTTAAATTATAGGAATGATAGGTTTTTCATGGAAGAATGCCTGCATTGTGCTATTAACATGTCATATCGATTGTTCGTTTCCAAAACTTGTTTGCATGAACTAAAAACATGCTTTTGACTATTCTAACTAGTGATTCAATTGGTTCTTTGATTATCTTAGTAACTTAATTTAGGATTTTCTCTTCGGTTTTCTCGCTTTATCGTTGCGTGCCTAACTTCTCAAAAACGGTTTTTAAAAAAAAAAAAAAATTAAAATACTTAGATATTTTAATATTTTTTTTACCGGGGTTTTTGGGGAAATGTAGGGATATGCTTCCCTACGGGTACCTATTGACTTACTATTTTATAGGTAATTCCTGTGTTTAGCTTCCTAATAGCTGAACATGCTTGAATAACACACTTTTATGTATTACTTTTCTTTATTTGGATAATGTTTCTCACATCTCGTTTTTGAGGCATGATGTTCGTCTTAGATTAGGCCCTTGTAGAAAGTTAGGTGCCTTCTTTTACCTTGTATGTTTAGGGCAAGTTGTTATAATTTTCCTTCTTTCGTGTTCACACGATTTCTCCTGCTAGGAACCAATGTTTTCCTGGTTTGTCGGCATACGGGCGTTCTTTGGGTCCGCATGCTGAATCTTTCATGCTCTTCTGGTGCCGGGATCGACGTTTTCGGATTAATTTTGGAAATAATAAATTTTCCTGGTACCTCTTCGATCTGCATGAAACTTACATCGATTGGAGAGCGAATTTTTGTGGTTCATCTGGTGTAGTTAGATTGTGAAATAACTTATTGGTTTTACTTGAATATTGGTTTAAAATTAGGTAAACAAAGCGCTGTCAATCTTGACAGTTGTCAAATTTGACCGTCTGTAGTCTCCATGTAGTTTCGTGAAAAGAGGTTTGCCTGGAAATCTCGACTACATGGAGTATTTTTGGGTAAGGTCTTTTATATTATTAATAGGACCTCTCCGCTCTGTGATCAAAATTTCAGGCTGCAGAGAATTTTAGAAATGGCTCTAGAATACTTTCAAAATCCGTATATAAGGGAGACTTCCATCCCTGGTGCGGGATTCTGTTTTTGGATTCTGATTCTACAACTACTACTGAGATCAATGATACTTATGCCCTAGGGGTTATCGTGATTAAATTTAACCCAGACTTAATTTTGGACGAGTTTTTCCGATTTGATCTCTTACTAGGCAAACCTTAGGCCCTTCATTGTTCCTTTTCTTTTCTCACCACAAATTATTTCAGATTCCCTAGACGGTTGCCAGCTCCAGTTCTTGGGGAGCTCTGCCCCAAGACCCGTATTCCTGCTTCGGGGAGCTGAAACTCCGAGCAACCCTGGTGTCCTATGTCGTGCCTACTTCTGGTTGCGAGAATTACAAGCAAATCTGGTGTCACATGGTTGTGTCTGCATCTGGTACAGAAGCTCTCCAGTGAACGTGTCGGCTTCTGGAAGCTTCAAGCAATCTCTTCTGCGGAAGTCTTCATGGTGGCTAGATTTCTTTAATAAAATATTCTTCTTTTGACTTTCAATATTAGGGATCCGTAAGGTTATTACTTCCATATAGGAAATTATCAGTATAGGCAAATTCTTTAAAACACTAGGTAGGACATCTATTTTACAACAAGAGAGAGATTAAAATTCTTATAACCTATACTTTCTTTTATTTAAAACTGCACTTCATTACAAGACATGGCCTGAACAGTTTCACTATCTTGTCTGTGGTAATAACATTTTGAACGAATGAAGCAAAGTAAAAAGGTCAATAATAAAAAGTTACCTTATTTCATTTATATCAGATCTGTTTTGCGATTTTTGTGGTTATTGTTTGTCTAACAAAGCACTTGCCCATAGTATTTCTTAAGCTTTCGTTATTTCTCACAAATTAGTAAAGTGCGCCTTGCCAATTAATTAATAAATTACTATCAATAAAAATAACAATAACTATAAACAAAAAATAATAACAATAACAATTTATCAGAATTTTAACAAAATGATACAAGGAATCTTGGAAAGGAACTTCACCAACGATCGCGAACTGTGAAGTGAAGCAGTGAAGGTGAGTGAACTGCTTTTTCACAAGAAAATTGCGGAAAAAAGTGAGCCATATCTCGTCAGCGCCGTCTATCCTTTGCCTGTAGAACTACGTGCTGACAGCTGTCAGAAAACTTCCCATTACGGCATAATAGGGTAGATGACTGATGTTTAAATCGTTAAAACCAATAGCTTTGATGAAGAATTTAAGTAAATATAGTATGTTTATTGAAAAATCATTTAAATCGGTTATTAATGTTCTGACATATAAGCGTTTAATGTTTTTGGTAGAGCCAACTCTGTCCCTTTCCCACAAAACAAAAGATGACGTCACGCCTTACTTGTCAGAATAGAATTTATATGGCGTACAGAGAAGTGACGTCACGATTTGCTGTTTCGCCTCTCTGTCTATGATATTAAAATGCTTTTTTTTTTAAGTTGCTTATTTTTGATCTGATTTTTATTTTCTTTTCATTAATCAGTTATATTTATAGACCACATTTTAATAGGACAATAAAAAAAACCAGTCATCTAGCCTATTGTGTCGCCGCATTAGGTAGTGACTGTCTTATAGCACAGTTGGGATAGCACAGGTAGTGACTGTCTTATAGATCATGTCTGCCTTCGGAACTGTAGGGCGTGGGTTCGATCGCTACCCAGGGCAAACTTTTATGTGACGAACATAGAGGTTTGTTTTGTATCTGGGTGTTATGTATTGTGGGACATTTCACGTGAAGCGGACAGGGAAAAAAAAGTGAGGTTCTGAAAATCGACCACATTCGGCCCATTTGTACTTCTAGTAGGTATGAATGTGTACGCAAAATATTTTTTTTGTATAGTGTATATTTACCAAGTTATAGGTTTCAAAAGAATTGTCGTTGATTGGTACTACAGTTTTTCGAAAGTAATTTTTCGAATATAACAAATCTACTATAAAATATTTTACATAGCGATACATATTAAAAATATAATGTTCTTTTTGACAGTAAAAAAAAATAAAAAAAAATAAAAAAAAATAATGGCCAAACCCGGAAGTAAACTTTTCAAACCAGAATTACAGTCACTTCGACCAATTTTTTTTTAATTTTTTTTCTTTCAAAATATAGCTTAAATGATAATGAAAGTACACTAGAAAATTTAAAATGGGATCTCTATTAGTTTAGGAGATACGTTGAATAATATACACCCGCGTCGCAAGGGGCGTCATATGTAGCGCTTGCAAGGTTGAGCAGTTTGCGCGATATTGCAACTTTATTAATATTTTATATCGTTTTAGCGTATATTTAACCTCATTTAATGATATGAAATAAGTTTTATTAATATAATATAATATAATATAAATATAACTACATAATACAAATATAAGTTAATAATATATTATAAAGAAAAAACGTTTTTGGAGCAGTAGAAAAGATTTATTATTTGCGAAACGTGACTAATAGCGCCATCTGTTAGTAACGTCTAGTACTTTATTTGTCTCAGATTGAGTCAAACGGTCAAACCTATCTACAAGAAAGAGATAGAAATATGACGCCTAGCGGTTTTAGTGTTGCTTTAACCGCTCAGCGACTTGTGCACGTTTTAATCTGTGACAGTTGTTGTTATTAATGGCGCCGTACGGTGATCGATGTTTTAACCCATTTCACTTGGTACTTCATCGAAAATTTAAAAATTTAAGGAAAATATCTAAATGTTTAGCTCAAAAGTGGAGTTTTTCACAAGATCTTTACGTATGTGCCTCCTGCAGGAAACGACTTTTGACTGAATCTCCTCCAGTAGCTAATGAAGACATTGTGCAATGCAGTCAAACATCTAGTGAACCTTCGCAAAACATTGAAGATGAACCGTTTATTCCCGAAGATAAGTTTAAACATATTTCCACCCAAACCGACACATCCATAGAAAACGAAGAAATTTTAAAGCAGCTAAAAGAGAAATTCAATCATCCTTCTACTTCTACTTCTATGCTAGGCGTCATATTTCTATCTCTTTCTTGTAGATAGGTTTGACCGTTTGACTCAATCTGAGACAAAAAAAGTACTACACGTTACTAACAGATGGCGCTATTAGTCACGTTTCGCAAATAATAAAACTTTTCTACTGCTCCAAAAACGTTTTTTCTTTATAATATATTGTTAACTTATATTTGTATTATGTAGTTATATTTATATTATATTATATTAATAAAACTTATTTCATATCATTATATGAGGTTAAATATACGCTAAAACGATATAAAATATTAATAAAGTTGCAATATCGCGCAAACTGCTCAACCTTGCAAGCGCTACATATGACGCCCCTTGCGACGCGGGTGTATATTATTCAACGTATCTCCTAAACTAATAAAGATCCCATTTTAAATTTTCTAGTGTACTTTCATTATCATTTAAGCTATATTTTGAAAGAAAAAAAAATAAAAAAAAATTGGTCGAAGTGACTGTAATTCTGGTTTGAAAAGTTTACTTCCGGTTTTGGCCATTATTTTTTTTTAAATTTTTTAATTTTTTTTTACTGTCAAAAAGAACAGTATATTTTTAATATGTATCGCTATGTAAAATATTTTATAGTAGATTTGTTATATTCGAAAAATTACTTTCGAAAAACTGTAGTACCAATCAAAGACAATTCTTTTGAAACCTATAACTTGGTAAATATACACTATACAAAAAAAATATTTTGCGTACACATTCATACCTACTAGAAGTACAAATGGGCCGAATGTGGTTGATTTTCAGAACCTCACTTTTTTTTCCCTGTCCGCTTCACGTGAAATGTCCCTTATAATATAAGTATGTATTTACAAAATAAAAATGTATATTATTATTATGTATTCTTTAAGCTATCTGATTTCCATTGTACAAGCTTTGCTTAGTTTTGGGCTCGATGGCGCTGTGTGAAATGTCCATGGATATTTAGTTATTAGTTTTTACGCAATAAAACGCTTTAAAAAAAAACATCTGACATCAATTTCGACTCATCATCATCATCATCATCAGCCCGGAGACGTCCACTGCTGAACGAAGGCCTCCCCCTTTCAATCAATCAATTTCGACTACCTGGATGATATTCTTCATATTTCCAGTTATTCTGATTTATTCCAGTAATTTCTGGCGTTTTCCAAAATAAACTCTCAAATGTAGTACTTACTTGGCATGATAATAGCTTCCGAAGGCACTATCTGCGGAGACTCTATGGGCCTGGCGGGCTGAAACAAAAACACTCTCTGTACTCAAACAAGATAGTCAACATTTGTCACTATGTCACTTTTGGACTCAGAATAATGAATCATATGCCATCAGGGTGGTATTAAATAGCTTCGTCTCGGGCTTACATTCGTCTACTCCTTTGTAAAAACCAATACCGCACGAGTGCCATACAACGTTTTACAACACATTTGCGAGCAAACAGATAACAGAAGTACTCACAACAGATAATGAGCCAAACTTTATTATTTTGTTTTTATTATATCGGACGGAAAGTCGTAACTAAATTCCTTGACACTGGCAAATGCTCAAAGTGCGATGCTATAATCCTCCTAAGGGGAAAGAAGAAAAAAAAACTTCGTTTAAAGTTCGTCTTCGTTAAAACGGTTCTAATATGAGTGTCTTTTCGTGTTGTTTCCAAAACTCCGAAGAAGCTTGTAGTAAAGTTGCCATGACTTTACTAGGGCATGACTGGACTTGACTGTGACTTACTAAGTGTGACATAACTTTGACTGTGACTTAGACTCATTCGACTTGAAAATTATCAAAAACTTGATACAAATAAATACTTGACACTGGCAAATGCACAAAGTGCTACGCCATAATCCTCCTAGGAGGAAAGATTGGCGCGAATTAACAAATGGCGCTACGTGCGCGTGGTGAAAATTAGAAAATAAAAGAAATTAGTGGTGAGAATTTCTTTCGTCACTTTTTCTGTTTAGTATTAAAGTAAATTAAACATATTGAGCAAAAGCGCTTCCAAGGAGGTTCGATCATTCAGCTTATTTTATTCTCGTAATGTGAAACTCTTCGGTAGAGTTCTTAAATTATAATGGAAATTATAAAAATACCGTAAAGTTTACGCACGGCGCTATACAAGGGAGTGTGCGGTAAAGACTTTTCCGCACGGTCCGTTGTATGGTGCGTAATGTTAAACTTTCGAACGATGTATACAGGCTTCGTAAATGCACTTTTTGAGCATATGTGTTGTAAATGAATTTAAGGAATTCCCAATTTGAGTAATAAACATTTAACCAGCGTATTCACAAAAATTATAACAGAAAGCATGACCATATTATAATTATATGGGCCATATCCAAGCTATTGGTGGATTCAGATATGCCATTGGATTTGATGTAAGGATGTATGCAGATTTCTTCGTAAGAGCCTAGGATTAGAACCCGCAACCTCATTTTAAAGTTTTTCAAGTCTATCATCATCATCATCAGCCGGGAGACGTCCACTGCTGAACGAAGACTTCCACTATGTATGACAACCTGCCATTTGCATCCACCGGTTGCCCGCGACTTTCACAATGTCGCTGGTCCACCTATATATATAGTGGCGCCTACGCTGCGTCTTCCGGTTCGCGGTCGCCACTCAAGAACCTTTCTTCCCTGTCGGTTGTCAGTTCTTCAATCGATGTAGCCTGCCCATTGCCACTTGAACTTGCAAACCCTGCGAGCTATGTCGGTGACTTTGGTTCTTGGGCGAATAACCTCATTCCGGATTTTATCGCGCAAAGTAACTACGAGCATATCTCTCTCCATTTTCAAGTCAGGGGTATCCTGAACTCATTTCAATTTGTTAGTAAAATTGTATAGTATGTCTCAGAGTTCAGTGTGCCTCCTGGCAAAGGCCTCCTCTAACAATTTCTACTGTATTCTGTCTCTAGCGACTCCTCCAGTTTGGGCCCGCTGTAAGTTTGAGTTCATCCTCCCATCTTATCATTTGTCTTTGTCTTTTCCTTTTCCCATCTCTAGTGTACCAGTCTGTAAGGATTTTGCTCCACTATTCTTAGGTACTGCGCAACATGTGGTCAGACCATCTGGTCATCTGGCCATAATCAGTCATCCATCTCCTATCTTGGCTGGGAGGCAATAATGTACGACACAGATAATGTACGGCATAATAATGCACAGCATTATAATTGGTGTACATGTACATAGAATATCATGCTGTGCAATATCATGCCGTGCAATATCATGTCATACAATATCAGCTCGGCTCAATAATGCACACCCCGATTTTGTACAGACAGATTTCAGAATTTGAATAGCAGTTAGGTTCAGGTTATTTTTTTTTATGTCAATTTGAGAAATGTTCGGATTATATCTGTACAATATAGGGCCGTACTTTATAGACACGAGCCGATAATGGATGGCCAGTATTGTACGACATGGATTGTCCAGCATGATATTCGATGTATATGTACACCAATTATCATGCTGTGCATTATTATGCCGTACATTATCGTGTCGGCAAATATCATGTTGTACATTATAGACACCCTCTTGGCTCACTCATAAGTGAGTGCTTCTTTTTCTGTCTTGTTTTGTGATTCGTAACATGCTTCTTTCCATAGCTTTTTGACAGTATACTAACATACTTCCGTGATGTATTGTTAGTGACCAAGTTTCGCAACCATATGTGATGCAAGGAAGAATGCAGGTATTGAAGACATTTTATATATATTTTGTGTAAGAACGCCAGCCGCTGTATCATTACGATACGATATTACTTACCATAGCGGGAGGCACTGCATGTTCCGGCTCGTAATGTCTCATCTCCGGTGCAAAGTTGTGAGGTGGCAAGTTGGGAACCTCCACGGTGATGTTGGGCACTACACATTCTGACTCCACCATTGGCTGGTACTGCATGGGCTGTGCAAGTAAACACTCTTTTAGGAACACGGTAGTTGCGCTTGTTTCTGAATAAAATAAAATAGCAGCATATCTTGACTAGATGGTTCTAAGAGATCACAGATGTTTAGCAACAGACGATCCTAGCAGTCTTCCAATGGGTGTCCGCAATTGGCATTTCATCATTATCATCATCAACCCGGAGACGTCCACTGCTGAACGAAGGCCTCCCCCTTAGACCGCCACACTGTACGACAACCTGCCATTTGCATCCAACGGTTGCCCGTGACTTTTACAATGTCGTCGGTCCACCTAGTGGGAGAACTTCCAACTCTGCATCTTCCGGTTCGCGGTTGCCACTCAAGAACCTTTCTTCCCCATCGGTTGTCAGTTCTTCGAGCGATGTGGCCTGCCCATTGCCACTTCAACTTGCAAACCTTGCGAGCTATGTCGGTAACTTTGGTTCTTTGACGAATATCCTCGTTCCGGATTCTATTGCGCAAAGTAACTCCGAGCATAGCTCTCTCCATTGCCCGTTGCATGACTCTGAGTTTCTCCAAAAGGCCAGCAGGTAAAGACCATGTTTCAGTTCCATATGTCATCACTGGCAACACACACTGGTCGTAGACCCTTGTCTTCAGACACTGAGGAATTTTGGATGAGAATTTTGGCATTTACACTTTGAGAACTACCATGGGTTTCTTTAACAACCTCAAAGCCATGTCAGAGGCATTTGGGCAGCACATTAACTCTAGTAATGCTGGCCGCTCGTCCTATAAGATAAGAAGAAACGGTGATGGTCTCATGTCTCCCCTGATGTCCCCCGCTAGGGGAGACATCAGGAATTTTCCTGGTGTCTCCCCCAGGCTGGCGTGATATAAGAACTTACTTTTATAATAATATTTTGAGTACTCCTATACCCCGATGGACACCCATCCGAAGACTGCCCGGATCGGCGTTGCTAAACATCGATGATCTCTTAGAACCATCTCAAGCTATGCTACTATTTTATTTATTTATTTTATTTTATTCGGGAAACAAGTGCAACTACAGTGTTCCTAAAAAAAACGAAAAATCCTGATGTCACCCCCAGTGGGGGGACATCAGGGGTAGCGAGCAAACCCATAAGACACTGCTGGTTAGGATATTTTTGATGATGATAAATAAAATCTAAGGCTAATGTTTTCTTTTCCTGTAATTAAGTGATGAGACAAGCAAGTTATTCGCATGACAGTAAGAGGCACACTTGCAATAGGCCAGTAGTACTCATAATTTTGAACTCTGCCAGTCCTAAACCCCTTCAATAAATAGATGTCAAGTTTTTGTAAGCATATTATCTAATATCGTTTGCATTCATTCTGAAGCATGCGTGTGTTAAGGTAATAGTTTCAAAGCTCAAGAATTAGTTGTGAAAATTGCAAGTTCCAGAATCAATAGAGTTCTTTCTATAGTGTTATATTTTTCAGTACAGAGAGAACTACCTAAATAATAAATACTTCAATGAAATTGCAGTGTTTGACTTTCACTGACCCATTTTTTAATGTAGCAGCTGAATATTTATTGTATTCAAATTGGAGGTAACTTCTATACAAGGCTACTTAAAATTGTATGATAAATGTGAACAAAACATAATCTAAGCTTACCGGAGGCGCATACTCTATGCCATGACTAGAATAATCATTGGGCACCATTTCCACGGCCCCAGAATACCCATCGCCTAGCGACACGGGAACGTTTTGGGGACCACCATTCTCGTAATCGTCAGCCAACAGCTGCTCTTCTTCTTCATTGCCGAGATTGTAGTCTGCAAGGTTCTGATCTCCTAAATCGTCTCCAAGCAAGTCTTCACTGAAATATAAATATTATGTTGTGAAAAGCTGTGTAGAACGCATGTACAAGCATATCCAATTCACTGGTTTTGGTCATTATATGCTAGATATTTTTATTTAAGATGTAAATATGATGGTTTTGGCGTATTATTGAACTAATTTATATGTTTAAATACGATAAAATTCATTTAAAATATTACAAAATAAAAATATACGAACTTATCCGACATGTTGTTTTACGAATGTAATTTTTTTTATTGTCTATGGTATGGCCTGAACTAGTAGTGGGCGATATAAATCGACCTTTTCAAAAAATTTCGATACGTGTACGCGATATATCGCTTCAATCCGATATTATCGAATCATCTAGTATCGAATGTAATATCGATATGTTTCATCCGATATACCAAATATCGTGTCACATTCCATTTATTTTCTTTATATCTTCTTATTCTCTAAGACTTATTCCTTTAAATCTGCAACATTGTCAATTTGAGTAAAAATAAAACGTAAATCCCTGGATTATAGAAAACTAGCCTTTGCAATGAGGAGTAATCTTAAAAAAAAAAATTGTTCCATAAAATATAATAGATGGCGTGAAGTCGTTTTCAATGTGTTCTGTCAAACTTGTCAATTTGACATTGATTGTAAAACAGTTCATTTCGATTAAAAACAAAAACTCTACTCATTGCAGTTTGTTTCATAGAGAAATTAAACACTACGTTTTAGTTTGTTTTCGCTCACGAGCGTGGAATATTATTGTTATTGTTTTTTGCGCTTACCAACGCCTCAGCTTTGTTTTCTGGACCCATCGAACGTGACCCCTGCGTTTTTACCTTCAATTCGGCTTCGATTTGCTTACGTTTTAGGAGCCTTCACTTTAAGTTTTACCCAAGATCATGCCTCAGGGTGACAAGGCCGTAGTCCAGCAAACTGGATAAGGCTAAGTGTGGATATGTAGATTAAAAACGCCACTGAGTTTCTTCTCCAGACATAAGGCCGGTTTCCTCACTATGTTTCCCTTCACCGAAAGCCAGTGGTCATCCAGTGGTATTTGAATTCGTACATAAATTCCAAAGAACCCATGGCCTTGGATTCTTTTTCGTATGATTTATAAATAAAGTTGATTTGTTTTTTCTCTCTAAAATGTTTTTCTCATAATTAACCTGATCCCTGTTTAGTATTATAGACTAGTTAAATACAAGTAATTACTTACGATATTTTAAAAATTATACTTGTTCGATATATCGAAAACTATCGATATAACACTACGATATATTATATCTTTTTTTTTACATGAACATGCCTAGCCTGAACTATGCTGCGTTCCGTATTGCGCTAAAAGTGATAATATCGCGAATCCGACCAAAGTGACAAGTATTATTCGATCAAGTCAAAGCTCTTAGTCAATTTTGTGACTATTAAATTTGGTCGGATTCGCGATATTATCACTTTTAGCTTGTGTTTTTTCGCGAATTACGGCCTTACTTAAAAAAACTTTTCAACCGTTAGTCACTGCTTAAGATGCTCTGCCATCTTCTCTCTGACGTGAAGTTGCACGTGCTAGAAAAGGACAGAGAAGTTTTAGCAGTGACTAAGAGAATCGAGATTATTTTAGGTAAGGCCATAATGATTAAAAATGGTGGTGTTTTATTCATTGAGTGTTGAATTACATGTACGAGTGTGGGCAAGTGATATAATGTGGTGAAACATGTCTTTTCGTGTTGTTTTCAAAACTCCATAGAAGCTCATAGTAAAGTCGCCACAACTTTACTAGGGTATGACTTGGACTCGACTATGACTAATTTCGTGTGACTTACTGTGATTTCATGACTTATTTGACTTGATGATAAATAAAAAATCATAAACTTGACACTGGCAGAATGCACAACGTGTGCAAGTGTTTATTAAAGATTTCTGTACAAACCAGTATTTACAGAGTGATGGGTTTTTTTTTTTTTTTTCTTAGTTTTTGGCATCGCACGTTGTGCATTCTGCCAGTGTCAAGTTTATGAATTTTTACATTTATTTGTTATCATCAAGTCATATAAGTCATGAAATCACAGTAAGTCACACGAAACCAGTCATAGTTGAGTCCAAGTCATGCCCTAGTAAAGTTGTGGCGACTTTACTATGAGCTTCTACGGAGTTTTGAAAACAACACGAAAAGACCACATGTTTCACCACATTATATCACTTGCCCACACTCGTGCATGTAATTCAACACTCAATGAATAAAACACCACCATTTTAAATCATTAATTCGCGAAAAAACACAAGTTTAAGAAAATAATAGAATGCAACGACATGATTTTTCCGTGTCAGTGATGGGGTTGTAGACCGTATCTTTTAAGTTCATGCTTATGCAGGTCTTGGACTATCTTAGTGCCATAGAGTAAAGTAATACATGCTTAGTGCTGTGAAATTTAATGGGTATCGAGTTATTTAAATGTTTGTGAAAAATGTATAACCCGTATAATACT
This sequence comes from Erannis defoliaria, assembly GCA_905404285.2. Taxonomy (NCBI): domain Eukaryota; kingdom Metazoa; phylum Arthropoda; class Insecta; order Lepidoptera; family Geometridae; genus Erannis; species Erannis defoliaria. The sequence continues at coordinate 640,129 of FR990090.1, read as the reverse complement.
ATAAACACCGCCCTGATTTCTGAAAATACAGCTATAAATTGAACACATTTTTGATTCTTGTTGTATAATAGGAACCTTGATGGTTCGATTAACACACAACTTTACAAGGGCATAATTTGGACTTGACTATGAACAATTTTGTGTGACTGAAAATGATTTTATGACTTATTTGACTTGTTAGTATAAAAACTTAAAACATTCCTTCCTTCTTCGTGTCGATGGTTTTATTAATAGAATATAGATTAAATTTTGTCAGACTAGTAGTCTGCGACAGCTACCCCAAGACGAGAGGCTATTACGTAGTATTTACTTACTCTATGCGAGAGGCATCCATCCTCAGCGTGCAGTTTTTAGGTCACTGTGGGCAGGAAAGTAGGTGTACCATTGTTTGTGCCTCGCCTCAGCCACACAGTTAAATTTTTCGGTTGGGTTTATTTTCCAGTCTAAATTCTAATAATTCTTTACAATTACGTCGAGTACAGTGATAATCATTATTTTTTCATTAGTAATTGCTTGTTCGCCTCCCCGTGAAATGAACAGTTATTCGTCTACAGTTTCGTCGAGTTGAACTTTGACTTTAGTGCAGTGTGTATATTATGTGCTCATGAACTAATAATTATATTTTAATGTTATCAGTAGTGTTGTAATTTTCGAGCTGAATAAAATATATTGAAGTGACCAAAGGTGTAATTATGTGGTTTTAGTTTGCCCATCTTATATGTATCTACCTATAGCGCCTATATCTATATAAGCTTAGTATAGGTAGGTAGGTATGTAGGTATAGTATAGGTAGGTATAGCAATAGCAGATGTACTATTATTTATTCTGTGATATCTGGCGATCCTAGCACCATCTTTTAGAAGTTCACCAACATCTGCTATTGCTAACGTTTAGATTTTGGGTGGCATTAAAAACTGATGAGAGGGCCCTCTATTCCCAGTATATTACTCTGCTCTATGCACACAGTACAGAACCCGCGACAGAGTATCCCCATTTAACCATGTTGGTCTTACAGCGGCCCACTTGGGTCCGGAGCCGGTTTAGCGACTTCCACGTGGGCCACTGTAATGCTGCGTTCCGTAATGCGCTAAAAGTGATAATATCGCGAATCCGACCAAAGTCAGAAGTATTACTCAACCAAATCAAAGCCCTTATATTTTGTGACTATTAAATTTGGTCGGATTCGCGATATTATCACTTTTAGCGCATTACGGAACGCAGCATAAGTCACTACCGGGGGGGAGCTCTTCCGCGGGACCCATAAACTCTTGTGGCGGTGGGCGCCACATGGTGCAACGGGTCTATAGGGTGGGACGATAAGGCCTCTGTAGAGCTGAGGAAGCCCTCATGACTCTTGAGGCGGCTAGCCGGGGGTATTGGGTGTCTGGGGTAGTCGATGTACATGTACACCAATTATCATGCTGTGCATTATTATGCCGTACAATCGCCGCGTTCCTTCCGAATCGAGTCAAAATCGATGTTGGCGCTGTGAGCGAAAAATGTCGTTCCGTTTTGATTATTGGGCTTACAGCGCTATCTGCGCGATATCATTTCGGAATTGCTGAACATGGGAAACTAATAAACTAACCTCTTTCGAACTGGTATGCACTTAAATATAACTGGATTTGGTTATCAGCGGTGTCATCATTAATCACGAACAACATTATTTCTCTTCTATAACAGTTTTTCTTCTTCTTAAGTATTTACAAACAACTCTCCTTTTACGTTCCATACTTATATTATACGAGTTAAACGTCAGATATGACAGCGCTCACAGTGATAACGCCATTTGCTGCGTTCCGTAATGCGCTAAAAGTGATAATATCGCGAATCCGACCAAAGTCAGAAGTATTACTCAACCAAATCAAAGCCCTTATATTTTGTGACTATTAAATTTGGTCGGATTCGCCATATTATCACTTTTAGCGCATTACGGAACGCAGCAAATATCACTGTGAACCAGTGTTTCCACTTTTAGGGATTTCTCCCTTTTTTAGGGAAAAATAACTGGTATTATGTAAGGTTTAGGGACATTTTTCAGTGAGGTCTTCTGTCACAAGTATTGCTATACTCAAAAGAAGGCCTCCACAACTGTTGTTTAAAACGTGTATTCTAATGTAATAAACATTTTTTCATTTTTCATTTTTCATTTTCATTTTATTTCAAAAGGGATTTAGGGAAAAGTTTTGGGGAAAAATCGAACTAAAAGTGGTAATCCTTATGTTTATGGTCTCGAACTCGTAATAAATGTAACCCGTCTAGTTTTAGTTTATCTATTAACTGTACTATGACCGTAGTTATAGACGACATAGGAACTATGTCGTATTATACCAACAGTTAGTTTGTTTTTCATTCTGCATTGCAGAACAATAGCGACAAAATATTCTATTAATCGTCGTCGTTTTCTTTAGGGAATTTTAGGGACAATTCGACAGCAAACTAGGGAAAAACCAAAATAGAAAGCGGAAACACTGCTGTGAACGCAAGATGGCGGAGAGTTTTGGCGGGAACGTGAGAAAATCATGTCGCTGCATTGTATTATTTTCTAAAACTTGTGTTTTTTCGATTCTTAATGCATAAAAATGGTGTCGTTTTATTCATTAAGTGCTGATTTACGAGCAAGAGTGTGGGCAAGTGATATAATGTAGTGAAACGTGTCTTTTCATGTTGTTTCCAAAACTCCGAAGAAGCTTGTAGTAAAGTTGGCACGACTTTACTAGGGCATGATTAGACTTGACTGTGACTTACTGTGTGTGACTTGGACTGTGACTAAGACTCATTTAACTGCAGAAAGAAGAATCGATAAAGAAATATGTATTCGGCTGAAGGACTAGTATCCATGGCAAGGAACTATTAAAAACAACAACAACAACGCAAGATGGCGCCAGTAATGACGTCATCCGTGACGTCAAGACTGCTACCGTAGACGCGGTAACACCAATTCGGAATGGGTTTTTATCGCGCTCACAGCGCCAACAGCGATTTTGACTCAATTCGGAACGCAGCGAATGTCATGCCGTACATTATCTGTGTCGTACATTATTGCCCCCCCCAATATTCTGGCTGAGCCTATTCCTATATTTTGTCCAAACTCCAAACAAAAGTAACTGAAATTCGCACTAAAATAAAAGTGTTTAATAAAATCATTTTGTAAGCGCACGCAACCTTCTTCTTGTAGGTCCAATACGCAACAATGTCTGATGATGAAATAGAGTACTTGGATGAAGATGCCGACATCGTGCAGCAATGCGTCCGAACCTTGCCCGGCACTGCAATAGATCCCTCGAAAATTCCTGAATATTTCCAACCCCCGCCTAGACTGATGATCGAGCGTACTATTGTCCCTCCAAAGCGCAAAAGGAAAGATGACGACGATTCTGAATACGAGCCTAGTGATGAACCACCTCCAAGCCCGCCAAGCCCGCCTCCGGTTAAAAAAAGAGCAACAAAACCTGTAAAACAATCTAAAAACGTCGGTCCCGCTTCATCTAATAGCTTTTCGTATTTAAAAATAAGCAAACACCCACATTTGTATCAGCCAACTGTTCAGGAACAATTTTTGAAACGGAAAAGGTTAAACATTCGCATTCCTGACTACGATGATCCATTATGTCTGCCCGTAAGAGCTTTGAAAGCTGAGGAGAGCGATAGAAAAAGGTTAACAAATTGGAATAATGTATGCCTAGAACATTTCAAGCATTGTGACATTCTAATGAAGCCGGAGCAGGGATGCATCAAGAGTTCTGTGAGATCAGCTATTTTCAAAAATGTTGTTAACAAGCAAACAGGCAAGTATCACTTATATTAGTATTACTTTTTTTTTAATGAGTATTTAAAAAGCTTTTTTTGCTAATCTTAAGCTGCTCTGGCCAGAGGCTCTGAGGCTGGTCTGTGCTCTGAGGCTAGTAATGTTACTATACATGTTTATAAAGTACATAAAGAAGTGATAGTTTAATTATAATCAAAATCTGTAGTGACAACCGCCAAAAAATATTTTAAAGCATTAAAGCCTAACCTTTTTGGCAAAGAGAAGCTAAGGTTTCAGAGTTTACTGGGGCAGGTCTGCTTTTGTGTGTATATTTGTTCAATGATTACATGCAAACAGTTGGTCCAATCGTTTTAAAATTTTGTTACCAACTAGTTTGTGTAAATACAATAGGGTAGATGACTGATGTTTATATCGTTGAAACCAATAGCTTTGATGAAGTATTTAAGTAAATATAGTATGTTAATTGAAAAAATAATTTGAATCGGTTAATAATTTTCTGATATATGAGCGTTTAAAGTTTTTTTTAGAGACAACACTGTCCCTTTCCCACAAAACAAAAAATGACGTCATGCCTTACGTGTTAGAATATAATTTATATGGCATACAGAGAAGTGACGTCACGATTTGCTGTTTCGCCTCTCTGTCTAGCATGATATTAAAATGCTTATAAGTTGCTTATTTATGATCAGATTTTCATTTTCTTTTCATTAATTAGCTATATTTATGGGCCACATTTTAATAGGACAATTAAAAAAATACCAGTCATCTAGCCTATTATCAAATTTGAATATGAGCTAAATTGGCCAAAGGACTTTAAAGATATGGGGTCACAATCCTCAGTACCTTGCTAACTACTAGTAATCTTCATAAGCATATAAATAAGTACTAAAATATTGACTGTTGTAGAGAGGTTCCAGAGAGGGTCGTTGCATTTTTAAGAGAGTTCCATTGTCTTAATAAATATAATAATAATAATAAATAAATGAAATATATCATGAAGGACGGTACGGTCGACATATGTCGGGCATGCCATCGTCCCGGGGAATCTCTCCGACATATTATTTCCGGTTGTTCGCATCTTGCTAACGGCGAGTATTTGCACAGGCATAACCAAGTGGCCAGGATCATCCACCAGCAACTTGCTCTTCAATACGGCCTTGTCGAGTCGGAGGTGCCGTACTATAAGTACGCACCAGCTCCAGTTCTCGAGAATGGTCGTGCTTTGCTCTACTGGGACCGCTCCATCATCACGGACAGGACTATTGTCGCCAATAAGCCTGATATCGTGATGGTGGATCGGTCCCAGCGCCGGGCAGTGCTCGTCGACGTCACCATCCCACATGACGAGAATCTCGTAAAGGCCGAGAAGGACAAACTCAGCAAGTACCTTGACTTGGCCTTCGAGATAACCGCCATGTGGGATGTTGACTCGACGATCATTGTCCCGATAGTCGTTTCGGCAAACGGTCTCATAGCGAAGAGCCTCGACCAATACCTCAAGAGGCTCTCGCTAGACGGTTGGGTCAAGGGTCAGATACAAAAGGCAGTGGTACTTGACACGGCACGCATTGTCAGGAGGTTCCTCACTCTGCAGCCCTAACCACCTGCAGCTTGAGCCCTGCCCCGCTGCTGGCGGCACCCTAGTTTTTAAGTTTTTTATAATTTGTATTTTTGTATTCTTATATTTATTGTAAAAAACTTAAATAACTAAGAATTTAAATAAATACGTGTATAATAATAAATATTGGTGGTAATTTTTCACACAGCGCCATCTAGCCCCAAACTAAGCTAAGCTCGTAATATGGAAACCAGATAGCTGATAGAGTACTTATGATATTTTTTTTGTAACTATATAGTACATACTTATAATATATACAACACCCAGAATCAGAACAAACATCTATGTTCGTCACATAATGTAGAGTGGGGATTGATGATCAAACCCACGCCTTACAGGTATGAAGACAGACATGCTACCAACTGAGCTATAAGGCAGCCTTGAATTTAAGGTAAACCTACATAACTGAGCTAGTGTCTATGTTTATTAGAGTTTTTCGTTATTTGGATGAATGTAATAAAGAATTTACATTAGTATAAGGTTGAGTACAGTAACCGGCAAACAACTTGAGCCAATGACCTTGGCTGTGCAGTAACGATTTTACTGTATCTTTGGTGGATCGAAGGGTGCGCGAGGGGAGTTCCGACGCCACGCGTCCACGCGATTTGCCGATCAGCGGCCGGAAGCAGTCCTGCGGCGCCCGTGCTGCACTCACTGCAGCATCTGACTACACTTGCGAGCCAGTGTTATTAGACAATTTCGAATTACGATTTTTTTCTCGACTGCTGTCGAAACCCGGCTCTGACGCAGCTCGTGAGCTGTTCAGTTGTGTGAGTCGCCTTAAGTGACCCGCACCGCCAATTTTTCCAGTAGATGTGTTTGTATTAGGTTTTAGAAATAGGTAAAGTCCCAAAAAAAAAAAGAAAAATAAAAAAATCTTTCTCTTGTTTTGTTATTTTTATGTTACTAAAAATGATTTGGAAAATCTCGCGCAAAAGTAACATAGTTCTACAGAGACAAGCGCGAAAATCGGTGTATTATGTGAAGCAGGGATCTAATATAAAAGGAAATTATAAAAAAGACCGCAGATGGAACAAAAACGTAGACTCTGAGATTCTTACCGTAATTTAGGACACCAGGTAAAAAAAAGGTAGCAGTAAAGACGTAGAGCTACTAAAAGGGTTTTTACTTAAATGAACTATTTAAAGTTTTCAATGTCCTCAGTGACCATTATTGTCTAGAAGTGTACTTGCGCAAACTTACCCCCACTATGACGCTTTTGGCTCAAGATATTTGCCGGGCACGGTACCTTAGTATAGACTGTAACAATGTGTTTGAAATGATTCCAGGTCAAACGGAGACTACGATATGGAGTAAGGTGTGTGTAGAAAATGAGGAAGCAGACAAGAAATCGGAAATATTTCAATGTGTGTTGCCGCGCTACAGGGAGAAGAAAGCCTTACCTAACTTCTCGGCTGCCACACACAAGACTCAGCACTCTAATAAAACTGTGACTGAAGTTATATTGAGTAAGGTAATAAGCAATGCATAGTGAGTTTGTTGATGAAATAACGGCTGTGTCTCAGTAGTCTGATTAATTAGTCTGATGATCAGACTGACGGATGGACTTTATTGTCGCAAAAGTTCGATGCTACCAAAGAATTGGACTACTGAGACCTTTAGTCCGATTAACTAGTTCGAGGATCGCCTTCTGAGAATTTGTCATCTTAGTAGTTCGATGATATTAAAACTCGGACTAGTGTCAGGGGGGTGTCACTCCGCAGTTTAGGTACGTTCGGCCGGCGCTCCGTCCGGGTGGACAATGCAAGGCAGAAGTCAGTCGCCGCCCGCACGCTAGCCTCGTCGCACGTAACTGAGCATACGTGATAGAAAGAGAGCGGTATATCTAGGTGAATACAGCGAGCGGTATCCAGAGCTGTGCGAGTTGAATTGCTACTTTATTGCTTAGTAGATAGAATCCTTATTTATTTCAGTTCTTTGCGGAGTTAACTTTCTGTACGTAGTATTATTATTTATTCTGTGCTAGTGAGACTTTTAGTTAGTCGCGACTGAGAGCAAAACAAGGCATATTACGCTATTTATGCCGTGTTATGTCGGTGCCGTTTTCGAGCGGCGATGTACCCTATATTTCATCAGAGTGAAAAAGGAAACAAATCTAAAATGGCCAATCATTACCTCTCACTCGCACTCTATTGCTATCTATACTCACACACTGCTCTACAGAGTTGCAAGTACCAGCCGTCATTTTCGATTTCATTTGTGGCTTGTATAAGGTTAATGGGCTTATTCTCTCACCCGAGGATAAATGATGGGTATATAATTTTTACTATTATTATTTCCAGGAAAACCATAAGGATGGTGAAGCCCTAGTGGTGTACAACCCACAAGACTCCGTATCAGCTGTCTACGGGTTAATCGATAAACGGTATACTTACACAATTTTTTACTTAGTACACAATAGGCTAGATGTCTGGTTTTTTTAATTGTCCTATTAAAATGTGGCCCATAAATATAGCTGATTAATGAACAGAAAACAAAAATCTGATCAAAAATAAGCAACTTAGAAGCATTTTAATGTCATGCTAGACAGAGAGGCGAAACTGCAAATCGTGACGTCACTTCTCTGTACGCCATATAAATTCTATTCACAAGTAAGGCGTGACGTCATTTTTTGTTTTGTGGGAAAGGGACAGAGTTGTCTCTAACAAAAACTTTTAACGCTCATATATCAGAACATTATTAACCGATTTCAATATTTTTTTCAATAAACATACTATGTTTATTTATTTTTGAATATTTTTGTATGAAGTGATTCCACACTTATGGTATTTCTATGCAGATTCGAGTCCTGCCGGAGGTCATAATTTTTCTTCCTGTTTAAGCTTTAAAAACATAGAAATACTATGTTTACTTAAATTCTTCATCAAAGCTATTGGTTTCAACGATATAAACATCTTTCATCTACCCTATTAGAAAATGACAGGCAAAACCAATAGAACCAACCAGCTGGGTATGATGAGTTTGAACATCTAATATCTCAGGGTGACGAGCGCAGTGCAGTGCGGCGTAGGATTGTGTTCGCAAGTTCACAATTCTAGCACTGCTACTGTTAGTGGCAGGCGTGACGCTTACTACCAAGCGAACGTCTCGCTAATCTCGCTCGACAGCAATAAAAAAAAACATGGGCGCAAGTACGCTGAAAGATTAAAACGCCGCGTAGCGCGGTGCAATGTGTAATGCGCCTTAGATCAGCGAGTTTTTTTTCGTTGTTATTGGCATCGCACGTTGTGCATTCTGCCAGAGTTAAGTATAAATTATGAATGTTCAAGTTTATGTAATACGAGTATTATCAAGTCAAATATGTCATGCAATCACAGTTAGTCACACGAAATGTCACGAGTCCAAGTCATGCCCTAGTAAAGTTGTGGTGACTTGACAATGAGCTTTTAGGGAGTTTAGAAAACAACACAAAAATACATGTTTCACCACATTATATCACTTGCCCACACTCGTGAATTACATCAACACTCAACGAATAAAACGCCACCATTTATAATCATTAATTCGCGAAAAAACACTAGTTTAAGGCGAAAGGTACGGCAAAATGAAATTACGCATTTGGCAGCCCGCACGCCATCTATCCAGTAATGTGTGCATTAGTTTGATTCCACAAGCCATCACCCGCGCGCCATCTAGCCGCAAAGCAGTTTAACAGTTCGACAGTACACACAGCACACTGCAGTGCACTGCACTGCTGTGTGTGTGTGCTGCGTTTGATTTCACACTGCCACAAACGATACCGTCAGTGTACGATAGGGATGGCCGATATGAATATCGATGGTCACACCTCCGGTCACCCTCGCACCCCAGTCGAACTGTCTCGGTGAAGTAGTACCTATATTACTGCCTGCCTTGCTTCAATTCAATAAATCTCATCGTTATTTGTAGAGGTTTGTATGAGATCTTAGTAGTAGCAAATTGATGTTTTTTTTAAGAGTTAATATAAATAAACACCATTAGTAATGGTCCTCTTTGGTTTTTTTTTCATTCTTTTGCAACTTATTTATCAGTAGCCAGAAACCATACAATGTAGATAATTGAATAATGAACAACTTTAGTCCCATGATCTTTCTCGAAAAGTTGAAGATGGTCGAGATATTGCAGTTCCCACATAAAATAAAGATGGCGGCTAAAGCAGGGCTCGAATTTGGTCCCGATTTCGAATTTACTTTTTTCTCGAATAGCCGTTGGTTTTAACGTGAAAGTATCAGCGAGTCGCAAGACTTACCTCAAGATCATAACAGCGAGCTGATTAAATAAGCTAAATAATGATACTAGTTCATGTTTCCAAATCTGAAAGTTTTGTACCTACTTATTTAGGTAAGACGACATAGACCATTTCGTTACGGTCCACTTTTTTGACCAGCGACCACGATATTGTTTGGAATAATGTTCAATATCGTATTCAATAATCGGAATAAGGTTCAATATCGTAATTCAGTCATATAGGTACTACTTCACCGAGACAGTCCGACAGACGACTGGGGTGCGAGGGTGACCGGAGTGTGACCATCGTCATGTGTGGTGTTGGTACGTGTGGGTTGACTAACTGGTGACGTGATACATTTTATGAAAGCTTATGTAGGTACTATGATTGTTTCTATGACACTTATTATCTAAGTGTTAGTAGTTTTGAAAACTTTTACCTAAATCAAAAAGTTTTTTTTTACCTAATAACATTGAAGGACAAGGATTTTTGTACGATAAAAAAATGCACCCGCACGAAGCCGGTACGGGCCGCTAGTTAATAATGAAGCTAGCTACCGATTCCCGATTCCGTAATTAATATAACGCTGCGCTGACAGAAAAAGCTGACAACGTCGCGGACGAGACAGCGAGCTATCGCTGTCCCTGTCACGGGGCGTTGCCTGAATGCATGCAACGGTAGTACGGTAACGGTTTAGTAGGCGCAAATCGGTTTTACGTTAAAAATCCTTTTATAAAATTACAGATCGAAACAAGTGATCCTTATAATGAAAAGTACAGTAAGTAAACTATGAGAATTACTGTGCTGAGTTTGGTACTAAACCGATTTGGCAAACCGATAACACCAGCATCTAAAATATTGGTACTTCGAAGTAATTCCGAGTGCTTAGAGTGCTAAATAACTAATTTTAAACATTTGGATCTCGTAGTCGGGGTCTACATAAAACTTCATGATATGTGTTACACTATATATTAATTTCAAAGCTTCACATGTTGTATTTTTGCCATAAAACGTTCCCAAAAACACCTTGTTTATGCGTTTTCTCCTTCCCATACACCTTAAGAAAATAATAGAATGTAGCGACATGATTTTTCCGTGTTCCCACTAAAACTCCAAAATTAGCGAGATTGTACTGTTACCGTGACGATGTGCTGTGTTGCCCCGGAGCAGGCAGGCGGAGGACGAGGCCGGCGCCCGGGACGAGGACTGCAGGACGTTCCTGAAGGAGCTGACGGCGTGCCGCGTGTGCGCGCCCTGCTTCCACGCCTCCTGGCGGGGACTCGACAAGATCAAGACCAGTGACTATATTTTTTATAAATTTCTTAGTTATTTATTTATTTCAGGTTACTGAGACCCATAATGTAGAATACAAAAAATTCAAATTAAAAATTAAATACACAACATTCATTAAAATTAAAAATATTATATAAAATTTAGAGCCAAGAAATTGACAAATCAAAATTATTCATCATCACGTCCACTGCTGAACGAAGGCCTCCCCCCTAGACCGCCACACTGTACGACATCCGGCCTGCATCCACCGGTTGCCCGCGACTTGTACAATGTCCCCGCCCACCTATATATATAGTGGGAGGCCTTCCTAAGCTGCGTCTTCCGGTTCGCGGTCGCCACTCAAGAACCTTTCTTCCCCATCGATTGTCAGTTCTTCGAGCGATGTGGCCTGCCCAAAAATTATTCTACAATTAAAAATGAAACACATTCACACGACACAGAAAAGAACACAACACAAAAGGTCAATACCTCCGCACATATGGCAGTACTGGAACATGCCTGTTACAGCACTGCCACATGTAGGGGCAGCTCAGCCTGTCAGCAACCATTGCCAGGATTGTGTTGTTGCTGGCCCATTGGCTGGATTATTAATACATATTGCTATTACGTTTTTATTATTATAATAATCATAATTTATTAATAACAAATTGTTACACGTCAAGAGAATATCAATAGACTACCTACGTACTAATAAGAGTACGAATGTATACATAATTAATTTTATAATGTCAGTATAAACAATTATAATAGGGAATATGCATGAGTTTTTTTTATTAACTCACAAAAAAGCTGACTGGCTACAAAACAAACCATCATAAGTGTGGGAGTGGACTGTATATAATACGAAAAAAAATATGTATTTTAATGTTTTTGTATTGCGACAGAGAAGAAGTACAATAGGGTTTGTAAACTTACCAAGCCGGGTCAGATCTTTACTTTATCCAATCCGTAGGCTGGGTTATGTGTCGTCAGGGCCCTGGACCTGGATATTTCGCTTCCTTGGCTGGAATGGAAGCGTCCCGTAGACGCCGGCCGGCGCGTGGTTTGCAACCACGAGCACCCCCAAAATTGCACTTTTTTCACCGATTATTTATCACAACCGCGAAGAGGGCGAGAAATAGAGTGTCTGTGGTCTGTCTGGTGGATTGCGTGTTGGATTCACTCCGGGAAATTAATTTTACATTTTCTTAATAGCGGAGGCAATGAAGTCGAGAGAAAACAATGGCGACGACAAAAGACTCATCTACAGGAAGTGTGTGAACCCCCGTAGAGAAAAATGCGTTCGAAAACGATAATATTAAGACGCTGACAATAGCTGATTGAATTTGAGATTTTGCTTTTTTAGCCACGCCCCCTGATATAAACTCGATAAACTAGCGCTTCTTCAGAGTTGCGGATAAAATAGGAAACTTACTTTCACTACCGCAGTGCCACTTCTCCGGGCGGTAAAATAGTGAACTAAAATGTAAAATGATTCACGCGACAAACTCAATAGGCGTGTTGTGACAACTCTCATAGATGCAACTCCCACAGATGGAGCTGTTTTCAAGATAAAAACTTTACTTTGACATACAGGGTTATCAGGAAAGGGTATGGTAAGCCGAAGGGGGTCATTGTACCCGTCAATACGTACCTACAACTTTTTCTATGGGGCCAACCCCAAAATTGCGAAAAAAATATCAGCTGTTCCATACAAAAATTAAATTGGCGCGCGGCAAAATGTACCTATGGATCACCTGATTTTTTTTTTCGCGATTTCGGGTTTGGCCCCGTAGAAAAAGTTGTAGGTACGTATTGACGGGTACAATGACCCCCTTTCGGCTTACCATACCCTTTCCTGATAACCCTGTATGTATACTTACTTGAAAAATACTTTAATAAAACAAACTTTTAATTTTTTTTTAATGTAGATAATAAATTTATCAAAAAAATCTTAAGTTTTACAGTAAAAAAAATCGGTTAAATATTGATTGGCTAAGGTCTTGCCGTGCCACAAGTATGTGTATCACTTTCTCTCGCTTGAACCAATGATCGTGCAAGAAAGAGAACGTTATAATATTTTTGTGATAGTGTGCATCAAATCATTTATTTTACGTGTAGGTACGCCACGGGAAGGCAGAAACGTTTATTGTTCATTGATAACGGAATATAATATAACGTTCGTAGAATTAATACAGTACAGCAACTTACATGAAAATCGTAGGTAAATAAATAAGTAGGTAGGTAAATTAATAAGGAAGTAAGTACCCTTTATTCCTTGGGTATGCAAATAAAATACCTAATACTAGCAGCGCCCCGCGGTGTTACCCGCGTTAATCCCGGATTAAAAGAGCCTATGTGGTAATCCAAGATCTCAGCTACATATGTAATCTCAGGCGATTCTTCTTCTTTTTCCGTACTGGTCATCAATCGTTTTCTTTTGCTGTAAAGAAAATATACAAATTAAAAATATGAATAATGCACTATAATTTGATTGATGACAAAAACTTCAATACTTTTCTTTTAGGCAAAAATGCTACGGGCGCTCAATCAGTACTAGTACATGTTCACCTCAAGTGTAAACTTGGCCTTGAAGCGGCGCGGCGCAGCGCGCGCTCACAAAGATAACACAAAGGCGCTGACGCGGCCATGTTTCGCCTTTCGGCGCCGCGCGCCGTCCCGTTCCGTTCCTGTTCTCTCCCGCCCAAGAGGTTAGGGTATTTGTATGAGCAGGATAGATGGTTCGGTGTAAATAAAATAAAAAATGGTTCGGTGTGCGAGCTTAGTAAATTAGGATTGTCCTATTTTGAACATGAAAAATATATTGTTTTTAATTTTGTATGGAAACAAAACTATGCTCTTTTCCCGTTGAAACTTTCAGGACACATTCTTTATAACGGATACTTTTAGGTATTTTCGGCTTACCATACCCTTTCCTGATAACCCTGTATTTATAAAACATTTTGTCTAAACCCGAACACTACTTACCAAACCTCCAATGATTCATCTGGTTCCAAATTACTCAGCGTACGTTTTCTTTTGCTATAAAATAAAAAAGTGTTATTATAGTTATAGAAAATAATTAGCCAAAACCAAATGTAATATAATAAAGCAAAAAGAAAATTGGCGGCGAGATTCGAAATCGCGGCGCTTTGACATTATCTAATGTAAATCTGTGAGCCAGACCACTAGGCCACGATTACTACATAATGATGGTCGAATTTCTGGTATGTTTCCGCAAATCAAAATAGATATTTGCTGCGCTTTCACAGTATTATCATGTATTATGTACCAATACATACAGTAGTTAAAAATAAATGAAATTATAATTTGCTTAGTACTTACTTCACAAGTTCCATCATTTGTTTTTGTTTTTTACGAAAAAACATCTTTGAGTGTTTTTTTCTATTGTCTTTGTTCCCCATATTTACACAAAATTAATAAACTCTATTTGTCCTAATGTTTTATATTTACAAAACTTAGACTAACACTTTTAACTTACACTAACACACAGTTTTTTTTCAAATAAGCAAAGAGTTAGGTATAACACAGATTTGCACAAAATTAAAACACAAAAATTAGAAAGCGGCTGCGGCAAGCGTGGCGGTGCGCATCAAAGCGACACACGTCCGTCTAGCAACACGCCTGGGCGGTCTCTGTCTAACATCGTAGATATGAGGAAGAAAGTTAGTAGTGCGGGAAATGGCGTTTCAGTTCAATCGTATTTTTAATAGAATATATTGAATTATAAAATAAAGAGAAGTATTATGAAAAAAATAAGGATACTGTTGGAATTGTTGAAACATAATTTATTACTATAATTTGTTTCAATGGGGTGTCGTCATATCGAGTAACACTTAAAATTGCATTTGAAATTGTTGTTTAGGAGGTCATTTCACGATTTTTTTGTATCGAGAAAATTTGCCGCAAACGTGTTTTCAATGCTACTGTTGGAAAGGATTTATGATCAAAATTAAGGATTATTTTTTTCAATCCTGTATATCTTATACGTCATGAGAAAATTGCTTCCAAGTTAGGTTAATTTGGGTGTTTTCAGCGTCTTAATTATGCAATTTGTGGAAAGAATGAAGTTAATACGAGGATATTGAACATTCCGCCCACCTAAATGCAAAGTATTTAGGAAATAATTTAGTTGTAATCGAAAATATATGAAAAAACTTAATTCTACATGTGGATATTAGGATATTATACTAAGTTATTGTGCGAGAGGCAGAGGGCAGAGTTTAACGATAGGGCGTTTATACTCTCCAGCTGCAGTCTTGACTGTGGCAACTCTACAAACTTTGTCAGTTCCGGGATGTAGAGCAATAATTCTGCCCAACTT
Source organism: Erannis defoliaria (assembly GCA_905404285.2). Lineage (NCBI taxonomy): Eukaryota > Metazoa > Arthropoda > Insecta > Lepidoptera > Geometridae > Erannis > Erannis defoliaria. Next base: position 624,897 of record FR990090.1, on the reverse strand, counting down.
CCAGCTAAGCGGAGCCGCTTGTTCGTTAACGATGAGGACCAAGCTGCCGACAGTTAGATTTGAGTGGTGTTTATCCCACTTGGCTCGTTGTTGGAGAGTGTGAATATATTCACACTGCCATCTGCGCCAAAAGTCTTGGTGCAACTTTTGGATTAATTTCCAACGATGGAGAACACTGATATTCTGTTCAAGGAAATTTTCCTCAGGGACTCCCGATAAGGGTTGAGTGGTAAGGAAATGACCAGGAGTAAGAGCAGTGAGATCATTTGGATCACTACTCATAGGGGTAATAGGGCGAGAATTAAGCATGGCTTCGATTTGAGAGAGCACGGTATAGAACTCTTCATAGGTCAACCGCTGCTGACCGACTACTCTAGCCAGATGTGTTTTCACAGCCTTGATTCCTGCCTCGGCTAAGCCGCTAAAATGGGGACTTCCGGGGGGATTAAAGGAGAACTTAATGTCCTGTGAAAAGGCAGCACTCTGCAGAGAGTTCAAGTAGTTACTGGCTCCGACAAAATTTCGTCCTTGGTCGGATACAAGTTGGTTACACCGACCACGATGAGCGACAAATCTTTTTAATGCTGCCAAAAAGGCGTTAGTTGAAAGTTCCGAAGAGAGCTCTACGTGCAAGCAGTGAGTGCTCGTGCAAACGAATACACAAATCCACGCCTTGTAGGTTTTAGCACCACGACCGCGACCAAGACAAATGTCGTACGGCCCTCCTAGGTCAACCGCCGAGCAAAGGAAGGGTTTCAGTTGATTAACTCTGTAAGCTGGCAGATTTCCCATAAGAGGAGCTGAGGCAGGTCGGGGGTAAGCTCGGAAGCATTTTACGCATCCCGAAACAACGGCGCGAATGGCTCGTTTGGGCGAGAGAATCCAAAAATCTTGCGCAAGCAAATTTTGTAGAGTTTGAGCACCGGGGTGCATGAAGCGATCATGGTAATCTTGAATAATGAGGGAAGTTAATTTATTATCCCTCGACAACAGCAATGGGTGTTTAATAGCGAAATCCACATTGGCGTTCGCAAGGCGACCGCCCACCCTGAAATAACCCGCTTCGTCAACGAAAGGAGAGAGCTTGCGCAAATGTTTGGAGAGAGAATTGGGAGAATTCCTTTTCAATTTATTTATCTCTACAGCGAACGAAGCCTGCTGAGCATGCTTAATTAAGAACATAAAGCTATCTTGGATCTCTTCTATGTCCAATGGACCGACAGTTTTTTGCGATGACAGTAATTTTGCATTGCAAATAAAACGACGACAATACGACAGAACTCTCTTTAATTTTGAGAGCGACGAGAATTTGTTAATTAAGTAATCGACAGGGTTAACATCGACAGCCGTTAGTAGGCTCAAGATGCGTTGCTCTTCCTGCACATCATTGTCTGACACTGTAGAGACTTCGGAGAAGGAGCGGTTCCAATAATTTTCAGGTTCCGCAAGCCAAGCAGGCCCTTTCCACCATATATCACAGTGTACAAGATCGGCAGATCGGGAGCATACCACGTGACCCGACATCAGCAGGCATCGACAAAGTACTAGTGTGTCCCCAGCACTCTGGAGACACAATTTCCTGGATGTGGCTCACGCGGTTAGCGACGAAAGTTTTCCACTTGGAGGGACACGACTTAATCCACGATAGAGCTACGGTAGAGTCGGACCAAGCGAAGATGTTTTCAAAGCGATGGAATGGTTCCAGTGCCTGAACGACAGATTTAATCAAGTCAGCTAATAATACTGCTGCTTGAAGTTCCAGTCTGGGAATAGAGAGCTTACGAAGCGGAGCTACTTTAGTTTTTGCGCAGCAGAAATGGACAGAACGTGCACCAGCTGCATCAACGACACGAAAATATATTACAGCGCAGTAGCCACGTTCTGACGCGTCGCAAAAGCCGTGAAGTTGTAGCACGACGAAAGAATCGACAAATCGACGAGGAATTGCAATACTTGCAAGCGATGAAAATTGGTTTTTATAGAGTGACCACTCTGAGGCGATTTCAGGTGGAACCTCTTCATCCCAGGAGACCCCTTTAGACCAGAGAAGCTGCATCAGGTATTTTAAATAAAACGTACTGGGTGCCAGAATTTCGATTGGATCGTACGTGCGAGCGATTTCTGACAGCATAGTGCGCTTAGTGCAGCGACGTTCCCCATTATCTTTAACCTGAAATCCGAATGTATCTGACTTTGGTTGCCAATGCAGGCCAAGAATTTTGAGGGAAAAATTGGTTTCCTCATCAAAGCTTTTGAAAGTCTCGTCATAGAGATCAGAGGAGTCGAGGTCTTCCAAAAAGGCAGAGCAATTTGAGGTCCACTTTCTTAAGTGAAAGCCGCCCGACGACATTACTTTTATCAAGTGATCTCTGACTTGAAGAGCAGTTGCTACCGAGTCAGCACCAGATACCACATCATCGACATAGATGTCTCTACCTAGAACAGTTGAGGCATCTGGGTATTCTTCAGATGAGTCGACTGCCAGTTGAGACATGGTACGGAGAGCTTGAAACGGAGCAGATGAAACACCGTAAGTTACAGTTCGAAGTATGTAATCCCGAATGGGATCGAGAGGGGAAGAACGCCATACAATACGCTGATAGTTAGCATCCTCGACCGGAACTAATATTTGCCGATACATTTTCTGCACGTCTGAGGAGAAAACGATGGCATGCCAACGGAAACGCAGTAACAAATCGAAGATGCATGTTTGTAATTTCGGCCCAGGGAGAAGAGTACTATTAAGAGACTGCCCCCGAGCATCCGAAGCACCAGCGTCGAAGACCACCCTGAGTGGTGTACTAATAGAGTCTGGCCTTAATATACCATGGTGAGGTATGTAATAGAAAGAGCCTTCCTTGGTAACAGGGGGCTCTACCTCCTCCATATGCTGGCAAGCCTCATACTCCTTCATAAATGCAATATATGCCCTACTATATTCCGGGTTAGCTTGTAGCTTACGTTCGACAGACGAGAATCTTTTTAGAGCAATTTCACGAGAGTTATAAAAGGTTGGCTTATTGTGCGGATCGACAAAAGGGAGAGGCACAACAAACCTACCATCATCAGTTCGAGAGTAATTTTCTACAAAATATTTTTCACAACGTTCGTCCTCCTTCGACAATATTTTAGATTTAGGACTCACTTCCTCAATTTCCCAAAACCGCTTGAGTGAATTATCAAGAGCAACGTTGGAAACGAAAAGGCAATTTTTGGAAGTGCTACGACAACGAGAAGTATGTGATGGGCTATGTCTTTCACAAGCACCCATCACAATCCATCCGAGTAGTGTATTTAATGCTATGGGTTGCCCTTGCTTGCCCCTTTTAATGTCAGGAAGCAAACATGATGCATAAATACTTGCATCAAGCAACATGTCAATTTGACCTGGACGTGCAAAGTCAGGATCGGCCAACTCTAAGCCATTTAAATGTGACCACTGCGATGAATCGATAGTACAGGAGGGTTGGTCTGGACAAATGACAGGCAAGACAAAAGCATTCAAATGATAACTTGATGAAAAGTTTCGATTATTCGACTTTATTTCACACGAAAGGGAACCCAGAGGCTCTGCAGTGGAATTACCTATACCATTTACTGCTTGTTTCCTACTACTTTTATTTAATTTTAATCCTAAGCGTGTAGCACACTCCATTGAGACAAAGTTACATGCACTCGCAGAATCGAGTAACGCTTTGACATATTGAAAGTTGCCCGAGCCATCACGAACCAAGATCTTGGCAGTAGCAAAAAGGACAGTACTACTTTCATTTGTAGATGTCAGTGCAGTATCCTGGCGATTATTATTATTATTCGGCACCTGTGTAGGTGGTGTGGCCTTTGGGAAATGAAGCAATAAATGATGTGAAAAGCCACACAGGCCACAACGAGCCAATTCACGACAAGCCTTGACTCGGTGTGTACTCGAAAGGCAAAGCACGCAAAGTCCCTTCTCTTTAACAAACTGAAAGCGGGAAACAGGATCAAGTTTTAGGAAATCATCACAAGCAGCGATACTGTGCTGCTTTGAGCAATAATTGCACAAGGTGTTAGCAACCAACAAAGAGGCCTTCGGCTTGTATTGGGTATTCTTGGTTGTACCAATAGTTTTAGGTTGATGAGAGACCGGCTTAACTACTGTGGTAGTACCCGACATTTCTAAAGCCCTATACTGCAATTCAACAAAATTGTGAACATCACTATACTTTGGAATGCCATCACTTTTTGCCTCTAACTGGAACGCCTCCCGAGTGCCCTTGTCTAATTTAGTCCATAGCAAATTGAAAAGCATGAAATTCTTATCAGGAAGAGAATATTTTTCCAACACAGATAAGCATTCAGAAAAGGTTCTATGTACCCTTTCTAACTCCGGAGCAGTTTTATTTTTCACTGGTTCACAGTTAATTAATTTTTCATAATAATGTGTGGCAATTTGCCTTTTTTTGTCAAAATGTTTGTGCAATAACTGATATGCATCTAAATAATTTGCGTCGGTGATGGGGAAATTTTTAATTAAATCATGAGCATGGCCAGTGACATTCGAGATCAAATAGTGCAATTTCTCGACATTACTGATATTACGCTGGTGAATCAATGAGTCAAACAAACTTTTAAAGGCAATCCATTGCTGTAAGCCTCCGTCAAATTTCGGAATGGAAATTTTCGGCAATTTTGCATGTACATTGTGTTCTGTCATTGGAACTTTCACTTCACTTCGCTTTATCCTAGCTTTTAATTGATTAGCAAGTTCATCGAAATGAAATGTAACCTCCAATTCCTGTTTTTGTTGAGATTTATCCTTTAACGTTGATAGTAGTTTTACCTGCGCGTCATGGAACTGATTTTGTATCTCTTGAATGTCACTTATCTGCACTGTTAAGAAATCGCCTTGTTCATAATACTCGAGCCTCACCACTGCGTAATCGCGTGCAGTCCGATTTATATCAGCCTCGGTATCATTATCGAAACTCATTGTTTGGAAATTGAAATTACACCGACACAAACACTACAAATTATTTTATTTATGTTTTACGATTGTAAACGAAGGAAAATAAACAAAGTTTTAATCTTTTAATTGTAACGATAGAACGAGAACGAGAACACTGAACCGAGAGACGGAGTGAAATATGTCAACACAAACACAGATAAATTATCCTAATATCCACAGAATAGACCGAACATAAATGACCGAATGATAATTAATGTTACAGATTTAATTATTTATTTCTAAATAAATGCAATTTGCAAATGGCGTTAGCGGAAGTTCGCAGTGCAATGAGAATGACAGTAACGACAACGAAAACGAAAAATGACAACTCGATTACATTGCGCTTAATCCGCCATTTATAATAACGAAAAGTGGATGATGCAATAATTGCAATATGCAAATTACGACTTGAAAAATCGACAATTATTATTACGAAAACAAAGATATTAAATCTTATTAGGACTGTTCAGATAACAATCCGGTCGAATGACCAAAATGTGGGAGTGGACTGTATATAATACGAAAAAAAATATGTATTTTAATGTTTTTGTATTGCGACAGAGAAGAAGTACAATAGGGTTTGTAAACTTACCAAGCCGGGTCAGATCTTTACTTTATCCAATCCGTAGGCTGGGTTATGTGTCGTCAGGGCCCTGGACCTGGATATTTCGCTTCCTTGGCTGGAATGGAAGCGTCCCGTAGACGCCGGCCGGCGCGTGGTTTGCAACCACGAGCACCCCCAAAATTGCACTTTTTTCACCGATTATTTATCACAACCGCGAAGAGGGCGAGAAATAGAGTGTCTGTGGTCTGTCTGGTGGATTGCGTGTTGGATTCACTCCGGGAAATTAATTTTACATTTTCTTAATAGCGGAGGCAATGAAGTCGAGAGAAAACAATGGCGACGACAAAAGACTCATCTACAGGAAGTGTGTGAACCCCCGTAGAGAAAAATGCGTTCGAAAACGATAATATTAATTATGCAATTTGTGGAAAGAATGAAGTTAATACGAGGATATTGAACAATAAGAATAATTTTAATATGTTCACAAATAACGAAGCTATAAACATTTTAGTTTCGTGTTAGCCAGGGAGAGCACTATACTAGGTTTATGACGTCAAAGTTCACGATTCCAAACAAATTCTATACTCTGCACGTGTTTTGCTAGAAAGGGACAGACGACTCCCTCCCAAATACTTTGAACACTTTTATATTTCAGAACTTAACCATCCGATTTCAATTATTTTGTCAACATGAGCATCAGATTCAGTTAAATTCTCAATTTTTATTCATATAATTATTTTTAATAATTGAAACATATACCCAATATATATTATACAATGTCAAAATAGTCCATAGTAATAGAAAAAACAAACTACTCCTCAAAATTACAAAATTCTGTGTAGCTGTAGAACGTATGCTCGAGAAGCCAGCGTTTGAGTCTAATAATAACCTTGTTTCAGTCACACCTTTGCCATTTATTCAACCACCAAGCAGTAGTGTGCAAGCGTTACTGTGTTTCGTTTTAAAGGGCAATGTTACCGGAAAAAAATACTGGGCATGACTAGATTTAACATCTAATATCTCAGTGACGAGCGCAGTGCAGTACTGCGCGGGATTGTGTTCGCAATTTCACAATAGGGAATATGCATGTGTTTTAATTATTAAAAATAACAGGGTAAATGGAGAGTTTAACTGAATCTGATGCTTACGTCGAAAAAATAATTGAAATCGGTTGGTAATGTTCTGAAATATAAGCGTTCAAAGTATTTGGGAGGGAGATCTGTCCCTTTCTAGCAAAACACGTGCATAGTGTAGAGTTTGCCTGGAATCGTGAACTTCGACGACATAAACCTAGTATAGTGCCCTCCCTGTCTAACATGAAACTAAAATGTTTATAACTTCATTATTTGTGCACATATTAAAATTGTACTTTTGATGATTTGTGTTGTTGCCAGTCAGCTTTTTTGTGCGTCAATAAAAAAACACGTGCATATTCCCTATTATGCTACTGTGACGGGAAGGCGTGACGCTTACCACCAGGCGAACGTCTCGCTCGTCCCGTCACTGCATTGCATAACAACCTTATCCAGGGAACCTTACGATGTAGAAAGAAATGTAATATTTTTATTGTAATGTTACACTCTTCATTCGCAGAGTGTGTGGTGTGTCCAGTGTGTGGGCGCGCGTGCGTGACGGCGTACAACCTGCTCTCACACTTCAAGACACACTCCGCTCAGGATATCTCGCGGTACCGGAGGATCATATCCACCCTGCTGGCTGATGTAAGTACCTTTCATAATAATAGGGTATATGCGTGTGTTTTATTTATTAAAAATAATAAGATAAGCGGAGAGTTCATATATTAACATCGAAAAAAATATTAAAATCAGCTGGAAACGTTCTGAAATATTTGCGTTAGAAGCTGCGATGAAATATTGGGTAGGTCCCCGAAATCGGCACCGTCAAAAAAAGGCATAAATAGCGTAATATGCCCTGTTTTGGTAGTCGTGTAATCGCTACGATAGCAAATGTTTTACAACGCTATTACAGGGTGTTAAGGTTTATTACTAAATTGAAACAATATCCGCTTGTGGACTATTTTTATATTATTGGTGTAGGTAAGCTTTGGCGCGGGGACACTGTTGAGGTTTGATTTTCATAGATACTGTGTATCTATAGTATATTTATTTATTAAGAACACCAACATGATGTACGTCATTTCCCACATCTGATACATGGTATGTTAGTTACTAGCTAAACGTCACCACAATTATAGGTGCAGACTACATGGGTTTATTAAAATAACAAGTCAAGGTAAGATTGTTAGTGATAGAAGTTAACATAGTGAATTAAGCGAATTAATATAACCTATCAAAAAAATTGCAGATAAGTCTCCTTAGTGAAATAAATTGCAACGCAACATATTCACAATTAAGCAGATACAGCAATCCAAATAAAATAAAATGCTATTTTTATTTATATTTGATTTAAAGTTTGAAGTGAACAATTAACATACCGATTATGCAATACAATACAATAACACGTTATTGACACCATAGAGAGGACATTACAAACATAATATAATACACTACAGATAGGCACAAAAGGCGGTCTTATCACTAAGAGCGATCTCTTCCAGACAACCCTCGGATGAATAGGAAAAGTTAAAATGTGATATAGGGACGGTGGAAGTGCAAAAAATTAAATAGGATGTATGAATACTTAAAAAATAAAAAACAAGATTAATACGTACACTACATACGAATAAGTTTACACAAATAGATATAAATATTATAATCATAATATGTTGTTATTCTGTATGCTATAATAGGCTAGATGACTGTTTTTTTTGTTGTCCTATTAAAATATGGCCCATAAATATAGCTTATTAATGATAAGAAAATGAATATCTGATCAAAAATAAACAACTTATAAGCATTTTAATGTCATGCTAGACAGAGAGGGGAAACAGCAAATCGTGACGTCACTTCTCTGTACGCCATATAAATTATATTCTGAAAGTAAGGTGTGACGTCATTTTTTGTTTTGTGGGAAAGGGACAGAGTTGGCTCTACCAAAAACTTTAAACGCTCATATATCAGAACATTATTAACCGATTTAAACTATTTTTTCAATAAACATACTATATTTACTTAAATTCTACATCAAAGCTATTGGTTTCAACGATATAAACGATATCATCTACCCTATTATGCGTTTAACACTAATAAATATGGACGATATACAATCATGGTACCAGGCTATGTTTTTTGTCAACTAAAGACGTCGTCGGCGTACAGCCCGCTAGCGCTAGTCAAGTATTAGTGATATTGCCACTCAAAAGGTTCACATCACATCATCAGCCAGAACACGTCCACTGCAAGACGAAGGCCTCCCCGTTGTTTTTAATAGTTCCTGGCCATGGATACTAGCCGAATACATTTTTCTTCATCGATCCTTCTTTCTCCAGTTAAATGAGTCGTAGTCACCGACCAAGTCACACACAGTAAGTCACAGTCAAGTCCAATCATACCCTAATAAAGTCGTGGCTACTTTACTACAAGCTTCTTCGTAGTTTTGGAAACAACACGAAAAGACACATTTCACTACATTATATCACTTGCCCACACTCTTGCTCGTAAATCAGCACTTAATGAATAAAACGCCACCATTTTTATGCATTAACACTCGAAAAAACACAAGTTTTGGTAAATAATACAATGCAGCGACATGATTTTCTCGCGTTCCCGCCAAAACTCCGGCCTCCCCTTTAATAGGGAGGGGTTGCCATAATCCCCACGCTTGGCAGGCGGCTTGGGGATCGCAGAGCTCACCACCGTTAACTAAGAGAACGCTGGTCCTACGGGTTTATTAAAATGTTAATTTATTTTGGCGCTGGCGGGAAGCTAAGCGGACGCGATGGGCTCGGGTGTTTGAGCTCCAGGGCGTTAATAATAATAATCATTTATTTATCAAGTATCATATACTCATATTATAAATCATCAATTTAGCAGTCACATTAATAAGTACCATACATACAATTGAAAATGAAATTAAATTTGCAATTAATTTTGAAATTGAAGTTAAATTTGAAATTAAAAATTGAATTTGGAATTAAAATTGAAATGAAAAATTGAATTTGGAATTATAATTGAGTTTGAAATTAAAATTGAATTTGAAATTAAAATTATGAACTTAAAATAATCAAATTATAAAAATGACAATTCAATTGTATGAATTCAATTGTATGATTTTTTTTATAATTGTTGAATGATGTATTCGTTAAGCGTGACGGGATCATGGTGCGCGAACGAGTCGTGGGAGACCAGCCACTGAAGAGAGAAGTGAATAGAACGGAAATGTGACGGGCCGCGCTAGCCGGTATTAAGTGCAAATGCGCTTGATGACAATTCTACCAATATACATGTTTTTAAACTGAGAATACTCAAAAAGACAATTTAAAAGACGCTTAGGAAACCAAACCACATGGCATCGGAATTAGATCAATTTTATTCTGTTGCAAAATGGCATTTCGAGCGTTTTACTTCAAATGCGCGACCAATTATTGGCATTTTTTCGTCGTAGTTTCTATACAAATAAGTGCGAAACTGGCGACAGCGGTTTTCCATACAATAGGCATGATGACTACAATTTTTTTATTACCTCATAAAAAAGCTGATCATCAATAGAGCCTATCAAAGAAAACAAAATTTTAAATAATTCAAAAATAAATAAGTTCTAAGTATTTTAATTTCAAGCTAGACAGAGAGCGCGCTATACTGAGCTATGACGTCAAGCCTCAGGCGCGGCATACAAATGCTATACTAACACGTGCTTTGCGAGAAAGGGATAGAGCATCCCTTCTCTATCCCCACTTAAAACTTTAAACGCTCATATCTCAGAGATTTATGATCCAATACCATTTATTTTTTCAGTATGTGTAATGTATTTAGTTATATTCATCACTAAGCCTGTTATTTGTCATAAATTAAACATTAGGCCACACGCCTATTGCTTTAGAACATTGTTTTGACAGCCGTTCTAACCTAAGAAGTAGGGCTTTCGCTTTTCTGTGAGAACAGCAGCCGGACGGCCCCGCGGAGGTCGCCATCGTAAACTTTGGACCGCTTTGCGATTCCCGCGGGACCTAGTAAATCCTGGCACATACGTCTCGTCCGCTAACTGATCAAGCCCAGAAGCTTTGCTGTGATGTTGCCCGGAGCGTCCTTCGAAGGAACTTTCAGGCCACCAAAAGCAAAAGTTAGAAGCGCACCCCAGTCTTCCACGCTGTTCGAGCATCTCAGCAGCGCAGGCGCCGCGGGGGTGCGCGCGGGCGCGCGGGGGCGGCGTGAACCGGCTCCCACTTCTCGCCAACGTTCTATTCGAGCACTTGTCGCTCCGCAATAATTTAAGATTAAGTCTTTATAAAACCAGCCATTTACAGCCATCATCACCTTCATTTAGGACTAAACACACGCCATTACAGCTGACGCACCTATCGATAACATCGCATAGCTTAACTTACTAACTCTATTACGTTGCAGATGGTGGGGTACCATTACAGATGTCGCCTGTGTCGCCGGAAGTTCCTCTCCGTCCGCGAGCTCAGGGTGCACGTGAAGGGACACCAGGGTGAGCGCTACACTTACTGACCGAGCCGAGCGAGTCTTCAACTTGGTCGAACGAGTCAGCGTTTACAAGGGGATACGCGTAACGGTGCTATTGAGCCGGAAGGAGTAGTACTCATCTTGAACAACTTTAACATACCAGCACTGAAATCTTCTTGAAAAATCCAATAAATCAAATATCAAAAATATCGGTCCAGCCGCTCTTGAAGAATAGTGTTTTTTTTTTATTGTATTGCACTAAACGAACGACGAACGAGGCGAGCGAGAAGGTTGCCTGGTGGTAAGCGTCACGCCTGCCTATTACATTAGCAGTGCCAAAATTGTGAACTTGCGAATACAATCCTGCGCCGCACTGCACTGCGCTCGTCACCCTGAGATATTAGATGTTAAATCTCTTCATACCCAGTCATTTCTCTGGTAACATTGCCCTTCACACCGGAAGACAGTAATTCTTGCACACTACTGATTGGCGGTTGAATAACTGGCAAAGGTGTGGTCTGCCCCAGGCGGACTCTGCAGTAGAGTCCTACCACTACAATCATGTCAATAATTTTTGATATCGATAAAACTGATTTCGCTAAACATATTTGTTGATCGGTAAAAACTTCAACCATACACTACAACTATATTCAACCGACTTCAAAAAAGGAGGTTCTCAATTCGACTGTATGTTTTTGTATTGTTTGTATTGTACGCGATTACTCCGTAAATTGTGAACTGATTTTGATGTATTTTTTTGTTTGATACGTAATACTTCAGAGACGGTCGTATATAAAATTTATCGAAATCGGTCCAGTAGTTTGGTTTTTCAATCAAAATTACTAGAAAATATGAAGATGTCATCCAGGTGTTCGAAGTTGAAGTCGGTTGTATTTTTTTTAAAGCGTATTATTAAGTAAAATAAATATTGGTGGTCATTTTACACAGCGCCATCTAGCCCTAAATTAAGCAAAGCTTGTACTGGCAATTGAAAACCAGATAGCTGATAGGATACTTTTTTTTTTGTTCTAAATACATACTTATAATATATACTACACCCAGACACAGAACAGACATCTATCTATGTTCGTCACAAAAGTGCGTGTCCTGTGGGAATCGAACCCACGCCCCACAGCAAAAAGTATTTTAAAAGTATGTGTCTTTTGTTCCAGGTAAAGAGAGGTTTACATGTAATGTGTGCAATCGAGTCATTAATGGTCGTTGAACTATGTAAGTGAACTTTATGTCTTTAGATTTAGAAGTTAATTTTGAATAAACCTTTTTATATGCTAAGATTTTGTTTTTTTTTTAAAGAATAGATTGCGCATCGTGCATTTCTCAGTGCCTAGTGTCCTTTGTTTGTGGCTGTGGGCAGGACACATCGCTCGGAGAACTGACAACCGATGGGGAAGAAAGGTTCTTGAGTGGCGACCGCGAACCGGAAGACGCAGCGTAGGCGCGGCCTCCCACTATATATATATATACAATGTGTAACAAAAAGGTTCAACAATACTGAAGGGTATGTGTGCACTCACCATTATTAACAACTTTTACTATGGGGCTGATCTTGAAATCACGAAAACACAATCAGCTGTTCCATACAAAATGTTCAATGACCTTGGAGAAAAATGTATGGAACAGGTGTTATTTTTTTCGCGATTTCTGGCTTGGCCCTGTAGTAAAAGTTGTTCATAATGATGAGTACATACATACCCTTAAGTATTGTTGAGGATTTTTGTTACACATTGTATTTACACATTGGACAGTGTACAAGTCGCGGGCAACCGGCGGGTGCAGGCAGGTTGTCGTACAGTGTGGCGGTCTCAGGGGGAGGCCTTCGTTCAGCAGTGGACGCCCCAGGCTGATGAAGTGTTTAAAAAAAGCCGTGGTAGCATAATAGAAAAACTGCAAGACTTGGAACCGCGAGGTCGTGGATTCCATTTACGGGCCCGTGCCAATGAGCTTTTTGAAGTTATGTGTGGATTTTCATAATACTGGTACTACTACTAATACAAAAAAAAACAGACAAGCTGCATAAGTATATTATGTGTATGTATGTGATGTGTATTTTTTCGTCAGAAAAGCTGCATAAGTTCGAAGAAGAAATTTTATAGCATATATGTGAATCCACAGCATCTGGGCCAGCGTAGTGGATATGGCCCAATCGCCTTCTAGGGCAGGCCATGTCCAGCAATGGGATTACTGGCGGATTATGCCAAGTATATTTTGTAGTGGTAGGACTCTACTGCAGAGTCCGCCTGGGGCAATACCGCACCTTTGCCAGTTATTCTACCGCCAAGCAGTAGTGTGCTAGCATCACTATGCTCCGGTTTGAAGGGCAATGTTACCAGAGAAATTACTGGGTATGAAGAGATTTAACATCTAATATCTCAGGGTGACGAGTGCGGTGCAGGATTGTGCTCGCAAGTTCACAATCCTGGCACTGCTACTGTTAGTGGCAGATGTGGCGCTTACCACCAAGCGAACGTCTTGCTCGTCTTGCGCTTGACTGTATATAAAAAATAATAAAATATTTTAAGATGGACCAAGTTATCAGTAAGTTTTGTCATACGTGCAGTCATGGTTAGGGGACGGAAACTTTAGAGATTTGTATGGAGCTCTGTAAGCAACACGAAAGAACACGTTTCGAGACATTCATATTTTTATTCGTTACATAATTTTATTTTGGTTGACAGCTCGTTGTTTGATAGCTCGATGTTTGATCACAGCTCACCAAATCAGTAACATCCCGACATGGGAACTGGCTCTCAATGTATGTTGCCCGAACATCCTTTTTCCTTACCATTTCAATTTCATTTTGATGTTTATATCGTTGAAACCAATAGCTTTGATGAAGAATTTAAGTAAATATAGTATGTTTATTGAAACAATAATTTAAATCGGTTAATAATGTTCTGATATATGAGCGTTTAAAGTTTTTGTTAGAGACAACTCTGTCCCTTTCCCACAAAACAAAAAATGTCGTCACGCCTTACTTGTCAGAATAGAATTTATATGGCGTACAGGGAAGTGACGTCACGATTTGCCGTTTCGCCTCTCTGTCTAGCATGATATTAAAATGCTTATAAGTTGCTTATTTCTGATCAGTTTTTTTTTGATTCATCAGCAATGTTTATGGGCCACATTTTAATAGACAATAAAAAAAAACAGTCTTCTAGCCTATATACTAACAACCCAGCACCTGATACAATTTTCATCTCAAAATCGATACCCTTCTTGGGGCGCGTTTCCACTGCAGATGTGCGAGGATAACATGGACCAATAAGATCGCGAGGCTAGGCAAATAAAGCGATCCTATTGGTGGATTCTTTCTTCGCGCACCGTTTACCTATCTCGCGTATCTTGTGGAAACGCACCCTTACCCTAAGTCAATTTCGGACCCTCGTCAAACGTAATAGGGAAACTGAAATTCATCATAAACAAAAAATCCGACCCTCAAACTACGAGGTCGTTTACCCGGTCCCTAGGGTCAATAACCTCACCCCTGCTGACGTCACCGTCACGGTGTTTTGGGGTAGAACAGGGGTCCGACCTATGAATGGGTCCATAGATAATTCGCGCCATGTGTGGCAAGACTCGATTCTTCCAATGTTGGAAAAAGATCAGCGCTGTTTGATATACAGCATTACGCTGAGTTGAAGCCATTTTTGTGACATCACTTTTTTTTTTTTGGTAATTAAATATACTTAGTTATATTTGTACTACGTTAATGATGTTACAAAATAAATATTTTTACTTTCTTTCTTTTCTAAAAGAGCTCCGCCATAAATATAGACAATAACTTGAAGTACTGAAAGTGCTCGTGACTTTGTGCACAAATCAAAGAAAAAAATAGATTTCGACGCATCGGCTTCTCGGCTACGGCGCGGCCTGTAACGTTCATCTTATAGATTAAGCGCGTAAGAGCGATTTGTTCCTAAATTCACGCCATATAGAAAATGTAACAGTACTACGTACAGAAGGGACCTGGGTTGTTTATTAATAACCGTTTTAAATTTTGAGGGAAAATGGAAGAGTAATCGGAAGGCACCAGGACGGTCAGCAATGTCCTCACGGTTAACGGTGGTTAGTATTCTGCGATCCCCGGGCCGCCTGCCAAGCGTGGGGATTGTGGCAACCCCACTATTAAGGGGGAGGCCTTCGTGGACAACAGTGGACTTTTTCTGGCTGATTTGTCTACAGAACATTCACTCCCACAGAAAGCGTGTCTAAAAGTTAAACCACAATTACATCTATAACTACATTATCAGCCCGGAGACGTCCACTGCTGATCGAAGGCCTCCCCTAGATCCAATGATTGCCCGCGACTTTCACAATGTCGTCGGTCCACCTATAGTGGCAAATGGCAGGCTGTCGTACAGTGTGGCGGTCTAGGCCTTCGTTCAGCAGGGGACGTCTCCGGGCTGACTATGCTGCGTCTATATAACTACAATCATGTCATTCAGTGCAAGCTAATTTGTACTCAACTTGTATAGAACAGTGTCAGTATTCCACCGATTTCACCACCGAAATACGCTAGAAATTTAATCAGTTGGTAGAACCAGTGAGTTGAAATAAATAGAGTAGTTATAGTCGAACAAAACTGCTTTAAAAACTGACTAGAACTTGCCTATATAAATATACTTACGCATGTTTCTATGCAGTTTGTGAAGAAAAGGAAGGAATATGACCGACTTTATACGCCACACCTGTTGTTAGAAAGAGACAAATATCTAATTTCTCTTACGGCGTAATAAGCTACACTAGTTGATTGGCCATAGCGAGCGCCTTCGCCGCGCCGGTGTGGCTCTCTTTCACTCTCTCACACAAGACGATCTATCTATCTCGGCCATCCATTTCAAAGTGACAACAGTCGCCTCACATAAAATAAATTTCCATTGCAATAAAAATACAGTACTTACGCGTGAAATGAAATTTTTTTTGTCTCTCACAATGCCTGTGTAGATTGTGCAGTGTCTAAATACACAGAAAGGCATAATATCACCATCTTTTTGCTAGAAAACATACGATTAGCGGCAGTATATTACCGGACATACGGAAGTGAAAGACTGGTAGCGATCACGGCAATTACCTTGATTTCGTCTAGTAAATATGGCGGGGGGGACAACTCATCTACAGGTAGAAACATCTTAGGGTAGAACAGCTGTTTTCTTATGAGATTTCAGTGGAGGTCCTTTTGTGAAAAAATAAGAGAATGAAGTACGATGGGCACCTTTCAGCTTATTACTATAATAAATATACCTTTGCTTGTAACCGCGTATAAAAAAAGAACTTTTTCACACAGGTACTTCTAGTTAATGTCTCTGACAAGCCTGTCATTAAGTGCACAATAGCACCCCATCTACCCTTATTTTTTACAAGCAGGGGTGACAAGCGCAGTCTTTCGTTAGGGTGCCTTGACACTTGTTTTTGTGTGATATTTGTCACTTCTTTTCGGTTCGTAAAACTTTCCAAAGTAGGCGAAATAATGAGACGCAACACGTGTTTGCCTGTTTTTGTTGTTTCATTTTCATGGTAAGACGAAAATAGAGATTCGCTCATGATTTATTAATGTTATATTTATTTATTAAGAACACCAACATGATGTACGTCATTTCCCACATCTGATACATGGTATGTTAGTTACTAGCTAAACGTCACCACAATTATAGATGCAGACTACATGGGTTTATTAAAATGACAAGTCAAGGTAAGATTGTTAGTGAAAGAAGTTAACATAGTGAATTAAGCGAATTAATATAACCTATCAAAAACTTTGCAGATATTATAATGTTGTATGAGATTAGCTTCTATCGATTTGTCTGCTTTGCAAATAGTCAGTATCTTAATTTATTAATAACTCTACTTAATCTATTAATAACTCGCTCACTAATAATTACCACATCTTTTCAATGTCCGTATTTTCAACTTAGCCTTTGACTTTATAATTTCTAAGTATTTTTTGCTGATTTTAGTCTTTCCATTGAAGTTATTTTTTTTCTTATTATTATATTATTGTAAATCGTGATCTATCTTTTAATTATCTTTAACTTGTAAACTGGGTTAAATATAAATAGCTCAATAGTTGCTTAACGTGTAAAGGTTTTCTTTTAAAATGATATTGGAAATGTGATCGGGATAAACAAGGAATCGGTCAACAAGTGTAGGTTAATAAATAAACTAAAAGTCGGGTTTTAATATATTTAGAACAAGAAATGTATAGTTACAACCATTGAGATATTAAATATCATATTGTAAAAACTATTGTATAAGTGAAGAAAGGTTTAAATTTTCATCTTTTTTTATTATTTCAATTATAATTAATTCCAATAAAATAAGTAATTAGACACATAAATTACGTGAAAATATTAATGAATAAATTACTTAAAACAGCCAAGTAACCACTACAGGTGTAAATATAGGTTATAATTGCCTTATAATTTAGGAAAGAGTATTTTTTAAATTTCTATACGAACATAAATGGCGTGTTAAAATTTCTCAAAACTGCCACCTCTTCGTGGCGGCATCTAGTAACGATTCAGTTTTGAAAATTTTTAGTTTTACCACGTTCTTAAAAATTATCCGGAACAACATTTAAGTCTACAGACGACACTAAAAATGTATAGCCGCAGATGCAAACTATATCAATTATAGAAGTTTGAAATACGAAAAATACCGACACGTGTCTTCATATTTTTCGCATTTCATCCGATATTTGATATAACTTCGTCTATGGACACTTTACAACTCTTCTATTTTTCAAACTCGACATAAAATGTAAAAAGTTGACACGAGTTTTAGATCAATTTGAAATACAGAAGGGTCGAAGGCGTTCAAATCAAATAATGCGACCTTATTTCACTACTATTTCTTGTGCAACTTAAAAGTTTCTCACAAAAGCTATAGAGGTAATTAATTATTTAATTCACAATAAGTATAATATAGAAATACCTAACTTTTAGGTACAATATCAACTAAATTGGATACGATCAACACAGACAACTACTCTTAATTTTATTATAATAATTCATAAAAAGACAAAATTAAATTTATTTCAACATTGTTTTTTTTTTAATTTTAAACCGGAAGATCTTAATTGTTTTTTAAACTTTTTTTAGAGTTTTTTTTTCAATTTTATAAAATACGTATTTTGTATCAAATTGAAGTCAGCTAGTACGAACAAGGAAATTGGCTGACCGAATCCCATAATCTCATTTTATTATCATTATAAATATCATTGCTTTCATTGTCTAAGTACACCTTAACTTTGAAGTTGGTAAAATACTTATTCAATACTTTACTTTGAGATTCTTATCTTACGATGCATTTTGTCTAAATTATTTTCTAGGCTTACATTCGAATAATCGGAAGTTATATGTTGATTTATAATTTTGACTTAGGAGAGACGACGGTGAGTGCTATCACCCCCGCGGCCTGGAAAGGTACATGTATGGTAGGTAATGATTGACTAACAGTTTGTTCTAGGAGTATCACATTCTACGCTGCCTGTGTAGTTCGTCCCCACTGCGCTTCAGAACCTATAGAGCTGACACAACTCAAAGATCGACAATTTGCTTATTCGATACTATTGACGATTGAAAAAGTGATTGCTTATGAATAATAAAATAGTTACAAAATGTAGCCGTACTGTCGTTAGCATGACTCGCGTCATTCAGGACTCTAAAATCATCTTCTAAAGATATCTAGACGTAATGGGAACAAACCTTCAAGCAGTAAGAGGAATCAACACCGAAAAAGAATGCTAATAATAGACAGTGAAATTGATATTATATGATATTATTTTATTTTTAAATTCGAAACTATTGGTATAATATATTTTCTTTAATAATTCGCTTATCCAAAGCTGGACCGATGCCTTTTGACGTTTATTTACATATTTATTGCAATCTATTATTTACCCGACGAGCCGTCAAGCTGTGTTTAATGTTGATACGCGTTAAAATCCATTAAAACTGTTGGGGTTAGATTTGATTTCCAGTCTGCTTCAGTTTCTTTCACTGTCTATGATAATTTCGAGATTTCATTGCACGATGCAGTCTATTGCTGGACTAGTCTTGAGCTTGCAACTTATTGATTTCTGAACGACTTGCTAATACTATGAAAGGGCATTTCTTTTAGAAATTAAATTATACGCTCAGTACTCAATAACAGTATCGTGAATTGAATTCGTGACGATGATGTGCATTACAATACAAGCATGTTACAAGGAAGCGATGAATCGCTGGAAGTAACGACTGTTTGTCATAAAATTCTTGAAAATACAATTTTAGGCTAAGTTCTAAATATGAAAGGATTCCAAAAAGTAGAAGAGGAAGTACTGAATGAGCAAATGCATCGAGTCTTTCAAGAATTTTGTAACAGCACAGCCCTCAGAAGAAAAGGTTTTTGTGTACATTGTAATCTCACTAGGAATCCGACTTTACGAAGTAGGTAATAGTAACACATTTAGTCGATGTCTCGAGTCGTCGACGTAGAAAATATTTCAACTCTTGATTTATCCTCCTTCCCGAACACTGCACTGGACGCTTAATAATTGAGCATTTGACTAGACGCGCTAGTGCAGCGACAATATTGAAATATTTCAACGCGGCAGAAGTTTTAAACTTACGTATTTTATTTCCTATGGAAGATTTAATTTCTTCATTTTGTGTCTTATCTACCGGAATTACGGATGTCCCGGCCACGGGTTTGCTTTGTGCGGTGGCCGAGCAAGACCATTCCAAGCTTACGTGACGTGCAGCCTAGACAACTTTACATGCACATTCCCTTATACAACTTTCTATCACCGGTGTCCGGACATCACTCATGTTTTGAAGCATCAAGGTCTTTTTCAAATTTGAATTGAACTGGGTCAAGAACGTTTGTACGTATGAGTGCATGATTTAAATCCTAGAACAGAGAAACGGTTTACTGTTTGACGCATTTTCGCAGCGGTCTTTTTAGGTTGTGGCGTATTTGAAACAAGACACTTGTTGTGTTTTACAGTTTACAACGGTTTTGTGTTGTCTTATTTTCAAGTCACTTTGGGCGTTTCTCTGTTCTGTGATTTGACTTAATCGTTAATTTATTAATTTAAATCATATAACGCCACCGTGAGTGACATTTTATTTTGCTAATTTTCACAGCCACATTGTCAATTAGCCTATGCGTATTTAGAGTATTGATTGTGAGTTGCCAATTAATTTTATTTAGTTATTTAATATTTTTTAAATATTTATTTAATATTCATAAAAAATGCGTCAAAACACCGTTCAAAAAGTAGCCGTATGTTATTGATAATAGGTCTGAATTCCCTTGCCACTTACTGGGGTTCGTTTTCGTGACCGTTTTGTATCCACAACCTTATTTTTAACAAGCTTGCAGATACGAGTCAACTTGATTAAACTTTTATTAGCTTTTAGTTAAGAATTAATTTGAATCATACTATAAGTAGGTATATTTGATTTAAATCTATACATATTTAGTAATAGAAACAAAGCTAAGATTTGAATATAGCGATTATTAAGAAATAGCCGCTGTATAGTAAAAGAGACGAAATGTAACTTTTAAACATTGGAAAGCTATTAAAAATTTAATCGCACTCTCAGTACAACATTTTGCGCGCCGTCCACTTACAACTATGAAGATATGAATTACAGTATACTTTTAAAATACATATAAAAATATTAAGTAAGTCATTACCCGTGAGTCAATGGATTATTTTAAAAATTCACAATTCTTTATTATTGCTTCTCCAGTTTTATTACGATTCTAAAATTGGGCGCGGGCCCACTACACTATTGAGCACTATTATTAAATTTATTTTTTATTATTTTTAATAATTATTACCGAACGAAGAGGGTAACGCGCAAAACGTCCTACCAAAATGTAAGTGACATTACTCTACCTAACCGACGAACTAACTTCCACTCCAAAATATCTTTTTGCATTTAACATTATTTATTATCTAAAAAGTCGATGAGTTATATTATTTGGTGTTTTTGTTTCGATTCAAACGACGTTTTTTCTTTCTTTCACACAAACATATTCGAACTCAACGTTTGAAACGATCAGAATCGAAACTAATTCGAACCAACGGCAACTTGCTGGCCTACTTTAGTATACAAAATAAAGTCAGCGCCAATGACGTTACAAGTTATACTTACGCAGAAAATATAATTCACGCTATAAACTGTGAACTGAACTCTACCAAGAGTTCATTGACACTTGATTTACACATAAGGAGACACGTGTTTTACTGTTTTTAAGTAGACACGTGTTTTGTTTTACTGTTTTTGACGATGTGTTGTCTTATTTTTAAGTCTATTTTGTCTGTTCTGAAGACTGAACGCGAACCGATAACTTTATTTTCTGTTTTTCGATAAGTCTATAATGCATGAAGTATATTTTCTTTAATGTTATTTATATATTGCTTATAAAAGGCGGAATCATTGAGAGTATTTTTACAGAATTGTCTGCGTCTCTTTCTTCCCCCATCTGCTATAATAAATTCAGTTGTAAAGTTTTGGCCTGTTTAGTGTTAGTCGCATGTGAGTTTAAGCCAAAGATTGATGTCAGCAATATTTTTGTCAAATTA
Source organism: Erannis defoliaria (assembly GCA_905404285.2). Lineage (NCBI taxonomy): Eukaryota > Metazoa > Arthropoda > Insecta > Lepidoptera > Geometridae > Erannis > Erannis defoliaria. The sequence continues at coordinate 603,202 of FR990090.1, read as the reverse complement.
CGGGTACGGAGTTTACTGACCTTATTATGTTACTATTTTATAGTATTTTGTAAATGAATGAATTGAAAAATTCCGACATATCGATCGCATCTCGTCCAATAATTTCCCTAGTAAATAAATAAGTTAATTGATTAAGTCCCTACACAAATGACAAATTAATAAGTACATTAATGATAATTAAATAAGTTAAACCACACCTATAAATAGACATTAAATTATACAATTAATTGCACATACGCTAAATTAATAATTAAGTCTAACACATACTTAACGCATGAAAATTATCAATCGTAGAGTCATTAATTAAGTTTGCATTAGACATACCAACCAATTGATTAAGGTAATATTATTCCGTTGGTACGGAAAGACTAGATTGAAATTTTCATGCTCAATTAAAAATAACACAACAACTATATTTAACCTAAGATACTACAATAGTATAGAATAAAACTTAGCATTGTGCTTCTTCTCCCTCTCACCCTCTAATTACAATTAATGTAATTACAATTGTTGTAATTACAATTGATTAATATTAAATTAAATTTACATTTAGCACGTAAACGAAACGTCGAAATGACATTTACGTACGAAATACGGTAACTCACGAATTTGACTAAATTAATACACCTAGTAATGGCTAAAAATGGAATGTGAAGCTTTTTAGCGTTCAATAAAGCAAAGGTTGTTTTACTTTGTAATTATTGTTGTTTAAAAGAAGAAAACACGTGATGATCGCGCGGATTAAAGAAGTTTACAATAAATATAGTAAAGAAACTCGGCCTCGCGTGCCGATCTCATTCTAGGCGACACTATGTCTCCGAAACGTCTCTTCGAGCCCTTCATTTAATATATTTCTATTAAATTATCAACTATTAGTTATTGCACGTTTTACATTTATAATAAATATATAAATACTTGTAAATTTTAATTTTTTCCCCATCTTTGGTTAGTATGAGCTCCTATTAATATTTGAAATGTTACAAAACTGTTTTTACATATAAGTATATATTTATTTACAAAACTCGTTATGGGTCGTTAGGACGGCACAATATTATATCTATTCAAGTTCGATGTTGTTTAGGTCATGTCGATCGTGTGGTATCGGTGATATAATGTGGCTGTAGCGTGTTCACGCGGTAATATTCATTATTTTTAAAATTAATCAACTTTCTTTATATACAAATTTCCATTTAGACTAAGACAATTAAAGCCTACTTGGAATAGACGCAGGTTCGCATCCATACATAATTATTTTAGCAGGTACCGATCATATGTTTCACTTGCGACAGGACGTCGTAACTATAGGATGCAGCATGGCTCCGTCAACGGAGTACGCCCGTCTCGCTCGGCGGCGGCGGCGCGGCGCGCGCGCGAGCGAGAGGCCGCGCCGCCCCGGGATTCGGCTGCATCGATCCGACTACCCCCCGGACTCCCCCCCGCCGCTGTCACGTGTCGATGAGTAATCATTAAGCGTATTACATCTTCAAAATTTATCTCAAAAATTTCTAACCTAAGTACCACTCCGTCGGCGGGAAGCGACCGTGACGCGCTGTTTCGCCATTTTTAAAATTTTATCAAAACCTATCACAGTTTTTGACTAGTTTTCATCCTTAAGTTTAATATAATGATTAAAATATACGTATAGATAATATATATCTTCGAATCTTTAACAATATAACACTATTTTACTTCGGATGTGAAGCCTGGCTCGCGCCGGCTCTAGCGACGTGTGAGCGATTCTGATCAGTAGTCAATACTCGTAGATTTGGCAATATAGTGGAACCGTCCGCGTCCGTCGACGTCGGCCCTTACCGTAAACGTTACGTTAACGTATTATGTACGAAACAGTACTTATACGATATGATCGCATACAAAATTGGAGCATAGCATTTAGGCTATTATTGCTAATATTATTTTTTATTATATTCGAAAACTATTTCTCGATAACCACAACCGTTCATAAGCGAAGTTTAATATCATTATTTTGTTATTGACTATACCAATATGTATGGTTAAAGTCTGGCCAGAGTAAGCATTAAATGCCCTTAAAGTATTATTGCACGCTCGAGGACGCCTTCCTTCCCGCCGCCGCCTCGCCCGGACCCGGACATGCGCGGGGCGCGGACGTCCGCCATCTTGGAATCCTCCCCTTAACCCAATTTCGCATCGATACCGGTCCGGGAAGATGGCGGGCCGGAACAAAGGAGCCGCTCACAGAGCTCTCGACATTCTAGAGTAGATACATTAATACAAAACGCCCGCGAACGGCGAGCCGCCGGGAAGACAGTCTGTCAGGTCCGAGGGTCACTCCACAGCCAAAACGGTCACTACAATTTCGGTTGCGATATCGCGGCTTCGACGGTCCGCGTTACTGTCGGCATGTATGGGTGCGCGCCTGCTGTGCCGTCCTAGCCACCGGCTAGGCCGATCCTCCGATCCCTTAGATGGTCTTGATCTTGTTGGTCTTGAAGCTGACCTGCAGCACTCTGTTGCCGAGCGTGTACCCGTTGAGCGACTGGATGGCCACCACGGCCTCGTCGTAGTTGGTCATGGTGATGAACCCGTAGCCCTTGCACTTGTTGGTCTGCAGGTCGCGGATCACCTTGACGCTCTGCACGGCGCCGAACGGACCAAACAGCTGCCACAGCACGTTCTCCTCCGTCTCCGGCGCCAGGTTGTACACGAAGATGCACCACTCGGAGCCCACGGCGCCGGGCAGCACGCCGCCGAGCAGCTCGCCCGCCAGCGGGCTGTACCGCTGCAGGCCCTTGTTTATAGCTAGCAGGGACTTGCCCGAGCTGAACCGGCCTAGAGGCGCGGGGAACCTCAGCGCGGCCGGCAGGTACGCCGCCAGTGGCGCCAGCGCCTTGCCGTTGTTACTCGGATTGTTCGCGAACTTCACCGTGATGGGCTCCGTCGCGCCCTTGGGCACCGTCCCATTTAATTCCTGAATCGCGCGCTCCGCCTCCACGCGCTGGTCGAACCGGATGAATCCGACGCCTTTGGACAGGCCCTGCTCGCCTCCGTTGAACGGCCGGCCGCCGGAGTTCTCGCATAGGATCCGCGACGTGATTATCTTGCCGTAGGGGCTGAACAGACGCTCGAGCTCTGCCTGCGCCATCGTCTTCGGCAGGCCCGACACGTAGAGGTTGGCCCCCTTGATGGCCTCGCTGCTGGGGCGCGCGTACGACACCTTGATGGTCTTGTTCTGCAGGCGCAGGCCGTTGAGTGTTGCGATGGCCTTCTCCGCATCTTCGGGCCGGTGGTAGTTGACGAACGCGTAGCCCAGGCTCTGGCCGCCGCCGTGCAGCGCGTGGTTGAGCGCGTCCGGGAAGGCCGCGCCCTTGTTCCGGATCAGCTTGCACGACTCCACCTCGCCGATGCTGGAGAACAGGCTCCTGATCTCCTCCTGTGTCATGCTCTGCGGCAGGTAGTTGATGATCAGGTTAGTCTTGGACTCCTCGCTGGAGCCATTCTGCTGTTCGCTGTCGCCCTTCGACATGGTGCCTTAAATCATAAACGGAAACGAACGAAAGGGAAACGAAAAACGCGGTAAAAGAAAACACACGTCCGACCGTGTGGCGCGCGGGACCCGGAGTGAGGGATGGCAGGGGTGCGCGACCCGCGCATGCCTGCCGGTATCGACCGATTACATAACGAGGTTCGTTCACCCCCCGGTGGTATAGTGTCCGAAAAAACCAGATCCACCCTCCATCGATCGGCCGGCACTTGCCACCGCGTTACGGGGACAACGCTCGCGCGGGCTCCACGAGCGGCTTCTAATCGTGCCACTGAACTACGATTACGTGCGAACGCTGCGAACTTTTAGAACCTTGTAACACTCCTATAATACTCTTATTAAACACTTTGAAACTATCAGCATTGTTCATTACATTTCTGATGATTTACGGGATATTTACAGTGATTATGATTATTAATCTGGGGCCCGATTCATGACACTATCGCGGGAAATATCGCGTAAATAATATTATTAAGTTTACTATATTATATTAAGTTAAATTCTATATATACCTATATGGTGTTATAGCTCGCCCCATGTACAAGATTTGTCATCTTTTTCAAGCAAATTTAACTGAAACAGGGCCCTTTTGTTTCTTATTTAGTTCAGAGAGCTTATATATTAACAGCCTTACCTAAAATAATACTTACCGATTCTCTTAGTCACTGCTTAAACTTCTCTGTCTTGTTCTTGCATGTTACACTTCACGTCAGAGAGAAGATGGCAGAGCATCTTAAGCAGTGATTTTGAGAAGTTTTTTTAAAGTAAGACTGTATATCTCAGTCGAATTACTACTACAGAGCGCCAAGAGAACGCACACACCTCTACTACTAAGAATTACGACAACAAGCGGATTTATTTTAAAATCATAAAGACAATTGTTTTATTTTAGCGTCCACTAGCATAGGTAAATCTAGAGCTAAAAGTTATAAATAGAATTACCGATAGGCGCCCGACGCGACGCCCGGGCGGGGTTGCCTCCCTTTGTCTCGATTCAAGGGAATTTTCATCAATATTTGATCACATCGCGAATTTTGGGAAGCGAAGTTTATTTGTTGTGTTTTAATTATGTGATACTCCCTGGCAGGACCACTTTAATTTTACTAGGTAATAATTTATTCAGGTATTGAGGTGGAGAACATTTATTTTTATGTGATTCATTTTTAGGTAGGATATATTAATATTGTTTTATTCACACAAATTGAACACAATATTTTTCATTATATACAGGATAATATAAGTACAGGGCCTTTGGCCAAAAAACATTTATCTTTGAAAATTACTGATTCAATCCCTCAGTTTACTAAGTAGATATTGAACGCCTATGATCTTTTAGTTAGTGAGATAGGTGCTATAATAAACTTTACTTATATAAAATGTGTAACAAAAAGGTTCAACAATACTGAAGGGTATGTATGTACTCATCATTATGAACAACTTTTGCAATGGGGCCAACCACGAAATCGCGAAAAAAAAACAGCTGTTCCCCATACAAAAAGTTCATTGACCTTGGACAAAATGTTTGGAACGGCTAATCCTTTTTTCGCGATTTCAATGTTGGCCCCAGAGTAAAAGTTGTTTTTTTTAAGGCATAAGCCTTTATTAACTACAACAAACTACAAAGACTACTTAGCCTACTACACAACAAAAACCAAAAGGATGAAAAAAAAAGTTGTTTGATTAAAATTCTGTACATCAAAAGTTTGTTTTGATGTACAGAATTTGCCCTTAAAAGGATGCTAACTGATTAGAACTAACCCTGTATAATCTCGGAAGCTGCGGATTCGAATATAATGGGGTTTTTCACAAATGCATCTGTGATCACACTGTGTAAATTGGGAGTGTCAATCCAGCCAGGGGCCTTCGGACCAAGGTCCATAGAATTTTGCCCATTCTCCTTTATTTGTTAAACGGTACAGATGCTGTCCTTAAGATGTTATGTTAGATGAGTGAAGTGTGTATAATTTATTCAGAAGATTTTTAATAAGTATACATAATATAACTAGGAAGATCACAAGATAACCAAGAATAAAGATAATGATTTTGTAGTGGTAGGACTCTACTGCAGAGACCGCCTGGGGAAGTACCACACCTTTGCCAGTTATTCAACCGCCAAGCAGTAGTGTGCAAGCATTACTGCGTTCCGGTTTGAAGGGCAATGTTACCAGAGAAATTTCTGGGTATGAAGAGATTCAACATCTAATATCTCAGGGTGACGAGCGCAGTGCAGTGCGGCGCAGGATTGTGTTTGCAAGTTCACAATTTTGGCACTGCTACTATTAGAAGCAGGCGTGACGCTTACTACCAGGCGAATGTCTTGATTATCTCGTCACATGAACGTATAAATAATAAAAATGTGAAATTATGAAGTTGCTTAAAAACCGCTTTGCGAGTCGGAATTCCGCACTAAGGATTCCGTACCAAGGAACAATATAAGTTGTGCTTACACAAAATTTGTGCTCTGGATTATTAGAATACGAGCCACAGTCTGTCTTCGTCTTGGGCGGCTTGAACCCCTCGCTTCACTCAGGTCTCTATATGGTCGCTGCGCTCGGGACTCTAGGCCCCTCGCTACGCTAAGGGTCCAATGTGCCGCCCGTGACGTAAGACACTGTTTAATCCCTTTGGTGCAGTCTACTATTTACTCAAATTTGAACGGTTTTTAACTAAAGAGTTTCTTTCAATCTAGCCATCTAAAATACATTAAAATATAAATAAATTTGGACTCTACATAGTTTTTGAATGCAACTTTTGAGTTGCTTTATTATTTCCAACTCAACTATCAGCTGTTCTGTCTGTTCCAGATATGCAAAATCCGAATCGCAAATAGCAATCTCTGGGGACGGACGAAAGGGGTTTCAAATTAACTCCAATGCTGGGGTGAAACCCTTTTAGCCACCCTTGCCAATACCACGTACTAACTACGAGTTAACCTGTGACAATGTTACGTAGAAACTATAAGTTTATCTGTTTAAATTATGCTGAATACTATTATTTAAACTGTGGCACTGTCCACTACGATCTAAATAACAAAAATCCATATAACATTGTGTTTTGCAACGGCGGACCATGAAACCTTTTTTGAAATATTTTTTTAAAGTAATGTGTAATGGGTAGTACTATTATTCGATTTTTTACCCCTTTTAATTATTAGTAATGAATCTTGTTGGTGAATTTCAATTAGGTAAGTACATTTATTGTAATTCTTACACATTTGATTACAAAATGAAATATGACTCATTACATTTTTTTATAATTACTACGTGTATTATGATTATAATTAAGTAATTGATATTGATTTTAGTAATTTTGTTATTATATTTATGTAATTTGACAATATTTAGGTGTTAAGTTTTGAAACCCATATAGGTAAGTGTTATGTAGGGTCTTCGATGGGTTCATAGTTTTCTTTGCCGACACTTCATCTTTCCGGCTCATTAGGTAACTAAATTTTATGTAATATTATGTAAATAGAGGGGAAACATAGGTATTATGTTTTATATCTTAGTTTAGGTTAACTTCTTAGGTTTAATTTTCTACTTTTCATTGAGGCTTGTTTGACATAAATAAATAACTTACTTATTAACCAGTTATCAAACAGAAATTGTTTTTATCGCTATGTATCTAAGTTTGTACCAAGTGTCCAGACGGGGAATATAGTTTCTCTACATTTGTATGTTTTGTGCAAAAGTCCTGTTATCTGGTTCTTTAGTGCGAGTCCAACACGGAAAATTATTTGCGGGGCTTAGATCATAGATGGCATAACCAAAAACTAGGAGAAAACAATAAGTCCCTTCTTTTGTTTTTTTTGGAGTTTTGGTACACTGAGAAATCATGTCGTTGCATTCTATTATTTTCTTAAACTTGTGTTTTTTCGCGAATTAATGATTAAAAATGGTGGCGTTTTATTCATTGAGTGTTGAATTACATGCACGAGTGTGGGAAAGTGATATAATGTGGTGAATCATGTCTTTTTGTGTTGTTTTCAAAACTCCATAGAAGCTCATAGTAAAGTCGCCACAACTTTACAAACTTTACTACGGTATGACTTGGGCTCGACTATGACTAAATTCGTGTGATTTCATGACTTATTTATAACAAATAAATGTGAAAATTCTTAAACTTGACACTGGCAGAATGCAAAACATGCGATGCCAATAAATAAATAAATAAAAGTCCCTTTTTGTATCGGTCCATACATTTTCAATTGTAGGAATACACCTTTGAATTTGACTACCGGCTACCTTTAAAAGATACAGGCTAAAATGTTGACATGTGAAATATTGACTAATTTCTAATTATTATTATTGTTCTTCAAATGTTGACTTGCACTATAGAATTGGGTAAATCCTGTAATAATAGTTGTAAATTTAATTAATAAATAAATAATTCAAACATAATATACTATATAGATTGGTCCTTTTATTTAATGTAAAAAAAGAATTATAAGTTTACATACCATTAAGAGTTAGCATTGGCCCCCAAACCCGGCACAGTCTGTATCTTGGGGTCCTAAAATAGTATTAATTAACTAGATTTATCGCGCGCGCTTAGACAAGTCTATTGAAATTAAAATTATGTTAATAGGGTACATGACTGATGTTTATATCGTTGAAACCAGTAAGAAAAGAAATCCAGTAGCTTTGATGAAGAATTTAAGTAAATATAGTTTGATTATTGAAAAAATAATTTAAATCGCTTATTAGTGTTCTGATAATTATATGAGCGTTTAAAGCTGTTGGTAGAGACAACTCTGTCCCTTTCCCACAAAACAAAAAATGACGTCACGCCTTACTTGTCAGAATAGAATTTATATACACGTACAGAGAAGTGACGTCACGATTTGCTGTTTCGCCTCTCTGTCTAGCATGATATTAAAATGCTTATAAGTCGCTTATTTTTGATCAGATATTCATTTTCTTTTCATTTATCCACATTTTAATTGGACAAAAAAAACCAGTCATCTAGCCTATTACATTAATTGGGAAGTGAATTGCATTTTGTATTAGTTAAATTAACAGTAGCATTAATTAATAAATAAAATGAAAATAGGAACTAGTAATTAATTAAACAGTTAATACAAATTACTTAAACTTAATCTAAAAAATAAATGAATGCGTCTTGTTATTTTATGTTTCTGTGTACACGTACTTTGGGTTACAATACAATTCTTATTTTTTCAATTTATTTAGTAAGAAATCGATTAATAACTGTTTAGTGTATTAAAAAATAAATAAAAATTAAGATAGGGATTCTGAAATGACACATTTGTAAACGAATTATGAGAAGTAAGTGATTACTAGGTCCACCCTATCCTTCGATCCGGTAGGGAAAAGTACAAATACAAATAGTTTATTGATAACACCAAAGTTACAAGTCAAATTTCATTATGTCACAAATAAATAATCACTTACTAAAATGAAATAATAATTAATAAAAAACGTTAATTAAAAAAAAAGTTTCAATGTCATAAAACAAATTCTCTTGTAACCACGCTCTGAGCTTGGTTTTGAAGCACCCGGTGGAAGGAGCATCCCGAATGGAAGCTGGTATACGGTTGTAGATCGCGGGCCCCAAAATATACACTGACCTCTCCGACTTGACGAGACGGTGCGTCGGGGTTATCAGTTGGTCTTTCTTTTTATTGCTTCGTAAATCTAATGTGCTGTGAACGTCTAGGAACGTTTCTAGGTTTACATGTACTATGCACCACTGCTGTACACAAGGTACAAGAGCCTGGACAATATTACTAGCCAGTCAATATTCATTATTGTAAAAGTAGCGTTTAGATAATAAAGTTATTCTTCATTCTTTTGTTCATTCAAAATTCAAGAGATTATCAGGAATAATGTAGAATAGGAAGAGTCGTTCATTTTGCCGAGGTGTTGCGGCGGAGCGAAAATTGGAGCTCAGGTAACAACGAGAACAAAGCCACCCACGCCGGAGGGTAGGGTGGGGAAACTAGGAATGAAAATTAGCTTTGTGCTAATACATTTTTTAATAAAAAATCTGACAGATGGACAACGAAGTGATCCAATAAAAGATCCTTTTTCCTTTTGAGGTACGATATCTCTAAAGAAAACTATGAATGCTGCTTTGAACTATCCCGCTTGTTCCTTGCAGTTTTATACTATTATTTACGGGATATTTACCGTGATTATGAATATGAGCTCCGAATTGTTTGCTCAACAGAGCGTACACATTAAATCCTTATACGACAAAGTCATATTGTACAAGGAGGTCGAGGAATTCAGAGATAGATAAAGATGGGAGTTACTCCACCGACAAGAGCTTTTCTCTTCAATAACTGATGATGATTATGAGTGCATCTTCGCTTAACATCAGGCGAGATGGCAGTCAAACATAAACCAATAAAATAAAAGAATATAATGCTTTAGAATGTCTCAAATTAATAAGGTGGTAACTGGTAAGGCAGTGATGCCCTGCCTTTTTTTTTGTTATTCAGAGCTTTGCGTACCGCTGCTGCAAGTGGACACGTGAATAGGTTACTGCTAGGTAAGCGTGCTTCATCCTAGACTATATCGCTGTTTAGGATCGGACAGGATGTGGTCAAACGTAACGTAACGTAAATGTGTAGGCGTTAGCTCTTACCATCAGAAAAGCGTCTCGTTCGTCTCATTACGTGCTACGATAAAAAAAACGTAGTAAGCAAATTTTGGCTGCGTCATGACCGATATGATTCAAAGGCCATCTTTAGTACTTATAGTCAAATACCGCTAGAACTACCGACCTTCTAAAATCTGGCACTCATCCAAGGCCAATGCTCAAAGATCCAAGGTCATCAATGGCCATCCAAGAACTGGCTATACCCTAAAATTTTGGGTATTTATTGAAGGTCCCAAAGGCCCTAAATGGTTTTAACCTAAACCTTTCTCCGGCTCCATGAACGGTTATACTTTAAAACCGACCGAAGTTTGACATTTCCCCTGTTCCATAACATGTAAAGTGATGTTTACACATGAAGTAATACTACTATACAACCCGCCCACTCTTAAGGTACACTTTACAGGTAAAATAGGTAGCCAAAGGTAGTTTCCCGCCCTGGCATTCTGTAAGGTTGCCACAGGAACGGGAATTAAGACTATATTTAAGATTAAAGATTAGATTGATTTTGATATATTATGCGGAAGATAGATTCTTGAGTGGCGACCACGTACCGGAAGACGCAGCGTAGGTAGGCCTCCCACTACGTTGACTGACGACATTGTAAAGTCGCGAGCAACCGGTGGATGCAAATGGCAGGTTGTCGTACAGTGTAGTGGTCTAAGGGGAAGCCTTCGTTCAGCAGTCTCCAGGCTGATGGGAATGATTAAAAATAAAGATTTATATGATTTGGATGTAAGTAGGTAAATATATAGGCTGTCCATTTGAACGACGGACATTTTCTAGGATAGAATAGTAGGTAAGTACTCATCGTTGTGAACAACGTTTTCTATGGAGTGGGTAATTGAAGGTAAATAGTTCTCTTAGCCAGTCTTCAGCACGGAGAACCAAACCTGTAATAACTCATAATCTCTCACCAGTGGCTCCAAGCAGCTGCTATGCACGCAGCGGCCACACCCCGGAAAACACGTTGACTCGTGGCCAAACCTGGTAGAGGGGGACTTGCGGACCCAGGCAAGTCTGGTACGGCTACTCTCCGTAATGTGCATAAAGCCTTATGTCGGTGGTGAAGGCAACTCGACAGCTGATAAGCGACTGATGTTGGCGGAACTGGCGTGACAGCAAAGCATCGTGTGAATGCTTAAGGTGGCAGTAGGAGTCGTGAAGTTACTGCCAGCTATCACACTGCATTTAGCCTCTCTCCAGTCGTAGTGGTCTCCGTTCCATTGGATACAGAGGGGTATGAAGAGAGAGTGCATCTGTGTAAGCGCACCGACTTATGCACTATAATATTTCACGCGCATCTGACTGCTTCTGCTTAAATGGTTACCGAAAAAGAAAAGTCCTGTGGCGATGGGTTGAGGTAGAGAGGTCTGGTTTTGATGTAGGCTGGGCATTGTCTAAGATCTGCACATAGGTGGCTTAGGGAGAGTGGTCGCTTTCGTACTGCAACGGGGTGACAGTAAGACTCGGCAGCACCGTCTGTGACGAAGTAGCTCTATTTAGAGAGGCACTGCTTCCCCCGCTCGCCGGGGAGGGGACTAGAAAAGGTGTCCCAAAGAAATGCTCGCCCTAACAACTTACGGGAGGTAATAGCCACGGCTGCCTACGCATCCGTTTACTCGTGGTCGAAAAACAAATAATAGAAAATCAAAAACCCAAAAAGTATCAACAAGTTATGGCTCCTGGGACGTACGGACCCTGCTAGATAGAGCAGGAAATGCATATCCTGAAAGAAAGACGGCCATCGTAGCTCAGGAGCTTAGACGCTACGATGTAGATATCGCTGCTCTGAGCGAAACTCATCTAGCTGACGAAGGCGAGCTTGTGGAGCAAGGTGGTGGTTATACTTTCTTCTGGAAGGGCACTCCCGCTAGTGAACCCCGTAGGTCAGGTGTGGGCTTCGCTATCAAGACTAAGTTACCTTCTAAGCTAACAGAACATCGTGTCGGTATCTCCGACCGTGTTGTGACCCTGCGCCTCTCTATTGGTAAAGACAATTACCTGATTATGATAAACATTTACACACCAAACCCTTGACAAAAGCGATGACATAAAAGACAAGTTTTATGAGGAATTATCATTGGTACTGTCTAAGATTAAACCTAGTGAGAAGATCTTATTGCTAGGTGATTTTAATGATCTCGCCCCATGTTGGGCGAGCTGTCGAGGCCTGGCCTCGGGTGCTGGGTAAACAGTAAGCACGGTATTGGTAATATGAATAGTAATGGGATACGATCTTGTCATTACCAACACTATGTTACGACTTCCCGATAAATACAAAACCACTTGTAACCACACACAGATGCACCCGAGGTCAAAACATTGGCATTTAATTGATTATGCCATAGTACGTCAGAGAGATTTTCAAGAAGTTACTGTAATTCGGATAATGCGAGGTGCTAACTGCTGGTTGGACCATAGGCACTGCTACTATTATGGGCAGGCATGATGCCTACCACCAGGCGAACGCCTCGCTCGTCACGTCAACCCATTAAAAGCATTAAAATATCTCTTACATAAAATAGCGTAAGTACTAAGTAAGATAAGCTTTAGCATTACCTCCTTCGATTACCTCTATACAACAAAGACCTGAAGACCCGTCCCAGGTTTCATAAAACTCCCTGATTCCATCTAAAACCCCATTTCCCTCTGAGAAAACTGTTACGTACTAAAAAACGAAACGGTTTCGCAAAAAAGATAAAACTGTTCCTCGTATTTTGCGAAAGGCTGCCCTAGAGAGTAGGTTTATAGTGTACTTAACAATTATCATTCTAAAAACAACCGTAAAACCTTCCACATTAAGTTTAACTTGGGTTGTAGCAGTTAATATCGAAATATTAGCAATTTATTCCACAAACGCAATCCAATTTCAACTCTACTCTCCAAGTAGGAAAGAACATTTCACGTGTAAGTAAAAATAAATGTATTCTACAAAGGTTTTGATGGCAGTGGCTAGATTCTGGACTTTATTTTATAGATTGTTAGGTCTGTTTTAGGGTGCGAATAACTTTATTAGGGGGTAGCAAGCGTTGTACATTTTCAGCCTCGAGTAAGGGTGGTAGCGCGTTTCCAATGTTTCGCATATAAATAGAACAGACTCCATTATTTCCTAGTCAATGAGATACACCTACTAAAGCGCCAGGGCGCATTCCTCCTTCATCCAACTACACATCAACGGCCTTACTTAAAAAAACTTTTCAACCGTTAGTCACTGCTTAAGATGCTCTGCCATCTTCTCTCTGACGTGAAGTTGCACGTGCTAGAAAAGGACAGAGAAGTTTAAGCAATGACTAAGAGAATCGAGATTATTTTAGGTAAGGCCGCAAGCCTCTACCACCTGGCGGAATAGGTGGGGTTCGGTGTGACCGTTTATCCTACGATTCCGGGGTATGTATATTTTTTCTCGTTATCTAACTTAAGCCTCAGAATACTGCGCGCCGCTATCTCGCTCGCGCATGTCACCATTTTTGAAGATATAAAATCACTGAATAGTTATGAAAAATCGCACCCGGTGAAATAGCATTTTAGTTTTTAGAGAAATATTGTGCCGTCTTGGTGGTGTCTAGCTGCAAGCTTATTGCTTTGCGGATGAGCACTCTCATGACGTACGTCTTGTTATTTAATTTTTCTGTGTACACAAACTTTGGGTTTCAATCTAGTTCAGATTTTGTCTCCATTTATTTAGTGAAAAATAAATTATTATCTGTTTTGTGTATCATAAATAAATGAATAAATTGCTGAGAATAACATTACAAAGTAACGAGGAAAAATTGTACACGCCGGCATCGTAGGTTATAGGTTAAATCGTAATTGTAGTTTGGTTTTCACCACTTTTTCCTACGACTGTACTTTGTATGGGTGGTCGAGTTAACTACGGTAAAATAATATTTTTATTTATTTTTATTTATGGTTTGCTAAGTGTTAGTCCACAGCTCACCTCATGTTCAGTGACGATGTATGTGATGTAGCCTGGAATGGCTGCTTGCGAACCAAAACGATTGATGGTGACAACAATATATTTCAAAAAATCAATGTTTGTCCTTTTACAATAAGATTAAAAACGTGTCGTACGGAACAACGCGCACAGTGCCCACGCAATCATGGCAGCCACCCCCTATCGACCGCCATATCCGGGTCAACAAACCCACAATGCCACACGGTGCCGTAATACTGTTTATCTAACTAAGGTCTATCTTTATGTGGATGAAGGAGGCTGCTTATATATGTACAATGGCTGTCTTATTTTGTGTACAAATCGTCAAGAATCAAGAGCTCTCACATACAAGAATTGGGATTGAAAGCTCTCGCGTATAAGAATTAAGAGCTCTCGCATACAAGAACTGAAAGCTCTCACATACAAGAATTGAGAGTTCTCGCATACAAGAATTTAGAGCTCTCGCATACAATAATTAAGAGCTTTCGGATATAAGAATTAAGACCTCTCGAATACAAGAATTGAGAACTTTAGCATACAGCAATTGACAGCTCACGCATACGAGAATTGAGAGCTTACACATACAAGAATTGAGAGCTTTCACATACAAGAATTGAAACCTCTCGTAAAAACCGTAGCACCATGGTATATACTTCCTACTATACTCGGTTACTACTTCTAGGCTGGGAAAAATCAATATTTGTACCTAAACCTTTAACTTTTTTTTTGTAATACCTCGTGCTTCGGGGTTCGTGCCTTTTGTCAAAAATTAACAATTTTTATTAATAGTTAACCTTTACCTTTAACATTTATCTACATCTTCAAAAGTTCACTAACAAGGTTGGGATTTTCTAAAACCTTAAAAGGTCTTTTGTTTGAAAGGGGCAGTAAGGGGGTAACCCACCCCTGAGTGCCACCCCTAGGCGAAGTTTTATTAAATACTGCTCGGAATTATTCAACAGGACATGAAATATTGCGTTATGGACATTTGCATAGTCTGTGGGGTGTAGAGAAGGGTTAGGATAGAGAAATCATTTTATTGTTGTACAATAATTCTATAAAAAAAAATATTTGTAAATAAGTACGAACTCCTTTCATTTTAAGTGAACTGATGATGTTGATTACTAATATTATAAATGTAAATGTGATTGTTGGGTCGTTTGGTTCTTCTTTTACAACGGAACAAATCGTCGTGGTTTTTTGCGTAGATACCTAATGCAGTCCACGATAGAGGACCTTCCATCCTAGCGGTTGTTCCTTACTGATCCTTGGTCACTAGATTGCAATTTCGTTTATTCATTTCATTTTCGCAAGCCAATAAATTATTTATAAATAATTTATTCATAAAAAAGATGGTGCGAATAGTTTTCGAACGGGATATGCAGGATCTACTGGATCGGAGAGTCTAATATAGGGGTGACTTATGTACCGTACAAAGCACATTTGCTCTCATGGCATAGGCCTATTCTGGAGCCATAGATGCGGTCATATTTTTGCATATGTATTGGGAAGAGGGTGGCAGTTGGTAATCAACACGAAGGTGTACCTACAGAACACCTTATGCGCTAACCCATCAAAGCAGGCATCATCGTGGATAGATATACCGTCCGCAGTAACTCTTCTCCAGCGACCGTAGTCTGCGGCTAGCCGCCAGCCGTTTACCGTCCACAATACAATACATTAATTTATTGATAACACCAAAGTTACGCGTCAAATTTCATTAAGTATGCCACAAAAAATAATCACTTAATAAAATTAAATAATTATAAAAATACGTAAATAATCACTTATTTTAAAATAACGTAAATAACTACGTTTTTGAAGGGGTAGGCCGCTATTGCACTTTGCTAGTTATTCAAATGCCAAGCAGAAGTATGCAAGCATTACTGTGTTTGGGTTTGAAAGGTAATGTAACCTGAGAAATTACTGAGGAAGAAGAGATTTGCCATCTAATATCTCAGGTTAAGGAGCGCAGTACAGTGATGCGCGGGATTTTGTTCGCAAGTTTCAGTTCACATTTCTGGCACTGCTAACTGTTATGGGCTGGCGTGGTGCTTACCACTAGGCGAACGTTTGGATCGTCTCGTCACACCTTTGCATAAAAAAGAATCTCAATATTAAAGGAAGACACGTCACGCTTAATGCTGTCTATCATGTCTATTACCGTCACCGACCAACAACGCGTATGGGTTTTTTGGCGGGAACACGGAAAAATCATGTCGCTGCATTCTATCATTTTCTTAAACTAGTGATTTTTCGCGAATTAATGATAATACTATATAAACTTGAACATTGATATACTTGACTCTGGCAGAATGCACAACGTGCGGTGCCAACAACAAAGAAAAAAAAAGAAAAAACGTCGCGTATACACGGAGCAACAAATTGTCAACTGTTTGTCGATCCGTTTCAGTGGGCATAGTATAGATCGTATCGTGTTGCTATCGGTGCCTGACACGTTCATAGCACGTTCATGGTACGAAATGGTATAGTGGGCAGGTTCCTTTAATTTCAAGAGAGGCTGACCAGTTGATCGCTTGGCGCGTATTTTTTCCTTACATACTTAATTATAATATGTCAGTAGTCTCTGGCTACAAACCTGGGCTACTCTATGTCAGTGTCGGCACGCGAGCGGTCCGACATGTGCAGATTTGATATCACGCACCGCCGAGCGCCAACCAGCGCTGCGCTGTTTAAACACCAACTCTGATTGTGTCTCCTTCGACGTACCGGGTGTACCGGGTGTTAGGTTAGACGACAAACGTACCGGGTGTACTATACTGTGTGTTAGGTTAGACGACAGACGTATGGTCACACTACCTACTTATACGAATTAACATGCACGCTAAAAGCATATTAATTGAATTGAGATTTTATTTTGATGACACTAGCTTTCAATAGACAATACAATACATCAAATACACACCACAAAATACTTTATTTGCGAAAAAACACATAGCACACTGTAACGTAGGTTTTACACGTTACAGATTTTTATGAATTCCTTAATATTTATTTGCAGTTTTTGACAGAACGGGCGATGTGAGACGCCGATATTTTGTTATTTCCTTATCTAGTTGAATGGGCGATGTGAGACGCCAAAACGTCTTTATTGTTTATCAAAAAAATTCATTTGTAGTTGACAGTTTTTGGTTTGACTTTGACAGGAGTTGGTTTTATTTGTGAAGTGGGAGAATCATTTTTAGTTCACTTTCCGTTTATCTTTGCATCTGACAAGATGATTTTTTTATTAGAATTTTAAAATCTTTTTGCATCATGGCTTTTTAAAGCCCAAACTGTATTTAAATCCGTTAAATGGATTAAATTATTGGAAATCATGACCTGAATCTTCCATATAATACTTTAAAAAGGATGAAATCATTCCAAATTAAGAAAACGCCGTCATCAAGGCGTTTTCTTTCAAGTTTAAATTTTTCTTAGACAGTTTTCTTAAGCAGTTTTTCTTAAGAGTTTTCTAGTTTCTCTTTTTCATTACAAGCTTTTCTTTAATGATTAGAAGCTTTCTTTAAAAGCTTTCTTTTCTTTGCACATTCCTTACAAAGGAATGTAACTTCAACAAGATGAGCTGAGGTCCGGCCTTTCTTCAGGGAACGCAGCTAAGAAATTCATATTATTAAAAGCTATTATTATTTAAACTAATCTTATAGTGCAAAAATGACAGATTCAAAAAATGACATAGATTCAAAAATGATATAGATTCAAAAACGACATAGATTCAAAAAGATAATCACATATTAGACATTATAAATTTAAATTAAGATCAAGATTTTAGCTTTACCAAATTGATGTACTTAGAAGCCCAGTTTTTCCAAATTAAAAATATTTATTTCCCCAAACAAACCAAATTTTATTTTTTAGACTATAATAATCCCCTGTCATTGTGATTAAAGGTCAACGCTAGCTGAACTATTCCGGTAATTTTTATGTTCTTTATTTCTAACTTTAATCGTTGGAACAGGCGCTCGATATAATTATACAAATATGGCCAACGAGACACTTTTCATACTTTTCATTTATTTCATTCTTTAATTATTACAATTGCCCCTCAATTATATTACAATTGGCGCGAGCGAGACAGGGACGTGGATGGGCTATCCATTTATTGGTCATTTTTGCACTAATTTTGTTATTATGCTATTTTTGTCATTGACAATTTTGTGTGTATGTTTCCCAACATTTTAGGAACATTACCAACTTTATGTTTGTTATTTTTACAAACTATTGTTTACTTTAGCAAGACTAACTAACATACAATGTTTTAATAGGTCTTACTTATCAACCTGGATTTATATGAGAGTGTATAAAGAGTGTTTACATGCGTTTACAACTGTTAAAAAAGTGATATTTCATAAGAATATTTCATAGATTAATAAGTGACATGACTATTTAATAAGTGTTAAGTGTTTAACTATAGAATACATTGTGAGTCATTATTGCACTATATACTTAAAAGTAAATTTCAAAGAAACTAAACTTAAAAAGACTTGAACAATTTTACTGAACGATTGAGTTTAACAAACAAAATACTTTAGTGTTTTCATACGGATTTGCTTGGAACATTATTTAATATTAAAACTTTATCATTTTCATTAAACATTGCTTTCAATATTATTCAATATTGGAACTAGCTTTTTCATATGGATTTGCTTTCAACATATTTAAAAAATAATTTAATTTTGAACTTTAGTGATTTCACTTGGCTTTGCTTGCAATTTTATTTAAATATTTTTGAACTTTGAACTTTAAGATATTTCATCTGAATTTCTTGCTTAAACCATTGAGTTTGAACAATTTTGAAACTCTAGCTTTTTCACCTGACTTTGCTTGTGAATTAATTTAATATTTTTCAACTTTCACTTCGCTTTGAATATCTTTTGATAGATTTTTGGTTTTGTTTATTGTTGTTGCTTTTGAATATTCATTTCAAGATGAATGATAAAGAAGTACAATTTCCACCGTTGCCTGAGTTTGCTGAAACTTCAGCAAGTATTGTTACTAAACCAGTTCATGCTGAAACCAGTAGGCAAAACGTTAGTGATGATATGGGTTCATTCTTTCCTGAACACATAGTTTGTAATAGTACTCATGCTACTACAGTACATTCATTTAATACCATGAACGTTCAACTCAATGAACAATTGAAGAAACATTTACCTTCAACTTCGAAACTACCTGATCTTAAAAGGAGTAAGATAACTTTTGATGGAAGTACTTGTGTTAGAGAATTCATTACTCAAGTAGAAGAATACTTTCTATTTAAGAATTTTGATGAAAACTTTTTAGTTGGTTCTTTTTCTGACTTACTTTCCGGCGTTGCAGTGAAGTGGTTTCGCAGTATTCGTATTAAGATTTCATCTTGGTCAGCACTTAAAGTTGCGTTGCTGAATCGCTTTGATAAACCTGAATTCGACTATCACCTCGAATATGAAATGCGTACGCGCAAGCAAAAACTTAAAGAATCTCTTCCAGATTTTATAACTGAAATATTAGATATGTCAAGTCGTTTAGTAAATCCAATTTCAGAACAAACTTTAATAATAATTATTAAAAATAATATGCTTTCTGCATATACACCTTTCCTCTTCGGGAAAAGTATTGATTCAATTGATCAGTTTATAAACATTGCAAAGGAGTTGGAAACTTTAGTTAACCGTCGAACAGACAAACCACGCGTTCATGCAGTGGACATTAATAATAAACCTTCTTGTTTGAAGTGTCGTTCAACCGACCATACTTACAAAACATGCACCGTTATACCCGGTCCTGTTTGTTTTAAATGCCACAAGGTGGGCGTAATTACAAAGAATTGTGATGTCTGTCTGACAGATGCTAACAAGATTAATTGTTCAAAAAACTTGTAAGGCATCGGGCCCAATTTTTTGATAAAAATTTAGGTGACCCGATTAGGAATGTTAGGAGTTATAAACCTGATGACAATACTTGTAGGAAAGAATTTTCGGATTGGCTCGATTACTTAAAAACTTTCTTTACCATTTATAGGGCTGCTCCCGTTTTAGTTGTTAGAAATGAAGACACCCGACCATTTTTGAAATTTTCAATTAACAATGAAAACTTTTCTGGACTTTTAGACAGTGGTTCTAGTAGTTGTGTTTTAGGTGCGAATCAGCATTTACATTTTACTAGCTTGGGATTTCCTATTGAATTTAAAGATAGCTCGGCTTATACAGCTGATGGCTCTTCAAGAAAAGTTATTGGAGCTATGCGATTACCTGTAACTATAGATAACGTTTGTAAAGTTATTAACTTTTTGATAATTCCATCTTTTGATATACCATTTATATTGGGATTTGACTTTTGGTTAGAGTTTAACTTAGCTAAAGACTTATGGAAAAATATTGAGTATATTCATGATGATAAACCACAAGTTTGTGCGATTACTTCTGCAGTTGAACTTAATTCTTCTGAGAAACAAAAATTAGATGAAACTATTGCTTTGTTTGAAGATATATCTTATGAGAAAAGTGGATTAGGTATTACGACACTTGTTGAACACAAAATTAATATTACTGGTGAACCATTTAAATGTAGATATTGGCCTTTGAGTCCTGCTAAACAAAAAGAACTTTATGATGAAGTTGAAGTTCTATTAAAAGAAAATATTATACAACCTTCTAAATCTCCTTGGTGCTCTCCTGTTTTAGCTGTCAATAAAAAAGATGGTGGAACGAGATTATGTTTAGATTCGAGACGTTTGAATTCTATGACCGTCAAAGATTCTTATCCTTTACCTTATCCTTCTAGGATACTTGATAGCCTTCGTGGAGCTAAGTACATTAGTACTATCGATCTTTCTAAAGCTTTTAATCAAATATTACTTGAAAAGTCGTCGAGAGAAAAGACTGCTTTTGTCATTCCCGGAAAAGGTTTGTTCGAATTCGTTAGAATGCCGTTTGGATTAACAAATGCACCTGCTGAGTTGCAAAGATTAGTAGATAAATTGTTTGGACCTGAATTTGATGGCGTTTTATACAAGTTCTTGGATGATGTGATTTTAATAAGTACATCCCTGGAAATTCATTTAGAATACCTACGTAAAATTTATAATATACTTAAAGATGCTGGTTTGACAGTTAATCTTAAAAAGTGTGAATTTTGTAAAGAAAGACTTCGTTATCTTGGTTATGTAGTGGACAGTAATGGTTTACACACGGATCCTGCTAAGTTAAAAGCTATTGAGAATTTTCCTCGTCCTGAAACATTGAAACAATTAAGAAGTTTCATTGGACTTTGTTCATATTATCGTAGATTCATTGATAAATTTGCAGATATTGCATCCCCTTTGACTAAGTTAACTTCTGGTAGTAAGAAAACTAAATATAATTTTATTTGGAATGATGAAGCTGAACAAGCATTTAAAGATTTAAAACAATCATTAATTACTTCACCTGTTTTACAGTGTCCTAATTTTGAAAAACCTTTCTTTTTACATTGCGATGCAAGCGGAGTAGGAATTGGAAGTTCTTTATGTCAAGAAGATGAAAATGGTGAACAACATCCTGTTGCTTATTATTCTAGATCACTTAATAAATGTGAGCGAAATTATAGTACAACTGAACGTGAACTATTAGCTGTTTTAGATTCTATTGAACATTTTAGACCTTATGTCGAAGGAATGAAATTTACAGTAATTACTGATCATTCTAGTTTAAAGTGGCTTTTAAAACTTAATAATCCTAGTGGACGTTTAGCACGTTGGGCTGCTCGAATTTCCCAATTTACTTTTGATATTATTCATAAAAAAGGATCATTACACCTTGTTCCAGACGCTTTGTCTAGAATTTATGTAAATTCAATTCTCATTTCCCCTATTAACGTTATTAACCCTGACGAAGATATAGAAGACCCTTGGTATAGAAAAATATTTATTAATTGTCAGAAATTTCCTAGTAGAATGAAAAACTTTAGAGTAGAAGATAATACCTTGTATAGATATTGTAAAAATAAATA
Source organism: Erannis defoliaria (assembly GCA_905404285.2). Classification (NCBI taxonomy): domain Eukaryota; kingdom Metazoa; phylum Arthropoda; class Insecta; order Lepidoptera; family Geometridae; genus Erannis; species Erannis defoliaria. Next base: position 581,132 of record FR990090.1, on the reverse strand, counting down.
TGATGCAAACAGTCGTTTGAATTGGAAAATAGTTATACCTAAAGAACATATTTTAGATACTATTCGTTCTAATCATGATGATGTTAATTCTGGACATCTTGGAATTCATAAAACTTTAGCAAAAATAAAACAACATTATTTTTGGAAAGGAATGTTTGGTGATATTCAAAAATATATTACAACTTGTGATATTTGTAAAGCTTATAAACATTCAAACTTTGCTCCTTATGGTAACATGGTTAACCCTAAAAAAGTTGAACAACCTATGGTTATGTTATCTATTGATATTATAGGAATTTTACCTAAATCTTATTCTGGTCATAAATATATTCTTTCAGTAGTTGATGTTTTTACTAAATATTGTTGGATTTTTCCCATGATTAATGCTACAACTAAGGTTATTTCTAAACTTCTTGAAAAAGAGATATTTCTTAAATTTGGTGTGCCAAAGATAATAGTTGCTGATAATGGAAGTCAATTCATTTCTAAGAATTTTGTAGATTTTCTTAAAAGTTTTAACATTACTAAAATATTTTACAATACACTTTATACTCCACAAAATAATCCCATTGAAAGGTATAATAAGACAATTGAAACATGTATATCTTGTTTTGTTAAAAATGATCATAGAACTTGGTCTACATTTTTGTCCAATGTTCAATTAGCTTTGAATAGTAGTGTGAACCTTGCTACAGAATACACTCCTAACTTTTTAATGTTCGGTAGAGAACTAATTTTTGATGCATCTTTACATCGTTTTAGTAAATCTTTTGATAATTTAGATCAACTTGAGTTTGGTACTCGTGAGTCTTTTGCTCATTCTTTGAATTCACTTAGTGAAACTTTTGTTAAAGTTCAAGCTTATCTTTTGAAAGCTTATAAGCGTAATGCTATTTATTATAACAGAGGGCGGAAAGTCATTTCTTTTGATGTTGGTGATGTAGTATGGCGAAGAAGTTTTGTTAAATCTAATGCACCTGCATATTTTTCGGCTAAACTTGCACCTAAGTTTGTAAAGTGCGAAATTGTAGAGAAAATTTCACCTAACGTTTATGTTCTAAAACAAGTAAATAAAACAACAACTGGACGTTACCATATTAAAGATATTATTAAATATTAAAATCATATAATTTTCTTATATTAACTTTGGTTACAAACTTTGTTTAGTTTTTGTCTTGATGTTTTGTATGGGGAGATCCTCTTGAATGTGAAGGATGAGGTATGATGAATGGAAGAGTTGAGGATTATGAATGGTGAATCTGAAAGGAAACTCATAATAATTTATTAAAGTTCAATTCTAAATATTCTAAAGATTAACTTAGGTCAGTCAAATCAATTCATTAATTTCAATTCATATTAGTACATTTTTGGAAAGTTTTATTCTTAATTAACTTAAATACTTTTCACTAAACATTTTAGTTGCCATTCTGCAATTACTAATTTTAATTTTAAACATCAAAAGATCTTATTGTACATTTTGTATATTTTTCAATTTTTGAGAAAACTTTAACTTTTCTTTATAGTTAATTTAAAAGTTTTCTAACTTTTCTTTTTACACAAATTGGTATGCATCCCACATAACCATTTGTAACTTTGACAAATAGTTTTTGCTGGTCTGTTTCAATTTGTAAACATATTTTTGCACATAGTATATTATAATTTAGAAAGGTGTTTTGTTTTGTGAAACATTTTTGTTTTGTGTTGTGTTCAATATAGATTAAGAACTCGGACGTGACAATTTAGAGATATCTCATACAACTTTACCCGGATTTACTTCTCGGATTTGATATTTTGAGTGTTTGACTCAAATAAACTTTTTAGGTACTTTCACCTATTCTTTTTATAAGGATATGGACGCTTTTGTTCCATAGACTTATTTATTTGTTATTGTGTTCGGAATGTCGGTGGTGTTAGGCCGGTCACAATATACAATTTAGCCTGTTGTTTTCCCAACAAGTTTTTATAGCTTTTTAGTGCTCGGAATGTCGGTAGGGTTGAGCCGATCACTATATAAGTTTATTTTCTCCGCTCTTGAGAGAATGTTTTCTGATTTAGGAAGAAGTTGAACTCTTGAACTTTCGTTCATGCGCTTTTCAAAGGCGAATTTAATCACTTAAAGTGAATTATTTAGTCGGCAGCGTAAGCTTAACCGAATTACACTTTATAACTATTCAGTTTTTTGTTAGTTTAGAGGTTTCTTGACGTTAGAGTTGGTAGCGTTTGTGCTTAACCATACTTTTAATAATGTTAAGAAAGGAAGTTATGGATTGTTAGTAGTAGACAACAAGTCAGTGGCTGTTGCCTAACTGTACTTTGGTATATTTTGAGTAAGCTTTTGGAATGAGTATTACTGTTGGTTATTATTATTAAAATATCTTTAGATTTGAGTTTAGAAACTTGAAGTTTTGAATTTTGTAGTCTTTAAGGAATCTTAGACAGCGGCTAAGATGCTTAACTGTTCTATGGAGGTTAGAATTATAAAGTTTTGTTTTATCAAAACAGTTGAGGTTTTGGGTATTAGTAAGTAAACATTATTGTTTATTAGCTTTGGATTTTAGTTGAGTTTTGTCTCAAGTTTTCTTTATAGTCGCTTTGGACTTGTAACTTTTTGGGATTCGTCTCAAAATAAAAGAAAGTATCTTTCTTTTATTTTTTTTGGGGAAGTATGTATTGTAACGTAGGTTTTACACGTTACAGATTTTTATGAATTCCTTAATATTTATTTGCAGTTTTTGACAGAACGGGCGATGTGAGACGCCGATATTTTGTTATTTCCTTATCTAGTTGAATGGGCGATGTGAGACGCCAAAACGTCTTTATTGTTTATCAAAAAAATTCATTTGTAGTTGACAGTTTTTGGTTTGACTTTGACAGGAGTTGGTTTTATTTGTGAAGTGGGAGAATCATTTTTAGTTCACTTTCCGTTTATCTTTGCATCTGACAAGATGATTTTTTTATTAGAATTTTAAAATCTTTTTGCATCATGGCTTTTTAAAGCCCAAACTGTATTTAAATCCGTTAAATGGATTAAATTATTGGAAATCATGACCTGAATCTTCCATATAATACTTTAAAAAGGATGAAATCATTCCAAATTAAGAAAACGCCGTCATCAAGGCGTTTTCTTTCAAGTTTAAATTTTTCTTAGACAGTTTTCTTAAGCAGTTTTTCTTAAGAGTTTTCTAGTTTCTCTTTTTCATTACAAGCTTTTCTTTAATGATTAGAAGCTTTCTTTAAAAGCTTTCTTTTCTTTGCACATTCCTTACAAAGGAATGTAACTTCAACAAGATGAGCTGAGGTCCGGCCTTTCTTCAGGGAACGCAGCTAAGAAATTCATATTATTAAAAGCTATTATTATTTAAACTAATCTTATAGTGCAAAAATGACAGATTCAAAAAATGACATAGATTCAAAAATGATATAGATTCAAAAACGACATAGATTCAAAAAGATAATCACATATTAGACATTATAAATTTAAATTAAGATCAAGATTTTAGCTTTACCAAATTGATGTACTTAGAAGCCCAGTTTTTCCAAATTAAAAATATTTATTTCCCCAAACAAACCAAATTTTATTTTTTAGACTATAATAATCCCCTGTCATTGTGATTAAAGGTCAACGCTAGCTGAACTATTCCGGTAATTTTTATGTTCTTTATTTCTAACTTTAATCGTTGGAACAGGCGCTCGATATAATTATACAAATATGGCCAACGAGACACTTTTGATACTTTTAATTTTTTTTATTCTTTAATTATTACAATTGCCCCTCAATTATATTACAACACGCAGAAATAAAGAAAAAGAACAAAATTATACCGTCAGGTTTTTGTAGTGGTAATAGGACTCTACTGTAGAGTTCGCCTGGGGAAGTACCACACCTTTGCTAGTTATTCAATCGCCAAGCAGTAGTGTGTAAGCATTACTGTGTACCGGTTTGAAGGGCAATGTTACCAGAGAAATTCCTGGGTATGAAGAGATTTAACATCTAATATCTCAGGGTGACGAGCGCAGTGCAGTGCGGCGCAGGAATGTGTTCGCAAGTTCACAATTCTAGCACTGCTACTGTTAGTGGCAGGCGTGACGCTTACCACCAGGCGAACGCCTTGCTCGTCTCGTCACTTGAAACTATAAAAAATAAATAAAGGTAGTTTGCTCGGTTTGCTTTCAGGAATGCCCCTTTTTGAAAACCCTTAATTTGTCGTTCTTTCCACTTGAATCCAAACTCCCTTGAAACCCTTTTCTGATTAAACAGTTATTCGACCAACATTTACTTCTTTGTTTTTTTTATTTTTTTTATCGACTACACTCTTTCTGATGGTAAGCAACGGCACACTCTAGGATAGAGCTCGCTAAACTATGAGTACTTTTAAACCGACTTCAAAAAAGGACGATCACAATTCGACTGTACTTTTTTTTTGTATGTATATTACGCGATTACTCCTTGTTTGGTAGGTGATACTTCATAGGTGGTCCCATATACATTTTATCGAAAACATTACTGGAATAAATCAAAATAACTGGAAATATGAAGATGTCACCCAAGTAGTAGAAATTGAATTCGGCTGTTTCATTTTTAAAGTATTATCTATAAAAATATGAACGAATGACGCGGCAGGCATATGTTCCCATAAAGAGATAAAACACACGCGACCGCACAGAATCGGCACGCGCGCCCATTAGCTCCCCTTATAAACCCCCTTAATGAAGAGCGGGGCTTTCAAGGTCAGTTTATTGTAGCGATGGCAGCTAGAACTCAAATGTTACCAGATAAATTACTGGACGCCCTTATGAACTAACCCATCAAACTAGGCGCCATAGTGAATAGATGATATACCGTCCGCAGTAACTTTTCTCTGCGGCTTCCTCCCAGCCGTCTACCATGTACTTGTAGTGGTAGGACGCTATTTGACAGCCATATAGCTCAGTTGGTAGCATGTCTGCCTTCAGAGCTGTAGGGCGTGGGTTCGATCCCCACCCAGGACCAAAATTTAAGTGACGAACATAGATGTTTGTCTGGGTGTTAGTATGTATTATAAGTATGTATTTACGAAAAACAATATAAGTATTCGATCAGCTATCTGGGTTCCATAATACAAGACTTTTTTTTTTTTTTTTTTTTAGTGTGGGGCTAGATGGCGCTGTGTGTAAAATATCCCCCAGTATTACTTAAAATTGGTCCTCCTGGTGAAGTATAATTATTACCTTTGCCATATTCAACCGTCTAGCAAAAGTGTGCAAGCACTACTGTGTATCGGTTTGAAGGAAGAGCGGGGCCTTTCAGTTCAAAAGTGGCTGCTAAAACTCAATGTTACGAGATAAATTACTGGGCATGAAGAGATTTGACATCTAATATCTCAGGGCGACGAGCGCAGTGCAGTGCGGCGCAGGATTTTGTTCGCAAGTTCACGATTCTAGCACTGCTACTGTTAGGGAAAGGCGTGATGCTTACCATCAGGCGAACGTCTCTAATCGTCTCGTCACTCCATTACGTAATAAAAACACAGTGGTTATATACGGGGTGTTAGTTTGAACACCGTTATCCTTCTAGGATATCATTGTACTCATCATTATGAACAACTTTTACTATGGGGCCAACTTTGAAATCGAGATAAAAATATCTGCTGTTCCATACACTTTGTCCAAGATCGATGAACCTTTTTGTATGGAACAGCAAATTTTTTTTTCTCGTGATTTCAAGGTTGGCCCCATAGTAAAAGTTGTTCATAATGACGAGTACAATAAAATCCTAGAAGGATAACGGTGTTCAAACTAACACCCTGTATAGTGCGATAGGTTTGCAAGAGGCTGATTTTGGTAACCACATCGTCACTCAACATGAAGTTAGCTGTGGTCAGACACCTAGCCTGTTAAGCATAAAAAATACAGCCGTGCCTCGTGTAATTAGGTTTCACCCTCACCACTGCAGCCCTTCCGTTTGGGTACCGTGTGGTCAAATGCTCTGATGTATCTACGAAACTCATAGCTGAAGAGGTGGGGGCAGTGTTGCTATATCCTACTTTAGTTAGTTTAGTAGGTTGTTATGTTATTTATGTTAGGTACATAGTAAAAAAAAAATTAAGTATATAAGTATTCTATCAGTTATTTTTGGTATTCATAGTAAAAGCTTTTTTGTAGTGGTAGGACTCTGCTGCAGAGTCCGGATGGGGAAGTACCACACCTTTGCTGGTTATTCAACCACCAAGCAGTAGTGTGCAAGCATTACTGTGTTCCGGTTTGAAGGGCAATTTTACCAGATAAATTACTGAGTATGAAGAGATGTGAGGGTGGCAGTGCAGTGCGGCGCAGGATTGTGTTCGCGAGTTCACAATTCTAGCACTGCTACTGTTAGTAGCAGGTGTGAAGCTTAACACCAGGTGAACGTCGTGCTGGTCTCGTCACTTGATTGTATAAACGATTTTGACTTTGTCAGTAAGAAACACACCATTCAGTACCAATCTTGGAGGAGTCAGTTTTTAATCCGTGGTATTAATCACGGAGTAAAAAATATCCACACGTGTTGTTACACAGCAAGCAAGAGCCAAAGACCAATATAGCGATAGAGTTCACAGAGTCACTCTTCTATACTTGCACCTATCACTTGTTAGAAGAGCGCTTTAAAAGAAAGAAACCGCCACTTTTCAATCGATTTCAAAAAAGGAGGTTCTCAATTCGACAGTATGTTGTTTTTTTTTGTGTATGTTACGCGATTACACCGCCAATTATGAATAGATTTCGATGATTAAGTTTTTGTTTGGTAGTTAATACTTCGGAGGTGGTCTCATATAAATTTTAAATCAAAGTTACTGGAATAAATCAAAATATCTGGAAAATTTATGATAATGTCATCCAGGTAGTTGAAATAGAAGTCGGTTGTATTTTTTTTAAAAGCGTATTTTTATTTACGTGCCCCCATTTCTCTAACAATCAGTCTCTCTTTTTTATACCCACGGAATATAAAAGAGTCAGCATCATTCTACCAGATGATGAGGTAACAAATTTATTGGTATTGTAATGCCGTCGCTTTTATTTTCCGAGGGTATAAAATAAATGGACTAACTGACATCACTATCTATACTACAAAGACGGGTGACCGCGTGCATAAGTGACATGGCAAAGAGCTTATAAATAGTGGTCTCTTTCTTTTGCGTGTTCCTAAAGGTTGAGGAAATGAGATGGACGAAGCCTGAAACTTTTCTAATATGAATTTTTTTTGGAGTTTCGGATTAAATATCGTAAAAATGTTTATAACATAAATAAAGGCTGGCGATTTAATATCTTAACTCTACATTTACATTACAACCAACACCAAATGTTTATCTGTCGATTCCCCGACTTGACTTCATAACAAACTTGACTATTTTTTTAATCGCGTTTATCCCCAAGAGCTGTCACTCACTACTTAGATAAATCTGTTTTCCTTGTTAATCCGTGTTACATAATGCCATAGAATGAACGACCTAATTCCCAATAATACATTTGTCACACGTAAAACATTTTTTGAAATAACAATGCGTTGTCTCTTTGCCTACAATAAGGGAGGCCGACCCTCTGGCTAACATTGTTAAGGACCACTCTATTTTAAAACCGAGTTGTTTTACGCTCTGAATTTTGCAAAATGATCCTTTTCACATAACAACAGGGTATAAATTATATTTTTTGGAACGTAAAATAGTTGGTGGAATCGTGTCCTTTTGATTTTGATATGTGACAATTTTAAACCATAGTCCAGAAACAATTGATACGACTCTATTTTGTTTAAAATTGAGTTATAAATCGCATAAGATGTTACATTTTATATGGTAAAATAAATTGTTAATACCACTTTTTGACTGATCATAGGAGCATGTAAGATTTATACGTTTTGCTTGTTGAGTACAACTAATTTATTTATTCATATAGCTTATAAATTTTAATTATTAAAAATATATTGAGCGCACAGATATTTCGAAGGTTAATTTACATTTTGGAAAAACAAGTAATTTAAAAAAAAAAAACAGGCTCCAAACTATACTGCTACTGATAGTGGCAGGCGTGACGCTTACCACCAGGCTTAAGTCTTGCTCGTCTCGTCACTTGACAGTATAAAAAAATAAATGGGACCAGCCTGAGACTCGAGAGTACACCCTTTCAAACAAAAAATAATTCAAAATCAGAAATCGGTGAACGTACAAAAGAAAAGACAGTCGAACATAAAAGCACGTCCTCATTTTTAGAAATCGGTTAAAAATAATTGAATCTACAATCAATTACTTATATCCAGACATAAAAAAGCAACCCTAAAATATATTAATTATTAAACAAAACCTAAACTAAAAGCCACATGGTAGAAAGACAAGCTACGAGAATGCTGGCGGCGTTGCCGCGTTGAAGGGCAATGCTTAGTTTTTGGCAAAAATATCTACAGGCCTGAGACTTATGTACTATTCTAGATTGAGAGTAAACTAGAGCTTTATACTTCATCATCAGCTAGAAGACGACCGCTGCTGGACGAAGGCCTCCCCTTAACAGGGAAAGATTGCCATAAAAAACAAGCTATACCTAAGGACCTTTAAACTTATCGATCGCCTGTTATAAATACCTACTTTTCAAAGTGGGCGGGGCGGTGTCAAAACTTATATCTCTTGCATATAATATTGTTACTTTCGACTCCATCAATAGGTACCATTAAAAAGCTTTTGACACTTCATTTACGTTTAGGAAACGTACAAAACATAATAAAAAATATTTATTACTAATGCAATATCATTTGTATATTTTATAATAATTGTAAAAAAATAAATTTTAGAAATGCCTTACTTACTTATTACAAGGACACTACGTTATGAATAATAGTATTTTTTTATGTCGCTTATACAGGGTTAGTTCTAATCAGTTAGCATCCTTTTATGAGCATATTCTGTACATCAACACAAACAACTTTTTACTATGGGACCAACATTTAAATCGCGAAAAAAAAATCAGCTGTTCCATACAAAAAGTTCATCGACCTTGGGCAAAATGTATGGAATAGCTTTTTTTTTGGGAATGATTGATTTTGGCATTGTTTACTATGGGTAAAACTTATTTGTTTGTTTTGTTGTTGTAATATGCCGTTAAAAAGATACTAAGGGATTAGAACTAACCCTGTATACCTAAGTAAATATTATTGATTTAAGCACAGATATTATAATACTGTACTTTTATATTAAGGCTATACAAAGCACCTAAACAATAATTATAATGATGGTATTCCGTATTCCAAATCAAACAATTCTGTCCATTCATTAAGTTGTATGGAAGTAATCACTGTAAACGATAAAGCTGCTTAATATTAAAAGAAGAGAATAAATATTGTAGTTTATTTATTTATTTTGAGATTGACGAAAGGGTGACGAGCCTTATGCAGTGGGCTGAATGTGCGGTCTATTATTATAATGATGATGATGATGATGATGACAACTTTTTAGATGTGCAACAAAGGTGATATTTTAATGTTTATTCAACAATATTGTCAATTCGCAATCACGCCCTCAATTCTTGCTCAACTGCATCTAATTAATTACCTTCCAATGTATATTTAGAAAGTCTACGCAACCATGCACTTTGGCAACGAGCTCTTCCTTATGTTCACGAGCGCTCTGAAAACGAGCCAAGAGTCTCGCCAAAATAACCTTTACCGCTTACATACAAAGTTTAAATTATGTTAGCAAGGAAGCGGTGACATTTGCTAGTAACATTACACGGGAACGTTTTCAGCGTAGAGTAATGCGGCCTAAGACACAAGTCGGTCAGACTTACTCTGAATTTAGATTTGGCCGGTCGTTAAACTGTTGTTAGTGGGATTGTGAAATAATGAATGCGAAAAAGAAAAATAAAAAGGCTAATAAGCCTCCCAATCCAAACCCTCCTCAAAAAGTGGAACACGTACCAGTAAAAGAAAAAAAAGTCAAAGAATCGACACCAAAATGTGAAAATGTGAAAGAAGAAATTTTGCTATCGGAAGGTTGTTGTGAAGTTGTAGAAATACCGGTGAGTGAGGTTAAGGAAATAAAAAGTGATACCCCTAAAACGCCTAAACGAAATAAAGGTAAGAATAAGAAACAGGGGAAAGATGAACCTATCGAAGTGCAAGAACAACCACAGCCAGTGCTAAGTGAATGTAATGTCAAAGCTGAAGAAACACTTCAAGAAATTGCCATAAGTATAGAGGAGAAGAAGAGTGAAGAAATAGCAGATCCATTGGAAGAAACCAATATGGTACCAAGTGCTCGCAAAAAGAAAAACAAAAAAAAAGTACAGGAAAAACAAATACAAGAAACAAAAACACCAGTTGACAATAGTAATACTACAGTGTCTAAAGTGCAAGCAACAGAACAAATTGAAAAAGGTGTTATAGAAATGCCAGAATTACTTTCTTCAACTCCAGGAACACCTGAGCCGGAAAGAAAGAAAAAGAATAAGAATAAAAAACGTACTGATTCTGAAAGGTCTGATAAGTCTGATAATGTTTTGTCATATACTTCGGCATTCCAAAATATATTGACAGAAAATACTTCTACACCTGAAAACTTTGATAACACAGCTAGGTCTAACACAGATCTCAAATTGGATTCTGAAAACGTTATAACTGAAGGTGCCGTCGAACCTAAAGTAGCAGAAGAAATACAAGAATTAAAAATAGACATTGACAATAAAAAGGAAATATTAAAAAGTGATAACAAAGGAAAAAAGAAAAATAAGAAGGACAAAAAGCAGCAACCAGAAAAAACCATCGATGCTTCAAAATACGAAATTTTTGAAGAAATACCTGAAGCATCAGATGATGCATTAACTCAGACTACTTTTATTGTTGAAAACAAGCAAGAGGTAAAAGAATCTGAACAGACACTATTTGATACACATAAAGAAGAAGAGACTAGTCCTAAGTCTAAAGCAAAAATTGCAAAACCTGTGGAAAAGAAACGAAAAGGCATACTAGAAATTGGGTCATCAGAAAATATACCAGAAAATATTGAAATTCCAGATATATTGAAGGACGATAAAATAATTGACGAACCATCTAAAGAACACGAATCTAAGTCAGAAGCATCAGCATCATCAGTAGAACCTGACATCAATATAATTGAATCACAAATAGAAGATCAAATTAAACAAGAAATACTTGGTGTAACAAGTTCTATCGAAATAAACAATTCTTCTGATCATGCGATGGGGAAAAAACGAAAAAAGTCACCTAAACCTCAAAAAAATAAAGGAAGTTCTGTAAAATCCAATGAAGAGCTAGAATCAGAAAAATCTAATTCTGAGTGTATATCTGCAACAAAAGATACTTCTAAAATCTTAGATTTGCAAGTTGAAAGCCATATAGCTATTTCTGATGCTACAGAAATACCTGAGACTGTACCTGAGGAAACGTTAAAGCCGCTAAATGAACCAATAATTGACATAACTCAAATGCAATTAGTTGAAACGCCAGAAATAAAACAAGACGATGAAGGGTTTGAAATTAAAACAAGTAAAAAGAAAAAGAAGACGCCTAAAATTCCACAAGCTGAAGCATCCTTAAAAGATGAAGACAAGGAATTAATAGCTGAAATTACAAAAACTGAAGAACAAAAACAAATAAGTGAAGAATTCAAACAAACTAGCGTTGACCCTAAGCAGGTTAGTGAAGAACAAGTTGCTGTTTCTTCAGATTCATACCATTCTGGAGAAATAGAAGTTCAAAATATTTTTGGACCTGAAACTTCAAGCTGTGACTTAATACCAGAAGTTCATTTCATGAGATCTTCTAGTCAACATCTTGATAACAACAACAATACTGTTATACAAGAAATTATTGATGTCGAAGAAATAAAATTAAATCATCCACAATTTATACCTCTTATTGAAGGTTCAGGAGCAACTCCAGCACGCTCACCAGAACCAGTTGCTTCTGGTATCAGAATGACGGAAATTGAAACGATAGCATCCACCGAAGAAAAAACCGACATTAAATCTAAAATTATGGAAGTAAATCAAGATATGGAAGAATTAAGATTGTCGATTGAGCGGTCACTGGCTGAATTTACAGCATTGGAAAAAAGTGAAGAAGAAATAGAAAATAAAACAGAAAAGTCAATGGAAAAGGAAAAATCACCAGTATTTAAAGGTAAAACAAAAGAAGCCAAACATACAGAAAGAGAAATGCCTGAAGTAAAGGAAAATATTGCAGCAATGCCTGAAGTAAAGCAAAATATTTCTAGAGTAGAAAAAATTAAAGAGCCAGAAATAATAATCCCAACCTTAACGGAGGCAGTACTTAAGCCTATTGAAGCACCTCCGGTTTGTCCCGCTAGAAAAGATAACAAAGGTAAAGGCAAATCTAAAAAGAAAGGACAACAAGAAAGCGCTACAGCTACGCCGATTACCACTGCAAATGATTCGTCTACGTCACAAGCTAAAGATAATACCAAAGAGGAGAGTAAAGAAAAATCTGAAGAGAAACCTGAGCAAAAAACTGAATCAACCCAAGAAAAAAGTAAGCAGCAATCTACCGATGCCCATGACAACGATAACGCTTGCACCTCAAACCACGCTGACAATGGCAGGCATCCCTTAAATTCCGAGCTGATTCCCGATACAAAAGATAACACTGATTTCGAACCAATAGATAATTTTGAAGACGCCTTGACATCCAGTATCGATGATTTAAATAAAACATTCGAAATGATTGCCAAAGACGCCGACGACGACAACACTGAATTCCAAAAGAAATTAGCTGCCAATAAGCCCGAGATCAGCATAACTGCAGCAGAAGATACAGACACAAATAGAAATGCAAAAGTTAACCCTGTTTCGCAGCCAAAAAACTTGTTAGGTCACACCGATATTCCTGTGCAATCGAATAAACCTGACTACAAAAAGGAAAAGAACAAAACACCGAATGCGCGACAGGCTAAAGTTAAAATAAAAGATTCATCGGATATCGAGTCTAATAAGCAATCTAAAGAGTCTCAAACTGATAGCAAAAGATCACGCAAAATCTCAGACAAATCTGTTATAGAATCGTTTTCTAGAGTGAAGAATGACAATGAAGAGTATGTGTATAAGTACAGTTTTCGCAAAGTGTTTTTGCAGAGCGCATGTCATGTTTGCAACAAAAAATTTAACCAAGTTCGTGTACCATGTGGGTATTGCAACTTGGTTTTCTACTGCGATGTCAAACATAAGGATGAAGATTGGCCTCTGCATCAGGCGCTATGCTTTGCTGTTTCTACTTTGGCTCATATGAAAGGTAAATAATTAACAGGTACTATTATGTCCTCTTTCCATTTATTACTACCTACTACTATTTAACTCTTGATACTTTAAAAAACTTGCTGGTAATTATACATAAAATGTTATCTAATTAAATGTGCCGTTACTCAGACATCCCGATCATAATCCGAATATTGTTGTAAAGCGAACAATTTGTCAGTTTATTTTCTGATTCTGGTTCAGTGAGCTGATTTACAATAGGTACAATAACATCTTCTGTGATGCCCCTACAGTTTGTGATAATACACATTTTAGTCTGCTGTTAATAATGACTTATTAACAGCAGACTAAAATGTTCGAGCTGTAAAACTTTATATATCGCCATGGCAAATAATAAAGAAGAAGAAGAAGAAGAAGTTTTGCCGCTGATACAATAGAGATAAGGGGCTCAAAACCTGTAGCAATAGTAGTTCACATTGGGTCAAAGAAACATAGAGTAAATTGTCTTGAATTTATGCATCCCACTGCTAGACATAGGTCTACTCTCAAAGAGCGCATGGGTGAAGCTATAAAAGCTGGTCCAGTGCAGCTTGGCAGATTTATATACGCCATGGAATTTCTTATCCGGACTTTATTTCAGTTTCCTCACGATGTTTTCTTTACGAAAAAGGCAATGATATGATTTTATTATTTTGTACGTAAATTAAAAACTCATAAAAGATTAAAAGGCGCGTCTTCTCTCAATTGACTACCACGGCTTCTATGTGCTTGGCCAAAATATTCTGCGGTTTTATAACAGATCAGAAACACATCTACGCGGACGCCGCGAACTCAACGGGCCAGGACTACCGGCTCCTGCGCATGCAGACGATCGTCTCCTGCGAGAGAATACTGAAGCGGCGGCTGGTGCCCTGGGAGCAGGAGCTCATGTTGTACCCAAGGATGTGCGCCGATGTAGCTTGCAGGGAGTGGTGCCAAGGGAAGCTTAAGGATTGTGATGGATGTGGACAGGTAAGCATGCTCCACCGCATCGATACTTAACATCAGACAAGATGTGGTCAAACGCAAGATTATAATGAATAGAGTACCTTAAACCCTTTGTTAGCACCCTTTTGTAGTGGTAGCACTCTAATGCAGATTACACCTGGGAAAGTACCACACCTTTGCCAATTATTCAACTAGCAAGCATAACTACTCTGTTTTGGTATGAAGGGAAATGTGGAAAGAAAGAAGAAAGAAAGAAAAAAGAAAGAAAGAAATGTAATTTATTTTGTAACATCATTATAAGTAGTATAACTTTAAAATAATTACAATCCTGGGATGATGTCACAAAAATGGCTTCAACTCAGCATAGTGCTGTTTATCAAACAGCGCTGATCTTCCGTTGATGCTGATTCAAGTGAGCATTACAATTGCAATTACTGGGCATGAAGAGATTGGACATCTAAATCGCAGGGTGACGAGCGTGTACTATACTTTTTAAGGCGTAAATCAGGTTAGACGTGGCCGCTTGTTCATGATCATTATATTATGTTGGTTCACTTTTTATTATACGCCTCCTTGGTCCAGCCTAAAACTGTGTAGGTACCAGGTGGTTGAGGTGGTGGTCACTTGCTTTTAAAACCTTTAGTAGGTACACAAGACAAAGGCGTAAAAAGCCCTACAAATCAAATCAAATCAAACCTGATGGGATACAGACGGAAAACAAATGAGAGCTTCTCTTTTCAAGAGACTCATGCTTTTCAGTAAATTAATCTAGACTGTTAATAAAGCTGATGTTTCAACCTTCCAGCTATCTTTCTGCACTGCCCACTCCGACCACCTTCCGAAGGTCCACTCTCGCTGGTGCAAGTCCTACTCGCTGTACCAGAAGCTGGTAACCTACCAGCAGACAAAAGGCCGGCTGGAGCCGCGGCTACCGACCAAGGTGTTGTCGGAGGGAGTCATGCCGGGGAAGATGAATGATGTCCTGGCGGCCTTGTATGAGGAGAAGATTGGTAAGTTGTTCAAATAAACAGGGTTTTTCGGTGAATGACTGGTATATTCTAGGATAGTACTCATCACTTTGAAAGACATTTACTATGGGGCTAACTAAGAAATTGCGTTTTTTTTTTTTATTGAGACGTATTTAAGTAACTTCTATGCTTCACCGTAAAGCCAGTGGTATTAGTATCCGTATATAAAGCCTAAAGAGCTCATTGATACGTGCCTGGGTTTGAACTCGCGACCTCACGATTACAAGTCCAGCGGTCTCCCAATTAGGCTATCAAGGCCACATAGTAAAAAAGTGGTCAACTCTGACAAACCTGTGGCAAATCCGACGTAGCAAAAATTTTTAAAAATGAATGAGTGTGTTGTTTTCAGCAGATATGAACGACATACAGTACGCGTCTCTGACACAGTTAGCCACGGCGCCGCTCACCACCGCCTACTGCCTCCAGCTCTGCACAACTGCAACTGGCATCACCAACGGCGTGCATAAGGTAGACTCAGCAATACTCGGTCATGGCAGCATTGCAAGCGTTGCTAAAAGTCTCCGGTTAACTAAGTCGAAAATTAAGGTGGCGAGCTTTGGGAGACGCCTATGTCTGTTCTGCCCATCAAACACATTATGAACAATAGTTTTGCAGAATTTTAAGAATAATAAATGGGCTCTGATACTCAGTCGATCACTTATTAAAATTTTGATTTGAATCTTATTCTGAAAACAGATTACTTTGATAGGTAGATCAACACCTTTAAGTATTGCTCACGTTGTAGTTTCCCTTGTGAAGTGTAACTAGAATCGTTAAAAAATATTTGAAATATGGCTTTCTGATTTAATCTTTACCGACCATGATCGATTTAGGATCGATCAGTCACAATTTTGATGAGGATGAGTGGGGAACAAATCCCAAAACACTTACGTACTTACAGTTACTTGTTTTTATCTTCGTTATTTTGTTGTTTTTTTTCCACAAATAAACGATTGTCTATTGTAAAAAAGCTTCAAGTTTCATTTCTTCTCAACAAGAGAATGATCACGCTTATATTGTTGAAATCCTATCATTATATCTTGAGAAGTCGTTGATGATAGCAGCTCTTCAAAGGAACACGTTATAATAACTTATTTATTTTATCTTAATCCTTAAATAGTTTATTTTGCTTATAAGAAATATATAATCATAATATAAATACAGCCATGAACAATTAAATTAACATAATCAAATTATACACAAATAAAACAAATTATAACTTAGTCAAATAACCCACCCCTGATTGCACCCGGTGCAAAGGTGCCCATAACACTGGCAGCATTTCCGCGCTGAATCGCAATGGCCAGCCTTTGCACCAGGAACGAGCCGGAGCGGGAGTCACCAGTAAATTAATATTTTCTTTATTTTATCTTTATCTCTATCATCCTCAGAAGCACCCATTGACAATTCACGTGGTGGGAGCCGAGCTGCAGTTCGAAGCTGACGCCCTCAACAAGTGGGAGACGTTCTTCCTGCACCTGAGACCTGACGTGGACGAGCTAAGGATCGTCCTGGTCAGTCCGCAGCTCAACCCTGGGAACCTGCCCCTGGACCTGCTCGGGAGAATCAAGTACGTTCCGCGTCTTATCAGCTCCCAATCCATTTCTAGTGTATAGTAATATGCAGTAGTGATAGGACTAGTAATATTGCAGAGCCAGCCTGGAAAATTACCACACCTTTGCAGTCATTCAAGCCAAGCCAAGTAGTAGTCATCATCAGCCAGAAGACGTCCACTGCTAGACGAAGACCCTTGATAGGGAGGTGTTGCCATAATCCCCACGCTTGGCTGGCGGCTTGGGGATCGCCATCGTGTCCATAATTATTGTTTCGGTTTGGAGGGCAATGTTACCAGAGAAATTACGGGGCATGAAGAGATTTGCTACCTATATAATATCTCAGGATGCCGAGCTGAATGCAGTGCGGCGCAGGATTATGTTGTTCACAAGTTCACAATTCTGACACTGCTACTATTATAGGCCATGATGCTTACCACCAGGCGAACGTCTCGCTCGTATCGTCACTGCATTGCATAAAAACATTGATATGTTTATTATCTTCGATCACATCGTTATTTTCATCTGGTTAATTGCGGTCAAACGCCTAGCTTGGGTGGACCTGGGTATGTCCTAAAACTGCATCCAGAACCACCGGAAGACGGGCAGCAGCATCCTCTTGGTTAACGGTGGTAACACTGCGATCCCCAAGCCGCCTGCCAAGCGTGGGGATTATGGCAACCTCTCCCTATTAAGGGGAAGGCCTGCGTCCAGCAGTGGACGTCTTCGGGTTGATGAGTGCCTAGCTTGTCAAGCTTAAAAACCTATTTATACGTACCTTCATTCTTCTTGAGGATATGGCGTTCCACATTGTGCATTTGCCAGTACAAACTGTAAGTACGTATAGACCAGAGTCTAGTTTTATTTAATTGTCAAGACGCAAAACAACTTACTCCTCGGAAACAACATAGTAACTGTAGTAATAATTTTATAATTATTAGATTTTTACGTAGGTCTAATTATTTTTGGCCTTAATTTCATTAGTCTAGTAACTACTATCATCATCAGCCCGCAGACGTCCACTGATGAACGAAGGCCTCCCCCTTAGACCGCCACACTGTACGACACTCTGCCATTTGCATCCACCGGTTGCCCGCGACTTTAATAATGTCGTTGGTTCACCTATTGGGAGGCCGCGCCTACGCTGCGTCAAGCGTAACTAAACTAAACCTAAAAATATATTAAAAGATGAAAATCATCAAGTTGTCGCATGAGTATTATCATGTAAGTTATAGTAAAGAAAATCAAGTCACTGTCAAGACCTGGACATGCCCAAGTGAATTGGCGTAGTCTTTACAGTAGGCTTTTGTGGAGTTTCGAAAACAATAAGAAGAGATTCGTTTTACCACACTGTCTCAAATAGTAAGTAATTTGACAAACTTTACACATTACGAAAAACATAAGTTTTGAAAAATAACAGCAATTTGTTGACATGTTATTTCATATTGACATTGATACATAATACTCTACCAGAGACAGGGTTCCTAAGCTTAATTGAGGTCATTGTATCATCATAATGATCATTTATTATTATGTTTGCCAAGACGCAACCCTTGACATCGCAGATTTGGCACTACGAGATAAAATAGTAGAGTACTCACCTAGGGAGCAAAAGTAAATAATGTCCCAGATCTCATGTATACTCGTATAAAATGAGATCTGAGGCTTCTTCACTTGATTCCGTGGTGTATACGATTTTACGTCCACTGCGGGTAGGAAATGGATCTTTTCGCTCCGCGTGGCGGGGCTAAAGTAGCTACTTTAGCCCCGCAGGCACGTAAAAATATTTAAAGCCAATAACATGTAACATGTAAGTAACATGTATAACATAAAGGGTTCCATTGCATCCTTCGATACGAAATCTTAACCACCAACCAAGTATGGATACCTATACAGTAGCGAGCGATAAGGACTAAAATTTTTCTATGGGATATAATTAGCTATAGACGCTTGACAAAGTCATGCCGTCAACATTTTATGAGCTGTCAAAAAGCAATAAGTACAAGGGACACAGGTTGGTAGGTAAACAGATATAAACTCTATTGTTGAATTGTTGTGGGTTGTGTACTAACCGGTGCCAATAATCTACTTAATGTTATCTCGTATCCGAGCATTGAATTCTTGGAAAGCATTCGACTGTCAATCAGTTCAGTAATTATGTCGCGGCAACCATTTGGTCAATCAATCGTTCGATTCCAAGCATTGCGCTAATATCTATAAAGTTACAAACGTGCAAAGAAAATGTCCGCGCCGCACGCTCGGCGCACGCTATGCAGTGCGCCGACTTTTCTAATGACTTCAACTACGATAGCTTGCCTTAGTGCTCAAGCATTCATTGAACACTATACAAGCGACATAAGGTCTAAATTCGAACAATTGTGAACTATGCTATATAATGCAGGCACTCGGACGTTTTATGACTGTTTTCACTTAGAAATTGTCACTCTTTAGATATTGGCTCAATGATTCCAACCCAACGACGACAAGCTAAAGTACTTAATTAAATAGATTAGGCATATATTATAATTGTGTATTTTGTTTGAATTAATCAAGTTTTCAAAGATCATGTACAAATAGGAATCTCATTTTTGGAGTAGCACAAGGTACAATTAAAGGACACTCGGTAATCACCACGACACTAATATTATAAATACGAAAGTTTGTCGGTATGTGTGTATGTTCGTTACCTCTTCATGCCATAATGGCTAAATGGATTTGGATGAAACTTGGAATGGAGATAGCTTATTCCCATATATTGCTTAAAGGCTTTTCTTCATCACCATTTTTATAGTTTTTCATCATCATAATAATGTAACACAATATCAAACTTTGGAGTGATCAAAAATAGTAACATCAACGTGTCTCTCTGTTACAGGTTATGTGACAACTGCCAACAGAACAAGCGTCGCGTGATCTTTAAGTTTGAAGACAATAAAAATTACTTTGAATATAGATCCAGTGAAGATTTTATCAACCCTGACATAAGTACGTTTTTAAGTTTAATTTAGAAACTTACAGTATATAATAGTCGTTTTTGAGTGCATGAATAATAAACAAATTTATAACTACCTGTAATATGTATGTAATAACCTGTGTATTTGGTTCTTGTCAAGTGTATAGGATCACTATTTGAATAATGAGAAATAGAAAATCTTCTTCTCTTCATTCTTTATTTTGGTCTCGTTGATCTGGCAGTGGACTGTGCTGCAGAATATCCGATTGTATGTTAATTTATTATTATTTCTGTTATAGTTGATATCTCTAAAATAGTAAATTACTGCCCTGGATTTAGAATTGAACTTTCAAAATTTCATATGGTAATGGTACTTAATTGTAATGGTTAAGCAAGATGCTTACCATAAGTACCTATCTACCATAAGTGACGGGCGCGCAGTTTTATACAAAAATCTAAACCGATTGAGCTTTAGATTTTAGTCATATCAATAACTATGCCAAATCAAAGTACGTGATAAAATAATTTTAAAATGTACTCTTATTTTCCAGTCTGTGCCTTCAATCCCAGTATACAACGCTCGTCTATCTACAGCGGCAAAGACCTTTGGCCTGCTACTATTAACTCCATTCTCAAGTTGAAAATCCCCTTCATCGTCACCTCTTACACTTTGAACGAACTTCGTAAAGACATTGCGAGGATCAAGCAAGTCTCCGAGTTAGATTTTAAGCTCATATCTGAACCTAGCTTTAACAGCTTTGCCAGTGTTAGACCGGATAGGAACTTTATCTCCGATGATGAAATGCCGTTGTTGTTTAAGAATTATTGTTTTTCTGTTTTACTTGGGTGTTGAGTTTGTTTTTGTTTGTTTGAATAAAATGTTTGAGAAAAGTATTATTTGTTTTCATTATCATCTATAATAGCCTTTATTCTTTATCACGCTGCTTGGTTTAGGCAACTCTCTTTCTGTATCATCTGCTTCGGTTGGTCCCGGTTTGTCTCTTGTTGTAATGATACCTTACCTTGCCTAATTTAAATTATGTGATTTCTTTTAAATGGTTTGACAGGAATTGGTTACTGACACCAAAATTTTTTTTTAACTCCTAACGAATGTAAGGTAAGTCACTAAAGATTAAGATTAGTGAAAGGATACTCACTACGGAACAGACATTTACACTTTTACTAAAATAATATTTTTTACAATCATTTACAATCGATAAATTTACGGTCAAATGTAACACTAAATATATCACAGCTCATAAGATTAGTCACAAGAGTGTCTACGGACACTGCCCAAATATTAAACATAGATGATATTTTGAAAGAGAAAATAGATAGAATATAAAGCAGAACATAAACGGCCTTTTGACTTGTGAAGCTCCGGACACCTAGACAGACAATAAAACACCATGAAAATAGACACACATTTTGAAACACCATAAAAATGTTAACAAAATATTATTTTTGGAGGCATTCAAATTTAGTTAGTAAAAATATTAGTTCAAAATTTCACCACGACAACAAGCCCTGCTACAACAATATTATGAGGCAAAAACTTAACAAACAAACAATCTATCTAATTAGTGAAGAAAGTAAGTGAATTAATGTGTAAGATACTATTTTCTATTGCATAGATTATACAAATTTAAAACAAAATACATTACAAAATTTCAACTTCATGCACTCACTAAAGTCTTGTTTGTGATCAAAATTATAATTATGCCGAATTATAACATTAGTTACAATAATGATGGAAACTTTAAATGCATGTTAAATTGCAAAATATAAGCATGCCAAAAACATCACATGCTGAAAATTAACAAAACATAATATTTATTCAGATAGAGAAAACTTAAAAAACAAAGATAAAAAAGGAAAGTGCAGGCAAACAGACAT
Organism: Erannis defoliaria; assembly: GCA_905404285.2. Lineage (NCBI taxonomy): Eukaryota > Metazoa > Arthropoda > Insecta > Lepidoptera > Geometridae > Erannis > Erannis defoliaria. The sequence continues at coordinate 559,491 of FR990090.1, read as the reverse complement.
TGGTGCAAGTGTTAATAACAAATATACTCAATAGAAAACCACCTGCTCTGTAGAAGGCACCATTGTTGTAGATACTTCGGTATCTTCAGATTCTGTCATTTTTGATGTTTCTAGAACTATTGATGATAACGTTTCTTCTGTAGCGTTAGCTTCTGTAGTACTTGACGTTTCTAAGTTTTCTGTATTATATTCATTTCCTCTTAACTCGTTTGGTAAATTTGTCGCTTCTGGCCCATCTTTGTCTGTGGGAGTAGTGCTTAAAATATAACTATTTGCATCATACTTAGAAATGTGTACTATATCATTTCGTTCATCGTTATCTTTACTTGAATAGAGAGGCACATTTTCTTCGGTTGTAGTTTCCATAGAATATAAAATTTCAGTTGAAATTGTATTTTTTTCAGCGAGCTCATACTCTGTGGTTATTGAAATGATGCCTGATTCTGTAATGGGTTCATTTCCATCTTCATCCATAAATATTATGTTATTTAGAGTAAATGAATCTGCGTTACTAAATGCTATCGATGATAATTCTAAAATATCATTTTCTTTTGTGGTTGATATTTCAGTACTTGTTTCAGGATTTTTGTTGTTCCACAACTCTTGCGTATATATTTGCGTTTTCTTTTCGTTTTTTGTAAAATCCGCATTTGTTGAATCGGAACTCAAATCTTGGTCGTCGATAGTTACCGTTGTTTCTTTATTTAAAAACAAGATGAACGTATCAGAATTATAGAAATCTTCATCATCATCATCACCGTCTAATGTTACATCGTAATCATCTTCTGTCGTTTCAGTCACCATTTCATTATCTGTTTTAGTTGTCGTTTTTGTTTCATTTACAAAATCAATCGTTTCTGCTTCTGTTAGTAAATCTGCATTTGTTAAGTCAGTATCTTCAGTTTCAAATAAGGTTACTTCTGTCGTTGTTGCTTCGTCCAATAACGACGTTTCTGAACTAGTTACTACAATAGTTTGTGACTCTACTTCCGTATTATTTGTATTATTCATTATCTTAAGTAAAGGATTACTTGTGACCACGCTACTTGTAATTTGACTAGTATCTGTACTTGGCTTAACGTTTATCTCAGTAGTGCTTACTATAAATTCCTTTTGTAGCTGATATTTCTTGTCAAGTTTAGTCTTTGGATTATCGCTGGTTGTTACTACATTTTCTACACTATTAAGTACTGCATTAAGTATCAAGTCTATAAGTACACTATTATTCTGTAATACTGTAAATGAATGATCATTTGTAACATTTTGACTAAATTTATTGTTAATTTGTTGTTCTACATTGTCTTTTAAATCTTGTGTATAGTTTTCTGGAGGCATCCAGTGGAATTCAGGGTCTAAATTTATATCTTTGTTTGAAAATAAATTCGTTGCAGGAATTTTTGTGTAAATATCTGGCCTGAATGTGGTGATATCATCGGATTCTTCATTATCTCTGATTATTCGTTTAGTATATTTAGCTATGGCTGGTCCTAGGACATTTTGGACGTAATATTTGAGGTGGGTGCATTTTTCCACTGTATTGACGTCATTGGAACTACCCCATATTATGATTCCTGCTGCGGCTGACTGGTAGAGTGTAGACAGTGCTATGGATAGATCGGTCTGAAATTAAAAATAAAAATAATATAATTTTGAAATTTTATAACGAAAACTGATTAGGTGTGAGTTGGTATTTTAGAGTTTGCACTATATAGTGTTATAAGTAGGCAGATATCAATAGAAAAGTTTCATATGACTCTTTAAAAAAAATCATTGGAACAGCAGATTTTTCCACGATTTCAGGGTTGGCCCTATAAAGACAGCTGTTCACAATGATGAGAACAATAACCAAGTCACACCAAGTTTCATATTAATATGATTGTATATAACAGACAACAAACCTCTATAACATAGAAAATAGTAACTATGAGTATATATAATGCACAGGAAATATTAAAAACGACTCCCATAAAATTTGACGGCGCTGCGTTGTTATAGTTAGCGCTGTATGTAGTGATATAGGTCTACGACTTTAATTACTGTTGTAGTGTGATTATGTTAAATTCTGCATAATTATATAACGCTCCAGTCCTTGGAGGAGTCGGCCCTTCCTTAGCCAAGAACAAAACGAGAATGGAACAGACCCTAAATACCCTATAAAATTGGAACCGTGTCGTGTTTTCAGATTTCATATAAATATGTATATGCGAAAGCAAATCTAAATAAAATAAAGTACCGCTCGTGGCGTAGCTTGTCTCGGTGATTCTAAACGATCACCGATGTTAAGCAACGGACGGTCCGGTCAGTCTTCGGATGGGTGACCGTGAGTGGCATTTATTTCTGAGCGCTACCGTAGATGACACGTTAAATTGTTGGTCGTGGTTGGTTGTTGTAGTTTCTATAACAACAACCATCAGCCATGTCAGAAACTTTCGGGCGGCACATTAACTCTGACACTAGGGCTGGCCACTCAGCCTATACGAAATAACTTACTGTAAAAAAAAAATATAGAAGTCGGAATAAAATAAAAAACGTCTGAGCGATTCGTTGCATGAATTATTCGTTCAAGCGGTTGTTTGCTTGCGTTGAGAGATGTCTGTCAGTTTATGCAACGATGCAGGGCTATTTTGGCCCGGCACCGGGTGGTACCGAACTGTTTGGCGCTAATGACGCGGAGTTTATTTTTACTATGAAATACAGTTTGGCAAAAAAGTCTGAAACTATTTTTTTACTCTCCTTACAATACTGTGGAAAACACGACAGTGTGAGAATTTCGTCTAATCATCTTCCTCAGACATACTACAGGGTTGACTGTATTCCGTTCGCAATAACATAACGTCCACGGTTTGTTAATTCGTTATTGCGTTATCGATTATATCATGTGCGTTATCTGTTTTCGCAGTAACGTATTACAGTCTACAGAGTGTCTGGTATTTAGAACTATTTGCGATAGTGGCGCCCCTATTAATTTCTACTCCATTTCGCCAAGCTGTAGCCTTTAATTTAATATCTCATAGGGCAGTATACTCTCAAAAGGTGATTGGACAATTTTGATGTCATTGATTCGACACTGAAACTTCATATTTTACATTTAATAGAGCATCTTGATCGTCTTATCATCGAAGAAAAAACACCATCATAAACTAGTCCACCCACTGATGTAGTGGATAGACAATAGACAATAGTTTATTCGTGGAGAGTACTCACTGCACTAGTATATATCTCTTCTCTAGCGCACCTTCTTTTCCAGTTCTGTCCTGTACCTACTATAGATACTATACTACAATAGTATACAACAATAGTATATGATATGATTTAGTTTTTTTTACATTTACTAATATTTTGTTTTGATAGTCTAGTTAGGAAAAAGCTAAAAGGCCACATTAGCCCCGCAGGCACATAAAGTAATAAACAAGTAGAACAGCGAACCTCAGTCAAGAAGCCTGCGTCCCGGTACCGGTACCAGAAGTAAGGCAGTATGTCGCCGTGTGCGCCCGCGCAGCGCGCCGCCTCGCGCAGCCGGCCGCGGAGCAGCGCCGCGAGCTGCGAGCCGCGCAGCTGGCTGGAGCTGTACACGGACGGGTACAGCGCCGTCGACTCCGACCACAGCCACGAGATCCTGCAACCGGAGAACCGGACTATTTAAACCTATTAAGTAGGCAATGAGACGAACAAGTTTAGTCTCCTCGGGTAAGAGATATAATGCCCCGATCACTGCAGCGGTTCCTACTATCCTTTTTTTTGCCCAATGAAGAGACGAGACGAGCGAGTTGCCTGGTTATGAACATCAGGCCTGCCTATATCAGTAGCAGTGCCAGAATTGTGAACTTGCGAAGAAAATCGTGCGCCGCACTGCTCAGTGCTCGTGACCCAGTATTTTATCTGGTAACTTTACCCTTCGAATAGAACCCAAACATAGAAATGTTTGCTCACTACAACTTAGCGATTGAATAACTGGCATGAGCGTGGTACTTCCTCAGGTGGACTCTGCAGTAGAGACCTACCAAAACAAAAACTAGCAAAATCTTCACAACTTTACTAGGGCATGTCTTGGATTTGACAATATATTTTTTAAGTGACTGACTGCGCCTTTATGTCTTCGACATGATTCCAAAAAATATTGAATTAGGCACGAAGCACAAAGTTCTATGCAATATATCCAGAAAACAGGTAGATATATTATGGCTTCGTCAGCCCCTCTCAAGCACAGAATCCTGACATATAACTCGTAGGCTGGATATATCCTTAAACTGCACCCAGAGCCACCGGAGGACGGACAGCAGCGTCCTCTCGGTTAACGGTGGTGACCATTCTGCAATATCCAAGTCGCCTGCCAAGCGTGGGGATTACGGCAACACGCCTCTATTAAAATAAATTATATTTCTTTCTTTCTATTAAGGAGGAGGTCTTCGATCAGTGGACGTTTTATGGCTGAATTCGTGACTAAATAAGTATTAAGCATCTAGCAAGCTATCTAGCTCCCATTACAAGCTTTGTTTAGTTTGGGGCTAGATGTAGATGTGTTAAATGCCCACGCGATATTTATTAATTTATATTTCTAAGTAGATCAGTGGTAAGGTAAGGAAGCACGTACTCATCGTTCTCCTGGGGCACGCCTTTGGCGCAGGCCTCCACCAGGTTGTTGCTGGCCATGTTGAAGCAGTAAGGGAAGCCGTAGAACCCCCAGCGCGCCCGCGGCCGCAGCTTCTTGGCCACCGACAGCGTGCTCTGCATGAACGTGCGAGCCGCCTCCTCGAACCGACGCTTCGCCTGGAATTGTCAATATAACTGATTATTTTTCATTATCATTTTCATCATCATTATTTTCATCTTCATTATTTTCATCATCATCGTTTTCAGCATTATTTAAGACGCGTTAATGTTATCATAATTCACAGCCTCCATTTGATTTATTACCGACTTCAAAAAAGGAGGAGGTTCTAAGTTCGACTACTATTTATCTATTTTCAACCGACTTAAAAACGGAGGTTCTAAATTAGACTTGGTTTATTTTGTAACATACAAAAAAAAATTACGCGATTGCGAATGCGTGGGCGCTCTTGGAGGGACTGGCACTAGACACTCAGGTACTCACCTTCAAGCTGTAGACGATCCCTATAGTTTATTTCTCCTTCCAGTCCCCCCCTTAAACCCATTCAATATATATCTTTTTCTCTCCCGGCAAGCATTTTTGTAGTCATTATATATGTTTAGTAGTTATATAATATGTTTTCATTATTATTATTTTTTTGGTTATTGATTTTCGTCTACATAACTTTCAAATTATTTGACTGAAAGTTCTATTATAGATAATCTTAAATAATGTTAGTTATTACGTAAATTTTCTAAATTTGCATGCTTTTTACCTTACAGTTTTTTTTTTTTACTTAATGTTTGGATTTATCTGATCTGTAATTTGCTCGTTGTCTAAATTTTATACCACTCTAAAAGTGGAGGAAGGCCTTGGTATACCATATTAGAGGGCAATCCTAGTTTGGGTACCATAGTCATCCAATCAGGATTATTAATTTAGGAATTTTATACCAATGTTCGATTTTATGATAAGATGATGTTTGTAGATGCGAAATAAACATTATTATTATTATTTCTTTTATTGCATTTGAAACTCGGGTCTAAGCCCGGACCTTTAAGAGGCATTGGTGGGGCCGAAGCCAACACCAAGAGGCCCTTTTGAATAGGAAAATAACATTATAAAACTATTACATGGGTGTGAATGGAATATGATACACTATTTTAAACATTAAGGTATAAAATTGTAAAAAATATCGGGCGTTTTTGGTGAATTTTTATGAAACATTTGACTGGTCAATAGAATGAGAAACGGCACCTGCCTATTTTGTCTCATTACATCAAAATATTAAGGCAAGTGATGACTCGCTATCCATTAAATGGGCCCCCCATAAAGGCTACCGTATATTGGTGCCAGAGGAGCAACATTGACGTGGATGGCTTAGGGCGTCGAGAGGTGTGCTGCGCTTTCACTAAACGCTACTCGCGGCGTTATGCCCTTTAACACTTCCACCCTGGAGCTTAGGTTCTTAGCTCTTGCGGTTTCCACCCCCGGACAGCCAGTTAAGGCAAGCCGGAGGTCTGGGGTCTCATTTAGCCCCAAGGAATCAGGATACGCGGTGTCGCCACTCACCGACGGCTCGCCACAAAGCCTCCCCTGCGTATTTATTATTATTATTATTATTATAATTCACAGCCTCCATTTGATTTATTACCGACTTCAAAAAAGGAGGAGGTTCTAAGTTCGACTACTATGTATCTATTTTCAACCGACTTAAAAACGGAGGTTCTAAATTAGACTTGGTTTATTTTGTATGTTTTTTACGCGATTGCTTCGCCAACTATGAATTGATTTTGATGAGTATTTTTGTTTGGTAGGTGATACGTTAGAGGTGGTCCCATATACATTTTATTGAAATCGGTTCAGTAGTTTGATTCTTAAATCAAAATTACTGAAGTAAATCAAAATAACTGGAAAATATGAAGATGTCATCCAGCTGGTCTCGAAGTCGGTTTTTTTTTATCGTATTATTCCATGTACTGCCTTTCCCATTGCTGGATTAAGGCCTCTCATATCTCCCTCTTTTATGCTTTTCAGTTATTATTATTAGATAGTGCGCCAAGAGAAATAAGCAAGCGAAAAATATCTTGTTTCCATTTATCTCGTATCTAACTTGTTTATGAACAGCTGTTTGTTTTCCATGTTAAATAAAATAAAAACCACGTGTGATTCTTCATCTCATCTCAACCCAAACAATAATAACAAATTATAACAAATAACATTAAATATTTACCCCGAGCCCAAACACTAGTAACATTTAACAGCTGCGAGTATTTGCACAATGTATTTGTGTAGCCAGATGCAAGTACAGTATAAGTACTGCATAGTCGCGGGATGCGGAACAGTTTGTCCCACGCATGATCCAATAAAACAAGGTCTGCTACTCCGGGAGTGACACTTGCTTACGTCTCTCCAGTTGCCACTTTATGGCAACAAAATTGGAAAATTGGGAATCAAATCTGTTAATAAATTATTAATTATAAAATACACATCATCATCAACAGCCCGGAGACGTCCACTGCTGAACGAAGGCCTCCCCCTTAGACCGCCACACTGTACGACAACCTGACATCTACATCCACCGGTTGCCCGCGACTTTTACAATGTCGTCGGTCCACCTAGTGGGAGGCCTTCCTACGCTTCGTCTTCCGGTTCGCGGTCGCCACTCAAGAACTTTTCTTCCCCATCGGTTGTCAGTTCTTCGAGCGATGTGGCCTGCCCATTGCCACTTCAACTTGCAAACCTTGCGAGCTATGTTGGTAGCTTTGGTAGTTTGGCTTGGTATAAAATACACAAATCAGTTCAATTTTGTCATTTCGTACATATACGAAGAACGGGGAATTACGATTTCATGCAAAAGAAGTATATAAGTATTCTATCAGCTATCTGGTTCCCATATTACAAGCTTTGCTTAGTTTGGGGCTAGATGGCGCTGTGTGAAAAATGTCGACCAATATTTATTTATTTTATGCTACTGGTCATTTCGCGTTGATGACGTAGGCTTGTGTCACCCACGTGACCTTTGCCAAATCGGAATGGCATACCTGGCGGGGTATATTATTATACCATGGTCCCAAGTAGATTGTCGTGTTTGATTGCTACTTTGTTCAGTAAGACTGCTTCTATTCGTATTTTAAGACTGATGATTATGTCATTCCGGCGCTCGATGCATTTACCTACGAGCGTCTACGAATAGAGTACCTACTCAGTTTGTTTGCCTCTTCAAGGGGGAGAAGGCTCAGGCCTATAGGCTGGGGGGGGGGGGGGGAAGCACGGACTACCTATCGGAGAACATCGTCTGGCTTATGATGACTATTAAATTATGGTTTAAGAGTATTACCAAAAAGTATCAATTTGCCATTCACGTAATAAAGTTCTTCTGGCCCAAGTTGGGCAGCGGGGCAGCGGCCTAATTAAGCGATAAGCAGATATTGTGGGGCAATCGACGTGAATGGCGTGACGTCACATCACACCACACCACCGTAGCCAGAGTACAAAGGGAGCGTGTTTACCAAAGTGAGCCAAAATTCTGCTTCTAAGGTTAACACAACGTACGATTGATGATATGAAACCGTTGTAAATTCAACCATCAGAAAATGTAATATTGCCACTAGCACACTTCGGTCCACTGCTGAATGAAGGCCTCCCCCTTAGACCGCCACACTGTACGACAAACTGCCATTTGCATCCACAGGTAACAAAATTTAAAAACAACCGAACAGCCAACTTCATTTTCGAAGTCGTTTTAAATATCGTTTTTCTACAGTGTTCGTGTTCACCTCCTCTTTAATCCAGGCCTCTTTCCACCACCAGTGCAGCTTCCTCTCTATCTCGAAGGAGACGTCCTTGTACGGCTGCAGGACGCCGAAGTTCTGGCGAAACTGAGGCCGCCATGACTCGAAGTCGATTATTCCTATACCTGGAACCACAGTATAAATATATCTTATAACATTGTTAAGACGTGTTTCCACTTGTATTTTAAGTCCTAGCAGATGTATTAATTTTTCACACTGTCTTTGCATTGTTTGCTAAATTCGAGAAATGACATTTAGTATTTGTACCTAGGTATACATTTTTGTTTTATTTATACGGGAATACTCACGTTTCAACTTTGCCAGTTATTCAACCAAGCAATAGTGTGCAAGCATTACTGTGTTTTGGTTTGAAGGGCAAAGTTACCAGAGAAATTACTGGGTATGAAGAGATTTAACATCTAATATCTCAGGGTGACGAGCGCAGTGCATCGCCATTGCAAATTCATAGTTCTGGCACTGATACTTACTGTTATGTGCAGGTGTGATGATTTACACCAGACAAACGTCTCGCTCGTCTCGTCACTAATTTGCACAACAAAAAAAAACGCCTTCTAACTCTGTATCACAATGTACAAGTAACTTAAAAAAATTACCGACTTGAAATTAATAAGGGACCACATCGAGAGTCGAGAGTATAATCTTTCAAATAAAAAAATAAGTTTCAAAATCAGTCCAAAATTTACGGAGAAATCGGTGACAACATATTTAAAAAAAACACGAACATAGAACCTCCTCCTTTTTTGAATTCGGTCAAAAAGAAAGACATTTGACCTTACGACATTAAGATGCACTGCGTATATAATTATCATCAAACTATTTTTCATAAAATTCCGATAACGTATTTCAATCAACTTCTTTCATCTGCTTCCTTTGTCCAAAGGAGAGTCAACCATCTCGCGTATTTCCATCTTGAAAGATGTTTGGTCCTTAACCTCTCTTTTGTGTTATTAAAATTAATCATTTAATGTATAACAAACAAATGCATCTGGTTTTGGATAAACAGATAAATCGATGAAACGGATTTAGAAATAACGAATCCCTTTGTTTTGCGATCTGCTTAAGGTCGTCTAGGATTTACACAGTACCACTCCGCATTTTCAGATAATAAAGTATGCCGACAGCCCGCCGAGCAGTGCAGTACGTAGGTACCTATTCAATGTTACGCCCATCACATGTCTTTATCTTTTTCACCACAGATCTTTCATCAGTCTTTGTTTGTTTGTTGTCACTATACTATTCATTTTACCACAGTACTAGCTTAGCTTAGCTTTCAAATTTTGGGGGATAAACAATGCTAGGTTGAAAACGAAGACGCTACAATTTTGTCGAATAGCTAACGGCACTACGTTCGTTGTCACGTGTCATAAAATAACACCAACTTATTATTTCGTCAATTTCAGAGGGGGGGGGGGGGAGGGGGGGGGGGGGGTAAGGTTTTTGTAGATATATACCTTATAATACAACACTCAGCCACAGAACGGGCCTGTTTGTTTTGGTTAGGAATCGAACCTAAGCTCTACAGCTCTCAGTCAGACATACTACCAACTGAACCGTAACGTAGTCAATTTTTTTTAAATTTTTGTAATCGGATTTTGTGCATTCTGCCAGTGTCAAGTTTATGAATCTTCTAATTTAATAGTATCATCAAGTCAAATGTGTCATGAAATCGCAGTTAGTCACACGAAATAGTCATAGTCTAGTCCAAGTCATGCCCTAGTATGGTTGTGGCGACTTTACTATGAGCTTTTACGGAGTTTTGAAAACAACATTAAAATATGGTTTTCACCACACTGTATTGTTTCCCCACGCTCGTGCTTGTAAAACAACACTCAATGAATAAAACACCACCATTTTTAAACATGATTTTGCGAAAAAATAGAATGTAGCGACATGATATTACCGTGTTCCCGCCAAAAATTTTAAATGTACTACTACATGTACTACATGTATGTACTATTAGCCGTACTGACAACAAAATTGTCCTTGACATCTAGTTCCAGTTATATTTGCAGTGCACAATAATTAACATCCATTAAAAGGTATGATATGACATTACTGTAAAACGATCCATGGTGTTAATGATAACCTTGGATCTGTTATTACATAACTGACCAAAAACTGAGTGCAACGTTTCAGGATTCATGTATGTATGTAAATATGAATTTCTTTTTTCCACCATAACTAAGCGAAAGTCTTATCGACAAGCAGTGGACGTCTATTGGCTGATGATGGTGATGATTTATGTCACTCCAATCAACAACATTATGAACAATTTTCTCATCTCTATCTACAGTCCATCTTTGTTTAATCCAAACTTATGTGAATATATTGCAGTTCCAGTAATATTCCATGCATACGTGTTGAATTGATAACCTCCTGTTTTTGATGTCGATAAAAAATGATGTTTGCCCCCGTGCGACGCTAGAGCGGGGCAGCTAGTACAATAGAATATAATTACATCCTTAAATAAATAAATTTTTTTTTTTTTTACAGTAAACGTACAGTCGATCACAGAACCTCGTTCTTTTTTGAAATTGGTCAACTTGTATTGATAGTTTAGTGAGGTCAGATCAATGTTACTGGTTCGATAGATCAGACTTGATTTTGCAGCTGAGATAACGCTTTGCCCGTAATTTATGCTAACGAGATAGCTAATAAGCACGGAATAGAGCCCTATAAATAGCTACATGATGGTAGTTTCATTAGCGTTTTACTCTACAGTACTTATAAGCGAAGTATATTTTTATAAGTTTGGTAGGTATGTAGATACAGGTACAAGTAAACAAAAAACTACTTACTTAAAAGGTACATTGAAACCGCTCATCAAAGCATTGAGTAAAAATTGTAGATTATTACACAAGGGGCTAAAATAACCTATTATATACGACATAGTTTTACGACCGAGCTTTTGCGAGGGAGTTAAAGAGACCGAGTTATAATGGTTTTTAATCACTTATTTTTTCCCTCCCCATTTTCACCACTTTAAATCAACCCTGGCAAATGTAATATTAAGTATTGTTTTTGTTTTAAAAAGTCTATTCTAATAGCAATTATAATCACTAAGCTTCTAAGACAAAGAACTTTCCACACATGAAATAATAATGTCATTTTTTTTATTTTATGTGTACTATCCTTAGATTTATTTATACGTCAATAATATAAGAAACTATCTAAATACTTATTTTTACAATTATAAGTTCAAAAACAAAGAACTTACATACAAAAAAAAAACACCTATTTTTATCCCCATTTCAAGTCTCTACGACCAGCGGCTTATGATGTGCGTTGTCAGTCAGTCAGTCAGTCAATCAGGACTTTGATACATACTTATAGTACAAATTATTACTATTATAAGAAGATTAAACATCATTATGTGACCTAAACCAGCGACGGTGATAATGGAATGGACGGGCCCAGCGCTTGCAAATCGATAAAAATTAACAAGACAACACAATCAAGCATAGGTATGTAGCTAAAAGTATGCATTTTACATTTGTCGGAAAATAGAGATAACGAATCTAATTACTGCATGACAAAAAGAGAACACATGTACATGTATTAGAAGTTTGTATTGTCGTATCGTACGGCTCGCATGTCGCAAAGGCAGAGTATGACTGAAGCGAGTGGAGAGCCGGCGCTCAACATATAGTCTTCAAAATCCGTGCGCTTATTTCCCGTCCATTCATCTTATCATTGTCGCTGACCCAAACAAGATTAATCTTCGATCCACCAGTCTTGGTTAGAAGACCAAATAATATAAAAATAACATACCAGTAAACTTCTCATCAGGAATACTGCGTTCCAATTCTTTTTTGAATTCATCTAAATGTTTTTCCAGATTTCCTTCTTGCGGGACGCCGCCATTTCTAAACCTAATTTTCCCGCCAGATTCATTCTTAAAAAGCGCGGGAAAGAGTCCCGGGTCATAGAGTATCGTGACTTTTTCTCCTTTAAACCGGTCGTTTTCATTTTGTATTATTCCAAAGTTTTCGAACAAGTTATCGAAGTGGATCTTTTTTGATGCACACTGCATGGTGGGTACGTTCCAATACACGTTGAACGGTTTTTTGGTGGGTGTTTGCAGAGTGGTGTGTGTCGGTGGGACGTCTTGCATTTCTATGACGTAGTAACTGTAACAAGCAAAGTCTGATGTTAGAAATATCGGTGATCTAATATACCTGCGGATTTTATGCGAACAAATAATAATGTAGTGGATCTCTGCAAAGATGATCGGGAATGATTATTGACCAAGCGCAGCGAAGCTCTCCGAGTCTACAGGGCCAGATTGGCGTTTGTATGTATGTGAAGATAACTTGCAAACCGTCGATCCGATCATTATGAAATTATGTCAAGTAAAAAAAAAAAAAAAAAAGGTCACCGGATGTGATCGAAACTATAGTCGGAGTATCCGATTTAATTAAACGTGAGTATTCCCGTATAAATAAAACAAAAATTATGTCAAGTAGTTGGTACATATACAATTATCAAGTTCGAATAGAAGCCAAATTGGTCAAGGAGCTTAGAAAATATGGTGGTCACGAGGTCTCGGCTCTTTTCGAACTAATAAAGGTTCTGCACCCTTATCATGAACGTTCGCGATTCTGATTGCGATAGCATGCCATCCCGCTCGTACGAACTTACTGGCCCCATGCGCCCTCCCGCACGCTCGCAATCAGAATCACGAACGTCCATGATAAGGGTGGTTGGTGAAACTAAGCCAAGGAAGAACGAATGAAGCCGAAGATGGAAAGACAGCCTCATCTGCCGTATGTAATAGGAGTCACAGATGAAATAGGTCGAATACGAGAGAAGATTGCGCAAAAACTCCAGGTTCCTAAGAACAAGATTCTCTTTAAGCGTCCCGGGGTGTACAAAATTACCTGCAAAAGTTCGGAGGACATAAAGCGAACTGTTCATTCGCATCAATGAACACCGCAAAAAAATCAGCTGTTCCTTAGAAAATTTAATTACCTCACGAAAGAAATCTAAAGAAGAAGAATCAAATCAAATAATTTATTTGCAAGAACACAAGTAAGTACATAAATGATCTTAAATAATAATTATTGTTTCCAGAACACTGTATTCAGTCTGCAAGGAGACGCGCAAATGTCCGAATTCTAATTCTAATTCTAATTAAAACTAATTTATATTTATTTATAAGAAATTAAATCTTAATGCGAAAAAATTCGTCGTATTCGTCGAAAATTCCCCCCCCCCCCCCCCCCCCGTAATGCACCCTGCACAAACTTTTTTTCTTCTTAATTCTCCGAAGAGGACTTGGCGTCGCACCTGCCCAACCTTGCTATGCCAAATTCTAACTGTTTTTTTTCATCATTTCAGGGTTACCATGCTGTTCACCAAGTTGTTCACTATTATGAGTAAATCGGCCTCCTTCCGGCTTAGGACAGTACAATACTGTCTCGTATATTCCTAATGAACAAGTAGTTAGTGTGGTGTACATTTACTGAGGCTATTACCTACTTCCAACTACGTGATGATAATGGCCGCTGATTTCTTAGATCTAAGATTATTATCACACACGCACACAGACATACAACATTGAGTGAGTAATAACCACGTTTGTATTTGGCATGATGATAATAGTTAAGTAAAATGTGAGTCTCCAAGGTTACGTTTGTTTGATCTCGTACAATATTTGTAGTGTTTTGTTTTTCATTTTAAACATCGTACTTTGTGCATTCTGCCAGTTTCAAGTATTTCCATATTCAAGTTTTTGATAATATCAGGTAAACTAAATCATAAAACACAGCCAGTCACGGTCAAGTACAAGTCATGCCCTAGTTAAATTTTACTTTACTAGAAGTTTTTAAGGAGTTGTGAATAGAACGCGATAAGCGTAAAGTGCATGAAGACGGAAGTTGAGAGATTAAGAGCAACCTAATACCTAATTTTATCCTGGGAAATTGTGCTTGTATATGCGGATAACACCACAGTATTTATGCAACTATAATCATTATAATAACTTTCCCACCCACGTTCGACATTGACATTGTTACCTATTAACCATATTAAATATACTTACTTACTTACTCACTTCATCGTACAGATCACGGAGTTCAATGAACGAGTGATGTAATCTTTGAATGTAGGACTACAATCTGTACCACACAAAAAATATCCCGGTGTAGACTAAATTTTGCTGTACTTGTATAAAATGATAGCAGTTTTAGCTTGAATGTATTCTTGATAATGATTTTAATAATACAGCTTCTTTTATTATCTACTAATAAAATTCCGATAAATCGCACATGCCAAGTGACTAGTTGGTCTGTCTGTATTGAGATTTTAGAACAGCATTAAAACGCGATTTGTCTTCTTTCGATACTGAGGTAGTCGGAGAGAGAGGAGCTAAATCCTCCTTAGTAAGTCATAGAAGACGACAAGAAAAGTCACTGCGGACGGAATAGAAATAATAGGCTTAGAAACCGAGTTGACTTAAGCTAAGTGAAGCAGTTTCAAATAATTTTATCACGATGAAAAATGAGTGATCAAACCTCCTTGGAAGCGCTTTTGCTCAATACGTTTGTCTCACTTAAATACTAAAGAGAAAATGAGACGAAAGACGAGGTTCTAATTTTCACCACACGTAATTGGCGGAATTTACAATTTCGCGCCATTTTCATATTAGAAACGTCAAAGATTGTTGCGACTTTCCGACTGATATTTATAAACAAAATAATAATGTGAGTTCAAGCGAGGAACTTGATTTAATAAATAGTATCTGCTCCACCTGATATATTGACGAGATCTTTGATTGAATAGTCTTTTGCCGCCAAAATCGCGAAAGCGCTATTTAATGATGTACAATAATGTTATATCATGGAAGACTCGAAGAAATACTCAATCATTCTCTGAAAAAGTTTGTATCATTACCTATTGTACTGTTTTCTCACAAATGTGTTGAAAAACTTTGTATGGCACACGTGCGGAAATTGGTATTTACAAACTCGTAACTATGGTAACATTTCATCATGGTTACGTTCGTCTACTCGTTTTTAAAAACCAACTTATCGCACTAGTATCATAGATAACTATTTTGTATCAATTTATTTACACAAAAACACAGCGCGCAGCGTCAGAATGTTCGCACGCGCTGCCGTATATTCCAAATCACAAGAAAATTGAATACAGACCTTATCAAATCAATTTAATTTCTTTCACAAATAGCGAAACGAATTCGCTTGAACACAATTATTCATTCTATGATGCATAATGTTTTTATCGAGTAGTTCTCGCCTGTTAGCTGGTCTTTACTTAATCACTAATTAATAATTATCATCATAAATCAGCTGGATATTATAGGCTTCTGATTCAAATTCAAAATTATTTATTTTAGACTGCAAGGGTCCAGGTTATTAGTAAAAAGAAACTTAAGTAGGTATGCAATACAATACAATAACACTTTATTGACACCATAGAAAGGACATTACAAACATAATACACAACAGATAGGCACAAAAGGCGGTCTAATCGCTAAAAGCGATCTCATAGGGACGGTGGAAGGGCAAAAAGAAAATGGGATGAATTAATAGTAAAAAAATAATAACAAGATTAATAAATACACTACATCTAATAGTTTACACAAATAGATATAAATATTGATATAAAAACAAACGTCTAAATATACATACAACATAAATACAGTGACCACGCAAAAATGAAAAACTAGGTATCTAATATATTAGTTATTGAGTTATAACTAATATTATTTATCTATTATATATTATATAAATATATATTATATATATATATATTTATTATATTATTATATATTATTATTTAATATATATTATATATATATATATTTATTATATATTATTTTATTTTATATATATTTTTTAATTGCATCATAATTATATTGTCGAATAACTGTTAATTAATTTAGGGTGAATATTTTATTTTATCAATAAGTTTGCTGTTGTCTATCTAGCATGAGGTTTATACCTATAATTGAAGCGGCACTTATCATGTGAATTGTGTGCTTATCTAAGTTGATGAATTTGTATTGGTGGTTGCTTTGTTGGTGTAACATTTAAATAAATAAATATCCATCTATAAAAATGTCCTTAAATGATATTACAGAGTCAAATAGAAATAAAACTGCAAATAAAGCATATTTATCTATTATATTATTTATTTATCGTTTATCTATTATTTTACAAAACATATTTGCGAGGCGTACCTTGCGGGTTCATTGGCCGCGCGAAATGCCGTCGCAATGGTGCATAAAAATCCTCAGTTATGGCTTGCCATTTTGTTAGGGCCGGTTTTTTGATCCGTGGTCAAAATCGACATAACCATTTGTTAAACTGACTATAGTTAACTAGCTAACCATTAGTTACATTTTTGACCACTGGTCATGCTAACTATGAAAACCGAATTATTGGGATTTGCTTGTGGTTGCACTTGTGGGTCTTGCTTGCACTTGTGGGTCGTGCGGCCATGATTTATGGCCGCACGACTCAGTTGGTAACGCGGTGTCTATAGTGTGTGTGATTACAGCGGAAATACACTAGAAATTAAGAGATAAAACAATTTTGCCTACTAAATTGTATTTTCCGTGGGTTCAAATCCCAGACCAATGAGGTCTTTAAGTTCATGTGCAGATTTACATACCACTGGCTTTTTGGTGAAGGAAAACATCGTTATGCAACCTGCGTACATCCGGAGCAAATATACAATGGGCTATGTGAATCCACCAACCCGCAACTGGACCAGCTTGATGGATATGGCACAATCGCCCTTCGAGGGTAGGCCTATTTTTTTTTTATACTTGCAAGTGACGAGACGAGCAAGACGTTCGCCTGGTGGTAAGCGTCACGCCTGCCACTAACAGTAGCAGTGGTAGAATTATGAACTTGCGAACACAATCCTGCGCCGCACTGCACTGCGCTGCTGCGATCTAGTGAAATTTTATTTTTTCATTGAATCTGTTTTCAAAGATATGGCAGAAAATGTATCTATTAGACTTTTTTGTTCCCGATAGATCCATTTTTATGTTATTTTAAAGTACGATGGATCTAGTGAAATATGTTTTTCCCATAAGATACAGTTTTGAAATCTGTAGATCTAATGAGAACTTTATTTCTTATTAGATCCGTTGTAAAGATCCACGATTGATCTAATGAGATTTTTTTTCTTGAGTAGATGCATTAATAAACGATTTTTGCTATGAACCCTACATTGTTATTTTGACCTCAAAATTTATTTATGGGTAAGTAATAAAAATATAATAGTATTAATTAATAATGCTCAGTTACCTACGCGGGCGGCGGTGTCACACGACATCAAAGGCGTTTCCTGACTGTAGGGAATATTGTAATACTGTCGTATGGTCCAGTGTAAGTTCTCATTAGATCCACAGCTTTCAAAACTGCATCTTATGGGAAAAACGTTTAACACTAGATCCATCAAAATTTACAATAATATAAAAATGGATCTATCGAAAACAAAAAAATCTCATTAGATACATTTTCTGTCATATCTTCGAAAACAGATCCAATGAGAAAATAAAACCTCACTAGATCCATCGTGGATCTGGCTCCTGTATCTACTGAGATTAATCCGAAAATCTCTTAATAGGTACATGAGATCTGATACGTTATTTACTTTTGCTCTCTAGGCGATAAGGTAATCTACTATTTGCCACATCTGAACCGCCGCTGGCGCCATCTGCGAAAAGTTTTGCCTGTGGAACTTCATTAAAATAGTAATAATGTCAAAAAATTGTATCTGTCACAAATTCGATCTCAATAATGCAGTTGTTTATACTTACCTTTATCGAATAGTATTTTATATATCTCTATATATATTAGTTTATTATTTTATGGTTAGGTAATTTAAGTATTGGTATTGTTATTTTAAAATTGTTAAGTTAAGTTCTATGTCTGTATCTTGTAGTTATTTAATATTGCACACCCCGTCTTCTATATGTTCTTCGAATCCTTTCCATCCAAAGGTTGCCTGGAAGAGATCGCTTTTAGCGATAAGGCCGCCAATTGTAACACTAGTTAAGTTCCTTTTTTGTATTGTGATCATCATGACTGTTAAAGAGTTAATCTATCTCTATATCTATCTATCTATCTAATCGCATACAAATAGAAAGAAATAGTTTTTGTACGAAACCCCTGGTCTGCACGTCTTATTTGCATTTGGCTTTTTTGATTCTAAATGTTGTTGTATAAGTTCCAAGGCAAGTATCGGATATTCCGAGTGCAGTAACCCGACCTATATTAGCTGGGATCGATATAAAATATCTTGATCGACTAGAATGTAAATATTTACACTGCAGCATGAATCACGCCCCAACATGATTTTTATATTTACGCGACATATTATCTCGAGTTATGCGATACTTCAAATTGATAGTACGGTACTTAAAGTAATATAGATTTATTCCTTGCACTATCTTGTCTTCAGTGAGTTTTAAATACTACTCATCCTTAGATTATAATAAAATTATATAATCTGTAACAAAAAGGTTCAACAATACTGAAGGGTATGTATGTAATTATCATTATAAACAACTTTTACCATAGGAAAACCTTGAAATGGCGTAAAAAACAACAATTTCTTACAACAATTTTAATGACCTTAGACAAAATGTATGGCACAGCTGTTTTTTTCGCGATTTCGGGGTTGGCCCAAGAGTAAATGTTGGTCATAATGATGAGACACCCTTCAGTATTGTTGAACCTTTTTGTTACAGATTGTATAATAATCTAAGTAAACAAATTTTTATACTTTGGTGCGTATCCGAGGCAAATAACCGTATCCGTTTTGACTCTACGTTTCTTATTCCTACAGCTAAGGAATAGAACCCGTCTTCTCTCTTTCATGTGAGATTTATCTATATATCTTTACAAGCTCAGAGTGACTAGATATATACTAAGTCTGCGCTGATGAAATGCAGATTTACCTATCCTGAAACCCTGAAATCACGAAAACAGTCAGTTGCTCCACACGTATTATCGAGTGTAAATGGCAGTTATTAACATCAGTATTTTTTTTAGGAGTCGATGTTTTAAGAAAACCAATTTCCAACGAGCTCATTGTATAAAAAAATATCCTTGTATGGGAAAAATACTAAGGTCACCTTGGTAGTTGGTAAAGACTCTAGTAATACACGCACACGCATAAATATGTTTTCTCAATTTGGTTAAAAAACGATTTCCATAATAAATGTAACTCTACCTCGATGAAAAATTTAACTCCGCTTGGAAAAAAAAAACTTAACCTCGATGAAAAATGTAACTCAACCTCGATGAAAAATGTATGGAATCAATGATTTCTATGTATGTCTATGTATGGAATAAATTTTGTTTTCAATAAATGATGAGTACAATGATACGGCATAGCGGTAAGGTCAAAGGGCTAATGCCGTCACATATAACTCTGTACAAGGAATACTAGGATAAACTATTAGGAAACGTGTCGAGTGACTCTTCCAGCAACCTATGATATAGAAGAGCAAACTTTGCAAACCTACAGACCAAACAGGGTTGCCAACTTTTATATATTCTAACATTGTAGAATTTTCTATGGATATTATAAAGGTGGTGGTGTTTTTTAAGTGGTAGGACTCTATTGCAGAGTCCGCCTACAATAGAATAAGAAGAAGTATGCAAGCAATATTGTTTCTAATTGAAGGGCAATGTTACCAGAGAAAATACTGGGCATGATGAGATCTGACGTCGTGACGCCCATATCTTCCAAGCCCCTTGTCCAATTTGGGTCATAATCGAACCTGCAGCGCGAGTACCGTTCTATATCGCTAAATTTGACGTGTCCATATAGCAGATTTATTAACACAAATTTGATAATATACCGATTTTTTCTCGATTTTTACCGATTTAAATGTCAAATATAACGATCGTCAAGAACGGTACTCGTGCTGCTGATAGTTGTATTTGCATGAGTTATATTTGTTTACCGAAGAGATCAGAACAACGTTTCCCAAGATATCTTCGAACAAATCCTCCATGAAATAAACATACAAACGCCAATTTTTCTCTTAGACTCAGTCTTTCGGTTGGCTTGGTCAATAATTACGGATATTAAATTATAGTAGTGGTGGCAGCCCTGCGGTCACTATTACGAAGGTGCGGCACTCTGTCTGGCCGCGCAACCTTGGCAATGTTTATAGGACACTAAAAAGACGACTAGCCGTGATTTATCATGTTTTTGTTACTGCTGGCGTGCCTGTCTTCCATTTCAATATGTTTTTACACGGGATTATACCATCCATCAATGTATGAGCTAAAATAGCAAGTTTTTATGACAAATGTTTTTTTGGCCTTATTTGTAAAGGATCTTTATGCCTGAATTTACATTCAGGCTTTTCATCAAGCTTTACCATGTTTGATTTAAATTTGTAAAAACAACCGCTTGTAAATACCTAGTAGGTACCTATAACATTTTATTATGTATGTTCGTCACATAAATGTTTGCCATGGGTGGAGATCGAACCCACGCCCTACAGCTCTGAAAGCAGACACTACCAACTGAGCTATTAGGCAGTTATGCCATATTCTTAATAAAGTTTAATAATCGCAGCATTTATAATATTATTATCATGTTATGAATGTATCTATAAATATTGTTTTTTTTTCTAAATAATAGTATGCAGTATACGGTCTATGTATGTACATGTATTGTGGGAATGATGAATCATTCTTAAACTGTCAGACATTTGATAAAGTTCTCATCAACACAAATGATGTTGTCAACATTTAGATCAACCAGATATGTAATATTAAGCTACATTTCGGTCACAAGCCAAAGAAAGTCATTTGATCACCAGCAATGATTTAGAACGAATATAAAGGAAACGTAACAATGAAAGCGATTACAGCTATATCAAATGTAAAACAACAAAAACATGAAATAGAAGTTCAACCTAAGCAAAACAATAATATGATCAACGAAAACAAATTCATCGTAACAGCAAAATATTTTCTCTACATGGAAGCTTTGCTAGGAATCAACCGACTTCATTTAATCCCGTGTCCAAAATTTGTGAAAATATCGGGCAATATATACACGATTACTCTTATTTCCTGCTCTATGTATTGGCTTATTAGAACAGCGAGTGTAAATAATATTTTCGGTTTCCTCACTTCAAACGGAGTGGTAATGGAATATATCATTCTTATGATTATTTCGTTGGCTACTAGATATCGGAAGCTCAAAAACAAGTCATCGAAGAATGGTGTATTTTGCGAAAACTTAAGCTAGTTAAACGAAGGTCCTGTTATCTCAGCCTCTTTCAAAATTGCCTTCGTGTGGCTTTCTATAATATAGCCGAGATTTACTTGATTTACAACAAAGTACATATGTCATATGCAATATTTTTGGTCACTACCTTCTTTGTCCATGACTTTGAGCTGATTTTTGTAATAGTGACCATCAAGAATATTTATTTAAGAGTACTGATTATAAAGGGACATGTTGAAAAAATTTGCAAACTTTATTTTCAAGCGTTGACACATGCTCATTACTGGCATTCTGTAAGCATGCTTATTCTGCAACTGTTTACATTTGCTAACAATAAGCATGTTAGTTTTGAGCATGGTCCTAAATAATAGGTCGGTACTAGCATGGTCAATGAGAAAATATTCTGTTCAGACGAGTTTGAAGCTTGCCCTCTTCCCTCTGCCCTTCGGGTAGAATGCTAGAAAATCAAACGACTTTTGATTTTTGAGGTTGCTTATTTTTGTTTCATTTAGTTCTTAATCAAAGATAACTAAAAGATCTCAGGCCAAAACGATGAAACAAAGGAGCCCAAACTTGGTGGGGCTGCGGTCTTTTTATTACAGAGTTGCCACGGCCACTTTCCAGCTCCCTCATTAGATTAGTTCCATGTCATAATAATTTACTAACATCACCAGGACACACTTGCCACTTGTTTGTAACTTATTAAAACGAAGTGAGAACTGTTCAATCATTTACCATTGGAATATTATATTATGCTTGGAGAGCAGCCGGCTGTTTATCATCTGACATCATCTTTGAAAGAAAGAAAGAAAAGAAAGAAAATTTATTTTATTCGAGACAAAAAAATAGACACACACACAAAAGTTCATACAAAAGAAAGAAATTTAAATAATAAATAAATAGTAAGCACCTATATTCTTTGTCACGAAACCGATCCCAACTCAGCGTAATGCTGGTTGCTAACAACCAGCGCTGGGTTTCTGTTGCGACCGGCAGGTGACGTCACGCACGGTACGTTGTACATTCTTACAATAATAATAACATACACAATACCAAAAATAAATAGAACAAACAGAACAAAATGAAAACAACTAACTGAACATACACAAGACACATCGAATAAAATATACACAAAAATACATAAAACATCTAGAACACATTATTTCCTAGGTGGTCGGTATTAGGTGTTACACATTTACTTATATTGCGCTTGTGTCATTTCTTAGACCTTCCTCACTTTTTTGGTGCAATCCTCTGTCAATGGCACGTCATCATCAGCCAGGAGACATCCATAGCTGGACGAAGGTTTCTTAATAGGGAGAGGTGTCCATAATCCCGACGCTTGGCAGAAGGCTTCGGAGTCGCAATGACTGATCGATTGCTTCTAATTCGTTTTTTTCTTTAAGGACAAACAAATATTACGAAGGTTGCGCCATCGCGTAATCAAACAACGTTTGAAAATGACCCCCGCACCGTCATGTTTACGACTTGCGCTGGAGTGCGAAAGAAGATAGCACTTTTATGAGAACAAAAGGGAAAGCACGCGTCTCGCTTAGTGAGCGCTGACAGGCGAGACAGTCCTTAGGGCCGTCTTCACGGGGCTTATATATATAATATCATTGAGTACAAACAAACTGGCAACTCAACCGTGGCACCGATAATTTTTCGGAAAGTTTGGATTTCGTTTTGGTTATTTTTAATTTAGGTTTGTTCATGTTTTCAGACATTGGAGTACGCTCTTTTCATGGTGTACGGCGTATCTCGGACCGTCAAAACTATATTGCTAGTAGCGGTTCCTTGCTTCTACGGTAGCGTCATTGAAACTCAGGCCTCTAATATTCGTAAAGTTCTATGGGTTTGTTTGGAAGATGTGACTTTAGGTGAGGGCTGCGTTTTTATAAATCACCTGTACCTCAGTTTCTGTTTTCGATTTCATGACTAAATTACTCGAGTGCTATGATCAGCGACTACGTTTTACTAAAAATCTCGAATATGAGTTTATAGTATTAAATTGTAGTCTGTGACTAACTCTACAGTAAAATGTTTTTTTTTTGTTCAAAGCGTTGAAGATCGTCGCACGGTAAAAGCCTTTATTGACCTGACTAGAGAGTGTGATTTCCCATACACTTTGTTCGTCGTTGTCAAACTAAACATGTCATTTTCTTTGGCTTTTCTGAAACTCTGTTTTAATTACTTCATTGTTATTGTGCAATTCTCTAAGTTTATTGATGAATGAAATGTAATCACATACATTTAATAATAATAATTGTTAGGGCACTGTCTTGGAAAACAAACCAAACATTTATAAAATTATTTGTTTAAAGCCTGAAAACGCGATGTGATGCATCGCCAGATGCATTGTTTATGACATAAATAAATAAATATAAATTCTTTTTATGTTATTTATCTCTCAGTGTTTGTGGCTGTGTTGTTCATCTTATTTTTATTGTCTTTTGATGTTTATGACCATGTTATAATGTTGTTTATGTTTTTGTTGATGTTTCTTGATGTTCGTGACGGTGTTGTTCTATTTGTTGTAGTTTACAGTTGTTCATGACAGTATTGGTTATATTGTTGACTGACCTATTTATCCATAACATTGTCATGGGTGAATCTGAATGAAAAAATAAAAGCAAAGCTAGTACAATTTACTTTAATTTACCTTTGAAAACATAATATTCAGCAACTCAATAAATTTAGTACCATCATCATACAAAGACTGCTATACTAATAAAAAAAAGTCCAGAAAAAAATAGTATATAAAAAAAAATTGTAATAAAAAAAAAAATATTCGTTATTAACAACGCTCTACTTTTAAAATAAGCTAACAAACCCTTTCACATTTATTAAGTTAGTACAAAAGCAACATACTGCGTGTTTTAACGTCGACACCGTTTCGTCTTCCTTATCACTATACTTTAGTTATCTAATGAGAGTTTAAAATCTACGACGACTTATCTAGCATTAGATATTATTTTATCTGTGGACTTATACAGCTATAACTACTTCAGTAATCTTTATTTTCCACCATTTCCTCTGTTTATTGATCAAATGATGGGACAAACAAATATTTTTTTGGGATTATGGGCCGATAAATTGATCCAAAAAAAGCAATATGAATCGTTTTTATATCGAGATAATACATAAGTACCGAGTACCTCAAAAGTCTGGTAATAAAATGGTTTTTATTCATCATCATCATCACCTTCAGCCCGTAGACGTCTACTGCTGAACGAAGGCCTCCCCCTTAGACCGCCACACTGTACGACAACCAGACATTTGCATCCACCGGTTGCCCGCGACTTTTACAATGTCGTCGGTCCACCTAGTGGGAGGCCTACTTACGCTGCGTCTTCCGGTTCGCAGTCACCACTCAAGAACCTTTCTTCGCCATCGGTTTTATCAGTTCTTCGAGCGATGTGGCCTGCCCATCGCCACTCGCGTGCTTCAACTTGCAAACCCTGAGATCAATGTCGGTGAATTTGGTTCTTTGGCAAATATGCTCGTTCCGGATGTAAACGCGTTTTGTTACACATTGTACCTACCTATATAGTTATAGAGGGGCACATAAGTAGGACTTGGAGTTTTGGCGGGAACACGGAAAAATCATGTCGTTCCATTCTATTATTTTCTTAAACTTGTGTTTTATCGCGCATTAATGATTAAAAATGGTGGTGTTTTATTCATTGAGTGTTGAATAGGCTAGATAACTGGTTTTTTATTGTCCTATTAAAATGTGGCCCATAAATATAGCTGATTAATGAAAAGGAAATGAAAATCTGATCAAAAATAAGCAACTTATAAGCATTTTAATATCATGCTAGACAGAGAGGCGAACAGCAAATCGTGACGTCACTTCTCTGTACGCCATATAAATTCTATTCTGACAAGTAAGGCGTGACGTCATTTTTTGTTTTGTGGGAAAAGGACAGAGTTGTCTCTAACAAAAACTTTAAACGCTCATATATCAGAACATTATTAACCGATTTAAATAAATTTTTAATAAACATCCTATATTTACTTAAATTCTTCATCAAAACTATTGGTTTCAACGATTTAAACATCAGTCATCTACCCTATTACATGCACGAGTGTGGGCAAGTGATATGATGTGGTGAAACATGTATTTTCGTGTTGTTTTCAAAACTCCGTAGAAGCTCATAGTAAAGTCGCCACAACTTTACTAGGGTATGAATTGGACTCGACTATGAGTAAATTCGTGTGACTAACTGTGATTTCATGACATATTTGACTTGATTTTAATAAAAAACTTGAAAATTCATAATCTTGACACTGGCAGAATGCATAACGTGCGATGCCAACAACAAAGAAAAAAAAAAGTAGTACGTGACATTGGCGCTATAGCTAGAGATAGGTATAATAAAAGAGTATATAAGTAAGCCTCGCTCTGCTGTCCATAAATAAAACCCAATCAAAACAAATCCAGTTCCGACGGATGCGATGAACTTGTTTTGCTCAACTTTTTCCTATAAGAATGTAATAAATATTCATTACAAAGGAAAATAAACTTTCTACAGTCGAGACAAAGACCAAAGTGCTATGTGGTAGGTTGATCTAGTTCAGTAAGGTGTTGTAGTATGTTTTTCGGTTGCTTAGCAACGTGTTACTGTGTAAACTAATCGATACATCCTGTATAAGTGCTACACAATGCCTAGATAGCTTGTAATCTATACAGGCTAAATAGCAACACTCATAGGTAGTCAGTTGGAAAGCTCAGTTGACTTAGGTTTATCAGTAGACTTATTAACTCAACTGGAATATTTTGGTGTTAGTGGACTAAAATATTCCAAAAAGAAAAGAAAGAAAGTATTGGTCTCCGTCTCAATAAAATTGACGTAACTTAGAAAGGAACTGGAAAGGTTTAGCTTTAGTAGACATATTTATATTAAGTCAACTGGAAAGTTTTAGTCTTAGCAAACTTAGTATAATAAGTCAACTGGAAAGATTTTAGTAAACTGAGCTAGTGCACCGAAGTGGAGTGGAAACTTTTAGTTTCAGTTAACTTACTACGGTAAGTTAGCAAGTTGTAAGAAAAGTTACTTTATTATTTAAGGTAATTATGGTATCTAAGTGAACTGGATAGTTTTATTCTTAGTAGACCTAGTTACAGTAAGTCAACTGGAAAGATTTAGTCTTAGTAGATTTAGTTAATAGTTGGTTATAGGAATAACAAAAAACCCCAAAAACCCCATTAGAAAAGCCAAAAACGAGGGCGTGGTAGACCGAAGCAATGAGCGTATAAACTATTTGCTTATCTTATAAATAGTTTTATTGTACCCATTTACTATGGTTATGATTATGAGGTTATCTATGTAGTTTGGTTTATTTGTCACAGTTTTTTTCCAGTGTCCGCTTTACCCTGAGTTATTGCCTAATCTAAAGTTAGCGGAAATCACTCGGTATGTTTTTGTTTACGTGTCTTTTTACTGAATTATTAATTTGACACTGTTTATCAACTTAGTCGACTATTACGTATTCATTATAAAGAAATTACTTTATTGTTTACATAACATAGTCACTTAGTTCTGTAGATTCCTATACAACTACTACTAATAGACATACTTAATATAAATCATTGCATACATTATTTATACTTGCAGAATAAATAGTTTAACAACATCCAAACTCTGAAACAAATTCTAGTGTAGACTGTAGAGGCTTCAAAAAATATACTCAACTAAGTTTTATGTAGAGGCTAATCTAGTATAAAATGTACTCTACTCTAATATTAAGTCTTCTCTAATATTGCAGTCCTTACACTATTACGAGTATAATAATGACCATTTTACTGTTTTATATCGATCGATCGCTACGTCAAATAATTATTTTCTTTTAATTTTTTCCACCAAAAGAGTAAGTACATTTAAATAGGTAGGTTAGTGTTTATATATATATATATATATATATAATATAAAACGAATGAATTTCATTATTACGAGTTAAGTTAATTATTGTTTAACAAAAAAGGGTACCTAGGTACAGCTACAGACAAAAATGACTTAATTTGGATACTTAATTACTTACAACCATAAGTATGTTTGTAAGTAGGTACTTAAGTACTTACTTTTATTTTACGAATCTATATAACTATAACTATATTATATATAACTAGACATCAACTTAAAAAAAATACAGCCCTACAAAAAAAAGCCAGTATCGAGAATTTGGAATGATGTAAGGATTCTAACGATACCTTGTACATCATAATCTGTTCAGGCATTTAAAAGTTATGATGGAATAAAAACTCTACATAAATACATACTTACATGAACCCTGAAAACATTACATTTCTTTTTTGGGCAGTCGAGTATAAGGGGCAAACTTTAATAATCAGGTTAATTATTTAAAAAAAGTAAGCACTTAATTTGCATATTTACAACCAAAGGTATATCAGTACTTACTTTAATTTAAAGAACTCAAAAAAAAAGCTTAAATAAGTATATTACACAAATTAAAAAGAGATAAGTGAGTACAAAATTATTTTGACCATGAACTTTGTAGAGTCGTCGACTATTATATTGTAGGTACTTACATATTTAAAATATTATAGTTATATTTTTTTGCGGTTGTGCCAAGAAAACACAAAGGAAAATGTACTTACAATAATAGAAGTTGTACCACCTACATATAAAATTAAATTAGCAGTGCCGTACCTAACAACAAAGAAATTAAAAAAGTCAGAGCAACAAAGCCATTCTTTTTTCTACCCATAAAATTAATTAATTACTAAAAAACTTACTTGTTTTCATCGCTTCTCACCGCATATCCAGCCAACAAAATAATAAACAACGATTTCATTTTAAACTAATCATAAAAACTAATTTAAACAACAAAATAATACTGTCCTTAAATTTTTACTTTTAAAACTAAACTTTAACATTTGAGTGACAGGTGAAAAAGCGCGGGAGTTTTGGCGCCAATTCTTTCAGCCAGGCGCGTGCGTGCGCTTCGGTCGCGAGTTTTATACTATCAGCGGCCATTAGTACTTTACTACAGAGGTTTCATTGTATACGGGACGAGATAACAGAGGCAAAGTGTTATACATACTATACGTAGTTATTAAATAAATAGGCATCTACAAGTAATACGAGAATAGCACATCTTCTAATACTATAAGAGTCTATGTCCTGACTTACTGGCTGACTGACGACAACGCACAGCCTAAACCGTAGTCGTGGTTGTAGAGACACGCATTTTTTTGTATGGAAAGCTTTTTGTTTTTAAAGTTAAGTTTTAGTCATGATTCAGATTCAGATTCAGATTCTTTATTGACCATTATTATAACATGTTCATGAAAATTGGTATTTGGATAATTTTTTTAATACTATAACATTTTTGCCAGGGATGATATAAAGGGATGTATATAGGTAGTAAATAATAAGTGCAGCGATAAGGAAGATTATTTGGAAGCAGGGTGAATTTCTTACATACGCGGACGGAGTTCATGGGGATATTCGGCGACTTTTCTCAAGGATACATACCTATTGGATCATATTCCGCGACTTTTCTCAGGGATACATATAGGATCATATTCGGCAACTTTTCTCAAGGATACATATTGGATCATATTCGGCGACTTTTCTCTAGGATGCATATTTGATCATATTTGGCGACTTTTATCAAGGATAGATATAAGATCATATTCGGCAACTTCTCTCAAGGATACATATTGGATCATATTCGGCGACTTTTCTCAAGGATACTAGGATTGGAGCATATTCGGCGACTTTTCTTAAGGATACATATTGAATCATATTTGGCGACTTTTATCAAGCATAGATATAAGATCATATTCGGCAACTTCTCTCAAGGATACATATTGGATTATATTCGGCGACTTTTCTCAGGGATTCATATTGGATCATATTCGGCAACTTTTCTCAAGGTTACGGCGACTTCTTTTACATATTGGTGACCAGACCACATACCTCCTCATAGGCCTCTACTTGTCACCTCCAAGGGTATACACTCGAAGGTACTTACACAAACCTTTTGATTTTGTATGCGCATCTCTTGATATCTAGACATACCGACACGTGTCGTGCACTAAACGTGTTCATGATGAATTTGAAACGACACCGGTGTCCTTGTCAGCTGTAGGGTTGCCAGATAGTTTCTTTATCAATTATCACCACTTCAACCTAATAACTAGTAAGCTTCCACTCACCTTCCCCTCTTCTTCTTCCTGACCCTCTTCATCTTCCCCTTTCTCTTGTTCTTCTGACTTCCTTTACAACCGACTTCAAAAAAGGAGGTTCTCATTTCGAGTAACGTTTTTTTTTGTTTGTTTGTTTTACGCGAATACTCGATGAAATGATTATGCTGTTTTTTTTTTGGTTGATATATATCTTCAGAGGTGGTCCCATATACATTTATCGAAATCGGTTTAGTAGTTTGGGTTTTAAATCAAAATAGCTGGAAAAATATGTCATTCAGAATCAAAATTTAAGTCAGGTTTTCAAAATTATAAAAAAATAACAATTATTTGGTCACCTAACTTGGGTTTCTAACAAAATCGATTGTCAATTACTCTATACAGCTGTGTAGAGCAATACAGGTTTACAAAACTTTTTTTCTGCATGCCTTGAAGTGAAAATATGTGCTTAGCTGTTTCTAGACATTTAAAAAGAACACAACATGTATTGTTTACCTATATGTTGCAAAGAATACATACCTAATTTATTAGTTATTAATATATTTATAATATTAAATTATTCATTTATTTACCGCCAGCCCTATTCACCGATGTAAATTTCTACGTGCCGTGGAGAAAATAGCTGAGTTCATTCTCATGCTAATTCTTAGTGATCATCTCCACGGGCGAGTGTATCGCGATACCATCCTATCGAAGGGTTATCTCCACGGTATAATGAATATCTCGCTAACGCAGCGTATCGACAAGAAACAAACAGAAAGTTTGGCAGCCTAATGGAAAGACCTCTAGACTCGGAATCGTGATGTCTCGAATTTGAGGGTTTGAATTTACATATCACTGGCTTTTGGGTGAAGACAAAAACACCGAAACCGAGATAAAACAATCTTTATTTAAGAAAAAAAAAACAATTTGAGACAATAAGAGAATTTACACCCTAGAACCTGGCCTACCTGGGCTTGACCTGGGTATGTCCTTAAACTGCAACTAGACCCACTGGAGGACGGGCAGCAGCGTCCTCTTGGTTAACGGTGGTGACCATTCTGCGATCCCCAAGCCGCCTGCCAAGCGTGGGGATTATGGCAACATCCCTCTATTAAGAGGGAGGCCTTCGTCCAGCAGTGGACGTTTTATGGCTGACGACGACTTCCTAGAACCTAGATCCTACACTGGGTGGAGTCCTATGTCGTGGGATCCAATAACGTCGGCAGAACGATATTTTAGGCAGAGGTATAAATTTACACAAGTATAAATTTAGATTTTACAACAACGTAACTAATTAAACCAGCTTCAGTAGACGTACGGATTTTATATGGTGTCTAAAAATATCAATTATTATGTACTAAGTAGGTTGATTATGCTTATGTCTGAATAGAACGAGACTATCGTAGCGTTTCATTCGTCCGTGGAGATGGCACCCAAACGTAACTTGTTTGCCTGGCTAGCCTTCTCTACTGCCTATTAATTAAACTGAGCCTTCGCATATTGATCCTGCTTTCTTTGTGAATAGTAAATAGATAACACACTATCGAGTGTAGAAAACGACTTTTATTTAGAAAATTTTGATAAGGTAACCTAGAGATGGATAATTCCCAAAGTGATTTTCTGGTGATCGAAGATAACATTTTAATGAGATTAAAATAAGTTTTAAGTGTAAGGAGGAAAGGGGACTGGCCAAATTTGGTCTGTCGACTAAGAGCAAACAAGATATAAAACCCAACTGCCGTACGAACCGTATTGCGGGGTGATAAAATGTACAGTACTTAGCGCAGCGTCGGCGCCGGCGGCTGAACAACAATCATGGCTTTTAGATGTCACGCGGCCCAGATCCTAGTTCTAGGGAAGGGGCACAGGGGCACGTGCCCCAAACGGTTTAAATATAACTAAGAACTGGGACATTTATAAGATACCGCTTTTATAACATTTGTTTCTTTATGAATAATAAACATGTAATTTCTCATTATTTCATCTTTAGAAGTATTTTTTATAGTTATTTTTGTTTGTCTTTGAAAAAGAATTGATACCAAAGACAGTATAGGATAATACTATGGGGGAACTAGGCGTATAGCCCTTGTGCCCCACCCAGAAATAAATCCTGGATCCGCCCTAACCGACATCCTTAGCTATGGTAAACGTCTTGCTTACAAAAACGTAGGCACCTATAGGTTGCGTCATCTAAAAAGAACGCTGGAAGAAAGTAGAGGGGGTGTGTTTCCGCATCTGTACACTTGCGCACAAAAGTACTAGGCCTATTGTTTTAAATAATTATTAATTATTTATATATTTTATAATTTTA
The DNA here is from genome assembly GCA_905404285.2 of Erannis defoliaria. Classification (NCBI taxonomy): domain Eukaryota; kingdom Metazoa; phylum Arthropoda; class Insecta; order Lepidoptera; family Geometridae; genus Erannis; species Erannis defoliaria. The sequence continues at coordinate 527,383 of FR990090.1, read as the reverse complement.
TTTTATGAGCACACAATACAAATTACAATAATTAATAAATATGATAACAGCATTAAGAGTTATGACCTGGATCGCAATTCAAAATATGTGTACACAACAAAAACCGTATTTAGCTTCTTAAGTTTAAGGTTAGCGAAATTAAAGAGCTTTAAACTAAGTTAAACTAAACAGTAACTCACTTAAATTACATAGGATATTAATAATTATAAATATATAATATATATACACCAGTTAATCAAATGGCAACGTGAATCTGCAGAGTACGCATAACCACGAGCAGCCATGCGGGAGGCGGCGCACTCCGCATGGTCACACTACACGCATGCATCTGATTTGACGGGTTTGGTAAAGAGGATATCTTTCATTGATTTTATATAAAATGATAATTTAGGGCTAAAAATGTCAATTTGAAATTTGTTGTTAATACAGTCATTATACTGACGGGCCATTCTTACTAGTGGGTTGAAAAAGGAAATATTATTTTTATATATTTGAAGAGCAAAAAATTGGCATTAATTTGGTTAGACCTCCGTGCGCTTTATTTAATATTAAAATTCATTTGAGACAGCAACTCCGGAGTGTCTGCTATGGAGTGAACTATTTTATACAGATAAATGTGATCAAAAAAAAAATTGCCTTTTGCTTGCAGCTTCGTATATTGGTTATCGTAAATTTGGTACCACCTCATACCACCAAATAGACCGATAAATAACCTGCTGCGCAGGTTAACCGCCAGCGTTCTTTTTACATGACACGACCTATATACCTACATGTGAAAATCCCTAGATTGTATGCAACAATGATGTATCTATGTGAAGCCTTATAGATCATGAAGGTTAAATAAACTTGAATCGATTCAGTAATCGAGTTACAAACAGGAAACGAGATCGCTCGCAATCGATTGCCCGCAGTGATTCATTCGATCATGATTACTGGTCGTGCCTTTAAAGTTCAAATGCACGTTTGCAGTTTACATCACGTAAAACGCGGTGTCTTTGAGAATCAGGGCGACTTCGATGATTACTCAAAAACTACGACATTTTTTTAATTTTCTCATTAAATCGGAACGCAGTGATATATTTTTTTAGCTGACGTTTGATGTTTTCGCCATATTTCCTCAAAACCTCTATGCAAACTGCCAGTGCATGGAGGTTAATGGAAGTAAAAAAAAATTGATTTATAATATCGAAAACGGCAAAAAATCCTGTCTTGATAACTCCGAATACAGAAACGTACGTTTTTACATGTTATTTAATAAAAGAAAAGAAAGAAAGAAAGAAAAATAATTTATTTTGTAACATCATTAACGTAGGTACTAATATAACTAAGTATAGTTAATTACCAATAAAGTTAAATTAAAAGTGATGTCACAAAAATGGCTTCAACTCAGCGTAATGCTGTTTATCAAACAGCGCTGATCTTCCGTTTAGGCCGATTGAAATGAGGCCACGAAAGGCTTAAAACAGAGAAACGTTTTAAAATTAAAACTATGTAAAATAATATCTGTACACATCTGAACTGAAAGAACAGCTACCACATTTCAGACCCCATCGGAAAGGACGGCGCACGGAACTCACACTATCCGTCTCCGTCATCCTTAATGCAGATGACGAAGACAGGTAGAGCAGTTTTACAATCAATTCGATTCGACTGGGCCTAGAAAATGGGGGCTGAAATGAGATAATAATTAAACTCAACTATATTTAGCACTAATAGTTAACGCTTAACGTAACTGTATGTTTTTTTTCGATTAAAATTATCTTTTTGTCATCGAGGCGTAGTCTCTACTTATTCAGTTTTTAATGACTACCTTTGCCAACTTGGGTTACACTGATGGGCCATATACGAGGCGAAATTGATATCTATCAATCTCGCGCCAGTGAGTGACGGAAGTGTAAGATATAGAGAGATGAATCACTTATCAATCTAACCCCATAATATTTTTTTATCGGTAGATCCATGACAGTTCGGATATTTATCAAGACACCCCAGGTAGCCCCTTTATAAAGAAAACTATTCCGAGGAAATTCCTTCATTCATTCATTCATAAGAAAGAGCCATAGAGAAAATAAACAAAGTTCAATTGACCATTCATGCTGCTTTTTTATGTCTAGTGCCCCATTTCACGAGCTAACATTGACCTTCAAACCGGAACACAGCAATGCTTGGCAATACTGCTTGGCAATTGAATAACTGGCAAAGTAATAGTACTTCCCTAGGCGGACTCTGCAATAGAGTCCTACGACTACAAAAACCTCTAGTAATCATCATCATCATCAGCCCTGAGACGTCCACTGCTGAACGAAGCAGCTAAGCTAGCTAATCTAGAAGCTAGTAATAATAAAGAATAATTATTTAACTTTCGATTAGGTGGCATAGCTAATATTTCTTTTCATTTTGGCTATGAAAAGTCGTCATAACTAACCCGACCTAACACGGTAATTGTTAAAGAATTGGTTTATTGTCTAAAGTTTGTTGCCGTTTGAGAAACGTCTCGATAACATTAATACGTCAAAGGATGCAGACTTAGTAGGAAACAAATAAGGATAAATATTATCAGGAGTCAGGACTGACGGATGCGACAGCATGGGCGGATTATGTATGTAGGTATAACTAACTATACGACCTATAGTCGAAGTACCTTTTTGACCGCCACGGCATAACTTGCTTCACCGTGTCCCGTGAAGCACTAAAAAGCGATATCGTTTCATGGTTATTATTCCAAAACACGCACGAAACGGTTCGATTCCTCTTTTATTGTGCGAACTGCGAAAACAAGTAGTGCAGTTTTCAGTGGAATGCGTTTCCCGAGTGGGTCTGTCACGATAGATATATCTAGGTGTCTTCAAGTCGCGAGTAAATCGGTCTCTTCTAGGCAAGCTTGCTCCATCGTATACTGCATCTTCATTAAACATCATCAGAGCAAACTGACCGCTATCTCTGCAAGCCTATATAGAAAAAGGAACGACCTATAAAACCAGGTACTTAAAAATTATAATATTGATAAATAGCATGTTTTATTTTTGTCTAGACGTCGCTGATGACGCAAAGGGCATTGTATCGCTTGTCTAGTCGTCTTCAGCCATAAAACGTCCACTGCTGGACGAAGGCCTCCCCCTTTATAGAAGGGTGTTGCCATAACCGCCGCGGGCGGGAGTCGCTTGTCTAGTATTGGCAATTATTTTATTCTGTGGTATTGGTGACATTAGCGTTCAAAAGCTAACTTGTACTTGTAGTCGTAAGACTCTACTGCAGAGTCCGCCTGGGGATATACCCCACCATTACCAGTTATTCAATCACCAAGCAGTAGTGTGCAAGCATTACTGTGTTTCGGTTTTAGGGGCAGTGTTACGAGTGAAATTCCTGGGCATGAAGAGATTTGACATAATTATAATATCTCAGGGTGACGAGCGCAATGCAGTGCGGCGCAGGAATTTGTTCCCAAGTTCCCAATTCTGGGAAGTACTGCTACAGTTTTAGGCAGGCGTGATGCTTACCATTAGGCGAATGTCTCGTTCGTTTCGTCACAGAATACATAATAGTATAAATACAGAAGATTCACTCGGCAAAATCATTTAAATAAGTAGCGAGTCTTGCTACGACACAATTAAGTGCAATTCAGGACGTGCGAGCTCAGTCGTGGGTCTACAAAAAAAAGTCTTAAGTGCGGAGTACGCCTGGGCTGGTCTCGTCACTCCAGTGAATGAAAAAAATACTCTGACTTAGATTATCTATGGTAGCAGACGAACTGACTGACTATAGCTTGACTAAAAAGTATTGAAAAAAAAAAACTCCTGACTTAATGTGGCCAAGCATGTTAGTGGATGAATACATCCAATTATTATCGCTGGCAGCTACCTCGGACAAAGAATTAGTCTAGCTATTCAAAGGAGGAACACTGCCAGTATCTTCGGAACCTTGCCTAAAGGGACTACTTTTAATTATATAACTTAGTTATTATATTATATTTCAGGTTTTTAGTTTTAGGTTCATTATTTTAGTATAGTAGGTATTTTAGTCTAATGTTGTGTTATTTACATTCTGTTTTGAATTAAAAAAAAATTGCTTTATTATCTTCCTCTTTTCCTGTGATGTAAAAACTACATAAAACGACAACTCTGGCATTTAAAGTATACAGGAATATTACCGATAGTGATACCTCCATTAATTTCTACACTTATTGCCAAGTTTTACTTCTGTCGGAAACAACAATTGCTCCATTTCCTTCATTCGACGTCATTACCATCCCAAACACCACAATCATTATTAGCTTTACTCATCAAAGCAATTGTAGGCAATTCAGGAAACCACAACAAGACTGCTGCCAAAACAAACGTTATTTCTTTACAATAAAGGTTAGTTTGGGTTATTTACTTTGCAATGGATTGGATGGTGTTATCCGAGACGTAACAATGCGAGAATTAAAAGTACATTCGTTGTGATGTTATGTAATTTTAGTGCTTTTTAATGACTAGAGCTCTCAGATTCTTTCGAGTTCCGTAAACGTATTAATAAGAAGAATTGAGATTTGTTAAGCTAGTATTTTATTGCTACGTCCAGGTATTTTTTATGGTAAAGAGCAATAGGGACGAACAGGACGCTCTTCTGACGGTAAAAGCTCTTTTACAGCTCAGTTGGCAGTAGAGTCCAACCCAGGATAAATATTTATATGACAAACATAGATGTTTGTTCTGTGTCTGGGTCTGTGGGTGTTGTACAAATTATGAGTATGTATTTACCAACAATAAAGTATATGAGTATCTATACAACCACATACCTAAAAACATTACCCTACTTTTAGCACAGTTGGGTAATTACCCTGTACCTATTTATTGTACCAGCGGTCTGATAACTAAATGTAACTTTAATCAATTGCAATAAAAAACAATGTCGCAGGATATGACCGTATGATACCGTATTAGTGTGTAAAAATTTAGGTAACTAGGTAAAAAGTACGCATAAATTACTTATGCACTTATAAAAGTGGGTGTACGTTATATCTACTTAATTGCTTTAGGAAATGATGACTATTCGATAGAAAATCCATTGTTCCATTGGTACTGAATTGGGCTTTTACGGCTGAGTCAAGTAGGGGAGCGGGGCTCAAAGCGGGCACCGTGCCTAAAGCGGGCACCGTGCCTAAAGCGGGCACCGTGCCTAAAGCGGGCACCGTGCCTAAAGCGTAAATTCAGCTCATAGGTAATTATAACTATAGATATAATATAATTATAAACAATGCCGGGGAATTTAAAATAACTGGAAAAAATATGTCATCCAGGTATCCAAATAGAAAGTCGTTTTTTTAAATACTTCTTATTTCTATTCTATTTATTATTTGCTGTACAGTAGCAGTGCTAGAATTGTGAACATGCGAATGCAATACTGCGCCGCGCTGCACTGCGCTCCTCAACCTGAGATTGAGATTGTAGATGTCAAACCTCTTCATGCCCAGTATTTTCTCTGGTATCATTGTCCTTCAAACCGAAGCACTGTAATGCTTTTGTACTTACCCAAGCGGACTCTGCAATAGAGTCCTACCACTACAACTCCCTCGCTCAACGCGGAGCCTCGCTAGTCGCGTACCTACTTCAAGACTTCAAGGAGCTGGGTTAGCTCGAGCAGACGCTGGCGGAGAATGCTGCACAATACACCCAAAGCGGAACGTCAGTGTAACTTATCTCCACACATCGAATAAGAATAAGTAGATACCTCCATTTCCATTATATTTTAGACTCCCTACATTGTGTTGCATCCAAAAATTTGCGAGGATACGTTAGTAAAAGTTGAATAGACTCGCTCGGTTAGTAAGGAGATACAGTTTAAAAATCCCATGTGTTTAATAGGTCAATGAGCTCGCACATGGTTAATATATTTTTTTCTAGTCATGTTTGTTAGTTTAAGTCTAAAATTGTTGTTTTTAATAGTATTGTGATAGCTTCCACGTGTTGGGAAGCAAAGTGTTTTATTGTGGTATGAATATGACCTAGTTTAAATCCTAAGTTTATCTTTGCCCGCCCTGGGGGTTTCTGGAACTGAGACTCAGAAAGGTTACGCTGAAAGTCACTGCTCGTCATTATAAACAACTTTTATACGACGAGACCTCTGAACAGATTTCACAAAATACCTAATTGCTGTTCCGTTGAAGATAATTTTTTCAGTAATAATTTTTGGCTGAAGCATATTTTTATCCCTAGGTTTATTTTTATTTTTATATAGTCAAGTGTCGAGACGAGCAAGACTTTCACCTGATGGTAAGCGTCACGCCGGCCACTAACAGTAGCTGTGCCAGAATTGTGAACTTGCGAACACAATCCTGCGCCGCACTGCACTGCGCTCGTCACCCTGAGATATTAGATGTTAAATCTCTTCATACCCAGTCATTTCTCTGGTAACATAGCCCTTTAAACCGGAAACACAGTAACGCTTACACACTACTGCTTGGCGATTGAATAACTTGCAAAGGTGTGGAACTTTCCCAGGCGGACTCTGCAGTAGAGTCCTACCACTACAATCTATCTACTATAATATATATCTGTTTTATTCACGATAAATATCCCGTAAACAATAATATAACTTGAATTTCTTTGGATTGTTCGAGATGAGCACGTACTTTTAAAATGCATGTACCGAGCCAAAGTTAATCGAGTGAACGCTATTCAACAAAAAAAAATCTAGCTACATATTTTGAGACACATCATAATGCAGAACCAGGTCAAACAATCCCATTTTCCATTGCCAAACAATAGATATATTATTATTTAGATAAATTTATCACGAATATGTATAGAACGCCTTCAGGGTAGACGGAGAGACGCGATATTTGACGCAATGGTTGGAAGCGAAAACCCGAAGATTGCATGGGCTGAGTGACATGTTTTGGATGAGACATATGCCCAATTGCCCAGCAATAACACTATGGGAGGTTGATTATGATGATGCTGACATTTAAAATAAGAAAAAGGCAGCTATGTGTAATCTTTTATTACAATTATAAGTAGATACTACTATAATATCTAAACTAAAAACTTATCGACTTACTCTTAAATTATAGGTATCTCTATCTAATCACCTGTATTAGAAAATGTAACTAAATTAAACGCCTAATAGTAACACGCTTAACGTAACACGCTTCAATAAAAACGACCATCCATTTTAATTTAATTTGTACGGGATTACTCACGTCTATACTTAGACTATAGTTTCGATTACATCCGGTGATCTTTTTGAAGGCCTAATCTCGTATAAATAAAACTAAAATTTGTCCCGTCAAAACCACGTCAGTTTTGTAATAAATTGAAATGACTATGTATTTTTCATCATCACATAGAAGTTTTGCCAGCCTTTGCCTGGAACTTTCCTTCCTGGGGTTCAGCTGGAGTCGGTCGGCTTCCCTTCGACCTGCAACTGCGGTACGTTTACATACTTCTCCGGTTGGAACCTTCTAAAGTTCCAGCCAAAGCTGCGCTGCGTGCCCGCCATCCTGTTCAGGCTGGGGGACGAGGGGACCGACTCATCTGCCCTAGAAATATGAAAGAATGGGTTTTTTTATTTCCTTAAAAATTTGATTTAGTTGAAAGTACCGAAAATTTGGGCGATAATATCTGTAATTTCACCCTTAAAGCTGTAAAAAACAAAGTCACGTATAATTTATGTAGGTCACGTAGATCTTGGTCCCTACCAGGACCTACGTGACCTCAGTGTATACGAACTTTCTTAGTTTATTAGGTGAGTTGTGTTCAAACATATAGTATGTCATCATAATAACAGTCTTATATTATATAGTACGGAACCCCAAGGTAATAAAACTTACCTCGATAGCGTGGAGTCCTCCTGGCTGATGGAGAGGTTGGTGGGTGACATCGATATGGGCGTGGAGAGCTTGATGTCCTCCTCGAACACCTTGAGGCGACTGGCGCTGCACAGCGGAGTCTCCACCTGCTCGATCGTGTCCAAGTGCTCGGTGGCGATCTCGTAGCCTTCTTGATCTTTGTTGTAGCTGGAATCATTGTGTCTACTATCACGACATTGTCAATGTAGATGGACTTGGGTATGTCCTAAAACAGCGTCCAGAACTACTAGAGGATCAGCGTGAGCAGCAGGAATGGGCAGCAGCGTCCTCTCGGTTAGCGGTGAGCATTCTGTGATCTCCAAGCCAAGTTTGGGCATTATGGCAACCTTTAACATGCCTTCAATTTGGTACACAGGTTACACATTTTTGACAGGTTTAACATGGGAGAGGACGTGCAAGACATTTTCCTGGTAATAAGCATTGCGCCTGCCCATAACAGTAGCAAGAATGGCGAACTTGCGAACAAAAGCCTGCGCAACACTGCACTGAGTTCTACACCCTGAGATAAGATGTCAAATCTCTTCATGCTCAGCTATTTCCGGGTCTAATCACGATGTCTTCCTTCGCCAAAAAGCCAATGGCTTAAGAAAAAAAGTGGTTGTAAACTCATTATTACTTGCCGGGATCAAACCCACGAACCTCAAGTCAATGTGTCAGTCGTGTCTATATTGAATCGCGTTCGTACTTACTGCAGAACGTTCTTGAATCTTCCTCCCCAAACGATCTCTTTGGACAAGTACGAGGTCCGGCTCTGCGTCACAGTCCCCATGTTCTTTGATGACCCGGTCAAACAGACCACGATTTCAAACCTGAAACCAATAAATACCATAAAGGCTAAATAAATATATTTATTTCGCATAATTATATAGGTGATATCTAGTACCTAATTGCCATATCAAGAAATTAATTTGAACCCACGCTCTTTGGCCTGCCATCCTAACGAGCTGCACTGAGATACTCGTATCACTGCTACAGATACTTTCGCTGGGCTCCAATAATGTTTTTTGTCTATCAAGTCTTCACACCTGTAGTCCATCATATCCTGAGCAGAGAACTCATAGAGCGGACTCTGTGCGTCGATGACATGTACCACAGTGATGGGCCACAGCAAGAACGCGCGGGATTCCTTCAGAGAAAGGTGCTGGATGTAGTTCTTCACCAGCTCGCCTTCTAAAGTCCTGAAAAATAGAAAGATCTTGTTATGACAGCGCGAATTTCTTTTGCGTGTGACCGCCATTTTCCGTGAAGACGCGATCTACATACAAAAATGCTTCGTTTAAAAGAATAGATTCACTTGCGAATTGAGAACACTCAGAAGAAATAATACTTTGGGCATTAGTTAACACGGGCACAGTCCAACCCAGACCAGATACAGTTATTCAAACTCTTTCGCCTTGCAAGGAATCAAATCAGAACCTCTGGCTAAAGCTGCAAATGAAATCGGACGCGCCGAAAAGTCCTACGATGCATAATATTGTGGCCAGACGCGGAGCAGCCCTCACAACCGCACCGTGTACAGCTGCCGCACATTGTAATTTGTAATATACGGAAACTGTCTGTAGTCTGTTTGGACTATCGTTTTTGGATGCAGGCAAGCCCGCAGCGGCAGTCCAAGGTCATCCGTACAAACATCATCATCATCATCAGCCCGGAGACGTCCACTGCTGAACGCCTTAGACCGCCACACTGTACGACAACCTGCCATATGCATCCACCGGTTGCCCGCGACTTTTACAATGTCGTCGGTCCACCTAGTGGGAGGCCTTCCTACGCTGCGTCTTCCGGTTCGCGGCCGCCACTCAAGAACCTTTCTTCCCCATCGGTTGTCAGTTCTTCGAGCGATGTGGCCTGCCCATTGCCACTTCAACTTGGAAACCTTGCGAGCTATGTCGGTAACTTTGGTTCTTTGGCGAATATATAGAAAATATCTGGGAATACACCGTTTGATATCGTCTGTTGGTTTTGTAATACCTGATAGGCTTCATAATGTACGCAGTAATGTTGCTCCCGATGATGTGGAGATGGAGAAGGTCCCACACTCGGAACTGGAGACATAGCTGGCCGTCTCGCAGACACACCTGGAATCACGCGGAGAATAGGCTAGATGACTGTTTTTTTATATACTGTCCTATTAAAATGTGGCCTATAAATATAGCTGATTAATGAAAACAAATTGAAAATCTGATCAAAAATAAGCACTTTAACTTATAAGCATTTTAATATCATGCTAGACAGAGAGAAGATTATGACGTCACTTCTCTGTACGCCATTTAAATTCTATTCTGACAAGTAAGGCGTACAGAGGCGTAACGTAATTTTTTGTTTTGTGGGAAAGGGATAGAGTTTTTTTCTACCAAAAACTTTAAACGCTTAATATATCAGAACATTAGTAACTGATTTAAATTATTTTTTCAGTAAACATATTATATTTACTTAAATTCTTCATCAAAGCTATTGGTTTCAATGATATAAACATCAGTCATCTACCCTATTGGCAAAAATTCATGGACGTCAGACCAAATGCCATTTATCTTATTATTTTATTTAACATATGGTTGACAGTTAACACCACTACAGTTTTGTGTTATTCTAGAGAGAGATTTTTCTAGAGAGTATTATTCTAGATTCAGAGATATTCTAACAGAATTTCAGTTTTTACAAGTTGAATTTTTACCATCTAATGTACATGCACAAGCTTTTTTTTTATAGTACAAGCCTTGCTTACTTTGGAGCTTAATGGCGCTGTGTAAAAATGTCCACGCACGTGTGTTTGTTTGCTTCTCAAACCAGTTATTCAGTCGTTCTTTATGTCTACATTAGATGCAGACATATTCTAATTTGACCAATCTGCAGATTCTCTTTAAGTTTAAGAATAATAGTGATCAAATCTGGTTCTAAATCAGCTTTCATCGTTTGCGGCTTACCGTGGCTTTCTTGCTGAAGCCGACAGAAGACACGTGTCGGTTCGGCCGGATCAGCTTCGTGAACAGCAGAGACGACAGTCCGCCAGACAGCGCCGTGCCCGCCACTATCTGCAATCATGGCTTATTAGGATTTCATACTCGATACTTATGGTTATTCTTATCTAATGTTACATCATCTTTGTACACAGTTTCACAAATAATTTCGGGCACATTAATTTTAGTTTAGTTACAACTTTTAGTGGGTAGTTTAGTTAGTTATATTTATTCACTAAATTATTGTTTCACATTAAAATGTGTTCTATTCTATTCGAAGACAGTAGGTACTTCTGGACCATTGATTTCCAGTTCTGGACCATGGCCTGACAGCACGGTCAGGCTAGCTTCACTTGAATTTGACACCAATGGGCAAGCGATACTATATTCCTTACAGGAGGAATAAATAACTTGATAAGATAGCGACGACACTTAGAGCAAGAAAGGTAGATCATAAAATTATTAATCTCATTCTGAATTCTCTGTTCTCATTCTCTTTTTGGGTAATCTTACCTCAAACACCATGACGATAATAGCTTCAGGACATTCTTCGTTAGGATATCTCACTCCGTAGCCGATGGTCATCTGAAAACATTGGTTTATGTAAAAAAGTAAGTTTAGTGGCCAGCCCAGCTGTCGGAGCTATTTTGCCCTAAAATCTTAAATATAATCTATGGTACCGGCCTAAGTCATAGGACTTGTTAGGACGATTGCACTTGTCGATTGGAGGTTGACACTATGACTGTATATAGTCGGGGGTCTGTTACTTTGTATTCGTCATCATCATCATTATTATCGTCCTTAGTCAAAGTCCAAACGCATACTAGCTTCCATTGAGAATGGGATGCACCTTCCACGACTTCTTGGTTCTTCAAAACCAAGCTGAGAGCGTGGATAAAAGAGAGTTTTAAAATAAAAAATAATTAAATTAAGTATATTTTTTTAGATTTTTGTTTTATTTATACGGGAATACTCACGTTTAATTAAATCGGATACTTCGACTCTAGTTTTGATCACATACGGTGACCTTTTTCAAAGAGTGAAAACAGGGCCCGACGCGCGTGCCACTGCGTCCTGCTTATATTTTTTTACATAATTGAATGTGCCTGTAACTTTGTTTTTTTTATGCAATGGAGTGTCGAGACGAGCCCGACGTTCGCTTGGTGGTAAGCATCACACCTGCCCATTACAGTATCAGTGACAGAATTATGAACTTGCGTCGCACTGCATTGCGGTCGTCACCGTCACCTTGAGATATAAGGTGTCAAATCTCTTCATGCCCACAATTTTTTCAGTTAGCAATGCCCTTTGAAGGGTAGTACAGTAATTACTTGCACACTACTGCTTGGCGTATGAATAACTGGCAAAGGTGTGGTACTTAGCCAAGTTTTCCAGTTCCACCTTTTCCAGTTATTCACCTGGGGAGGCGGACTTTTCAATAGAGTCCTACCATTACTAAATCAATATTTAGTACCGCACGTACCTGGGTCTCCACCGACATCATGAGGAGTCCGGCGAACGACTGAGTCCCAGTGACGCAGTGTTCTTTCCCGTCCTGCAGGTCGTCGGCGTAGGACATCGCCACCGCGTACCAGATGGCCGCGAACACCAGCCAGAACACGAAGTGGGAGAATATCATCAGCAGGATTAGGAACCGCCACTTGCTGTTGATCTGTCGACAGTGTTTTTTTTTATGAGAACAAGTTATGAGGCGGACATGATGCTCTAGTAAGAGAATACGCCTGCCCATGACCATTGCAGCGGTGCTCAGAGCTACACAAGTACTTATTTAAAAAACTTTCGATTTCCTTGACTGACCAAAATGACATCTTTTTTCCAGTAATTTTAATTTAAAAACCAAAGTACTGAACTGATTTTGATAAAATGTAGAGTCACTTCTTAAGTATGACCAAAAAAAAAGAACCATCAAAATCAATTCAAAATCGCGTAACACACAAACAAAAAAAAAGACAAACTGAAGTTGAATTGAGAACCTCCTTTTTTGAAGTCAGTTGAAAATAATATAAAATCTAGGCTGCACTGGGGCTGATTCATTTGAAACAATCGATGGTAAGTGTCTTAATGAGACATCTCATCACCCATCATCTCTGTTCTCAGGTTTAAACCTGTTTTGTGTGCAATCACTAGCATCATGTGAAATGGAATGTGAACTGGTACTCAACAGACTCTGTCAGGATGCACTGATAGGACCCTGCGTAGCGTCAGATTTCCAACTTGAAGGATGTAGCTAGTACAAAGTGCTCTACCACCAAGCTATGGATTCCTCTCGATGTCATATCCTTCTTCCTTCGGTCATTGTTCTACTATTACTCAAAGATAATTATAATACTAGTAACTAGACGTCTGGCCGGTCTGTTTTCACTCCTTGAAATAGGCCACCGGATGTGATCGAAACCTATAAAAATAAAACAAAAAAGCTCTTTGTTGGAATTTGAAACCACGACCGCATGCGTGGTGGATATGGCTTAATCTCCTTCAAGGGTAGCAGAGCAGTATTGACAGGCAGATTACGTGACCACTGACTGACTACTGACCACAGTGTTGACGAGGTCCCGCATGTACTTAATGCCTTTAGCGGGAATGTTGCTGCGCACGGGCACGTTCTCCTCGCCATCTTTCAGCACCACGCGCCGCGAGCGCGTCCGGCGCCCGTGGCGACGTCTGCAACCATTGTACTGAAGAATTAAGGCCTACACAAGCTTATGCGGAGTAGGCCCATCTAATATTTCAGGGTGACGAGCGCAGGATTGTGTTCGCAAGTTCACAATTATAGAGCTGCTAAGGTTAGTGGTAGGCGTGACGCTTACCACCCTGGCAAACGTCTTGCTCGTCTCGTCACTTGAAAGTATAAAAAAGGACCTTTGGCACCACACGCCGCGAGCGCGTCCGACGCCCGTGGCAACCTCTGCAACCATTGTACTGAAGAATCAGGATATAATATAAAGGCTTACGCGGTGTAGGTGATAACTTTTTCTAAGTGTTTTTTTTAGCGAAACTGCAGTCTATGGTGGAACATGTAATCCCTAGAAAAAACCGACTCACTCGCGACTTGAATTCGTAGTGTAACTATCATATCAGGAAACAGACTCGGGCAACGCATTCCACTATAACTATAACTAAGCTAAAAAGAGGTCAGTACCTATATCTACTCATTGAAGGTAACCACTTTTACTATGGGCTAGTATAGTATTTACTCGTATTAGCTATGCTATGGGCCAACCTTGAGATAGCGAAAAAAAACATGTGATGGAGCAGCTTTGTTTTTGGCAGATTTGTTTTATTTGGTTTTTATTTGTGCTCTGTTGTCTTTTGTTTTTTTTTGTTCAGTGAACTACTTGGAAGAACTTGCTCTAAGACTACATTTTATAGGGAATTGCGGTTTTTTTGTTGGTTCCATAGTAAAAGTTGTTTACAATAATGATGAGTTGATGGCCCCCTACGTCAGTTGCATACAAAGTAGTTAAATATAAATAAGACCGAATGTTAAAATTTTCTACGTTCTATTTTATTATCTTATCCAAATTCAAGAAATTCTTATCGTAACGGGAAAGACTGAATCAATTGACATATCGTGATAAAATTCGCGGTTTTTGTTGTGACACCATTTTTAACACGAAAATTGAGCAATCACCATTCTAATTCATAGAAATTATTATTTTTATTATAGCGTAGTATGTTTGCGATGAAATAGCTATATAATTTTTTTGCGATGTCAGGGTATGTCCCATTGTAGTAAGTAGTTGTTAATAATTATGAGTAGGTACTCCCTACAGCTATGTACACCCAAGCCTAAAACATATATAAAAAAAGATTTGTTATAGCCAGAGGCGGATTAAATATCGACAGCGCTCTAGACTCGTACCTCTTTGGCGCCCCTCTGGAACCTGGCGCCCCTATGGAATCTGACGCCCACACATTGTCTTGCAAATTTTCACAAGTATAACAAACGTGACTTTATAGTATGTGTAGATAGGAATTGTGCCTAGTTTGCCTTACGGATAATACGCCACTGGTTATAGCGAAATAGTGGAGTAAAAACTACTGGATGTGGAAACACAAAAGCTTTGTAGTAGTGTAAAACTGAGCGCCTACTACAAATGTTATGCTCAGTGGATAGGAATGGGTTGCTTATAAATCAGCGTAGGAAACTATTTATGTATTACTCTATGCTACCACAAATCCCAACAGTGGGCTTGAGCTGGTGAAGCAAAACATCGTGAGGAAACCTTAGCACACTGCCGGCTAACTCCAAGCAAGAGTCAAAAATCTCTATATGAGCTCCTAATGATTTATTCCAACCTATTTGACCTATTCCAACTTCACTCGCCCAGTGGCTTAACATCCGATTGGATGATCAGACATCCAGCTTGTCAGCCATTGAAATAGAAGTATTTTTTGCTGTTTTATGTTTTTTTTAATCTGTATCCCGTAATATCAGTAGTATTACTATTTACACATAGTGTATATCTTATACAGTGATATTATCTTACCTATGCTTAGAACCTTTCCTTTTCCTCCTACTATAGGGAGTAGAGTAGCCGTGAGCCGACGGCCCTAAGGTCGTGGTCGTATCATCAAAATCAGCCATTTCAATCCTATCATAAATATTAGTATTATCAGTATTCTCACTGACCATCACTCTGGTAGACATTTCTGACGTGTGATAAGTCCCTTCAGTTTTAGGGCTCTCCTGATCAACGTCTATAGTCATCCTTAAGCCTCCGTAAGCCATTTCATCTTCACTCGAATATTGTGACGCGTCTGTTGTGGTAACATCATTCATTTTCAATGGGTTTGTTTCTAAATTATTCACAGGAGTGTTAAAACCTATTTCTTTACCTTCGACGTAAGTTTGGCTTATTCTATAATGTTTTTTGAGTTCCTCGTTTGTGTAGACTTCTGTGTTTCCAATTCTTGGTATGTCTATGGAGGATCTTCCAGAGCCGTTGCCGATAGCTTCCGAATAGCTCAGGGATCTTTCCAAAGCTCTGCTGCGACTGCCTCGCCTGCTTTCTGATTCGTATATGTTATTCATTTTGTTACTCACTGTTTAACTTGGCTCAAGTTTAAGTTTTAGAAGAAACCAATTTTATTTGATTTAGTGTTGTAACTTTTGAGCGCGTGGATTGACTATCGCCTGATTTATATTTTAGAAAATGTATGTAATCTTTACATTCGTTTCCTCTGTTATTGCTTTTGCATATCTGTTGTTTTCTTTTTTCAGTCTCTACTTAGACTCTTACTTTCTTTGTTATCTGTGCTATCTATATCTTTGTTGTATTTTTTTTCTGCTAGCTTTTTTGTTAATAGACTATTCGTTTTACGAATATTAAGAGTATCTTCATAACTTTAACACATATTATTCACTACATTTTTAACTTCACTTTCAATAACTTTTGTATTATTTTGTTAAAGTACGTCTTGAAACTGCACATGTGTGAGCGACAATAAGTTATCTTCAAGATAAGATTCGCTTCTATCTTGAAAGATAAGAACAATAAATATATTTGAACAAATTGTTGTGATCGAAATGTGTCCTAGAACTGAATAGGTGCGTTGACATAGCAAAGATTATCTGTATTTGTGTATTTTGAACCTATTCGTAGATACAAGTTCTCTGAATGAGTAGGACGTTTTTACAAACTTTTATTTAGTTTCACCTGTCTCAATGTCTGTCTGTAATCAGATCTTACGAGTTAAGTTTAACCCACTTTCCGGTTTCCGATGGAGCTGATGTTATTATGACATGGAGCTTATCTTATGATGGATCTGGAATGATCATGGAAACTCTGTAATAAATTGAAGAATCCCCATCTACATAGTTTGGGCGCGTTTGATTCGTCTTGCCGAGGATCTTTTAGTTTATTTTATTAACAACTAATAAAATATTTTATTCTTCTTCTTGTTTATAGCAAGCAACGACACTCAAGGCACTCTCATTATGGTAAGAAATAACGCCTCATGATTATTGCTACCCTGAAGTTAGGAGAACAAAACAAATAGCAGAGCTTCACTGAAACGGCGCTCATTGCTTTGAGACATTACTTAGTATCATTCATTGTGTTATTATTATTTTGACTCACTGACATTTGTACCGATATTACTATAATTTATTTTATTATTATTGTAATTTTTTTCTTGAATTTCATCATCAGCCCGGAGACGTCCACTGCTGAACGAAGGCCTCCCCATTAGACCGCCACACTGTACGACAACCTGCCATTTGCATCCACCGGTTGCCTGCGACTTTTACAATGTCGTCGGTCCACCTAGTGGGAGACCTTCCTACGCTGCGTCTTCCGGTTCGCGGTCGCCACTCAAGAATCTTTCTTCCCCATCGGTTATCAGTTCTTCGAGCGATGTGGCCTGCCCATTGCCACTTCAACTTGCAAACCTTGCGAGCTATGTCGGTAACTTTGGTTCTTTGGCGAATATCCTCATTCCGGATTCTATCGCGCAAAGTAACTCCGAGCATAGCTCGCTCCATTGCCCGTTGCGTGACTCTAAGTTTCTCCAAAAGGCCAGCAGTTAAAGACCACGTTTCAGTTCCATATGTCATCACTGGCAACACACACTGGTCGTATACCCTTGTCTTCAGACACTGCGGGATTTTGGACGAGAAGATATTACGCAATTTTCCGAACGATGCCCACCCGAGTTGGATTCTTCGGGCGACCTCTTTGTCGAAGTTGGACCTACCTAACTGAACAATCTGAAATTCTTATTATCTTATTATGGCCTAAGTCTGAAAATAAATTATTTGAATTAGAATTAGTCTTGTAATGTCACGAGCTACAGTACCCTTCAACCTGAAACAAAGTATAATGTTATTTAGCATAAACACCCTAGTAATTAGTTCACTGCAGGACATAGGTCTAGGCGTCTATAGCCTTGAAGGGCGATTGTGTCATATCCACCAAGCTGACTCAGTTGCCGGTTGATGAATTCAAACACGCCATTGAATTCCTTCTGCGGAAGTATGCAGCTTCCCAAATGATGTTTATTTCACCGAAAAGCCAGTTGTATGTAAATCCGTACATGAACTCCAAATAGCTCGTTGTTGCGGGCCTGGGATTTAAACCGATTTAACGATTTTAAGTCGAACGGTCTCCCGATTAGGCTACCACAGCTAGTGTTATTTATTTAAATTGATTATTTTGTTAACGCTGTACTAGACTCATCAAGGGTACATTGTTAAGATTCAAATAGGAAATGTGCGGTAAAAAAAAACTATAATAAACATAAAATACGTTTATTCAAATTATCACAAAGAAGATGAAACTTGGAGACTGTTGTATAGCATATTAATAAGTGTACTGCATTATAGCAGCTAGACAATTTTGAAAGTTTTGTTTATTATCTAGAATGTAAGTCAATTAGTAACAAGTAAATTAAATTTGATGTACGCAGATAACTTGAAGAAAATGCTGAAGCATTATTATATCCTCCTTTTGTACAAAAAACTATGACAGGTATAACAGGTTGAGAAATTTGGCATCTAAGGCAGAGACTTCTTAATTGGTAAAAGCAGTTGGGACGGAAACCCATAGAGACTGCTCGTATGCAGGTTCGAGTCCTGCCGGAGGTCATAATATTTTTCTACCTGTTTAAGCTTTAAAAACATAAAAAAATATGAGTAAGTACGATAAAACATAAAATAAAGTAACGCCTTAAACATCGCTGATTTAATTTACTTTACCCGATGCGTTCCTTGCATGATTTTAATAACGGAAACGGAACAGACTAAGCAGGTACTATACAGTTCTACAAAGATGCATAAAAAACTGAGTGCGACGATCTTAGTTCCTATATAGTTTTAGGTCTTCTACCTTTTTAGTATCTAGATTAAAATCTTTATCAAATGTGGAAGTAAACAGGATGTATAATTATGTAATAAATATAATCTATGTGGAAAAATCCTACCGTGAAATAGGAGGCGTTTAATTTTTAACACTCTTCAAGTAATTATTTTCTAACAGTTTACAAAATAGAGTGGTTATATAAGCCAGAAGATCTAATTATTGGTGATTCGAAGCAATTCCTGGGCGACGACAAAATTAAACCAATTCATTCATCCTGATACGTGCTGCCATCTTCTTTGTACTTGTTATCCGTTGGTAGCTTTCTTCCTAAAGGAAGAGGACCTTCCAAGCTGGAAGGAGGATATCTTGTCGCTGAAGTTGCTCGGAGTGGCTGGGCGGAGCGAGGGCTCTGGTCTGTCTTGTGGAGTACTGAAACAAACAAGTGCAAATAAAACAAGCAGTTTTGGTTTTTCAGGTTTCGAACCCAACGGGCCCTTGTTCGTCTAGTTCGTCTGTCTTTCTGTCCGTCCGACCTATCATGACCTGTATCATCCGAATCGTAACAGGTAACCAGTAAAAAGAACATAGAATAGATTGTCGATTCATTAGATGAAATAGATTGTAGGGAAATGTTACCAGAATAAAGAGAGCATGAATAAGGTTCACTTACTGGTAGACTTCTTCAGCGCTGCAGAAGGGCGTGTCCACGGGCTCCGTGGCATCTAACTTCTGGTGCTCTATAACGTACTTCTGCTTGCGGCTGTCGTATCTGCAACACATACATCACTGGTAATGATTGAGAGAAGCGAAAGCAAGGAAATACTTAGTACGGCGCTCGCAACTTGCACTATATCAGACTTAAACTCTGCTGGGCATAACTACCTTGCAAGGGTACTTGGGAGGCCATGTTGCACCACGTAAGTACATTGCGGGTTCGCGGATTCACATTCGCCGTTCAATTTAGGTACTTCTCCGAACAGATTATGCAAGTTACCAGGAGTTTACTCACGATGTTTATAATACTAACCTAACTTAAATGCTAGTGGTGTGAGTTTATAAATCCATAAATTTTAGAGAACTCTTTGGTAGATACGTTCCCAGGTTTCATGCACGCCTGAGGATTGTAAGGCGCGCCTTCACATTGGTCTACCATGACTACAAGGCTCAGCTTCATTCACTTCAGTACTATAAATAAACCTTTCTTTTTTATGCAAATGAGTGACGAGACGAGTGAGGCGTTCGCCTGATGTACACCCAGTACTTGTCTGGTACTAAACTTCCTAATATACCGGACAACTGGTAGAAAACATACTTGACGACTGGTGGGAACCGATGTCCCCAGATAACCTCTTTGGGCAGGTACGAGGTCTGGCTCTGCGTGAAGGTCCCCATCGACGCTGATGCTCCTTTCAAGCTCACTGTGATCTCGTAACTGGAAGAAACAATATTTCTGCTGTAACTTTACTGCAAAGTAAGTTAAGTTGTTATAATGTAGCCCACTGCTAGACATAGGCCTACCCTCGAATGGCGATTGGGACATATCCACCACGCTGACCAGTTGCTTTTTTATGCAATCGAGAAAATCGCCTGGTGGTAAGCGTCACGCCCAGTGGCGGATTTACCAGTAGGCTGAGTAGGCAAGAGCCTAAGGCGGCAGATTTTAGGGGCGGCAAAATTGGAACATTTTTTTTTTATTAATATTAATTAAGTATTTCAATTTCATTAACAAAAAATACACATTGATATAATTGTGATAGTTCATATCACCCTCATCGATGTATCGCGGAGGGGCGGCAAAATTTGAATAGCCTGCTGGCGGCAAATGTATAAATCCGCCGCTGGTCACGCCTGCCCATAACAGTCGCAGTGCCGGGATTAATCCCGGCCAGTTCTAAAGAACTTGCAAACAAAATCCTACGATACACAGTACTGCCCTAGTCACCCTGAGATATTAGATGTCAAATCTCTTCATGCCCAGTAATTTCTCAGATAAGATTTCTCTTCAAACTGAAACACAGCACTTAATGTTTGTACACTACCGCTTAAAGGTTGAATAACTGGCAAAGATGTGGTACTGTCCGGGCGGACCCTGCAATAGAGTACTGTCCTATTACTACAAAAAAGTTCATTTCCTCTCGGCAAAACTACGGAACTGCTGATTTTTTCTCACGATATTTACAGTCAAAATCAGGGGTCATACTTGCTATTGGAGATATGCTCCGGGCCGTATTTGTATAGGGGGCTGGTCTCGTCTATGACGTGGAGCAGCGTGACGGGCCACAAGAGGAACTGGCGCTGCTGCAGGGCCAGGCTCTCCGCGTAGTAACGCAGCACCTCGCCTTCCTTAGTCCTGGAATATAGAGAAGTTCTCTTTTAGATTGGATGAAACTAAGCAAGATGCCAGGCCCCCTTTAGACTTTACTTACTTTCTGATAAAATGTGTGGTATGGAATAGAGTTAGTATGTACTTTGAAGGTACGCATACCTGCTAGCTTTAGCCGACGGCCAATTTACAGGTATCAGGAACTTGGTACTTGGTGAGCGGGCCTTTTCTGCATTAGAAGCCTCTGGTGGGCCCATGTTGCGTAGCAGGTACATAATGGTACGCAAAAATATTACTTACTTTTCTTATACTGTGAGTGCTGATTTTATGTATGTTTTAGAGAATATGGTTAATAATTCGTAATCACAATTGCTAGGCACCAGACGCTTTAAAGCTCTTTAGGCCTAACGCCTTCCAAAATTGACATTTATCATTTTCATTATCAGCCAGGAGACGTCCACTGCTGGACGAAGGCCTCCCCTTTAATAGGGAGGGGTTGCCATAATCCCCACGCTTGGCAGGCGGCTTGAGGATCGCAGAATGCTCACCACCGTTAACCGAAAGAACGCTGCTGCCCGTCCTCCGGTGGTACTGGATGCAGTTTTAGGACATATCTACTCAGGTCCCAAATTGACATTGCTAACAGCTATATTCAAGAGCTATACAATATTCTCTAAAACGTACATATAAATCAGCAATCAGACTAAGTGAGTAAAGTTGTTACGTGCCTTTAGTACCTGATAAGTACCTGTAAATTAGACGTCGGCCCAAGCTAGGAATGCGTACATTAAGTACGTTCAAAGTACAAAACAACACTACTCTAACTCATTTCGTTATTTAGAGAATAAGATCTAGGGTCACTGGAGTATTGGACTACATGGCGGTATATTAGACAATTTAAATATAACCTTAACTATGTACACTTAAGTTATCAGAAAAATGTAAAGATGATGTTTCAATATTTTTTATTATATTATTATTATATAAGGACTGTGTTGAGGAGACTACTCTGCCTTTGGTCTACGCAAAAAGGTTTCAAAGTTTATCTATCTATAGACGTTTGCCCGTTGTTGTACTTGTTTGTGTGTTATAGGGATATTGTGTTATTGTGAGTTCCAATTGATTGGTTCTATTGTATTGTAAACTATATTTATAAGTATACAAGATTATTTTAAATTAACCCGTCACCGCTTCCAGGTTGATTCTTGGCATCATACTTAAATGACACTTTTAGTTCGATGACTTCACAGTTATATATTTTTTCAAGAATTTTCACTGATCCGTCCTAGTTTAGGAATGTTTTCTTTTTTTTAACACAGATAGGTAAGTCTGCAATTAACTACAAACTCGCCTGTGGCTAGCGACGATGCGGTCGAAGATGACACTTTAAACTCTAAACTTTTTCAAAGTCATAGAACTAAAGTTGTTATGTATGATGTACTAGAATCCTGAAAAAAACTCCACAAATCGAATGAAAGATGTGCACATTAGCTGGTCATACCTGTGCGTGTGGACGAAGTGCGCGGTGAACTCCGAGCTGATGATGTGGTCGTAGTTCAGGTCCCAGGCTCGCATCATCAGGCAGAGCTTGCCGTCGCGCATGCTTATCTGAAATGTGTAACTCTCTTCTAATCATTATGGGCTTACCTAGCTGAGTAATGAGTTCTATTCAAATCCATTCAGTCGTTTTGGCGTGATTAGGTAATAAACATACTTATGTGTATGTTTGTACAGACACATATCAAAATACTTTCGCATTTTTATTATAAGGGTGATAGTGTGATTAATAATATCTACGAATAGTTAATTTAATTCCTCTCTAGTGTTATTTTACCCATCCCGTGACAAAGATAGAAGAAAGGACATAGGGCGGATAATCCCCGTTTTCTAATAAGGGCTTTCGAGTATAATATTCGAGGTACCAAGCCCCTTCTATAACTACCCCTCGGCTAAAACTAAATCCTGCCCGTAAGAACGCATACTAAAACAAACTCCACATGTAATATTGACAAATAAATATTCTTCAAATGAAGAGGCCGAAGTATTGTACCTGGGTATGTCCTAAAACTGCATCCAGAACCGCCGGAGGACGGGCAGCGTCCTCTTCTGCGATCCCCAAGCCGCCTGCCAAGCGTCGGGATTATGGCAACCCCTCCCTATTAGGGGGAGGCCTTCGTCCAGCAGTGGACGTCTTCTGGCTGTTGATGTGAAGAGGCCGAAATTCATATAGCTGGTTGAACTAGGCTCAAAAAAGATTTCTTATGTTGTGTTTGGTAGGTAAAGTATTTTTACAGATTTTCAAAATTGTTTTGTCTTACAGGGCGGTGCGGTCAAGCGCCGAAGCCCATAAGTTTAAATGAAAGAAAAAAAAACCTTTCCTGAATCGTTTTGACCTATTTGCATAGGCTTAGCTTAGTATTTTTAAGCTTTTCAACGAGAACAATTATACAATTGAAATGAGTTTATTTAATAATAAATATGGAAATTAACGCTCAAACATCGTGGGTATCATTAGTCCTCCAACGCATTGACATTTGACGTACAGTATAGATATAGTATAGACGAATTGTTTAGGCTCTCACCTCACCACCAATTTGTGTTTTGTATTTTATAGTAACCTAGTTACATACATACATTTTTGTAATGGTAGGACTCTACTGCAGAGTCCGCCTGGGGAAGTACCACACCTTTGCCAGTTATAGACAGGTATGAAGAGAATTAACATCTAATATCTCAGGGTGACGAGCGCAGTGCAGTGCGGCGCAGGATTGTGTTCGCAAGTGTAAAATTCTGGCACTGCTACTGTTAGTGGCAGGCGTGACGCTTACCACCAGGCGAACGTCTTGCTTGTCTCGTCACTTGATTGTATAAAAATATATATAAACCATTTCATTTTTATTTGGCTTCTGCGATAGATTTAAGATTAAGTTTTATTGAGATTTATTTTAGATTTAATTGCCCCCTATTAAATACATATCATTTTCAAAATCAGTCTATAATCGAAGGAGTAAAAGAAATCGGTGAACATACATAAAAACACACACAGTCAATGACACATAAAATCACAGACCGCGATTTTATGAACTCGGTAAAAAAAATAAGACAAGTACTCTATCAGATATCTGGTTATCTCAATAGCTACGGCACACGATAAATAATATGCTAATGGCACAGATTTCATACAAGATTCAAAAAAAGAAGTCATAAAAAAAACAAACATCTATAATATTTACATATGTACAAAACTTAAAATAAATATTTAAACTATATACTAAAAACTACTTATTTACAATAAAATATATAAATAAAAATAAAAATAATATTTAAAAACCCTAGTTCCTATAAAACAAAAACGCCGTCTAGATCGCCACCATGCGGTAAGGTTCCCAGGATGCTGGCTGCATTACCCCGTTGAATGGCAATACGTAGCCTCTGGGCAAAGTATGTGCCAGCTCTGAGGTCCCCTGAGGCGAGGACCAATCTCTTGGCCAAATCTTTACAAATTTTTTTAGTGTCGGACGACCACGGGCCCAAAGTTTCCACAGCCAGCGCCACAAAGTCATAATGTGCGCTTAGCTGTGAATACTTTCGATGTTTGAGTAGTTGGGCCTGTTCGGCCGCGGCCCCGACACTGCGAACGGAGCTGCCGACATGGGACGGTGCCAGGGTATCTACGCAAGTGGCGTCCCAAACCAAAGCTCGGCCGAGACACCACGGTACCAGCGTAGCACCGTCCGGTCGCTTACCATCATCCCTCGACATTCCGCTCGGTTCCAGTGTCGAGGGCACGGCCACCGTGGAGAGTGCCCGCCGGACTAAATCATTGAGCGCCCAATGACGAAATAGTCGGCCGGCACTCTTCACGCAGGACAGTCCGTGTCGTCCGGATTGGTCCACGTCTCGTCCGCAATGGCAACGATGAGGCTCACACAACTTAGCCCCCAGACGCAGACCCACCGCTATGCGCAGAATATAATAATTAATAATGGCACAGATAATAATTACAATACTATACCTAGCTACTGGTTAGTTTGGGGATAGAAGGCACTATGTGAAATGTTCACTAATATTAATGTATCTTTAAAGTTCTTCTCTGAGACGGAAATGTATCTTATTATAATTACCACAGCTTTCTTGCTGAAGCCGACCCCGTCTCTCGACAGCTTCTCAGGGCGCGTCAGCTTGGCGTACACGACGCATGTCAGCACGCCGGACAGCCCCGTGCCGAGGATCAACTGAAAAAGACCAAAGACCAAAGTGTGAGACCAGCGAAAGCCAACTGATTTGGCTTTTCATGAGATCTCTCTCTCAACTTTATACAGTGAAAAAGTATTGCGTTGCGAGACTTGACTTTTTTGTACCATTTAGTTTTTTGATGGGATCTTATTTTTTTTGTAGCTAACCCTCCACTCACTAAATTCAGCTTATTAGTAAGCTGAAGTGACAGTGGGGCGGCCGCATAACGGCTGCTAGGTAACCATTGGGGAAGGCGAGTTCTAGAGCATCAACGGGGCGGTCACATAACGGCTGATAGGTAACAATTAGGGAAAGCGAGTCCTAGAGGCGAAACTGCGAATCGGTAATTTTATTTTATTATTTTATTTTATTTTATTCTTTTAGGATAACTAACAGCTAGCACTTAAATAACACAATTATATTTAACTTGAAGGCTAATTATAAGTTACCACAAATAGGAAATCTTAATCGTAGCGTATGAAACCTTGAGGCAAGGTGGAGTGATGATATGATGATGCCTAAGGAAATTAGTAAATTGTTTACGCAAATAAAGTGACTGATAGCGTAAAGTCGAAGACCAGGGACAGGCTGGTCAGGCGTGCATTGGGAAAGGCCTACATAATTATGTCCAGTAGTGGACGAAGTTGACTAAATAACGATAGTTTTCTGTTGTTATGTTCACCTTACATTAATCGCATGCATAATTTCAAGTTTGTAAGTCTGCTACAAGTACCTCAGACTAAATAAGGGAACTGTAACATGAGATATTTCATAATATAATATGAGGTAAAAACTTGACATTTGGGGGTAAAGGTAGGTTTTGTAAGAGACCTGGGTATGTCCAAAAACTGCAACTAGTACCACCGAAGGACGGTCAGCGGCGTCCTCTCTGTTAACGGTGGTGAGAATTCTGAGATCCCTAAGCAGCCTGCCAAGCGTGGGGATTATGGCTACCCCTCCCTATTAAGGGGGAGGTCTTCGTTCAGCAGTGGACGTCTTCTGGCTGATGTGTGTAGGTTCAGTAAGTACTCTTTGTAACTGAAATTTCAGACTTAACTCACAACGACCGGGGCCTAAAACTGCCACGAGTTGCTTTGAGAATAAGATCAATGAATAGATGGATGGAAAGGCAGTGCACATGTTGTTTGGTCAACTTGGTAGGGGCTTTCCCTAAATACTCATTATTGTAAATCGATCAGAGAAGAACTATAAATTAAAGCACCAATTGTTTTAATACTGCAGCCACAAAAAAAAACGAAAAAATTACGCGTTTTAACAGCCCATACTGAATTTAGTTTTTCCTAAGCCTTGTCATGGTTGGTTAGTTCTGGTATTTTACATAATTATCACCATTGACACTGAATAATTTTGAACAAAACTATACAAACGAACGAACAGCTTAGTATAAAGAGACTCTTCTTGAGCAAACTAGTCTAGTCTGCTAAGTGTTAGCAGAATGATAAGATAATTTTAAAAAAAACGAGAAAATAGACAAACATGCAAAATTAATTTAAAAATAAATCAAGATCACCGGATTTGGATTTGTGTCATAAAAACCAACACTTTTTTTGTAAACAGGTATGTTTAATTTATGTCGCCCGATGGGTGAAATAGTGGTAAATATCTCGAACAAACTAAACAAACTTTGGGGGATAAGCGTGGAGGCGTGCTTGTCGCATCCCCTGCCAGCCCTTTCGAGGGCTGCAACTCCACTTCAACACCTTGGTGGTAGGGCTTCCCCAAAGTCCGCCTGGACAGTTACCACCCTCCCATTAAAGCGTGCCGTCAAATATCACTTGCTTTTGCAGTGATGTGTTTCTGCACCATTGTGGGAGAACTAGCCCCCCCTCTCCCGCTCCCTCTGTAGCCTGCACCCTTACTCTTCCTGAGACCGTTTGGTGCTACGTAAGAATCTTCCACATGGAGCAGACGTGACCGGGTGCCACGGGGGTCAGGGAGACCCGGTGAAACGGTTATCCGCTGGCCGCCCGTGAGCCAGAACGGGGACCCGAACCCGAGTATCACCTTATTAACTCCGCCTCGGGAGGCTGTTCCGCCAGTTCACGCATAATCCTGCGCAGTGACTGTTGTGCCGGAGTAGGAGACCGGAGTGGAACCCGGCAGTTGCTAGCAGGGGGGACCGGGGGCCCTTCCGTACCCCGTGACAGCCAGTCACTCATCTGCCCTATTGGTCAATTTGAGTCGCCATACTTCTTAGTACGCCATAGTCTTTGGAACAGTGGCGGTGCATGCTACATTCTCCCCAATTCCTCCTCACTTCTTCAAATCAAATCATGGCCAGTACAAAAAAGAGTAAACGTTACTCAGCGGCTGCACCTTCCACACTACAAATGGACTTTTGCAATATTAGAGGACTTCATGCCAACCTCGACGCCGTTCACTACCATTTTGAAACGGCGAAGCCTGCCATGCTCTTTTTAACCGAGACTCAAATATCCACGCCCGCGGACACATCCTACCTCATGTACCCTGGCTACTCGTTGGAACATGTGTTTCTTCCACGTGCTGGAGTATGCTTGTATGTGCGAGAGGATATTTGCTGTCGACGTCTTCACGCCCTAGAGGACAAACACCTGTCTATTTTATGGACTCGTGTAGACTATGGTGGACAAACACGGATCTACGCCTGTCTTTACAGGTCTCATAGCGGAGACCAGGAGACCACTCGCCTGTTTGAACATGTCGCTTCGGGAGCTGACAAAGTGATGGAGCAACATGTTTCTGCGGAGTTGATCGTTCTTGGCACTTGAATTGCCACCACTCTGAGTGGTTGGGTTCGACCAAGACTGATCAAGCAGGGCGTTCTGCTCGAAACTTTGCCTTGGCTTACGGACTCACTCAATTAGTTACCGATGCAACCAGAATTCCCGATATCGAATGCCATACTCCTTCTCTGCTGGACCTGCTGCTGACCTCCAACCCGGAACTGTATCGGGTATCCGTCGAGGCCCCTTTGGGCAGATCCGACCATTGCCTAATCCGTTCCGAGGTGCCAATCACTAACCGCGACTGCCCCAAACCTCCTGGGAAGCGCACCGTTTGGCAATATGGAGCAGCTGACTGGGATGGACTACGAGAGTTCTATTCCTCATATCCTTGGGGGCAGCTTTGTTTCGCACAGCATGGTCTGGATGCGTGTGCTGATTCCGTAACTGACGTTGTGCTGCAAGGAATGGAATGTTTTATTCCTAGCTCTTCGGTTCGCGTTGGTGGTTGGAGTTTCCCTTGGTTTAATAAGTCTTGTGCCATCGCTTCAAAGTCCAAGCTTGAAGCTTATGAGGCATGGGCCAAAGCGCGTGCGTCTGAGGATCCTGCGTGTCATGCTCTAAAAAAAAGCTCAATGCTGCTCTAAGGTCCTGTAAGAAGGTAGCTTCCGAGGCCAAGAAACAACATGTGAGCAGGATCGGCGATCGGTTAGCGGGGTTCCCATCTGGTAGTAGAGCGTTTTGGTCACTTGCCAAAGCTGCAGAGGGGAATTTTTGCCGGTCAACTTTACCAGCACTCCGTAAGCCGGATAACAGCCTAGCCCATAGCGCGAAGGATAAAGCCGATCTTCTTGGCTCTCTCTTTTCCTCAAACTCGACTCTCGACGACGGGGGTGCGCTACCGCCAGTTATACCTCGGTGCGAAAGTTCCATGCCAGAAGTACGCTTCTCGCAGAAAGCAGTACGGAAGGAACTCTTATCCCTTGATGTGCGAAAGTCGAGCGGGCCGGATGGCGTTCCGGCTATCGTTCTTAAAATGTGCGCGCCAGAGTTGACTCCTGTCTTAAAGCGCCTGTTTCTGTTATCATACACCTCGGGATGTGTGCCGTCTGCATGGAAAGTCGCCCTTGTCCATCCGATCCCCAAAAAAGGTGATCGTACAGACCCATCGAACTACCGGCCTATTGCCATCACCTCATTACTCTCCAAAGTAATGGAACGTGTGGTTAACGCCCAGCTCCTTGGATACCTGGAGGAACACCAGCTGATTAGTGACCGTCAATACGGGTTTCGTCATGGTCGTTCAGCTGGCGATCTTCTAGCATACCTAACGCATCGCTGGGCAGTAGCCATCGAGAGTGGGGGTGAAGCTCTGGCAGTGAGTCTTGACATTGCCAAGGCATTTGATAGGGTCTGGCATAGAGCACTCCTATCTAAACTACCATCATATGGCATACCGTCGGCGCTGTGCACCTGGGTCTCCAGCTTCCTCACTGGGCGATCGATTAAGGTCGTCGTTGACGGCTCTTATTCTGATGCTATGCCCATTAATGCTGGAGTCCCCCAAGGCTCTGTGTTGTCGCCTACACTTTTCATCCTGCATATCAACGACATGTTGCAATTGAACAACAACATTCATTGCTATGCAGATGATAGTACTGGCGACGCACAGTACACTGGCCGTGTTGGCGCTCGAAGTGTCGAGGTGGAGAAAAAACAGAGGCAGACTTGTGTCTTGTATTGAGAACTCTCTCGAGAGAATCTCGGAGTGGGGTGATCTAAATCTTGTAAGATTTAACCCTACCAAGACACAGGTTTGCGCGTTCTCTGCGAAGAAAACTCCGTTTGTTGCCGCTCCGCGGTTTCAGGGCATCCCGATCAAGATCTCCAAGAGCTTGGAGATCCTGGGTGTTAGCATTTCTGGTGAAGTCCAGTTTCGGGGTCACTTAGAGGCTAAGGCGAAACTCGCCTCAAAGAAGCTTGGTGTGCTTAACAGAGCAAAGCGATACTTCACGCCGGGTCAGCGGCTTCTGCTTTACAAAGCACAAGTGCGGCCCCACATGGAGTATTGCTCCCACCTCTGGAATGGCGCGCCGGAATACCAGCTTCAGCCTCTTGACTCCCTACAGCGACGCGCTACTAGAATAGGCTAGATGACTGGTTTTTTTTTATTGGCCTATTAAAATGTGGCCCATAAATATAGCTGATTAATGAAAAGAGAATGAAAATCTGATCAAAAATAAGCAACTTATAAGCATTTTAATATCATGCTAGACAGAGACAAGAAACAGCAAATCGTGACGTCACTTCTCAGTACGCCATATAAATTATATTCTGACAAGTAAGGCGTGACGTCATTTTTTGTTTTGTTTGAACGGGACAGAGTTGTCTCTAACAAAAACTTTAAACGGTCATATATCAGAACATTATTAACCGATTTAAATTATTTTTTCAATAAACATATTATATTTAATTAAATTCTTCATCAAAGCTATTGGTTTTAACGATATAAACATCAGTCATCTACCCTATTGTCGACAAGCCTAAGCTCACCAACAAGCTGGACCCACTCAGCCTCCGTAGGGACGTGGGTTCCCTCTGCATCTTCTACCGCTTGTTTTTTGGGGAATAATCTGATGAGCTCTTTGACCTTATTCCCGCATCGGAGTTCCACTACCGCACATCCCGCCATCGTCTAAAGGCTCGCCCCCACATTTTGCAAATCTGGAAATCCCACACCGTTCGTTTCTGGCGCTCATTTCTTCCGCGCACTTGCAAAATGTGGAATGTCCTCCCCGCGAAGGTCTTTCCGAGGAATTACAATATGGAGCGTTTTAAAAAAGGCATCTACTCATATCTCTCTGGGTTGGAAACGCATCGACAATATTTCTAGTGTTGCAGGTGTCCATAGGCGGCGGTGAGCTTACCATCAGGCAAGCCACATGCTTGTTTGCCTCTCTATTATATAAAAAAAAAAATTACCTCTTTATAATATAACTACTTACAAGATTCTTAAAAATGTCATGTAATACACTAGTATGTAAACTGAATAACTAGTTAATGCGGGTAATAAAGTTCTAATAAAGCAAGATCTCAGGGCCCCCAGACGTTACCTATTTTATGATGGATAAAATGTGTGAGATAGAGTAGATAGTGTTAGTATGTACTTTGAACGTACGCATACATGCTAGCTCGGGCTGACGGCCAATTTATCAGGTACTAAAGATAAAAACAATACTGACTTTTTCTTAGTGTGTCAAGTCTAAGTGCTGATTGTTTATTACAAATTTTAGAGGATTTTGTTAATAATTAATGTTGAATATTGCCAGACACTCCTTTAAAGCTCGCAAAAAATTACGTCAACTTACTTTATAGTCAGAGCATTCATTTTAATATAAATTATTTCTCTAAACACTGAATCTGAAGCTATGTTGATGTCCCTAAAATTAAGAAACAGTTATGCGCTTCATTGTATCGAAGTTTACAAGTACTTTACATGCGATCACTGGACGAAATGTGATTACAGTGCTGTTATTTCTAGAAAGGCAAACAAAAGCCTTTCAAAAATACTGTGGAAATGGTTTACCAAAAACATTTTATCAGATTAAGCGAGCTAGACTTTGGTGATTTATTTAGATGTTAGCAACCTTACCACCGTGCGAGAGTTATGCAGAAGTTCTGGAGAGCTAATTACATCGCTAATCTTTGGAATAATGCTAACGGTGGCATCACACACCTATGTTCACACTCACATCGCCTATGTTTGCCGTAGAAAAACGGACGCATCTATGCAGCCTGCATATTATGTGAGACTCATTTTATTCGGCAAAAGTAGACGATGTGGTGTGCCACCATAATAATGATTATGAAACAATTTGGTATTTTCAGTCTTGAACAATATGTGGACGTTGGAAGACAACCAGTGAGTACTATTGGACTGGTTCGATGGGGACCAATTACCGAGTTATGACAGTAAATTGCATGAAAAAGAATCAGGTATTTTACTTGGACTTCAAAAAATATTTTTATGTAGCTATTCGACTAATATTACTAATTAAGGCGTTAATAGTACAGTATGATACAAGTGTGCTTTGCCAGGCGAGCACAATAAAGCTGAGAGTGTAATAATAGCACACGCGTTTCATACGACAATTTTCATCACACTTGCGAGGAAAAAACAAACCCTTTTTGATAATAATCAACCACACTGCGAAAACGACAACAAATATTTGTTGAAAATGACGCGCAAACCGTCGTTGCGCGCGCAGGTGACATTTTCTTTAGCCGCATAAAAACTCTTTGATGGTACAATTAAAAAAAAAACGGTACTACCCGGTATTAGTATATTAATAATGTGGTCGATTTGAAGGTTTTAGTTGACATTACTAAACTACTAAATTATTGCTGTCCTTAGCAAATTTTAGATCTCTCATCTAAAGCCTTCATAAATTACCACATTGGCTTCATAAACATACATTATAACTTGCAGTCAGGTATAAACTTTACTTAACGGGGTTATACCTAATATATCACTAGTGCTGTAATGTAAAAGCACGCATGTGTAATATCATGGACTATGAGCTTAAAACAGATGAAATAAGATCCACTTTACGAGTAAGTGAAATAAATAAAAAATTAGACCATTGACAACTTTAGTTTAATGAGCTGTGTTATAACGCTAATTATCACGTTCGCGCTCATAGCCGCTGACGAGAAGTGTCCAAATTGAATATTAATTAATAAGAATTATCCAAATATAAAACATACCTAAACTTCAGCATGAGTAATGTTTTGCGTAGTACCTGATACATGTGAATTGGCCGCCGGCTCCAGCTAGGCTAGCACCTATGTATAATAACGTGTAGTTGAAATGTACTTCGTATGACAAAATAACAAGTACTTACATATTAAGATATACATTTTGTTATTAAGAAAATAAGGGACTCCCTGGGATGTTGGACCGTCAGGAATGAGAAAGACTTCTGCCACTTTCTCGTAAAACAAGTGTTTGTGTAGAATTTATAGGTATGACCGGCGTAAAACTGACGACAAATAGTTTTATAAGTTGTTTTGTTTTTGTTTTTAGTTGTTTTTGTTTTTTTTTTGTATATATATTTTTTTTTTTGTTGTATAAATAAAACTATAATAGTTTTATAGTGTGTGCTCTTTGTCTAATTTAATGCCTGTCTCTCTAAAAGACTAAAAAGAAGTGTAGGATATAATTTCATAAACGCATGTCGCCTAGTGGTGAAGACAGACTTGTTTGGCCATTAACCCAAAATGTCTTACGATCTCAATTATTATGTTTTGTGATTAAATGATTTGTTTAATTCCAGGCGTTAGCCACTGCAGCATCATGTATGATATCTGTGAGTACCGGCCTGATCCTCGGAATTTCCTCAGTGATGCTTCCTCAACTCCGAGAAGACAAGACTATCCAAAATGACCCTGGCCATGAATCTTGGATCGGTAAGCATTCAACAGAACACTTATTACGAGAGGCATTCTCAGCCTTTGGCATACCGTTCAATAATGAATGGTGTCAACACAGAGTTTCATTTGTGCTTCTGTTTGAGTAGACGATTAAAGCCTCTATACAGCTGCAATTCACTCGTTATTATTTATAGCTTAAGATTATTTTGGCAAAAACCCTGTCTGTTTTTATTATACTTATCTAACTAAAGACGTATCTAAGAGCATTGTGATGATGTCAAAAGATAAAAAATAAAGAATTGAATTGAATTGATGGGACCCAAAACAGTGATGGCAGCGTACGCAATTTCAAAAGCAACCGAAAATGTTGGGTCTGCAGGTACACAATTCGCATGGCCTGAAGGCCTGAATTGACTGGGGCTTAATTTTGCACAAAACAATTTATTGATTACCTATATTTCTGCTACAATAGCCGTCGTTACGAGTTGACTGGAGAAAAGATCGTTTTAACGAAAAACGAGGACATTTTGAGTTCCAACCATGATTAGGTCAACATATTAATTAATGTGCTCAACTTGCGAAGATTTGAAAGTTTCAGACACTAATCCTCTGCAATCTGTTTCAGCATCCATCGCAACTTTATCAATGATCATCGGCTCGCTGACTTGCGGACCAATCTTAGACAGTTACGGCAGAAAACCCGCTCACATCATACTAGGAATACCTTTCATCGTCGGATGGATCGTCATAGCCTGCGCCAGGTCAACAAGTATGATCCTTGTAGGACGTTTCATAACTGGGATATCAGCTGGTGCCAACAAAGCTGTCACCATGGTCTATATCGGAGAAATATCAGATCCTAAAATCAGGACAATTGGCCTATTCCTACCGGGCTTCATGACTCCTACAGGGGTCTTCCTTAGCCACGTGATTGGATATTACTTGGGTTGGAGGATCAGTTCTATTGTTTTCATCATTCCTGCTGTAGCTTCTTCAGTTATCTTCTTATATCTTAGGGAGAGTCCTTTGTGGCTGATTGCTAAAGGAAGAACCACCGAAGGTGTTGACACGTTTAGGTGGTTTCGAGGCAC
This sequence comes from Erannis defoliaria, assembly GCA_905404285.2. NCBI lineage: Eukaryota > Metazoa > Arthropoda > Insecta > Lepidoptera > Geometridae > Erannis > Erannis defoliaria. Next base: position 492,945 of record FR990090.1, on the reverse strand, counting down.
TGAGGAGTCTTCAGAAATGGAATTGAAAAACATTTTAGACAGACAATGTGAAAAACCTGTGATATCTATCAAAGAAACGCTTAAAGTCGCTTGTTCGAAGTCATTTATCAAGCCGATGCTTATTCTGATGGTGATCATGATAGATTTACAGCTATCAGGCGTCAACGCTTTGAGTTTTTATTCTCAAGATATCTTTGAAAAAGCTTTTTCTGGAAGCATCGACCCGTTCTTAATGACTGTAGTAATGGATTGCATACGATGTTTAGTGTCTTTGGGTATGTGTGTGATTGGAAGTGTAGTTTCTAGAAAATTAACATTATTAGTCAGTAATTTGTGTGCAACAGTATTTAATTTTGGCTTGGTAGCATGCTTTGCAGTGGACTTTATTAATTTCATATGGCTTCCTGCGTCGTGTTTAGTGATGTTTGTAATATTTTCAAGTATGATTATGAGTACTGGTTGGACTTTTGTTCCCGAATTGTTGCCAACCAATGCCCGTGGATTAGGATCGGGCTTGAATTCAGCATTTTCTTTTATTTCTCTTTTTGTTTCTGTCAAGATAATACCAGACATTATGAAGTCATTTGGAGAAATAGGACTGTTTTCTTATTTCGGAATGGCGACTTTAATATGTGGAGTTATACTAAGTTTTACATTGCCAGAGACAAACGGAAAGACTTTGCAATCCATTGAAGATAGATATAACAATAAAAATGTGGAAAAAAATATGTCATGATTCGTAAAAGTAAGTTAAAGTTAAACCAATGGACTTATTAGAGACGAAAATTGAATATTTTGAAATGCAATGATTTTTTAAAATTATATAGTTTTTTTTTCTTCTTGTTATGTCCTATTCGACTATTCTTGCAAGCGAAATCGTCGGGCGTAATTGAGTAACTAACCTGCATTATGAAAAGGAAAATTGACTCCGGACATTCCTCGTCAATGGCTCGATCTCCGAAGCCGATGGTAGTCTGTAACGAAATTAAAGAAAAACTTTTATAGTAACCAACTGTAGTACTTGAAGTATGTGGATTGCGGGTCCGATGGCTAAGCAACATCATAACACCACATCAATGGAGACCTTTATATCCATTGTGTCCAAGCCTATAAAGCGCGGTGCGGCATCCCGTCCCTTTTACGCTATATAAAAAAATACTGAATTGGTTTGAGTTTGACCGTACCTTGACTGATGTTAAGCAACGGTTTTTTTAAATACAATCAAGCAATGAGGCGAGCAAGACGTTCACCTGGTGGTAAGCGTCACGCCTGCCACTAACAGTAGCAGTGCTAGAATTGCGAACATAATCCTGCGCCGCACTGCACTGCGATCGTCATCCTGAGATATAAGATGTTAAATCTCTTCATACCCAGTAATTTATCTGGTAACATTGCCCTTCAAACCGGAACAGTAATGCTTGCACACTACTGCTTGGCGGTAGAATAACTGGCAAAGGTGTGGTACTTCCCCAAGTGGACTCTGCAGTAGAGTCCTACCATTACAGAACAGTGTGGTTAAGGATAGATCATGCTTACCTAAAAGGAACCTATTCATTCTAGATTTGAAGCCACCCATATTGTACGTTAAGGGGACTGCGACATAGAGTTCCCTATCCTCGCTGTACGAATAAATTTAATAATGTGGAATGGAAACGCTTTGTGCGTATGTGGGAAATGTCCACCATGTACGGATGGCGCTATAGTCGCGTTTGTCTGACCGTCCGATAATAGACATACTCGTAAGTTCGTTAATGTGTGTGTGTGTAAATTGACTATTAGACTTGCTTTAGGCGCGGTCTGTATCGTCTCTATCCCATGTTTGCATGGGAAATCAAGAAACAAGGTAATTCGTGCACTTATTCAATCAGCTATCGCAGGATTTCGGTAATGTAGTTTGTCAAAGAAAATTGAAGCAATCAAAGACTTATCAGTTTAGTGCTTCCTCATTCAATGCACCGACAATTGGGCTGGCATTGAAAAGTCCTCTAAAATGGTAAGCGCCTACAAAATAGTAAGTATAGCAATATTTGACAATGTTAGAGCATTGAATTGATGATTTTAAAATGAAAGATATGATTTAAAAATACAACAGCGCGAGTACCGTTCTTGACGATCGTTATATTTGGCATTTACATCGTTTATTTGACATTTAAATCCGTAAAATTCGATAAAAATCGGTATATTCTCAAATTCGTCTAAATTTATCTATTTATTGACTTGTCAAATTTAGCGACATAGAACGGTACTCGCGCTGCAGCTCTGATAAAAGACTAATCATCGTCATCGTGAGGTTTATTCCTACCTGGGTGAAATCACCCAGGTGAATAAAGTGAAAATTACAGTCTCTTCATTTCACTTCGGACTCATTGCACCTAGGTGATATCACCTGGGTGATTTGTTTCGACATTATTGGTGTCCTTTGTTCTCCTTGGAATTAAAGCACCCATGTGAACAGGGGCGACTTTTTATTATTATTTTTTGGACTTTTATCACCCACAAAAACATGTATGTAAAACTTTCGGGTTATTCACCAAGTGGACTCGAGGAGCTGGAGGGCGTCCAGCTGGTGAAACTCAAAAGTGGTATCAGTTGGTATTTCGCCATCTGGAAACGCTAGAATTTTCATACGTGTCCAGATAGTGAATAACATGTTTGAATAACATATCTGTTATCGTCAACTGGACATTATTCTGCTATTTTGAAAATTTGTACAGTCAGGTTAAAAAAAACGCTATAAGTTTTCAATAGAATCTCACTAACAATCAACCTCATGGATGAACCTGCCTCAATTTAAACCGACTTATGAAAGGAGGAGATTCTCAATTCCACCGTATGTTTTTTTTACGATAAACAAAAGTCGAGAAATAAAAGGGTGAAATCACCCAGGTGAACAAAGTGGAATAAACCCATCGTGAGGATACCTGTGTATTATATCAGAAGACGAAATACAATATCGATACTGTTTAACTGCATGATCAGACTTTTTAGCAGTCAACTGCTGGACTTAGGTCTACACTTGATGAGCGAGTGGGAAATACCCACCACGCTGGCCCAGTTGCGTACCAAAGAGATCTTTGCTGTATACGTCCGAAAAAAAACAGTGGCTTATATGAATTCACCAACCAGCAAACGTGTAAATGAATAAGGCTCAAACAACCTTCGATTCGAAGCAATTGTAGTCCATTGGGAGAAGATGTGTCTCGTAATGTCTGGTTCGTTGAAGAAAAATATTGTGAAGGAAACCTGTATGAACCAAGTACCTGAACCAAACCAAGGAGAAGGATAGCGTATACGCCTTCTCCGTCTCCTCTGCAAATTGGCTTGCGAATTCGCCAGGCCACCAGCAGGCCAGACAGACCAGGGGCCTTATTTTTGAATCGTACGCAAGCGTACCGCATGCAAAAGGAGCTGACCTTCGAACGATACTGTTTGGAATAAGGTTCAATATCGTTCGAAAGTCGGCTCTTTTCGCATGCGCAAATTTGCGCACAATTCAAAAATAAGGCCCCAGTCCTCTTTGGTGAAATAAGGCTCAACCAGTTTAGGCAAGTATTATGACTTGATATGAAAACCATACAGTAAGGACCTTTGAACTGTACAAATTAGATGTCAATCCCGCGCAAAATGAATTGAAACGTGACATGAAACGAGACGTGAAACGTGTCTGGTTGACTGGTTGATGGAATAATCGCCCAATAACTCACATACTGTCGCCAAACGAAAATGAATAGATAAATATTATAAAAGAGTGATAGAGGACGGTGATAGTTAATACGTTCCATCGGTGCTGGCTATTTTTAACCGACTTCAAAAAAGGAGGAGGTTCTATGTTCGACGGTATGTATGTTTTTTTTTCATGTATGTTCACCGATTTCTTCTTCAATTGTGGACCGAAATCATACCGATTTTTTGATACATACAAAAAACTATACAGTCGAATTGAGAACCTCCTTTTTTGAAGTCAGTTGAAAAAAGATGCGGCCATTGACGAACTCGTCGGTATGTATGTCCTAAAACTGCACCCAGAACCACCGGAAACCACCAAAAACTTTTTAAATTTGTACGCTAACAATGAAATACGCCCATGGGCATATCCCAAAGCACGCCAATCAGCCCGAATTTCGGTTATCCGCTTCCAACTACAATACAATAATTTATTGATAGCACCAAAGTTACACGTCAAATTTCATTAAGTATGTGACAAAAAATAATAATCACTTAATAAAACAAAATAATTATAGGAATAAAACCTATAAGTAATCACTTAAGTATATTACAATAACTACGCTCTTAGCGTGGTTTTGAAGCAGACGATAGAAAGAGTATCCTGAATGGAAGCTATCGGAGAGATCAGTGTATAATTATTTTGGGGCCCGCCATCTACAACTGCAGATGGCGGGCCCCAAATTATACACTGATCTCTCCGACTTGACGAGACAATAAATAGTAGATTACTCACGTAGGGAGCAAAAGTAAAGAATGTCTCAGATCTCATGAACATTGTCTCATAAACATACATGAGATCTCTGAGGCTTCTTTGCTTGCTCCGGTGGTGTGTATACGAGTTTACGTGCCGCTGCGGGGAGGAAGTGGTTCCTTTCGCTCCGCGTAGTGGGACTAAAGTAGCCACTTTAGCCCCGCAGGCACGTATAGTGAATTTGTCTGTGTGGAATACCTGAGCCTCCACGCTAGCAAGGAATATGGTGAGGAAGTCGTGTCCGCCGGTGATGCAGCTCCGGGCGGGCGGCTCCGGCTCGAAGTCATAGTGCGCCAGCGCCGTGATGTACCAGAACACCGCGAACAGCAGCCAGATGGCGAAGTGGACCACGATGGTGCCCGACACGATCCACCGCCACCGGAGGTTTATCTGGAAACATTTAGATACACAAATACATGGTGAGGCATTATGAGGAGATGCCGTCATAGCTAACGGATAGGGGAAGTCGAGGACTCTTCGAAAATTTTAGGCACAAAAATTGAAAATCAAAATCAAAATAATTTATTTACAATGTTATTTGCAAAAAAATATCAAATATTATGCTGGTTGCCGTACTAGGCAAAGATTGTATCAAGGCAGCCTGTGCTCCTGATTACAATAATAATCAGGAGCATGCGTAAATCGCAGCTTACATCCGATAGAACGTCTATTCAACACTATCCAAAACACATATCGAGAAACCTCTTTTGTTTGCCTGAAATGACGAAAATCTCAGAGGCTATATCTAAACACAATTTTTGATTTCCTGAATCTGTCTGCAGAAAGTGTAAGGATATCTAATTATCTACTAAATTCGACACACTTTGCTTATAAATATTTTATTGGCATCAACTTAGATGTAGTCGATTATATAAATAGGATGTGGGCCAGCTAAGTCTGTACTCGTATCTTGAAGAATACTAATGAAAACAACGTTTACACAAAATTATTAAATTGTAAGATACAAAAAAAACGAGAATTATTGCGCTCGTTGCTTTGACCATTTCATTCTCAACAAAAAATTCTAGAAGCCCCAACAATTTTTAGAGACAGGATAATTTAATCAACCTTCCAGTTAACATACTTTGGCAAGGGAAGTGATAAAAACGTACAATTACGGTGTCTGGACAGTTAGTTGTGCGTGTTTAGAGTTGTTGTAACTTAATCTGATACTTTTAAACAATTTTCTGTTTAAGATAGAAGGAGAGTCTGAGAAGAGTAGTCAGAGATTAGCAATAGTTACTGAAAATTAAAGAGGGGAAGGTTAGCGTGGTATAGACATGTTATGAGAAGAGAGGATGGACATATTGGACATAAAAGACGAGAAGATGGACATGTAAACAAGAAGGCGTTAGTAATAACGGTAAGCGGTAAACCCATAAGAGGGATGACGGTTTGAAATGAACTAAAAAGATGTGGAATGAACTTCAAACTTGAAAAAGATGATAATGATGTCTGTAACGGGAGTGAATGCAGGGATGAGGAATGATGGAGTAGTGGAGAAAGGAAACAAGCCCAGCCCACCCTACCTAGTATTCCTTGCTTTTAATTTGTGTATTCTTTTTATAATATACATTCTGTTGTGTCAATAAATTGTTAATTGTATAGTATTGTATCTAGTGGGATAAGGATAGGAAGATGATTATGAGGAGCTCTGAAGTACTCATTATATCTCTACTGAGACGTACAAGTGAAGCCAACAACCTAATTACCAACTGCTTTGAGCAATTGTGTTTGCATTTGCGGTTTGCGTTTGACCCCATCCTGCCTTATTAACAATAACTTGAAATAGGATGAAGCATGTGCACTTAAGATGAACGTTTACTCAGCATCTAAGACACAAATTTGTTACAAATATTTTTTTAGTTTATAAATTTGAGAAACAAACTGAGATGGAAACGTTACGTTAGTTCACAACGACAAATCTCTTATTGAACAGACTTACAGAATTTAAAATATTATGTTACACAATATAATATACGTATTACTAGGCAGGTGTGGTAATAATAATTATGGGTGTTGATCTACCCTCCTTCCTTTCTTTTTCCTCAAATTTAGCAAATTGATATTCTTCATTGCGTTCACGTTGATAGACATATTATGAAAATTCACAATCTTCACATACAAAATGCAGTAACTACTCACCAAGGTGTGAAAGGTATCATTTAACAGGCGGATCTTCTCGAAGGGTATGTTGGAAATAAGAGCGACGTTCTCAGCTCCTCGCTTGGAGACCAGCCGCTTGGGGAAGTTGCCGGAGCCGGGGCGGGACCGGGACAGCCGCTTCCTGGACTCACGGAGAAGGAAAACAGCAGAGACATTACGACTCTTTAAGACTCTTTACATACATTTTGTAATCGTCGTGTTATGTACCTACCTATTCGTTTTTTTAAAGTGCACACCCCATCTTCTATTTTTTCCGAGCCTTGACCCTTCTGTTGCCTCGAAGAGGTCATTTTATAGTAACGCTCACGCTACCATTTCTATAAACTGCTTTTGTTATGTTAATATTATAATATAAACGATAGAAATGGAATTAATTTATTCCATCCATAATATAGTAGAGTAAATAAAGTAAAAGTACGCTACACTGTGAAAAAATTAGTCGCATGATTCATAAACAGCTATATTTGGCGCATTTCAAAGATTCTGGTAATCTTTTGTATTACTTAAAATGTTGGCTTAAATTCTACCTAATCCGCTTAAATCTATGCTTAGTAGAACAAACAGATAAGTTTATGATCCAAATACCTATCAAATTAACTATCAGCAGGCTTTTTTGCAAACTCTACATAGGATCTCGTTTATCCAAAAACTCAGCTGGGGCATGTATTAGTGAATATTCAAAGAAACTCACCAGTTGTTGTCGAAAGCAGAATATTTTTTTCCCGATCTTGTTTTTGTAGATACGTCTTTCTCTGTATTCATATTATAATCATTCGCTTTTATCTCGTTGAGTTTTAAGTTCCAATGATGCCTGACCACAACATCGGCGTGTCTCCTTACGTTAAGACTTGTGTTACTTTGAGTTATGATAATTTTAGGTAATTGTTGAGAAAACTTCCTCAATCGTTCGGATCTGTTCTCAGACACTGCGGAGTTGAGGCTTTCGTTCGATTTCAATTCGTTTTCAATTTTATAAATCATTTTTGGTTTGGGAATTTCTTCGACGATTTCGTTTTCTGATTCAGTATCATTATCATTTTCATTGTTGGGTTCAAAATCATATTTTACCTCATCTTTGTTATCATTCACTATGGTGTTTTCAAGTTCTTCTTTCACTTCGTTTTTTGTTTTATCTTTTGTCTCAAGTTCATATCTATCTTTTATACTTTCGTAATCAGGATCGTCAGAACCGTTTATTTCAAAGTCTTCGTTCATATTTTCATCTTTCAAATATTTAAGGCATTCGTCATAAAGTTCATTAATTTTGCAGAACTCAGAATCTTTAGGTATTAATTTTATTTCATCTGTTTCATATTTTTGTTGAATATCAATCTCTTCTTCTTCTGCTTCGTTTATTTGCGATATATGTTTCTTCAGAATAGTGTAATGGTCCATTTTAAAAATAAAATTATTTCTAAATTGTTTTATCACGACTAATTCAATTGTAATTTCATTTCATTCTGACCACCCACTGAATTACTTTTAAAACGCAGCAAATTTTGTCATATACCTATATCATCCCAACTCTCCACGGAAAATAATTTCACTGCATCATTTTAATCACTAAATATGTCCAAATATTAGCGAATTTCCTCATATCTGATAACACTAGTCTCTAAACTAACTCATTTAACAATAAACATTGCATAAACGCGACAGTTTTGCAAAAGCTTTTATCTTTTATTTCACTTTTTAAACATTACTCGTCTCACTAAGATTTAATTTTATAGGTACAACGTCATCATTTATATGTCTCTGCAGACTGATCTAGACTGAATGTTATTCAAACATCTTATTCACTATTTGGACACGAATGAAAATTCTAGCGTGTCCAGATGGTGAAATAACAACAAATAGCAATTTTGAGCTTCACCAGCTGGACACACACGTGTGTCCAGCCCGTCGAGTCCACTTGGTGAATAACCCTAGCAAATAGAGAATTTTATTTACCTTTAGGCCCAAATATTTACCGCCCAGACCGTCCCTAGCTAAAAACTCTGGCACTTTGGTCTAACGTCCACTAGCGTATGGTAAATACTATTTCGACAATGTGTGTTTGTACAGGTAGTGGTGAAGTCCATGAACATAAACTGCCTATTGGCCAACATTAACTAAGGTCCTTAGATAGTAGAAATTAGTGACGCGAGAATAAATGAGGATAAATGCTAAATTGTAACAATTTTTGTTTTTTTTGACACCAGCACCATTTACCACAGATTACAACTAGACAGATATTATTTTTCGAATAATCTCGAATCACTTCACTAAGCTGTGCTTCATTAAGTTTTTTGGAGTAACATAGATGTATTGTTGTTGTATAAGTATTTTAGTAATTCAAACTTGTATGAATCCAATCCTTAAATTTACTAAATTTTACCACAAGAGTTCCAAGTTTCCCGTAATTCGCAAAATGGCACTCCTTGACAAATCACTAACCACTTGCTACTCAAGACGTTCGCGAAGATGTTCAGTAATAGATTGTTATCAGTAATCAGCGTTATCTCTTATCAGGTGTAATTGCGGAGACGAACTAAGCTTGCCGCGACCTTCGTCAGATCTGGTGGGTCCATTCTGAAACTATTCTCGATTCGACTCGTATATCAAAACACGCCAGTTTATCAAAAGCATCCATTGTAAATATTTTTTATAATGAGTAAGTACCTAATGTTAAGTGTCTGTTGTCGTACAATGTGGCGGTCTCAGGGGGAGGCCTTCGTTCAGCAGTGGACGTCTCCGGGCTGATGATGATGATGATGAAGTACCTAAACATAATAAAATTTACTCTTAAAGTTTAAAAGTGCAAGAATTTGACATTAAATGCCTGCACTCAGTAAATTCTACTGAGTGCATATTTTGCAAAATGTGGCTATATTAGTTATTTTTAACCGTCTTCTAAAAAGGAGGAGAAGGATGTTCGACTGTATGTAAGCTTTAAAAAAATAATTATGAATGTTATTCGATTTCTCTGTCATTTGTGTACCAATTTTTATATATTTTTATTTACCTTGGTATAGGTACTCTCGAGGTTGTCCCACATTAATTTTAAGACCGTTGTTTTTAAAAAAAGTTAAGTACTTGTTTAATACCAATATTATAATTTATTGACGTTATGTTACGCTTTCATTCTTTCATTATTTTTTTATCTTTTGACATCATCACAATGCTCTTAGATACGTCATTTTGTGTACACTTTAGTTAGATAAGTATAATAAAAACAGACAGGTTTTTTGCCATAATAATCTTAAGCTATAAATAATAACGGGTGAATTGCAGCTGTATAGAGGCTTTGTCAGACTAGATTATATAATGATATTATGCTACATAAAAACATAAACAGAATGCGCATTACGCTGCATTAGATATACGTGACTTAACCTTCTAATGCAGCTTACCTACTTTGCTTCGAAAGTCAGATTAAACTATCTATTTTAATAAGTGTTTATTATGTATCGCGATGTTTTTTTACCTTTATTTTTACAATAACATTTTAAAAACGAACTCAGGACTTTTTATTTTGCGTCGTCAAGCTAACAGGATCAATTTCTTTCTAATAAAATACCTAACTGCCTAATATTATAAAAGCTACTAAATAAATTCATGTAAACTAATACTAAAATTATGTTTAAGCATTTTTATATGTTTTTTTATGTTTAAGCAGTTAGTTTTTTTATTACCTACTCCTTATATCTGTCTGAATAATAATTGTTAGGTTCACTTGTAGGTAACTCTTTAAATATGTGACAATTTTATTATGTCGGTACTTACCTACATAAATGAAATCTATATACATTGAATACGCGTCCTGCAAATACCAAGCCACAAGTCGGAGACATTGTTAGACTAAACATTGCTTTCGCTGTTAACTATATTTAAACAATTTATTTTCAGCATACAATCATCTTTTTTTGTATAAGAAGTACATCACAGCCAAAATACTAATGGAACACTTTTTTCTTACAATTTAAATAGTTATACAATTTTTCGTTTAAAAATTATAGGAGCAAGTAAGATAATAATATTTTCAACAGTATAAGTAAGTGTACCTGGCGGTAGTCGTCCTTTTTTTAAATAAATAACTTGATATTTTTCGTTTTATTTATACGGGAATACTCACGTTTTATTAAATCGGATACTCCGACTATAGTTTCGATCACATCCGGTGACCTTTTACAAAGAGTGAAACAGAGCCCGACGCGCTTGCAGCTGCGTCCTGCTTAGCGTACACAAAGCAGGACGCAGCTCGCTAAGCAGGACGCAGCTGCACGCGCGTCGGGCTCTGTTTCACTCTTTGAAAAAGGTCACCGGATGTGATCGAAACTATAGTCGGAGTATCCGATTTAATTAAACGTGAGTATTCCTGTATAAATAAAACAAAAATGTGTCAAAACCACGTCAGTTTTCATAATAAAATTGATATTTTTCAGCGCAGAATCACCCTCATTTCGTCACGACGCATCTCGCGGCGCACTAACTGATTCATAATGCTTATTATTTAACACCTCAGTAACTATTGTGTATTCTGTAGCCACACAATGTTTGCCTTCACAGTTTTACGTGTATTGTGCTATGCGTCATTGTGGATTAGTTTCCTTAGTTGTGGGAGATAAGAACATTAGAAAATGTACCATGTAGTCGCGAGTGAATCGGTTTCTTCTAGGTAAGCGTGCTCCATCGTAGACTGCATCTTCGTTTTCATCACACTTGCTCGTAAAGTGGATCTTATTGCATCGGTTTTAGGCTCACAATCCAAGCTATTACGCACTCGTGCTTTTTACTTTACATTACGGCACTATTGCTATAATAGGTATAACCCGGTAAAGTCAAGTTTGTACGTGACTGCAATTAGACGTATGTATACGAAGCTGTCTTAATATAGCCGGGTAATACTTACAGTTTTTTTGTAATACCAACAAAGAGTTCTTATGCCACTGAAGTAAATGTCAACCTGCGCGCGCATTGCTGGTTTGGGCGCCATTTTCCGCATATGATTGTTGACGTTTTCGCTGTGTGGTTGATTATTATCAAAAAAAAATTGTTTTTTCCTCGCAAGTGTGATGAAAACAGTCGTATGATATTCTTGTGCTATGTTAGTAATTACACTCTCGGCTTCCTTATAGCATAATACCGCCTCTAGTGTAATGACCAACATGGCACACTTGTATCATAATGTACTATGAACATCAGACGACATGGCGCACAAACGCAAGCCTATAAACTACTTAATTAAAAATAAACTGATTCAAACTTAATAGCGAGCAATGTCACTGGTGCGGCGCGTGCGGGGGAGCCACAACAGCATGCTGGCCGTGATAGCAGGTAGGTTAGATTGCCCATACATTAACCATTGTTGCGGCCTGCACACTGCACATTGCACACTGTAGAAGCTCAAATGTAGTGGAGGTAGGTAATATTAATTTTAATTATAATTTTAATTTTATTAATATGTTTATTGCGTTGACATCATACAATTGAATTGTCATTTTTATAATTTGATTATTTTAAGTTCATAATTTTAATTTCTAATTCAATTTTCATTTCAAACTCAATTTTAATTCCAAATTCAATTTTTAATTTCAATTTCAAAATTAATTGCAAATTTAATTTCAATTTTAATTGTGTGTGTACTTATTAATGTGACTGCTAAATTGATGATTTATAATATGAGTCTATGATACTTGAAATAAATGATTATTTAATTATATATATTTTTTTTTTTTTTTTTTTTAATGGCGGCTGTGGCTTGTGGCCGTGCAAGCGAGACTGCGATTGTACGCACACCGCACGCCTAATTTTTGCTACTGCGCAGCGTCTCGCGCCTAAGTTCCCAGCCGCCAGTAAGATTGAATCAGCCTATACCACATATAAAAGTAAGAATATTCTAGATTCTAGTGTTTGTTTTGCTAGAATAAAAAAGAGTGCGAATACTAAAGGTAAAGAAAAAAAAGCCCAAATAAAAATAAACATTTATTACAAGATTAAACAATATCAAAAAAATATAAAAATAATTTACAACAGTAGTTAATTTTTAATAAAAATTACAACAAATTGGTTTTATTTGTCTATTACTTTGCAACTATGTACCTACTAATCTTTATGTTAGTACCAAGTACAAAATCTTGGCACAATTGTACACATTAAAATATAACATAACTCTCTGTATAAAAGTATATGACATAATTATTTTTGTTAGGTAGAAAGGTATTTTAAAAATATATTTCCCTAGTTAAGTCATAACCAGAGAGAAAAGTGTATTAATCTTTGAAATATTGCTACAATACACAGTAAGTATAGTAATTGTACTACGAGTATGTATAAAAACTTTTGATAAATTATATATCTAAATAGACTGATGGATCCTAAACGCGTCGAAAAAAATAGCGGTTAACGGTTAGCCTCTTATGCACGCACACTATAACAACGACAATGGTGCAACGCGAGTGTAAGACATGGCTGTCACGCACACTAGTATAATAATGTTGGCCTGACATTTTTCGTTCATAAACAGTACGAGACTCTATCTAGACATATTATTTATCAAAGCTAACTTATTAGGATATTTTCTACAACACTTATATTTTTGTAGAAAATTGTTATATGTAATTTGGTCAATATTTCTATAATTTACCTATAAATAACTATTTGGTAAATGTTTGGTACTATTTTGTTGCAATTTTTTATACTTACTTCTTAAACTATACTTTCGTTACTATTAGTTTTAAACATTACTGCTGAGGTCCTTGGCGGTAGATGAGCCTTGCCTGAAATAGTTGAAATAGTGTGTTATTGAATAGATAAAGTGCTACAATACAATACAATACTTCTTTATTGTACACCAACAATAAAAGATCTTTAAAAAATATCATGGTACATACATCGACAGTACAGGGGCAGCCTTATTACCCTATGCAATTTTTATAGTAAAATGCCTTAATTTATTTGGCTTTTTGGTGAAGGAAGACGTCGCGTGGAAAGCTGCATACGCACGGATAAGAAATTCAACGGCGTAGGTATATGTGAATCTAGGTGTTTAGGCACAAAATGCTATCTCGTTCGCGCATTTCACCATTTTTGATGATATAAAATCACTTAACATTGTTATGAAAAATTGCAGCCGGTGAAATTGCTGAGAATAATATTACGAAGGTTCAGCAAAAATATTATTTTGATCTAAGCAAGTTTTAGTACCAAACTGGGATTTTAGGTTACGGTCAGTTTTATGAATAAAAACTTGCTTGGATGGTTTTCATTTTATTTCGTATGCTTTGTAATGTTATTCTCAGTAATTTCACCGACTTTTCACATTAACTATAGTGGCATAAATTGTACTGTGTGACCCAATGGCTCTGAAATACAATAAATACTACTTTAGAGCCACTGGGTTCAAATCTAATATTGTATCTACTTATTTATGTCAAATAAATCTATTTGTAAATCTACACCCAAAAGCGTTGCTATTTGCTATTCAGTGAATATAATATACATTCTAAAATGTTGAAATGCGCGAGCGAGATAGCCGCGCGCAGCCTGTACGGGATCTTAAGCTGTAATATAGTCACCCAGTATAGACAATTAGACACACACTTTACCCTTTCCACCAAAAAAACAACAACAAACACAAATTATTAATAAATCTCAACTAATGAGCTTAAAAATATATTTAAACATCTTCTTCTTCTATCTTCTATATCTATAAAAGGCTTTGTCCTGACTGACTGACTGACTGACTGACTGACTGACATATAGACAACGTACAGCCCAAACCGCTAAACGTAGAGACTTGAAATTTGGAGGGTATGTTTTTGGAGAGGTGTGAACGCCCACTAAGAAAGGATTTTTCGAAAATCAACCCCGAAAGGGGTTAAATGGGGTGTTAAAGTTTGTATGAAACTTTTTATTCTCTGGTTCGATTGATACAAAACTTGGTATACATATTCTACTATAAAAATAAGAAGATACGGGTGTCACAGTTTTTTCAAAATCAGCTCCCGTTAGTATAAAAAAAAAACAACTAAGTTTTAGTGATAGTACGTTTGTTTCTCCTTAACTTTGTAACGGCTGTACATATTAAAATGAAATTTGGTATAGGGATGGGGATAGATGTGGGGATGGGGGTGGGGGTGGGGGTGGCGATGATACTGGGAACGGAGACGGGACGGAGATAGGCATGTTAATATTAAGATTACAATTGGTATCGGGATGGGGATGGGATGGGGTGGGGATGGGGATTGGGTGGGGATGGGTGGGGATTTGGTGGGGACAGGTGGGGATGGGATGTGGATGTGGACGAGGCTGGGAACGGGGATGGGCGTGTCCATATTAAGATGAAAGTTGAAATCGGGATGGGGTGGGGATGGGATGGGGTGAGGATGGGGTTCGGGATGGGGATGAGGGAGGGAACGGGGATGGGGACGTGGATGGGCGTGTTCATATTAAAATGACATTTGGTATCGGGATGGGGATGGGGAAGGGGCCGCTTATAGGGATGAGGCTGGGAATGGGGACGGGGATGGGCGTATTTATTGGTCGGCTGAACAGATGGAGCTGCATTTTTGGATAGGTAGTTATAGCATTAGGTTTGGAAACGGACATAGGCTATTTTTTTGTAGGTCCACGCAGACGACTGTTTGACGGACATAATTATTATAGATACTGTACAGCCTAAGCTGCTAAATTATTTTTTAATCTATAACTATAAAAGGCTTTGTCCTGACTGACTGACTGACTGACTGACTGACTGACTGACTGACTGACTGACTGACTGACTGACTGACTGACATATAGACAACGTACAGCCCAAACCGCTAAACGTAGAGACTTGAAATTTGGAGGGTATGTTTTCGGAGAGGTGTAAACGCCCACTAAGAAAGGATTTCTATATCTATAAAAGGCTTTGTCCTGACTGACTGACTGACTGACTGACTGACTGACATATAGACAACGTACAGCCCAAACCGCTAAACGTAGAGACTTGAAATTTGGAGGGTATGTTTTTGGAGAGGTGTGAACGCCCACTAAGAAAGGATTTTTCGAAAATCAACCCCGAAAGGGGTTAAATGGGGTGTTAAAGTTTGTATGAAACTTTTTATTCTCTGGTTCGATTGATACAAAACTTGGTATACATATTCTACTATAAAAATAAGAAGATACGGGTGTCACAGTTTTTTCAAAATCAGCTCCCGTTAGTATAAAAAAAAACAACTAAGTTTTAGTGATAGTACGTTTGTTTCTCCTTAACTTTGTAACGGCTGTACATATTAAAATGAAATTTGGTATAGGGATGGGGATAGATGTGGGGATGGGGGTGGGGGTGGGGGTGGCGATGATACTGGGAACGGAGACGGGACGGAGATAGGCATGTTAATATTAAGATTACAATTGGTATCGGGATGGGGATGGGATGGGGTGGGGATGGGGATTGGGTGGGGATGGGTGGGGATTTGGTGGGGACAGGTGGGGATGGGATGTGGATGTGGACGAGGCTGGGAACGGGGATGGGCGTGTCCATATTAAGATGAAAGTTGAAATCGGGATGGGGTGGGGATGGGATGGGGTGAGGATGGGGTTCGGGATGGGGATGAGGGAGGGAACGGGGATGGGGACGTGGATGGGCGTGTTCATATTAAAATGACATTTGGTATCGGGATGGGGATGGGGAAGGGGCCGCTTATAGGGATGAGGCTGGGAATGGGGACGGGGATGGGCGTATTTATTGGTCGGCTGAACAGATGGAGCTGCATTTTTGGATAGGTAGTTATAGCATTAGGTTTGGAAACGGACATAGGCTATTTTTTTGTAGGTCCACGCAGACGACTGTTTGACGGACATAATTATTATAGAGCATTTTTGGATAGGTAGTTATAGCATTAGGTTTGGAAACGGACATAGGCTATTTTTTTGTAGGTCCACGCAGACGACTGTTTGACGGACATAATTATTATAGATACTGTACAGCCTAAGCTGCTAAATTATTTTTTAATCTATAACTATAAAAGGCTTTGTCCTGACTGACTGACTGACTGACTGACTGACTGACTGACTGACTGACTGACTGACTGACTGACTGACTGACTGACTGACATATAGACAACGTACAGCCCAAACCGCTAAACGTAGAGACTTGAAATTTGGAGGGTATGTTTTTGGAGAGGTGTGAACGCCCACTAAGAAAGGATTTTTCGAAAATCAACCCCGAAGGGGGTTAAATGGGGTGTTAAAGTTTGTATGAAACTTTTTATTCTCTGGTTCGATTGATAAAAAACTTGGTATACATATTCTACTATAAAAATAAGAAGATACGGGTGTCACAGTTTTTTCAAAATCAACTCCCGTTAGTTTAAAAAAAAACTAAGTTTTAGTGATAGTACGTTTGTTTCTCCTTAACTTTGTAACGGCTGTACATATTAAAATGAAGTTTGGTATAGGGATGGGGATAGATGTGGGGATGGGGTGGGGGTGGGGGTGGCGATGATACTGGGAACGGAGACGGGACGGAGATAGGCATGTTAATATTAAGATTACAATTGGTATCGGGATGGGGATGGGATGGGGTGGGGATGGGGATTGGGTGGGGATGGGTGGGGATTTGGTGGGGACAGGTGGGGATGGGATGTGGATGTGGACGAGGCTGGGAACGGGGATGGGCGTGCCCATATTAAGATGAAAGTTGAAATCGGGATGGGGTGGGGATGGGATGGGGTGAGGATGGGGTTCGGGATGGGGATGAGGGAGGGAACGGGGATGGGGACGGGGATGGGCGTGTTCATATTAAAATGACATTTGGTATCGGGATGGGGAAGGGGCCGCTTATAGGGATGAGGCTGGGAATGGGGACGGGGATGGGCGTATTTATTGGTCGGCTGAACAGATGGAGCTGCATTTTTGGATAGGTAGTTATAGCATAAGGTTCGGAAACGGACATAGGCTATTTTTTTGTAGGTCCACGCAGACGACTGTTTGACGGACATAATTATTATAGATACTGTACAGCCTAAGCTGCTAAATTAATTTTTAATATTAAATTTGGTCATCCTCAAGCAAACTTAAAGACTTGCAAGCGGTTTGGAAAAAATGCATTAATATACGTATTTTAGTGATTCAATTGAGTTGGGCCCCGATTTAACCGAATTCCAGTATTCAACATTACTACGCGGGCAAAGCCGCGGGCAAAAGCTAGTATAATATAAAAGAAATAGTAAGCGTACCATGCAAAATGTTAAATTATATAAGCATATAATCGGCTACACGTCTGAGGTGTACCTGTAATGAGACGTTGGTAGTCTGTAGCAAGCCTAAAATTGGCATGATGAGCTAAGAGAGGTGAAAATAGGAGTAGGAAAGGCAAGCTAAGCAAGAGAAAACACGAGATAAATGAAAAAAAATATGTGAAAAAATATATATACATCCTGTGCATTTAATTATAAATTTATGCATTAAATAAAACTTAGATTAACCAGTTTGGAATTTAGGTGAAATGGTTTAGTAAGATAATAATGATACTCAGATGAAAACATTTCAAAAGTTCAATGTTGGGAAAAATAATTGCAAATGTAGATAACGAGATTGGTCACTAAGATGTATTTATGATCATAAATTATGATAGTCATTCATCATCATCAGCCCGGAGACGTCCACTGCTGAACGAAGGCCTCCCCCTTAGACCGCCACACTGTACGACAACCAGACATTTGCATCCACCGGTTGCCCGCGATTTTTACAATGTCGTCGGTCCGCCTATATATATATATATATATATATATATAGT
Organism: Erannis defoliaria; assembly: GCA_905404285.2. NCBI lineage: Eukaryota > Metazoa > Arthropoda > Insecta > Lepidoptera > Geometridae > Erannis > Erannis defoliaria. The sequence continues at coordinate 474,541 of FR990090.1, read as the reverse complement.
ATATAGTGGGAGGCCGCGCCTACGCTGCGTCTTCCGGTTCGCGGTCGCCACTCAAGAACCTTTCTTCCCCATCGGTTGTCAGTTCTTCGAGTGATGTGGCCTGCCCATTGCCACTTCAAATTGCAAACCTTGCGAGCTATGTCGGTAACTTTGGTTCTTTGGCGAATATCCTCGTTCCGGATTCTATCGCGCAAAGTAACTCCGAGCATAGCTCTCTCCATTGCCCGTTGCGTTACTCTAAGTTTCTCCAAAAGGCCAGCAATTAAAGACCACGTTTCAGTTCCATATGTCATCACTGGGACACATGACCTGGGTATGTCCTTAAACTGCAACCAGACCCACCGGAGGACGGGCAGCAGCGTCCTCTTGGTTAACGGTGGTGACCATTCTGCGATCCCCAAGCCGCCTGCCAAGCGTGGGGATTATGGCAACACCCCTCTATAAAGGGGAGGCCTTCGTCCAGCAGTGGACGTTTTATGGCTGACGACGATGTCATCACTGGCAACACACACTGGTCGTATACCCTTGTCTTCAAACACTGCGGGATTATATTATACTGATAGTTATTAAACCGTTAATAATATTGGAGAAACGCTTGGAAATATAGATATAAATTTAAATTCAAAACTAATGTTTAGACTTCGAAAACCTTTGACACTATTAAGATGTATGGAAATATTATTCTTAGATGAGACAGATGGCAATTTAAGTCACGCTAATTTAAGATATCTATAAGATGATAATAACACAACGAATATTAATAATCATAACATCCTCAGCTAGAAGACGTCCACTAATGGACGAAAGGTCAACCACATTGAAAAAAAAACGCTATAGGTAAATACATAGAATGGTTAACAATTTAGTTTAGATGGAACGATGTAAAATATTATAAATCTGTGAACAAAATTGATGAGGTGATTAAAAATAATATTGTTAAACAAGTACGCAATGTTGATGAAACTGTGAACAACATCGTCAATGAAGATTAATCACCTGTCGCGTGTGGTGATGACTTCCTCGTCCGAGTCGAAGTCGTACATGTTCTCACGGGTGTAGCTGCGGTTTGCGAACCCTCCCATATCCACTGGAAAACAAAAAACAATACATCATTATTTATTTTCATAATTGCTAGAAATTAAACCAACGAGACACCTGGGACGGAGGACCTGGGTATGTCCTTAAACTGCAACCAGACCGGACGGGCAGCAGCGTCCTCTCGGTTAACGGTGGTGAGCATTCTGCGATCCCCAAGCCGCCTGCCAAGCGTGGGGATTATGGCAACACCCCTCTTTTGGGAGGCCTTCGTCCAGCAGTGGACGTCTTATAGCTGACGACGAGACCAACGAGACACTGTAAAACAAAACGCCTACCCATAACTATTTCAGCGGTATCAAGAACTTTGAGTTATAAAACATAGTCTATCACTGCATATTAGGATTTGTATTTTGTATTTGAATTGGTGCTCAAATCAAATCACTTATTGCATGAATACAACACTCGTTTTTATATATTTTTTTATTATTTCATTATAGGATTGCGTTAGACTGCTATCTCGCCTGATGTTAAGCGAAGATGTGGTCAAAGGTGGAGCATGCTTGCCTAGAAGAAACTGATTTAGTTGCGACTTGAAGATCCTCTGGCCGTATCTCTTAGGAAAAACCCACTCGGGAAACACATTCCACTTTTTAGCAGTTAGCAAAATAAAGATGGAACTCATTACTTTAGAGATCTTACGTTATGCTGGATACCGAAGTCGTATTTTTAACTCTGTCTCGAAGATGACCGAGGGTAGTCTGTTATTTTTTCCTTAGCTCTTACGTTAGGCAAAGGACTCCGAAATCATATTCTAAAACCCCGGCTCCAGGGTAATTGAGGGTCTATGCTGACCAGTGGGAGGTTACACGTTGATGCAGTGGTTATTAAACAAGGTCATGTTATATAGTATCGTTCTTGGCCCAAATTTGCCCTCCGGTGACGCCAAAGACTAACTCTTAATGATGGTAGGTAGCTGGGATACCAAAACTGTATTATTAAACCCCGGCGTCAGAATTATCAAGGATAGATATGCCTACGCTTAGCAATGTAGGAGCGGGATACCAACGGCTGGTGCAGTAGGTTTATCCAGGGTCACCTCTCATCTCGACCTCGTCCACAACTTGTACTCAGGCAAGCAGTAGAGCGAGGAAGGGTCTTCCCTGCTTTTAATTCCCTTGAATGTGAGGTCAGGATCCGCACTACCAATAACCCCAAACCGGTGCACTCCAGGCTGCAGTATGGAGCTGAGCTGTACGCTCGCGCTGCAGACTGGGAGCGCGCGTTCCGAGCGCAAAAGAGTGCTGTTCGTGCAATCGTGGGCATATCGCGATGCACATCCGTCAGACCACATTTTAGGGAGCTCGGGATACTCACTCTGCCGTCCATCCTGATTTTTCAGGTGGCGGTGTATGTGAGGAATAACCTCGACACATATAAGAAACGCGGAGAAAGGCACACTTGCGGCATCCGTAACGCTGACAAGCTGGTCAGTATCTCGCGCTCCCTCGCGAGGTCGGGCAAGCTGACACACATTATGGGGCCGGAGGTATATAACATGCTACCTGATACGGTCACAATCGCTCCGAGCTTAAGTTGCTTCAAAAGCAGACTGAAACGCTGGCTTATCGAGCAAACGTTTTATAACTTCGATGAGTTTACTAGTTCTATTCGCAAGCGGAGAATAAATAAGTAGTTCTTTGTTAATTATTTTTTTGTCTGGTTGACATTAATTTAATATATAATATGACATTCATTTTAATTTTAATTGTATACTATTGTATATACCATGGTTTTGTTTTTGACGTGTAAATAATGTATTTATCAATAAATAACTTTGACTTTGACTTTGACTTTGCTTCCTAAGCTTTAACTCCTACCAAACGATTCAGCTCTAACGAAAGGCAGGGGATTCCGTTGCTTTATCCTTAAACTCCGGCGCCGGGATTATCGAAGGTCTATGTCGAGTCAGAGTGGAAGGATACACGTTGTTGCAAAAGACGTTTACCAGGGTTACCTCTAGTGTCGTCCTCGGCCCACTTGTACTCGAGCTGCGTGTCTGCGTAGAGCGGGGGGAGCGTCTGGTGGGGGGTGGGGTACAGGTCCATGTTGCGCTTCTCGTTTTGGATGCTGTCCGTGTCGGAGTAAGGCTTCATCCTGGAACGAGGCGGAACTATCTGTCAGTACGTGGCGCGCCACGATTAAAGGAAAAAAACTGCTGGAAAAATCGAGAAATCGGCTAAAAATATCTTAAAGTACGGAGCCGCCTGATCACAATTTTGAAAAACAAAATTTTTATATGTCGAAAATTTAATTAAACTTTTTTATCGTACCTATTCAATTTCAACCCTTTTTCGAATCATAACCATTTGATTTTATTAGTGTTTCATGTTCTTAATATCGAACAAACAAAGCAATATAAACGGGCGCGCGGCAATATCGGGAATCCCAGTGCGGCAGGCACTGGAACTTCCAAACAGCGATGAATCTAACTTCCCTTCCATCATAAACCTCTGTTTTCCCTCATCAGGTACAATGAAAAGTGCATAAACCATGCTGTTGGTTAGCACATTTATTTTAGCATAACTGGTTAACAAAATGTTTGTGGACTAGACAGGCTTTTAAAACTTACCACTTGTAAGCCGTTAGTCAGCTAAATTCACATAAATGATAGAATAGTAAGCCAATCAAAGTTTTGCTTTGATATGACGCTGGGGACTAACCAGTACTAAAAAAAACTATAGCCGCTTCTGATGGTATGATTTTTACCTGTCTATGAATATTGCAGCGATGTCCGGAGCAAAGTCCAGAGTATAACTATTTCAGAGGTCGCTTTACTTTGAGACATTATTAGTCTCATTAGCACATCGATTTAAGAGTGCGACTAATGCCAGAAAAATACCTGATTTGACCCGCGCGTCTTGCATTAGTTTAGAGTCGAAAATCGCATGATACAATTGATGATGATGATGGCTTTGAGCAATTTAGGTGGGATTTTATTTAATTATTCAAAATATAAGCATGAAATAAAAAAAATACACGGCTACTGTGCTAAAACATTAGTTTGGCTATGTAATTCGTAAAAAATTATGTGGTGATGTCGCTGATAATTTAGAGCATTTGAATTAAAACAGTTTTTTTTTGTTGGTAATTTGTATTATTTATTTTAAATAAACCAGTTTATTTTCCAAAATTCTTTTCGGTTACTCGGCTTCTTTAGGTTTTTCCCCTACCTGTAGTATTTTTGTAATCTGAATATTTACGTTCTTTATCATTAAACTATGTGTTTAAAAATACACCTTTTACTTACTTTTGGCATTAGTCGCCCCCTTAAGAAACAGAGGATATCAAAGGCCGTACCACAGATCACGTAGGAGTAATACGTACAGAAGATTACCGTCGTCACCAATTTTAGGCATTGGCTTGCTGACAGCCTCCTTGGTGTCATTGACAAAATCGAGTTTATTTTATTTATTTAGGCTTCACATAGATGATAATTCGGCCTGGTACACCTATCCCTACCAAGATATCCCTACCGGTAGGGTTAGCTTGGTAAGGATAGGTGTATAGTTCTCACATAGTGTGGTCGATTTTGAAGGTTTATGTCGACAGAACTAAACTAACTAAAGTATAGCTGTCCTTAGCTAACATGCCCAGTAAAAGAGTAACAGAAATATTTTAATTCGTTTAGAACTGTCAACTAAAGCATTCAAAATCGACCACATTGTCTTCACATAGACATATAGATCAATTCTAACACCATTATAATATTACATTCTAGTTAAGTTAAATGTGTGATCTTTTGAAGGAAGCACGACCGAATGCATATTTTTTTACAATAAGAGACGAAAAAAGAACAATCAAACTATTAAATCGAACCTGGCAATTAAATTAACTATTGCAACACTAATTACAACAACCACATCAACATAAACCTTAATTATAATATAATCCTAGATAGAGAGAGTATAAATGAATGAAGTATTTTGGTCATTAAGTACTTATTAAGAGTTATATTATGCAACTGAACCGCGCCCTCGTCCGGATTCCTCGCCACCGGTGGCCACAAGTCAGTCTCACCTGGTGTAGCCTTCGAAGCAGCTGTACCGCCACAGCACGAAGGCCAGCATGGACATGGAGATGATGACTCCTCCTGCGATCACCAGCCACGCGGTCATCGCAGCGCTGTTCGGCCCGGAGAACTCCTGCAACGTGTGGTGTTGCTAATTTAGTCCACGTCAGGGAGGAACATTGACGCTAAATAGGGTTTTTAGCATGGGCGTCGCCAGGGGGGCGCAGGTAGGGGCAGCTGCCCTCCTAGAGATTAAAATAAAATACAAAGCAACCGAAGTCCTAAATCCACTCACTTGACTTGTTTGGCCGATAATTCCCGTACTTCGAAACTTGCGTGAATTCACAAATTTCATTCCAAGTTTAGTATTTCACGCTGCAGTTTTTTAGTCCATGTCCATGCAGACTTTTCACACCTCCATATATCACCCCCCCCCCCCTACTTTCGCATAAGATGCATAACGTCAAGGAACAATTTTATTAACTTTGCTTAGCACTTTAGCTTTGATTTTCTAAAATCTAAATTTTAAAGAAATCATTGCCACGGGCCTGGAACAGGTGTGATTCCAGTGATTGTGTGATTTTCTCTCAAAATATCACTTAATAAAAATAATTTTACCGAAATGCCCATAGCCGACAGCCTGAGCGCGAAGGGATCGCGGTTGACGTAGGTGGTCCACATGGTCCTAAGGTCCTCTTCATCTAGCCGAGGATCCTGGTCATCGTCCTCGTAGACCAGGGACACGCCGAAGGTCACGGCGGTGCAACCTTCGAAGCCAGGCCAGGTCATGGGGCAGAGGTCCACGCTCGTGATCTGTGTTACTTCGGACCTGGAATTACAAATAATTAATAATTATTTATTTATTTATTTTATTTGTCAAACAAAATCCACAGCCATTAATTATAATATATAAACGGTATTTTATAAAGTAGCTTATGGCCAATAACGGATTAACATTATATTAATAGGAACTTACAAATATAAAATAAATAAATAATAATTATTATTTATTATTCTATATATCTTTTTTTTTTCTTTTTTTATTTTATTTCTGCTTTGAATAGTTTTAAAATAAAATATAGGTATTTATTTATTGGAACAACATTTACCTACTTTCTAGTTTGTAAATGTTAATATTATGTCGTCAAGTGTTTGTTTATTAGTTCATTTCTACTTTATTAGTTCGCCGATCCAAATTTTCTTGGTGTTATTCCATGCTAATCTTATGCCTATTTGTGGTAACTTATAATTAGCCTTTAAGTTAAATACAATTGTGTTATTTAAGTGGTAGCTGTTAGTTATCCTAAAAGAATAAAATAAAATAAAATATATAATATATATATATTATTATATTATTCTATTCTTTATATTTATTATTATTATCTTAAGATGTATGTTGCTTCATATTGTCACACCTGCCACTAACAGAAGCAGTGCCAGAATTGTGAAGTTTGATATACTTCGTTCTGCCATTTCAAAGTCACCCAGTTTAATAATCTCTGCTGGACTTGGGCTAACATTGTTGCACGTTCGTTAGCTTAAGTAATTTATTGAATCTTGATAATTTAATATGGAATAAAATATATTATTATTCACATATTTATTTTCTTTCTTAAATCTAAGTTTTTTACAATATACATTTAAAAACATAAATATTATAAAAAACCTAAACCTAGAGTGCCGCCGGCAGCGGGGCAGGGCTCAAGCTGCCGGTGGTTAGGGCTGCAGAGTGAGGAACCTCCTGACAATGCGCGCCGTGTCAAGTACCACTGCCTTTTGTATCTGACCCCTGACCCAACCATCTAGCGAGAGCCTCTTGAGGTATTGTTCGAGGCTCTTCGCTATAAGACCGTTCGCCGAAACGACTATCGGGACAATGATCGTCGAGTCAACATCCCACATGGCGGTTATCTCGAAGGCCAAGTCAAGGTACTTGCTGAGTTTGTCCTTCTCGGTCTTTACGAGATTCTCGTCATGTGGGATGGTGACGTCGACGAGCACTATATATTATTATATTACTATATTATTATATTTTTTGAATATTTTTGTATGAATTGATTCCACACTTATGGTATTTCTATGTTTTTAAAGCTTAAACAGGAAGAAAAATTATGACCTCCGGCAGGACGCAGGACCAACGCTTTAGTTGATAGCTTATAACAGGTTCGGAAATTTGGCATCTAAGGCAGAGACTTCTGTAGCTTAATTGGCAAAGCAGTTGGGACGGAAACCCATAGCGACTGCTCGTATGCAGGTTCGAGTCCTGCCGGGGGTCATAATTTTTCTTCCTGTTTAAGCTTTAAAAATATATTATTATTACTACCCTCGAACAGCGATTAGGTCATATCCACCACGAATTCACATACACCATTGAAAGTCATCTCCGGACGTATGCAGGTTTGTAGCGTTATGAAAGTCCGTACACAAACTCCAAAGAGCTCATTGGTACGACCCTGTGTTTGAACCCGTGACCTCAAGTCGGTAGCCACTTTAACAGCGACAGGCAGATTTCTAGAAATTCATTGTTGAAACAATGACAACATTTTGCATAGTAACTTCACTTCAATATTGTACTTATGTTATTGGAATTCAAAGTAACGACTATTCTGCAATAGATACCCCATTCAAATTAGTTATTTATTGTGCAACCTTCCGACTATCAAAAGTAGCGTCAAATTGCATTAATGGTTGGATGCTCTACCTAACCCGTAGACGAAATTTCCCTAATATGTCAGGTGTGAACTTGCGTTATGTGCCATAAAAAAAAAAGTTTTGAAGGAATGCTAAACAATTGTACCATTTTGAAATCGGCAGTAACTACGCAACTTTTTAAAACAAATGGCACGATCTACTCAGTACATTTTTTTTATACCACAGGCTATCAAAGTCAGTCATTTAAATAAATGTGCGTTATGTTTTTTGCAAAAATGTGTTTCTTTTAATTTTCTTAACATCTTAAAACAGAAAAGTACAATGCATTAGATGAATACAGTATTCATTGACAAATAAAAAAAACAGAGTTAAAAAAGTCATCATTTGTAGAAATGGCATAAAAATCATTGGTCAAAATCGAATTTTTCGAAAAAAATAATAAAAATATCGATATCTCAAAAATGGAGGGACTTTTACAGAATCGAAATTTTGGCAAATAGTTAGACACGATGTGAGCTATCTGCCATTACAGGGATATCGTTCCATTACTGGACACCCTGTATACATGTTTTATTAAACGGAGAATACTCAAAAACACAAATTAAATAGACACGTAGGAAACCAAACCACATTTAATTAGATCAATTATAATCTGTTGCAAAATAGCAATTCAAACGTTTTACTTCAAATGCGCGACCAATGATTGACATTTTTTCGTCGTAGTTTCTATACAAATAAGTGTGAAACTGGCGACAGCGGTTTTCCATACATTGTTTTGACAGCCGTTCTACCTAAGAAGTAGGGCTTTCGCTTTTCTGTGATAGGTACTACAAAGAATATTGGCATCTCTATAAACCTTAATAAGTTTAGATACATGATCCAATTTATGATTATAAATTGATTGATGGTGATCACGATGTTTACTTTAGCATCCGGACACAGAATTCCTTAACAAATGCATAAAAATAAAATGTTGGAACTACGCCAGCAATTCCAACGGAGATTTAACGATATTTACTAGTCTCGCTTCGAATTGCATCGAAAACACATTTGTTACCTTGTGCCTGTAAAACAATAAATTTCCCAGGAACTTAAAAAAAGGAGGAAAACATAAAAACGAGGAGCGCATTGCGTTGCCTAGGAATATTAAATAAACAAAATAAATAAATATCGGTGTACATTATTTCACACAGCGCCATCTAGCCCCAAACTAAGCAAAGGTTGTGTTATGGAAACCAGATGGCTGATAGAATATTTATTAACTATTTTTGTAATTATATACCTTATAATATATAATATATATATAGTCACTCGTGAACACTACTAGACACTTACAATTAGCGGGTGACTAGTCGTACAAAATAATCATTAACAAGAATTTTGATGACACATTGGGTAAATCACTTTCTTCGCTAAGTATACATAAGTTTAACATCTGTATACAAAATTGAATATTCTAAACCACGTACCTTTAAAAGTACGTTTTAAAAAGGAAAGGTTAAAGTTTCGGGCGATTTTGAACAGCAGATAGTATATTCGCTAATACGAAATGCTTTTACACAAGCCCCAGTTAATTAATTTATATCGTTCTGCAAGCTGCGCAATGCGGTATACAGCGGCAGGGAGCCATGGTGTTTTGCCGCAAAATGCGGTTTAACTCTATACTGCTAGCTATGTAGGTAAATGGCGGAAAAGACATCTAAATTATCACAGAGTACTATTAAGCTTTAGTCGTCAAAAGAGGGAAAAACATGGTAAAGATAGGACTGAGTGGCGTGCCTTATTGGGTGATAGCTAAGTAAGTATATTTATGTCCAGTAGAAGAATAACATAGGCTAATTATTATGATGATGAGTATTTATGAATTATCGTGATTGCCCATTCATTCGCGATAATCCTGCAATAAAATTGTGATTTCCTTTTTTTGCAATTGAGATTGTGATCAAAATCTGTTTAAAAATATTGTCTTTTTGCTGATTTGTATACTAATTGTTATTTTGAGTTATGGGACGAGCGGGACGTTCGCCTGGTGGTAACCGTTACGCCTGCCCACAACAGTAGCAGTCCCAGAATGGTGAACTTGCAAATACAATCCTGTGCCGCACCGTACTGTGCTTGTCACCCTGAGATATTAGATGTTCAATCTTTTCATACCCAGTTATTTCACTGGGAACATTGCCCTTGAAACCAAAATACAATAATGCTTGCACACTACTGCTTGGCGATTGAATAACTGGCAAAGGTATGCTACTTCACCAGGCGGACTCTGCAGTAGAGTCCTACCACTACCGAAGGTATAATCTTCGTGATATACCATTTACATAAGAGACTTGCTCTGAAATTAAAATAAATTAATGCATGAGACCACTACCAATGGTTATAGCGATATCATTATAATTGGTAGTTTTATTCATGTCTTAATTAAGTATATCAAATCCAGATAAACAAAACAAAACCTGATAAAATAATATATTTACAGCCGCATCCCACCTAAGAGTGAGTGTGGCTATAAATAAAGCCTTATTTTCACGAGTGTTCGTTAGTTTGTCATCTATGTGACAGATCAAAGTCAAGTTCTTTTGTAGCGTGAAGGACACATTCAATTTTTTTTTGTTAAAAACATGTTATTATAAAAACTAACGTAAGTTCACCCATTCTGTTTGTTTTTACGAGTTTTCTCAAGATTACTTTGATTTAATGAAATATAAGTAGAAAAAGTATAATCAAAACAAAATGAGACGTTATTTATATAAGTACTACAGTAAAAAGAGGAGAAAATTCAAAAATAATCAATTATTTTTTATAAAAAATAACAAATACCGACTTTTGCACTATACCTTTATTATGTACCTTAACTTGAAACTAAAAAGTAGAAAATAATATGTATTTGAATTACTTCAAAGCAAAGAGCATTAAAGGAAAATCGTCGAAATTATTTTGATAGGTACTTATATACCTTTACCAATTTATAATCAGGTATTTCTGGAGTCGGTGTCAGCCAAGAAGTACAGTTTAATCCTGCCTTTGCAACAAACTACAACTGTATGTTTGTAGGCCAGCTGCCTATAGTAAATGTCCTAAGCCTTTACCTATGAATAAGAAATTAAAGTAGATCAAGTCAATTTTAATTTCCTTGGCGTTGAACGTCTACTAAAATAAATATAATTAAGACTTATATTTTTTGATAGCTTTGTTGCATAATGAGAAGGAAAACACAAAAATTCTAAAACTCATAACACATCATCAGTGACGTCCACTGCTGACCGAAGACTATACTACTCCTTCATGACACCTCCTCCCATAAGGGAGGAGTTGCCATAATCCCCACGCTTGGCAGGCGGCTTGGGGATCGCTGGACGCTCATCACCGTTGAACTAGAGGACTCTGCTGCCCGTCTTTCGGAGGTTCTGGATGCAGTTTTAGGACAAACCCGCAGGTCCATAAAACTCATAAGCTAACAAATTAAGTTTAATGCCAAACATAAAAAAAAACTTATCATTTTTGTTTTATTTATATGTCACATCCCACCGGATGTGATCGAAACTATAGTCGGAGTATCCGATTTAATTAAACGTGAGTATTCCCGTATAAATAAAACAAAAATGTGTCAAAACCCCGTCAGTTTTCATAATAAAACTTATCATATTTACACGCTTTTAATTTTTATATTTTAAAGGTATTTTCTTAGTATTCGTAGTACTAATTATTAGTAGTAGTATTTATTCGGCGTCACCTACCAAATTTCCGGGCTATACCGGAGACTCAAATTACGAAACAAAATAAACACAATATCATGTAACCATAAGCTAGATAAGCTCATGTGTTTGCAAGATGAGCTACTGAAACGTTTATGCGTCATCAGAATAAAATGTAGGTATAAATTACAAAACTGTAAAACTTTAACTGGGACAATAATATATACTTGCATGAATACTCTTGCTCTGCAGTTTGTAGTACTGACAAATGTAATAACAGGAAATATTATATTTAGTTAATTATTTATTCCGGTATCCAATGCTTTTAATTCTTGCATATTCTGACTAAAATTGTGACTGTTCATCTATATATTTTGTATATCAAATGGGCTATAAAATAAAACCGAAGCATCCACATACATACTTTATTTTAAACTCACCTAATACATTACAGCTATACTTCTCCTAGCATCATGCCATGTTACCTACTATCTCCAACATAAATACTATATTTTATACTACCATGAGACGGATTCAATACTATGTTTTGCTATTATAATATAGGATAAATTTAGTTTTAAATTTCCAATAGCTAAAACTCAGCAACGATTTTAAATTTTGCATCCATCGATATATTTCTATTTTCATTTTTATTACATCAATAATTCTCAATAAAAATTTGATATCTCGCAATAACAGCAGTCTTGTAACATTTATTTACATTAGTTTTCGCGATATGTTTATTAAAAGCAGTTTCTTTGGTACCGTTTGTCTTATCCAAGCTGTTTGTTATAATATTAATTTTCATACAAGCTTTTCTTCAGTAAATTTTAAAGCCTTATTTACTACTTCAGATTTATTCGACGCCGTTTCTTCTATTTTAGGGATCGCATTATTATTAAAATTGTCTTTCTTCTTCACTTCGGCAGTACGTTCTTTCTCCTTATCCTTAATAGGATTGTTGTTCTGACTATTTTCTTCTAAAGGTAAATTTAAATCTGATTTCTTAGTGGCTACTTTAACTGGCTTATTCTCGCATTCATTTGCAATATTTAGCTGCGGGTAATGATGTAATATAGCTGTAGTATTAAAAGTTATTTTACCATACTTAACGATCTCTGTAGGTCTTTTGGGATTATCTCTACTCGTACTTGGCACTGCCTTTAGATCCCCAACATCTATAGTAACATCGTAGTCTACGCTTAACTCGTCTAATGCTTCTTTCGCATCGTCGACAATACCTAAAGCTATTCTTTTGCTCTTCCTCAAGTTATCCATATACGCGTTATGTAAGTTCATGTCTTCCGTGTTGCTGTGTTTTAGAGGCAGAGAGTTTGGCAGTTTTAGTTGGGGTCTATCGGTCGAATATCACAACTGCTTGGAGTTACTTTTCAAATGGTCAGTATTGGCCGCGGCTTGCTTGCTCGCGGCGTTTGTTAGCTAGGTCTGTGACTGCACGATTGAGATGCTGGTGGTCTCAGTGACGATCGTAGGAGCCGGAAACTCATCATTGGTCGAATCGTAGATTGGATACTCACAGCAGAGCACGCATTTCAGAAACCTCGGAACTTCGACGTAAATGGCTGGTGGAATCGGTATCAGCGGCGACGTGGATAGCTTATAATACAAGTAATCCGGGTTATCTCTATATTTTTCGTCGGCCGAACGCTCTAGCAAAGGTATACCAGATAAGAACAAAATTATCGCCGTTGTAAATGATGGAGATAGTATTGCGATCCATTCGACGCCTTCGATTATGTTCAGAGATATGATGAACAAGCCCCACCAAAGGACGATTTCGCCAAAGTAGTTCGGATGTCTTGACAGTCCCCAGAGCCCGTCGTTGCACCATTTCCCCTGGTTCGATGGCTCTTGTCTAAACGCAAACTTCTGTAGATCAGCGTAGGTTTCAATCAGTAGTCCTATTACGAAGATGCCCGCTCCAGCCGAGTCTAAGGTTGTCATTGTTTTTGGCGATTTCGGATACGAGTGGTGGGGAGAGTTTATGATTATAACTGGCAAGCTGACTATATACACCCAAACGGCTTGGAATGTGTAGAAAACTGCGAACCTCAATGTGTTGCTCTTCCGATCTTCGAACTGTTTATCCCTTCCTATGTGGTATATCCTGTATAGCAGATAGCCAGAAAGTCGCATGCCCCACACACATACAAACGCAGTCACCATAAGTTGCCTGCTGTCGTAGCTCTTCAGGGTGTTTCCTCCTTGTCCCAAAAAGAACGTCAGTAAAGCGATGCTGATAAAGTTGGCACCTCCAGTGAAATCTGTCACTTTGTCGCTCTGAGATAAAGAAGCTATAGTGAAGAAAAGAATCTGCATGGCGACCGTCACCATCGCGCTTATAGCGAAGTTGTTCCTATCTATCAATGGCTCCATGGTTCTAATTTGTCACTTTTAATTTGGCTCAGCGTACATCGATTGACCGCATTGACGCATTTTCTTGACACAACACCGTTTTGGTTTGTTTTATTTTGGATTTTGGTTTGGGAGAGACATGTTTGTGTGGCGTGCACGCGTTTTTTTGAGTTTTTTTTGTTTATTGTTGGTATTTTGCTGGTTTGAAGCGGTTTTGTGTCCCGTAAGCTCGCTTCGGTAGCAAGCTTTAACTGAAATAGATTTGACGTTTCCACGCGCATGTACAAAGAGCGATCAGTACTTAAGATCTGGCCTAGTGGATACTTCAACTAACGCACACAATGAAAAGCGCGTATACGATAGCGTGTATTTGAGTATGCAAAATGTGAATGTCATCGATTGTCCACATTACTGTAACTCGGTAAAAGGAAGGAAAATTAACAATAATTAGTTTTTAATGTTAATTAAATAAATGTTTACATTTTTCAGTTTATCCTTAAAGTAGTATGGTTCTGTACACCTAATTATTGATACCTATATTGTTAAGTATGTGTATGTAACTAGAGTTAAAGTTTATTGTTGTAACACTAATTAAGAACAAAAACTTAAATATACGTGTATGGTGTGTGGGGGGGGGGGGGGGGTGAGTGTGTGTGTATGTGATCAGCTAAATAGAGGAAAATTAAGAAATTAATAAAGCTATGAATAATGCTTCACTATGTAATGGGGGAGGGGGGGTGGTCAAAAGTTGATAAAACTCTATCTCTTCTTAATCTTGATCCTAAAGAGCCATAGCAATTTATTATACATTTTAACTTGAAGATACACGAGTATTAAAAAATAAAAATTATAATTGATTATTGCAATAATTGACAGTTTTGACATAGTTATAAATGAGAAGGCAAAAGAAATGAATTGCCTCAGCCTCAACAAAATAGTCCCTAGGAAAAAAAAGCGACGCCTTGGGAGTCGCCTAATCAACGCTGTTTGCAAAAGTTTCTCAACTCGTTACGAAGTAGTACTTATTTGTTGTTCTCAAATTGACCGAACTTGTGTTACTGTCCTAGCTGCTACGGCCATGGGTGAAACTCACGCATGCGCTGTTCCGACTTGTAATGTTAATAATTCCGATGTAGTGTTTCTACTTCTGTTTATACGAGAATTGATTATAGCAGGGCACGCGGCGACGCGCAGTTGATACAATACTCAATTGAACGGATGCAAAGGTGGCGACAGATATCGACAAGCGAATTAGAGCATGTATTTATGAGCTACGATAATAGTGTACTGTCATTATGGTCTGATTATAATAATATTATTGAAAGATACTGTGAGTAGCGCAGCGAGCAATTTATGAAAACTTAATGGAAAGACCAGCGACAATGATAAGATGAATGGACGGGAAATAAGTGCACGGATTTTGAAGACTATATGTTGAGCGCTGGCTCTACACTCGCTTCAGTCATACTCTGCCTTTGCGACATGCGAGCCGTACGATACGACAATACACACTTCTAATACATGTACATGTGTTCTCTTTTTGTCATGCAGTAATTAAATTAGCTATCTCTATTTTCCGGCAAATGTAATATGCATACTTTTAGCTAGGTATGCTTGATTGTGTTGTCTTGTCAAATTTGATCGATTTGAAAGCGCTGGGCCCGTCCATTCCATTATCACCGTCGCAGGGAAAGACACGTATTTTGATGATATTTCAATAGATTGCGGGATCAGACTGGAATAAAAAATAATTATAAATAAAACCGATCCCATGTGGTATCTCTTCATAGGTTCATACCGGAATACACCATGATTATGAGATATTTAAATGAGTTTAATGTCATACGGGCTCCCGATATTTTGACGCAGTTGCGTGACACGGCGTGGCCTTATTGTCATAGCTGTTCTTCTCAGATACCGTGTAACAGCGTGAGATTTGGGCACAACGTAACACGCAATTTCGCAGTCTACACTCATGCCCTCCACGATACAGTCTCTCAGTTCCTAGCTGATGACGTCATATGATAAACAATTAGCAATTATTTTCCGTTGCAGTGCCAAACACCCGTTATCTCCTGATTAGATAGCATTTAGTATCGACAAACATATTCAATTACTTAATCTATGAAACACAAAGGAACTGATAGAGTACTTATAATAATTTTACTCCTATTTTTAGATATAAAAATTATACGATAAGGCAAGGAATATGAAGGACCGAGACTTAAAGATATTTTATTTATACATAATGAAATTATAAGGACTTATAATTCAAAAAACGATTAATTACATGTCACATAACATCAACAGCAGAAGACGTCCACTGCTGGACGAAGGCCTCTCCCTTAAAGGGAGGTGTTGCCATAATCCCCACGCTTGGCAGGCGGCTTGGGGATCGCAGAATGGTTACCACCGTTAACTGAGAGGACGCTGCTGCCCGTCCTCCGGTGGTTCTGGGTGCAGTTTTAGGACATACCCAGGTCCCACCAGGTCCTATTACATGTAATTATGCAATAATAGTTTTACGTATGAGAGTCGAGCGGTGCAGAGGTTATCACGCTTGGAGGATCTAGCTCTCCTGGGTATACAATCAAAGTTATCACGGCTATATCAAACTATCAAGCCTGTAAAGCCTCAACTCTGTAACTCAAGATTTGATTGAATTTCGGAATGGCGATAGCGTTATAATCTGGAAGGAATCACATTTAGGTTGCTTTTTAGGCTGAATAAAATACCGATCTCTTAGGATAACGAGTGACACCGTGGCTTCTAGTACAAATACAAAAGTTGATATCTTGGTATAGAAAATGAAACCTCGAGTTTTTGGCGGGAAATTGAAAGCTTTACAAACACTATTTACAGAACTTCTGGTTTATCGAATAAAGTGGTCGTTTAAAAAAATAATAATATAGGCTTGGGTTTGACTGCCATATCGTCTGATGTTAAACGAAGATACAGCCTACGATGGAGCACGCTTGCCTAGTATTTTATTAAATAACTATTTGTGGAGTATAGTATGCATTAATTGTTGGCGAGCGATATTACAATGAAGGACCTGGGTAAGTCCTTAAACTGCAAGCAGACCCACCGGAGGACGGGCAGCAGCGTGGTGACCATTCTGCAACACTGCGATCCCCAAGCCGCCTGCCAAGCGTGGGGATTATGGCAACACCCCTCTATAAAGGGGGAGGCCTTCGTCCAGCAGTGGACGTTTTATGGCTGACGACGATATTACAATAATTATTACGCGGTCGAATGTAACGTGTCTGTCTTTTCGTGTTGCCTCTAAAAACTCGACAGAAGCTTTCAGCTAAGTCGCCACCGCCTTGGACGTGAATGAGACTAACTTATTTAACTTCGATCACAAATTTGAATTGTTAAATGATTTAAATTGACCTAATGCAATTTAAACAAAAATAAAGCCGTCAAGGTACGAGTCATCTTGCGACTCGGACAACGAGGGTTCCGTACCACCACAGTCGTGCACTAGGTAATCCGCGTAATATTTTGTGAACATTTCAACCGGCTATCTATTACAATTCACGAGATTATAGGTAAAGATCGGAAAGATAGATGCACACAGACGAACAGACACGGCAGGCGGCTTAATAATAGGGTACAGTTGTATTATCTTTGGGTACAAAACCCTAAAATAATTTCCAGTTTCGTTCAATATGTCAAACGCAAATTTTTTAAAAATATAACAGACATGTTTTTCTTGTTGTTTTCGAAACTCCGTAAAAGCTCTTAACAAAGCCGCCACAACTTCACTAAGGCATGACTTGGACTTGACCGTGACTGTTTGTGTGTGAACGGCTTAAATTTTTGGACTTATCTTGGTTACTGATACTATCAAAAACTTTTAAAATGCCAATGGCAGAATATACAAAGTGTGATGCCAGTGGAAACACATTTCTCCATATTAAAGAGTAAAAATTGAGTTGTACGCAGAAGATGCCACCAAATTGACCTAAAAAAGGGTATAATTAAGGTAAGTATCGTACAAAACTCCTTTCTCCATACGAGTTTTTGAATTGTGTAGCCCTAAAAATTTGTACTATTGGTACAAAATCATAGAACTAAAAAACTCACAGGACCTAACAAAACTTCGTAAAAACTTATAGGAAAGTCGCCACAAACGAACACTAGGGGCTGGTACTATGCAGTGGGTCATGACTTGTACTTGACCGTGACTATTTTAAATTATTTATTTTTGATATAAGTACTAAATAAATAAAAATAATAAATATCGATGGACATTTTTCACCCAGCGCCATCTGAGCCCCTAGCTGATAGAATACTTATATACTTTTTTTTTGTAAATACATACTTATTTCATATACTATGTTCGTCAAATAAATGTTTGCCCTGGGTGGGGATCGAACCCACGCCCTACAGCTCTGAAGGCAGACATGCTATCAACTGAGCTACAAGACAGTCAAACTCAACTATCAAGAACTTGAAAATGTATAATGCTTGTTAGACTGGTAGGACAGCAGGCAGCACAAAGTACGATGCCAAAAATGAAGAAAGAAAAAGAAGGACACTGATACCTACTTGGGAAAAGGTTTATATACAATTTTAAACTCTTTTTTCTATCAGAGTGACATTGGGGTAAGAAAAGGTTAAAAACTAAAGTGAAACCCCTGTCTTCCAATGAGTTAATTTTGAATTGTACTATTGGTAAAATGGAAGAACTAAAAGAATTCAACAGGACTTGTTAGTTTTGTTTAAAAAATTACGATGGTGGCTTGCTCGCTCTTCTGTAAAGGTAATATAAGTTATTCTGACTTCATGCAGGAGCCGGTTACGCTACTATAGATCGAATGGACCTAAAAACGGCAAACGGAACGTTTGCGCGTTTTAACATCTAGCTTATGAGCTTATGAGACCTTGCTTCTTGCCAAATTTCATGAATCTAGGTCAACTGAAAGTACCCTACGAATCTTGATTTAGTTCACTCTAAAAAACTCGCAAAAATGGCCGTAATTTTTTATTGTGTTGATTTACAAGGTTGATTTTTTTACAAATCTAAGGGACCGTAGACTTACGAATTTGGTATATTTTCAGCTTGATATCTCTACGCGTTCCAGAGAAAAAGGGCCTTGACAGACAGACAGACAGACAGACATACAGACGGACAACGGAGTGATCCTATAAGGGTTCCTTTTTTCCTGTTGAGGTACGGAACCCTAAAAATATGAAACACTGGTAAATTAATGCCCTGAGGGACGCCAAAAAAACGAAAATAAAAGAAATCATCGCTTTCTTCATTCTTAGTTCTCTGTAAGGCCAAAACAATAATATGCGATCTCTTTTAAGCTCTATTCCAACGTTCTCTCCCATCTCGACCGCTGCGCTGTTATATTTGCGTCTGACCTAGATACGATTTGCATAACATTGTGTATAGTCAGGTAGCTATATAGTAAACATAATAAATCGTTTGTATGAGAATATTAAACATACATTTAATTCTTTTTTCAGTAATGTGATTATTATTTTAGGCAGAACTGATCATGTAAGTACTATGAAAACTGACGTAGCTTTGACTCAAAATCACCTTGATTAGGACACCGGATGTGATCGAGTTTGAGAGTCAGAGTTTGAGTGTAGAACATGAGTAATCCCCCACTAAACAGAGCGACGTGTATCGGTATTGCTAAGCCGGAAGGAGGTGATTGTACTCATCATAGTGAACGGATTTATAGGGTCAACGAAGAAATCGCGCTTTTTCCTAACAAAAAGTTATTCATTCACAACAAAGTTACACGTCAAATTGCATTAAGTAAGTAATATATCACAAAAAATAATCACTGTCCCAGTAATTCATCATCACATCAGCCAGAAGACGCCCACTGCGACGAAGGCCTCCCCCTTAATAGGGTTACCATAATCCCCACGCTTGGCATGGCGGCTTGGGGATCGCAGAATGCTCACCACCGTAAACCGAGAGGACGCTGCTGCCCGTCCTCCGGTTGGTCTGGAAGCAGTATTCAGACAGACCCGGTCTGAATAGATGGTAGAGAATTTGAACAAACATGTCTGGCTGGTTAGTGATCTTTCGATCTCGCTCCACCCTTGGTAAAGCCATCAACATAATTCACACGACCACGGCGCCGTCGGGAACTGTATTTTACGCAATGGCGTGAAATTTACGCTATAGCGTAAATGTTCCTCTCGAGTCTGCTGCGATATTTATACGCCGCTTTCGAGGCTTGACGGGAGAAATGACTTATATTTGATTTTAGTGCAATTCCTTTTCAACCAACTTCAAAAAAAATTGTGCTCAATTCGACTGTATATTGTTTTTTTTTAGTATGTTTGTTACGCGATTACTCCGCCAATTATAATTAAGACGCTGACAATAGCTGTCCGCGCGTCTGTGGTCTCTGTCTAATTACACAGGTAAAAAAGAGAAGCCGGCGCGCTGGGCCACGTTTCGTACAGTAATTTTGTTGGAAAATAATGAATTGCAATAAAGTTATTGCGTAAGAAAAAAAACTATTTCAATAGTAAGATAGATTAAAGTATTACTCGTAACCTTGGCTAATTTTGGTTGTGTCTTCATACAAAAATACAAAGAAAAATCGACTTAGAAATTCGTTTTTAGAGGTTATTTTACAATTTTTTACGATTACGATGATTTGGCGAGAACGCGAAAAAAAAAGATGTCATATTGTAGGAAATATTTTTCAATTTTTTTATAGAAATGATGTTTATATCCTATAAGTGCCGAATTATGTGAATGAGTTTGGGCAAGTGATGTAATGTGGTGAACCTCCGAAAACCTCTGAAAACTCCGAAGAAGTAGTTAAGTAGCCTCGACTTTGGTACGATTGCTTTTGACTGTGATTTATTGTGATGTTTGTGTTTGTGACTGTGACTAAGACCCATATGACTAAAACTCATTAATAATGTTAAAATACTTGACACTGACAAATGTACAAAGTGCGATGCCATACTCCTATGAGGAAAGAAAAAAAGAACCCCTTATATATTATGTATACCTACCTATATTAGCTAAATTAGCAGTAAACGCAATTAATTAAACGTAAGTACATAATTAGTAATATTGTATCGGGAAACCCGAACAAATAAAACAGTTGCACTGTAAGTCTTAGCAATAATTTAGAGCAAGATAACAAAAAATTGCTCACGGCAAACTTATAAAACAATATAATAATGTTGGAATTGACTTGTTTCTTGTACATGAGTTCATAATAACTATTTACTCGAAGGAATGACTGTCTGAAGTCATTAATGCTAAAAATAAAACGCTTTTCACCGCAACCACAAAGTGATTAGGTCGTACCAACGTACCTACAGGCTGAGTGAATGAATTATCCCAGTTGTTGATTTTTACCCTTCATCCACATTCGTAATTAAAAATTCATAACCAGCTACGAAAAATCAATTTAATACCATTAAAAGCCCCCCCTTAAAAGCTTATTTTATTCACTGAAAACATTGAATATTTAATTGAATATTGACTCAATGTTAGACAACCTCCTTGCCCTTAATTTTAGTAATAATTGTTCCAATTTTAATGTGCATTTAAATTAATTTTACCTTCCTTTTTTCTTCTAAAAATGTATATTTTCAACCAACTCAAAAAAGAAGGTTCTTAATTTGACTGAATTAAGAATTTCAATGTTGGCTCCATAGTAAAACTTGTTTGTTTTTATGTACAGAATATTTCCGTAAAAGGATGCTAACTGATTAGAACTAACCCTGTATACTTTGAGATATCAGCGATGAGACTCATTAGCTCTGTAATTTCGTATTCTAACAAAAGAAGAATACAATCCTAAAAGTAACTGATTGGATACAATTTAGTCGCGAGCCAAAAACCCCAAGTGCAAAAACTAAAATAACCCAAGTGCATTGTAGCAGAGGGAAGGTTGATCCAAATATAAATTCTAACCTAAAATTAAATGCGCAAAAAATTTGCCGAAAAACTTATTAGGTATGTGAGTATCATGTATTCAATTTTGTTTTATACACTCTTTAATACACACTTTGGTGTCCTATTGTAAAATACTTAAGAAGGAGAAATATAATATAACCCTTTCAATATTTTCCTATGAATCTTTGGAGGGTTATAATATTATCTTTAGCAATTAGTTGCTAAAAAAAAAGAAAATTACAGTAGGAAAGAAATAGGGGATAGAAAAACGTTTGTATGGAGAAAGGGAAATCGTAGATTCCCTCTTAAGGCCCAGAAATTAGCAAGCCACCATTTCGCTTGCACAATAATTTTATTTTATTTTTAGGGATAAGTGTTTTTGTCCACCTATCCCTACAGGTAGGGATAGCTTGGTAGGGAGAGGTGTACCAGGCCGTCTAATATAATAATTTTGAAGACAATATATTATAAGCGAATCTAAATGAGCTCATTGGACTTCACTGTGAACAACTTTTACTATGGGACCATTGAGCTAATATCTATAGAGTCACAATCTCTAAGTGAAAACAGTCAAAAATCATCCGAGTGCCGTTGTACATACCTATACGTGCATTACCTATATAGTTCACAATTGTTTGAATTTAGACGTTATGTCGCATAAATACTTATAGTGTTCAATGCTTGAGCGCTTGTGTCTTATCGTAGTTGAAGTTGGTCAAAAACTCGGCGCACGCTATGCAGTGCGCTGAGTTTTGGCTCGGGCATTTTTATTACACGGTTGTTACTCTATAGATATTAGCTCAATGTATGGGACCAACTATGATATCGCGAAAAAGGTTAGCTGTTCATCATCATCATCATCATCATCATCAGCCCGGAGACGTCCACTGCTGAACGAAGGCCTCCCCCTTAGACCGCCACACTGTAGCTGTACGACAACCTGCCATTTGTTTGTTGCCGGTCGTCGGTTGCCCGCGACTTTTACAATGTCGTCGGTCCACCTAGTGGGAGGCCTGAGTTAGCTGTTCATAAAAATGTAATTTGCAATTAAATAAAACCTTTTTTAGCGAATGCAGAGTAAAAATTGTAAAAATTGTCGATAATGGTGAGTAGGTACAATGACAAAGTCAAAGTGACCTCGGTTTACTACTTTAACGTATTATACGAACACTCGTTTCGATGTAAGCTATATTGTTCCTGGGCCTTTGTAATGTTATGATTAGCAATTGTACGTACTGATTGTTAGTTTTATAATTAAGTACTTAATTTAAAGTCAGTGATTTCACAATTCCAAAACGTTGTAATGTACTCTAGCGATAGATAGCAGATAGCGATAGCAGCGGCGGCGTGCTGATTTCTGGTCCTTAAATAATTGATGTCCCATAAATTATTCCCCAAACGGAATTCATGAATGCATTACAGTGGAACAAACAACTCAACGATCAACGGAATTAAATATCTCTGAAAGACGTCAATAGATTCTATTCATGAACATAATGAAACCAAATAGATTCGAGTGCCCTTTGATCCGCAATATCGATGGAAGGAAAATACGAGATTTTGTTGGAAAACTGCATCTATTGAAGAAGTAGGCGTTGTAATCAACATTTGAACAACTTTTACTATAGGGCTAACCCTGAAAACGCGGAAAAAAGTTGTTCTCTAGAAAAATTTCATCCTCCCTCAATAAATTAATTGGAACAGCTCATGTTTACTCAAATTCAATGAATTGATGAGAACAATGTACTCCTTTCGGTTTAGTAATAGAAGAAGAGAGAAGTGAATAGAACGGAAATGTGACGGGCCGCGCTAGGTGTAAATGCGCATTCTACCAATATACTTGCGTTTTTAGACAGCGAATACTCAAAAAGACAATTTGAATAGGCGCGTAGGAAACCATACCACATTGCATCGTAATTAGAATAATTTTTTCATCACACTTGCTCGTAAAGTAGATCTTATTACATCGCTTTTAGGCTCATAATCCAATAATATTATACACGCGTGCTTTTTACTTTACATTACGGCACTTGTACTATAATAGGTATAACCCGGTAAAGTCAAGTTTGTACGTGACTGCAATTAGACGTACGTATACGAAGCACTCTTAATATAGCCGGGTAATACTTACAGTTTTTTTGTAATACCAACAAAGAGTTCTTATGCCGCTGAAGTAAATGTCAACCTGCGCGCGCATTACTGATTTGGGCGCCATTTTCCGCAAATGTTTGTTGACGTTTTCGCTGTGTGGTTGATTATTATCAAAAAAAATGTTTTTTTCCTCGCAAGTGTGACGAAAACAGTCGTATGGAACTCTTGTGCTATTAGTCATTACGCTCTCGGCTTTCTTATCGCGCTCGCCTGCGGCTCGCGCGCATAATACCGCCTCTAGTGTAATGACCAACATAGCACACTCGTATCATAATGTACTATAATATGTAGCAAAATTGCATTTCGAGCGTTTTACTTTAAATGCGCGACCAATAATTGTAATTTTTCCGTCGTAGTTTCTATGCAATTTTCTGTGAAACTGGCGACAACGGTTTTCCATACAATAGGCTACATGACAGGTTTTTTTTAATTGTCCTATTAAAAAGTGGCCCATAATTATAGCTGATGAATGAAAAGTAAATGAAAATCTGATCAAAAATAAGCAACTTTTAAGCATTTTAATATCATGCTAGACAGAGAGGCGAAACAGCAAATCGTGACGTCACTTCTCTGTACGCCATATAAATTCTATTCTGACAAGTAAGGCGTGAAGTAATTTTTTGTTTTGTGGGAAAGGGAAAGAGTTGTCTCTACCAAAAACTTTAAACGCTTATATATCAGAACATTAATAACCGACTTAAATTATTTTTGCAATAAACATACTATATTTACTTAAATTCTTTTTTCAAAGCTATTGGTTTCAACGATATAAACAAATACAAAATTATTTATTTTGACACAATTAATTTCACAAATGTATTACCCATAGGCTCCCAAACTAGTCAAAGACTGTGTGTCGGGAACCAGTGGCTTCTCCTGTATAGTTATACATTAGATAGCTATGCCAAAACAAAACTATGGGTATGATTACAGACTATAAGTAAATAATGACGAATAAAGTTGAATCTGTAGAATTTAGAATTTATGTTTTTATGCCAAATTTGTATACAAATAAAGAGGGGGAAAAAAATGCTTTTTGATAATAGGAGAAAAAAATAATTAAATATGTTATAAAAATCAACATACCGAAAAATAACAAACAACTTTGCATGCATAATACGGACTTTGTGCATGCGTACGTGTATGTGTGTGTGTTTGTGTGGTTTTGTATATACATATAATATATATCATATGTGTATGAGTGTTTGTGTATGTGTGCGTGTGTGTGTGTGAAACGTCAGTCATCTACCCTATTGCTTTACAACATTGTTTTGACAGCCGTTCTACCTAAGAAGTAGGGCTTTCGCTTTTCTGTGGTAATACCGCTACGCGTACCTACCCTTATACTGGGTGACATTGAATTCATGTGTCATCTTAGAGGGTCATTTAACTCCATCATAAATCACAACTTGCCCCATGAAAACAAATACGAAATCCCGAAAAAGTATCGGCTGTCCTATACAAAGAATGCTTTTACGAACGAATACATTTATGGAATAGCTGACTTTTTTCGCGATTTACGCTTTGATAACGTTGTAAAGCCTGTTCATTACGATGAGTTGAATTATACTATAAATATACATCTATACTAGGAGTTTCATAATGCCTAGGCTTGGCAGGCTAGGTGGCTTGGGGTCGCAGAATGCTCCCACTATTATTCAACTAAGAAGACTGCTGCCCGTCCTCCGGTGTTTCTAGATCCAGGTTTAGGACATACCCAGGTCCACCGGCGACCGGCTTTACCGTACTTGGGTAAAAAGGTAATTACCCGACCCAACAAAATCAGACCAACTAGGGCTAAAGTGTGGAAAATATACCGAGAATGATCGACTTACGTAGTGTTCAGTCCAAGTTCGACGTCGTAATCCCGGAGGTACTCCTCAGCCATGTCGGCGAGCACTTGGCGGAAGTGCTCCTTGACCTTCTCGAAGTCAGGCACGGGCAGTGCCAGCGTCACTGTCGCGGTCGAGTGCGGGGGGTTCACCACCGCTTCCGGCTCCGGTATAGGCTCAGGCTCCGAAGGGAGTGGGGCTGGAATGATATTTTCCCTGACACTTTCATAGGTTATATTTACCTAAAATACTATAGTTTGCTAAGTAGTAAAGTTCATTAGAGGTATAAATATGTTATATTTACCCTAATTATTTTGTTAAATGAGCTCCCGATATGTTTAGGAGCAGACACCGTCGCAACTACGCTAAATTATCAGGACATATAAAGACTGACTGGATCGTTCGTTGTTTTACATAATCAGTAGCCAAGCTACACCATGAGCGCTATGCTTCTTTTGAAAATACTTACCGATCATTTTAGCGCTGATAGAAAAACCTCTGAAGAACATCATTCCGGGCTTGCTCTCGAAGCGCATGAACAGGCGGTCGACGTCCGTGAACCGGTAGCGGCGCTCTGAGCTCAGTCGGTACGTGAACAGGAGCCCTTCGTGGCCAGAGTCGTCGATACCACCTAAAGAAAACGCCAGGTTAGCTGCTTATAAGGTTAACTTTGATAAGAAACAGTATGAGAAAATTGGCATCTAAGGCAGAGACTTCTGTAGCTTAATCGGCAAAGCACGGAAACCCATAGAGACTGCTCGTATGCAAGTTCAAGTCCTGCCGGAGGTCATAATTTTTCTTCCTGTTTAAAACTCCTGTTCTTTAAAAACATAGAACTTTGTTAAGGTATTTCAACCATATACCATCATTTTTGTTTTATTTATACGGGAATACTCACGTTTAATTAAATCGGATACTCCGACTATAGTTACCATCATGTTATAAATAAATGTCAATGTAAATGTATAATTTAGTTAGCAACATAAAAAAATGTCTAGATCACTTAGACGATGATTGGGTCTACAATTTATATATTATTTATAGACAATAGCAAATTGCACATACCTGGTTTGATAAGTAGATAATCACCCAAAGCACCATTAACAGCAAATTCAGTGATATTCAGCTCTATACCTTCACCAGGGCCTTCCAAAATCCAGTCGACAATGTTATTGGTTGGGTAAGCACTGGGGAAGTTAGGTGACGTAACGACTGTAGGCTCGTCTAGTTTCAAACTTATATGCACTGGAGCTACATTTTTATTGAAATCATCTGACTGGACATCTAAATCTTCGCTGTGAAGGATAGAGAATTGAGCTACCAGGTCTTCTAGCTCAGAACTATTTAAATCATCTACGAATGCAGTTTTGACTGTTTGTTGTTCTATTGAAGCGTCTTTTGTATCTTCGTTTGCATTATTTTCATCGTCATTTTCTAAAGTCTCGGCATTTCCTTTTGGTTCGTCGATTAAAGCGTCGTTGAGGTAAAGGACGGGTTTGGCTTTTCTATCTAAAGATTCAACATCTTTCACGATACCCTCATCTGGGTTCGGTTCATTTAATGCATCATTGATCAGCGGTTCAAGAACTTCGGCAGCTGAATCTTCTGCTTTTGTGTCATCTTCACTGAGAATATTTTCTAAAAGTTTGTCTAAATCTACATCATCATATTTGATGTTATCTGTTAGTTCTTCGGAACCTTCCATGTTGTTATTATCAAGCTCCTCAAATAACTTATCAGCGTTTTCTAAAGTTCTGTCAATATTTTCGTCATTACTGTTATCAGAAACATCATTATTGAGTTTGTCCAATGTAGCAAACAGCTTATCTAAGTCTTCATTTAAGTCTGCGTAAACTTTGTCTACTGTATCATCTTCTGCTTCTTTTTCCTCGTGTCCCACTTTGCTTTCAACACTACCTTCATCAACATTGCTTTTTTCATCAACATTATCAGTTTCAAAAGCATTTTTATCAAAGTTTGTTTTGTCATTATTGAATGAATCATCACTCTCTGCTAGCAATTGTTTAGTTTCTTCTACGATTCCATCCATGTTCGGTTGTTCTTCAGGCTTGAAATCGACCTTCTCTATTTCATTCTTTATCTCTTCTTCAAAATTATCAGCGTCATCATTGGCTAAAATAAGTTTTGTTTCCTCAATAACTGCTTTTTTTTCGTCTTCTTCTGTGGGTGCAGGCAAAGGTAATGGTGCTATACTGTCATCACCCCAGAGTAGGGCATAGTCTTCGTTTCGGCTTGGTGCATTCGGATCATCGGGTTCTGGTCTGTTCTCAAGATTGTTTTCAATTGCTTCTTCCATTGAATTACCAAAACTGCCATCGCTGTCTGCAGAGAGGTCTTTTTTCTTCTCATTTTCTTCTTCTTTTTTATCTCTGTTATCTTCAAACTGATAATCACCTATATTGTCAACGGTGTCTTTAGAAACATCACCAGCATCATGTTTGTCCTCACCAGCTTCCCTAAATTGCTGAATTTCTTCTTCAACTTTCAAATCATTTTCAATGTCAGTCTTTTCGTTCACACTTTCGTTTATTTCTCTGTCTATTACTTTTTCCAAATCTTCAAGATCATCGTAGTTGAAGTAATCATCGTAGTCGCCATCAAATTGTGCTGTAACAAAGAAAAGTAATCATTAAGTAATATTAAGTCATAAGTTACAAAGTTCAATTTATTCAATATTAACAATAGTCGATGTTTGTAAAATGAAAATGAATTATCTATACATATAAAAGGCTCTGTCCTGACTGATTGGTGACCGACTGACTGAATGACTGGCAGACAACGCACAGCCCAAACCGCTGGTCGTACAGACTTGAAATTTGGATAAAAATGTATCACCGTTCTATGATTATTTACGAGATATCTAGCGTGATGATGCCGTGAAACTAGCTCCCGATATTACGGCATAGTTGAACATGGCACTTACATGCAACTAAGCCGAAATAACGGAAACTCGTTTCAGAACATAATCACGCTAGATATCCCGTAAATTACCATATTACCTACACACCTTCAAATCACAAAACCGGGTTACGCAATATACAAAAAAAAACGGCTTTCAGGCGTTCAACTATCCGACTTTTTATGAAACATCGTCTCACCCGTGTGTGCGTTTATTTATACACATGCACTGATCTGTTTACACAGAAGTCTACTAGATACTATATTTAAGACTTTATTACAAGTGCGTCAAGGTTGTGTATACCTCAGATTTTGGGTGAGATGTCGCAGTCTGGAATTTATAGCCGCAGAATAAATAATAGTACCTAAACTGCAATGTCGTGTAGTTATTTAAGCAGTTTTTAATACGAAACCTACTTGTTAGCTTCACTTGTGGCTAGGTTTTTTTAATGGTTTGGTGTTTGGCCACAGCGCACTTGAGCAGAAATCTGTACAAGGCAGAAGCGTAATATTTTACCATTTTTTTATTTTAATATAAGGACATATTCATGGACATATTATTTTAATTTTTTTATTCATGGCTTATTTTTAAAATAAGCCATGTACGTGGACCTGGGTATGCCCTTAAACTGCAACCAGACCTACCGGAGGACGGGCAGCAGCGTCCTCTTGGTTAACGGTGGTAACACTGCGATCCCCAAGCCGCCTGCCAAGCGTGGGGTTTATGGCAACACCCCTCTATAAAGGGGGAGGCCTTCGTCCAGCAGTGGATGTTTTATGGCTGACGACGAAGCCATACGAGTATAATTTAGTCAACCCAAAGATTTGGACCTGGGTATGTCCTAAAACTGCATCCAGAACCACCGGAGGACGGGCAGCAGCGTCCTCTCAGTTAACGGTGGTAAGCATTCTGCGATCCCCAAGCCGCCTGCCAAGCGTGGGGATTATGGGAACACCTCCCTTTAAGGGAGAGGCCTTCGTCCAGCAGTGGACGTCTTCCGGCTGTTGATGTGTGATGTGAAAGATTTAGTCAGAACGTTTTATAACCTTTTTAGATCCTTTATAAGTTGGTTATAAAAACAATTACACTGTTGAATACTTCTGGTAGTTTGTAGAGGTAAGGCTATATTGCAGAGCCCGCCTGGGGAAGTTCCACACCTTTGCCAGTTATTCTCACTGTACTGCTTGGCGCTTACCAATCAATAGAGTGCAAGCATTATATTATAAATACTATATTATAGAGGGTTTCGGTTTGAAGGGCAATATTATCAGATAAATTGCTGGCATGACGAAATTTGACATCTTATATCTCAGGTTGACGAGCGCAGTACTGTGCAAGGCAGGATTTTATTCGCAAGTTCACATTTCTGTTCATAGACATACATAGTAGGGACGGGTTGGAAGCCATTTTGAGATGTCGCCCATTCGTAGGTGTCAAAGAAACGCATTGACACCAATGCCGGCACAGTCTGCGACGCACGTCCGACGTGATTACTTGAGAGCAAAATGCCAAAATGTGTGGTGAAGGGCTGTACGCATTACATTTAAAAGTGCAGTAAACAAAAGGTGGCGTTTCTTATGACCAGTAAGTCAACGTTTAAAGTTAAACTAAACTAGCTTTTACGCAAAAACTTTTATTTTTAGGTAATAGGTAAGTCGTTTCTAGTTTTGTACAGTTTGCGCTTCTTCTACCACGCCTTACTGGCGCTGCACGTAGTGACCACGAAATCCGAGAGATGGCGTTGTCCGTTTGTTAAAGAGATAATTAGACTTACGATTTTTTAACTCAGGCGTATCTAGACATAAAAAACATTGTTTCTGTATACTGATATTGTTATGGGCAGGCGTGATACTTACCACCAAGCGAACGTCTCTCTCTTCTCGTAATCCATAGCTGTTGCCTATACCTATAGTGTATTACGGCCTTACTTAAAAAACTTTTCAACCGTTAGTCACTGTTTAAGATGCTCTACCATCTTCTCTCTCACGTGAAGTTGCACGTGCTAGAAAAGGACAAAGAAGTTTAAGCAGTGACTAAGAGAATTGAGATTATTTTAGGTAAGGCCGTTAATGTACAGGTTTTAAGGTAAAACAACCAAGCTGAACTAATTTCCATGTTATAGGAAGCTTACACTGTATTTTTTTGCAAACAGTATAACTCGGATGTGATAAGAATACAAAAAGGATGCGCTAAGAGTAAATACTTAATAAAATGATTAAATATCTGTCGGACGAGTTGACAGTAGAAAACGGTTGGGGTAGGATAAAATTATACGAAGGGTGAACGTCATAGGACGAGTCGGGAACAACCGGGAGAAAGTACTAATCTACCGATTTTAGAGGGCAAATCTACTGATTTTGCATTTTCTCTTTGGAAAGCACTCGAAGCTTGAAAGGTGCGTCTCTCAACCCGTCAACGATATTATCAACTTGCCCCGCAGGATTGTATTCGCAAGTTCACAATTCTAGCACTGCTACTGTTAGTGGCAGGCGTGACGTTTACCACCAGGCGAAAGTCTTGCTCGTCTCGTCACTTGACAGTATAAAAATATATATATATTTAGGACACACCGAACAACGTTCATCGGACTTGCATCGTAACGCATCCAATTGCAACGTCATTCGGTGTGAGCCTTATTTCAATGGATTTAGTGTGAAATTTGAATGGAATGGCAAGCCCCCGTGCCCCGCCATTTATGTGTGGCCTGTGCCCACATCCTTCACATACTGGGGCTAAAGTGTTGTAAAATAAAGCGAATAAACATAATAAATAATATCATCAACTGTCCTCTCCGAAGAATGTCTGATAAGGGCACAAAGGAAACGCCAGTCGCTATCGACACAAATACCTATTCTATATTATAGATAGAGATATAACGTGCAACATGAATGGGTTCTTTATTTTAGTAATACCTACTTCCCTACCAATATCACACTAATTGACCGACTGAGATGAGTGTCGGCTTGCTGGTGATAAGAATTTTAATTTAAAAAAAGTAATTTTTATATATTTTTTTTCTTATTTATTGGCATCGCACGTTGTGCATTCTGCCAGTGTCAAGTTTATGAATTTTCAATTTTTTATTATTAAAATCGAGTCAAATATGTCATGAAATCACAGTTAGTCATACGAAACTAGTCATAGTCAAGTCCAATCCAAGTCATGCCCTAGTAAAGTTGTGGCGACTTTACAATGAGCTTCTACGGAGTTTTGAAAACAACACGAAAAGACATGTTTCACCACATTACATCACTTGCCCACACTCGTGCATGTAATTCAACACTCAATTAATAAAACACAACTATTTTTAATCATTAATTCGCGATAAAACACGAGTTTAAGAAAATAATAGAATGCAGCGACATGATTTTTCCGTGTTCCCGCCAAAACTCTTTTATATATGTGTCTCTTTCTTAATTTTATTCTCTTTTGTATAATTTTTTGTTGGCTTTGACTCGACAGGTTTAGCCTAGCGGGGTACCTATTATTTATTCTGTGGCGGTGGATCCAAGTGGCCGGACCCGGAGGTCCCCCCTCCGCCCACTTTGATGGATCGAATATGTGCCATTCTTTTAAATGGTTATATCTGGATGCGTCCATATTGGAATTGTAGCGCAGAAAAATTATTATATATATATATATACCTATATTAAATAATTATAAAATTGCCTGAGAAACGCTTCTATGTAGGTATTTGGTCAAACTTTTCCTCCTAACTTGTAGCGTTTTTTTAGGAGTACTTAGTAGGTACTTAACTACGTGATAAAGTAGTACCTAGTGTGTTCCATAAACTGTTATTTAATAACCTGCTTCCAAAGAATCTATGTATAACAAAATGCTTTTGTATACCTAGTTTAGCAAAAAGTCTACAACGAAAACTTTTCTTTTTCTCCCTAAAACACAGGAACTTGCCAGTGGAGAATTGAACTCCACCAATCAAGTTTCTCAAACTACTCACCTAGACTACTTTACAAACTTCACAAAGATTACATCCTAAACTACTTACCTAAAGTTATATTATTATTAACGGGATATTTACCGTGATTATGTTGTGAAATGAGCTCCCGATATTAAAATAATAGAACTTTAGTAAACGACCGTGATAGTTTAAAACAGTGTTTTACTTACCTAAACCTAAGGCTTGCTAGTGTTTTATTAACGATTTGCTATAGTGGCTCCCCTATTAATTTCTACTCTTCTCTGTCAAACCATAATAAACATTCACACTATATCTATGCCACAAAGCAGTAAATTGTAGCTTGAAAGAAGGACAAACAAATCAACATACCAATATTTTGGCATTTAATATATTAGAAAGGGTATAAATAGTTATTAGGAGTAGGTAAATGATTTAGTTACGTATACCCGAACAGTAACACCCGAAATAACGATTAGAAGGTAGGTTCTCTATTCGATCAGTTTTTGAATTTTTGAACTTCCTGTACCACGACTTAAAACTGGGAGAACGCTTTAAAATTTGTTATTTCTTGGGTCCAAAGGTATAAAATAATCGAAAATTACGCAGTAAGTAAACGATAGTAAAATCCATGGTTAATCTATAAAAAACTAGAACAGCGGGCGTAAACATAAACTGCTTTTCTTTATACATGGTGTGGCGTAAAGTGGACAACCTTTATACCTACAAAAAAGTAGGTAGGTTACTTGGAACGAGTTAAAAAAAATCTTAAATATAAATTAAACTCACGACAAAAAAATTATCTAACCAAAACTACTAACCAAAAAATAATTTGAGAAAACTCTTTGTTTTGCAACCATAATGGAATAACATTTTATTTCAAATTCAATTTAATTTTTTATCAAATCTTCAATTCTGATTGTGAGATTGTAATGTAATTGGCCTGACCGTGTTAAATTTCAATTTATTAATTTTTATACTCAAAATGTCAAATAACTCTAAAACTATGTGACTGTTACAGAACACGATCTTTGATTTTGTCTCCCATCAGTTGGTATTAGGTTATCCACTCTGTACGTCACACTGTGTATAACGTACTACGTAATGGTTGCAATTTTTCATGCTAGAACTTTGGAAGATCTTATAGCCAGCGTTTTTACAAAAAATATTATCGTTTTGCTGAGTACATTGCATTATATGACGAAGGAAACTAATTTTTTTGCTATGTAATTCACCTGATTAGGATAAGATTCGGTTATCAACGACCGGCCAATATGTTTTATTGAAAATGAGTCACATACTTAGCAATTATAAAATGCGACGTATCACAAAAAATACCTAATACTATTTTGCTTTACAACATAGAAATCCATGAATAGGAAACTAATGCACAAAAATAACAAAAATATACCTATCACGTAGAAAGGAAGTGACATCAACAATATAGACTAAATACTTACCTACGTGAAAAACCTATAAAAAACAAAACATACCTTTAACGTATACTCCGCAAGACACGACTAGACACGCGACAATCCAAAAGGTCTTCATGTTGCCCACTAATACATATCACAGCACAAATAAGTTTTAATGTTTGATTTAATGACTCGTTCAAAAGATGCGCGCGCGCTTGACGGGTAGCGGGTTAATACTGGCATTGGACTATCTAGTGATGGGACGCTGCTGTTTTCCTGTCGAGTCGATTTTCGCCTATTTTTATTTCTAAGAAAAAGCAACGAAGCTTATAAAGGACAGTTTTCAGACAGGCAATAAAAAAAAAGTTCATAGAAATCCGTTAGATGGCGTTGACGAGACATGGGTCTGAACAGTATCACTACCTAGTCTGTGGTTCTGAAGATTTTGTATAAATGAAGCAAGGTCTTCCATAGCACAAATGTTTAAGTTCTTTTTCATTAAACACAATCATGTGAAAAGAGAGTATCATGTCTCGTCAGCACCAGCTTTGGCTATGTGTAGAACTACGTATTGTCAGCTGTCAGAAAACTTCCCATTTCGTCTGATGGCAAGCGAACCACTGTCTTCTATGGACACATCGACCTGCAACTAAAGACCTTGTATGCTTTGCTGACCTGAAAAGTTATAGATGTCCTTTGCTCTCCCTTACAGCATCTATGTTCGTAAGTCAAAGTAAAACCTCGATAACTACGATTCTGAAATCTTTTAGTACCAAATAGCTAAAATTTGCGAGCCTGGATTATAATTATTGAGTCAGTTATGACTTCATGACATTATCATAGACAAATACCTTTACGTATGAGCACAGCAGACATCAATGTCTGGTCTGGTGTTACACGCTTTTTGTTGCATTAGTTTATGCATATCACTTTTTATAATTTTGTATAACTTTTTTACAGGTTTTTGGTAAGGAAAACAAACAAGGAAATTTTGAACAAGCAGACAAACAAGTTTCATAATACACTATTGCATGCAAACGAGTCAAAGTGATTCATGTTTTTATTATTAATTTTAAAAGCGATTGACTGCTTCGGAGCAGGAAAACGTTAGGTTGACTGTAATGTTAGTAAAAGAATTGCTTATATCATTTTAATTAGTCCGGAGACGTCCACTGCTGAACGAAGACCTCAGCCTAAAAAACAAAGCCTTAAATAATTAATCCTTAATCCTTTTATAATTTGTCGTAATTTTTAGAGTTTATGATATTAATAGTGTGCAGAGCTATTGGTAACAGCTTGTTAGGATCAGCTGTTGTTGTACCCTTTTTATCATCATCATCATCATCAGCCCGGAGAAGTCCACTTCTGAACGAATGCCTCCCCCTTAGACCGTACAATGCCGTCAGCTCACCTAGTGGGAAGCCTTCATACGATGCATCTTCCTGTTTGCGGTCGCCACTCAAGAAAACTTTTCTTCGCCATCGGTAATCAGTTCTTCGAGCGATGTGGCCTGCCCTGCGCCAACCCTGACTCGAAAACCCTGACTGACTTTGGTTCTTTGGCGAATATCCTCGTTCCGGATTTTATTGCGCAAAGTAACTCCGAGCATAGCTCTCTCCATTGCCCGTTGTGTGACTCTGAGTTCTCCAAAAGGCCAGCAGTTAAAGACCACGTTTCAGTTCCATATGTCATCACTGGCAACACACACTGGTTGAAGACCCTTGTCTTCAGAAACTGCGGAATTTTTGACGAGAAGATAATACGCAATTTCCCAGACGCTGCCCATGTGCCCATCCGAGTTGGATTCTTCGGACGACCTCTTTGTCGAAGTCGGATCTACCTAACTGAAAAAACATCTTATTATAATTATGCTTTATTAAAGAGTGGGCGTGAGTGTCTAGAGTTATATGGAATTAATTAAAGAAATACAATATTATGCATATACATACTATTACTACTACTAATACTACATTAAAAAAAATGCTACAAACAGAATGATCGCTTTGCCTATCTCACAATATTAAATTTCAACAGTCAATGCTAACACTGATACGGATGTATGGATGTTACTAAGAAATGCCTCTTTCTCCTCAGTTTGCTTTATGTTACAAGTTATTACGAGTCAAACTTTGATGTAAACTTGACCAGGTTCAACCCAGCTGAACACATACAACTGAACAGCAGCTGACATACGAAATTGTCTATCAATGGCATCGCACGCGTGTGTGCGTACAATATGGTCACTAACCGCTCGTTAGGATTGTCAAATAAAATAACAAATAATATTAACTTTGTATAGAAAAAGTTATGGTGTCATTTTTATATTTTTGTTCAGTTAAATGATTTGAAACTTAAATATAGATGTTAACTGTTATGGAACCTTTTTGACACCTTGTACAACTTATAGTTAAAAAACGGAACAAAATACACAACTAAGTATACGCGAAACAAAATACACAACAAAATAAATAGGCGCGCGGGAGAGACCCCTAGGGCTAAGTATTCGACAAGGATTTATGATCCGCTTTTTTGTTTATATAGTACTTATTATTGTAAGAAATTTAATGAACATACCCATTATATAAATAATTAATTACTAAATATATAGTAGAACGAAAAATCATAATAATATAGGTAAAGAAACAGCTAGCAAAAAAATTTACAGAAAAAGGTAAAATCATCTATCAACATAGTTTTTCCATAAATTTTAAATTATTTCTATTCAAAAAAATAATAATACATGATAACAATTATTTTAATAGGGTAGATGACTGATGTTTATATCGTTGAAACCAATAGCTTTGATGAAGAATTTAAGTAAATTTAGTATAGTAATAGAAAAATATATTTAAATCGGTTAATAATGTTCTGATATATGAGCATTTACAGTTTTTGTTAGAGACAACTCTGTCCCTTTCCCACAAAACAAAAAATGACGTCACGCCTCACTTGTCAGAACAGAATTTATATGGCGTACAGAGAAGTGACGTCACGATTTGCTGTTTCGCCTCTCTGTCTAGCATGGTATTAAAATGCTTATAAGTTGCTTATTTTTGATCAGATTTTCATTTTCTTTTCATTAATCAGCTGTATTTATGGGCCACATTTTAATAGGACAATTAAAAAAAACCAGTCATCTAGCCTATTAGAAAGACGCGCTCATTTATTTCGCATGATGATCTGCTGTCTTACAAACCAGCAGCGAGAGTACCGTTCTTGACGATCGTTATATTTGACATTTAAATCGTATATTTGACATTTAAATCGATATAATTCGATAAAATTAGGTGTATTCTCAAATTCGCCTAAGTAAATCTGCTATACCGACACGTCGAATTTAGCAACATAGAACGGTACTCACGCTGCAGAAGGGAAAAAATGTTTCTTCGATCTTTTATGGCCGTCACCTACGATGAAGATGCTTTAATATTTAATGTTATCTTAAAACGTATTTCAATATCGCTACTCATACATTTAATTGACAGCACAAATGACGAAGATAATAATTATAAATTCAAAATTGTATGGTGACCGATATTTTATATTAATATGAAATATTATAGCATCTTCGTCGTGTGTGACGGCTTTTATCCTCTTGTTTGTCTGCGCCAGTCGTGTTAACGACCATAATACGAATAGTTATATATTTTACCTATTAACTAATATCTATCGATAAAGTTAAGTCGCGATTCTTTTCCCATCACTATTTCTACGATCTCGACTGTTGATAACATTATCACGAATTGATATCTATTATTATTTCTATGAAGTCTTTATGTCTCATAAATATAATTACATAAGCATGACTGTTTTGTTGATTTAAATGAAATAAGACACTTACAGATTTGAAACAATTAAAAATGTTTATGTAGGTACCCAGTAACCTAAATTACCGTTACCTACTACATACCTAATTGCCGTGAGATTGATAAAGCGACTTTTTAAATGAATGATGCATAATTTTATTGAGATATTAACCTATTTTAATACTTAGCCTAGTATTGATTTCATTTCTAACAAATAACATTTTTAATTCGTTAATCGCAGAGTAAAGAAGTCTGTAAAACTACAGTAAAAACATTATGTATTTTGTCAGAGCCATCTATTAAGATTGTCTAGAACTACAATGAAAGGCTAGTTTCAAAATCGGAGAGCTTCGAGTTGGACGATGAATATTTTTCCACATCAGAACGATTAAGTTCCGGAAAATTCCGTGAGATGGCGCTATACAAAATAGTTTTTGAAACTTCAGTACCTACTTAAATCAATATTAAAAGTATTGCTATATGAATAAATTATTTGATTTTATTTAAGTTTTGGAAGTAATTCATTGTATTACAAGCATTACATAATTATCAATGAATATTGTTTTTACTAGTAAGTATTCCTGTTATTAAGTTTTTCCTTCCATAATGATTTCATGTTACTTTGCACATAGAAAGATAATCATGACGAAAATATTGTTTTGCTGTAAAATATTGCCATTAGTAAATATTATTTAGAGCAAATTGTAACGGCCTTGATTCAAGGCCATTTTGCAAGGGCACTGAAACATTATTGCAAAAATCATGAATTCCCGCACAAAATAGAGCATACTTGCTGTTCATAGACCTTGCTGTGGCTTGTATGAGCTGTTTCCAAGGATTTTCGCAAAATTCGCGGTCGCGCGACCTCGGCGTTTGAGGACGCGTCCTCGCTTTCAAGGTTTGTCCTCGCTTGAGGTCACAACAAGGTCTACCTTGAAAGAGTGACCTTCCCCTTGAACACAAGGTTTGCGATAAACGTACCCACTAACTGCTGCGTATGCTGTGTCATCGCAGAATATGTGGCAGTTACTTCCGCGTACGTCATAATGGCGAGTGACGTGGGTTTAAGATGTATTGTAGACGCGGGTGACTAGATGTAGTGTTGACTCGCGGATTTGCCTGAGATTTTCAGGTTCCAACATTTTCCTTGAAGAAATGAAGTCGGTACTATCTACAGGGTTAACTGGAACGATATTAATTAGTAACGATCTCATTGTACTCATCAACTTTTATGACGGTCTGTAATTTTTATATTTTGAATTAAACTTATGGAACAGCAAGTTTTTTCATAATTTCAGTTAATTATGATGAGAACACCTAAGTATCGTGAGCTTCTTTAACCTTAGTACAATCATTCCGTTTACAATGTGTAACAAAAAGGTTCAACAATACTTTAGGGTGTGTATGTACTCGTCATTATGAACAACTTTTACTATGGGCCAACACTAAAATCGGAAGAAAAAAAAAGCTATTCTATGGATACAAAAATGGAACAACTGTTTTATTTTTTCGATTTCTGTTGGTCCCATAGTAAAAATTGTTCATAATGATGATGGGTACATACATACCCTTCAGTATTGTTGAACCTTTTTGTTACACATGTTATAAACTGGAATTCATATGACGCGGGCATGATACGTATCTGCCTACGTGTTTTGCAAATGTGTCGTCATTGTGATATACGTACTTACATAACAATTAATGCTATGTGTACCAAATTTTGCGCCCAATGACGACTGTATGACGTCACAGATTCTGACGTTGCAATGACGTTTTTGTATTTACGATGCGGAAGACAATTCTTTGATATTCTTGTTTTAAATTAATATTACTGATGTTAGTTAAACTGAAGAGAGAAGTGAATAGAACGGAAATGTGACGGGCCGCGCTAGCCGGCATTAAGTGTAAATGCGCTTGATGACAATTGAACCAATATACATGTTTTTAGACTGAGAATACTCAAATAGATAATTTAAATAGACGCGTAGGAAACCAAAACACATTACATCGTAATTAGATCAATTTTAATCTGTTTGAAAATGGCATTTCGAGTGTTTTACTTCAAATGCGCGACAAATGATCGGCATTTTTCGTCGTATTTTCTATACAATTATGTGCGAAACTGGCGACAGCGGTTTAGCTTTACAACATTGTTTTGACAGCCGTTCTACCTAAGAAGTAGGGCTTTCGCTTTTCTGTGGTTAGATGCATCAGATAGATCTAATCTGGATCTTTTCAAGGTCAGTAAGATGGCATCCTCTAAGTCTGCTGCTTCGTCTTCGACCACATCGTCGCATACCTACAGGCGAGTTGGTCAAACGAAAACTTAATGGTCCGAAACAAGAAAAAAATATCTTGTGGGACATCTCACGCACACTAAGCATGAATCAACTTGACAACCTGATAGCTCAGTTGGTAGCATGTCTGCCTTCAGAGCTGTAGGGCGTGGGTTCGATCCCCACCCAGAACAAATCTCCGGATATGATCGAAACTGTAATCAGAGTATCTGATTAAATAAAACATGAGTATTCCCGTATAAATAAAACAAAATGAATCAACTTAGCTGTGTCACAAAAAAAAGTATTTAATGTACAGTAAAACTCAAAATATAAATCGGTAAGTATTCTAGATGTGCCCTATCTCTACCAGTAAAACAATGATGTGGAAATGAGAAAATTCAAATTAACAGTAAGTAAGTAGGTCTGATTGGACACGTAGGAAATTGACTAGCGGGAAAGAAAAGAGTTTAGGTAGGTATATAATTATTTCGTGCGTTATGTTTGTTTATTTGGTGGATATACTTACTTAATTATTTCACAACAATGTTGTCTTAGACGTTACACCTCTAAATATACTTATTCATTACTTTGAATGATTTTTGCGAAGGTTTACAAGGGTAGAGTAGGGTTTATACAAGGGTTCACACTCTAAAATAGCGACGAAAACTCAGCTGTTCCATACATTTGAGCGCTAAGACATTCGTTAGGACAGGACCAGCTGGTTCTAACCTTTTGGACCCTGTATTATTATAATAATTTATCTGAGGCTTTCGGACAACAGAATAAGTCTGAAACTAGGACTGGCCACTTAGCCTATACTACAGAATAAATAATAGTACTCCGTACAGAAAGTTCACTCCGCAAAGGAATTGAAATAAATAAGGACTCTATCGACTAGGCAATAAGGTAGCAATTCAACTCGCACAGCGCTGGATACCGCTCGCTATATTCACCTAGATATATCGCTCTCTTTCTATCACGTATGCTTAGTTACGTGCGACGGGGCTAGCGTGCGGGCGGCGACTGACTTCTGCCTTGCTTTGTCCACCCGGACGGAGCGCCGGCCGAACATACCTAAACTGCGGAGTGACACCCCCCTGCCTATACTAACTTACAATAAAAACATGCCAAACAAAACTGTGTCAAATACTCCTGCTAATAACGATCAATATCAATTGTTTACACTTTCGACTAATTATCAGGGGGCTTATTTTTTAATCACACGCAAAGTAGCGCATGCGAGCGGAGCCGACTTACAAACGATATTGAACCTTATTCCAAACAATATCGTTGGAAGGTCAGCTCCGTTCGCATGAGCAACTCTTGCGTACGATTCAAAAACAGGCCCTAGGATTCAGGAATAAAGCTGCATTTTTTCTGCACAAACAAGACTGAATTAGTGAATCTATTTTTTTGAGTTTTACTGTTGTTTTTAGTTTTACTGTGAAATCAAGATAAAAATAATAATAATTGTCATAATATTAATAATTGTAGTAATAGGAATAGTACACACTGAATAAAATATAATAAAACAATTTCTTATTTTCATCCATTATTTAATAAAATATAAAATAATTAACAATATTTTATACAATTTTCTTAATAATTTGAATTATTAACATGCCTCTTAAAGTTTAATTAAACTATTCATCATTTAACTAAGATAATGGCAGTATGGTAACTATAAAAAGCTATAATATCAAATTCAATGTCCTTATAGATTCTAATAATATTCTTAAGGCGCGATTAGTTAACAGAAAAAAATCTTATAAATGGAGATTGGGACACCTTTACGGAGTTGCGAATGTCGAAATATTTAATTTAAAGAGCTTAATTAAAATGGTTTTATAAATATGTCTCAATATTTTAATATTCAATTACAACAAATATTTTTCTTTTCAGACCAATAAAAGTTTTTTGATGCACTTTTTGGGCCTGAACAAATAATATTTATAAAATGAATACAACTCTACCACAAGTAAGAGGATCAACGCGTGTTTGAATAGGAAGTAGGTCTTTCGTATATAAATGCAGTTTGATTGTCATTTTATGTAAATTCTACCTCATACTGTAATAATATTAAAATACAGATTTTTCTATCGTGTGTAGGCCAGAAATTAGGTTTGTATCTATTAAAATTGATAAAACAATCGATATTTACAGCAAAAAATATTCTTATTACTTACGAATTTAATTTAAACACTGGTAACATTAACATATTTAATATTCTTAGATAATAATTGAAACGAAACAAACTGTCATGGATTAAAAAATATCTAGTATAAATAACACCACTAACTTAAGCTGGTGGACAAAATTGGAACTAATGCTTGGCTAGAGCAATGGCAATAAGCCCCATTGAGTAGCAGTACCTACTTCACTTAAAATATACCCTTGGTATTTGGTATAGTGTATTATACCAATAGAATAAAGCTTTTTAATAGGACACTGCTGGTTATAGACCCTTTAAGGAATATTGGACAGAGATTTTTATTTCTTCTCCTGACGTAAGCAGGTTTTTATACGATGTTTTCCTTGACCAAAAATTCTCTGGCTCTATGGGCGGGTTTTCATTCCACTGAATTTTCCATGAAATCCATCGGTTCGGGCCCAGGCATGATTTGAAACCACGATCTCACCATTTCAAATCGAGTGGTCTTTGCTTCCATATAGTCAGGTATCGCAAATCCTCGCTATAACTGTCAGTTTTTATCTGTAATGAAGGTCAATTTGGGTTCACTGAAATTTAAAGAAATCTTTTGCACCAATCACAGAGTTCTGACGTTGACAGTGTAAATAAATGTTATTTCGACCAATGATAAACTAATGTATCTACTTACACTTTAATCACCTCCGGACTGGAGCCGAAGA
This sequence comes from Erannis defoliaria, assembly GCA_905404285.2. Lineage (NCBI taxonomy): Eukaryota > Metazoa > Arthropoda > Insecta > Lepidoptera > Geometridae > Erannis > Erannis defoliaria. Next base: position 431,615 of record FR990090.1, on the reverse strand, counting down.
GATTAGATTGATTGCGAATTTAGCTGGATGATAAGATTACCTTTAACAATGTTTATTTATCTATGACTTTATTATACTTCTGATGAAACTTCAGGTTTTAGGACTACATAGATATTTTGTACAACTTTCAATAGCAGAGGGATTATTATAGAAACAATCCAAAATTTATGACCTAGTATTCGATAAAAAAATATATGATTAAAGGTATAACGCGACAGCGCCAGCGTATAGCAGAAAAAACTGCTTTGTTCACTAAAAAACTATCATATGCTACGTAATTTTCGATAGTTTCTATGCTAGCCCCTCAGTTGTAGGTATTACAGTGGTGGAAGATCAGAAGACTTCCTTCCGGAACTTGAACCCGTACTGGTTGCATTTGAGCTTGAGCGTGCGCCCGAGCTGGGGCGGCCCGCAGTAGAACACCGTCACGGGACCCTGGGGACCAAACACATCGCATGAGGCGTGCTGTACATATGGTCAGCATTAATCGGCAAAAAAAAAGCCTGGGCGGTAAAAATTTATACATAAAGATATAATATAACTATATTCCGAGTATCATCCAAATCCGTTCAGCTGTTTTGACGTGAAGAGGTAACAAACAATAAACACACAACACATACCGACAAACTTTCGCATGTATATGTATATGTTTGTGTGTATTAGTGTAAACATAATTTAGTTTGGTTTGTATAGAAGCAGAAATGTCCTTGCTAAAAAGTGAACAATGTTAGTATTGTAAGGTATGGAGAACATCATCATCATCAGCCAGAAGACGTCCACTACTGGACAAACGCCTCACTCTTAATAGGGAGGGGTATGGAGACTCTCTACAAAATTAGGTAGTTAAAATAGGTCACTTTGCAACCTATACATCCAATAGGGTAGATGGTTGATGCTTATATCGTTGAAACCAATAGCTTTGATGAAGAAATTAAGTAAATATAATATGTTTATTGTGAAAATAATTTAAATCGGTTATTAATGTTCTGATATATACGCGTTAAAAGTTTTTGACAACAAAAAATGACGTAACGCCTCTGTGTGCCATACTTGTCAGAATATAATTTATATGGAGTACGGAGAAGTGACGTCATAATCTCCTCTCTGTCTAGCATGATAATAGGTCTTTACCTATGAAATTGCCGTTCTTCAGTACTGATCATTTCAAATAGAAAAAAAGTTTGGAATGGCTTTGTATTCTGATAACAAATTATTTTTTTCTTAAAAACATGTCATTATTTTTACAAACTCAGTCTTTTGTTTATTGATTAGCGTTGTATTTTCATTACATTTGAAAATTTTTCGTCATAATGGATACCTTAAAAATTCGTGTAAATTTGGAATATGAGTTCCGTCGTGGCACCAACGCGACATAAACGGCACGTAACATCAAAAACGTTTACGGAGAGAACTGTACAAACGAACGCACAACCCGTTAATGGTGTTCCCGGTTCCGTTCTGGAAATGTTGACTTGAAAAATGAAGCTCGTGGTCGTCCGGAGACTTTGGTCAACAATGATGAATTAAAGGCGATTGTGGAAGCTGACGAAACTCAATCTACAGCTGAGCTAGCAGCAGATTTTGATGTTAGCATCAAAACAATTTTGATCCATTTGCGACAAATAGGCAAGGTAAAAAAACTTGATAGATGGGTGCCCCACGAACTTAACGATCGCCAACGCAACGTACGCGTCGAGACCTGCCTCGCGCTGCAGCTACAGACAGTCTCCAAGCTGCAAGAGCTGGGGTTGGAAGCTCTCCCTCATCCGCCACACTCACCAGACCTTGCACCTACCGACTATTACTTTTTCCAAAATTTAGACAACTTTTTAGTGGGTAAAAAATTCAATTCCCGAGAGGCAGTACAAAATGCCTTTGAAGAGTTTGTTGCCTCCCCGTCCAGCAAATTTTTACAAGGCATCAATAAACTGCCAATTCGTTGGCAAAGATGCGTCGATTGCATGGGTGATTACTTTGAATAACAGAAATAAAAAAGTTTAAAAAAATAAGTACTTTCACTTATTCCATACGAAACGGCAACTTCATAGGTAGAGACCTAATATTAAAATGTTTATAAGTTGCTTATTTTTGATCAGATCTTCATGTTGTTTTCATTAATCAGCTATAATTATGAGCCACATTTTAAAAGGACAATAAAAAAACCAGTCATCTAGCCAATTATCTCTGTGACAATCAGGACATTAAGTTACCTGACATTATTAACTCGTCTAAATATGCCCGATTTTAAAATACACGTTTCATTGTACGCGACGACAAAACAAAAACAAAATGGCGGAACAGGACAATGGCAGCTTTCATACAAAAAAAAACAAACCCCTTTCATACCAACAAAATATATTTTTATTACAATTTTGTTGTACAAAACCAAAGAACATATAATAATACTACGTAACAAAACGCAGCGCAGCGTCAGAACGTGCGCGAGCGCCACCGTATCCAAAACATCTGTACATCATTTTTCTTCGGCGAACATGTGGCATCTTAACTATATTAAAGATTTACATTTCATTATCATTATTATCAGCATCACTTTACCTTACTTTGACTAAAAGGTGGAGTTTCAGGCAGACAATGGAGGAAGACATGATACAAAATTGTTAGGTATTATAGTGTAACAAAGCTGCTAGATATTTTGGGTTCTTCCTTGTTTCTTATAACAACTTTTCCTATATTATCACTTGATATAATTTCAGTTCATATAAAATTTGTTCGCATAATTATTCATTTAACCTAATATTTATTTAATATTATATTATTTTGCATAATCATTCGTTCATTTTGTATAAATTCATTTCAAATACTTGTTAACTTTGAATAATATTGTTTCAACGAATATACATTTCAAAAAATTATACTTGTCCTAATATTTGTTTAAATATTGATATCTGTTAAATCTCACTAATGGGTAGGTACGTATCAAAATATTTATAAGTTTACAAAATACAGATGGGGAGAGGAAGTGGGTTTTAATTTAAAAAAAATAAGCTAAACGTACTGACGTATGTCGCCTGTTTCGGTTCTGTCAGTGGAGGAGACTCCGGGTAGGCTCCCGCCAGAAGCTCTAGCGGCTGCCCCTGAGGGGAGCGAGCCACAGAACCTCTTTTGAGCTTCTGGCTCCCGCGCTTTTTATAATGTACACGTAATGTTAATGTAAGGGGTAGGGACCACAAGCCAAGGTGGAGTCGGGGTGCTCTGATTCAGATCTGTCACCCATTTCGAACCTAACCAACCCAAGTCGGGTAACTAAATGAAATAGGATTAGATAAAGCAAAAATCACACCAAACTTATATTATATCAAATGAATGAATATTATACATTTAAACATTAGGGCAACCGTTGTTATATCAAACAAATGTTATTTGAAAGAAAAATTATGTAAAATAAACATATACAAAGCATTATTATACGAAACGTTGGTCGTTCAAGTGAAATTATATGAAACGTATATAGTTAAATGAAACGGCGGGGACCCGATATGTTGCGTATATAAAGATAAATAGCCCAAACCATTAAGTTACTTAGAAACTAGAGATCACTATAAGTACTTCTTAGGTTTACAAATTAAACAAAACTTAATCTCTTTTGTAACGAAGAAGATCCAACACTAAATACTTTTTAAAGAAGTTCCTGCTCAAGTTGACATACTATTAAAAGTTTTAGAAATAGTCTTTTGCAGAGATTCTCCTGAAAACCCGCGGACTAGATTTACAAATATAACCATGACAGCTAATATCTGGTACGAATTTATCACACAAAACACTAGCAATACCAAATTTTGTTCAAAAAAGGACAAAATATCGGTAAGCAACACTTGAATACTTGATATGCTCACTAAGATAAATGATATAACGCAAGTATGTAAAATTCCCTTCACATTTCCATATATTTTCCTCTTGATTGCGACGTAAAATATTCTACAAAAAAACAACAAATTCACAATAAGTACCACAAACTTTATATAAGCATACACTTTGAATAAGATGGAAAAGTGTACATTGTATAGTAGAAATATAGGAAATAAAATACCAACTAATAAAGAAACCACCCACACAAGCACTGACTTTAGAACAAACGTAATTTTCTTAGTCGTGAAAACTTGTATCACTTTATCGTAAAGATTTTTCGAGAAGAGAAACATCCAGAAGACTAAAGCGCAGTCCGAGGTAGCGTATAGCATGAAAGCTATGAAAAGATTCCAATTGTTTTTGTAGACGATTATATCTTCCATGATGATAAACTCGAAGGTGACGTTTATGAGTCTTGCTATAGTGATCTGTGTTAAAATCTTTAGATCCAGTTTTCTGCATGATGGTACTCGAACGTAAAGCACTATTTGAAATATCAAACAAAGTCCAGACAGAACGACTCCGATCAGCCAGAAGATTGTTATTTCTTTTGTTATTAATTCATTGGCCATGTTTTCTTTTAACATTATAAATATATTATAGACTTAGTCACTATAAACCACTATTATCTTTTAAACGTCCCTTGTTCTTAGTAACTTATTGAGGAATGAGTTTACTTATTTAATTTATAATGAGTAAGTATGTTTTAAGATGTATCACAGGGCTTTGATTGTTGTTTCCTCGTATTTGTTTTCCGCTGTGGTTTTACGTAGAATTGATTTTGCTATTAAAAGTTAGATGTTTTAGCGCAAAGTGAGTTGCAAGCATACTGTCGCTGGTTGTTATAATAATGGCTTTGGATAACATAGATGATATTCTATAGAGATGTCAGATGCCCCAAGACTTGCGGATGATGCAGTCTTAGCATAATACTCTCACGAAATAAGCAATTTACATGCATAAACTAAGTTTAGATTTATATGTGCCAAGCAATAATGTATTATGTACGTACTAAATTTATTGTGCTTGATAAAACTCTTAATATCACAACTCGGCAAACAAACTTGAAACGGAAACTTATTTATCTCCTGGGAATAATGTGGATAATTACGTCAGTGGGAATTTTACCCAATAAGCTCTCTGATAGTACATCAGGGTTCCTAGTAATTAGAACTATTTGCGATAGTGGTGCCCTTATTGATGAGGTCAAACTCAAAGTCATTTATTGATAAATAATAAATGTATATGTCAACGATGTCGTGTATTGGATGAATTATTTTAGTAAATAAGTCGTTAGATTATACCATGTTTTTTTTATGTTGTAGGACTATAATAACTGTAGTATTAAATATTTAAAACTCTAGAGCTCGATAACGGTATTTCGTAAAATGGTAGCGCCTTAAATGTTGATAGTTTAGTTTTCTTTGTTCTTGTACAACGCAAACCTATTAAGTTTTTTTTTTACTCTACAGTTTCTACACACTTAACTACCGAATGAACAACATTATTAATAAAACTCCTGCGTTTTCACGCTTACCTCAGTCAAATTGCGACTGTAATAATTTTACGGCTGCATGCACAAACTCGTATACCTTTGACTCAAGCGTTGAGTCTTTGAGCATCTCCTCAGAATATTATCTATGTGCTTTGGACACTCCCGTCTCTTGGGAGTTGCCAATATAAATTAGAGCCATACGTCATAAGCAAGCTTCACAAGAATGGGTAATAAATAACTCATATTATGTTGACGAACAATTACGTTAAGGAATTAGTTAAGGCGCCATATGTTCAACCAAAGTTTTGCTGAGGAGATGAAGCACTCACGATGGATCACAACACGACCTGACTAGGTTGATTTAAACGATCACCCCTGTCAAACAACGGTCCGGGTTATTAGTTCTATATCTAACAACCACCGTCAAGCAATGTCAGTGGTTTTCGAGCGGCACATTAGCTAGCTAGCTCTGCTAGGGCTTGCCACTTACAGGCTAAGTAGCCTGTACGCACTTACTTTTATGATTTGACACCAGATTGTTGTATAAAATATAACTATACTAGTACTTAGTTTGCAGTGAAGTGAGACCTTGCAACCCCCATTACCTTCCAAGTCCCTTGAGCAATTTGGCTCATATTCGAAGTTGACGATTGTGATTGCACGAACTACTTGTTTAAAAAAAAACATAATGATCAGATCAACGCTTTACAAGTTATCATCGAACAAACATACATACACACACACATAGAAACATAAGTACATACAAACATGCATACAAGCGCCGTCTGCCCCCTTACACTCAGAAACCTTCCCTTCGCTTTTGTCATAAAATAAATAATTTCAGTTATTATAAATGTTTATGAATGTTTTTAGTGAATCAATAGAAAATTCTAAAAATCCTCTTTTGATGGGATTATGGGATTTCTGTACCAAGTTAGATAATTATTATTTACGTCATTATAAGGCGCTTCATTGACCCAACAAGTAAAAAGTAGCTCTATAGATACTTACTTAATTATTAAAAAAAATACATTTAAAAAGGTGTTTTTTTCTTCTTCTACAATGCAAAACATGTATTGAATGAATGATTTAAATAAATAAGACTTTAGAATATCTACGGATATTTTTCTGTTGGGTAACTATAATAAAAAAAAACGGTATTTCGTGAACCGGTAGCGCCTTAAATGTGTATGGTTTAGTTTTCATTATAACATGATTAATGGATGTCGGTATGCTTGACGTTTTGTGAGAAAAATGTATGACTGTTCGATTGTCTATTTTATAATTATGGATTGAATATTTTGTGGAATTGAATTATTAATCTATCTTTAACGAATGTATTAGTGACATAATAACAATAATACTATGATAATATGTTGTTAATTTAAAATGTTGACTTCTGTGTAAGTTTTATGTTGATATTAATGTAACTGGCAATGTGTCTTTTTAATTGATTAAATTAATTAAATATTATCGGATTTCGTATTTCTTCGATGGTTCATTGAACCCATACGATAATTTACTCAAAATTGTACAGAGCCAATGATATTTACCATTTACTTTCTCTAGGTAATGAGCTCTTGCAGTAAGTCCCTTGACTCTGTTAAGTTCTGGATACATGTTTTTGTCGTTATCTTTTACCATTACGAGAGCGACTTGTTCATCTCATCTTATTGCTTGTCCTATGTAAAAAAAAGTATAGCGAAGATATGTCAGTGTTTAGGTCGTTGAGACGGAACGCCGCGCCGTCAGCAGTTCTGAGCTTCCGGTGTAGGTGAAGGAAGGCACCGTGAAGATAAAAGATATACTTAGGTAGAATGGAAACGAAACACAATCACTTTCTGTTTACGTGGAATATTTTCACCAAGTTACAGATGGCGCTTCGATTGCCTTTGTCTAGAACTCGATTCCCCCAAAATAGAGAGTGGTGTCTATTAAATTTAATCTTATGCTATTCTATAATTACAATCCTTCTGTACAAAAAATTGGCAACCAGAAAAACTGAGTGCGCCAAAAAAATAATATATTACTGTAAAAATGTTTTTCTTGCCTTGCCGGTTGCGTCGCTTGTCAGTCACTTGTTGCTTGTCAGTTTGGTTGGTAAACCAAGAGGTAAATCCTTCCTCCAAGGGTAAAAGACGTGGCATTTTGTAGATACGTATGCTGCGTTCCATAATGCGCTAAAAGTGATAAAATCGCCAATCCGACTAAATTTAATAGTCACAAAATATTGCTTTGATTTGATCGAGTATTATTGTGACTTTGGTCGGATTCGCGACGTTATAACAGCGCTCGTGGCGTAGCTTGTCTAGGTGATTCTAAACGATCACCGATGTTAAGCAACGGTTGGTCCGGTCAGTCTTCGGACGGGTGACCGTGAGTGGCATTTATTTCTGAGCGCTACCGTGGGTCGGATGACACGTTAAATTGTTGGTCCCGGTTGTTTGTTCTAGTTTCTATAACAACAACTGTCAGCCATGTCAGAGGCCTTCGGGCGGCACATTAACTCTGACACTAGGGCTGGCCACTCAGCCTATACGAACTTACTTACTTACTTAGCGCATTACGAAATGCAGCGGTACATTTTGTACATTTTTACAAGCTAGACGTACTTACTTTGTTCTGATCCTGTAACTTTTTGAACACCTTGTCCCAGTTGGGCCGACCGGCATTGGTTCTAGTTTTCAGGCCCGTTATGAGATCGCGCTTTTCCTGAAAACGTAGGTATGTATAAAGATTCTTCTACAATTTATAGAAAACTTTTACTTGCCTTGCCTGTTAAATCCAAATGGAATTGGAATTAACGCTAAATGAAATTGGGGACAATTAGTGACTAGAAAGCTACAGCTGACACCGATCCACATTTTATAGTCTGCTAGTGTCAAGTACATGCAGAATTTCAAGTTATAGTATGGTCAATTTTGAAGGCTTTAGTTGACAGTTCTAAACTTATTAAAATATTGCTGTCACTTTTTTACTAGGCATGTTAGCTAAGGACAGCAGTACTTTAGTTAGTTTAGTTATGTCAACTAAAACCTTCAAAATCGACCACAGTAGTCAAATAGGTCATAAAATTAGAGTCAGTCACACAAAATGAGTCACAGTCAAGTCCAAGTCATGCCTTAGTAAAGATGTGGCGAATTTACTACAAGCTTTACAGAGTTTTGAAAACAACACGAAAAGACATGTTTCACAATAATCACTTGCCCACACTCGTCATAGCCATTGCGAAAACACAAGTAAAAAAAATTACAATGCAACAACACGATTTTTCCGTGTTTCCGCCAAAAATCTTCCATAACATTGATCATCATCATCCTCATCAGCCAGAAGACGTCTACTGTTGAACGAAGACCTCCACGTTAATAGCGAGGGGTTGACATCCATCGTCCACCCTCTCCTTCTTCAAGGAGGAGGCCTTCGTTCAAAAGTGGACTTCTGGCAGACGTTGATCTAAAATTGAACGTTAACGTGTTGTAGTAAGACCCAGTTTGGTTTACCTTCTCGTGCAACATGTCGAGCGCGAGCTGCAGGCCGACAGCTTTCATGTCGTGTCTCTGCAGCGCGCTGGTGATGTACATATGCATCTCCAGGAAGCGCTCCGCTTGCGCCTCCAGCTCCGCCTGCTCCATCTCCAGCGAGGACAGCAGGCTCACGAACCACTCGAACGAGCGCTGCTCGCGGTTTATCCAGAAGAAGTCCACCTGGAACGTTCTGACGGTTTCATCGGGGATATTTCGCATAGTGCTTGGGATTTGCATGATATAAATTCCCATCTGCTCATTATTCTATCAAAGAGCTAGTATAAACTGTTTTATTCCACTTTTGAGCATACTGCTAAACAGTGAGAACCTGCCAGAGTTTACCCGATATTTACAATCTGGTGGCAGACGAAATGGCTAGCCACGATTATTAATAAAAAAAAATACATAGAAGGGTTAAGTGTAGCTGGACCTGTTGGAATATTTTTACAGTCAAACCCAGTAAGTAAGGCCTGTTAAATTCATGACCCTAATCCAGCATTGTCCCCTAGCAGTAAGGATTGGAAAAGGGAGACGTCCTGAATAAGAGTGGATGAAATGTGTCGAAACTGACATGCGTATGTACTGCAGCCTACAATCATCGGCCAACATCCCACCGCTGTACAAGCAATATGCCTACCCTCGCAGGGCGATTAGGCCATGTCCAACTCCCTGCGGTCCAGTTTCGAACTGCTGGATTCACATAATGATTATTTTTTCTCCGAAGATAATAATTTATGCAGCTTTCCCCACGGTGTTTGCCCTCACCGAAAAAACCCGTGGTATATCCGTATATAAGCTCCAGAGAGCTCGTTAGTACGAGCCCGAATCCGCGGTCTCCCACTAAACTAGCAAGCTCATTGGTACGAGTCTAGGACCACAGAATATATAAAATTACAAGTACCGGGACTGAACACGATTCCGAGCAAAATGGTATCTACCCCCACTGACTACTACGGCTTACTTTCCTCAGCCGCATGTTATAACTCGGCAGGCGCGCGGTCCAGGTGTGGTGGCACTTGGGACACTCGCTGCGCGCCTGCCAGTACCGGAACATGATGGCCTGCAGGATGGAGGCGAAGGGGGTGACGCCGATGCCGGCCGCGATCAGGGCCGCGTGCTCGGCTTGGAAGATGTGCGAGGACGCTGCACCGTACGGACCGTCTATGTAGATCTGTAAATAATAATAACAACGACCATTACTCGAACTAAAAATTCAATGCAAGTTTTGCACGAAGACGATGCCTGCCTTCGACCATTACAAGCAGTATCCAGAAGACAAGCAAAAAAAAAGAAAGGCATGACTGATTGACGCTCATTACTTTAAGATATTCGATGGTGAAGCTTAAGAAATGGCTGTAAATAGCTTAGATTTGCAACCATCTTGACAAAAACTAATTAGTACGAGAATAAGCGGAACGGCAGGACTAAACAAAAGGGATATTCTAAAAATTATACTCATCACTGTGAATGATTTTTACTATGGGCACAGAATAAATAATAGTACTCCGTACAGAAAGTTAACTTCAATTAAAATAAATAAGGATTTATCTACTAGGCAATAAAGTAGCAATTCAACTCGCACAGCGCTGGATACCGCTCACTATATTCACCTAGATATACCGCTCTCTTTCTATCACGTATGCTTAGTTACGTGCGACGAGGCACCAACCAGACAGCCAGCTAGCGTGCGGGCGGCGACTGACTTCTGCCTTGCATTGTCCACCCGGACGGAGCGCCGGCCGAACCGGCCGGCCCCTGCTATGGGATCGACTCGAAACAACCAGCTGTTCCATTTCAAAATATCATTCATCCTCAACTAAATGAATGGAAGAGCGGTTTTTTGTGAAATTAAGGTTGGCCCATAGTAAAAGTTGTTCATAATGACGAGTACAATAACCTTCACATGATCTTGTAGACTTTAGTCAGTAAAATTGTTAACCTCCAAAGGTTTCCCAACGGGAAGGTTCGCCATCATGGCTTCAGGGTTGAATCCTTCCTGGTGGTCTCTCATCGCCAGGCTGTTCTTATCTCGCGGCGTCTCCGGGTCCTTGTCTGGCGAAATGCTCTTAGAGAGGCGTCTCCTGGCTGAAAGCAATTGAAATAAAGCAAAGTAAGATAAACCATAAAACCACAAAAGACATGGAACGGTACATTACTCTTCAAGAGGGGAATCAAACTTTCTTAGGAGGGTGTTAAACTAATCGAGTTTGAGACCTGCCGTTTTTAGGACCATTAAAAAATTCTACCTTTGTTTTTTTTTCATGGTTTGTAAACCATAAAAAACCAGGCCAGGTGTTTGACTACAGCTCACACAAAGCGCATGGTGTAGGCAAAGATCGTAAGCAAATAATATAGTCTGGAATAGGAACTGGCTGTTCATTTAGGCTGGCGAAACACATCGTTAGAAGCTTTGCGGCTAGATTTGTTTAAGATGGCGCTAGAAGTGCTAGTATTCTTTACCTTGTGTTATAATGCTCTCATTACTGCTCCGTCGCTCCCAGTCCTCGAAGCTGGGCGTCTTGAAGGCGATGATGGGCGGCTTGGTGCGCATGTAGCGGAAGCGATGCTCGAGCTCCTTGTACTGCGGGTTGTGGTAGGTCTTGGCGATGTGCTGGAGCCGGGATAAGGTGTCCATGTGGTCGAAAGTGTGCTCCGACTCCGAGCGGATGAAGTCGTGGAGGCTGGAAATCGTCAAGGTAATTTGGTGGTAAAAGGTCATCTAGGTACACTTGGAGGTAGAAGTGTTTTATGCAATGGGAGAGTGAGGACGAGTGAGACATTCGCCTGGTGGTACGCATCATGCCTGCCTATAACAGTTATAGCAGTGCCAGAATTGATTCAACTTGCAATCATAATCCTGTGCCGCACTGCACTGCAGCGGTCGTCACACCTAAGAAGCAGGTCTTTCGCTTTTCTGTGCTCAAATACAAATACAAATAGTTTATTGATAACACCAAAGTTACAAGTCAGTATGTCACAAAAAAATAATCAAATACTAAAATGAAATAATAATTACAAAAATACGTTAATAATCTCTTATTTTAAAATAAGCTTCAATGTCATAAAACAATTTCTCTTGTAACCACGCTCTGAGCTTGGTATTGAAGCACCCGGTGGAAGGAGCATCCCGAATGGAAGCTGGTATACGGTTGTAGATCGCGGGCCCCAAAATATACACTGACCTCTCCGACTTGACGAGACGGTGCGTCGGGGTTATCAGTTGGTCTTTCTTTTTATTGCTTCGTAAATCTAACGTGCTGTGTACGCCCCTACGTTGGAACGTTTCTAGGTTTACAATGCTCGTTACCCTAAGTTAATAAAGTCAAGTCTAAAGTTTTTTCATATTCAATAATTTAGATGGTAACATTACCCGAATCCAAAACGAAACACAGTTTGGACTGAAGAGAAAAAGAAACCAGAGATTAGCTTTTATTTGGTCACGTAAGTACACTTGTCTTGACATTAGGTTTCCTTTGGCAGAGGTTGCATAAGTGTTTACACTTAGTATCATAATCAATCGGTCATAGTCCAAGACATAGGCCTTTTCCAACTCACGCCAGTTAGCCCAATCTTCAGCTAGCTAAATAAGAAGATAGTTAATGACCTTGAAAAGATATTGATTATAATACTCGGAGAACAAGGAAACTAGCAGCTTGTTCCATACCAACAATGAAACAATGAAACAAGAAGAAATATAGAGCCAAACATGTTTTGTTCAAGAAAAATCCACTATATCTACTGCATGGAATAAAACTCACATGGCTTTGTTTTTATTTTTGACGTCCGGCATGGACCGGGACTTCTCCAGTAGACGTTGTGGCGACAGAACTTCTGGTGTCGTTTTCGTCGGGCTTGGAGTCAATTCTGTAATGCGGGTAAGATCTTTTGTTAAGACCTAATTTGATTCGCGCAGGCTATGCACCATCTATCGAACGATGGAAAAGATTGATAATTTATTTGCTCTCGTTAGTCGTGTGGTGTGTGTGGTAGAGTCCGCACGTGAAGTTCATAAAACTGAGAAGCCACGCCCGAAGGACTCTGACATGACTACATGCATATTGTTATGAAACAAAAACCTGGGATCGACAATGTAACGAGTTATCCGACCCACAGATGTACTTTTATAATGCTGCCTTCCATCACCCGTTTGACGGCTATTCTGGACCCGAATTGATTTTTACTTGTCCTTGGCGATCTTTTAGAAACTCCTAGTGAAGCTTCTCCTTCGAAATGTTTCCCGCTGTTAACAAAATGAGGCTCTTCAATTTCATCGCCTCCATCAGTGTGTTTCAACTGAACGGAGTTAGATATGAAAAAGGGGGTATGGAGATAGCGTATTTCCCGGAATATCATATAGGCAACTTTTTATAACTAACTTTTCATAATGATCATCATCATCATCACTGTTTTTTATATCACGGGTGATACCGCGGTGCGCGGTAATTTATGCCATACCATCAAAATGTGCGTTGTACGGCTCTCCAGCCTCCGTGATCTTCTGCGGCGTCAAATCGAGCGACACCTTCTTGGATTTCTTGAAGGAGCCAAACCCTTTGCTCTTGTTACTTTTCTTGCTTTGGTTGGAAATCGTCCGAGCCAGTTTTCTGTAATGAGAAAGTTATTGGGCTTTTGGTATTTTTTCTTATGCTAAAGATGGGAGGCTGTTTGATCTTAGGTAACAGTGTAGTCAAAGAGGTCAAATATATAGCCTGGAGCCATAGCCTTGAGTGGAATCTGACTCTCAAGCGATGCTGTCAGAATACACTCCCCTGCCACTGCTGGATGTATTCAGCATACACAATCTGAAATGTTAGTTATTGCTTGGGTAGGTATAGACAAATCTAACACTTATTTTTTCATTTACAGTAAAATTGAGATTAAACCATACTCATGTCCCGCTTCCAGAAGTTGTGGCTGTGATGGAAGCCCATGTATCCTGGCTTGTTCTTGCTCGAACCGCGAATACAGCCGGTTGGTCCACTCACCCACACCGCGGATATGAAGCCAGAGGTAACCTGAAATTGGATAAGTTAATTCAACTTTTATTACAACGTCTTGAACATTAGCCACATGTTTACTATGCTGTCATACCTATAATAGTTATAATCCTTACTAAGTTTCCTTACATCGGACACACAGGTGACCATTACATAATAAATATATATCGGTGGACATATATAAAAATATATCGGTGGACATTAATTTCACACAGCGCCATCTTGCCCCAAACTAAGCAAAGCTTGTAATATGGAAACTAGATAGCTGATATAATACTTATATACTTTTTGTTTTGTAAATACATACTTATAATACATACTACACCCAGACACAGAACAAACATCTATGTTCGCCACATAAAAGTTTGCCCTTGGTGGGGATCGAACCCACGCCCTACAGCTCTGAACGCAGGCATGCTACCAACTGAGCTATAAGGTTGTTGTTGTATATTATTTATACCTAATTAATTAATCCGGTCCCAACTACAGCGCGGCCATATTATTACCATAAAGTTCGTATTCAATAACCGCGAAAGCCGTAAGGTGATTTGTGTACAAGTCACGCTGAGTTTTGCATAATAATACTATACTAATAGGAGTACTACCTAGGTTATTGTCTATTCTTCTGGCTTTATCTTCCAACTACAGACCAATCAATAAGAGAACACTTTTCAACCCAAAGTCATTACTTAGCACCTCAGTGACCCAACCTACACCATAACCTAGCATATCAGTGATTTACCTTCATCGATCTTCTTTTTTTCTCTTATTTTTTTCCTTCTTCTTTTCGAGCCTTCTAGCCAAAGTTGATTATTTTCAATTCTATACTTTACCTTCCTTCCTTCAGACTATTGCATTACTTTTAACTTTGAACCCCAGGGTCATTACCTTCGAGCTCAGGCGCGCTGCTGATGGTGAACGGATGCCACTCGTAGAACGCTATGGAGGGTATGTTCACAAACACGTAGTCGCCAGCGTGGAACTCGAAGTGAGGCGGCCGCTTGATCACCAGGTGCGTCACGCGGGAGGGCAGCAGGATGCCGGCTGATATGTAGGTCTTACTGCGCTCAGACCTGGGAATAACAACTGTTGCTAGAAGGAAAATAGAACGCCTGGCTGCCCAATGAGCCTACAGCTATACAGTCAGTTCACGAAGCGTAAAGACACCCCTCTAAGAAAAAGCGTTTCGATTATTCGCACAGCGAGGAAAAGAGAGGGGTTGAGGAACTCTCTGCCGTAAGTGTCTCTGTGTGCTGTTCTCTTGGACAGCACCGTTTCTTGATTAAGAGAAATTATTGTCAAACGCATTCCTATTCCGAATAAAGGTACATACAATATCTACAAGGCTTATGATTTTAAGAGGTAATCAGGGAATTTTGGGCTCTGATCTATTCATATAAATTAATCTGTCTCCCCTTATAAGGAAATGCGTTCAAAATAGCCGATCTTCGATTATGGAGTCCCATGCAATATTAGTCGCCTGTAAAAAACCAGTTTTGATAAAATGTCCTGAACCTTTAAAATGTAAGTCTTAGCGATCAGTAATGATTGTGAATTTTCATAGCTACGTTCGGTGTTTTTTTTTTTTTTTTAATGTGGACATGGGTAAGTGAAATAGCGGCGCTCGGTGTTTTGGACCTTAATATTTCTTATATAAAATACTCACATCATCCAGACAAGCCGGAGTATCCTCTCGGTGATGTAGATTGCTCCGGGGACGATGAACCACTTGAGGAAGTTGGGCCCGTGAAGAATGAGCAGCCCCCAGAATGGAATGTAGAGCAGGTGGGTCCAGTAGAATATCTGTAAGAACAAATAAACTTTTAACGTGATGCATGTAAGGTATCTCCAGGTTTTGAACTTACAGCTTTAGAAATGAAATAGCTCTGAAAATTTTCTACGTATTTGTTTCCTAAAGCAAGTCGTATAGGCTGATTGACCATCTATTACGTCTGGACTATTTGTGTTATCTGGGTAATTCCTTAAATTTGCATCCAGAAGCACTGGAGGACGGGCAGCAGCGTCCTCTCCATTAGCGGTGGTGAGTATTCTTCGATCCCCAAGCCGTCTGCCAAAGAATATCTGATACGTAGCTACCTTTTTTTTTTTTTTTTTTTTTTTTTTTACGTTGCGAAATGCACTTACGCATACCCTCCTGCCAGGGCGCAGGAGGGTTATGTCGGACTCGATGCCAGAGTGAGACTCGATGGCACCCCTACCGACTAAAAACCCAACGGTGTTCCCACACTGCGCCTATTGTCGAGGTCACGGGTACGCTCTCGCATTCATCCGCGACCTCGACGGCGCCGCCCTTTCGGGCCCACCACGGGGAGCCGAAGCTCCTCCCGCACCGATGACGATGTGTCCGAACACCCAGACACATCGTGCATCCACCTCGGAGGCCATGCCAGCGAGATGGGCGCCGGACGGCCCTACGTCCGAACGCCCTGGCCTCCATGCGGCGGGTCAGGTGAGTGGCCCCGCCACCTGCCACTTCGGCCGTTGGGGATGGGGAGCTCTGGCCCCTCTGGCCTGTCCCCATCCCGCAGCCCCACCACAACACACCCGGTGGGTGCCCCCTCAAGGAAAGCCCTTGATGAGGCCACCACCTGGCCGTCCCTCCTCGCTCTCCACTGTGCCCTCTGCTGATCAGAGGGACACGCGGAGAGCCCTCATGTCCGAACCAGGTCCGGACCCTCAGTAAGGGCCCAGCCACCACCGTGGCCCTTGGGAATGAAGAGCTCTGGCCCCTCTGGCCTGTCTCCATCCCTCAGGCTCGTGCAGTGGCCTAGCCCCCACCACTGTGGCCGCTTTCGCGGCCCCACCTCGGGTACCTCTTAGCTTCACCGTGGGGACACTTCCCACGGCTACTAAGCCCCCCCGCCCCGACAAGGCGGGTACCCACGGGGGGGGTGATACGTAGCTACCTAACCTAACCTTTTTTTTTTTTTTTTTTTTCTTTTTTTTTTTTTTTTTTTTTTTTTTTTTTTTTTTTTTTTTTTTTACGTTGGGAAATGCACTTACGCATACCCTCCTGCCAGGGCGCAGGAGGGTTATGTCGGACTCGATGCCAGAGTGAGACTCGATGGCACCCCTACCGACTAAAAACCCAACGGTGTTCCCACACTGCGCCTATTGTCGAGGTCACGGGTACGCTATCGCATTCATCCGCGACCTCGACGGCGCCGCCCTTTCGGGCCCACCACGGGGAGCCGAAGCTCCTCCCGCACCGATGACGATGTGTCCGAACACCCAGACACATCGTGCATCCACCTCGGAGGCCATGCCAGCGAGATGGGCGCCGGACGGCCCTACGTCCGAACGCCCTGGCCTCCATGCGGCGGGTCAGGTGAGTGGCCCCGCCGCCTGCCACTTCGGCCGTTGGGGATGGGAAGCTCTGGCCCCTCTGGCCTGTCCCCATCCCGCAGCCCCACCACAACACACCCGGTGGGTGCCCCCTCAAGGAAAGCCCTTGATGAGGCCACCACCTGGCCGTCCCTCCTCGCTCTCCACTGTGCCCTCTGCTGATCAGAGGGACACGCGGAGAGCCCTCATGTCCGGACCAGGTCCGGACCCTCAGTAAGGGCCCAGCCACTACCGTGGCCCTTGGGAATGGAGAGCTCTGGCCCCTCTGGCCTGTCTCCATCCCTCAGGCTCGTGCAGTGGCCTAGCCCCCACCACTGTGGCCGCTTTCGCGGCCCCACCTCGGGTACCTCTTAGCTTCACCGTGGGGACACTTCCCACGGCTACTAAGCCCCCCCGCCCCGACAAGGCGGGTACCCACGGGGGGGTACCTAACCTAACCTAACCTAACCTAACCTAACACCAAATACTCATTTACCATACACATTGTACAAGTTTAGTGGTAATCAGTTAGCATCCTTTTAAGAGCATATTGTACATCAAAAGAAACAACTTTTAAAAAGGGGCCAACATTGAAATTGCGAAAAAATTAGCAGCTGTTCCATACAAAAAGCTCCTCGACCTGGGGCAAAATGTATAGAACAGCTGTTTTTTTGCGATTTCAATGTTGGTCCGATAGTAAAATTTGTTTGTTTTGAAGTACAGAATATGCCCTAAAAATAATGCCACTAACCCTTTATAATGTTTTCATCTCTGTGCTTTTCTTCCACCACCCTCTGCAAGGGTGGTCCCAACCAGTATGACGCTGGCTCACTACTGGACTACTATGTGTACCTTGAATCGCCCCCCTCGCCTGATGAACGGCTGGCTGCAGAGGAACAGCACGAGCAGCACGGCCACGAGCGCGAAGCCGGTGGGGTTGGCCCAGCCGGCCACCAAGCCGTAGCGCCCGGGCGCTGACGTCAGCAGCCACTGGTACAGCGTGTAGTTGTCGCGATTGATCACTGGGTGGTTCACCACTATTACACCTGGAAGCAATCATGTACTATGTAATTGGTAAGTTTTATACTCACTTTTAAACTATTCTACAAAAACTGTGCATTTTAAGCATTAACATAGCCTATGTATTAAACTACATTATGAACTATCTCTGTTCAATAGTACACTAAAATGTGTTGATCTGTTCCTGAAAAAATAACAAACATACTCACTCACAAGCATTTAGATTTAATTTTATAAATTGGTATCATCATCAGTCATCAGCCACAAAATGTCCACAGCTGAACAAAGCCTACTTCTTGATATGGGGTTGCCATGATCATCACGCTTGCCAAGTGGCTTGGGGATCGCAGAATGCTCACCGCCGTTAACCGAGAGGATGCTGCTTTATGTCCTCCGGTGGTTCTGGATGTAGTTTTAGGACAATCCCATATCTACAGGTACTGTCGGAGTACACAGGTAACAAAACACTTACTGAAGTTACACAAGTGCGTGATGGTGTGCACGACGCTGTAGACGAAGATGAGCACGCCGGTGAGCTTGTGCAGGTAGATGTGGTGGTCTAGCGGTAGCACGGAGCCAAACCCGCGCACGCGCAGCTGCGTGATGCAGTGCCGAAGCATCAGCACCAGGATCCACGAGCAGTTGAAATTCAGGCACTGACCTAAAGAGTAACTAAGTTTGTATGGAATGAATGGCCAGTGTCAGAGTTAATGCCGTTAAAACCGTCAAGTTATATTATCGGCTTTAGCCGATAATATAACTTGACGGTTTTTATAAAATATAGAACAAGAAACCGGGGCCTACAGATACTTAGGTGTTAAGTATTATTTGGTTGCAGGTACCACAACAGTGTTCGTCATGCCCGCATACAATTTGTAAACATTAATGTGTTCTCATTTGAAGGGTACTGAAGTTGAAGCTAGTGACATTACAGGGCTAATGAAAATCACCAACGTTTGGTAATGGATAATGAGCACCAATGCAGCGATGCATACTTCGTTTTGTTCCTCAAAGCTCAGAGTACCACTGCAATATAGTTACCGAGATCAAAGATCACAGAAGAGAACCGATATCTCCCACCATAGCAAAAAAAACAAACTGATGCTCTATCAAACGCACATAGGTAGTAATTTAAATCAGGCTTCAGGAAGGCATGATGTTTATTGACGGCCACACAGCTCGTCTCATTTATCAGCCCGAAGACGTCCACTGCTGGACGAAAGCCTCCCGCTTAATAGGGAGGGGTTGCCATAATCCATGGCGGCTCGGGGATCGCAGAGTGTTACCACCGTTAACCAAGAGGACGCTGCTGCCCGTCTTCCGGTGGTTCTGGATGCAGTTTTAGGACATACTCAGGTCGCTCGTCTCATTACCTCAGAATCGCACCAATAAGCGATCTTAATTGTACCCCTCTGTATCTTGTGTCCTTAATATAGATCCACGGAAAGTAGTATTAAGAATTTCCGGGCGTAGTTCAACCTGAGCACGAGATCCTTGTGCCGCGTAGCTATACAAGATAAAGATAGGTTTGATGATAGCCACCCTTCAGTAGATGGCACTTCAAGAAGATGAATAAGAAGTACCTTATGTAACCCTTACAATATTCCTGCATACTCACCACATCCTCTAGCCAGTATAGTGAAGCCATTCTCAGCCCCGTACTCGACACACCTCGTTACGAAAAGGACAACGTTCACGAGGAAGAACACGGCAAGGTACGTCAAGAAGGCGTAGTTGTTCTTTATGTAAGGCAGAGAGAGCTGGTAGGGCTTGAATTTGCGGATCTGCTGGTATAGGCTGGTCGGCTTGGGGCTTAGTTTTGGAGGAACCAGCCACCTATCTATACTGTAACAAAAAGATATTGAACTCGTAAACCTAGTTGATCTACGTGATTTGACAGTTATTCAATCGCCAAGCAGTACTTAGTGTGCAAGTATTACTGTTGTTCTTTTTATTTTATTTTTATTGCTGTCGGTTGACGAATCGAGCGAGACGTTCACATGGTGGTATGCATCACGCCTGTCCATAACAATAGCTCAGTCTGTGCCAGAATTGCAAACTTGAGAACAAAATCTTGCATCGCACTACACTGCACTCGTCACCCTGAGATTTTAGATGTCAAATATCTTAATGCCCAGTAATTTCTCACTGTGAAGTAGGTAACATTGCATCTTCGGCTGTTCGGTGTTTACCTGATGGTGATATTCTCTAGCAGCCCCCCGTGCGTGTCCAGCATCCTCCGGAACGCCTCGTATGTGATGGCCCCGCGGCGCTGAGTGTCCGCGTCCTCGAACATGGCCTGCGTGAGCTCGAACACCTGCGACTTGCTGAACTGCATGCCGTTCTCCTCCATGCACGCTCGCATCACGTGCTCCAACTCTCGGTGCTGCAGTAAGCCGTCGTCTAGGAGACAAGTTGAAATCTTAGTTTATTAATCGTTTCATATTCTAAAATATGGACTTATGAACAACCCTCAATTTCTGACCTAATGAACACTTTTGCTACTGCCTTTACGTTTGAATACAAATAATAGCTGTTTAATGCCGCAACCGTTGTTTATATAAATAGACTAAGCAACATCATAATTATATATTGTGCAACAAAAAAAATGTGAGGAACCCTAGAGAGGATAATATATCCGAGAAGCATGTGAACCGAGTCAGTATGGCGGAGTATATCTTTAATTGCTCTTTGAATTGCTCATACAAAAGATATAGTTTTTTTTTGTATGAAGAGATTTAACATCTTATATCTCAGGGTGACGAGCGCAGTGCAGTGCGGCGCAGGATTGTGTCCGCAAGTTCACAATTCTGGCACTGCTACTATTAGTGGCAGGCGTGACGCTTACCACCAGGCGAATGTCTGCGCGTCTCGTCACTTGATAGGATAAAAAAAAATGATATTATTACTCAGTATAAGAACTTATGATACTGACCACTGAACCATTGTTTCCAACTTGTGAGGAACTATTGATTACACCATCAAGTGATATCGAGCCGCGGCGGACGTAAGAACTTTTATCCTGCCAAAAAGAAACTTACTGTCGAAATCATACACTTTGAAGAGAAACCGGATCTTGTCCTCTGGCGTCTGGCCAGCGTACCGGTGCACGGCCGCTATGAACTCTTGTAGGGAGATGGCGCCACTGTCATCCTCGTCGAAGATTTGGAACACGCGCTCCGTAAACAAAGGCTGTGGAATAAACAGACACTCATTACCAATCTAGTTTAAATCTGAAAAGAAGTTATTCGCATAAAACAAAGTTATGCTAGAAAGTGCAGTTTTGAAGAGATTTGACATCTAATATCACAGGGTGGCGCAGGATTTTGTTCGCAAGTTCACAATTCTAGCACTGCTTATGTCATGGACAGGCGTGATGCTTACCACCAGGAAAAAGTCTCGTCTCGTCACACAATTGTAAAAAACTGCCTTTTTTCGATCCATCGAGTGATCTGAGCGTCCAACACTACCTTGCCGTTTCATGATATCCATTCTAGAACACGTCTAGTCCAGCGGTTGTCGGTTCTGAGATATGATAGACTAGCTTACTGCCACCATTGATAAAGGCTCACATTCCCAAATTTCGTAATCGGCCAAACTACGACTCACGTTCTTAAATTCCATGATCTTCCGGAACTGTTCTTTGGTGATCTCTTTCTGGTCTCCAACTGTCTTCCGGAATAGCTGCTCTAGGCGGTCCACGCTGCTCTTGTCCAGCCCCACGCGTGGTCTAATAATAATTAAAATATTATAGAGTGATTTTTTGAACACACACACTTTACTGCTATATTGCCAGAGATTATAGTACTAATATTATTAGATATCAATAAAATATCCAAAAGCTAAATGAATTAAAACACATTTATAAATACATTTATTTTAACTCACGGCACAGAATATACAAATAATCTATTAAATCAGATTTTCTAAATATGCTTTCTATCAAATCCGGTAACTTTTTTCAAAAAGTGATAACAGCCCGACCCATCATATAACGATGCAATGATGCAAAATTTCTACGAGTTTGTAAGTATTTTTTATTGGCGTCCGGATGCCAGCGATGTTCATACATCGTCAGCCAGAAGTCGTCATTGCTAGAAAAAGTCCTCCCCCTTAATTCGGTGGTGCCATAATCCCCACGCTTGGCAGGTGACTCGGGGATCGCAGAATACTACCCACCGTTAATCGAGAGGACGCTGCTGCCCGTCTTCCATTGATTCTGGATGCAGTTTTAGGACATACCCAGCTCAACAATGTTCATACACTACTGCTAAACTGCTTAAAATATACAGATGGTAGTTCTCTAAGCAATCACCTGTTGCTGGACACCGTTGTGATGAACTCCATGACTTCATCTGCGGTGATGTAGCCTTCTCCATCCGAGTCCAGCACTCGGAACAGTATCTTAGTCACCTGTGATTACCAAACATTAATTTATTAGTACAGAGATGGATCATCATATATGTACAGATGTTCATTTGAACGACGGATATATTCTAGGATATAATAGTACTCATCACTAAGAAATCGCAAAAAGAAACTGCTATTCCATAGAAAAATGCCTTTCACTCTCCATTGGATTAAAAATAAAAATGAAATGTTACTTCACTCACGACTTTGTTGCTGAGGATCTGCGAGAAGGCGTCCAGCGTGACGTCATCGTTCCCGCAGAGCACGTACGCCACGCTCTCTATCTGCTCCACAAGCTGCAGCTGCTTTTCCTCGCTGGAAGACAATGTATCTGTTCAATCATTTTAGTTAAAGCCGTATTTGCTATGCCTAAGCTTTTAAGAGATATGTTCGGTGGTTTTCTAAAGGATCGTGACAAGAAAAAAGTTATTCGCCAGAGAACATCATCATAAGCCAGAAGACATCCACTGCTAGACGAAGGCCTTCCCATTAATAGGGAGAGGTTGCCATAATCCTCACTCTTCGCATGCGGCTTGGGGATCGCAGAATGCTCACCACTGTTAGCCGAGATGACGCTGCTGCCCGTCCACCGTTGGTTCTGGATGCAGTTTTAGGACATGCCCAGGTACAGAGAACTTGCCGTGGAAGCTGGTAGCCCAATAGGCAAGCCACTGCACTCGGAACAGGATTATTGTGTGTATTCAAATTCAGTGTTCCTACTAAAAATGAGCTCTCTGGTGTTTATTTACGGATTTCCATACCACTAGCATTTCGGTGAAAAAAAATATCATAAGAAAACCTGCGTAGTCCGTAGAAGAAATTAAATGACGTATGAGAATCCAGCAACCCACAACAATAATTGTGGGTCAGTTATTGGGCAAGCGTGGTGGATATGGCCCAATCGCTCTCGAGGGTTGGACGATGTCCAGCAGTGGAATATTAACTGGCTGATTAATGCTAGTCACCGATATAACTCAACGTAGACAACGCGTCAGTTCGTTAAAGTGGCAGTGGGCTAGTCATGTCTGACGCAGAACCGATAACCGCTGGGGTGTCTACTAGATAATTGTGTTAGAGTGGAGACCACAAATCGAAAAACGTAAATAAGAGCCCTGAGACTCGAGGGTGTGATGATATACGATAGGCTGGAAGCAAGAAGCCAAAGATTGGCGTGGCCTTGAAAGGGGAGTCCTAAATGAGTGCGAAAAACGTTGGTGCGAAGCACGCTCTTGCGTTTTTTAAAACTAAAAAGCCACCATGGCTATGTCCAGGCGTAGACTATGTGGATACCATGATCATCATGGTGCTCTGGGCTTTCTTTCTATGCTTAATTCTGTGAGTACTGCTGCAGGAGGAAGAGAGGGCAAACGTGACATTTAATTTTAATTGAACCAATCTGATTGGTCGAGTCCAGGTTGTCGCCTCTTACCGCATGGTGCCATCTGATATATTATCGATTAACATTTATATTCATGATATTGTGTCAGGATAAGGATAATAAAATCGATAAATTAATAACAAAAATATCTTCTAATTTATTACAAAACTTATAGCTGTATAAATATACAATTCAACAACATTCAACTACATTCGCTATGAGTAAATTTACAACCCTGGTCTTGCGCGATGTCTTAGGGCGCTGGCTTGGATGCTGTTACTGACTTCTCCTTCATATGCGCCAAATACGTCGTCCACACTAAACTAGCAGCACTGGCAAAGATCATCCTATTCTTGTTCGAAACGAAGTAAAAATTGAAAGTCTGAACAGAAGACCAAAACATGATTCCAGCCTCATAAGTCGGCCAGAACTTTTGCTGCAGCTCGTTCAGGCTGGTCGACAGCGGCTTCGATTCCAGAAGACCCAACCCAATAAAAAAGACCGTAATCGAGAAAGGCGCATAAACAACTTGCTCGATAACCGATCTTGTGATAGCGGTTTTCAAGGTTCTTTTTTGTAAGTATTTGCCGGTCAGTGCTAGCCACGCGTTGTAGGCTGGAGCCAAGACGAAAGTGCCTAAGATCCCGAACCGGGCTGCGCGGGCTAAGTTCACGTTCCTTATGTCTCCGTGTTCAATATACTCTTGAAAGATACTGCTTGTAGGCCATATGATGGCGTAGGATACCATGCCTCGAAGTAGGGGCATATTACCCTAAGTACCTAGGTACTACAGGGGGACTAGAAGAGGAAACTGCATACTTTTCACCAATGATAGATAAATGAATGATATAATAAGTAATAAGTATTATATTTATCTCAATGCTTTTGACAGTATTTCGCCCATTTATTCAGCTTGCTCAACATTATTTTGGCTTAGCTAATCAAAGGAACGAATGCACAGAGCGCTACGAAAACTACGTCCATATTTTTGCTTCCCGATTGTAAATTAATTATCTCGTCCCTGTTTTACGTAGTATGAATATAAACACTACGTTTTAAAGTGAATAATATAATTCATTGACGTATATAAGCAATATATAAGCATAGAGTAAGTAAATACTACTATATAAGTATTGTTTTATGAATGCCAACTATGAATGCCAAGTTTGACGTAAAACACTCGGACCCTTGGAGGATTTATCTCTTTGCTCTTGGCTTGATAAGATTTCTCTGCTCGGACCAAAGAGGATTTGATACTTTTTACTTTTTAAACAAGATTGTGTTAAGCCTAGTTCACACTGCGTTAGTAATCAAATATCAAGTACCTAATTTAGTAACTAAATGTGTCTGAACAGCAAATAATGGTCCGACTTCATCATATTTTTTTCCAGTTATTTTGATTTAAAAACCAACATTTTGAACCGATTTCGATGCAATTTCTTTAGGATCAATCGACCATCTGAAAGTATAATATTACTTATATTAAAAAAAACGAAATCGGAATAAGCAACGTGTAACAAAAAGGTGTAGATGAAGGATAATGTATGTAGGTGGTACACCTGTACCAGAAAGTGTAGAAATTAAATAAAATGGAACTAAAAGTTTTCAATATAAAATATTATTCAGTGTTGCCAAATTATATCTAATTTTGAAGAGTTTGCATAGAAAGTAGCGTCTCCATTTTTTTTCTACACTTTCTGGTACAACTGTAGGCAGGTACTCATTATTATTAAGAACTGTTATGGGGCCAACACAAAAATCGAGAAAAAAATACTGTTCCATACAATTTGTCACAATTTCCAAGGTCTGTGAACTTTTTCAACCGACTTCAAAAAAGAAGGTTCTCAATTCGACTGCTTATTAAATTTATTTTTTGTATTTAAGTTACGCGATTACTCCGCCAATTATGAATTATTTTGATGATTCTTTTTTTTTCTTTTGAAGGTAATACTTCAGAGGTACATGTAAAATTTATCGAAATCGGTTCTGTAGTTTGGTTTTTAAATCAAAATAACTGGAAAATATGAAGATGTCATCCAGGAAGTCGAAATTGAGTCGGTTGTTGTTTTTTTAAAAGCGTATTATCTATGGAAATAAAAAAATGGAATGAAAACATTCTATTCCTCGATTTTAGGGTTGGCCCCATAGTAAAAGTAGTTCATAATAATGAGCAGATTATATACCCTACAGTATTACTGAACCTTTTTGTTACACGTTGTATACATATAACGAAGTTCTGAAATACCAAAAAAATTAAATAAACTACTGAATTGAGAACCTTCTTTTTTTTGATGCCGGTAAAAACCACTTACGTGAGCCTCTGTTTCAAGAACTCGAACCAGTCCGCCTGCACGAGTCGCTCCTGACTCTCCGGGTCGAACAACCGGAATATCCGCTGGAGCAAGTCCTGGAACGATGCAAACAAGCTCTACTTAGACATATAAAATATTAAGTTAAACACACTCTCGCATTTTATATTACATTGGTTATCTATCTTTCTAGTGTATGTGTACGCAAAAAACAACAGATTAACGTCAGCATTGCAATCGTTTATTTTTTTCAATCTAAATATTTTATTTTATTTTGTAATCAGCATCTAGATACTGTAATGAGACGCGAGTCGTCGCCCGCGCACCGACCTGTCATTCAGCTGTCAAAAGAGTGACGTTTGACAGGTGCTGTCAGAGATACAGCTACGATAAAGATGAATGTGGGAGCTTGGAGGACAGACAAACTGTCTGCAGAGACCAAATAAATGTGGACATCATCATACT
Source organism: Erannis defoliaria (assembly GCA_905404285.2). Lineage (NCBI taxonomy): Eukaryota > Metazoa > Arthropoda > Insecta > Lepidoptera > Geometridae > Erannis > Erannis defoliaria. The sequence continues at coordinate 404,805 of FR990090.1, read as the reverse complement.
GTAACAAACTGACTATAGTCGACTTTGTGGAGATGCAGTATTTAAAATTCCAAGCCCATAAGTTTTATATAACAACTTATGAACACAGATGAGATAATCCTTAATTAATTAAATAAAATCTAAAATTTGTTTTAATTTCTAGTGTTTTTCCGCTGTAATATCGTTTCGAGTACTTATAGGATGAAGGGACACACTAAAACCTACTGTAACTATCAACCTTAATTGAAATTGAACCTAACCCTTAATCCTTTAGAAGTACTCGGTTGTCGACACGTGTTTCACCTCTGCACGAGGTATCCTCAGGACGTGTTGACTCCTCAAGCGCTTGGCTGCCCAGCCAAGCGCTTGAGGAGTTTTTAGTGTTTTAGGAGGTTTTAGTGTGTCCCTTCATCCTATAAGTACTCAAAACGATATTACAGCGAAAAAACACTAGAAATTAAAACAAATTTTGGTAACAATGGACTTCCGCAAAGTAACGCCTGAATCAATCACATATAAATAAAATCTATTCAGATTTGAAAACATTTTACGAAAGTTTACTTACTTGATCTTTTTTTACATAATAGATTATTAGATATATTCTTTCTATTTTTTTAGGGTTGTTTTATTATATAAGCCGTCTTGTGATGTGAAAATCGGACAAAAAATCTTGTAGGTAGTGGTCGAACGCAAACCAAATTTGAATAAAAAAGAGCCCGACTGGCAATGACCATTGCAGTGGTATCTAGAGAGTAACAAAAAAGCCCAGCAGCACATGGCATCACTGAATAGGCGCGCATTGTAGATCTTCAGTTTAGTTCAACCTTCTGGTACCCACTTATACAATGTGTAACAAAAAGGTTCAACAATACTGAAGGGTATGTATGTACTCATCATTATGAACAACTTTTACTATGGGTTATACTAAAAAAAACTGTGTTCCATACATTCATGTTTTATCCAAGGTCATTGAACATTTTGTATGGAACAGCAGATTTTTTTAGTATAACCCATAGTAAAAGTTGTTCATAATGATGAGTACATACATACCCTCCAGTATTGTTGAACCTTTTTGTTACATGTTGTATATTATTATCGTATTGTTGTTGTCGTTGCTAGCCAATGGATTCCCACTGCTCGGCGAAGGCCTCCTCTCGAGCTTTCTAGTTTTGGCGGCCTTTTTTTTATTTTTATTCTTTTTTTTAGGGACTTTTAGACTAGGCGGTCTTGCGAAAACTCCTGCCATTTTCAAACTTCAAAAAAGAAGGTTTTCAATTCGACGGTAAGTTTTTTTTTTGTATGTATGTTACGCACAGAAAAGCGAAGGCCCTACTCTTAGATGTTACGTGATTACTCCGCCAATTATGAACTGATTTTGATGATTCTTCTTTTGTTTGATAGGTAATACTTCAGAGGATAGTAAAAACGTATTATTAGCAAAGACAATTGCAATTTGACTGTGTACGTCACTTTTAATTTTAATCACAAATTGTAATATCCTCTAGTGACTATTTAATTCCGATATTTTAATGCACCTAGACATACATAGTTTTGGAATGTGATACAGATCTGCAATATGTATATACAATTTTAATCTAATGTTATTACATTCTGTTTTGTATATTTACTAAATAAATAAATAAAGGAGTCAATCTCGTCGCGCCATCTTGCCGCAACGACCGACGACTGTCTTTCAGATCCTGATCTGAAAATATCGTGACGAAGCCATATCATGGCGGTGGGGTACTTCCCAGTGCCCGTCTATCTGGACCTGCGAGCTGAAACTATATCGAGGAGACTTCACGTTTAAACGAGCTCATAATTATTACAGACGCATTACGTATCTCTGTTTATGATAGAGATTGATAGCAATTAGCATAATCGCTATAAAGCCGAGTGGTTATAATTATGTGGTGTTGGCGGATGTGTACCGTGAACTTATACATGTTCCATTTTACTGTTAATAACTTCCGCTTCCCGCTAGTTACGTACCTACCTACATGCAAACTAAGTTTTGCGAGCCAAATGTTAAATGTGTCAGCCTCGTTTCTATTCACTGCTGACACATTTGTATAGTAAAGTAGGATATCAGCCGCCCGGGATATTTATTTTCGACTAACTGCGTCCCGTGGTTTCACTCGCGTGATAATAAAAAACGGAGAAGACAAAAAGTAGGTTAAGTATTGGTAATAAGCTCGAAAAAATAATCTGCTGTTTCATACGTTCTGTCGAAATTCGATGAACTTATTGTATGGAACAGCTGATATTTTTATTTACGACTAGAGGTCCCCCGCGACTTCGTCCGCGTGCGATAGAAATTCGGACCGCCCCCAAAATTCTCCACTTTAAATCATTCCGGGCAAACGCTACCGAAACAACTTTCCTTCCTTTGAATGAACTACCCAAATATAAATTTTCATCGCTATAACTTCAAAAACAAACAAATTTCCATACAACATTCCACTCCCCTTTCCCCCCTCCCCATTAAATCGTCCCTGGCAAAAAAAAGTGAATACAGTTTTTTTTTTTAAATGAACTATCCATCCAAATCCAAAGTTTCGTGACTAAAAGTCCAAAAAAAAAAGGACTTTCATACAAACGTCTGTCAGTCAGTCAGTCAGTCAGGACAGTGCCTTTTATTATATTAGATTTCAAGTTTGATACCATATTAAAAGTCGTTCATAATCATAACGATTATTATCTATCTTTGTAAAAAATGGCGAGGATGCTAAACAATAGCTTTTCTTCCAACTACGCAGTAATGTTATCATTAATCACTACAAAACCGATCACAAATGACGTATTTTTTGCTTACAACCAAAACAGTGCAGAAATGTTATATAACAATTCATTATTGCACTGTGCACAGTTTCTCATTATTGCCATTGAGCTACTATCTAGCTCTCTCTCTCAAAAATCGAATATTGACGTTCCTTCTAAAGTTCAACCGTCATTCCATCGTCGCCTTACCTGCCACCTGCCAGCTGCCGATCTTGCAGTAACAGCATCATTATTCTCTAATCGCCGGGCAATGGTGCAGTTTTACATTAAAATATGGCGGTCTAGGTGGCGCGTAAAAAGTAACACCTTATAACGGGTAGTAAGTACCTACTTATACTTGTGGACTTGGAGCGGTGAAGTACTTTGCATTGATTACCTGCTTACATCTAAATTAGGTAGCTTTTTTAGTTTTTACTAGGAGAAGGCTTTTAATAGCCAAGACAAAATGCATACAATCCAGGTGCATAGACTTTGTTGCATCGTTTTTTTGTGTACAGGGATGCGTGTATCGGTATTAACTACGCCGAAAGGAGCTTATTGTAGGACTCGTCGTTGTGAACAACTTTTACTATAGTGGCAAACCTGAAGTTGCATAAAAAAATGTTCGGAGATTATCGATTATTCCCGTTGTCCACCACCCGCGTGTCCACCAGTGGGTGGACAGTTACACATTTTCGAAAAAGTTGTGCTCTTATGGCAACATCCCGGCCCTACCCCATTAAATTGGAGGCCTCCGTCGAGCAGTAGACGTCTTCTGGCTGATGATGATGATTACAGAAAAATTACATGCACCCTCGACAATAAGTATGGAACAGCTGAACAGGGTCGGCCCCATAGTAAAAGAAGGTTACCAAGGTAATCTTTATCGACCTTCAGGGGTCAACTATTTGGGAATCTATCTATAACTATTAACTATAATATATAAATGGGGACGATGAAAAATACGTGGTTGGTGTAATTTTGTGAAGTCTGAATTTGGCGGCCAAGCGATTTTATTCGTTATTGCTTCCCACATTAGCCCCGCTGCTTTATCCCTGATCAGATTTGATCTCACAGATCGACCTTGGGGCGCGATCAGCCCTGGAACTCACAAAATCTTGCGCAAGTCGGATCTTAAGTCGCGCGACTGCTGGGTCGTGACGGTCAGATTAGATGTAGGTATTGTCTATCTAAGTTCTAGGTAGACTTGCGACTTGCTGACGACTGGGGTAGTCCTAGTCAGCCTCAGAACTTTCGATTTGCTGTGGTAGAATATTGTATAGAGAAAATATTTTATTAATATTCCAATTTTTACTTGCGACTCTTTTCGTGAGTTGGAAGTAAAAATTGGAATATGGGTCAGTAATTATTTTTTAAAGTTTTATTACTACGCCTACACAGGTTTTTAGACGTTACAAATCCAATAAATACTGTGATTTTTTCATATCATTTTTTTTACTTATTCTAAAAATCGCCTCCATCTTAAGGTTGCCATAAATCATTTATTAATAAATTGAAGATTTACATGTCGTCTGCTTGGAGGAGATTAATTTTAGAAGTAAGGCCGCCAATAGTTTTTATGGTTATTTTATTTTTTTATATGGAGTTTTAGATGTGAACAAAAAGAGTTAGTCAGTGAATCAATCGATCGAATTAAAAATTATAAAGACGATGTTGGGAGGCAAATAAACGGCACGACATGGCGAAAAAACAGGCACGATACAAGTTAGCTTTTTTTGTTCTTTTAACTTTTTAGTCTTATTTAACCTTTTTTATCTGATTTTCTGGAGGAGGTGCTGTTTTGTGGCTAATCGGATTTCGTTTTTAGAGAGTATTCTTTGAACCTAGCTAATCCAGGCTTTCTAAAAACCAAAAGTAAAAAAGTTGCACGACTTTTTGTCGCTCGTTTGCCGAGCCAAAGACTGCCATTGCAAGTGGAGCACGTATCAACGTATTGTGAGTTGTGACACATTTGCAGTCGTGCCCGATCGCAGATATATAATTATATTCCTACTTAACTATGCTTACACTTTTGTATACTAATCTGTATTACGTGGCTATGTCTATATACAGGGTTAGTTCTAATCAGTTAGCATCCTTTTAAGGGTATATTCTGTACATCAATACAAACAACTTTTACTATGGGGCCAACATTGAAATTGCAAGAAAAAAACCAGCTGTTCCATACATTTTGCCCAAGATCGATGAACTTTTTACATGGAACAGCAGAATTTTTTTTCCCGATTTCAATGTTATCCCCATAGTAAAAGTTGTTTGTTTTGATGTATAGAATATGCCCTTATAAGGATGCTAACTGATTAGAACTAACCCTGTATAATAGAGCTATAAGTGTTGGTAGTAATTGTAGTAGGTACTATTATTTCATCATCAGCCAGAAGAATATGTCCACTGTTGGACGAAGGCCTCTAATTAGGGTGAGAATTAGGGGTACTATTATTTTATTAATTTAATTTGGATAACCAACAGCCTTCATACAGAGAAGGTAAAAACAGTATAGATAGAGCAAAGGTAGAGAGTTATTTAGTCTTTTTATTGAGTAGTAGTTTAGATGCTTCGATTAAACCGATTATCACCCAACATACTTGTTTTAGAGCCATTTTGTTACATTAGATCTAAAGGTGTAAACTTTGAACGGGTTCAAGGTTTTTTTTAAAGTTTTTAATCAAGTAAAACCATTCAGGCATGTTTCCCTTAAATTATTAAATTTGGACACTTTTGCGGACGAGGTACACACGCATGGCACACTTCCAAGTAAACTTTCACACTAATAAAACGAATGCCTGTTCGTACGAACGCGCGCTGAAACAAACTCACAACTACAACACATACAAAGGATGTAGCGGGCACTGACCACCTTTTGGCAGTGGGATACGCTTTGACTTGCAAGCTCCAGAGTACATACTCGAAGCTTATATGAGAGAAGAAGTCCTTAAACATTATTTTTTTTATTTTTTTATGTATTTTTTTTCGTTATGTGTTTTTTTTGTGGGTTATCCCGGACATGTAAGAATGGGTCCTTGGAGAAAAAAATAAGAAAAAAAAGCTTGACCATACTCATTGATTTCCCCGTGAACCCACCATTGACCAGTGCTATTAGAGATGGAATTAAAAAAACAAACTTTGTCGTAGCACATTATCTAACTTTAATATACGTAATTGGTTAAAAAGAGATATGATATGTAAAACGCTATCTGTACTGTACTTGGTTAATGGCACTGTTCAACTGACCCTTATTATTAAGCTTTGCAAGGATCTTACGAACTATCTGAACATCAAATGCGGTGGGAAACACCAAACACCGGAATATTATACATCAAGACAAGTATTACGCTTTTAAAAAAAATGTCAGCCAAATCAGAGGCCTTCGGACGGCACATTAACTCTGACACTAGGGCTAGCCACTCAGCCTATACGAACTTACTTACTTTTTTTTAAATACAACCGACTTCAACTTCGAATACCTGGATGATATCTTCAAATTTTCTAGTAGTTTTGATTTAAAAACCAAACTGCTGAACAGATTTCGATAAAATTTATATGAGACCACCTCTGAAGTATTACCTACCAAAAAAAAACTAATAAAAAAATAATTCGCGAAGTAATCGCGTAACATACAAACAATAAAAAAACATACAGTCGAATTGAGAACCTCCTTATTTGAAGTCATTTGAATAAAACAAGTGCGTATTCAGGTGTTAAACTATAGTATAAAGCAGCTTAGACACAATTACAATTTACCAATCAAACAATAGACAGAAACAATCCATCAAAACGGTAATCATAACATTAAAAAAATCTATTTCAGACAATCACCTCGAGTTATCAATAATCATTGGAAGATATATGGCTCACTGACTGGCATCGCAGGCAGTGTTACAATCATTCATTGTTTTAAATGATAATAATTGTAACAGATGAGATGATATTGATACGGGTGATTTATTAAATCTATAAGAATTCGGACGTGAGAGACGTGACGTCAGAGGCCTAGCTCTGATCTCTACAAGGCTAGAAGACCTTGCTATACAATTAGATATCGTCGTCAGTCATAAAACGTTCACTGCTGGACGTTCCTCCCACTTAGTAGAGGGGTGTTGCCATAATCCCCACGCTTGGCAGGCGGCTTCGGGATCGCAGAATGGTCACCACCGTTAACCAAGAGGACGCTGCTGCCCGTCCTCCGGTGTGTCTGGTTGCCGTTTAAGGACATACCCAGGTCCACAGTTACATAGTTAGTTAGCTATATACAGTTAGGTATATAGGTATATTATTATAGACAGTATAGGTAGTCGGGCTTGTACAATAATTTTAGTTTGATCGAACTTTTGAGTATGGTCAAATGTAAGGCAGGTACGAATTTTTCAGCGCGGAGGAGATTAAGGTAAGTACATAACTTTCATAAGTACTAGCAGTACTTATAGCTAAGTGTCTTTAGTTCTTTGATATATTAAGTAGTTAGGATTCTTCTGAGGTTTGATGCAAATACAAATACAAATAGTTTATTGATAACACCAAAGTTACACGTCAAATTTCTTTAAGTAAGTCAAAAATAATAATTACTTAGGTAATAAAATGAAACAATAATTATAAAAATACGTCAATAATATAAGTAGCGCTCGCGGCGTAGCTTGTCTAGGTGATTCTAAACGATCACCGATGTTAAGCAACGGACGGTCCGGTCAGTCTTCGGATGGGTGACCGTGAGTGGCATTTATTTCTGAGTGCTACCGTGGGTCGGATGTCACGTTAAATTGTTGGTCCCGGTTGTTTGTTCTAGTGTCTATAACAACAACTGTCAGCCATGTCAGAGGCCTTCGGGCGGCACATTAACTCTGACACTAGGGCTGGCCACTCAGCCTATACGAACTTACTTACTTACTTTTACGTCAATAATCTCTTAAAGAGTACTTACTTTTTTTTATGCGTTGGAGTGAAGAGACTAGCGAGCTTTTTTCCTTGTGGTGAGCATCACGCCTACACATAAGAGAGTGTCAGAATTGAACTTGCAAACAAGTTCCTGCACTGCGCTCGTCACCCTGTATATTACTATATCTCTGGTAACATTTCCCTTCAAACTAAACACAGTAATGCTTGCACACTGCTGCTTGGCGCCTGAATACTTAACTGGCTGGTGTGGTACTTCCTTAGGCGAATTCTGCAAGAGTCCTACTACCACAAAATAAACTACAATATTTAATCATGTCAAGAAAAAAATGTTCGGGCGAACCACTAGTGATGATTTGTCAAAGACCATATATGATAAACTAGAGGTCGCCCGCAACTCCGTCCGCGTACGGAAGAAATTCTGCACGCTCCCAAAATTCTCCACTTTAAATCATTCCGAGCAAACTCTACCAACTCTACCGACTCTACCGCCTCTACCAACTCTACCGACTCTACCAAATCTACCAACTGCAATCTACAATGCTGCCAGCATGCTGGGTACGCTGCCGACTGATAGTGGGTTTGAGCATTTGGACTGTCACTAATCTTTCATCGGTCTGGTCTGGATGCAACATTTTAGTTGTTTTTTGTGTAGTATAGGCTAAGTATTCTTTGTAGTTTGTTGTAGTTAAAAAAAACATATGAAACAACACAAGTAAAAACACACGTTTCACAATCTCAAGGTGTTATTCACCAGCTCGATCGAGCTCTGCTGTAATCTGCGAACATTAGTCAAAACTCTATTCATATGATAATGTGTGAGTGCTTGGCTAAACGTCGCTCGACTGATTGTGTGCGGCACAGAATATGTAATAGTACTTACGTAATAGTACGGGGCTAAGAGTAACGGTAGTCTTAAGCATCATTGTACTCTCTTTGTGACGTAATTTTACTATGGGAGCAACCCTATCTAGAAAAAAAACAGCTGTTTCATGGAAATCTCATTTACCTTCGATTAAATGTATAGAATTGTTGTTGTGTGTATTTAATGTCTGAGTTGTTGTGTTGTTAGGTGCTTTCTCAGTTATTCAACCGCTAAGCAGTAGTGTGCGAGCATTACCGTGTTTTGGTTGAAGGGTTGTTACCAGAGAAATTACTGTGCATTATGAGATTTGACATCTAATATCTCAGGGTGAAGAGCGTAGTACAGTGCGGCGTATTGTTGTATTCGTCGTCGACAGCCATGAGACGTCCACTGCTGGACGAAGGCCTCCCAATAGAGGGGTAATAATAATAATAATAATCACGGACAGGACTATTGTCGCCAATAAACCTGATATCCTGATGGTGGATCGGTCCCAGCGCCGGGCAGTGCTCGTCGACGTCACGATCCCACATGACGAGCATCTCGTGAAGGCCGAGAAGGACAAACTCAGCAAGTACCTTGACTTGGCCTTCGAGATAACTGCCATGTGGGATGTTGACTCGACGATCGTTGTCCCGATAGTCGTTTCGGCAAACGGTCTTATAGCGAAGAGCCTCAACCAATATCTCAAGAGGCACTCGCTAGATGGTTGGGTCAGGGGTCAGTGCAGTGGTACTTGACACGGCGCGCATTGTCAGGAGGTTCCTCACTCTGCAGCTCTAACCACCGGCAGCTTGAGCCCTGCCCCGCTGCTGGCGGCGCCCTAGTTTAAGTTTTTTATAACGTAAAAAACTTAAGTAATAAGAAATGAAATAAATACGTGTATAATAATAATATTTTATTCGCATGATCACAATTCTGGCACTGCTACTGTTATTGGCAGGCGTGACGCTTACCATCAGGTGAAAGTCTTGCTCGTCTCGTCACTTAATTGTATACAAATAAAAATAATAGTCTGGTGGGATCTAAATATGTGGTATCGTAATATCCCAATAGTTTTTTTTTATTGAGTGACGAGACATGAGAGACGGTCGCCTGGTGGTAAGCGCCACGACTATAAAGAAATTTTTGCGAGAAGTACGATTTAAGAGCTACGATTCAAGAAAGACAGGGTTTTTTAATTTAAATATTTGTAAATTAATTGTTTGTCCTAGGTGGGAATCGAACCCACACCGTACCGCTCACGAGGCAGAGCTTCAGACTGCTAACTGAACTAATAAGATACTTACGTAACTAGAGTAAATGCTTGAATAGTACTTTATGGACTATCGATAGCTATAGTGTTACAGTATTTGTGCCGATGAGTCAGTTGAAATCAAGTTGTCTGCAAGGTCGAATCAAAGATTATAATGAGCTTTAAGGCCTTTGAGCTTTCTAGAAACATTATGACGTAATCATTTGTAAGTTATTTTCTCTGGTTACAATCATCATCATCAGCCCGAAGACGTCCACTGCTGAACGAAGGCCTCTCCCTTAGACCGCCACACTGTACGACAACCTGCCATTTGCATCCACCGGTTGCCCGCGACTTTTACAATGTCGTCGGTCCACCTAGTGGGAGGCCGCGCCTACGCTGCGTCTTCCGGTTCGCGGTCGCCACTCAAGAACCTTTCTTCCCCATCGGTTACAATAATTATTAGTATAGACGACATACGTCAACACCACTGAAGAGAGAAAGTAGGGCCTTCGCTTTTCTGTGATCAACACCACTAAAACATTTGTGAAAATGTTGATGATGATGATATTAAAGAACAAAGATTGAAATAAAATTGTACTCGTAATTGAACCAAAGTAATTTGTTTCAAAATTCACTTTTTATTTTCATTCTTGGCAGTAAATGAAAATATTTACTTATAATAAATTACATTTATTGGGTGATGAAGAAAATAGACGAGACTTGCATCTGTATTCATACAATTCACACGGTTACTATTCTATTTTGACTTGAAGTGTCTATAATAAGGGAAAAGTTAGTGTTTATAGCGTACCGTACTAAACAAAGGTCTAAGTTCAGTTCAAAGAGAGGCAAACAACTGACTACACTAAAGACGACACGGATTAGGAACAAGATACTTAAAGGGAGTTTTGGCGGGAACATGGAAAAATCATGTCGTTGCATTCTATTATTTTCTTAAACTTGTGTTTTTTTAAAAATTAAATTTTATTCATTGAGTATTGATTTAGATGCACGAGTGTGGGCAAGTGATATAATGTGGTGAAACATGTCTTTTCGTGTTGTTTTCAAAACTCCGTAGAAGCTCATAGTAAAGTCGCCACAACTTAACTAGGGCATGACTTGGACTCGACTATGACTGACTGCGATTTAATTACATATTTGACTTGATTTTAATAAAAGAAACTTGCAAATTCATAAACTTGACACTGGCAGAATGCACAACGTGCGATGCCAATAAATAAGAAAAAAAAAAAAAAGATACTTAAAAAAAACTGACTTCAGACTAATACGGGGTTCCCTGATTATCTATCATCTATCCATCTAAACACTAACAAACAAAAATTACAAATTCGGTCCACAATATAATTGACAGAGAAATAGGTGTAAGTACACAGTAAATACATTAAAAAAACATGCATAAAACATCCTCCTTTATTGAAGTCTCTTATAAAAAGATCACAAAGGTGGATAATGGTACTATTAGTTGTTACAAATAAAAGAACGGGTAACCCTAGGCCCTAGTTTTATATAATTGAATTTAACAAAATAACCCCGAGATTATCTTGTCAACTCCAATTTATGTTGCGAAGCCGTGTCTTGAAACCTACAATTATGTATAATGTAGCCCGCAATAGATATGTTAGCTCGTATCTAGTTAAACTAGGTTTATTTCTCGAACCCTAAAATTTAACGGCTTTAGTAAACATTTTCTTAGCAACGTTTTACAAGGGTTAGTTCTAATCAGTTGGCATACTTTTAAGGGCACATTCTTTACATCAAAACATTTTTTTTTACTATGGAGCCAACACTGAAATCGCGAAAACTTAGCAGCTGTTCCATACAAAAAGTTCATCGACCTTGAACAAAAAGTATGAAACAGCTGGTTTTTTTGCGATTGTACGGCCTTACCTAAAAAAAACTTTTCAACCGTTAGTCACTGCTTAAGATGTTCTGCCATCTTCTCTCTGACGTGAAGTTGCACGTGCTAGAAAAGGACAGAGAAGTTTAAGCAGTGACTAAGAGAATCGAGATTATTTTAGGTAAGGCCGTTAATGTTGGCCAGTATAAGTTGTTTGTTATGATGTACAGAATATGCCCTTAAAAGGGTGCTAACTGATTAGAACTAACCCTGAATATTTAAAAAAACGTTGCTAAGAAACAGCCATACCTAAAATAATCTTGATTCTCTTGGTCACTGCTTAAACTTCTCTGTCTTGTTCTTGCATGTTACACTTCACGTCAGAGAGAAGATGGCAGAACATCTTAAGCAGTGACTAACGGTTGAAAAGTTTTTTTAAGTAAGACTGAAAATGTTTACTAAAGCGGTTAAATTTTAGGGTTCGAGAAATAAACCTGCTTCAATTCAATTCATTTATTTTCAAATATGGGTACATCAGTGTACACTTATGAACGTCAAGTTGAGACAATACAATTTCACATTAATTTGATTACTAACATAAATTTCAACAAAATAACAATAAATAACACAAAATAACAATAATATCATTAATCGTTTATTACTCGTAATCGTACTTTAGAAGGATGCTAACTGATTGTAACGAGCCCTGTAATAGCACTTATTTATGTGAGTCATTACAAAATAGAGCCCTTCAGTCGAAAGTTTCTGGACTCGACTGGTGTATGTGCTTTAGCATTTAGATTGTCTAGACTTCCATCGGTCTTAATACAATCTTTTATATTATGGCCGACGAAGATTTGCCGGCTTAAATCCCTGGCCCCCGTACCATTGACCTCAGGTCAACCTCACCTGTAGTACCTGTAGTACCTACAGGTACTACTACCTGTAGTACCTACACACCACTGGCTTTTCGGTGAAAGAAAAAATCGGAAGCAAACCTACGGAGGAGAAATTCAATGGAGTAGGTAAGTGAATCCACCTAACTTGCAACTGAGCCTGCTTAGTGGATTGGATATGTACCTTTAATCAGGTGTTAATATGCTGATTATTAAGCTACAATCTAACTGTGATCAAACACATTGCGGTAGGTACCTACTTACTAACAGTCGTCGTCAGCCATAAAACGTCCACTGCTGGACGTAGGCCTCCCCCTTTATAGAGGGGTGTTGCCATAAACCCCACGCTTGGCAGGCGGCTTGGGCATTGCAGAATGGTCACCACCTTTAACCAAGAGCACGCTGTTGCCCGACCTCCGGTGGGTCTGGTTGCAGTTTAAGGACATACCCAGGTCCACTTACTAACAGTACCCTTTCAATATCAGTTCTTTCTTAGATTTGTGTTTCTGAAGGACTGATTCATTACAGCATAGACTATAATGTATGAATAGTCTGTAGTATAAATTATATGTTTATGTAGAGTAACAGTTTCTCAATGCTATCCGTCCTGCAAGCAGCACACCTCTACACATTTGCATAAGATTAATGTCCAGGTCGGGGCTTGGTTATTGGTAATTATGGCCTGCGCACGCGTTTGCCGACCTACCATGATCTTAATACATTAGCTAAACTATATTTAATAATGAAAATACTTAGAGTAAGCTGGAATAAAAATGTCGTATGGACCTGCACGTCTATTTACAACTCCATCGGAAAGGTTTCCGTTCGGATCCGCACTATACGTCCCATTCATCTATATTCAGGATGACAAAGACGGAGGACGCGAAATTCGAATCGGAAATTTCCGATGCCATTCTGATGAAGGGTGCGCAAGTCAAACAATTACTGACCATAGTTAATGAAATCGTTGAACTAACCGCTTGGTAATTTTTCTCTACGTAATAAAAAAAAGATACTTGAATAGATTCTCATTTAAGTTAGATACATTTTCAACTGCTGAAAGATCTGGAACGATTTGTTCAATGTATTGGTATTCAAGTTTTACTATTGTTTTCTGTGCGAGTGCTTTGGCGGAAACGTAAAAAAAACCGTATTGTCTGTACTATTTTCCAAAACTTTTGTTTTGTCAATTCATGTTTAAAACTGGTTTCAATTCAATAGCTATACTTCTATAACTATGTTTGTAGGTTTGTGCTGGCAGGTAATATAATACGGTGTAACCATTGAGCTAGTTGGTATCTATCCCATTGATCTATAGTAGATCTAGATCAATGGATGTAACGTGTCTTTTCATGCTGCGTCCGAAACTGCATCAAAGCTTCCAGCAAAGCTATTACCACTTTATTGACGACTTGGACTGATTTGATCAACCTACTTCAAAAAAGGAGGTTCTCAATTCAACTGTATGTATTTTTTTGTATGTTACTCTCTTACCCCGCCAATTCTGAACTGATTTTGATAATTCTTTTTTTGTTTGGTAGGTAATACTTCAGAGGTGGTTCCATATAAATTTTATCGACAGTTCTGTAGTTTGGTTTGTAAATCAAAATTACTAGAAAATATGAAGATGTCATCCAGGTATTCGAAGTTGAAGTCGGTTGTATTTTTTTTTAAGCCTATTATTTGATTTCGACTGTGATATTTGTACTTCTCATGAGTTTCTTCACTATAGACTAATAAAATCTAAAATAAAAACTACGATTTGAAAGTGGTAGAATGCTCAATGAGCAATGCCGAAAAGTAAGAAAAAAACACTTATTTTAGTATACTACCAAATCCACTCTCACCCTACTAAGAAAATACAATATATTGTAGGGATTGTGGTAGACCCCCGACGTGTTTATAGGACGTGTGTCGTGTTTTTAGCGAGGCCACTGGAGGCTTTTGCCGGAGCCTGGAGGGTTGTACAAAGATCTATAATAGATGAATTTCGCTAACAAATTGATTCCACCTGCCCCTTTCTGTGTTTCAGCATACTTTATATTATACCATTAGGTGACCACAAAGGCTACTTTTGGCTGGATCACTGACCACACCAACTTTGTGGCAGTGTTGTTGCGTTTTTACGAACAGGAATTTGTTTTATTAGTGTAAGATTTTATTTGAGAGCCGAGCATGTTAACCTCGTCCTCCGCAAACGGTGGCTAAATTCCGTAGGGCGATCAACGCCATTGACATTTTCAAAGATATAGATATTAACACTTGAAGATTCGATCAGCGAGCTATGGAAAGAGCTATGCTCAGAATTTCTAAGACAAAGTACCCGGAACGAAGTAATTTGCCAGAAAACTATAGCTACCAACATCAGCGCATTACGATTACGAGGATGTGACAGTTGATTGGTGGTAATATACGTGATAATATATCACATATATTATCTATATCTATACATATAATAAAACTGTAACGAGGCGATTACTGTACATTGAAGATATATTAAAAAAAACATATTTTTTTAGGAGTGTATGAGAGTAACAGAACCCAAAAATACAGTTTTAAAATTTTTTGTCGGTCTGTCTGTCTGTCTGTCCGGGATAAACTCAGAAACTACGGCAAGAATTTAAATGCAGTTTCTTGAAATATGATCTATGAAGTCCGGCGCTTCACATAGGCTATGTTTTATCCCAGGAATATAGAAATTATGACGCAATTTATGAAAAAATATGGAACTTGAATCCCCGAACATACCGAGCCCCTAAGGTCTGAGGATCTGAGGACAGCTCATACTGGCCATGTATATCGTGATAGTTTGGAGTGAGGAAGATTAATGGATTGACATGCGATTTTCTAAAAAAATTCAGTGTTGTCATAAGCTACTTAACACCGCACAGCACAGTAGGTAGGCCTCCTCCTAAGTGTACCGACGATATTGTAAAAGTCGTGGGCAACTGGAGGATGCAAATGGCAGGGTGTCGTACAGTGTGGCGGTCCTTCGTTCACCAGTGAACGTTTACGGGCTGATGATGATGATGGTAGTCCCGGGCAACTAGTGGATGCAAATGACAGGTTGTCGTATAGAGTGGCGGTCTAAGGGGGAAGCCTTCGTTCACCAGTGGACGTCTACGGGCTGATGATGATGGTAGTCGCGGGCAACCGGTGGATGCAAATGGCAGGTTGTCGTACAGAGTGGCGGTCTCAGGGGGAGGCCTTCGTTCACCAGTGGACGTCTACGGGCTGATGATGATGATGTTATTTGCGGGCAACCGGAGGATGCAAATGGCAGGTTGTCGTATAGAGTGACTGAATGACAGAGTGAGAACTCGCGACCTCAGGATTTGAAATCCAGCGGTCCCGAATTAGGCTACTTGGCTTATTAGGCTCTGTGGTCACATTGATTACAAATCGTGATACCTCTTGGTTACGTGCGCGGGCCATTTGTCGGAACAAACACGAATACCCCATCTACCCGACCTAGAATACTGATTATCTAGAAAATACAACATAAGACTGCATTATTAACTACTTCACATCTATCTTTAGAGAGGTCCCAGTGTAAGATGGTGCGAGATACAACATATCATTATGCACGAAGATATCGTTACAAAATGATTAGCCCTTTAATTTAAACCCTCTTAAACGTTACTTTGTTATTTAAGTAAAATTAGGCCATGCGCATAAAACTATTTGGTCTACGCGAGCGAAGCCGCAGGTACACAAGTCACCAATATACGTTATAATTATATCTGTAGCAGAACTCATATCCGCTGGGTTAGACTTGTTCTAGAGTGGAGAACATGAATCAGCAAACGTTATGTAGGACGCGTTGAGCCTCGATAGAGGGACAATATACATAGGACAGCCGACAGTGGTTGGAAGCGGATAGTTTCAACTACCTTCAGATCGGGCTGCGGAAGGACCCAGCAGTGAACTGCGAAAGGCTAATAATGAGGACGCTGGCTTGAAGATTCTAGATTGAATGCGTAAATTTGGTAGTTTAATTAAATAATTTGACTCTAATTTGACCCTACTCTCTACACTCGCTTGCGAAGGATCATGCTTAACAGCTTACATGCACGCATTATTAATAAGCCTAATCCTAAAAATATAATCCACCCAATGATTAAAATGCCGCCAGTGTGTCAGCCTCCAGCTGTGATTGGTTGGTTCCGACCTCAGCTGTCAAAAGTGACACACATCGACCAATCCTGTGACAGGTGAACGCAAGGCTACCGACAGACGCGTCATGTGATAAAGGATAACACAGTCCACAAGACTCGGCATTGTACAGATCTTACTAAATATCTTAGATACCTAAGTAATATTCATACAGCTAGGGTTAGTGGGGAATACAACATTAGTCAAGATACCAAATCAGTAATGAAGAACTGAAGAGAGAAACTAACCTAAGATATGTTTTTAAAGGTTAAGCAGTAAGAAAAATTATAACATCTGGCAGGACTTGAACCTGCATACGAGCAAGCTCTGGGTTTCCGTACCAACTAATTTGACAATTAAGCTACAGAAGTCTTATCAACGCTTTAGTTGATAGTAAACGGTTTGATAATTATGACGGGTAAGGCAGAGACTCCTGTAGTTTAATTCGCAAAGCAGTTGGGACGGAAACCCAGAGCTCGTAAGCAGGTTCAAAACCTGCCAGAGGTCATAATTTTTCTTCCTCAGCTTTAAAAATATAGAAATACCGAGGCTAAAAAAATATATATTGCTCGGGTTGATCTGTTAGTGGTGAATATGGGAAGGAAAAAAAAATTAACCCAGCGGTATGGGAGAAAATATTTGGAAGTATTTGAGAGCGGGACGAATTCCTTCTGTACGTGGACGTACGTAAATAATGAAACGAGCAAGACGCTCGCCTAATGTTAGTAGAGAGCATCTGCCCATGACCACTGCAGTGGTACACAGGCCTGGAAAGTCCAGCCGTCACTGTAGGCTCTCATTATCTCAATACATTCAATGGTGGGTCTCATTACTTCTGTAATTTCGTAGTTTCCTAACTCAAGATTTCAACTTGTCCAATTTTCCCAGCGGAAATCGAACCCACGCCCTTCCTCCAAGCGGGCAGCTGTCACCTCAGCTCATTTATCAATATCAAAACTGGTTCAGCCGTCTAACGGCGCGCCGTACAAGCTGTTTACATCAATCACTGTGTCTGCTTCTAAAACTTTAATTAATAAGTAAAAACTGAATAAATGCAGGTACTGATACTGGTTCAATTGAGGCGTGGAAAAGAAAAAGCAGAGGGTAAACTATCCTTTAGGGGCTTCCATTAATTACCCCACACTAACCCCTCCCCCTCCTCCTGTGACATTTGTGTGACCACCGCATTTGGTGTGAATTTAGTAATTATATTATTAAAAAAGGCCTTAGCACAAAAATTCTATCCTATCCTACTAATATAATAACGCGAAGGTTTGTCGGCGTGTGCGTGCGTGTTTGTGAAACAGCTGAACGGATTTGGATAAAATTTAACATAAAGGTGGCTTATACATTTGAATAAAACATAGGCTAAACTTAGGCTTTTTGTTCCATGAACCACAGGTGAAACCGCGAGGCTATAGTAATAATATAAAGTTTTATACTTTCCCCTTGGTCGCACGATATAACTCTTTTATAAGGTAGTCTTGTGCTGGCAAATCACATCACATCATACAACTAATTTATTTCAAAAAATGTTGTTAGAGAGTGAGATTTGTATGTGCGTGTCTGAGAGAGAGAAAATAGAGCTTAATGTTAGTGCACATTGTAGAGTCTCTGAACGATTGAGTAAAATTCAGAATGAATGTGGCTTAACATTATATGGATGGCTCCTTCGGAGAAAACCCACAGACAAAACCACGGGGTGGAGCTAGTACTTAAACAGAAGGTTGAATACCTACGTTACGTACTTCACATTTTTGTTTTTGTAAATTTGCGCTTAGCAGTAGTTTCGGGAAGGTATTTTTCGAGTAAATAGCGGGACTAATGCATAGCGAAACGAATTGTTTATTCATAATTTGCCTCGAGTAATGTTTCTGCTTTTTCCTATTCTGTGGTCTTATTGGTGGTGAGTTATAGCAAATCTGATAGTAGTAACTTGGAACTGGGAGTTATAACTATAACTCATGTGTCTGTACTTGTGTATCGTTTATTAACAAAGGTTATGCTTATCTTGTTTATAGATCATAGTGCTTGCTAGTGGCGAGCCCTAGTTTCCGAATAACTTCTTGGGCTTTGATTTAATTGTCCTCGAATATGGTCACGTTCAAATCCAAACTATAGCCTATTATTTACTCTGTGCTATAGCCCAGCAAAAAAGCTATAGAACTATAGACGCCACATAAGATTTTTCAAGTTTTGTTTGGGGCTCACTCGGAGGATTTACTCTCTCTGATGTTATTTAATTCATTTATTTTATTTCTATGGAGTTTGAAAATCACTGAAAGAGTGCCACATTACGTGCATGTATTCAAATACTTGGCGATGGAGAGAGCTAGAGTTACTTTGCGCAATAAAATCCGGAAAGAGGATATTCGCCAAAGAACCAAAGTCACCGATATAGCTCGCAGGGTTTGCTAGTTGAAGTGGCAATGGACAGGCCACATCGCTCGCAGAACTGATAACCGATGGGGAAGGAAGGTTCTCGATTGGCGACCGCGAACCGGCAGCGTAGGCGCAGCTTCCCACTAGGTGGACCGATGACATTGTGAAAGTCGCGGGCAACCGGTGGATGCAAATGGCAGATTGTCGTACAGTGTGACGGTCTAAGGGGGAGGCCTTCGTTCAGCAGTGGACGTCTCCGAGCTGATGATGATTCAAATAAGTACTTAGCATAATAAATAAGCCTGTTAAAAGTCCAAAGATGGATATGGGCCTACCATTGAAGAGCGATTGGGCCATATCCACCAGGTTGGCCCAGTTGCAGGTTGGTGGATTCACATGCCATTGAATTTCTTTCTCTCTTTTTTTTTCTTTTGCATGTTTCCTCACAATGGTTTCTTTTACCGAAAAGAGCTCATTGGTACAGGCCCGGAATTTGAACCCGTAACTTAACAGATTCGAGCCGAGCGGTCCCCTAAACTACCACGGATTCCACAATTTATTTATTATTTATTTATTTTCATCTTGTAATGTCCCACTACTGGGCAAAGACCTCCCTATAACTAGGGAGGTTTTGCCATAATCCTCACTGTTGGCAGGCGGCTAGAGGATCACAGAATGCTCACCGCCGCCGTTAACCGACAGGATGCTGCTGTCCATCCTCCGGTGGTTCTGGATGCAGTTTTAAGACATCCCAGGTCCATACAAATACTATTTATTAATCTAATCATCATGGTAATAAATTGGCATCGCACATGTGCATAATAACATTACAAACGGTACTACTATTTTGTAGAAGGCATTAGTGTCAAGTCGGATGCTGTAATCGATTCCACTGATTTTATCGTTCAACTTTCGATTACGATTGTTTGACATTGAATCGATTACAAATAAGATTAATCGATTTTTAATGCATATGAGCTGCTCTGTTATAAATCAAATTGTACTGTTAAATTGGTTCTTAATCCATTTCTATATTAATAAGTCAGATATCAGATGGAGGTAAGCAGCCAACCATAATAACTAGTAGTATTCAGCAAACTGAGACCTCACGACCCCCGTATCTGACAAGCCCCTAGATCGTCTGTGTAAGTTCACTGCGTACTATTACTAGTAGGTAAATAAATCAACCCGAAGAATCCAACTCGGGTGGGCAGCGTAAGGGAAATTCCGTAATATCTCCTTGTCCAAAATCCCGCAGTGTCTGAAGACAAAGGTCTTCAACCAGTGTGTGTTGCCAGTGATGACATATGGAACGTGGTCTTTAACTGCTGGCCTTTTGGAGAGGCTCAGAGTCGCACAACGGGCAATGGAGAGAGCTATGCTCGGAATAACTTTGCGCGATAAAATCCGGACCGAGGATATTCGCCAAAGAACCAAAGTCACCGACATAGCTTGCAAGGTTTGCAAGTTGAAGTTGCAATGGGCAGGACACATCGCTCGAAGAACTGATAACCGATGGGGAAGAAAGGTTCTTGAGTGGCGACCGCGAACCGGAAGACGCAGCGTAGGAAGGCCTCCCACTAGGTGGACCGACGACATTGTAAAAGTCGCGGGCAACCGGTGGATGCAAATGGCAAGTTGTCGTACAGTGTGGTGGTCTAAGGGGGAGGCCTTTGTTCAGCAGTGGACGTCTCCGGGCTGATGATGATGATGATGAAATAAATTAACTATAATCATTTTGACAATAAGCTTATCCTGATCATTACCAGCCTTCTCTGGCTTTCAAAATCGACATAGCCGTTAATGGCACCATCATATTATCAATTTACATAATTTCATGAACACACTAAAAAAAACTAATATTAGTATTTTTTATACGTTATTAGAACCTAAACTACAATAGAAAGTAGGATAATAGGTATATAATCTAAATAAACGACTTAATTATAACTAAACAATAAAATAATCGATATAAGAGACCGTATAAGTAAAAACCGCTCATTCACCGTTTTTGCGGTTTTTTATTTATTTTTTAAATTATTAACCTAGTCCTGACTGATGTTTGAAAGATGCGGTCCAAGACGAAGCATGCACGAGACTGAACCTGTTTGTTATTCTCACAGAAAACAAAAAAAAGCGAAAGCCCTACTTCTTAGGTTATTCTAGATGTGAAGACACCCATATTGTACAGGCGTACATTGCAGAAGTTGAATTTCCCTTTTTTTTAAGTAGACTTTTGTTTGAGTTCGATAGTCTTTATCCGTTGTTCTCTCGTTCCCATCCATACTGCACAAGTTTATATAATGTCTCTCTTTTTATACTTGTATATATGTATGTATACGAAGCATTCTTATTAGGTACGTAGCTGAGTCCATTTTTTTTAAATAAATCCTTCATCTTCCTCAATTTATTTTTTCTAAATATGAAATTCATTCTGGCTGATGATAATGACTAATATAATGGTAAAATTAATTTAATAACTGTAAACTGTATTCACTTTCCATTTTACACGTCGTATAGTAATAATAATGAGAAAGCTCGTGACTCTATGACTTGACCCACTCTAAGCTATTAAAATCACTTGTACCTTCATCTTATCTAAAACATCAGTGTCCCGCCCCAAACCCATTCGATTATCGGTACGCTCCTGGCCCATTCGAATCACTAATCGATCATCCGGTCGTGACTCTACCGCGGTAATTATATCACTCGATACGAGATTATGATCGATTAATGTGTTTTGACAGCACCCCGACACTACTCTTTTTATTTTTTAATAACTTTTTAATTTATAGGGCCATAAGGGTCATAGGCTATTCGATGCCTACGTTTTTGTTAATTATTAGGTAACTTTATTATTAACGTCAACCATTTTCCACCTACTGAGTGCGAGTACCTAAGTATATTTTATTATGAAAACTGATGTGGTTTTGTCACATTTTGTTTTATTTATACGGGAATACTCCCGTTTAATTAAATCGGATACTCTGACTATAGTTTAGATTACATCCGGTGGTCTTTTGGCATTGCAAAGGAGCACGTAGCCGCACGTGCGTCGGGTTCTGGTTTCAGTCTTTGAAAAAGATCACCGGATCGAAACTTTAGTCGGAGTATCCGATTTAATTGAACGTGAGTATGCCCGTATAAATATAACAAAAAGTTAGTAAGTATAGTGTGTGCTGTTCAGCGCGCCATCTTTCCCGCTCCATGTCAGTGTCGTCCACTACTGTCCTATCGCTATGACAATGTCATCCGACCACCGAGCTGGTGATCTGCTCAGTAGTCACTCATATGTCAATCTTTGTTTTGCCAATCCATATCTGCTCGAATTGCTCGAATCAATCTTTGCTTTCCCAGTAACATTATTTTCTGTCACTGGCATATTCCATACATCTTATCTAACAACGTTCCTTGGAGCAACTTTTCACAAAACTAATACAAACAAATCGTTGACAATATTATATTTGTTTGTCAGTACCAGCGAGGCAGTACTGTGTTAAACAACCTGTCATTTGCATCCACCGGTAGCCCGCGACTTTCAGTGTCGCCGGTCCTCCTTGTGGCAGGCCTACCTACGCTGCTACGCGCTGTGTTGGAGGCCTTCGTACAGCAGCGTACATCTCCAAGCTGATGACGATAAATGTGTTAAAAGGCTGAGCTACTATTCGCAATTTCAGTGTAGGGCCCATAGTAAAAGCTGTTCACAATAATGAGCCCCATTACCTCGTTTCGGCTTAATATCACCGTGTCGCGTAACCATAGTTGTATAGAATATTCTAGTACTAACTCTTCAACAGCCGAAAACGTCCACTGCTGGACGAAGACCTCCCGCTTTATAGGGAGGGGCTGCCATAATCCCCACGCTTGGCAGGCGGCTTGGGGATCACAGAGGTCACCACCGTTAACTAAGGGGACGCTGCTGCGCGTGCTATGGCGGTTCTGGATGCAGTTTTAGGACATACCCAGGTCCAGTGCTTCTAGTACTCACTCACGTGATATAAAATATTCTAATGGTGAACGTCTAACGGAGTGTCTTGAGCCAGTTCTCATTACGTGTTACCATCTACATCAGCGGCTGTAAACAAAAGCATAATCTCTTGATGTAAAAAGTTGAGTTGTCTTTGAAGAAATCAAAGCTGGTCCGATTTGAATTGGTTTGTAGCTCGCTTGAGCGTTTGCGGGGATGTAGTTCGAGACAATGTTTATGACCGCTCTACTCTAAGCAATAGTAAGCCACTTATATCACTTTTTTTTTAACAGGCATAAGCCTTTATTAACTACAACAAACTACAATGACTACTTAGCCTACTACACAACAAAAAACAAAAGGATTGTATCCAGACCGATGAAAGTCTAGAGACAATCCAAATGCTCAAACCCACTACCAGTCGGCAGCGTACCCAGCATGCTGGCGGCATTGCCACGCTGGATGGCAATGCTTATGCGTTGAGCCAAATAAACGCCAGCATTTTGATCACGCGTCGCGTCGACCAGGCGCTCGGATATGTTTTTGAAAAGATGATGAGCTCCCGGTCCCCACGGACCCAATGTCTCAACACCAAACGGCTCAAATATGTAACCTCTGCCGAGGTTAGCATATTTGCGCCGCTTGTGCCGCTCCGCCGAATTTGCCGCCGCACCAGCCCTACTCTGTGTCTCAGGAAGATGTGACGGTGCCAAAGTATCAACGCAAGTTATATCACTTATATCACTAACACTTGGACTAAATGACTACAGCTGCTAAAAGTAGATGTCATATTATAAAAGACGACATCATCATCTTTAGCCCGGAGACATCCACTGCTGAACAAAGGTCTCCCCCAGAAAATGCCAAAGAGCACAAAAAACACAATACCATCACCTAGACCAAGACAAAATATTCAGAGGAATAGCCAAAAAATCCACCCGACCAGAAATCGGACCCCGGACCTCCTCAGAATGTACATCATACCAACCAAGCCGATACTCGTTCTCTAATATAAACCACTACTATACATTTGTCCCGCATTACATGAAACCGTAGAGCTGAAGTTTGTCTCACACTGTAATAAGTCGCAGAGCCATATATCAAAGGTATACGTTTAATGGCCGTCACTGGCGTGGCACTGTCCTGTCTGTCTACGTGTGAATGTGACAATGGACACTAGTGCGGGAAATTTAACACGCGCTCTAAGAATTATTTTTAAGACAATTTCGACCACGCCTACCTTATGTGCCTACAGATTTGCTCGATTTTTGACGATGGCTATTGACGCTCGATATGTATATCGGACCGGAATACACCGCAGTTTCTATGATCAAAAAGATCTATCTATATATAGACGGAAAATATGATATGGATTCTAAATCGTTTCACTTTTTTTGATTTTGTTTGACCATAGACGTCGATCATCAATTGTCAAATACTTACACGTTTGCGCGCGCGCACGTTTGCCAACGCCTATAATTATAACAGGTAGCAGTGCGCCGTGGTTTTACCCGCGATTCCTTGGATATTAAGTAGCTCCATGTAGTATTCAACCGCCAAGCAGTGTTTCGGTTAGAAGAGCACTGTTACCAGATATGTTACTGGGCAAGAAGGGATTTGACATCTAATATCTCAGGGTGACGAGCGCAGTGCAGAGCGGCGCAGGATTGTGTTCGCAAGTTCACAATTCTTAAACTGCTACTATTATGGGCAGGCGTGACGCTTACCACCAGGGGAACGTCTCGTTCGTCTTGGCACTCTACTGCATAAAAAAGACGGTGGTCATCTCATGTAGAACATGCGTACCTCACTCTATAAGCATAGGTCTGGCTAAGCAGGCTTTTTAATATATGTAAATGCACAGTATCCTAAGGATGCCATCTCTCAGAAGTCTTATTAAGTCAACTCTGGGAGGTAATTAAGACCGTTTTCACCCCAGGCGGTCTCTCGCAGCCCGGTTTCACAATTCCCTGTTAACTTTTATCAAGTAGATTAATAATTGTCTGTTGACTTGTTAGCTTGAGACTCGCGTTTTTATTTTAGGTACTATTTGTTTATTAATTCTCTAACCGTGGCATTGGGAGCCAGCGACGGTGATAATGGAATGGACAGGCCCAGCGCTTGCAAATCGATCAAAATTAACAAGACAACACAATCAAGCATACCTAGCTAAAAGTATGCTTTTTACATTTGCCGGAAAATAGAGATAGCGAATCTAATTACTGCATGACAAAAAGAGAACACATGTACATGTATTAGAAGTTTGTATTGTCGTATCGTACGGCTCGCATGTCGCAAAGGCAGAGTATGACTGAAGCGAGTGGAGAGCTGGCGCTCAACATATAGTCTTCAAAATCCAACGCAATGAGTTCCTTGAAATTTATGTTTATGTCTTCCTCCCTATTAATTCCCTATATTTTTAATAATTTAATACTATTAAGATTTACTTTTCCAAATTAACTTATTATGAATTAGACTTGTATTACCATTGGTCTCTAAGAACTTGACCAGAGCATTATCCGGCGGAGGGTATTGTTACGCCATAACACAGGTTTATTCCTAGCGTGGGTAACAATGCTTCTCCTCATGGACTGTCTCTTATGGAACAAACTATACTGTTTAACATATCTGATTATGTAACGTTTGTTGTTGTCTAATAAATTTCATTTCATTTCATTTATGTACGGAATGTAAAAAGTAAGACCAATGTCTTTTCGGTGTTTAGCAAGAAAAAGAGGAGACATTCAATAGCGAACGTGAATTCGCGAACCCGCACCGGGCTAGAATGGATGGTGGAGCATCTCCCAGTCACCTTTCGAAGGTAGGCCTATTCCCCGACATAGGATGTCAATGCCTGATGCAGTCAGATAAAATTGTATCCTAACCTGTTGAACTTAGAACAATCTTTACATTATCAGCTAAAAGACGTCCTCTGCTGGACGAAGGCCTCCCCTCAAAGAGGGGTCGAGGGGGTTTGCCATAATCCCGTTAGCGAGAGGACGTTGTTGTCGGTGGATCTGGATACAGTTTTACGATATACAGAGGTCCAATATTTGTTACCTACTAACTAGCAGTTACGGTGACATAATAGTAGATTGCTTACCAAAGGAGCAAACAACTATTTTTAAGCCAAGTGTTTCCAAGTGTGGTCTTTCTGAGTGATTCTAAAGTAGAATCCTGAGCGCAACGAGGGATTCAAAATTCTCGAGCGTAGTGGATCCCGAGGTGGACACTACTTTTTATCACACTCTATGAGAAAATAAGTAAGTGCAATTTATGAATAAGAATAGTACCGACTTACGTTTCATTTAATTCTCACTAGGTACTCACTTTTCGCGCGCCTTCCTTTATCATACAGCCTGTTACTTGTTCATACAATGTCTGTGGTTGATCTCTTCGGTGATTGGATTTTACCAACAATATCCACATTCCAAATTTAAATCACTTTTCGTCCCTAGGGCAAAAAAGAGAAATTTTTGCCCTGTTTTCGAGAAACAAAGTCTAAGCTCGTCAAAGCTCTTTTTGAATAGATGTGAAAAAAAGAATTATAACCCAACGTTATAAACCCGGTCCCACATAGAACAAACATTGTAATGCGCTACGGACACATAGCGACAAGTTTTTCAAATCAAAATAAGGATGCCAATTACGAGCCCATAAGTACAGGGACACAAATCGGGCGACTTTTTGTCGCTCGTCTAAAAAGGCACTAATTACGGTTTCCTGTTGGCCACGGGGCTCGCCAGGCGCGCGACTAAAAAGTCGCGGAGGTGTGCGGTGTGCGCCGGCGCGCGCTATGTAATGTCGTCGCGTAGATACTTCAGCTGTAGGGTTGGCAATCTCTGACATTGAGTACTTTGTACCTTCATTCCTTACGTGAGGATTGTGGTGTCACTTCCAAAGTGACCTAGTTATATATCTTAGAAATAAATACAACTAGCTGTACTCGGCCACGCGTTCCTGCGGCTCATATTTTTTTATATGCAATGGATCTTATGTTTGTATAAAAATCGAATTTGAAAAATGGAGTGAGATTGACGAGGTTAGCCAGACAAATTACTGGGTATGAAGAGGTGTAACATCAAATATCTCAGCGTGACGAGCGCAGTGCAGTGCGGCGCAGGATTGTTATCGCAATTTCACAATTCTGGCACTGCTACTACTGTTAGTGGCAGGCGTGACGCTTACCACCAGGCGAACGTCCTGTTAGTCTAGTCATTTGAAAGTATTAAAAAAAATTAGAAAAAAAAAGGTTAGCCAGGCATTACACGCCTGCCCATAACAGTAGCAGTGCTAGAATTGTGAACTTGCGAACATAATCCTGCGCCGCACTGCACTGCGCTCGTAACCCTGAGATATTAGATGTCAAATCTCTATAAGCCCAGTAATTTCTCTGGGAACTTTGCCCTTCAAACCGAAACACTGTAATGCTCGTACATTACTGCTCGGTGGTTGAATAACTGGCAAAGTTATGGTATTTTTCCAGGCTGGCTCTTCAATAGCGTCCTACATATCAGCGCATTATACACTATATGCCCCGTGGTATACTAAAATAATAAATAAATATTATTACATTTGTTATTACAATCAAATGTAGCCTTTAGTATTCCAGGATAGTGTAGTTTTCTTTTGGTGTAAATCAGATCAGTAGTTCTAAATATTAAAAGATTACCTCAAACAACTTGTTTTGCCAGAGAAAGCCAGATTTTACTGATATAATTATATTGGTTTCGATATTATAACAATTTTGTAGATTTAATTGAATAAAGATCTGCAAATAAAAGTAAAATAAATTGGTAAAATCCCTTTAAAATTAATATAAATATGTAATCTTACATAAGTAGTCACCTAATGTCTAACTTGCATGAAAAGTTCGTATAAAGTACAAATTGTAGAGTTGTTAGTTCAAGTCACATGGTGTCACACACGGCCGTATCGATTTACTTTGATTAGATAAATATATTCTACTTTTCTAATATACAAACTTGCTTTAGAAATACTGAAATATTACATTACTTACATTTCTAAATGGGGTTAACTTAAATAGAGTTATTATATGTAAAAGGAGGAATGGTCTCTTTCGCATAAACCTAAATTTTAATCATGACATTTTGAGGTCAATTTTTTAATTAAAATAATGTATTTAGTTATTTTTTACCTATCCAGTTTTTTATACAATAGAAAAATTAAGATTATAATCTTATTTTTTTTTAAAACACATTTCGTATTTCATTCTCTTCTTTCTTTCAAATCAATATAATTTAAACTATTAATGTACAGGTACATCTGTGAGAACACGAAATGTGTAAAAGCATTCTCGAATCATTTTAGATTGCAGTGATCGTGTATAACGAGCCAATTTACTTACTTCAGCCCACACATAATAAGAAAATTGTCGGCGTGTCAGCCCTGAATAAATAGGCAATAAATAACTCGCTCTCATTGGCTACACTGTCACGTACTGGAGTAGAGTAGTGTGAGATAGAGGGTGATGTTATAATATTTATATTTAGAACACTTTAAAATTGAAGATCGAAAATACTATCAAAATTAAAAGAAGATCAAAAATATGGTAGGTATTTAAATATCCTGTATTATTATTTAATATACTTAGATGGTATTATACCAAAACAACAATAACTCGTATGAAACTACTCTCCACCTCTTCTTTTTCGTCTATGTTTATCTAGAACTAATAGCTAATAATATTATAAAAAAACTAACGATTCTTTCATTGGCTAGTCCTCGAAACTATTTATAACAATGAGTGAATAATTTGTTCAGAGATTTACATAACGCAAGGGATCAAAATTTTCTGACAAAAATAGACATGATACACTAACAGACAGACAAATAAGTAAGAAATCCTATAAGGGTTCCTTTTTGTAACCTAAACACTGAACTTTTAGCTGACGAGAGAGTTTCTTTTGCGTTTTTGCGTTTGACCGCGTATTAACGTATTATTAGGGTTAACATGGTTTCGGTCCGGTCAGTGTTTGGCTGTGTGACCATCAGTGGCATTTATTTCTGAGCGCTACCATGGGTCGGATGACACTTAAAGTTGTTGGACTCCGGTTGTTTGTTCTATGTTTCTATAACAACAACAGTCAAGCTATGTCAGAGGCTTTGAGGCGGCACATTTACTCTGACACTAGGGCTGGCTACTCAGCCTATACGAACTTACTTACTTACTTTAACAGTAGTTTATCTTTGTATTATTTTTAATACAAATAAAATCGAAGGATATTTAACCATCACAGACTTAATGATGTGTGTATATATGGTTAACTTAACATATAAAATTATATTTATTATAACAACATAATAAAATCTCATATTCTCTGCAATTGAATACTCTGCGCATAAAGATGTTACACAAAACCATTTATGCTTATCTGTAAATCTATCCCTTCCGAGAATTTAATAAAGCTTCAACCTTAGTCCCTTACAATAAGGTTGAATATCAATAAAAAATAAACTAGAACTTTTTAATACGTATTTAAAGTTGCCTATAATATGAGCGCTGTCACTGTCCATTCGATTTAAATCGATACTAAGAAGGAAATCGACTTGCGTTATGGTATAATTGACATATTTATTAAATGTTTTCTAGTTACATTTACATAACATTTACATGTGTTGAATGTAACGCTGCGCGAAAAAGTGTCTGTTTATAAAAAGTTTATACTTTTAATTGTAGATACGAGTAATTAGTTTAGTGTTAGTTAGCGTGATAAGGATTATGAAGTTAACTGGCTGAACTGATGTTGATTAAATTCGATTTTAAAGTTGGTATGATACTCGTCAGTATTTTTTTTTGGGAAATGGTTAATTTAATTAGTGAAATCGAAGGGTTAGTCTCTGGGAAGAATCAGGCTGGTTTAGTGCATTCGTGTCCTAGTTAGGTATATCAATTAAATTATTATGGAGACCGTGGTAATTACCTGACTGGATGTTTTCACATTTTGTTTTTTTTTTTCTTATGTTTTGGTATCGCCATTAAAACATTCTGCCAGTGTATCTTCACTCGGAAATCAAGATGTGGCCGCACGCACTAAGCTCTGTTTTCACTCCTTGAGGAAGGTCACTGGATGTCAACGAAACTATATTAGCCGGAGTACTCCGCTAATAACGATAGACTGCAGTTTTTTTTACGTTTTTATTAATCTAATTGTTACACGACTGCCCAAAAAAGTAAAGTTTTCAGGTTTAATGTATATTAATATTATGTATGTGAGTTTCTTTATTCCACCATAACTTTTAAATGCCTAAACAGATTTGGATGTATCTTCACATCATCCCGAGGGATATAGGGAGTTACAAATAAATATAAAAATCTGTTTTTGGCTTGTTATATTAATTTTATAGAATTAGCAACCGGCATTGATTTTATCTGAAATCTAAACAATTTCTAGTTTTTGATCAAAAATCTGATTTTAATATACCTGTGACATTTACAAACCTACGGCACAAACAACCTAGTATTCCGTAAAGTTGATATAAAAAATGCGCGCTATGTGAAGGCATCTTAATTTACAAAGCTAGTCTCCGGAGTGAACAACCAAGTAAGGTATTCAGGAATATGTATGAGTCTCCGAAACCGGGCGAGTGTTTATATGAAACATGCTGGAAATTCAGCCAATAAGCATAACCTAGAGTCTAGAGGCATCTGGGAATAAACTATATGTCACAGATAGGATTGCCACCTTTTTTTTAAGCTAATAGAGTATATTTAATTTTCTAGGCTTAAAAAAAGTACAACATCTGAAAATAAAGTACTATTTATTTACCAGACTATTTCTCTTCCATACATTATTTTTTTGCTTCTAGCAACATCCAACAAATATTTGTTACTCTTAAATATATTAACAGCATCTTTACAATCAATCCCTAAATTAAAAAAAGCAGTACGGTCCGTTCCGTTACACGTAAAAAATAGAAGTCCATTTAAAGTAATCTTCACAGGTTAAAAATAAAGTATTTTCACGTACTTTACTGCCCTCATAAAGTATAAAGTACGTTTGGCCAAAATAGAGTACAATACTTTATTATAAAGTACGGGTGGCAACCCTAGCTCACAGAGGAACCGTTCTAAAAGTTTCTTTAAATTCCTTTATATTTACTTTTCTTTACAGGAAAAATTGAATATTAGATTTCTTCATACAATGGAGAGCCGAGATGAGTGAGACGTTCGTCTGATGGTAAGCGTCAAGCCTGCGCATAAGAATAGCAGTGCCAGAATAGGGTAGATGACTGATGTTTAAATCGTTGAAACCAATAGCTTTGACGAAGAATTGAAGTAAATATAGTATGTTTATTGAAAAAATAATTAAATCGGGTAATAATATTCTGATATATGAGCGTTTAAAGTTTTTGTTAGAGACAACTCTGTCCCTTTCCCACAAAACAAAAAATGACGTCACGCCTTACTTGTCAGAATATAATTTATATGGCGTCCTGACAAGTGACGTCACGATTTGCTGTTTCGCCTCTCTGTCTAGCATGATATTAAAATGCTTATAAGTTGTTTATTTTTGATCAGATTTTAATTTTCTTTTCATTAATCAGCTATATTTATGGGCCACATTTGAATAGGACAATTAAAAAAAAAACAGTCATCTAGCCTATTGTGAACTTGAACAAAATCCTGCGCCGCACTGCACTGCGCTCGTCACCCTGAGATATTAGATGTCAAATCTCTTCACGCTCTGTAATTTCTCCCTCATAGCGAAACACGGTAATGCTTGCACACTACTGCTTGGCAGTTATAAACTAGGAAATACAGAAATTAGGTAACTCAGGACGGAAAATATTAAGAACACTCACAAAAATAGGAATACACTTTGAAAATTTTATGTGGTTTGTGTTTTTTTTAAGTACCTGAGAATCATTTACAGCTACACGTATCATTAACGATCACCTACAGGCTGACCTTTGATAATGTTGCCTATACGAGCGCAGGCCTTATCTAGGTCACCTAGTATTTGACCTTACTCTAACCATCTCTGTATCGAGTTACAGGCTTCATGTTTGCGCTATAATGTGCCGAGCGAGTATAAAGCGATTACAAAATAACATTATAATGTGAAACTCATGCGCTGCTTGTAAATGCAATTGTATTTTGTAGTTTAATCTCGGGTTTCTCTGGTTATCTCTGGACCTGGGTATGTCCTTAAACTGCAACCAGACCCACCGGAGGACGGGCAGCAGCGTCCTCTTGGTTAACGGTGTTGACCATTCTGCGATCCCCAAGCCGCCTGCCAAGCGTGGGGATTATGGCAACACCCAATAAAGGGGGAGGCCTTCGTCCAGCAGTGGACGTTTTATGGCTGACGACGATCTCGGGTTTAAGATTAAAAAAATATAAAAATAACTTTATTGCCAAAAAATATATATATACGTAAATGCTAGACAAACAAGAGAACAATAATAAGATAAGATAAGATAAGATAAAAAAAATAAGAAGAAAATTTTAAAAATAAAATAATAAGAAAAGAAAAAGAAAAGATAAGGTTAAGACAATTTATTTATCAAAAAAACATGCAACAATTAACTTGAGACTTAATATTTAGCGTACACAATAATATTGTTGAGTTCCGTACATTTTTAATCAAAAATAAGGGTAGTTCTATTATTTTTGTATCTAATCGCCTTATTTTAATTATTTTTTCTCTCTCACTATAAACCCGGTGAACTTTATATACCACCATTCCAGTATTGAGGCGACCATAAAAATCTTGCAAATCAGTTGAGCCATTTTTGAATTTTTATGAGATTTAGGTACGCACGGCAATTGATTTATATTTGTATAATTATATATCTGGTAATATATAATATATATACGTGTAGATACGACGTGACGTGGTACTAAACCAAGCAACACAAATGGTATCTCCTTGACCCAACTAGGCCAAAATGTTATGTAGGCTAGCACAAACAAAAAAAATTTCTTTCGCCAACTAGGTTTCGCTTTTTACGTTGGGTCTTCTAAAAATTATTGAGCAGTGCATATTATCAAACAAGATATAAAAATATAGATTTTTGAAAAAATAAACCACGACACAACAACAGGCGTTTTGTTTACACGATAACCTATCTCCTATCTCTCCTATATAACTCTAACTCCTATCTAAGGATCATCGCTGATGAACCACAATCCTTTTGCTTACAGAAAACCGCATCTAAATCAATCAACTCGTTTTGTGTGTAAATGAAAACATTCGTTGTTTGCACACAACCTCTCACTCTATACACTATGACCTATCTTTCCTGTTCCGCCGTCGTGGGTAAATAATATCTGGGTATTGACTGAAATAACTATCCAAATAATATAAGTAGGTATGATTCGTTTTTTGTAGTGGCATCTATTTACAGAGCCCATGCTCTGTAAATAGATTCCTGTTGCCACTTTTGGATCGCCATGCAGTAGTATGCAAGCAACCGTTTCGGATTGAAGGGCAATTACTGGGCGTGAATATTTTTGAGATCTAATAAATATCTCAGGGTGACGAGCGCCGTGCAGTACGGCCACAGAATAAATAATACTACTCCGTACAGAAAGTTCACTCCGCAAGCGAATTGAAATAAATAAGGACTCTATCTACTAGGCAATAAAGCAGCAATTCAACTCGCACAGCGCTGGATACCGCTCGCTATATTCACCTAGATATACCGCTCTCTTTCTATCACGTATGCTTAGTTACGTGCGACGAGGCTAGCGTGCGGGCGGCCACTGACTTCAGCCTTGCAATGTCCTCCCGGACGGAGCGAACATACCTAAACCGAGGAGTGACACCCCCCTGGTACGGCGCAGGATTTTGTTCGCAAGCTCACAATTCTAGCACTGCTGCAGTGCTGTTACGGGCAGGCGTGACGCTTACCACCTGACGAACGTCTCGCTCGTCTCGTCCCTCAATTATATTTAAAAAAATATGCAAGGAAGTACTTGGTCGGATTGTAATACATTTTTAATCTATGTACATTTTGGTAGCGTTATCTTTACTAAGTGTTCTCATGCAAGCTAATTCCGTTATGTCTCCACTTCTTTGCCTTAAGGGCTATTTACACACATTAACAAATATTTCAACATAGTTCACCTAGTAATACATCTACTCTATTAAGTATTATGTAGGTACTGGAGGTAGGTTTCTAGGTCAGCAGCAATCATTGGTCTTCGCGTGCCGTCTGTTGACCAATAGCTGAGTTAGATAGATCGACGGATTTTTTGTACAAAGATTAACGTAATTGAGTTAAGATAGCTTAGTATAAGGGTGAGAATCCATCAGAACTATTTTCAACCGACTTCAAAAAAGGAGTATCTCCATTCGATTGTCTGTATATATATTTTTTATGTTGGTTATGCGATTACTCCGCCAATTATGACCTGATTTTGATGATATTTTTTTTTTGTTTGTTTTTAATATTTCAGTGGTGGCCTCATATAAATTTAATCGAAATCGCTTCAGCAGTTTGGTATTTAAATCAAAATTACTAGAAAATATGAAGATGTCATCCAGGTTTTCGAAGTTGAAGTCGGTTGTATTTTTTTTCAACCCACTTCAATAAAGGAGGCTACAATAGGCTAGATGACTGGTTTTTTTTATTTTCCTATTAAAATATAGCTGATTAATGAAAATAAAATGAAAATCTGATCAAAAATAAACAAGTTATAAGCATTTTAATATCATGCTAGACAGAGAGGCGAAACAGCAAATCGTGACGTCACTTCTCTGTACACCATATAAATTCTATTCTGACAAGTAAGGCGTGACGTAATTTTTTGTTTTGTGGGAAAGGGACAGAGTTGTCTCTAACAAAAACTTTAAACGCTCATATATCAGAACATTATTAACCGATTTAAATGATTTTTTTCAATAATCAAAAAAATTCAATATAAACATCAGTCATCTACCCTATTCAACTGTATGTTTTTTTTTGTATTTATGTTACGCGATTACTCCCTCAATTATGTACAGATTTTGACGATTCTTTTTTTTTGGCAGGTCATACTTCACAGGTGGTCCCATATACATTTTATCGAAATCGGTTCAGTAGTTTGGGTTTTAAATCAAAATTACTGGAACAAATCAAATTAACTGGAAAATATGAAGATGTCATTGAGGTCGTCAAAATTGAAGTCGGTTGTTTTTTTTAAAAAGCGTATATTATATGAAGAATGAATGAATAAATTAATTTTTTCTTCTTTATTGGCATCGCACTTCGTGCATTCTGCCAGTATCAAATATCAAGTTTTTATAGTATCAAGTCATAAAATCATAGTCGGTCACACAACATTAGTCACAGTCACAGTCAAGTCCAAGTGATGCCCTAGTAAAGCTGTGGCGACTTTACTATAAGCCCATAATTATTTAAATGATATTACGGAGGAGCGGGGAGGGAGGGGAGATTATTAACAACCGGAATAGTCTAGTACTATGGTTTACTTATATCAGGATACCTGTCGCAAGCACAACTTATACCGGAGCACTTTTTTAAACCCCGAACAAAGATAGAGGTGTTTGTTACGTTTGACGTGTTTATCAGTAAGTCTGCCTGTAGCTCCCAACGGGAGAATCGTTTTTTTTTATTGTTGACATTAGCTAAACGGCTGAACCAATTTTGATATAGTTTTTAAATTCTTAAGTTTGCTGCTTTTTACACTCAAACAAACCAAAGTTGATGGCTTCCATGTTTACGGAACAAACCAAGATTTAAAAAAATACTTTGGAACATTATTTTGTTCTCTGCGTATCGTAGTTTTTTACACAGTGAGCGAAACTGCGGGCAAACGCTAGTATAGTGTATACACTATACAGTCTCAACAAGACAAATCGTCACTTTTACTTTCAATACAAAACAGAGTGAACCAAATCAAAGCAATGTGGAGCAATGAAGTTATACAATAGACGACATGTGATGACATTCGCAAATTTCATGGCCACAACAAGAGCTTTCTATAAAAAAAGGTCAAATAGGAGCACGCGAATAAAAAATACATATTTTTATTTATTTACGATATATTTTGATTATGGTTTTATTGGTTTTATTCGTCCTCATTACCCTTATAGGTAATTTAACCCAGAAATTTTAAGTTGTCTTAATACGGATTTGATTTTAAGTGTTTTTTTATTACGAGCCTTCGTTCTGAACTAACCTTATAAACAGTAGGTACCTAACTGTAGTTTTAAAATTGTGGGTAAATATACGTAGGTAAGGTAAAGGTATTACTAAAACAAAAAGAGGTAATTATAGGTACTTATCATTGTGATTAAATTTTACTATTATAACCAACCCTGGAAACGTGAAACATAAATCTCCTGTTCTATAGATAAAAAATATTACCCCTCGAGTCGAGGTAAAACAGTTGTTCCATACATGCGTCGAGGCCCTCGACGAATGTATGGAACAACTGTTTTATTCGCGAATTAAGGTTGGTTTGTTAGTTGCACACAATGATGTCAAAATTGACCCTAATTTCGATCTCGTAATTCCGCGTTACCCAGCCTTTCATCATCATCATCATCAGCCAGAAGATGCCCACTGCCGGACGACAGGCGGCTTGGGGAACGCAGAACGCTCACCACGTTTAACCGAGAGGACGCTGCTATCCGTCTTCCGGTGTCTCTGGGTGCAGTTTTAAGACATACCCAGGTCCAAATATAAGCCCGGAATATATATAAATAAAATACTATACAAATTCTAATTCGTCAAAGTTGATTTGAAGACCTTCGCTGCGCTTGATTAACAGGGAAATGCATGTGTTTCAATTATTAAAAATAATAGGATAAATGGAGTGTTCAACTGAATCTGATGCTTACGTCGAAAAAATAATTGTAATCGACTGGTAAAGTTCTGAGATATAAGCGTTCAAAGTATTTGGGAGGGAGTCATCTATCCCTTTCTAGCAAAACACGTGCATAGTATAGAATTTGTTTGGAATCGTGGACTTTGACGTCATAAACCTAGTATAGTGCCCTCCCTGTCTAAATGAAACTAAAATGTTTATAACTTCGTTATTTGTGCACATATAAAAAAAATACTTTCGATGATTTGTTTTGTCGCCAGTCAGCTTTATTGTGAGTCAATAAAAAAACACATGCATATTCCCTAAAAAACTTTAAAAATTACTCACCTGATCTTGAAAAGTCCTGTGCAGGGATTCTTTCGTGTACCGCTGGTCGCCCTGCTTCAATATGGCCGAGCACTGCTTAAGAAGCGTCGAACGTAGCTTCTCTTTCGCACTTTCCTCTTCCATAAATGACATTCTATTACCGTTTTTAGGCAATGGAATGGCCAAAAGTTCACTTGATATTTTGGAACTATAATTTTTTTTGTCCTTATCATTGTTTTGGTTTAAACTTTGCCCGTTTTCGTGTTTTATAATTTTTTTTGGCGCGCTGTCACTGTCAGTTTGACAGCTCTCACTATTGTTGACGTTCATAGCGATGTCACCATTTTTTGCGTCACTGTCGCTGGTATTTTGTTCGATTTTGTTGTTAGTGTTACTTTTTTCACTAATTTCACAGTCAATGGTAGCCATTTTGAGCCACTTTTTGTGCTAATTTGTGTCCATTACATTTATAAAACTATTTGATTAAAAGTCACTGTTATAAAAAAGATGTAAAATTAGTAAAAATCCTAATTCCGCTTTGAGATTATTGTAAAAGCAATAGCAAATAGTGCTTTTGTTTAATTTTTAGTTTACAGGTTGTAAAATTACTTGTGCGTGATTTCTAATCAAAAAAAATACCCTTAACACAAAAGGAGCAAATAATCAACAGTTTTTTTACAAAACGCTGTATATTCATTTTGTTCAAAAAGACAAAAAAAAAAAAACAATTGTGTAAAAGTGACGCCACTTAGCCAGATTCCTAATTTTATTTTTATTTTCACTTTTTATAGCGATATGGAACACGCTTATGAAATAGGTAATTATTCACTTTTTTACTTAGAAGCAAAGATAATTATCATACTACTTATACCTATAATAAAAGATTTAGCTCTCTCTCTTTCCTTAATCAAAGCTTTCAAATTATCCTTCAAACTTACATACAAACTTTCGCATTCATTAAACTAGTATAGAATGAGATTAGCAAACACTCAAAATTACACCACTCAACAATTTTATGAGTAAGACAGGACATATTAATTTCCAACGTGGTTGTAATCTTGATTGATTTCTATTTGATAAACGCAATCAAAATTAGATGTGGGTGTTGGAATGGTGCTACATTATATTTGATTGCACATGTTTTACGGGTTCTGTAGGAAATTACAGCTCATCGAGGACAAGGTCTGACAGAACGGATCTAACGAAATAAGAAGTTAGTATTATGCTACAGCATAATTTTCAAAAGAGATATTTATTTATTCAATTATAAAGAAAAATACAGTTATTTAAATAAATATAATAAATAAAGATAAATAAATCACAACTAGTGATTCCGTACGTGAACAATGGCAAACTACAACATTCAAGCGTCGCGCGTTGATGTCCTTTGTATCAACCGAATTTAAACTTGTCAATGTCATCTTTTCTATCTTATGCTGAACTCGTATATGCTGAGTGCCCAGCCCTAGTGTCAGAGTTAATGTGCCGCCCGAAGACCCTGACATGTGATTTTGATGTTAGTTTTATTTATCGTGTCATCTAATCCACGATAGCTCCCAGTTGTAAGAACCACGGTCACCAACCGACGCTTCGGTCATGAAGACTGACCGAAGCGTCAGTTGGTTAACTTTGGTGATCTTATAGAAACATCTAGTTAAGCTTCGCCACGAAAGCTATCAAAATGTTGAATTAAATATTTTATAAATTATAATTATCATTTACGGTACAATATTAGTCTTCAAATCCAAAGCAAACAAGTTCCTTCTACGTAAGTTAAGCATAAGCGTGCTTCATCCTAGACCGCAACGTTGCTTAACATCAGGCAGGATGTGGTCAAAATAAAACCTTTTTATTTATATTGAAAATCCAAATAAAAAACGATATTCTATAACTCCTGTGTTTGTCTAGACCTTAAAAGTTATAAATGAATAGTTCCTTTTTTAACGACGCAACTAACAAGATATTTCCAAAGCTATATTAAATTAGAAGCAGATATACGAGTAGATATAACATTTAGAAAGTGTATGATTCCGCTCCCATTTGCACGTAATAGTTTGTGTAATTTGATAATTTATTAAAGTTATATTATTATTAACGGGATATTTACCGTGATTATGTTGTGAAATGAGCTCCCGATTAAAACAGTGTTTGATAATTTATGTTGTTTTGACTATAAAACTTGTATGGAAAGTGCAACCACAGATTAGAAAAAGGCAGATGAACATCAATAAGATACTCACGAGTACGTCTATAATAAACATATTAAATAAATAAATAAAAGGCTTTACTTGGAAAAAAACGTATCAAGTGTTTTTTTTTTTGTAAAATAATTATTTTCTTATTTTATTTATTTACTTTAATAATTGCGTCAGCATTTCGTGCAGACAATGATCCTGCAAGGAACGCCTCGCAAATACATGGTGTATTAGTAGATTGTAAAAATAATAGATAACTCTATAACACCAAAACTAAATTTAACTAATATAATTAGATACTAAGTTTCTTTTTACTAACAACCTGTACCCTTGCTGAATGAAATTTAAAAAAAAATATATATTCAAACATGTAATTATTTTGGTGCCGGCAGAGAGGCATTGCTCAAGTTGCCGGTGGCTAGGGCTGCAGAGTGAGGAACCTCCTGATAAGGCGTACTAAGGGTCACTGCTTTCTGGGTTTGACCCATAGCCCAACCGCCTAGTAAATGCGAAAGCCTCTGAAGGTATTCGAGGCTCTTTGATATAAGACCGTTTACCGTGACCACCTATCGGGATACTTGCTGAGTTTGTCCTTCACAGGCTTCTTAGTCAATTATTATTGATATTTAAATAATTAGCCTATCTTAGCCCTATCAGACTAGTATTGTAAATTCGAAAGTTTTTTTTTAATATACACACAAATAAACATGGTAAATGCAACTTCCGAAAACTTAAGCGAACTTATATGTATGAAATAAAAACTGCAGGCTATAATTTATTCTAGTCTTATGCAGAAATATTCTAGTCTCACTAGACATAGAATATCAAGAATATTTTTTTTCTACGTAAGACTAGAATAGATTGGATCCTTATAAGTAAAGTATTCTTATAAGTTTGGTTAACTTTTCGTAAGTTGCATTTACTGTGGTTTTTTTTTTCTTTTTTCATCTGTTGTTTGACGCTCCATGATAAAACTGGATTTTATTAACAATTTCACTTGAAATGTGTTTTGCTTAAACTTTACACCTTGAGACCTTAAAAACACCTCTGTGCTTATCTATTCTCTAAACATTTAATATTTATTTCTTTTTCATTCACTTAAAACGGTAAATTATAGACTCATAGTTTTTAATTGATATCGGACTGAATGAGACTTGAGAATAAACTTCTAAGAGATTAAATGATCAATGGGTTTAAAAATCACTTTTTTAACCTACAAAAATAGTTTTTTGTCAAATCTGCGTTTCATTTACTTCATCAGCCAAAAGACATCCACTGCTGGACGAAGGCCTCCCTCTTACTTGGGAGAGGTTGCCATAGTCAATTGTTACCAAATTGGCATGAGGCTTGCAGGTTTTCGTTATTAACCGACTTCAAAAAAGATGGAGGTTCTATGTTCGACTGTATGTATGTAATGTTTTTTTATTTTAGTGGACGGATTTGAATTTTTTATTTTACTCGAGGTGGTCCTACATTAAGTTTGAAATCTGTTGTTTTTTCTTTTAAAGTTACTTGTTTCCTTTAGGTACTTGTTATTTGTTTATTTGGAACCGTTTTCAAAATTTGAGGGAACATGGAAGAGTAGTCAGAAGGCACCACCGGAGGACGGGCAGCAGCGTCCTCTCGGTTAACGATGGTGAGCATTCTGCGATCCCCAAGCCGCCTGCCAAGCGTGGAGATTATGGCAACCCCTCCCTGTTAAGGGGGAGGCCTTCATCCAGCAGTGAACGTCTTCTGGTAGATGATAAAAAAAAGGCCCGACACTTTGACTTAGTAAATTCAAGAAGGAATAATACATTTGGTGTCGTAGACCAACTGCGCATGGTAAAAGCCCTAAGCCTACACTTAATGGAAGCTTAACCTATCTACGCCTGTTTTTTGTACGTATTTGTCGTAGGTAGATGTAATCTAAATATAATAAAATATTAATGTACTAAATCAAATATTAATTTATGTTAATAAAGATGTTACGGCACATAATTCTTTGATCCAGTTATGGTAATTTTAAAAGACAGATGCTCAGGACAACGTGTCGGCTGTCTCAGTTGACAAAAGATGATGTTTTTAAATTTGGTTGTTTGTTACCGACCAAACCTTTTAGTACGAGTTTTAAATGCTTCTAATTATGTAGATTTCTATTGAAAAAGCTGTAAACATATGTTGTCTATCTGGTTTAATCGACTATTAGAATACAACACAAAAATATCATATTTGATTTGTAGAAGTGTCGGAATGGATCTATCTCAGTAGATACAGGAGCCAGATCCACGATGGATCTAGTGAGGTTTTATTATCTTATTGGATCTGTTTTCAAAGATGTGATACAATATGTATCTGATGAGATTTTTTTGTTCCCGATAGATCCATTTTTATATTTTTTTAAATTATGATGGATCTTAAGGCAGTTTTTAGCAAGGTGTTGGTAACCTACTGCTATTACTAATAATAATTCTCGTCTGTGAAATTGTTTAAATTATTCAAACTACATGCATAGAATAAGTTTTTTGTAGTCAATTTGAATTTGTTAAATGAAATGCCGATGTCAGGAAAGTAATACATAAAGTACTTTTTAGCGTCTACAAAAAATATTGAATGATTGATAATTTTGGGAAGGTATTTTTCGAGTAAAGCATAGCGTAACTAACCCGATAATCTTGAAGGAATTAGTAAATCAATGTTAATATTTTTGCGGAACTAAAAATTTGTTTTTTTTATTAAACCGCTAACTTTTTTATGGTCTGTTTGAAGATAGATCACAAACTTAAACAGAAAGTAGATTAGAATATTGGAGAACGCGTAATCTAAAATGTTTCTCCCTGTTTTTTTTTCAACCCTTCACTTTCGTCCGAAAATATCACAAGTAAAATACACTCACTGTCACATACACTAAGGTCCTCTTTACATTGCTTATCAAATGTCCCAGTATATACACGAGCGTCTCGAGTGTGTGTGAAGCGCCAACTAAGTTGAAGCTTCGGATATGTGGAGCGAACTTAGACGGTAAGTAATACGGTAAGTGATATGTTGTGATAAGGCGATCAGAGATTAACAGAGGTAGTTCTGTTGTTTTTGTTTCAAACAAACTATGAAATAGATCTAAGATAGACGTGTAAAGGCTTACGCAGGGTTAGTATTAGATTGGTTAGATCGCAAAATGACTTCATCTCACTTAGGCCACATCTCAAAATATCCGAGTCGCAATTTGACTAAATCTCAACTATTCCACATCTTAATATGTCCAATTCGCAAAATGACGACATCGCTGCTAGTCCACGTCACAAAAAGTACAAGTATCAGAGTTGCTAAAATGACTACGTCGGAAAAAGTCTGGACAGTTACAAACATTATTATTTAAATATATTTAATTTATTGCTTGTACCTACTATATTCATCTATTCATTTTGTCTGTGCCCATGAACATCTTGTTTACTTAAAAAAGCTTTGAAATATAGATACAAAATAATAAGAATGGTAATATGAAAACTGACGTGGTTTTGACACATTTTTGTTTTATTTATACGGGAATACTCACGTTTAATTAAATCGGATACTCCGACTATAGTTTCGCAGCTGCACGCGCGTCGGACTCTGTTTTCACTCTTTGAAAAAGGTCACCGGATGTGATCGAAACTATAGTCGGAGTATCCGATTTAATTAAACGTGAGTATTCCCGTATAAATAAAACAAAAAAGAATGGTAATGTTTTTGATAATAGATTTCCTACTTTAGCTGTTCGTACAATGAAACTATAATCAAACTGGCCGGTAATAGTAGAAAAGTGATACAAAACACTCTCCAAAATTACTTATTCCATTTTACGTATCATACATTTCCATATATTTTTTATATATAATTATCTGATAAAAACCAATAGTCTAGTAACTGATCCAATTCTATAAAATATGTATCAATATGTTAGAATAATGATACTGAGTTGACAGACGTGCACTTTGAGCTTATAGCAAGTACTAGGAAAACCGTGCCAAACTGTGGTTCCCTGCTCAACTTAGAACATGAGGTCCATAGATTTAAACCCCTGGGCCCTGTTTTATAAAGCTACAATTACAAGCTTACAAATTGTACTAGCTTCTTGTACCAGTAACTACAAGTTACCAGTTACAGGTAGATGGTTTGTCTTTAACTTATTTAGCAGTGCTTGTACTTGTAGTTTGTACACTGGTTGTCTTGTAGCTTTAGAAAACGCCGTAATCAATATTTTTTGGCGGTGTTGCCAGTTTTTCACTACAAGTACAAGACTTGTAGCTTTATAAAACAGGGCCCTGGCCGTACCAATAAGCTCTAAAACTGCAAGTTTATGTACGGATTTACATTCCACTGGATTTTCGGTAAAGAAAAGCTAGAAGGATAAGAGGGGAAAATTCAAAGGTGCTTTTTTTTGGGCCCTAACCCAGGTGAAATAGTTTAGCCAAATACAGGTCTAGTTCTAAAGCAGTGTCTTTATAAATCACTTTTAAAATATTAGGAAAATACTATGTGAATCCAGCAACCCACAACTGGGCCAGCGTGGTGGATATGGCCCATTCTCCCTTGGACGGTATGGCCAATGTCCGATTATTCAGTACTAGTTAGTCAGTAGTTTGCACAGTGCTAAGAAATCGATTAAAGATTAAATAAAACCAGCTAAACAAAGTTTGTATTGATTAGTAAGTAGATAACTGACATTTCAATATTCGTGGATATCTCGACAGCCACAATATTGACTCGCCTGCGTAAAACATTGCCCAAGCAAAGGTTAAGTCTCTTGACACTCGCCGCGCTCGGGGACCACTTGTCGTCATAAGAGAGCTGAATCCTCCAAGCTTCTTGTGGCTTCGTGAGACAGTGGCTGTTGTCAGCGGCATCGCTCGGGCATTTACAGTTCTGCGTTGCCAGTATTCCTCCATCCTAGATTGCATTGTTGAGTGACATCAGTACACTTTTTTGTTCAAGGAAAATACAGATACTCCCGGCCTTGGGGCAGGCAGGGGAGGGTTTTGGGGTTCCAAACATTTTATACATACCTACTTACGTATAGATCGTAGTCTATACGTAGAGCTTGAACCCCCGAAATGAGCTCGACCCCTCCAGAAATGAATTCCTGGCTACGGCCTGGAGGCAGGGTGGTTATGTAGGACTCTACATCCTAGTGACGACCAACCCACTAAAACCCTGCAGCTTTCCACCTCCTCGTTGTCAAGAAGTCAAACAAAGTAAGTCACGGTCAAGTCCAATCATGCCCTAGTAAAGTCGTGGCAACTTTACTACAAGCTTCTTCGTAGTTTTGAAAGCAACACGAAAATATATGTTTCACCACATTATGGCCGGGTATTCCACGTTTCAAGCACATTTTTTAATGAGATCAATCATTAGTCTAAAGCTGTATCAGGTAGGGTCACATTTAGCGGAGCAAAAATATGGCGGTTACGCAGATTCGTGCGTGTCAAACTTCGAATTTTGAAGATTTTCTCAGATTACTTGAAAAGTATAGAAATTAATAACTTTTGAACCACATAATGCTCTCCAATATATTATTGACTTATAATACATATTTTATTAATGTGATTAT
This sequence comes from Erannis defoliaria, assembly GCA_905404285.2. Taxonomy (NCBI): domain Eukaryota; kingdom Metazoa; phylum Arthropoda; class Insecta; order Lepidoptera; family Geometridae; genus Erannis; species Erannis defoliaria. The sequence continues at coordinate 359,930 of FR990090.1, read as the reverse complement.
GTGCTGTAATTAGGACATAAAACTGAAAATGGTTTAAAAATAGACACCGTTTCTGTTTTTATTTATTTATTTTTATTCATGTTTTGGAAAATAATACAATGCAGCGACATGATTTTTTAAGTTCCCTTAAATCTTCGTATATTATGTTGGCTCCCATAATTTATGCTCGTTCCCCATGTTGTTTGTTTTGCTTTCAAATGTATAAAACATCTGTCAGTATTGTAAATCATAGTAACGTAACTTTAACATAAAACTTTTACGCACGTTTTTAGATTTACACACCTGTCGCCCGCGGCTAGCCGTAATTAACTTATTATTTATCTAGTGATGAAATAACTTAATTACTCCAAGGTTGCACGTCTAGTGTCTGGTCTAGTTCATTAAAACTACCTATCGTGTTTACATTTTGGATAATCGCATTAATTATAAATGCGAAAGTGTTTTTGCTTGTCCTTCATTCATGTGAAGACGGGGTAATGGATTGGAATGATTTCGCTTTTTTTCTTCGTAAGAGGTTTATGGCGTCGCACTTCGTGCACATACGGCCTTACTTTAAAAAAACTTTTCAACCGTTAGTCACTGCTTAAGATGCTCTGCCATCTTCTCTCTGACGTGAAGTTGCACGTGCTTGAAAGGGGCAGAGAAGTTTAAGCAGTGACTAAGAGAATCGAGATTATTTTAGGTAAGACTGTTAGTGCCAAACAAGCATCTTTCCGATAAGGCTTTGGCACCATAGACCACATCCACACACTTCACCACTTATAGGAAGGATTTACCTCACTCTCCTTCGCCAGATTATACAGAAGACTAAGGAGTATAATCGTATTTGTAGACTATGAAAAAGCTAACATAGAATCATCAATACCGAGACCTGCAGCGCGAGTACCGTTCTTATCGATGGAAAAAATTTACATTTAAATCGGTAAAATTAGATAAAAAACAGTATTTTCTCAAATTCGTCAATCAAATCAGCTATACCGACACGTCAATTATCGACATACAGAACGTTACTCGCGCTGCTGGGCGGTGTTGCAGTCCTTTCAGCAATCTCATATCGAGTATAGGTATATCGAACTGTTGAAGTGTTTTTATAGAAACGCTACCATGTCAATCCGATTGCAGGACGAGAGTACGAAACTGTTGATGTGATGTTTGATGTAGATCGCTTGGTACTGTAATTCAATCAAACATTTAGAGGCATTTCATGTTTTATTTAAATCATACCATATCAAAGAATACTAGCATTCTGCGATCCCCGAGCCGCCTACCAAGCGTGGGGATTATGGACACAGGATTGAGCGATTTCTGTCTGGCTGATGATGTGATGTGATTGTTAGTCTATAGTACTATTATTTATTCTGTGGTTATAGTCAAAGTCAAACACATGAATTTTTTTTGGTTTGTTTTTTAATTATGTTTCGAGGTTGGTTTGACTTGGTGATAATCATTCATATTTTTATTAAATTTTAGAGGAAGTTGATTTATAATAATATATAAAACTTGTTTTTAAATTCGATAAACATGTTTCAAAAATTATACGTAAATCCTTTCGAACCCACTAAGACCTTGAGCAACTTACCTACACAAAATTATTTAATAATGTTTTTGTAAAAGTAACAAAAATACAAAATTTCAAATTAAATAAAAATACTAAGTATCAGATAATACCTATATTTTGTTTTATTTATACGGGATATTATACAATATGTAACAAAAAGGTTCAACAATACTGAAGGGTATGTACGAACAACTTTTACTATGGGGCCAACCCTGAATTCGCTTAAAAATAAACAGCTGTTCCATACAAAAAGCTCATTGACCTTGGACAAAATGTATTATTATTTTTAGATATGTTTAGTCAATTGCATACCTAACTTGACCTTGGGACCTATTATGTCCTAAAACTGCATCCAAAACGTCTGGAGAACTGTCAGCAGTGTTCTCTTGGTTAACGGTGGTGAGCATTCTGCGATCCCCTAGTCGCCTGCCAAGCGTGGGGATTATGGCAAACCCTTTGATAAATTATATATCTAGATAGACTGATGGATCCTAAACACTTCGAAAAAAATTGCGGTAAACTGTTAGCCTCTTATGCACGCACACTATAACAACGAGAATGGCGCAACGCGAGTGTAAGACTTGGCTGTCACGCACACTAGTATAAAAATGTAACAGTACGAGTCTCTATCTAGACATATTATTTATCAAAGGGCAAACCCTTATGGCCGTCGTCCAGCAGTGGACATCTTCTAGCTAATGATGAAATACTAACCTGCTGAGCAGTTTAACCCACACATACTTATTACTGTATTAACTTGATTATTTCATTGTTAGAAGAAAGTACAAAAACATTAATGAAGTAACAGTATAACCACTTTTAATAACAATTTATGCCAATGTTCATCATAAAAAATCTCATCAGATATACTTGAACATCTTGCATAATGTGTGTACGAGTAAATCGAATGAATTAATTAAGGTAAGAGGATTACGATTATCGATACTGTCACGTCACTGGTTTCTGCAGATGAAAGGCGCCGCGAGTGACACCGGTATTCGTTGATAGTGGTGGATAACGAATGGCGTTGATTTCCAATTAAAATATCGATACTGATTGAGAATGTCTCTAATAATACACAAAGTATTTATATTATTCCCGATACTTTGTTCATAATAATACGCTTTTAAAAAAAATACAATCGACTTCAACTTCGAATACCTGGATGACATCTTCATATTTTCTAGTAATATTGATTTAAAAACCAAACTATACTGCACCGATTTCGATAAAATTTATATGGGACCACCTCTGAAGTATTACTTACCTACCAAACAAAAAATAAACAGTTCATAATTGGCGGAGTAATCACGTAACAAACAAAATTATTAAAAAAAAACATGTAGTCGAATTGAGAACCTCCTTTTTTGAAGTCGGTGGAAAATGTTTCAATTTCCTTTATCCTCCTCATTTATTAGTATTACATCATGAAACTGTGTGTAAAAAAGTGATCAAGTAAATTTAGCTTCGATTTTAGAAAAGGACGCATGAATTCATTGATCACCTACATCATCATCATCAGCCTGGAGACGTCCACTGCCGAACGAAGGCCTCCCCCTTAGACCATGCCATTTGATTTGCATCCACCAGTTGCCCGCGACTTTTACAATGTCGTCGGTCCTCCTAGTAGGACTCCGCCTGGGGAAGTAGGTACCACACCTTTGCCAGTTATTCAGCCGCCAAGCAGTAGTGTGCAAGCATTACTGTGTTCCGGTTTGAAGGGCAATCTTACCAGATAAATTACTGGGTATGAATAAATTTAACATCTAATATCTCAGGTTGACGAGCGCAGTGCAGTGCGGCGCAGGATTGTGTTCGCAAGTTCACAATCCTAGCACTGCTACTGTTAGTGGCAGGCTTGACGCTTACCGCCAGGCAAACGTCTTGCTCATCTCGTCACATAAAGGTGTAAAAAAAACAATTTGTCGTTAATCACCATCATCACCAATCTTCACCATTCAAATCCAAACCATAAACCTAGAGAGTGATAAGCTTTTCCATGGTGCACCATGCCTATAACTGTCGACAGTTGACAGTTATAGGCATATATTTTATGTCACGTCATCTCGGTCGGTATCGTAGACTTTGAACCAAAGACAATAATAATACTACAACTCTTTGAACTTATATCGATAATGCGGCATCACTAGCGCGACACATCCGTCAACCTCAGCGATCCGCAGTTATTAGTCAAGTGTCGCGTACAGTAGGTACGACACTCTTCACACGGCCTCTTGTTGACGAGCGATCACATTAATGTTGCGTAATGCGTTTACCTTCTTGTAGTTTAGTTCCTCTTACACAAGCTATAGAAGACATTCTCCAAGCACGCCCAAAGCTTCGATTTCATATGTTTGTTTACAGAAAAAAAACTGTATATATATGTATCCAGTTATCTAATTAATTAATGCAAGCTTTACTTAATTTGGGTCAAGACGACACTGTCAGAAATGAGCACCTATTATATCATATCGCAATCAGCCTCTTTAACCTTTTGGCCAATATTTTTTAATTGCATCGCCGTGACCGGAACTCCAAGGCACCAAAACGCCAAAAACTAGATATACTTACCCATAAAAACAAGGATTTGAAAATTAGACATTGATAATTAAACATGTTTTTATAGGCCATATTTCTTGTCAATTATATACGACGCTGGCGTAAAGGGTATTATATGGCTTGTTAATTATTGGTGATAATGTGACAAGAAAATGTAATATGTAATAGGCGTTAGTGCCGTTTTGGTAAATATTTTATTTTATTTACATATGTACAAAACTTAAAATAAATATTTAAACTATATACTAAAAACTACTTATTTACAATAAAATATAATTAAAAATTATTTTAAAAAAAACCCTAGCACCTATAAAACAAAAACGCCGTCTAGATCGCCACCATGCGGTGAGGTTCCCAGGATGCTGGCTGCATTTCCCCGTTGAATGGCAACACTTATCCTCTGGGCAAAGTATGCGCCAGCTCTGAGGTCCCCCGAAGCGAGGACCAATCTCTTGGCCAAATCTTTTCAAAATTGTTTAGTGTCGGACGACCACGGGCCCAAAGTTTCCACACGTTTTTTTTAAGCCAGATTTATTAATAAATTTAATGAAATTAAGACAAGACCTGACATGTGAATCTGAAATCCACCAGCCCGCAACTGGGCCAGCGTGGTGGATGGTCGCCCTTCGTGGGAAGGTCTCTATATAGGATATGTACAGCAGTGGACTAATTGAAAGAAAATATAGAATAATATTATACCTAAGTAGTTAATACTCATACAATTTTTAAGTTTGAACAGACACCGCGCCTTGTTCTGTATTACCAAATAAAAATGTAACTATTGCTGGTTAAATAAAATACTCAGCCGATTTAGCATAATATCCGTCATGATATTATCATTATGACGGAGATCGGGAAGTGAGACCTGCCTAATAAGGATTTTTCGTGCAATAGAGAGACGAGACAAGCGAGACATTCACCTGGTGGTAAGCGTCACGCTCACGCCTGCCCACAACAGTAGCAGTGCCAGAATAGGGTAGATGACTGATGTTTATATCGTTGAAATATAGTAAGTTTATTGAAAAAATAATTTAAATCGGTTATTAATGTTCTGATATATGAGCGTTTAAAGTTTTGTTAGAGACAACTCTGTCCCTTTCCCACAAAACTAAAAACTACGTCACGCCTTACTTGTCAGAATAGAATGTATATGGCGTACAGAGAAGTGACGTCACGATTTGCTGTTTCGCCTCTCTGTCTAGCATGATATTAAAATGCTTATAAGTTGCTTATTTTTGGTCAGATTTTCATTTTCTTTTCATTAATCAGCTATTTATGGGCCACATTTTAATAGGGTAATAAAAAAAACAGTCATCTAGCCTATTATGAACAAAATCCTGCGCTGCACTGTTAGTACTATTACGCTCGTCACCAGATATTAGATCTCAATTCGTTCATGCCCAGTAACTTTTCAGGTTACATTGCCTCTCAAAACGAAACACTAGCTTGCACACTACTGCTTGGCGGTACCTACCTACAAAGCATCTACAAGTAAATAATAGGTATGTAACTTCATCAGAGACTTTAATTTACGTTTTCACTGTACCCTTAGTGACCATATCTTCACGACTGTATTTATTATAGGAGTAATCTGTTGTATAGTAACTAGTTAATCTTCGTTTGAAGCGGTAATTGTTAATTAAATAATGATCGCTAACTGTACTTTTAACGCTTGCTCAGTAAGAACGTCTATGGGGTTTAGGTACTATGGCCTAATAAGGAATGAACATCCGTGGTACTACTGCTGCAATTGGTAGCATTAAGTCGTAGGTTGGAATCCTGGGACCGAAACAATTAGCTTTAGGATATTTTCCGTACTTCCATACAACTGGATTTTCGGTGAAGGAAATCATCGTCAGGAAAGCTGTATACTTCCGAAGATAAAATTCAATGGTGTAAACCACGAACCCGTAACTGAGCCAGCGTGGTGGATGGCCCAATCGCCTTTCGAGTGTAGTGCTATCTGGAGATGGATCTACCACTTTACCACTGCACACCACCGTTGACCACTGTTAGCGTTTTAACCCTGAGCAGCCTTACCTAAAATAATCTCGATTCTCTTAGTCACTGCTTAAACTTCTCTGTCTTGTTCTTGCATGTTACATTTCACGTCAGAGAGAAGATGGCAGATCATCTTAAGCAGTGACTAACGGTTGAGAAGTTTTTTTTAAGTAAGGCCGTTAATTCGCAACGTAGGCTATTCTTAACATTCCAAACAAAAACATACTACTCATTTTGTAACTTGTATATCTCAGTCTGAATTCACTAATGGCAACACAAAAACGAATGGAGCAGCTAATACTGTTGGATCAATGGATGATTACGCTAAAGAATCAATTAGCAAAAACACACAATTTTTTTGCTAGAGCCACATTTTTAAATATTTTTTTCATATTTATTTTATTTTCACTTTTTTTCTATCTCTATATCTAATTCGCATCAAAATTAGACAATTATTTGCAGTATATAAGGCAATGAAAATGTTTAAACTCGCATTAAACATTTTCATTGTCTTTTAAACTATTATTTAAATCCAGAAGGTACCGAAATACAAAATCCTCTGCCTTCCATTCGCGAGTCGCGTACGTTTTTGCGCGTTATCCGTATCCTGGTACAAACGACGTACCATTACAATACGGAATAAGCACTTCAACTTATTGTACTTAAAGCCAGCTTAGTCACTGGGTTTCCCGATACTTACTTAAAGTTCCTTAGTTCTTTTGTGATTTAAATAATAAGCTAAAAAGTTTTTAGCTTAAAATAATGTGACATTGATTGTTTTTTGCAAGTTGAAGTGGCAATGGGCAGGCAACATCGCTCGAAGAACTGGCAACGATGGGGAAGAAAGGTTCTTGAGTGGCGACCGCGAACCGGAAGACGCAGCGTAGGAAGGCCTCCCACTAGGTGGACCGACGACATTGTAAAAGTCGCGGGCAACCGGTGGATGCAAATGGCAGGTTGTCGTACAGTGTGGCGGTCTAAGGGGGAGGCCTTCGTTCAGCAGTGGACGTCTCCGGGCTGATGATGATGATGAATGTGACATTGAGACATTTTATTTTTTTATGTGATTGTAAAAGATAATGTCTGCATGACCACTGCAGCCCCACATAGCTGTGGGGCATTTTAATAATAATAAATAATTGCATTGGAAAAACTGGGATTATTATTATTTGACAAGCATGATGAATATTGTTTTTTTTTTCTTTTTTTAATTCTTATATTTATGTAAATGTAATATGTCATATTTACTTATTTTAATCATTTTAATAATTTATTGTGCTGGCTTGTCACACGCCTTGGCGTCGCTGTCAGTGTAGCAAACATTTATTAATTAATTTAATTAAATGAAATGGATTGACAATCATAGCTTAAAGCTACCTAAGTATTAATCACGTTTTGAAGCTGAGTCTGAGTCTCACTAGCCCTGATTTGCTAAAGAAGCTATACCTCCGTTGCGTAGTTTGAGAGGCGTCCCAGAAATTACAACCAATAAATAGGTATGGGTGACCGCGAGTGGCTCTTAAAAGTCAGCGCTATCAAAACAGCAACCAAGCTACAACCTTTGGGAAGCATCATCTCTGACATTAAGGCCGGCCACTCAGCCACTAACTATTCTAAATATTTGTTTACCGTAAGCCTTAACGAACAATTGACACGGGTCCGGGTCTGTTACGACTCCGACACTAGGGCCGGCCAGTCAGCCTACACAAGCTATTCAGTACAGCAGCTGTTATAACAAATGTAACTGGTAATCAGTGGCCGGCTGTCCGACCGCCTGTCACCATTGTATGGTAATCTGCGCGTATACGCACTGGGACAAAAACACGCTGCGGTTTTACTACTCCGTAGAGAACTAGTTATGTCCACTAATAACGCGCGTGTCTCTCTATGAAAGGTACTCTTTACGAGCATGTGCAACTTATCTATATCAAGTCAAAGTAGTGTACAAGGTGTAAGTTGGAGTACGCTTGGTCTAAAAATATGTATTCGATTCTACATACGTAGTATTATGTTTGTAAGATTTTAGAAAAACCCTGCACAAAAAACGTAAACAAGTGTAATGTTAAAGTTAGGCGTAAGATTGCCATCAATGTCACTTTACAACGGTGTTCTGTAGCTGTCGGATTTCAGTTTATGTTTATAGTGTCTTGCGCTGACCCAACCCGTTGGGTTAATGCTGGCTACTTTAGAACGTTAGCTGGAACAAACTCATAGCACGATATATTACTACTCGATGTAAGCTGACGGGCAACTGAATGAGCAGAGTGCCATCCACGGCATATAAAAACAAAGGATGTATTACGATGATGTATTATGTATACAGGTTCCTAAACTAGTTTAAAGTATTTGATGAAAAAAACTTGTCCGGATAGAATGCGCTGGCGTTAGTTATCCCGCAGTTGTGCAAGCATTACTAACGCCGCGTTTTCCCAACGCAGTGCGTACTAAGAATCGCTTACTACATCAAGTATTGCCTATTCCGTCAGTAACAACCCCTCGGATATAATTGGACCAAGCGCGTGGGCGACAGGTCCCCGATAATATCACATTACCGGCCTTACCTTGTAATTGGTGTTTTAGAATGTGTCTCCACTACGTCTAGATTACAATCACCATATATTAACTACTTATACCTGTACATAGAAGCTGTTGTTTTGCATCTTTCCATAGAATTGATAGTAGTTAGTAGATTAGTCTTTGTTACGAACGACTTTTACTATGGCATCAAACCAGAAAACGCAACAAAAAAAAATTGGGGTACATTTTACACACAGCGCCATCTAGCCTCATACTAAGCAAAGCTTGTATTATGGAAACCAGATGGCTGATAGAATACTTATATACTAATTCTTTTTCGTAAATACTTACTTATAATACATACTACACCAGACACAGAACAAACATCTATGTTAGTCACATACATTTTTGTCCTGGGTGGGGATCGAATTCACGCAGTTCCCTACATTTTGTCGGAAGGCTATGAACTTTTTGTATGGAATATTTCTTTTTTTGCGATTGCAGGTTCAATGTCATCGTAAAAGTTGTTCATTACGATGAGTATAATATATATCTATGTAAATACGAGGTAGCGAGGATGCAAAACAAAAGCTTGTTGTTGATACCGGACGTGCCTCTAAATTTTCCGGTATATATAAGTTACTCTATGCTCTAAATGAAGTGTTGGGTACGACCATAGGGTCGTTTAGTATAGACTAATGAGTTCTTTAGGATTTTGGTATATAGTGGATGCTCTCGCTAGGAGGTTGTGAATCCTTCCCGTCGCGTGCAGACCCCGGGCCTGGACGTCCGGAGCCCAATTTGCTGGTGTGGTCTCCGAGACGCCAATATCTGCGAGAATATTTTTTGAGCAGCACGCAGTTAGCATACATGTATTTCTAAGCTGTAACTTAGTTTTGTATTGGTATCAATCCTATAACACCTCAAAAACACATCACACCATCAGCCAGAAGACGTCCATTGCTGTACGCAGGCCTCCCACCTTAGACCGCCACACTGTACAAAAATCTGCTATTTGCATCCTCTGTAAAAAATAAAGCAGTACGCTGCAATTATTTGCGATATAATGCAATTTTTGTGTTTCCGGTGACTGTCCTAATAGGCACGCGTCCGCTTGGAATCGCAGAATGTTCAACTACATAGCTAGCGCATAAGGCTATCATTAAAAATAATTACTGGCGTTCCCATAATTATTAATTTATACTTCAATTAAAACTAACGACATATTTTTCTGATACTTTCACTGAAATTATATCACGTACTCCAAGCACGTACTCGATATCTAATAAGCAAGTATTGAGTTGTTTTAGATTGATTGTGGAAAGTATCAATTAATCGGAAAGTATGAATTGAATGGTTACCAGCTAAGTGTTTGACCACAGCGTACTTAATAATGGACGGTAACGGTGTGGTCCAAAATGATAAACGTACCTAGCCTGGGCCGAAGTGTTTATATTTAACCCTTTATTGCACACATAAATACATTCATAATTCATTCATGTATGTAGGGTTTCTAATTTTATTTTTTATTATTATTTATATATTTTATTGTAAATAAGTAGTTTTTAGTATATAGTTTAAATATTTATTTTAAGTTTCGTTCATGTACATTAGAAGGACTTAATGCTAAAGCATTTTCTACCAGTCATCCCCGCGGTTAAAGAGATGGGGATGTAGGCGCACAAAATAAATTATATTTAAGAGCAAATAAGTACAGTAATTACATTTCAACTAACTAATAACTAATAAATTTAAAATATCTAATAAATTAACTTAAATGTTTAGTAATAAAAAAAAACATATAATTAATTACATAATAAAATAAACCAATAATTATACAATATATAATGTGAAAAACAAATATTAAATAATGTTATTTTCACTTAATTTTTCAGTCTTGATTTTATATACTGAAAGGTTCTTGGATGACCGATATAGAGTGGTCGCACATTGATTCGGCACGGCACCCGACAGGCGCCGGACCGACCGAAACACACTGCGCACAATTAACTGGTGCGAGCGAGACGGGTGTCTCGAGAAATTTCTTACGGTGTGTGGGACCTAGTACAAAATATATGCACGGTGCGCCTTCGGGCGAAACCGGACGGTTTTTCTATCGGGTTTATTCATCGTATGCGGCCGGTCATAACGCCCCATTGGTCTGACTCAAATTACATAAGCTTATAAAATCTATAGTAAAACAAAACACTGAAACTTTATGGGATAAAAAATCCCTGAAACTACATATAATACTCATTGTAACTAGTTTTTAAGAATACTTCTCATCGAATCACTCTGTTGCCCAGGATAATTGTTGCTCGGAGAGAGTGTCTCACCATTTATCCTCCCCGCGATTATTACTGTATTAAAAAAACAACGGGTTGTAAAAAACGCTTACATTTAAATTTTATAAATAAATAAACCTATAATAAATGACCTATACATTTTGTACATAATCTTTTCAACTCGAGTTTGGCTGATTTTTTGTTCACAGTCAAAAAATACCTAAGCGCCCCACGCCACGCCACGCCACAACACGACACGGTTCATTTGTCGTGGCGTGTTCCTCGTTGATTGATTGGTTATTAATTCGTTTGGAAAGGGTTCTGACCCCGCACTGACGGACAGACAAGCTTGATATTTAAATGGTAGGTATCTTAGTATGTATTAATAGGATGTCTAAAGTCTAGGTTTAGATTTGGACAGGTGCTGTCTAACTGTTACATATCATGGTTACGATTTGATATGACGCCCCATTTACTTTCGTATGCAAAGGAAATTAAGAAATAGATTATAACATTATTTAAAAGTAATAGGAATTCTGGTATAAGTACATATACAATACTCGTACAAAAAATATCGGTTTTTTTAGTCTCTTAAATATTTTATAGACGTAAATGTAAATCGAACACTCGGAGGAACTAGCTCTCTCTCTCATATTATCAAAGATTGAACAAGACAACTAATAAAAAAAATTAAATACACGACTGCCTTCAATTTTTTTATATCCAGTGTCACTCGGGATAATGAAGGATAACGATCCTACATCCAAATCTGTTCAGGGGCCGTACCATGAACGCTTATTGCGGGACCGAATAGGCTCAGCTACCAACGCTGCGTGACCGCAACCGTATTGCGGGGCAATAAAACTCACAGTCGCGCAGTGTCGGCAGCTGAGCCTATTCGGTCCCGGAATAAACGGTTCACGGTACTTTAAGAAGTTATGGTGGAATAAAGAAACTCACATGCATAATACTGACGTACACACATACTTAGATACATACATGAACCCTGAAAACATTACACTCCTTTTTTAAGCAGTCGTGTAATCTACGTTTTTGAGGTTTCCATTTACGACGAGAGATTGTTTACGTTGTTCCAGCTTTCATGCGAAACACCACATATTAAAGTTGTCGTGCTAGGTCTTCGGTGCTAGGCAGATGGGCAGTGGTTTATCAACTGAATTTTATCAGACTTTTCAGAATCGTAATTTAGTGTCTGTATTTTCTGTATACGGGATTAATTATAATTAACAAATAGCCTACAACAGGCTTAATGTAGGTGTAAGGGATTAAGTTTAGTAGTCCTTATGCATTTATATGCCTAAAACGATTTTTAAACTACTGAGCAGGAAAGGATTTGATATCAAAAATATCTCAGGCTGACGAGCGTGGTGCAGAGCGGCGCAAGAATTTGTTCGCATGTTCACAATTCTGGCACTGCTACTGTTATGGGCAGGCGTGATGCTTACCAGCAGGCAAACGTCTCACCAGACTCGACGTCGTTGTGTGGCCTGCACTACTATCTACTAGCGACATCTAAGCAGGAACCCAAGGACTTCAAACCTATTTTCTGTTTTCAAACTTTCTGTTCTTGTCGCTTGATAACATAGTTTGACAAAAACTTCTACAGATCTTCGATAGGTGGCGTCTTTTTAAATTGTTTATCTGGATTACTAGTATAATAATATTTGGGGACATAACAGTCTTGGATTATGCCATATTCGTCCCGAGTCTTCGGCCCACGACTTTAATAGGTATTTAGTTCGTCGCATCGTTCGCACGATAATAGGTATTTGCCTTTGTTCGTCCCGTGTACAGACAGAATCAAACTTAATGGCGGCTGTGAAGTACGCTGCAAGCGAGACTGCGATTGTACGTACGCACACCACATAAAAAAACTTTTCAACCGTTAGTCACTGCTTAAGATGCTCTGCCATCTTCTCTCTGACGTGAAGTTTAACATGCAAGAACAAGACAGAGTAGTTTAAGCAGTGACTAAGAGAATCGAGATTATTTTAGGTAAGGCTGTATATGTTCCGAGGTCAAGATGTCAATGGGTAACATAGTCTCAGAGTCAAAATGTACAAAAGTCGTAATGTATATGAACGAGCAGGCGTTAATAAGTTCAAGAGACAGAAAACCATTGTGTCATATTGTATAATATTATCTTTGATCCGGATAGTGGAGTTTGTAAGACTTATATCTATCCTACACATGTACTACCGAGAAGCCAATGGCGGTAATCGAATCTGCCTAGGTGGGTACAGTCCGCGAGGTATAAGCTGAGCTTTGCATTTGTGTGAGTGTACATGGATAGTGTAGGTGTGATAACCGGCCTTAGGCGCGGCGCCATTTTCGCCCGGTAAAACCGGTTTAAACTGATTTTGGGTAACCGGCCTGAGGCGCGGCGCCATTCTGCAATGCAATTCTCACACTAATGCAAAGCTCAGCTTATACCTCGCGGACTGTACCTACATATTTTTTTCTGCTACATTTTTGGGGGACGAAGTAAACAACCATGGCACACTTTCATCGAAACTTTCACAACTCACAGCACACACAAACGCAGAGTACTTACCTATTATGGTCACTGACCACATACCTACCCTTTCACAGAGGGGTACGCCTTGGTTTGCCAGCTCCATTATTATATGCTCGAAGGGAAATGAATAGAAAACCTAACAAGCCAGATTATAGACTAGGCACTTTATTGAAAAACAATAATTTACAACTTTTACATTCTAATTCAATAACATAAGTATAATTAATACTCTTAGAACTTACCTACCTACACTTTTTATTAACTTCAATTTCAATCAACACATTATTAAACAAAAGTGGGGCAAAATAAATCAAATCCTAACTCGTAAAGTTTCTTATAATTGCTAGATGGCGTTTAGACGAAATGATCAACTCTATGGATGAAAAACAGTTGGCGTCATGTCAAGTTCTAGCTCCTGGTTAGGTATTCGTTAGCAATGACCTTCCAATTAGTGTCATCTCCGTCTTCCGAAGGAGTGCTCTTACGGATCTTTTTTAGAATTTCCCAGCCGTTGGCTTTTTCCGTAGATGTGACATATGTGTTCTTAGGGTCTTGCTCGATGGTGTAAGCGCCTAAGATGAGGCTTTGGACGAGACGAGCTGAGATCAGAGTCTGAAAGAAGAAAATTGGATTGGATTTAAGTCCAGGAAATACTTTTCTACCCATTCTTCGCCCGAGATATATTTCAGGTATAGAATAATACGCATTTAAAAAAAAAAATACATCCGACTTCAACTTCGAATACCTGAATGACATCTTCATATTTTCTAGTAATTTTGATTTACAAACCAAACTACTGAATCGATATCGATACAATTTATATGAGACCACCTCTGAAAATCAAATCAAAAAATAATAATCTCATATAAGTTCATAGTTGGCGGAGTAATCGCGTAACATACATACAAAAAAAAACATACAGTCGAATTGAGAACCTCCTTTTTTGAAGTCGGTTGAAAATTACGTTGACAATAAACCGCTGGTCGTACTGACTTGAAATTTGGAGGTGTATTCGTCTCGACGCGGAGGGGCCAACTAAGAAAGGATTTTTCGACATTGGACCTCCAAGGGGGGGAAAAAGGGGGGGAAGTTTGTATGAAAGTCCTTTGTATTTGGACTTTTAGTCACGAAAATTTGGATTTGGATAGTTCATAAAAAAAAATTGACAGGGACGATTTAAGGGGGGGGGGGGGGGGGGGGGGGTTGGGAGGAGTTGGTAGAGTCGGTAGAGTTGGTAGAGTTCGGGGAGATGGGGGGGCTAAAAAAATTGCTCGGGATGATTTACAGTGGTGAATTTTGGGAGCGGGCCGAATTTCTTCCGCACGCGGACGAAGTCGCGGGGGATCTCTAGAAATTAAACTAATACTAATACTACTATTAATTAATACTAGGGAAGAGCACATCACAAAATAATGCTGGCAGTTGGGAACATTCAAAGTATCAAGTAATTTATAGACAATTGACTTAATGAGGTTTTTGATTTATTAAAGCTTCATCTTATGAGCTGGGAAAATGAGATTAAAATAATGAACACAGTATAATAATTTAATAGTGATCCAGATCAAAGTAACTTTTTTATTAAAGCGCCATCTCTTAGTTATCCCACAAACTAAACCAGAACTCATCAAACAGAGGTCGCTACTTTCGTCTATCTCACCTTCAGTAGCCTGTACTCGTCGTCAGGCAGCCTCCTGTTGACGGTGTAGCCCGCCAGCACCAGGCCGCCCGCCTTGATGTCGCCGGTGATGAGGATCATGTACGTCATCGCGATCGCGAGCTCGAACACGTAGTACGAGTACTGGATGTCACCGAAGTCGATGATGCCAGTCACGCGGAAGTCGGATTTGCTGGAAAAATTCAAGAATATATAAACTTATGGTATTTCCTTGTCTTACGGGGATCGTAGAAAGCTCGCCACGCTGCTGCCCGTCTTCCAGTGATTCTGGTGGCTGGTGGATTATGATATTTCCTTTACAACGGGGCAATGAACAAACCACGAATCAATAGAGAAGCACTACATGCGATCACTTAAGTTAATGTTAAAGCACTATAGCTCAGTGACCCTTATAGTTTCTAAGATTCACTTAAGAAAATTCACTGTATTTCTCAAAACTGTGTTCTTAATTTCGACAAGCAGAGCTTTTATTGCGAAAAGCAGAGTAATTCATACGACTTAATGCTCTAGAAAAAAAACTGTGAATAAATCTGTATCCGACAAAACAATATAAAACAATTCTCTATAGTCTCAAAATCCTAAAATTGTGTTTACGTGCCTGCGGGGCTAAAGTGGCTACTTTAGCCCCGGTACGCGGAGACCAGGCGTTCCTCCCCGCAGCGGTACGTAAAATCGTATACACACCACGGGAGCATGTAAAGAAGCTTAAGATCCCATGTCTTTACTTTTGCTCCCTAGGTGAGTAATCTACTATTTTAGATGTAGCGTAAGATGTAAAATGGTAACCTTTCCAAAAATTATAGACTATGATGCGCTATTCCTTCTACCGTTCAGTATCGAAGTTTTCTATAGTTCGTAGCTATGACATGTCTGGTTGCTTTAGCACATATCCTTTAACCGATTCGTAACAAATCCGTCACAATGCCTGAAATGCCTGAAAATTGTTTTATTTTTTACCTTAAACACCGTTGGTAGTTATAATAACACTGCACCAATCACCCTTGGTAATGTTTTGGTAGTCAAACTTTTGCTGCGCCATTAATTAATTTAGATCAACACAAAAAGAAGGACAAGATTGCCTATTTACAGCATATAGAGAAAGTGGGTACACGCCAAGTCGAAGCGACGTTTAGAACTTGGCGTACCTGAGCATAATGCCTTCCAGGATCTGACTGCACACCCTTAGAAGTTGTGGTTTTAGGACCCTAGATTATTGAGAAAAGGTCGTTAATTTGTAGGTAGGTCAAGAAATAAGGAGGTATTTGGCCCAACGCATAAGCATTGCCATTCAGCGTGGCAATGCCGCCAGCATGCTGGGTACGCTGCCGACTGGTAGTGGGTTTGAGCATTTGGATTGTTTCTGGACTTTCATCGGTCTGGATACAATCCTTTTGTTTTTTTTTGTGTAGTAGGCTAAGGAGGTTAGACGCTATTATATAATGCCAAGGACTTTTCTTTTCGAATATTAATCTCAGAGATCGACTCTTCTTTACAAACTTTATTTATCTTTCATTTAATTGTATTTCTCTGGAGGTACCTAGGTCTCGCCCTGTGATGTAGGTTCATGGCCCCACAGAAATCTTAAAGCTTTATTTTTTTAAAGTATCTCTACTCTGTGGAATGATAAAATCTTATTTTTATTTAAACTTAAAACTTTTGAAGGATAAATTAAAATTCTTAAACATTTATTTATCACGCTATTAATTGTAAGTACTTAGCGCTCGTGGCGTAGCTTGTCTCGGTGATTCTAAACGATCACCGATGTTAAGCAACGGACGGTCCGGTCAGTCTTCGGATGGGTGACCGTGAGTGGCATTTATTTCTGAGCGCTACCGTGGATCGGATGACACGTTAAATTGTTGGTCCCGGTTGTTTGTTCTATATAGTTTCTATTACAACAACCGTCAGCCATGTTAGAGGGCTTCGGGCGGCACATTAACTCTGACACTAGGGCTGGCCACTCAGCCTATACGAACTTACTTTTTTTATTGTACAATGAAAGTAAATTGAATGATGGGTTTATTTTACATTCAATTTATATTTTGTGTTTTCAACTTTTCGTTTTCCATACTTAACAATAGAGTCATAAAACTAATATAGCTATTTATCACGTAGCAACATTCGTGACATGATTTCGTATCTTCGTGATACACTCACTATAAGTACAGTCATGGACACCAATAACTGTCCATAGTTGTACGTTACCAACGGACTAATAGAGCCATCCGCTAGCCGCAGTTGCGAGTTGGTGGATTCACAGATATCTTTAAAATGTTCATTCTTAGTTTATAGGTGTTTTACACTGGGGTCGATTTTGAAGGTTTAAGTTGACAGAAAACTAACTAAAGTATTACTGTCCTTAGCTAACATGTCTGATAAAAAAGGACAGCGACATTTTAATTAGTTTAGATCTGTCAATTAAAGCCTTCAAAATTTTCCACAATATGTAGGAAAAAAATATAAAAATACAAATTATAAAAAACTTTAAAAACTAGGGTCGCCGACAGCAAGGCAGCGCTCAAGGTGCCGGTGGTTAGGATGGTTAGAGTGAGAACATTCCTGACAGTGCGTGCCATGTCTAGCTTTTTTCACTGCCTTTTTATCTTATTGTTACGATTAAAAAAACATTCAGGAATCGGAATTCGACTCCTTTCTATTTAACAATTTATAAACATAAAAAATATAACTTGTATGAAATATAATTTTTTTTGCTTTCTTTGTTCGTTTAGTTAGTGCGGCTGAGTGTACATTGAGATGTGATTGTCACCTTAGCACCTTATCTGGTTGGCGGCGTTTCATCACGGCTTCGCAAACAGCCTGACTGATAGCTGATATGATAGCAGGAGCATTGCACTGAGAGTGATTTGTTTTCTAAAGGAAATCCGAAAACACGAGTACCTAGAACCTACTGTTTCAAGTGGAAAGTTGGAGGAAAAACTGATGATATAAAGTTTATTTATAGCTGGCTGATACTTATAAATACGAGTCTCGTATCGGGTTTGACCAACGGCCTAGTAAGTAAAGACCTCGGATTGAAGCTCGGGCTTTGGCTTCAACATACGTAGCTTCATCGCAATTGGGTGAATAGTAGAGGAATAAATAAGGTTTAGATTTAGACAAAAATATATTTCTAAAATTTTGGTTTTGGTTAACGGTGGTGAGCATTCTGCGATCCGCAAGCCGCCTGCCAAGCGTGGGGATTATGGCAACACCCCTCTATTGGGAGGCCTTCGTCCAGCAGTGGACGTCTTATGGCTGACGACGACATTTACATTTCTAAAATATAGGTACACTATTCATAATTTTTCATAATTACGTAAAAGTATTGTTTTTGGCAGTTTATGTTTGAACGTGTAACAAGTATAATTTTCTCCTAAACCAAATAGGTATGTAAGTACCTACCTTTATTACTTTGACAAAATGATAAGTCCATCGACGCTTCTTAAGTAGCAATTGAATATTTACATTTTAGCCCAGTTCTGCTACTGTTCTACCTGTATTTTATTTATTGGCACAAATAAATGATTGAATATAGTCTATCAAAGCGTCTTAGAATTGCGCAGGCATCGCGTGTCATGAGGTATGACGTCCCAGCAAATCTTATAAGGCAGATTCGAAAACCAAAAATCGCAAATCTTGTTAAAGAAGTTAAAGGAAAGCTTGATGACTAAACAAGATATTACCTGCCGCCGGGCTTGACGCCCACGATGACGTTCATCTCGTTGACGTCTCCGTGGATGACGCCCTTCTGCAGCTCGTCCAGCCGCGGCACCACCGCGTACTTGAACTCCTCGATCACCTGGACACGGACGTCACGTTCCAGTACAGATGTCAACGTACCACAACAGCATAAATACACAGAAAAAATAATAGTGCTACGTACGAAAACGAGTACAAATTATTTGAATAATAATCAGCTGAAGACGTCCACTTCTGGATGAAGGCCTCCCCGTTAATAGAAGGGGTTGTTGTAATCCCCACAGGCGGCTTATGGGGATCGCAGAATGCTCACCACCGTTAACCGAGGGAACGCTGCTGCCCGTCCTCCGGCCTCCGGTGGTTCTGGATGCAGTATTAGAACATACCCAGGTCTAATTCAAAATCATTTTAATATAGGTAACCGGATGTATAGGAACTGCTCCCGAAAAAGAACCGTTTCGCACACGTTTAGTTACTTATAATTGACCTCTGTTTCCGTCGGGAGTTAAAAATAGAATGTGTGGTTACCTCCTCAGCGAGGTCGAGTTTCTCTGCGTCCTTGATGACGTGCTTGAACTTATCCAGCGCCGGAACCATCGTCAGCATCCAGATGTGCTGCCGCTCCAGCAGCCCCGAGTGGTTGAAGTGCTGGAACACATTCAACATGTCTTTATTTTACAAAATATCTTGAAGAAAGACAATGACAGAGAGACAAATAACACAATTTTAAAGAGAGGCGAGTTGTGTCTTGTAGAGAGCCAACGAACTGATATTAGAATTAATAACTGTACTGATTCATCAACCATTTCTACATTTAGCTAGCGAAACGCTAGCAGCAATGCCTACTCAAATTGGAACACAGGTAATGTTAACACACTACTGCTTGGTGGCAGAGTACCAAGTATATCAGGGGTAGCATCGATGTACGGTACATCGATGCTACCCCCATAATAGGTGACTTCCTGCAAAGGAGACCTACAACCAAGGTTAAAGGTTCATTTATTCATAATGCAATGCAACATCAAGTTTATACAAGAGTATAATAAATTAACTATGAAAAATCCCTCAGAGGATTCAAAATAACGAACAAACGAACAATGGAATGAACATTGAACAAATTCCAATTTGTCAACGGTGCTATCATTGTAAGCGTGTCCTGTGAACTGTCATTCCAAATCGTTATAGCATTAGCTCAGACCTTGAATGCGTGTCTGTTTGTATGTTGTGTAATAAAGGACTGTTATTTCACAGTGCTGGTCTATTACCGCATAGTTAATGGTTCCCGCACAGTTTGTGCTTTTAGTTGATGCCACCAACGATGATTGGCTTTCGAAACAAAACATTTTTTGTAACATAATCTATTTATTTATCTTTTTTTTTCTACAGACTTCAATTACTGTTAACTTTTTGTTTTTTCCTTTTTATATTCATCCGTGGATCGTTAATTTAAAGATAAAGATAAAGATTCATTTATTTGCATTAGACACGAGTAGAAGCATGCGTTTGATGACATTCAATTATATGAGATTCATGCTATGCCTGAAGAGATGTGCAAATGAGAGATGGCAATACACAATAAGCTAATATAATAGATTATGCATGTCAAATTGGCATTGACTGCTTGCTAAACAATAATAATCCACTGACCAGCACAATGGGAAGTTTTCTGACTGCTGTCAAAACGTAATTCTACAGCCAAAGGATAGATGGCGCTGGCGAGATATGGCCCAATTTTTTTCGCATTTTTCTTGTGAAAAAGCAGTTCACTCACCTTCACTGCTTCACTTCACAGTTCGCGTTTGTTGGTGAAGTGCTTTTCCAAGTTTTTTTGTATCATTTTGTTGAAATTCTGATAAATTGTTATTGTTACGTAACGTTATTGTTATTATTTTTTGTTGATAGTAATTGTTATTTTTATTGATAGTAATTAATTAATTGGCAAGGCACACTTACTAATTTGCGTGGAATAACGAAAGCTTAAGAAATACTATGGGCAAGTACTTTGTTATACAAACAATAACCACAAAAAAACCCATGACAGATCTGTTATAAATGAAATAAGGTTACTTTTTATTTTTTAACCTTTTTACTTTTCTTCGTTCGTTCAAAATCTTCAGAACCACAGACAAGATAGTGAAACTGTTCAGGGCCATGTCTCTTCATTGCCATGCAGAGAAATTTATAGTTGCCATGGAACGGATTTTTAAGTTTTTTTTTTTTTTTAATTGGCTGTAAGAAAATCGCCCATTCAAATCAATGTCTTATTGCCGATCACGAATTTGAATTTGTCGTTTCTGCGGAGACACTTCAATAAAAACTACAAATATTATAATTTGAATGGACCAAATGTTGGATCACTTTCTTTTGTTTCAGCTGGCAATACTACAAAATGGGTCAAATCTGCAGCGAGTGTGAGGAAGTCGTTATTCTCTAACAACATCAATACGGTGAGCATGTACTATGCAAGTTTGTATGATGTATGAATGAATGTATGACGGCTTAACGAAGCATAGCGATGGATAACTGTACACATTGTCCTCTGAGCTAAATTGTTAATAGAATCTTTGGACAGTAAGTAGCGTGACTTGGCCTCTTTTTGGGTACTGTTCATATTGTTCAGAGTACGTCTTTACCTACTGTAAAAGCAATAATGTCACTAAAATCATTTCAAAAACGGCCTAAATTTAATAAAAACAAACACAACAACGGTCAACGGTTAACAATGAAACGGTTCAAAAACTTGTAAGTTAAGTTTAAAACGTTATTCAATATTTTTAGTTCTGTTTCGTCATCTTACTGATAAAATATTTGGAAGTTAATAAGAATGATATAAATTAAACAAGAATTATATATCATATCTATTACACTAACTCAACAAGCAGTTTAAATAATACCTTTAGGTACCAACACATCAGTAGTATAATGGTATAAACAAAGGAGTTAAAGTGCAGTAATGAGATCATGTATTTAAAAAAAAAGACGTTCAATTTCGATTATTTGGATGACAACTTTTGATTTAAAATCTATTGAACTGATTATGATGATTTCCGAGTTTCTATAGGACTAAACTGAAAGTCAAATTTAAAAAAACTAAATCGGTTAATGACGGAGTTCTCAGGAAACAAACATTAAATATATATAACCGAATTGAGAACATTCTCCTTTTTAGAAGTCGGTTAAAATAATTTTAAATGTTTGCCAAAATTTATAATTAATATAAGTTGAAACTAATATATAATTACTGATATTTTCATGTTTATGATTTTTAATTATTTTTTATTAATTTCTACTGATCGCAAGTGTAATACCTAATTATAGCTTCTTCAGCGTTCTTGGGACCTTACCACATGGACACTTTATTTTTTCCACTTGATTTTAAGCTTGTTTTAGGTACCTAGTTATTATATATTATTCATAATTTTATTATATAACATTGAAATAAAATACATAAACATTTGTGTAGTAATAAATGTATAAAATATATATCAATATTTTTTTATTCAAATTATAAAATTATTTCATCATCATCATCAGCCCGGAGACGTCCCCTGCTGAACGAAGGCCTCCCCCTTACACAGCCACACTGTAGGACAACCAACCATTTGCAAATACCGGTTGCCCGTGATTTTCACAACGTAGTCGATCCACCTAGTGAGAGGCCTATCTACGCGTCTTCCGGTTCCGCTACGATTATTTCAACTAGCTCGAATTGTAGTGTTCTGTGCCATACGGTTCACAAGGCGGTTGCTTTTCTGAACTTGCTGCGTGTCTATATTCAAAAAGCTATTCGCTATCTCTTCCGTCAACAAACATGCAACACAATTAAATCATTAAGTTATTTATTCTGAGATTAACAAAACATTAGGTAGGTATCGCTAGGTACTGTTGTTAATGTGATATTTATCTCTTTACTCGTATCTGGTGAGCATAGATAGTAACAGTGAAAATATAATGTTAATTACACATTATAGCTACTTCGATCATTTATGTGCTTAAATGATTGTGAAGCTATGGAAATAATAAACGGGGGGCTCTGGCCCTCTAATGCTCCCCCCCCCCCCCCTTACATACTACCATGATATCGACTACTACAAACTCTCCAACCGGTAGAGCAATGGCTCTTAGAACAAAGTCGGTTTTACCTCGATCTTGTTATTCAAGTTAGCCACGAGCTCTCCGAGCTGGTATAGCAGCGGCTCGGAGCGCGGCACGTCCGACTATAATCCTTAAAACTAAGCCATTGAAGTATGTTTCACCTCGAGCTTGGTGTCCAGGTTGGCCACGAACTCTCCGAGCTGGTATAGCAGCGACTCGGAGCGCGGCGCGTCGCACAGCCTCTCTCCAGGCACGTACTCGAGCAGGCGGACGGCGTGCTGCTTGCCGGATATTGTCTCAGTGGAGTACATGTGTCCGTACACGTTGCGGACTGGTTTGGGGCAGGTTATGTTGCGGGCGTCTGGGAGAGAGGAAAGAGAGACTGAGAGTTAGCCATTATAATCTGATGAAATAACTATTTAACTCTCTTGTCCCCAAATAAGTCTATATCGACCTCCAGCATGCATGTTTAGTCATGGCTTTACGTCATGCGAAAACGAGATAGAATTATACAAAGTCATGCCTTATCCTGCTTTTTTCATTACAGTAAGAATAGATAAGATTTAGTCACAGTCCACAGGCTAGACCTGTAGGAGTTTTTAACGGCTTGCATAGGGTTTAAGTCAGGGTAAAAAATGTTAGGGGTACCATGACAAGTAAATGGGGGTCGATAGTGGGTCTTGATTGGTATATATACACTTTACAAACACTGAATACTTAACAAATAAATGCGAAAGTTAAATAGAGTCTAAAGTGGGTGTCGCGTGTATGAGTGAATGTACGTTTGTTGCAACTGCAACGAGACATAAATGTTATCAGATTAGTGAATGGTTAACAGTTTATGAGAATAAAAATACTCACTACAAAAGTTCATGATTTCATTCTGCGCCTCCACGACGGCGGGGTTCTGTGTGTCCATGGAGTTCATGATCTTCAGCACGTACCCGTGCTCGCAGTGCTTCGTGATGAGCGGGTTCTTCACGTTGGGGTCCTCCGTGATTTTGTAGTTCTTGTCGTCGTACCCGTTGAGCTCGGTGAGCTCCAGTACGGAGATGCCGTAAAGCCGCTCCACCAACAGCTTCACGCCTTCATGGTCAATGATGGGACGGATCACCTTGCCTGGTTCGAGGGCGTCTGCCATTTTGTTGCTCTGTGGAAATATTTCGTTAAAATTTTCGATCGAATCTTAAAAATACAAGAAGCGATATTTCGTACGTTTGAAAAAGTTGATTTATTTATTTTTTCTATTCGACTTTGACGCCCGGGTCTATGTCCGGATCATTAAGAGGCATTGGCGAATGAATACATAGCCAACACCAAGAGGTCCTGTTAGATACAAAATCCTATAAAACTATTTAATGACTATGTTTTCGTCAGCGTTTTTAGTTTTTAAACCTAAAAATAGTGGCCGAAACATTCTGTAGTAGATTCTGTAGATTCGAGTAGAATATACCGAAACGGTAGGTATCCAATTCAGAATTTAAAATATGAGAGGTTGTCGATGTCATGAGGTCTCGGTTCGCGAGGCCTCCTGTGCGCTGAACTACTAGTACAATAAACTGATGAGTATTAGGTAACTGATAAAAACTTGAAAGAGCTAGGATAGATAGAGAATACTATCTTAGTTAATCAAAGGTTATACGCCGGTGGATTTAAAAGGTAAAGAAAATACCTGTGGGTCCACTGGTGGATTCAAGAGGAGAAAAAATTTGCTTTTACTCCACCGGTGGAGCCTGGCGGTGGACCTAAGTGGACGGAGGCAAACCTTTGATAAATTGACATATAATTTATCAAAGCAAGCCGTTTGAAAACACGCAAGTCTCTCAGGCCCTGCCAGTGGGAATTACGAGTGTGCAAACTACAGGATGCAGAGACTTATTGAGATATATACTTGCAAGTGGGTTCAAGACAGTTCAACTGACGACGCAGGTCAATAGAGTAGGTACTATTTGGCCACAGTACTGCGCGATAAGCTAAATTAATGTTTATGTTTGTTTGCCTGGACGATGTTGCCGTTTCACGAGTCCTTTAGTCAAACTGTTTTAGTTATTTAGGATTAAGAGGGATATTTCTTTAGCAAAATCGTTTTCTGAAAAAAATTATATGACAGAGTCATGTCTACTAGAAGTAGACTTTATTAAAAAAAAGATTACTCCAGGAAGAAAATAGGGGAATTACGTTTTTCTTTGACCGAATTATAATTTGGAGGACACAGCTCTTTTCCTCCCTATTAAGGGAGGCCTTCGTCCAGCAGTGGGCGTTTTCTGGCTGATGGGTGAGCTCTCTAATGTATTATTATGATGGTCGACTTCCCGTTAAGGTTGTGTAGTGATATTCAATTATTTTACGCGCAAATTATTATTTTTTTGTTGTTCTTGTATTAGAATCTAGTTGATTTTTAGTTTCATTTGTTAATGATAGTGTACTGATGTGCTAGTTTTTTTTTTAAATATATTAGTTTTTTAATAATAATATATATTTTTAACTTAATTATGTAGGTAGTTTAGGTATTTTTTCTTCTAGTATTTAATACATAAATGACAAAATCTGAGTTATAAGTACTATTAAGTCTCACTTAACTGGTGTTTACATAGAAACTAAGATAAACTACGTTTATTTAGTTCTAGTATAATTTACCTTTTTGTTTTAATGTACGATATACCTACATTAAGTCGTAAGTGGCGCTGCGGCGGTCGTGTTAGCATGATAGAACTAACGTCACATGATTGCCGGTAGATCTGCATGTAGGTAGATGTAACTTAGCTAGTAGTAACTTGGTAGCCGTGACCTAACAATTTATGATATTAATTACTACTATTTACTATTGAAAAAAAACAGCACAAAGCAATAGATTTTTAAGTAAAGAATAAGAAAGACATTTGATAGGTATTTTAAACAATTAAGTACCTTTTTGACGATTAAAAATGTGTTTTTGAAACAATAACCTAACTACCTAACACTAAAAATGTATTAACACTTACCGAAAACATAAAATAAATTATGCGTTGTTACAGCTGGTTTTTACAATAATTTATTGAATTGAAAACTACGATTTTCTCTTGTTTATGTCAACGAAACGTTATTTTTTTTGGAAAGAAAAAAAAATTATATTTTTCTTTTCAAATATTTTTCTAACACTGTTATAAACTTTAAAAAAAATATACCAGGTATTTGACCTCGTTACAAAAAATACAAACAAAAAAACAAACCTCGTTTAAAAACAAAAAACAATAAAGTTCACCACCCGCGGTTAAAGCTAGCGATATACTGACGACCGGCCGAATGAGAGGACAAATAAACTAACAGTATCTGATAATAGAGATGTTGATAAGAGATAGCAAGGAGATTTATCCCTATTGCTATAGATACTTGAAATAGTCGTGACTAAATCACTTTACCTAAGACAAGCTATAGGTACCTACGTCACATAAATAAGTATTATGTATTTTCTGTTTGGAATTACATTGTCGCATAACAGAACTAACATTTTTATCCAACAAAATGCCAGAAAGATTTACGGCCTTACTTAAAAAAACTTCTCAACCGTTAGTCACTGCTTTTTTTTTAACAGGCATAAGCCTTTATTAACTACAACAATCTACAATGACTACTTAGCCTACTACACAACAAAAAACAAAAGGATTGTATCCAGACCGATGAAAGTCTAGAGACAATCCAAATGCTCAAACCCACTACCAGTCGGCAGCGTACCCAGCATGCTGGCGGCATTGCCACGCTGGATGGCAATGCTTATGCGTTGAGCCAAATAAACGCCAGCATTTTGATCACGCGTCGCGTCGACCAGGCGCTTGGATATGTTTTTGAAAAGATGATGAGCTCCCGGTCCCCACGGACCCAATGTCTCAACACCAAACGGCTCAAATATGTAACCTCTGCCGAGGTTAGCATATTTGCGCCGCTTGTGCCGCTCCGCCGAATTTGCCGCCGCACCAGCCCTACTCTGTGTCTCAGGAAGATGTGACGGTGCCAAAGTATCAACGCAAGTTGCGTCCCATACAAGGGGCCGTCCCATCTTCCAAGGCACAAGTGTCATACCGTCAGGTCTTTTGCCATCGTCACGCGCAAGGCCGCTCGGTTCGAGCACAGCTGCAACATTGGCGGTGGATAAAGCCCGGCGTATGACATCATTCAGGCTAGCGTGGCGGCCGATCCGACCAGCGCTTCTTGAGCAAGAGAGACCATGGTGACCGAGCTGATCGACAACAGTACCACACTGGCAGCGATGGGCCTCACAGCACCTTGCACCCAAGCGCAAGCTGACAGCTAGACAAAATGCAGTTGGGTCCAAAAGGCTACCAGTGTTAAAGGAGGGAATAGCCTGCAACCAAAGACCTGATTCCCATACAGAGACAGCAAGGATACGAGCGCGATCTGCGACGCTAGTACACGTATCTAGAAGAGATTTCCGTGCTAGTTCACAGATCGGCCCATCCCATAGTCTCTGCGAAGACAAAGTCCTCGGAAAATCAGTATTTGGGCAAGCCTCCCTCCAAACATTCTTGGCCTCATTCAAATGAGCTACTACTACACCGGAATGGCCTAAAGAGGGAAGAAGGATTTTTTTAATTAATTTATGTGTACTATGAACTGAGGACAAGAAAGCTGGTAGAGCTACACTTGAAATTTTGCGGATCCCTAAGCCTCCTAACCTTACTGGTAGGGAGGCTTGTGACCATGTCCTGTCATTCATGTCAACATTCAAAACCGATATTAGTGTTTCCTTTACGACATTGTCTAAGCTCGAAAGGAGCTCACCGTGTTTCCACAGTGGACTACATCGTAAAGTGTATATAAATTTTGGCACAAACAGACAATATTTGATAATGGTAAACGCCATGTGGGCATTAATATTGAGTAACCTCCTGGAGGCACTCATAAAATTTTGAATTTTTTCTTCTACGAAAGGTGAAAAAGACTCATCTAAAATCGGTGAACCCAGTAGGCGAAGAGAACATCTATCCACAGATTTGATGTTTGGAGCCAAATCATTAAATTTTGCAATAACCAAATCTTTGTTCGGACATGAATCGCAAACATAGAGTTCGCATTTTGAAAAATTTAGTTCTAAGCCAATAAGACGAAATTCGTCTATGAGAATTTGCAAATCATTTAGGACAGTGCTCACATCACCTCCTAAGGTTCCGCCATCCAAATACCAAACATTAAGTTTGGATTGGAGACGTTGAATAATTGGATGAATGGCCAGGCTGAAAATGGCGGGACCGAATGGATCACCCTGTTGGCAGCCTACTGATGATAACAAAACATTATTTTGGTATGTTAATTTTGTGGGATTGCCGTAGCATTGCCAAAGAAAGTTGAAAAAGTCTGGAATTTTGTCTTTGATTTGTGTCAACAGGGCGCCTCTATCGACCGAATTAAAAGCATTTTTGACATCCACCTTTAGTAGCACCTCTCCACAATTTTGATCCAAAAAAGTCCGGAGAGAATGAACAGCAGCCTCACACCCACCTCGCGAACCAAAACCAAGCTGTATTGGTTGGAAAAGGCTACTCAAAAGAGCAACCTTTTGCCTACAGCCTGCCTTGGCCGCGAGGCGACGGTATGTGGTGCCGACCGCAATAGGCCTGATACCACCATCTTTTTTGATAAGTGCGCATAAATTTGCGCCGTACAAAATTTCGATAACGTCACTATTGACTCGTCCCGACAACATAAGACTTACCAAAGCTGTAAGGTCTTTTAAGAGGGTCTCGCCCACCTCACCAGAGCTAAAAGATAGAAGATCTTTTAGATGTTGAGGTGTTAGGCCATCAAGGCCGCCAGCTGAGCCACTCCGAAAAGACGCCACAGCCGTTGCAATCTCCTGAGTCTGGACATCAATGGCAACGTCATCAGGTTGTGGTGGCTCAGGGAGGTGGAGGTTTGCCGCCGCAGGTGGATGTTTGTCACGAAGTGACTGAAACGTTTCTAATGTGTGGGGGGCAATGGTGTCGCTCGAGAACAAGACACGTGCGGCGCCTTTGATATCACCATCACTCATTTTGTTCTCTACTAATTTAAAAGTAACCGAATCGTCAGATTTTTTTGAATTTTGATTATTACGCCTATTAGGCGGAATAATATTAGCAAGACCTAAAAGGTTCTCTTCCGATACTTTGTACTTTACACAGTTTTCCTTTACTCTAGTGGTAAGGGATTTTTTGTTAGACGGGTCCGAATGAACGTAAAGCACATTGTATGGAAAAGAGAGGAGATGTTCCCAGGCCTGCTTTGAATTTTGGGTAACGGCATTCCGAATAGCAAAAGATAAACTTTGGGCAACCGAAATTCGAGCACCACGCGGGATGCGTTTTAAAATCGGAATAGAATTTTTTAATGAGCTTAAAACCTCCCAAAATGGTTTGGCAGGAGTAGCAGCGCTCATTGAACTGCTACTGGCTACGTTTGAGCCTGAAATTGGAGCCGAAAGTGGAATTTCATGAATTTTGTGACATCTGGTCTTGTGAATTTTGAGGCCTTTTTGGCCTTTAAAAAACTTGGCCTGGGGGCACTCTGTACACTGTATCATGTCCTGTTGCGACACCACGTTGATTTTTGATACTGCATTTCGCCCAGAAGGGGTCGAAGATGCCATGTTACAATAAAAATCTTATCTCTTAAAACTTAGATTCCCTAGTGACGCGACGGACGGTGACGTCTGCCAGACGTCAGGCGGTGACACGGCTTGAACTGCGCCGACTCGCCAGACGGCGCGCCGTTGACATGGAAACAGAAAACAAGAGTGTTTTAGAAAATATGAAATAAAGTAACTTAGGGGCTGTCCCCAGCCCTACAAACAATACCTCGGCGGAGTCAGAGGTAGAACAGGCGGCTGGTGAGCAGAAACAGCCTGAAAACTTGCGAAATGCTGAAAAAGAAACCGGAGAAAAATTTTGTCAACCGAAGTTGACAAGAACTCAGATCAGATTTTTTCACTGTCAAGAAAAATAAGAATTTAATAATAATAAATAATTAAATAAAATAAATAAATAAATAATAATAAATAAATAAAATTTAATAATCAAAAATAATTTCTTAAGTCACTGCTTAAGATGCTCTGCCATCTTCTCTCTGACGTGAAGTTGCACGTGCTAGAAAAGAACAGAAAAGTTTAAGCAGTGACTAAGAGAATCGAGATTATTTTAGGTAAGGCCGGTACACTCTACACTGTAGGTACATGTTTTTTTTTATACATACAAGTGACGAGACGAGCAAGGCGTTCGCCTGGTGGTAAGCGTCACACCTGCCACTACCAGTAGCAGTGCTAGAATTGTGAACTTGCGAACACAATCCTGCGCCGCACTGCACTGCGCTCGTCACCCTGAGATATTAGATGTTAAATCTCTTCATACCCAGTAATTTCTCTGGTAACATTGCCCTTCACACAGGAACACAGTAATGCTTGCACACTACTGCTTGGCGATTGAATAACTGGCAAAGGTGTG
Source organism: Erannis defoliaria (assembly GCA_905404285.2). Taxonomy (NCBI): domain Eukaryota; kingdom Metazoa; phylum Arthropoda; class Insecta; order Lepidoptera; family Geometridae; genus Erannis; species Erannis defoliaria. The sequence continues at coordinate 329,533 of FR990090.1, read as the reverse complement.
GTACTTCCCCAGGCGGACTCTGCAGTAGAGTCCTACCACTACAAAAATGTGCATGTTTTTTTATTACAAAATTATTTAATCAATCATCAATCAATTTATTTGATCATTTTAAGATCTTACGGCCTTACCTAAAATAATCTCGATTCTCTTAGTCACTGCTTAAACTTCTCTGTCCTTTTCTAGCACGTGCAACTTCGCGTCAGAGAGAAGATGGCAGAGCATCTTAAGCAGTGACTAACGGTTGAAAAGTTTTTTTAAGTAAGGCCGTTAGTCTTGATTCTATAAACGCATCGTCCATTGGAGTATCTAAGTGAAGAATGTTCCAATGTGTAACTTACCTATACAAATTTCGAAATTAATGAGTGACGAGACGAGCGAGACATTCGCTTGGTGGTAAGCGTCACTAAAGTAGTGTAGCAAAATTGCTACACTACTAACACTACTCTCTACTATACTATTGTGAGTACCTATGTGTGAGTATGTAACATGTTACCTTTTTATCCTTGACTAGAGGTCGCCCGCGACTTCGTCCGCGTGCGGAAGAAATACGGACCGCTCCCAAAATTCTCTACTTTAAATCATTCCGAGCAAACTCTACCAACTCTACCAACACGACCGACTCTACCAACTCCTCCCCCCCGCCCCCAACTTCCCTTCCTTTGAATGAACCACCCAAAGACCAATTTTCATCACTATAACTTCAAAAACAAAGAACTTTCCATACAACATTCCACCCCCCTTTACCCCCCTTAAATCGTCCCTGTCGAAAAAAATTTGAAAACAGCATTTCTTATTTTGAATGAACTATCCAAATCCACATTTTCGTGACTAAAAGTAAAAAAACAAAGGACTTTCATACAAACTTCCCCCCCCCCCCTTTCCCCCCTTGGGGATTGAAGTTCGAAAAATCCTTTCTTAGTTCTTACACCCCTCCGCATCGAGACGAATACACCCTCCAAATTTCAAGTCTGTACGATCAGCGGTTTGGGCTGTGTGTTGTCAGTCAGTCAGTCAGTCAGTCAGTCAGGACGGAGCCTTTTATTATATTAGATAAAATATATACGGTTACCGTAGGATAGTGAGTGAAACCAGATGGCGCTGCTTGTCTTAATAATAATCGCTATGATCATACGTAATGCTCAGACTCAGTCGGCAGAAATGTCCGCTTTGAGTCGTCACGAGTCGTGACGGATCACTTCGCCGCGGCTCCGGCTGCTTGGAAATGTTTATCTATGAGAGTCAACTGGTCTACGGGTCAACGTAACCACAATGCTCTTGTAGGTATGTTGAGAAAAGCACCTGAAGTCCCCACATCTTGACATGGCGTGCACAAAAAACCCTATTCATAGACGGTACTTAAACAGGAATAAATCCTCTCACCTCTTTTTGATTTTTGTATTATAGGCTTGCGTAAGACTGCCTTCTCGCCTGATATCAAGTGTGGATGTAGTCTACGATGGAGCACCCTTGCCTAGAAGAAACCGAATCACTCGCGAAATAGTAAATTTTCCTGATTTTCATAAATATCTATGAAAGCACTTTAATAATTTATTCGATCTATCTTTGTTATATTTCTGCAAGTATGTTTAGAGTAGATTCAAGTACTAATCATCTTCATCAGCCCGGAGACGTCCACTGCTGAACGTAGGCCTCCCCCTTAGACCGCCACACTGTACGACAACCTGCCATTTGCATCCGCCGGTTGCCCGCGACTTTTACAACGTCGTCGGTCCACCTAGTAGGAGGCCGCGCCTACGCTGCGTCTTCCGGTTCGCGGTCGCCACTCAAGAACCTTTCTTCACCGTCGGTTGTCAGTTCTTCGAGCGATGTTGCCTGCCCATTACCACTTCAACTTGCAACCTTGCGAGCTATGTCGGTAACTTTGGTTCTTTGGCGAATATCCTCGTTCCGGATTCTATCGCGCAAAGTAACTCCGAGCATAGCTCTCTCCATTGCCCGTTGCGTGACTTTAATAAGTCTCTCCAAAAGGCCAGGAGTTAAAGACCACGTTTCAGTTCAGTGTAGTACGTATTTACAAAAAAAAAGTATATAAGTATTCTATCAGCTATCTGGTTTCCATAATACAAGCTTTGCTTAGTATGGGTCTAGATGGCGCTGTGTGTAAAATGTCCCCCAATATTTATATTTATTTATTTTATTTATCCATCAAACACCTGTATACCTACACCTACTGTACTGATAGCACTCTCTCAATGTACTTTCACTTTCAATCGACATTCTGATTGCCCTTGATGGAGGACTTACTGCGAAGGGCGCTAGGATGATTAAACAAACGCAATCTATTGTTACGCTCCTGGTAACCTTTTTCCGTATTAGGTAAGTTCAAGAATATTCATCACTCTAGCAGTATGGTCAACGTAGGCGACTATCGCCATTTAGGCTACTTAGGACGACGATCGGTGATGAAAAACTCTGAAAGGCGACTGGTCGCCTTTTAGGCTACTTGAGGGACAAGCCATTTATTCGTATTTTTATATAAGATTATAAATAAATAAGCTGATATGAACATTTTATTTATTTATAGCGATGTTTTGGCGTTTAGGCATGCTATTTTAGGCTACTTTTGGTAAATTCTGAACATCGGCTACTTTAGGCTACTTCCGCTGTGAAAAATGGCGACATCAGGCCCTACGCTGTTGGCAACACTGCACTCTAGTGCTATTATAATAGGCTAAAGGACTTGTATCCAGTGCCAATTAAAAAAAAAAGTGCTATATAATCATAAGTTACATACGAGTAATAGAGACAATAACTAGATAGTGCCAAAACTGCACTTAATGGTGCCAAGCTCGAGTCCGGCTTTTATTTTCATTGGATCTTATTTAAATAAGTACCTACATAATTATAACAAGATGTTTATGGTGTGGTATGTACAAGACAGTTTAAAATCCTAGCCTGTAAAAATCTCTTTTTCCACTTCACATTTAAATTAACGATCTTACTGCTTTACAAAATGTATCGAGACTTTCTTTACCTGTTTGTTTACAGTATTATAATAGCAACTTTGGAATTTTTCATCGATCCGTCAAGATAACGCCTGTTGAAAATGTTATCTGACAATCAGAGGTCAAGGACCTCAGCACCTTGAGATGAACTTTATTATTTACCTACAGTGAGATCGATAAAAACTTATCTATTTTTGTAAACAAAATTACTGAAGAAAATGTAAGAAAATCTTGAAAAATGTGATCGCTAAAAGTTTTCAATATCGCCATCTAGCGGCTTCTCGCATTATTACGATGGTAGCTGGTTTTTTTTTTTTTTTTTTTTTTTTTTTCTTAGTTCTTGGCATCGCACGTTGTGCATTCTGCCAGTGTCAAGTTTATGATTTTTTCAAGTATTTATATGTAAATCAAGTCAAATATGTAATGATATCACAGTCAGTCACACGAAATTAGTCATAGTCGAGTCCAAGTCATGCCCTAGTAAAGTTGTGGCGACTTTACTATGAGCTTATACGGAGTTTTGAAAACAACACAAAAAGACATGTTTCACCACATTATATCACTTGCCCACACTCGTGCATGTAATTCAACACTCAATGAATAAAACACCACCTTTTTAATCATTAATTCGCGAAAATACACAAGTTTAAGAAAATAATAGAATGCAACGACATGATTTTTCCGTGTTCCCGCCAAAACTCCGTAGCTGGTTTTGTTTGCAGTCGACCTTTTAGCTAGCTCATCTTGCTCAACGTCACTGTAGTTCTGCTACTACACAATAGATAGCGCGAGTAAAAAGTTTTGGTTACCCAGCGTAAGATGGCGTACCGTACCAAAACCTTTTTGTAGTGGTAGGACTCTACTGCAGAGTCTGCCTGGGGAAGTACCACACCTTTGCCAGTTATTCAACCGCCAAGCAATAGTGTGCAAACCTTACTGTGTTCCGGTTAGAAGGGCAAGAAATTACTGGGTATGAAGAGAATTTAAGATCTAATATCTCAGGATGACGAGCGCATTGCAGTGTGGCGCAGGATTGTGTTCGCAAGTTCACAATTCTGGCACTGCTACTGTTTAGTGGCAGGCATGACGCTTATTTATTTTTTTGCAGTACAATTATAATCTATGTACTTAATGAATTAATATATTGTGCCAGAAAAATAAAGCTCTACCGTAACGTAATATTTTTCAAAACACATTTGTAAAATATTACGGTACGGTAGGGGACTGCTTATGTATCTAGCATACAGTTTCAGAAGTAGGTATAATTACATTTTTATTTTTTTATTTCAGAAATAGCTTTCAAGTTATTTATTTTTAATCGTCTTATACTTATTATTTTCATAACTTTATCGTCAATATTCTGCCAATGATTCCGATGACTAATCACATACACTCGTCGAAACTTAAAATCAAATTAGAGATCAGCGCACTCAATTTGGCCGACCGACGTCCCTCCGCTCCACTCCGCTCCGTCACTATATTAATTAACATCTCCGCTAATCCTCGCCACGCGCCCTTGTGAAGATACAGAAAGAATCTAATATTGGAATTGCAAGGGGTAGTTAGAGATGCAATGCGTATAGGCTTACGGAATTTCCGGCAACAGTTATTTAACCGGATAGAATAAAATTACAACGTTTTAGAGGTATCTGTAACCGGAGGACAGATAAACCTATATGCTTATCATCATCTTCAAGAGCCAGAAGACATCCACTGCTGGCCGAAGGCTTCCCCCATAATAGGGGTTGCCATAATCCCCGCACGCTTGGCAGGCGGCTTGGGGATCGCTGAATTCTCACCCCGTTAACCGAGAGGACGCTGCTGCCCGTCCTCCGGTGTTTCTGGATGCAGTTTTAGGACGTACCCAGCCATGTCCATATAAGTACCTACTACGGTACTTATAGTATGGAGCCAAAATTTTTAAACGAAATTACTTTATTTTTTTCAGGAAGACCCATATTGCATTTACATTATGTCAGTCTTAGAAGTACATTAATAGAATCAGATTCATAAATTCAATTAAGTAATACATTTGGCAGTGCTATAATAGAATCACAGCATAAATGATTTGCAACTTAAAACAAAAAGTTTTTCTCTATTTCCTGAAATCGGAAATAAACTTTTTGTTGCAAGAAAATGTAAAGAAATGAAAATACCTAGGTACTCTTATTTAATTAGTGTTTGTTAGGATTTCACTTGCATTTGTCGTTTACACAAAAATACTTATTTAAAAACGATGCAGTTTATACCTACCTAAAAGAACACTTGTTGTTTACCTTCTATAGGTTTAAAGGTTCTAGTTGTACAGTAGGTACTTAGTTTTCAGGAAACACATAGATTTTACAAATGAATAAATAAATAAAAAAATGTCGGACATTTTTTCACACAGCGCGATCTAGCTCCAAACTAAGCAAAGTTTGTAATATGGAAACCAGATAGCTGATAGAATACTTATATACTTTTTGTAAATATATACTTACAATATATACTACACCCAGACACAGAACATACATCTATGTTAGTCATAAATGTTTGCTCTGGGTGGGGATCGAACCCACGCCCTACAGCTCTGAAGGCAGACATGGTACCAACTGAGCTTAAGGGGGCGACTAATGCCAAAAGTAAGTAAAAGGTGTATTTTTAAACACATAGTTTAATGATAAAGAACGTTAATATTCTGATGAAAAAAATACTACAGGTAGGGGAAAAGCCTAAAGAAGCCGAGTAACCGAATATAATTTTGGAAAAGATTCTGTTTTTTTTTTTTTTTTAAATACAAAATACCAACAAAAAAAACTGTTTTAATTCAAATGCTCTAAATTATCAGTGACAGCACCACATTATTTTTTACGAATTACATAGCCAAACTAATGTTTTAGCACAGTAGCCGTTTATTTTTTTTATTTCATGCCTACATATTGAATAATTAAATAAAATCCCACCTAAATTGCTCAAACCCATCCTCATCATCAATTGTATCATGCGATTTTCGACTCTAAACTAAACTAAACTAATGCAAGACGCGCGGGTGAAATCTGTTATTTTTCTGGCATTAGTCGCTCTTAAGGCAGTAATTGCGAGGGAAATCCTCTAAAACCTATAATACAAGTAGGTACTGGCTGATAACATTTCTGATTTGAACTGTTCGGCCAACGTCCGGCATAAACATGAATCGTCCCTAATTTTCCGTAATTTTCTTCTTCAAACCGGCTGAATTGTATCAAGGGGTCGGTTTTTAAACTCGGCTGCGGGTGACGGGAGGGTCGCAGTTAATTTGTAGGTGTTCAAAGCTCTTTTAAGCCGTTTTGATGGCAATTGGTTTCATAGATTACAAATTAATCTGTTTATTATATGGGAAATCGTTCTGACTTGCAGTGAAATTGCAGAAAAAATACCTGAAAATGCGTACTAATATCTTTCCTATTAGGTATGATTTTTAGGTCGGTAAGCAAAAACAGTTTTATGCTATATCGTGTTTAGCAAAGAATATGACAGCGTGCAAAACATACCGTAAATGGGAATAGGCTAGATGACTGGTTTTTTTTAATTGTCCTATTCAAATGTGGCCCATAAATATAGCTGATTAATGAAAAGAAAATGAAAATTTGATCAAAAATAAGCAACTTATAAGCATTTTAATATCATGCTAGACAGAGAGGCGAAACAGCAAATCGTTACGTCACTTGTCAGGACGCCATATAAATTATATTCTGACAAGTAAGGCGTGACGTCATTTATTGTTTTGTGGGAAAGGGACAGAGTTGTCTCTAACAAAAACTTTAAACGCTCATATATCAGAACATTATTAACCGATTTAAATAATGTTTTCAATTACCATACTATCACTTAAATTCTTTATCAAAGTTATTGGTTTCAACGATTTAAACATCAGTCATCTAGCCTATTCGTTTTTCGCAATCTGGCGATCGAAAATATACCTATTACATACGCAATCCATTTCAGTGCCTGATTAAGTATTGTTTTAATTTAGGAAGTTTAAGGCCTGACCTTAAGGAGGGATAGGGAGAGCGCTTCTCCATACAAACGTATTCCCCTGTTTTCTTCCTGCATAATGCCTGTAGAGCTATATTTTTTTTATAAAATCTAGGATATTATTTTAGAACAGTTTTAAATCCATTATTTTGACTTATGTCATTTCGTTTGAAAATGAACATTCACATTTCGCAAGTTTCCCATGCGGGAAATTATCTTTCTCTCGGCACTATCACATATTCTGTGTCTCAAGTAACAAACAGACAAACCTACACTTATCAAACGATTCCACACCCGCTCTACCCTGACCTCTCTACTCAAAAATCATCCTCCATTTCGCAGGTCAAACTTCATTGGTTGCGAATCGGAACCTTGTTTTACGGTAGACGTGCGTTCACAAAGTCTCTTAAAGTTTGCCATCTTAAGCCTATAACTAAGAAAAAGACTTTCAGTCTAATATGAACCTTAGAGCATGACGATAGAGTAGTGTTTAAATTGTTTCGAGTTAAAGCTATGTTTGTAAGAAAGTCCTAAGGCAAAACACTCGTAGATTGAAATCTTGTTAAAGAGACGTCTTTTTCAGCTCCTATTGTCTACAATTACTGGGCTTTGTGGCCTGTGATGTGCTTCTATCTCTTTTAAACACATACGTAAATGTGTGCCTCTGTCCTTGTCTCGTGGATTCAATTTGAAGATTTCCGCTCGATGTTGTAAAGGTTTTCTTTTGATTTGTTTTTTGAGTTTGTTCTTTATGTGAAATGTTTGTACGTTGGCATCAAGTAAGCACCGAAGTACTTCTTCTAATTATTTTCTTTGCGTGACAAACTTTCATGTATACTTACCTATACAATGATTATTTTATTTTTGGTTATTACTGACCCTTGTATACACTTTTATTTAGGTATAACTATACCTAACCTTCTTCCTCCTCCTCTATACCTAAAATACTTTTAAAAGAACTCTACCTAAATGTCTATTTTACTTAATATTTTGATTGATTCAGGGGATAGTTGAAACTTGAACAGCTATTGTAGATTTCTTCTTACCGGATATTCGGAAGTTACCGATCGACTGAACAAAACAGTCAATAGAAGTATGAACGCGAGAGCATTTACAAACAAGCTTTCGTTGAGAGCTCGAGATGGATTATAATAAATTGAGGATTTCGCTAGATCAGAATAATATATTTTTATATTATTTTTAAATTAGGTAGATATTCCTCCACTAAATGAGAACTTTGCGACCAATCACTACATACTTTTGATCATATTCAAACTTATAAATGTTAGCAAAATAATTTTTCACTGTTCGTTTGTTCGCGCTCCCCAGAGCTACGCTCAAAAGTCTCTCGTCCGTCCCAAGACTCCACGAGGGCAGGCAGCTTCTGCCTGCAAACTGACGCCCAATTTTTCGGCGCCAGATCCCTCAGCTCCCAAGCCTCCACCTCCTCCGAAAGCCTCCGCCCGCGACGGGAGCCACTCACGGCCAAGGGGTCGCGCTCCAGCAAGGAGCCGATCCCGGTCGCGAAGTCGCTCCCGCCACGGACGCCACTCCCTCAGAGGACGCTCGTGCTCCTCTACCCCCCGTCCACACCATCCGTCCATTTCGGACAGCCCCGACCTTCCCAACCCCGATACTACAGACATGGACACGTCTACCCAGGACGACGGCTTCACAGTCGTCGGCTCCAAGAAGGGTAAAAAGCGCCCCGCCACCACTACTTCCCTCCCTCCTCCCAAGGCCCCTTGCCCCACTTCAGGGACTAAGCCTGCCTCCGTCTCCGCCCAATCGTACTCTGCTCCGATAGTCAACCCTGCTCCCCATCCTAAGACCGGTACCATAGTTGTCCGCAACCGGGAACTATGGGAACTCGTCTCCTGTAATCTCTCGGACCTACAGATCCAGTTTTCCGCCAAATCCAACAAAACGGCATTTTGGTCCGTCTAGCCTCCCCCGACGACTACCGCAAAGCCACTACCTACAGCCGCGACGCAAATATACCCTTCCATAGGTACGCTCTCGATGAGGAGAAAGACCTCCGAGTTGTCGTAAAGGGCAGCCCCAAGGAGATTCCCTTCCTGGCAATCCACAATGACCTCCTCACCCAAGACCTCCCTGTTCTTTCGGTCAGCCGGATGTACAACGGCAGGACCAAAGAACCCTATGACATAGTGCTGGTCACCCTTACGAACACCCAGGAAGGGAAGAAAATTTGGACTACCAAATCGATTCTCCATCTCTCCGGCCTCGACTTCCAAGTCCCTCATAAAAAGTCCACTCCAGGACAGTGTCATCGTTGCCAGCTATACGGACACTCTGCCCGCTACTGCTACGCACCCTTCAGGTGCGTAAAGTGCGCGGGCGATCATAGCACCGCAGAGTGCCTTCGTCAGAAGGACGACCCTACTCTCCCCAGTTGTGTCCTCTGTGGCACTCAGGGCCATACCGCGAATTATCGCGGCTGCCCCACGGCCCCTAAGGCCAAGAAACCCCTACCAAAGTCTCTACCGTCTCGCTCAAAAGCAGCTGGCCCTAAGCCAAAACCTGCCCAACCCCAGGTGTCAAAATTCGTTGACGCCCCTGTCCCACAGACTAATGCTTGGTCGAATCCGCCCAGCACTTCTCAGGCGACTCAGCCACTCTCTCCCGCCCCTGCGCCAGCTCCCGCTCGAGCCAAGACCCAGGCCCGCCCTGCCCTTCCGCCCAAGCCCTCCAAACGATCCGCCCCTGGCTCCTCCAGCCCGAAAGCGGATCTACTCCTCCTCGCTGAAATTGCGATGTCGGTTAACCTCGACGAGGTTTGACTCGTAGCCCAGAAGGTCCGGGATAACCACAATCTCATCGACATCCTCGATGAGCATTATAGTCTCTTCGGTGCACTACAGCGCTTCGCCCCCAACGTCCTTAGGAACCAACATGGATAGTACACCTAAACGTGTTAGAACCCGCTCCCTTTCGTTGGCATGGTTCAATGCCAACGGCATCACCACCGAATCAAGGGACCAGCGTCCCTTGATTCGTCACTTCCTATCAACCCACCAGGCCGATGTTATGCTAGTGAACGAGACCTTTCTAAAACCTAGCAAAAGGGATCCCAGGATCGCAAACTACTCGCTCGTTCGTAATGATAGGACTACCGCCATAAAAGGCGGTACTCTCATCTATTACAAAAGGTCTTTTCACTGCATTCCCATCGACACCCCTTCTCTCTCAGCAATGGAGGCTTCCTGTTGCCGCCTTTCGATGACCGGTCATCAACCCATTACCCTAGTATCCTGCTACCTCTCCGGTAATAAGACCCTCCTCAGGAGTGACCTCGAGGCTCTCCTCTCTCTCGGAAGCGCAGTCATTCTGGCTGGCGACTTCAACAGCAAGCACATCTTATGGGGCTACAACACGACCAATACGAAGGGAAACCTTCTGAACTCCCTCTCTGACGACCTCAACTTTGATATAGTTCCTCCTAGTACTCCGACCCACTTTCCCCTGAACTTGAACTACAGACCTGACGTACTCTCCAGTTACGCTCATTGGAAGTACTACACGAACTCGAATCTGACCACCGACCCGTCCTCATGCAATTAGGCCCCGATCCGACTGACAGACCTCCTCTGACCAAGACCGTGGTCAACTGGAAGCATTTAGGCGATGCCCTGAAAGCTTGTAGTTCCCCTGACTCGGACAGAATCCCTGACGACATTGTTACCCCTGACGACATCTCTATCTCAATTGACGCTCTCACTAGCCACCTCCGCACCACCATTGGTGAGGCCTCAAAGCAGGTTCCAGCCGAGGGAGACCAACGCTGGGCCCTGCCTGAGGACGCGAGGGACCTACTGAGAGCAAAACACGCTGCCACTAGGGCATTCGACCGAGCTCGCACCGAGGATAACAGAGCCACTCTGCGGTATTACGAACGTGCCGTAAAAAACCGCATGAGTGAACTCCGTAATCAACGGTGGGATGACTTACTCTCGGGAATCGAGCCATCCCACCTGGCATTCTGGCGGCTGACTAGATCCCTGAAATCAGACTCTGTGACGACTATGCCCCCTCTCACCCGACCTGACCTCCCCCCCGCGTTTGACGACGAGGAAAAGGCCGAATGCCTGGCCGACAGCCTCGAAACGCAGTGCAGCCCCAGCTTAGAACATGTCGACCCTGCTCACCTCGATATGGTGAACAGTGAAGTCGAACACAGATCCTCACTTCCCCCCTTTGATGAGCTCGAGCCTGTCACGGCTTCCGAGGTTGAGTCGATTATCAAGAGCCTCCACACCAGGAAAGCTCCATGTGCGGACGGCATCAGTTACAAAGTGCTCAAGCACTTCTCCGTTACGCTAGTTCACCTTCTAGTTAGCATCTTCAATGCGGCCATCGCCAATTGCATTTTCCCCGACGCCTGGAAATCCGCCGACGTCATCGGCATCCACAAACCCGGCAAGAAGGCTTCTGAGCCCTCTAGCTACCGTCCCATCAGTCTCCTCAGTACCTTGGGAAAGATCTACAAGCGCGTCCTTCTGAAGCGCATCTGGACCTTTGTCAAGGACAACAACCTCCTCCCTGATGAGCAGTTCGGCTTTAGAGCCACACACTCTTGCGTCCAACAAGTACACCGCATCACGGAGTACGTCCTAGAAGGTTTCAATAAGAAACCCGGCCATGGTTACACCCACAAGCCGTTCCCCCAAGGGACTGTAGCGGTATTCCTCGACGTCGCGAAAGCTTTCGATAAAGTCTGGCACAACGGGCTGATATACAAGCTGTATCAGCTCGGGCTGCCAGACCGTCTTGTACTCATAATACAAGACTTTCTCAGGGCTCGAAGTTTTCGATACCGCGTCGAGGGACAACGCTCCTCCCCCCACGACATCGGCTCCGGAGTCCCTCAGGGCTCCGCAGTGGCCCCGATCCTCTTCTCGCTTTTCACCTGTAACATCCCCCGCACTCCTAAAGTGGAGCTTGCTCTCTTTGCAGACGACACCGCCCTCTACACCAGATGGTGGAACAAGGTCATTCAGCTAGCCCACCTTCAACGAGCCCTCAATCTCCTCGGAGACTGGTTCAAGAAGTGGGCTATCACCGTTAACCCCGATAAAAGTGCAGCCGTGTACTTTCATCCGTCCAAAAGACCTCCCTCGAAGCATATCACGCTACACGGCCAGCCCATCCCATGGGCTACCGAGACCAAGTATCTCGGTGTGACCCTTGATCGTCGACTCACGTTCTCAAAGCGTATTCAGATAGTTCGCAACCGAGCAGCCTTCTTCTTAGGCCGGCTCACTCCCCTTCTCAACGAGCGTAGTAAATTGTCCCTTAGAAATAAGGTTACAATCTACAAAACTTGTATTCGCCCCGTCATGACATACGCCTCCGTGGCGTTTGCTCACGCCTCTAGCATAGATCTAGAGAAACTCCAAGTCATACAAAATAGATTCATCCGCAGAGCAGCCGGAACTAGCTGGTTCATGCGAAACTCCGACCTGCACTGCGATCTCGAACTCCCCTCCATCCGTCAGTACATTAAGTACGCCTCGCGCTGCTATTTCGATACGGCCCCTCACCATCCCAATCCACTCATAGTCCAAGCCTCCAACTATACGACAGACACGACAGACCCACCCCCCTTCCGTAGACGCCCCAGACACGTCTTGGGCGACCCAGACGACCCCATCGCCATCATCACCTCGGCGGCGCTGGGCTCGCCCGATTCGACCACTCCTGGCAACAGGAAGTATTACGTTTTTGGTATAGGCGCCGGTTACCAGAGGCACACAAACACGCACCGACCTCGCCGGCGAGGTCGAGGACTCCCCAGATCTGTCAGAAGATCGGTTAGATTCTCTCCAAATAGTCAACCTTATCAACCTACTAGGGCCCCAGGGCATACCCCTTCTGGGGAGCCAGGGCAAGTCTGACCCCACTCCCGGCGACGGCCAAGCCGAGGTTCGTACCGTCTGAGGTGCCCTTGAGCTAGTCGCCTTTAACCTAAACCTAGGCCGAGCGCCGTTTGCGCTTGCCTAAAGTCCGGTGACGCTGTAGAGGCCATCTGAGGCCAAAAGCAACAGTCATTCATAAAATAAAATAAAATTCACTCTTCAGTATCTGACCAACGGACTGTAAGGTATTACCGAAGAAATAAACGCTAAGTCTTGGCCTTCTATAGAAGTCATGAACAAAAAGATAGAGTAAGATGGGCTTGCTCTATTTTGCGCCTGTTTATCGATTCCAAGTTCTCGGAGGTTTTTTGCCATCCTTCTCTATAACAGGAGCGGCCCAAGGTCTTCGGCCCGATAGAATCCCCCAACGGAGAATAGATCTTCCCCCAACCTGATAGAAAAATGTTTTTATTGCTTGGACGAATTTCTCAACAAGCACAATGTTGAATTATGCTAATACTTAAGTTTATCCTTGACATTTCCACATGCCAATCAATGGCAAAATAGACTGGACTACAGCTATCAATACGATCATATTAATTTGTACTCCATTTTTAGTGAAATAAATTCATTTCATTCAACCTTTTCAGATGACTAAAACAATTGAATTGAGAACCTCCTCTTTTGAAGTCGGTTGAAAATACATCGCACCTAATGTTAAGCAACGATGCGGTCTAGGATGGAGCAAGCTTACCTAGAATGAACCTGTTTACTCTGTTTACCTGTTTAGGGTCACCGGATGTGATCGAAACTATAGTCGGAGTATCCAATTTAATTAAACGTGAGTATTCCCGTATAAATAAAACAAAACCCTGTTTACTCTAGATTTGAAGAGTTAGACTCTAGATTTCTCGTTACGGGACAGACTCCGGCAGGGAGTATACCTATACTTTATGGGAATAAAATAAGTATCCACTGCATTCCTCGCGCGGGAGGGATATCCGTGTACGTGACAAATGTGCCCGGGGACGTCTTAACGGGTTTCCAGGGCTGCTACGCGTCACTACACACTATTTAAGTTACCTGGATGATATCAGTATTGAAGCGATAAGGCCGCGATACCGAATTTAAATGTGTATTAATAACAATCAGTTATGTACTTGTACCCTAGTTATTATAAAATGTGTAAAAGTGATTTGATGTTTGTTACTAAAAAATAAAACCTAAAAATACAATCACGAAAACGAAACAAAAACGAAATTGGATGAAATTCTGTTGTAGAGATAGTTTATACCTTGGAATAACAAAATATGCTACTTTTCATCCAAGAAATTCAGGCAGGATGTATTTGCAATAGAGTGAACGCGGGCCGCTGTTAGAGTATAATAAAAATAAGTATCAGTTATTATTCAAATATTTACCTAAAACAGTCTGAATACTTTTTAGACGATTCGGTCAATCTTGACTGTTTTTTTAATATATATTATTAATTAATACCCAGTCTTGCGTTTGGCTAGATAGCTGTTTACATTTTATGTTGGTCAGAGCTTTAATTTAATTTATATTTAATTTTAGCAAGACAAATGATTCCTCTATACAAACCAGTATAAATGCAGATCTCCCTGGTAATCCGAGCCTTTAAAATGTTCTCTGCAAAATAAAAAACAAAATATGTATGAGATTGGCAGTTTTGACTATGGCTGCATCGTTGATGCACCACCTAGAGGAAAAAATCGCAGTGTAAATTCCCATCATTGTGTACCGATTTTCTAAATTATTTAAGTTCTTGTTTGATAGGATATTTTACTCTCAAGATGGCCCCATAATTTGTTATATTAAAGTTATTTTTTTTTAAGGTCGTGTACCTATATATGAAACATTATTATTCCCTTGCTAAACCAGCAACTGTGTGACACCCCTACCTATAAATATTATCAATATCTGACCCCACGGCAGTTAAAAAGAAATAAAAAAGTAATAAAATGCAATGCTGGAATAAAAAGCCGCAAAAGAAGGGTTCTCTACACGACCCCTAATTTGCAAGCTCTGTCGAGAAGATTTTCTTTAGAGGAAATCGCCGCTTGACTTTTTATAAATGTTTGGTCGTTTACTGTTTAGCCACGGTGAATTAGGAACGGGGTAGCTCTTATATTACTCTTTTATGTTAATTAAAAACAATGACGCTTTTTTACTAAAATTAATTTCAACCACAGCTTTTTTGAAATTACACGGATTTTACTTTTAAATCACATAGTTTTACTTAAGGCACATAAGTCTCTCATCACGCCACTCAACCTGATCTTCGATTTTTGCTTCCAGCCACTAGCTATTCTACGTATATCGTCACTGTATCTAATCTCAGGGCGTCCTGCGCTACGCTTGCCGATTCGTGGTCTCTACTCTAAAACACTTCAACCCGTAGTTGTCTGTCTTCTATAATTATATCGTCACTCTATCCAGTCCCAGGGAATCTGCTTCTAATTCCTATTCTCCACTCTAGAGAACCTGGTCTACCTAACAGATCTACTTTTTTTATGATGAATGGGTTAGCGTTTGACCTTGCCCACGGTGAAGCAATCTGATAGATATTATCGGTTCTGCGACATATATGGCCGGCCCACAAGCACTGCCGGGTTCTCGGATCAAGCCCTTTATCAATGTTATAAAGGATTGAATTACAAATTCAACGAAAAACCCTCTAAAAACGGCTTCTTATAAGTGTAGCCACAAAAACCATAAATGTAGTAGCTAGTAGGTAAGCATCACGTGTACGTCAAATCAAAGAAATTTCCCTCTTCAAGTAGGTATAGATTCCTTTCTATTCAGCTTATAAAAGAAATCAAATATCATTATAATAGAATAATAGTTTAAATCGTCTATTGAACCACAATTGTACCACAAAAAGTATAAAAAATGTTTAAGACTCAACAATTGGGAGGAAACTTAATACTTTTTGTATGAAATCGAGGGTGAGGCCAGAGATAGGGTACTTTAGTTTATTGTTGAATTTAGACGTTGTTATAAATATTTTGCAAATAAAGCATTAATGCGTGAATATTTAATAGGCGTTTTGGCAAACGTGAAATCAGTTTTTAGAAGACGTACAAAAAACATTATTACAACAACACAACAGTATTACTTTTAAGAATACAAAAAGGATGATTTAATTGTAATAAAATGATAAAATAGCTGTCAGATGAGTTGAGAGTATAAAACGGTTGAGTTAGGTAAGAAAAAATAATACGAAGGATGAGGCGTCACAGGACGAGTGAGGAACAATCCTACTTTTTCACCACTGAATCAATATTGATGAAATTTGGCAAGCAATAATCTACCGTTTTATTTTATAAGGTAGCAAGCAATAAAGATCGACACGTTCTGATGGCAATACATAACGCCTGCATGACCATTGCATGGTCACAGTTCTGGGTACTTACTGATAACCGATGGGGACGAAAGATTCTTGAGTGCCGAAAGCGAACCAGAAGACAGCAGCGGCCTTCCACTAGGTGGACCGACGACATTGTGGAAATCGTGGGCAACCGGTGGATGCAAATGGCAGGTTGTCGTACAGTGTGGCGGTCTAAGGGGGAGGCCTTCGTTCAGCAGTCTCCGTGATGATGATGATAGATAAGTACTTGTTACATAACATTTTAGTTATAGTTTAACTTTAAAATGATTTATACTACTATCATCATAATATTTCTTACAAAAACTTTCTACGATACATCTTCTCGGTTATGTAAACTCAAAATAATTCAGATTGTTGATCTCGGTTCCTCTTTCTCTCTGTGAACAAAACTGTTAAAATAATAAACTCTATGCGACGCATTAAAATTCTTCCAGCTTACAAAGTGTTTACTCTAAGGCGGGACCCATTATAATATTACATTTATGTTTGCGCATACCACAGATATTAACAAAAACCTGACATTAACGTCGAGTATGTACTTACTTGAGTGGGTATGTTACATACATACTCACTATTCAACAGATTCATGATTATAATGTTGCTTGGATCTGCTTATTTTGAGTATTATATAATGTATTGTTATATTATGAAAACTGACGTGGTTTTGACAAATTTTTTTTTGTTTTTTTTAAGGTCACGGGATGTGATTGAAACTATAGTCGGAGTATCCGATTTAATTAAACGTGAGTATTCCCGTATAAATAAAACAATAATGTATTGTTGTTATTGTAGTGGTATAGGGCTCTATTGCAGAGTCCGCCTGGTGAAGTACCACACCTATGACAGTTGTTCTACCGCAGTAGTGCGCAAGCGTTAAGTACTGTGTTCTGGTTTGAAGGGCAATGTTACCAGAGAAATTACTGGGTATGAAGAGATTTAACATCTAATATCTCAGGGTGACGAGCGC
Organism: Erannis defoliaria; assembly: GCA_905404285.2. Taxonomy (NCBI): domain Eukaryota; kingdom Metazoa; phylum Arthropoda; class Insecta; order Lepidoptera; family Geometridae; genus Erannis; species Erannis defoliaria. The sequence goes on along the minus strand of FR990090.1, from coordinate 312,316 downwards.
AGTGCAGTGCGGCGCAGGATTGTGTTCGCAAGTTCACAATTCTGGCACTGCTACTGTTATGGGCAGGCATAAGCTTACCATCAGGTGATCGTCTCGCTTGTCTCGTCACTCGTCACCAATAAAAAAAAACTACTTTTATTTTTACAACTGAATGACGAGACAAGCGGGTCGCCTGACTGATAGTAAACGATATTCTCGTCCGTAACAGTGTATGATGACTTGATGACTCATTTTTAGTACAGTACAACCCGAAATATAAGGCTTTTATGTTTTACATGGAAAAGGACAGATTATTGACAGTAATTAACAGAATGAGTAAACAACAAAATTCATTATTTTGCAGAATGATTCGATTTGGGACAATTTTATTTGCTTCCATTTAGCTTTTTTCATTGCCGTAGAGTCAACTGGCCAGTCGTAATGTAGCCAGAAAATAGGCTAAGATTAGATCGATTACTAATTTATTGGTCTATTATGCAGATACCGTTAGGGAAGTATGACATGTATTGGAGTATGTCCTAAAACTGCATCCAGAACCACCGGAGGACGGGCAGCAGCGTCAGTTAACGACGGTAAGCATTATGTGATCCCCAAGCCGACTGCAGCAGCGTCCTCTCGGTTAACGGTGGTGAGCTCTGTGATCCCCATGCCGCCTGCCAAGCGTGGGGATTATGGCAACCCCTTCCTTGTAAGGGGCAAAGGGGAGGCCTTCGTCCAGCAGTGGACGTCTCCCGGCTGATGATGTTATGATGATGATATGGAATAATTATGTGTTAGGTTCTGTTGTACAAAAGAACACCTTCAAATTATTCTAACATACCTACTTCCGAATCACTTTAATTCTTTATTAGCCATAATGTTACTATTAAGTATAAGTTTTCAGCAAGCAAACCCTAGAAGTGACAGAGAAAGTTAGAAATGTGTAAATATGTAACTTTTATTGTAACATCAGTAAGGTAACGATCCAAGTCGGAGCAAAGAACTAGTCACAAAATAAATTTAACAAACCGCTTCCAAAAATATGAAATTAAAGTTTGTAAGAGATCAAACAATGGCTCCGTCGACTCCGACGTGGCGAGCAGGCTAAACAGTGAGCGCAAACAGCGACCCGATCGGACATATCGACTTACCTAAGTACACCTCACTAGTCAAGTGTTAGATAAAAAAAATATGATACTAGAACATTTCGCGGAATATAGTTTATAGTTAAGTATAATTTAGTTTGCTTTAGTTTATTATTTTAAAGTTTAATATAGAGTCCTGGGAAACCTACCGCATAGTTGCGATATTAACGGTGTTTTTGTTTTATAGGTATACATGGTTTTTGATATTTATATTATTATTTATTGTATATTGTATACATATTTTATTTATTGTTATATCTTATGCATAAAACACTATAACCTGTTTTAGTTAGTAAGTGTTTTGTCAATTTGTTTCGAATTACGAATTGAGTTAAAGTCAAAGTCAAAGTCAAATCGTTTATTGCACATTATAGATTATGTAAAATTAATAATAATAACATAAACATAATGACCCAAATGAGGGTATGGCAATTAAGTGTTTGAAAAAAGAAGACTCTTTTTAACTAAAATAGGTTTAATGTAATTTAATAAAAAGTGTCAATCTAAAGGCTAAGAAAAACAATAATTTAAATACGGTACATTATTATGTACATAACAGTTTATACCAAATCATAAATTATAATCCTGAGTGACCAATGTAGAAACTATTAATACAATGAATTCTAATAGCAAACAATTCATCATGTAGATCAGGTAAATGTGTGTTATGTGTACGATCAATGCAATGTTACCTACGTCTATCAACACGATAATATGCAGAATAAAAACAGAGAGCTACAGAAAGTATGGACAGGACAAAAATGCACGCAAGCGTTCAGCTAAACGCATAAATCTGTCCAAAGTTCTGGCAGAGGGCGCGCGTCCTGACGTCTGTCAGCTGGATGGGACATCTAGAGCCATTTGTCAGTCTAACCGACTGCCAAGCGAGGACGTTAGCTAGTCCGATGTGGCGCTTGTTGACTATAACCTATATCTGTAACTAGAGGTCGCCCGCGACTTCGTCCGCGTACGGAAGAAATTCGGCCCGCTCTCAAAATTCGCCACGTTTTTTTATGAACTATCCAAATCCAAATTTCCGTGACTAAAAGTACAAAAACAAAGGACTTTCATACAAACGGTTCCCCCTCTTTTCCCCCGCTTAGGGGTAGATTTTTGAAATTTCAAGTCTTTAAGACCAGCGGGTTGGGCTGTGCGTTGTCTGTCAGTCAGTCAGTCAGTCAGTTAATCAGTCAGGCCAGAGCCTTTTATATATATAGATTATCATACAACATCGGCTTATTTATTTATTTATTAGATACACAAAACAGAATACACTCTTTATATAATGCATTGTATAGGTTAGGTTAGGTTAGGTTAGAAAAAATACCCCCCGTGGGTACCCGCCTTGTCGGGGCGGGGGGGCTTAGTAGCCGTGGGCGGGGGACCACGGTGAAGCGAAGAGGTACCCGAGGTGGGGCCGCGAAAGCGGCCACCGTGGTGGGGGCTAGGCCACTGCACGAGCCTGAGGGATGGAGACAGGCCAGAGGGGCCAGAGCTCTCCATTCCCAAGGGCCACGGTGGTGGCTGGGCCCTTACTGAGGGTCCGGACTTGGTCCGGACATGAGGGCTCTCCACGTGTCCCTCTGATTAGCAGAGGGCACAGTGGAGAGTGAGGAGGGACAACCGGGTGGTGGCCTCATCAAGGGCTTGCCTTGAGGGGGCACCCACCGGGTGTGTTGTGGTGGGGCTGCGGGATGGGGACAGGCCAGAGGGGCCAGAGCTTCCCATCCCCAACGGCCGAAGTGGCAGGCGGCGGGGCCACTCACCTGACCCACCGCATGGAGGCCAGGGCGTTGGACGTGGGGCCGTCCGGCGCCCATCTAGCTGGCGTGGCCTCCGAGGTGGATGCACGATGTGTCTGGGTGTTCCGACACATCGTCATCGGTGCGGGAGGAGCTTTGGCTCCCCGTGGTGGGCCCGAAAGGGCAGCGCTGTCGAGGTCGCGGACGAATGCGAGAGCGTACCCGTGGCCTCGGCGCAAGGCGCAGTGATGGAACACCGTTGGGTTTTTAGTCGGTAGTGGTGCCACTCTGGTGCCGAGCCCGACATAACCCTCCTGCCGCCCCGGCGGGAGGGTATGCGTAAATGCATTTCCCAACGATAAAAAAAAAAAAAAAAAAAAAAAAGGTTAGAAAAAATACAATACAATAGAAACAAAGCTTGCTTGACAATGCATAGAATCTGTGCCAAAAGATAATAAATAATTAGTCATGGAATTTGGAGGCGCTGATCTGCAAAAATATTGTTTTCAAAGGACTGGCACCACAGATACGAGTACAATAAAACCAATGTCTGAAAGTTGCCATTTATAATAACTTTAATGTTGATTTTTCGCTAGTCTTCTCATTTGTGCAGACTCTAGTGATAAACGGGGTGATTAGATGAATTATAGAATATCATTCATCCCATTCATCCACATTCGTAACTAAGAATTCATAACTAGCTACAAATAAAGACATATTCTTCGCTGTTTCATAACTCAAGTTACATAAAACAGGACTCTTTTTATTCCGTTTTTATAATTAAGAATCCTTTCTCTTTCATAACCCTGACCGGCTATGAACACTTTTATTTTACTGTTCCATAACCAGTTATTAACCAACCCAAAATCTAACAAATTAACAGGGCGGACATAATTATTATAGGATACCATAATACTTATTACTCATCATTAAGAACAAGTTTTACAATGAGATCGACTCTGGAATTGCTAAAAAACGCATTCATTTCGTTCAAACAGCATATTTTATTGAAAGAAAGAAAGAAAGAAAAAAAAAGAAATAAATGTAATTTATTACATAACACACATACACAACACATTACACACAACACACACACACACATTACATTTACATTACATTACATTTGATTTACATATATATTTTTTTTATTGCGATTTTAGGGTCGATCCCTTAGTAAAAGTTGTTATCCTAGAATTTGTCTGTCGTTCATCGAAACACTACGTATAAGTAGAAACACCTGATGCAAGATTAATAAACAATTGGTTTTTAATAACTTTTGTTCGCAACTGTACCTAATTTGGTGTCTTTGAAACGGGTTAATAGTTGGCAAACACCAGAATTAAGCAAACCGTAGATTATAGTTGCGTCAGTCGTTAGAATAACACATGCGTGTGTGTTTGTCCTCCTCTCTATGTGTGCAACTTAATGTATTTTCCAGTTTTTGAACAGATTAATGTTTTCTTGAGGTGTACAGACAGCAAATAACTAAATAAATCATAAACATTTAACAAGTGTTTTGATATAATATATGTTTTAGACTTGCATGATGTAGTATCTAATCTACTATCGGACGGCTAAGAGTTTGAAAATGCGACATGTTCCATGGGGTTGTTCATGCTTTCTGAGTAGATGTTTTCATGGGCGTCGCCAGCTGCCCCCCCAAAAGAGATCAAAAAATGCAAAGCAACCGAAGTCCTAAGTCACTTGATGTGCTTTACCGATAAGTCCCACACTTCGATACTTGAGTGAATTCACTAATTCCATTCCAAGTTTAGTATTTCGTGCTGCTATTAGTCTTTCATCAATGCAGACTTTTCCCATCCTCCATATATCAACTTATCCTACAAATTTATGTGAAAGTTTGTCTGCGTTATGGAAGAATAATTTTTATTGCAGGCATCGCGGGTGAAACCGCGGGGCGCAGCTAGTCATTTAAATATCTGTGTATCTGTTTTGTATTCAACATCTTCCAAATATGTATGTATACTCATAAGAAGTATTTTTATAGCTCAGGAGCGTTTTGGTAAATAACTGTAAGTTCTTGAGAGACTAAAGAAAAAAAAAAAAAAAAAGATATGTTTGTCCTGCAAGTTTTGTGTTATCGCTACAAGATGGAATTAAAGCTAGTCTAGACTCTCGACTCCGTCAACATCGCTCGGCTAGCCTTCAATGCAGCCTTGGACACATCGTGTGTACCTGTATTTAATCAGATCCATTAAACAAACAATGATTATACTATTAAAATATTCAGGAGTGTCTGTTATCAAAGAAATATTTAAAATGACGAAACTGTTTTATTCCACTTTCATTGTTCTAGATGCTAAACAGGTAATTATTAATGTAGGTGTTTATATAAGTACCTATTATTATTTTATTTCACTAAATGTTGTATGTATTAAACATCTTAAGTAGTGATTGTCGTTATTTTTATAAAAGCTAAATTAATAAAATGTAAATCGATTACAGGCTGTCAGTTTCACTTAAGTAACATTGTATTATTTTTAAGATCGGTGTCGGTGAGTTTTGTAAATAAATAAAATAAACAGTGGAATGCGCTGCCCAAGTGGGTGTTTTACGGGTGGTGTCGGATCTGGGGGTCTATAAGTCGCGAGTGAATCGCTTCGTGCCCTATCGTAGCTGCATCTTCGCGAGATGGCTGGCAGTTAACAGACAGTAGCCAGCAGTCTTCCCGGATATAATTATTTTATGTCGGTTTCCTCACGAGGTTTTTTCACCGATACCTGTGGTAGGTTTTTTTAATGGATGAATTATTACTAAACAGTAATTAGTACAATGCCAGGTAATTTTATTAGTTTCAAACGAACCTTGAATTCAATCGAGCAAACGTGATAACTTTTATTTAATCAAAATTAATCAAATAAAGGATTGACTTAGCAAAATAATTGCTTTAGGCCGTGACATTAAATTTTGAAATGAATTTATAAATACAAAAACTAATTAGGTCCTTATTCTCTTTGCTTAATTAAACAGACAAGTTTGATTGCAGGTTTGTTTTTCGACTTATATTTTTTAACCTACTTGGCAGCGATTGGTTTTAGCCATAAAGTCACCGCAGTTGCGATATTGTTAATTACTTTTGTTGAAGGGTTGGTATTTCTGGTATGAAGAATAAGAGCTTAGATCTTAGTTTTTGGATTTTATTTATTTATTAGGCACTTACAACTGATCATAGAAATTGCATAATACAGTAACATGTTGAAAAATACAGAACGATCCCATGATCCAAAATAGCAAGCACTCGACATGGCTAAAACAGTGGATTCGGAATGCAAATATTACATAAATTAGACGCTTAAATAAACAATAATAACAAACATTGTCAGCTAGACCAGTGAGGTCATGTTATAAATAATTTGTATCATCATAATCATTTTGGTTCGATAAACAAGCAGACGGAGGCAACAGACGTCTGTAAGACGCTCATTTTCGAATCGTTAGAAGCTTGGAGGATCTAGCTGTCTCTCGCTCGTTAGAAGACGTATTCGCAAGAGTTTTCGTTCGAAAGTCAATGTATTTTTTGTGCAAAAAACTCATGGCAAAGATAAAAAAATGAGGCCCTTGAGCGTCCCGTTAAGTATCGTTGCGAGCGGCGGCGATCATTTGATTTTTTATACAATCAAGATTGATTACGTCACTCGATTCGGGAGTTTATTTTGAAGTCAAGCTACTGGTTTAGCTTATCAATGTGTAACAAAAAGGTTCAACAATACTGAAAGGTATGTACTATGTATGTACAAGCATCATGCATCATGAACAACTTTTAGTATGTGCCAACATTAAGATAGCGAAAAAAACCAGCTGTTCCATACGAAAAGTTTATTGACCTTGGTTGGAATCCTTGGTTGTTTTTTTTTTGGTGTACTGACTGTGACAAAACTATTTCGAACTGTAGGAAAACCAAACGTGGCAAGTTTTTTATAATATTTCGTTAAATAAGTTGGCGTCTGCGGCGGAACAGAAGGAGTGGAGTGCGTTCGAGTGCAAGATGTTCTGCGGCTGAGACGCCCAGCGGAGAGCTACAGTCGACGCTCAGAGACGGGCGAAGGGGAGGGCGATGTTAGTGCACGCATGAATATATTTCGGGGGGACGACTGATGTGAAGATATCGTTCAATTCCTTGTTATTGTCATCAGCCATAAAATGCCTACTGCTGGACAACCCCCCCCCCCCCCTTAATAGAAGGGTTTTGCAATAATCCCCACGCTTGGCACGCGGCTTCGGGATCACAGAATGCTCACCTCCGTTAAGCAAGAGGACGCTGCTGCCCGTCCTCCGGTGGTTTTGGTTGCAGTTTTAGGACATACCTAGGTCCAATTCTTGTTTATAAACAACTGTTAATATCACGCCAGCCCTGTAATTGCGAAGGAAAATTTAGTTATCGAAAACCAACTTTTTTTGAAAATATACCAAGAGGTCTAATATATAATTGTTACTTTACATTTTAAGTAGCCTTGGAGATGGGAATAAATAAATAAACAGAGAGTTCATTCCACTACCACAATATTTTTAAGTTAGTAAGTGATATCTTTAGATGAAACTATCCAGAATAATGCGATAAAGAATAAAAAAGCCAAACGTTCAATTTAAAACACGGATGATAAGAAGTTCATAGCCCCCGTCATTCCGCCTTAACTCCGTCCCTGTAATACCACCATGCCAGTATTTTCTTAGTCGGCTGCTTTTGTCGAGTCTGACACATCTCTCTCATGCACTGTCCCTCTCTGCAGGCACGGGTCGGAGCGAGACAGCGTCGTCACGGGACACCGGTCGCGTCCAGTGTCAAATATTGAATCACTCATTGGCTACAATGGGAACGAATAGATATTTGTACACTTGACATTTTTAGCTGGAGCTTTTTAACTGTTGAGCTTGTATGTTTTTGAAGCAGGCTTTTAGGAACGTGTCGTTTTAGGGTTCCTTACCTAAACCATAAGTAAAGAACTATTGAAAATAACTTATCGATTATTATTCGCGAGTACGCGAAATAGTAGATTGTTCACCAAGGGAGCAAACAACAATTTTAAAGTCAAGAGTGTTTCTTTGAATCCAGAGCGGAGCGAAAGATTCTAGAGTAGAAAAAAAAACAAAGTACGCTACTCGAGCTTAAAATAGTGTTGATCCCGAGGTGGACACTACTTTTATCACACTCTATGAGAAAATAAGTAAGTGCAACTTATGAATAAGAATAGTACCTACGTTTATTTCATTCTCACTACTTGCAGAAGACACACTCAGTTAAAATAAAACTAAGTAATATCTTAAACTCGAAACACTCTCGCTCTAAAAATAGAGCCAATCTACTCTTTGTCTACCTAAATTGACTACCTAAATTTGCTCTTTTACCAAAACTTGTGTTTTTTCGAGTGTTACTGGTGGCGTTTCTGTTTCAGACGTAAGAATGTGGGCAAGTTATGTAATGTGGTGAAACACCCTAATTAGTTCAAGTTATGTAATGTGGCGTGCTGTTTTCAATACTCCATAAAAGCGTTCTACACTATATAATGTTATTTATGAGTTCACAGATTGCTCTGGTTTTCAACCGACTTCAAAAAAAGAGGTTCTCAATTCGACTGTATGTTTTTTTTGTATGTATGTGACGCGATTATTCCGCCAATTATGAATGGATATTGTTTTGTTTTGGTAGGTTATTACCTTCTGAGGTGGTCCCATTTACATTTTATCGAAATCGGTTTAGTAGTTTGGTTTTTAAAATTAAATTGTATTGTAGTCGTATTGTCTAGTAAAAAATTACTAGACAATACGAAGATGTCATCCAGGTATTCGAAATTGAAGTCGGTTGTATTTTTTTTTAAAGCGTATTATTATGTAATAATCCCAATCGGTACTACACCACGCCCTTCGCCCTAGGACACCGTCCACATAAACGCCCAGCAAGCTCCAAATTATACGCAATTGAGTCACATTACCGACCAATTCAATAACAATTACCAAATACACGCCCAAAAAAATTGAAATAAAGAATATAAAGAAAACAATTAGTCGAGTGGTTTTCGAACGCACTCCAATACAAAGGTAAGTTTCATTCAGTGCATTACTTCAGCCGACTTCAATTGACTTCAATGGGTTTCAATGGATATCGTGTGGCGATAGTGTTCGAATTGTTCCATTGTTCGTTTCAATTGTTTTGTTGTTAATAACTTTAATGAGTGTGTTTCAGAAAGGGGCGGGGAGGGAAACTAAGTGTGTGGTATGCCCAGTAATTTCAAATACAAATACAAAATACAAATAGTTTATTGATAACACCAAAGTTACACGTCTAATTTCATTAAGTATGTCACTAAAAATAATCACTTAATAAATTGAAATAATAATTATAAAAATACGTTAATAATCTCTTATTTTAAAATAAACTTCAATGTCATAAAACAAATTCTTTTGTAACCACGCTCTAATTTCTCTGGTAACATTGCCTTTCAAACCGAAACACAGTAAGCTTGCACACTATTGCTTGGTGGTTGAATCACTGGAAAAGGTTTGGTATTTCCCCAGGCACACTCTGCAGTAGAGTGTTAGTTCTACCACTACAAACATTACGATAAAATAAGCAATTAATTTATATGACGGAGGAGGAGGAGGGTCCTTTCGCCATCATCATCAGCACTCATCGTTGATCCTCTTAGCAGTGGGCGTCGTCGGTGGGTAGTGTCGGATGAGAATAAAACAAGCTCGTACAATCAATCTTCAAATTATAATCTTCACAGGTACAGTACAGTAATCAGGTAGGCACACAAGTTGTAGGTAGGTACGTATCACAGAACGCGCGATGGTTCAGTGTCTACCGCACGCGCCGCTCGCCAATGGGAAAGTGAAGTCACCGATCGACGGCGCGCGTCACCGACTCCATCGAGTGCCACCAGGTGGCGCTGGCGTCCCGGATACGACTCGATTGCGACACGGTCATCCTGCTTGCACACGTCCTCGTGTGATGGTTATCCTGCGAACAAATAGTCTACGACAGAAATTTGTTCCACTCGGTCACTCCTGACCAAACTCTAGATTCATTTACCAGATGAATAACTAACGAACTCTACGAACGAAAACGAACTCTACATTTTTATTTCTTAATCAATAATGTTACATTAGAATAACCGAAAATACAAACATCAGTAGCCTGGGCCGTGTACCACAGTCGTTCGATTAACTTTTCAGACTCTACAACAGAACAGATACCGCCAAGCTTACAGAATTCTTCGAGTAAAACCTCTAACGCCAGGTACACAGAGAGCCACGCATCACAGTCGTTCGAACCAAATTGCTCAGTACAACTGTACACAGTTTTCACAAAACTTAAACTCTATAAACTCTCGCATAAACTCTACAAACTCTCTAAACTCTCGAGTAAGACATCTAGAGCCCCGGCTATCCAGCCGACTAGCAATAGCATTGCTCTCACACATCCAGCGAATGGATCAGATCCCTCAAAGATCTCCCGTGTGTCACCCCCTCGTGACCACACACTATAGCACCTAGAGTCCCCTTACTCAAGTTTCAATCAGAAATCAAATTTGAACTTCATCGTTAACATCATCTACATCGATTTCGACTGATACGTGACCTGCTGGCATTTTCTGAAGTCAAGACTCGAACCCGAAAATCTCTCATGGCAGTCTACCTTCACTACCGTTCGTCTATCAACGCTACGTTCATCCGCATCATCTTTAGCTCGTCGTAGGTAAACCGTTAGTAAAAAAATCAAAGCCTAGACTTATCATTGCCTGTTACCTACTGCAGTCACGATACGAGTAGCAGTTAAATCTCATTGAAGCGTGGTATCATTATTACGGCTCATCGAATTTACACAAAGAACTTTAGTTAACGAAAGCTCCGTTGCCTTTATGTTTACAGAAAAACCCTGGTTTAAAATCTCGCAACCTCATCACTTTGCAAATAGTTGTCGAGCAAAACATGCAACAAAATTGCGATAGAGTGATCGTTAATCACTACACAATAAAATCTGCTCTGTACTGAACACTCGTGTTTGACCAAAGCCAGTCATAGCAACAAAATTACTAGAACGTTTACCACTAAATTTCGAAGCGAAACTATTTTACGAACGAGCATTCAGCGTCAAAATCATAAGCAAAGCGTAATTCACCTTTGTGATGTAACACGCCCGATGGTGGTTCTACGACGCAGACATCAACGCGCCACTCGCTGCGCGTGCCGCCGACGTCAGCCGCCCGCTGCTGCCGCCGCCACTGCCGCCGCCACCGCCGCCACTTCCGCCGCTGCCGCCTCTGCCGCCGCCGCTTCTGCCGCCGCTGCCGCTTCTGCCGCCACCGCTGCTGCCGCTTCTGCCACTGCCGCCGTCGCCGCCGCCGTCGCTCGTGCACCGGATGGCTATGTGACCCGCCCACACACCACATTGCATTGTGTGCCACATTTAAAGCACGCCAAGGGCTTCCCTGTCAGCTGCTGCGCTGCTTGACTTGATGATGTAGGTGGTGCAGGTCTGCCACTCGAGTCTATGGGATTGCTTCTGCGCTCAATTCGCTTTGTCCGATGGTGATCTAGCGGTTCAAGTGTGAAAATGCGTTCAGTTACTGCTGCAATTTGTCTCCCTCGATGTAACGTTTGTAGTGAACGCCATTCTTTGAAGTCACGGGTCAAACTGTGAAATGTGTGCGAGCACTGTTGCTACGGCAATTTCCTCCTTGTTCACATCTTTCCAATGATTAGTCAGTGAACTAATCAAACGACTCACGCACGTGGGTAGTATTTCGTTTTCACTCGGTTTAGCGCCGTTCATTTTAATGAGGGTACTTGCCAATGTCTCGGTCGAAATAAACCGTGCCGTGAAAATTATCATAGACTACTGCCATGTTTTTTCTTCGTATGCGATTTGTGATAGCCACGTCGATGCTTTACCTTTTAGCGCCTTGCTGACCGCCAGAACAAGACGACTGCCGCTTGGTGGATTTTTGGCGAAACACAAATCTGCCGTCACGCACAATGATCTAGCGTCGGTATCTCTTTTTTCAGGATCGAATGTAGGTACTTCTTCACGGTAGGCTGGTTTCGGTGATTGCAGCGCCTCTATCAATGCTCGCGTGTTCTTCAAACAAACATGGTTCAAACATGGCTCGCCAGATGTCTGTCTTCTTAGTTCTGATCCAACACTGATCCCACTTCTGATGACGGACGGAGGACGAGGGTCCTTTCGCCATCATCATCAGCACTCATCGTTGATCCTCTTAGCAGTGGGCGTCGTCGGTGGGTAGTGTCGGATGAGAATAAAACAAGCTCGTACAATCAATCTTCAAATTATAATCTTCACAGGTACAGTACAGTAATCAGGTAGGCACACAAGTTGTAGGTAGGTACGTATCACAGAACGCGCGATGGTTCAGTGTCTACCGCACGCGCCGCTCGCCAATGGGAAAGTGAAGTCACCGATCGACGGCGCGCGTCACCGACTCCATCGAGTGCCACCAGGTGGCGCTGGCGTCCCGGATACGACTCGATTGCGACACATTCAATTTGTTTTTCTTTTTGATGAGTATTTTTCAGAATAAAAAATGCATTAAAATCAAGCAGGATAAACAAGAAATTGAATTTTAATTGCTTAATACAATATTTTATACACTTGATAAAAATTTCAGGTTATAATTAATCAACCGAGAGAAGCAAAGATCTTTATACTTTTAAAGAAACACGAACACGAAGACCACTTACCTCTCCGTCTATGCTTTACTTCCTGCAGTATAAAAGGGTTGATTTTGGATGTTCTCTAACAAAGTGTCATCGAATACCCGAAATGCCCAGATGTGGGTATTTAAACCACAATTTAGTTTTAATTGTACAAAAACTTCAATGAGATCCTTATAAAAGCAGGTAAAATTAAAACTCTCGTTACTAACCACTTTATTCAGACCTCTAACTTCTTAAGGTACCTCTACACTTCACCCTGAACCTTGGCATTCATAAATTGTATTGATAAACAAAACACAAAATTGCAATAATAATACGTAAACTACTAAAAGCTTTAAGGGTTTATGATACCCAAAAATAGTATTCTGTAAACATTATTACGTTTTTTTCACTTTAATCTTTAATTTTTTCATAAGTATAGCAGTTTTGAGAAAATTAAATGATCTAAAACAATCCCCGTATTTTAAACTTAAAAAATACTTTCCACAGTACTTTTAATAGGATAGGGCTGTACTTACTAAGTAACTTATTTAAGGCAAGCAAGTACGTATAGGTACTTGCAGTTTGAAGGGCAATGTTACGAAATAAATTACTGGGCGTTAAGAGATTTGACACCCAGGGATCGCGGAAGTACTCCATGACAGGCGCAGCAACCCGTTTGATTTTAGGGGGGGCATTTGGCCCCCTTGCCCCTCACTTCCGCGGCCGCTGTATGACATCTAATTTCTAAATGATAACTTTGTTTAACATATATAATAGGCTTGCGTTTGTCCGCCAGCTCTCCTGACGTTACGCGAAGAAGCGAATATGTCTACGATGGAGCACACTAGATAAAATCGATTCACTAGCGACTTGAATTCCCCAGAACATCCAGATAAGCGAAATATTAAGATATACTCTATCATCTTATCATATATATATCATATCATCATATTCTTGTGATATTAAGCACCTTTCAACCTAGATTCAAATGTACATTTAGTAAGATCTCTGTAACATTTTAGAGGTTTGAAACCGTCGACTAAGGGAACAGATTCAGCCCTTATGGAGAGAGCTCTACGTATGCTGGTCGGTGGTTATTCGAAACCAGTGAGTCGATATCGATTACACATTGTTAATACAATCATCGCGGAATCGATTCAACAAAAACTGTTTGAATAAAGAACCTTTTTATGGTTTTATATTCTATCATTTTTATACATTTTTGTTGAGTCTTAATCCCTGATGATAAGATTCAAATTGAATGTAGTACAAAAAATATATAATCGTGCGTTTTGTTAGGGAAATGTTTATTTTAACTCTACGGGTATCGGACAGATTGACTGACAGTTTTATTTCTTGAATACTAAATAATTTGGCCAATCTTTTTGGAAACAACAATAGAAATGATTTATTCTAAGATTTCGAAAATAAAATCTATTTCTGTGTAAAATCTACTCACACACTCCAAGATCAAACCTTGGAGTTGTTTACAAAATTGTAAGATTTCTTTTACATTTGTAGGTCTAGCTATTATACGTAGTATCAAAAAAGAAACAGTTCTCTTGTCGGGAACGTGGCGCCCAACTAGTGCGCCGACGCCGCTTTGCCGCTGGCGATAAGCTAATGATAATAGGCTAGATGACTGTTTTTTATTGTCCTATTAAAATGTGGCCCAATAAATATAGCTGATTAATGAACAGAAAATGAAAATCTGATCAAAAATAAACATCTTATAAGCATTTTAATATCATGGTAGACAGAGAGGCGAAACAGCAAATCGTGACGTCACTTCTCTGTACGCCATATAAATTCTATTCTGACAAGTAAGGCGTGACGTAATTTTTTTTTTTTGTGGGAAGGGACAGTGTGGTGTCTAACAAAAACTTTAAACGCTCATATATCAGAACATTATTAACCGAATTAAATTATTTTTTCAATAAGCATACTATATTTACTTAAATTCTTCATCAAAGCTATTGGTTTCAACGATATAAATATCAGTCATCTACCCTATTGCCAAGGTATTGCTATCGAAACATTACGCCTCTCGACGAGAACATGAGAACAGTCAACAACTCTACCGTTTAAGCCTAAGTCACAGAGAAAATTATAATTCGAGTGTAAAGTACAGTAGAAATAAACGCACAAAGCGTAATTCCACTTAATTTTATACGATGTAGTGTAGTGATTCGATCCCAATGTCAGAGGCTAAACACGGGGACCGTGGTAAGCCAAAAAACACCTAAAAGGCTTCCGTTTCGCAAAAAAAAACTGTCAAAATAATATTAAGTAACAAATCTAAGTCTCAGTGAGGCGTGAATATTACATTTAAGCCGAGACCACACTCAGGCAGCCGGAAAATCGGTAATTGTGCAAACTGCCTTATTCCTCAATGGGTGTGCTGCCAGGATAGTGTGTCAAAATAGATTATATTTCTTAGAGTTTGGAAAAAAACGTGGTTTAGAATAAATTGCAATGAATGGAAGTTGCGCTATATTTTTTGCTTACGAGCTAATTGTTCACGGTTCATTTAATGTCAGTTGTAGTGTTTTGAATATTTTCTTAGAACTATTGCAAGCCGTTTTAGTGAGACTAGGCTTTATTATGTGAATAATTTGCTGAAAAACTTGCGAAACAAATGCAAATTAAAAACAACTGCCAATTACAAATACCTATATATTAGATACAAATGTATGGTAGGTGGTTTTTCTTCTTCTATCCTCCTAAGAGGAGTTCGACGTTCAATTTGTTCATTTGCCAGCTTGAAGGGTCTAGCTGGTCTCTCTCTCTTTTTGGCAGATTTTAATATTTTAAGTATTTAATAAATTCTAGTCAAATTAATCTTAGTTACACTAAGTCACTGTCAGTCGGTCATACCCAAAAATTCGTGGCAGCTTTACTAGTTTTTAGAAAACAACACGAAAAGATCATGGTGTGTCACCAGCACTAAATTAATCAGTGGCCTAACATTCATGTGCGTAAATCAGCACTTGACGCCACCATTTTTATGCAATAACATTTGAAAAAAAAACATGTTTTGGAAAATAAACTGTAAGAACTTATTATGAATCTCTTTTAAGATGTAGTTGAAGATGCAACACGTAAACTTACAAAACACCTATCCACTCTGACCACGTAAAAAAACAATCTACGACCAACTGAAATGTTTGAACAATAATAACCAAACCCAAAGCCAACATTTATTTTCGAATTTTTACGAAAAAAAAACAATCCTTCTGAACACTTGTTCCGATCAGGAATCGAACCCGCGACAGATAATCCAACCACGATAACACATCAACAATATCGATATCCTATCAACCATTGAAACACACAAAACGTTTTATGTTGCGCAACACAAAGCAACAAAAGAACTATTAGAACCCAGCCAGTTGCGAGTAAAGACTTCTCTCTTCACTAGGGTTCCGTAATGTTTTCAGGAACATTAAATATAAAAATATCGATGGAGATTTTTCACACAGCGCCATCTAGCCCCAAACTAAGCAAAGCTTGTTATATGCAAACTAGATAGCTGATAGAGTACTTATAATATACTTTTTTTTGTAAATACATACTTATGATCCATACATAATATGTATACCTCGTCATTAAAAAGTCTCAGCCTAGATTGAGGCCTACTAGTGTACCTTATTTATTAAATTTATTATAATAATATTCTAAATTGATATTTGTAATTTTTTTGTCCCTATTTTTTTGAGTTATTTTGATATTCATGTTTAAATTATCTACTCCTGTTGCCGACTAAAGTCGTCGTCTGTGATCCTGTTTTATGAAATGATCTTAACTGCACATATTTTCTACCTAGAGACCTAGTTCCTTGCGATGTTTTCTTTCACCAGCAGCTTTTTATGTAGTAGAGTCCTACTACAGAGTCCGCATGGGGAAGTACCACACCTCTGCCAGTTATTCAACCGCCAAGCAGTAGTGTGCAAGCATTACTGAGTTCCGGTTTAAAGGGCAATGTTACCAGAGAAATTGCTGGGTAGAAAGAGATTTAACATCTAATATCTCAGGGTGACGAGCGCAGTACAGTGCTGCGCAGGATTGAATACGC
The DNA here is from genome assembly GCA_905404285.2 of Erannis defoliaria. Lineage (NCBI taxonomy): Eukaryota > Metazoa > Arthropoda > Insecta > Lepidoptera > Geometridae > Erannis > Erannis defoliaria. The sequence goes on along the minus strand of FR990090.1, from coordinate 295,700 downwards.
AAGTTCACAATTCTGGCACTGCTACTGTCAGTGGCAGGTGTGACGTTTACTACCAGGCGAGCGACTTGCTCGTCTCGTCACTTGATTGTATAAAAGCTTTTTGTTGAGATTTGAACAATATAATGTCATAAGTCTCGTATTATACATAAGTAGAAATAGTAGATTATGCACTAAGGGAATAAAGCAGTGTCTTACTTCACGGGCGGCATATTGAACCCTGAGCGTAACGAGTCTAGAGTTATATAGAGTCCTGAGTGAAGCGAGGGGTTCAAGCTGCTCAAGACGAAGACAGGTCATAATTCAGAGAAGCATACTCTACAATTCACACCTTCTGCGAGATAATAATAAGCCAGGGCTCCATAAATTAAAACTCACCGACAATTACAGGACCAAACACCGTCTTTCACATATCTTTCACATTCTTTATAAACGCACCTTTTTTTTTTAGTTCTGCTTATGGTGGCCTGTTCGATTTTCGAACAAACCTCTTTAGAATGCCATATTGGGTTTCTTTTTACTTAGAGTTTTCCACGAGTTTTCATATGAATTCGACGTTCCAAATTCTTATCACTTTAGGGAGTTTCATACAACTTTATATCCCTTAAGAGATAATGCTTTACTTTACGTTGAAGTTGCATGTAATATAATAGGACTTTGTCGAGCAGGTCGTGTGAAAAAAACCTTATACACACGAAATTTTAGTGTATCTGTGATTCCAATAATATTAAATTTCTAAACTAAACGTAAGAGACTGTGTTTTAACGCAGAATAAACTATTATAGTAACGTAATTTTTAGAAAGGCACCACTGATACTGCAATAAAAATAAAAACGGTAACTGTACTGTGTAACTGTGTGTGTAGAAGTGTTTTGAGTGTTTTTATTTTGGCTGTTATTTTCTTTCGTTTTTCATTTTCAAGCTTGTGTCCAGGGAACCCTAAAATATCGCATGTCCCAAACATACCAAGTTTACGCCTTTTGATACAAAAAGCGTAAGTAAGCCATAGTGTGTTTACTCGACGGTTTTTTTTAGACATTTGTATCGTGAGACAGCCCTGGAGCGATGCTACACCTGCAGTGGCAACCCTAGCCTTTCAACTCGTGGCGTGGGAGAGATTGTGGTTACAGATATACCTCACAAACACAATAGATGGTAGTTTTGGTGGCTACTTTCTTTTAACAATTGCGATGAGTAAATTGTTTGGCTGATACTCTTCACCTGTGCTTCGTAACTTGCATTGCGACTGCTATGTAGCTCAGTTAGTAGTATGTTTGCTTTGAGAGCTGTGGCGTAAGTTCAATATCCACCTAGGACAAACATTTATTGGAAGAACATAGAATATGTTTGGGGAGGCCTGTAGATAAGAACCATGTGTTGTGGCATTATGGAAGTAATTTTTTCAACTTGTATCTTCTGTTTTTTTTAAATATAAGTAGCTCGTTTGCAGATATAGATCAAATAAATAAAAGAAGAGTTTTAGATTTGAATTGAAACCCATGCGAAGTCGTATACGGTACGTACGACTACTTACTAGTTTGATTGGTTCTAAGCTCATTGGTTTGGAAGTCCATAGCGTTTGTATGTAAAATCAGAGGCCAGAGGGCGCGGGCGGTATCGACGCGGCCAGAGGGCGCTGGTGTCTGTTTCCATTGACTCGATATACTTGTGGCGGGAGTATTCTCCACCCGGGGGGCTAAGGAGTGTGGAGAGGACTTTACTTACTTAACTTTTTCTACATTTATAGCATTGCAAGGCGTTTATTAAATAACACAATAACATATATAGCATTTATTTATTTTCGCAAGTTGTCCACGAACAAACATACATACAAACGCTTACTTGTCGCCTTAGACTAAGTGACATTCGCTTGTTTCGGTAAATTTTTCAACCTACTGCTGTGATTATCCAAAGTATTTTCAGGAGATAAAAGTTCATGATATTTTGCCATTTAATAAAAAAGGACATTTTACACAGCGCCATCTAGCCCCTTAACTAAGCAAACCTTGGACTATGGGAATCAGATAGCTGATAGAATACTACTACTTATGTCTTCTTTTAGTAGCCGTTTCCACACTTAGTTGCCCGTGACGGCTGTCAGCGCCACTCTCGCAGTAATTATTTTTATTATAGCGCCCTCCGCTTGTATTTGTTTTTAATATTTTATTATTTTTATTTATTCCGCCGCTCGGACGACACTGAAAGCTTCGATTGGGGTTACGTTTTAATTTTTAATTTAATCTGTGTTGTGGTCTTATTTTAATGTTGTATTGGGAGGGTTCCTGGTATAATAAGTACATACCTATGATTGGAGTTATGTTCGTGATTTGAGTGACCGGACGAAGGTTTTGAATTGGAGGTTTTAGAACTGATGGTTTACTCTTATGTATTATATATGTGTGCATTAAGGTTAAATAGTCCCTGCTGTTTACTAATATAGGCCTCATAGATTGTATATTTAAGTTTTTTTTTTGTCTCTGGAAATACTAGCGTATAATCACTGAAAAATCCGCAGTATTTATCAGAGTTTGTAATAAATACCTGGTGTTAGTTTGAGCACCGTAATCCTTCTAGGATATCATTGTACTCATCATTATGCACAACTTTTACTATGGGGCCAACCCTGAAATCACGAAAAAAAAGCAGCTGTTCCATACATTTTGTCCAAGATCGATGAACCTTTTTGTATGGAACAGCAGTTTTTTTTCGTGATTTCAGAGTTGGCCTCATAGTAAAAGTTGTTCATAATGATGAGTACAATGATATCCTAGAAGGATAACGGTGTTCAAACTAACACCCGGTATACAGTAAATATTGTGAATTTACCGATAAACCGAAGCCGAAACTTGGATTTTAGAATTTGATATCGGATTCCTCTTAAGGCTGAAACTTTTCACAAAAGACTCTCTGTCTTTCTCTGACGTACAATTTCAGCTGTACACCTGTCCTGCTCTACGCTACTTTTGTAATAGTGGTAGGTAGCGAAGTGAGAAGAAAGTATTGAATTATGGCGGGGTTAACTGGATGGGGTTCAGCGAAATGGGCAAAATCTACAAAAACACTTTCTTTTATTATATTTTATATATAATATTATAATATTTTACTCACGTTAAAACACCGTTTTAAACTATCACGGTTGTTAACCAAAGTTCTATTATTATTAACGGGATATTTACCGTGATTATGTTGTGAAATGAGCTCCCGATATTTCGGCGCAGTTGCATGCACCATGTTCACGAGTAGACTGAAGAATGCGGGTGGTTGTCAAACGAGTTCGAAAAAACATTCATAATGAACTACCCTCTTTCTAAGGCTCCCTAATATCCCGTTAATAATAATAGAACTTTACTCACGTTTCTTGTTTTAAAGTTTACTTTGTAGTTTTGTTTTAATCCACCCACAATGTTTATTCTATCACACACTTTAAATATTATTGGAGATATATATCACATTGATATTACCAATGCGAAAGTTTATGTGTGCGCATTTATATATATGGGGATGTGTGGGGCTGTGTGTGCCTATGTATGTTTGTCACATTTTCACGATGCCACTGTACCTTAAAAATTAACACCTTCTTTGAGTTAAAGTAGATGTTAATATTGGAATGATAATAGCTTAGAACCTGGAGGTTCACACATTCCGTGTGTAGAGGGTGAAACTGTATGGTACAGTTATTAAGGAAATATTATTTTTAGAATACATGTCTACCTAACTGAACCAATAAACAGTTTTGTTATTAAGCCAACTGTAGCAATCAAAAAACCCTGTAAATCGTACTATAATTATATTATTTATGTCACTTTGTTTTTGCGAAAGTAATGTTTTTGCACTTTGTTTTTGTGAGATTACTAACGTCGGATACAAAACAATAATGTGTCGAAACCATGTCAGTTTTCATAGTAATGCTTTTTTCCATATGATAAAATAAAGTCGCGGGCAACCGGTGGATCCAAACGGCAGATTGTCGCATAGTGTGGCGGTCTACGGGGAAGGCCTTCGTTCAGCACTGATGATGAATAAAAAGTTACGTGAAATTAAACAAAATTTCACTTTCTTGCTTCAGTACAGCACAGTTTCATCCATTTGTTAGAAACCAGTTAAATGTAAAAGGTCCGGCGAGTGAGTTACACACAAACTTGCACAATTATCCACACTCGTCCATTGTTCGCCGTGAACGGTGAACAGTGAATGAACAGTGAACAATGAACAGTGAACGGGGAAGTCTGTAGCGTTCTGTGGATTTATGAATTCTACGGGTTGATTTCATCCGTTATTTTTCAATGCCAGATTAGATTATTTATATTTATTTATTATTTATATTAATTTACGTAGGAAGGAGAAGAGTAAAGGCGTCTGAACCATCCTTCTTTCTACCTCACGAGTAAAAAGTAAAAATTTCGAAATTGTTTTTTTTCTATTTCAGTATAATATGTTTTTCATAATGGATACGTATAATCCTGAATAGCACGTTGTTCAATTATGGGACTCAATGTTAAATTATTTGGAAAGCATTTTCGATTTATGCCATATTCGTCCCGAGTCTTCGGCCCACAACATTAAAATGTATTTTAGTCGTCCCACATGGTAATACTTGCCTTTGTTCGTCCCGCATACTAAAATTATTGTTTGTACAGTTAGCATCAAAGGTATAATTTATTATCACAACCACAACTGTTAACAGATCATGGACCATCATCAGCTGAAGACTAAGAAGTGTGGCACTTAATCCACCGCATAGCACTTGCCACCCACCCTCAATATATGCTATTTTACTAAATGTTTTTTTTGTGCCGTACCTAATGAAATTAGACGTGTACTTTTAGTGTTATCAATAAACTATTGTATTGCCTAAACTACCTAAGTCTGTTAAGGATTTATGAAATAATTTAGAGTAACAAATGTTTCTGAATAATATTGATTTAAAAAAATACAGAATGTTCCAGAAGTCGACGCAATTGTATCATCCGTTTCCAGATTAAACAAAATTATTAGAAATCCTTAAACAAAATTATGAAAGCTTATTTAAAACGACTCTAAAACATTTCTACCTATTTGAAGATATTCCATTTAAAAATATACCACGATTTATAAATAATGAGTACTTTGGCTATTTTCACAGGAACTAACATGATAGTCGGTCATTTTCGTGCCTGTTTAACAGATTTTTAAACTAGGCAGATATTATAAAGACAGTTAAGAAACTTTTATACTGTTGCAAACCCCCATATAAGCGAATCAATTACCAAATACTCAATCTAATAATTAATCAACAATATTTAAATACCTAAATAACAAAATTCTAACAAAACCAACACCAATAGGTTTTGATTATTTCAGTTTTTTAATGCTATCATACTAAAAACATAGAAAGTCAAGTGAACAAACTTGTCGCGTCAACTGTACTGAAATAATCATAATTTACCTGTAGAAAAAACACTTGGGCCGAATGTGGAGCTGAAAACTGGGACGAAATGAGACATTTTAAATTAAAATATACGTTGGGCCAAACACGGCCTGCTAAGGGTAAACATATCAAAAAGGTTTAGGCATGAAGATGTTACTATTGAAATTATTTAATATGTGTACTGTTGGTGTTTCTATATAAATAAATAAATAAACACGGCATACGTGGTACAAGAGCAATTTTTTTCGGACGAAAATGGCATGAATCGCATTTTCGCATGAGCTGTTCGAAATCGGGTCGGATACAGGGTTAGTTCTAATTAGTTAGCATCCTTTTAAGGGCATATTCTGTATATCAAACAACTTTTACTATGGGGCCAACATTGAAATCGCAATAAAAAAAACATCTGTTCCATACATTTTGCCCAAGTTCGATGAAATTTTTGTATATCAGGTTATCAGGTATCGATTTTTTAATGTTGGCCCCTCAGTAAAAGTTGTTTGTTTTGGTGTACAGAATATTTTATGCCCTTAAAAGGATGCTAACTGATTAGAACTAACCTTGTATATATTTGTGAAACACATGATAAAGATTTTAATACTCAGCCCATGCTCCAACTACCCTCAGAAAGAAGGAATAGCAGTGATATGATGAGTAATACAAAACTATTAATGTAGAGGGCGTGATTAGTTAATTTTGTAGGCAGTCGTAGAAGTCTTGTTCTTTCTAGTATAAAAGATTTAAACGAGCTTGTCTACGGTGCTACGAAGCTACGAATGATCGTATCATACTTTGATGACATTTTATATTATATTTACACTGTATTACATTAAAAAAATTACACTTAGAGTATTACATCTAAGTTTCCGGAGGAAAATCTCTAAATGATAGTGAAAATATATTAAAAATCCGACGGGTAGTTTAGAAGAACTCAACGCTCACACAGACATATGCGAAAGCGACCTCATTGCATACTATTATTAATAAAGTTAAGTAATAAACACATAATAAAAACAAATATCAAAATTACTACCAACGATCATTCGAATCAAATGGTTTCAAATTCATACAAAACTCACAGGAAAAACAAATTAATACGTTCCCACACAATTTCATAGCATTTAAAACTACCCCTTTAAATCATAATCGGTGTTTAAAAACCGCCAAACAATTACTTTAAAGCAGTACAACTTAAATTAACCACCTTATCTGGAAAGTTGAATGAGAGAGGCACAATCGCATTTTGTAAACAAACCTACCAGCCATACGTAGAAAAGTTTTAGTTCTATCATTTGGCCACTGCTATAAAATAAGTATTGTTGGTTTGTAAATAGAACTAACTGGCCGCCAAAGCCGCCATCTTGTTTGAGCCACGTGACCGGCGCGTGTCACAGATAATCATAATCTGATGCGGTTTCAATGAAGTTGACATTCTGTTCTTGATTAGCTGTGACGTTTGAGTTTTGGCCGCGTTTTGCATGTGTGACTAAGTTTATATTGGCTGAGTGTTCGGCCTTATTGTCAGAGAGTATTTGTTTCAATACGTGAATGTAGGAACGACTACAAGGCTAACTAGACTCAACATCGAATGCTTCAAAGTAATAAGAGTCAGTGCAATGGAATTTTACTGGAAGTTATTTTGTTACCATACAACCCCTTTTTCTTAGGAAAATCCTTTATTTCCATGTACAAATACTGGCAACATAGTATAGACCTACCCTGGAATAATAATAAAATCAACGCAACCTGTACTTTGTTACTTTGCGCGATAGAATCCGGAACGAGGATATTCGCCAAAGAACCAAAGTTACCGACATAGCTCGCAAGGTTTGCAAGTTGAAGTGGCTGTGGGCAGGCCACATCGCTCGAAGAACTGACAACCGATGGGGAAGAAAGGTTCTTGAGTGGCGACAGCGAACCGGAAGACGCAGCGTAGGCGCGGCCTCCCACTAGGTGGACCGACGACATTGTAAAAGTCACGGGCAACCGGTGGATGCAAATGGCAGGTTGTCGTACAGTGCGGCGGTCTAAGGGGGAGGCCTTCGTTCAGCAGTGGACGTCTCCGGGCTGGTGATGATGATGAACTTGTACTAAGCTGACCTAGTGCGGTTTCGGACTTATTATACAAGTTTTCTAGTTTTTATATTTGTATTCTACGGAAAATATCACGGTATTTTCCGTCTCTAGTGGTATTTTCAACCAACTTCAAAAAAGGAGGTTCTCAATTCGAATATATGTAAAAAAAATTGTATGTATGTTACGCGATTACTCCGCCAATTTTGAAGTGATTTTGATGATTAGTTTTTGTTTGGTAGGTAATACTTCAGAGATGGATGGGACTACCTCTGAAGTATTACCTACATTTTGGTTTTTTGGTTTTTATATCAAAATTACTAGAAAATATGAAGATGTCATCCAGGTATTCGAAGTTGAAGTCGGTTGTATTTTTTTTTTTAAAAGCGTATTATTAAACTCAAATAAATAATATCTACTAATACTTGAAGAGCACCAATTAGTGATCTGTTATAATTAGTCTGCTATACAACTTGTAACAAAAAGGTTCAACAGTACTGAAGGGTATGTACTCATCATTACGAACATCTTTTACTATGAGATCAAACTTGAAATCGCGAAAAAATATCAGCTCAGCAATGAAATTTGTGTATGGAAGAGCAGATATTAGAGCAATTTCAGGGTTGATCCCTAGTAGAAGTTGTTCATATCGATGAGTACATCTATCTACCTCTGTAAAAATGGCGAGGATGCAAACCAACAGCTTGTAATTATGTTAACTGTTTTAAGTGATCGTGTGACAGACGGTATGATCATTAAGGCCATCGATACCCTTGTCACAGAGCACACACGTCCCATTCTACATGTATTTGCCAATCAGTATTACTCCATACACCGTGTGGCACCCAATTAAGGCGCAGACAATAGACGTGCGCCCGAGAGGACAAGATAACGACATGTAGGCTCCTACTGCGGTGATAACATAATGCACTCCTAGCTAGAGCTAGACTGCAGAGCTTATACGGCCTAACAGCGGGTACAACACAATACAATAACACTTTATTGACACCATAGTAAGGAAACAAAATACACTACTAGGCACAAAAGGCGGTATTATCGCTAAAAACGATATCTTCCTGACAACCCTTGGATGAATAGAAAAAGTTAAAATACGTAATACGCTTATTTTTATTAAAAACAACTGACTTTAATTTGGACCTGGATGACATTTTCATATATTCCAGTTATTTTGATTTATTTCAGTAATTTTGATTTAAAAATCAAACTACTAGACAGATTTAGATAAAATTTGTATGGTAAATGCTTGTGGTTATATGCTAAAGTATAACCTACCAAACAAAAAAAAACATCACAATCTATTCATAATTAGCGGAGTAAACGGTAAAATAAATACAAAAAAGCCCGAAATGAGCCCCTTTTTTGCTTTTTTGAAGTCGTTTGAAAATGTGTAATAGGGACGCTGGTAGAGCAAAAAAGAAAACGTATACGTTGTTTATTAGAATGCAGGTGGATGCAAGCACTGGAGCTATCTTCATGTCGCGATTTTATCGAGCAGCTTTATCACCAAATACAGGAGCTGCTTACTGGGCTTACTGGTTCCGCGGAACGGGACCAGGGGCCGTACCGTGAACCGCTTATAGCGGGACCGAATACGCTCAGCTGCCGACGCTGCGCGACTGTGAATTTTATCGCCTCGCAATAAGGTTCGCGGTCGCGCAGTGTCGGCAGCTGAACCTATTCGGCCCCGCTATAAGTGGTTCACGGTAAGCTAAAAGGACGTTATTTTACTCATCTTAGATCTTATTATTTATTTATTTCTTGGAAAATATACAGTTATCACAAATTAATTTGCTAGGACACAGAAGAATATAAACAAATAAGCCAAAAAAAGTTTTCACTAATAACTGTTGAATAGTAATTATTACATAAAATTACAACGAATCAAGTATAGGTAATCAATTCTAGTTCACTAGTAGATTAAGAAAATGTAAAGAACACAGAAGTTAAATTAAAAACAAAAGACATTGAAACTATAACGACAGATACCATATAACTCAAGATATACCATATCAAATATGTATTATAGACAATAAAAATTAAAAAGGTAGCCAATTATTAAAGTTAGCTAGAAGATTAATTATTATATACTAAAACTCAAAATAGAGCGCTACTGTTTTGGGCCTAAGATTCAGCCTACGGGCTAGATTGACTTATTCATAACGTTCATTTATTTCATTGACTTATTCATATTGTGTTTTTTTTTTCTTTTACCCCAGAAGCTTCAAAAACGTTTCTTAGTACTCACTTATATTATACCGGGTGTAAGAATACTATACTAGGGTAAATAATAATAATATTGTCCCGATCGTATTGACTTATACGGTAGGATAACTTAACTGTTCGTTGGGCTTTATTTAAATGATAACTGTTTTAATACGTTGCAAACTATACTGACCACCGTCAGTAGATTTTTTTTATCCACTATTTTTACATCAGATACCTAACTCTATTTAGTATTCATTAATAATCACAATTACTATCGCCAACTACCGTTTCCCGTATACCCGGTATGGATACAATTATCTGTGATATTATCATATGAAATATATAATAATATAAAAAGTCCTTGCGCAAGTTTATATTTTTATAATTTTTACCTCTCCTTTCAAGCCTCACGTGATTAATGGATGGCCCCTAACACCAAAAAACTATATCAACCGGAAAGTCTACACGATTTCCTTCAAGTTTCGTCATCAGGCGTGATCATCGAGTCTTTGCTAGACAGATAAGGCCTGCGCCTCACTTGCCGCCTCTACCCATCCACGCTCAGAGAGCACAGACATGCGGGCGTCTGACGCGGAGTGGACGCGAGCCTAACGGAGTGGACGGAGTGGAGACAGCCGACTGAGGCGGAGAGGACAAATTGGACTCGAATAGAATGGCTGCCCACTGATAGACGTTAAGGGGATTTGAGTTAGAAATAATAGAATAGCTATAACCCTATATTAAACAGATTTTTTGAAATAATAATGTATTTTTTTGTCAGTTGATTCATGCATGTATCTACTCCGCCACAAATACATTTATTTCGTTATCACTTATTTAAAATAATCAATTTTTGGTCTGAGTTCTTAGTATAGTATTATTTTATCTGTGGCGTAAGTATAATGTTTCTCGTTAATCTAGTATCTATCTGTATTATTTTTTATTCACCTTTCCTTTTATATTATTTGGTTGTTATTTGTGATTTTCTGTAACTGGCTATATATTTCTATCTTGGAGGATCTAGCTCTCGTATATAATCAAAGCCTCACATGCCCGGAAAGATTCTTTTTATTATTCAAAATCTGAGTGCAAAAGTGCATTTTATCCGCTACACTGCGGCTAACGAAAGAATGCGATCCTGAAGTGTGTCAGTTGGTCATGACTAGGATGGGAAATAATTAACGCTATCGTTAGTTTTTAACTGGCCCAATAAAAAAGTAACCTAAGTTTCATTACCTATACTTGTTTGTCTGGATTGACTTGTAATTTCAGAATGTAACTAAGGGCTTCGGACATGTTCCTTCACGCTGTGGCCTAGTGACAAACTCGTCACAAATCGATAGAGCATAAAAATGCGATGCCTAGTGTGGTAGAGTTTTTAAAATTCGAACATCTGTATTCATAAATTTTCTATACCGCCAGTCCACGAGAGAGAGCTAGATCCTCCAAGCAGTCCACTGAAAATGCATTTATAATACTTATTTTGTGTCAGTGTTCCAACTTTTATAAATCGCACTGGCCAGCACGAAGACTGCATGAAAAACAATCTAGTATTTTCCTCGCTGTAGTGAGGTAAAAAAGTTGTGTGTTTCGCTCGGCAGCAAAGTTATTCTGCGTCTCGTACATTTGAAACTCTCGCTACGCTCAGGACTGTATTTGAAACACTCACTTCGCTCGTTTATCAATCCTAGAATTCTTCGCTTGCTCAGGTTTCAATACAAGTACTCGCGCCTAAAAACAACTTTACTTTACTTTTACATAAGTATTTAAATATTGTAACAAAGCTGTTGGTCGTAAGAGTTATAAATAAAATAAATAATACATTATTTTGAGAACGTATATTTATTACATAATATCATTTTACATTACAATATCTATCTCTGATAAGGGAATACATACTCTTACAATTACTTTTTAATATATACATAATTACTATTTTATATTTAACTACATTTTATAACTACAGTTTATTATTTTATTGTTTAGCTTAAGTTTTTTCTACTGAACACTAACATTATTTTAATAAAAGCTACATTTTTGGATTTTATTTTAATATAGTGGAAATAAAATATGAATGGAATATACATTTAAAAAACCCTAAGGCTCTGAAAAGAACAAATTCCAGCACGTGTTTTTTTTACTAGTCAATCATTATTAGTACCTATAAAATCATAGAGAGCATGTAGTATTTGAGTAGCACGCAAAGCTCCGCATTCTTTGAAAACAGTTTTAAACAATCGCGGTTAATCATTAAAGTTCTATGATTATTTACGGGGTATCCACCGTGATTATTGTGAAACGAAATCCAGACATTGCGGCGCAGTTGCATGCACCTTGTTCTCCTTAGCATTCTATGATTTTATGACCCAAACGGTTCACGAATAGCCTGTAACGAGGTCTGGAATAGTTTACATTTTATTAGTAAAATTGTTTTAGTTTCCAATCGAAGGAAAAACTACTAGGTCATCTAAACTTCTAAATGTTTTATTCGGTAAAATTTTGAATTACAGTCCCCCACGATCATTTACGGGATATTTTCCGTGATAATATAGTGAAATGAGCAACTGCGCCGGAGTATCGGGAGCCCAATTCACAACATTATCATTACATAACATAAATTATATTTTAAATCAATTTATTTACACAAAATACAGGGCGCGGAGCATCAAGAAAACATTTTTTTGTAACTTGAATCTTATTACGTGTATAATATACTTATTTAAGGTATATGGTGATAGGGAATAACGCTCAAGTCTGAATAGGCCTTAGGCTACAGAAAACATAGTCAAGGAGGCTGAAACTGACTAATATAATGACATTAGTACCTACTTTTATATTTTATATTTAGCTTACATATTGACAGTTAATAAAAATAAATCACAAAACTACTCAACAACGACTTTTTCTTACGAAATCGTTAAATTACTTTATTATTCAATATTTACATTGTATACAGCGTCTAACGCTAGTTAGTCATCATCATTAGAAACCAAACATTTTGTTGTATAATCTTTATTTTAACATTTCTATAAAGATAGATTCTACCGTGAGTTGAATACTAATTTATAAGTACGTATACTGCAGGTACAAGCCAATATTTACAATAGTATTATAGCAAAGTTATACAATAATCTATTACATGTGGCTTATAGAGTGTAGACCTATTAATATCTTCATTTATTGCCCGTGGTACAACCAGTGGTTTAAACTGGTTACTATACGTGTTTTTTTTAAGTAGCTGTACAATTGACCAAGTCAGTTGTATCACTATTAAAAACTTATTCTTTCTATCTAATCGGCATAAGATCGTGAATATTTAAAGTAAGTAAATAAACACGTAAACTCACGTTTACTGATGTAAAAAGGAACAATTTTAGTATAATTATATAATTTCAAGTAAAGTTTTATACATCACAAATCGGTTTTAACTATTTTAACTACTTGTCTTCTAGATTACGTTTTTAATATATATCCACAATCTATTGGTATACTAAACATCATTGTAAAATTTTACGCTACCTCCTTATCATCTAAGTGAACTTTGCACTAGCAAAGAAACTTGCAAAATACCACTGAAAGCAAACTCTAACAGTGGCAACAAATCGGCAAGTTTTGCTAATTTCATATAAAGTGTAGCAACTTCTTGCAAGAACACTTTACACGATTTTCAGACTAAAATCTAATTCTTACCGAGGTAACAATTCAGCAGCCTCATATTTGCACGAGCCTCATGCTAGCCAGGCCAACTCCCTATTAAGGGGGAGGCCTTCTTCCAGCAGTAGACGTCTTCCGGCTGATGACTTGATGACTTGTATTTTGCAAGTTTTGTAAATCTCAAATAAATTGCAGTGAATTTATAGTCCATTTTATAAGAATTCCAAGCAGTCCTAGTCCGAAAACCCTTCATTATTAGTATTATCAGAAGTAGGAGAAGTCCCAGGAGAAGGGACTTGGAGTTGTCTTCCATACAACAAGTCTGTCGGAGGCATGAATGACGACAAATATTCAGGTGGAGGTCTGATCACCGTCGGCAGATACCCAGTCCCGCTATAAGGAGGCGTTAGGAACCTTCTAGACGGAGAAAACTTGAAGTTCTGATTGGATAGTGGGGAGAAAGCAGATTTGGATTGGTAATTTTGCAAGTATGGAGGGGATTCTTGTGTTAAGTTGTACGATGGGGTAGTGGTTTCTGATCCATTGATCATCAGGTCCATGGCGGCCACGACATCTCCCTTACACCGGGCCAGCATGGTCTCAATCTCTAGTCGACTGCGTCTTGGAAACACCTGGAACAAAATATAAATGTGTATTAAAAGTTTAATGATAATCTGGACCTGGGCATGTCCTAACACTGCATCCAGAACCACCGGAGGAAGGGCAGCAGCGTCCTCTTAGTTAACGGTGGTAACACTCTGCGATCCCAAGCCGCCTGCCAAGCGTGGGGATTATGGCAACCCCTCCCTATTAAGGGGGAGGCCTTCGTCAAGTAGTGGACGCCTTCTGGCTGAGAATGAATGATAATCTATATAGATCTAAAAAGAGTTTCGCTCTGATGCCAGTGTAATAAAGAATATCCTCTGCATGCAGTAAAAGTTAACCTAAACGGCTAGTTTTAGGGGGGTTAGTTAAGCTAAACGAGTACCCAGGAAAGCAACAACAGTAGCTCAAGTTGTCCCAGGCGTAGTTATAATAATACCAAAAGAAGATTTACATAAACAATAAGATAATTACGCTTATTGGTAGACTGAAATTACAATTGAAATTACAATTTAATTTGTGTTTGGCAGGTACTAATGGGTCCCTAACTAGGCGAAGCCTGTGTCTTGTTAACCCAGTTTAGTCATGTTACATATTGCGATTACACAAGCACGTTGGTTTTCTGGACAACATGCAGCTGTTCTAGTAGACCTAAAGCTTAAAATGTCCATTATCCATCATACCTTTATAAGAACATCTATTGGAGACTTCTGGAAGGAAGTTTCCTCGCTGGTCTCCGGCGTCTCTTTTCTTCGAAACATTTTGTACTTATAATCGTTGTCCCATTTATCATCCTCCTCTTTCTTGACTGGATTGTCATCTCTTTCTTTCATGCTCAGGTTCTCTGGAGTTAGGGACTGTTCTGTTTCATCTAGCTCCTCTTCCACGTTGAGTTCGTGGTCGGAGGGCGAGCGAGGCGGTGGGGTGGTGAGAGGAGGGGAGGGGGCGGGGGTCTTCGAGTCCGACGGCTGGTCGGCGTTGGAGGACGGGCTGGAGCTTACTTCTGTGATGCGGGCGCGTTTCTGTACTGTGGACAAGAGAGAAGAGTCTTGTTAGAAATCACAACGCAAAGAGTAAGGCACGTACTTGGTAGCGGACTAATTATAGAGTTACGTCCAGGGGAAGTATCTCTCTTTTGCGAACACCAAGCAGTATTGTGCAAACTTTACCGGTGATCAATTACACCCTTAGTGTGTGTTGTGAGTTTGTTTTAGTGTGTGTATACGAACAGGAATTTAATTAATTAGTAAGAAAGTGTGTTGTTAGTTTGAGTTTTTTTTCCTAAAATCGTGTTTTCAATAAACTAGTTTACTATTGTAAATAAAACGTTTGTGTGTGCATTATTTTTTCCATTTGGAAACAATAAAAAATCTAATAGTATTATGTGAAAATTCAGAGCTCATTACACGCATTTCGTGGAGTTATTCAACAAGTGGACTCGAGGGTCGACACGCGTGTGTCCAGCTTAAACCAGTAGTGCCTAATCACGTACTTTCCAAATAGGACACCGACTACAATTTCGATTACCTGGATAATATCTTTTTTTCAGTTATTTTGATTTACAAACTAAACTACAGAACTGATTCGGATAAAATTTGTATGGGCCCACCTCTGAACTATGACCTACCAAAAAAATACATCACATAAATTCAACCGATTGAAAAGAACAAAGCCGTTCGAGTTAGTGTAGTAGTAAGTACAGTACAGTAGTAATTACAATAATAAGTGTTAGTGTAATACAGTGCAAGAGCTGACCTTGAAGAACACGCGAACAAAGTGACTTACCCTTAATAGAGACAATAAGAAACGTGTTATTGGACACATTCTTAGTAATTTGAATACCTAGAAGCTTAAGTTAGAACCAAATTACTTATTAGCTTATATAATCTAGATTGTAATAAAATTAGGGTGACCATATAAAAAGGGCACTCCCCACTTTTTAATAATAAAAAAAAACATAAATTCATAATTGGCGAAGTAGTCGCGTAACAAACACACAAAAAAACATACAGACGAATTGAGTGCCTCTTTTTTGAAGTCGGTTGTAAAATACTCGAAATGTACAATGATTCATTAAAAATCTACAAACAAGCACATTAAACCAACACCACGTCTCATTAAAGCACAAACCTCACAAATAACGAACATAATATTTAAAGAGCGACAAAGGAAACATTCCCTTTAAAATGTCAAAGAAGAAAAATAAAAGTGAAAACCGAAGTACCTTTCATTTGGCCCAGCTCTCGGTAAGAATACAGTCGAGAACAAAAGTGCAAACTGTGTGGAACAAAAAGGCGCGCGGCCGAGCGCGACTTGAGTGGAGGGGGGTTGGTACAGTATGCGCTCTTAGTAAGAACAAGTGGCTGTTTGTTTTGCCTATAAACTCCCAGTTATCCTACATTTTGTTCTGCATGAAAATTATTCTAAATCTATTTCATTCAAAGTCGAAAGAAGCTTATTTTAATTATTATTGTAAACAACTTTTACTATGAGATTAACTCTCAACTCGCGTAAAAACGTTTTGGTTGTCTAAAGTGGAATTGTTCGAGAAATTTCAAAACAAATTGAAGTTCCATAACTGGAGTTACTTATACACTAAGGAGCTCACTTCCCGGCTTCATAAATTGATGGCAGTCAAACGCAAGCCTTTAACATAAAAAAAAACAGCTCCTATTATCGTAAAGTTATCAAAACTATGTTTCCCTAGCACACTCCTCGCGGTTTCACCCGCAATTTGTGAAGTAAAAGTTGCTTATGTGTTATTCCAAATTATATACTTACTCTATACCAAATTTCATCCGAGTTTGTACAGCCGTTTTGGTAATTGATTAACTATAAACATTCACAATAATATTAGTAAGTATGATTCATTTGTATGTAGTTTGTTAACTGAACAAAACATACCTAATACTTTCTCAAATGTAAATAAAAACGACAATTTCAAATTGTCGTGTCGTATTGTGTCATGTTGGTATAGGGTAAAGTTGACTTATTTAGACTTTACTAAATAGTTATGACTACAAGTGAAGCTAAAACCACGTTGTAAGAGACAACAGATAATCAAGTTCCAATTAAAGTCGTTTAGTTCGTAAATACCTCTAAACAAATATAATTATTATAAGTAACGTAGCAGCGAGTAAGCTCAAGTCCGCGCGTCGCCGACACTCGAGGCACACGTCGACTCGACGTCGTCGAGTGCGATCGAACTGTAATCGAACGCGCTTCACTTCACCCCCCTACTCATGACTCCGCCTCTTAGGGTTGTCAAATTAATATAAATACTGATCTGAGTATAAATAAAAATAAAACCATCGCGCCGAAGTTAGAAAAGAATTGCAAAGCGAGTAATAAAATTATTATTTTTAATAATTATTATCTGAGCTCCTAATCTAGTGCAAGTAGGAATCTTATATTGAATCGTTGCTAAATAAACAATCAACGAAGATTATAAAAAAAAATACGCGTTCTCCTTTGTCAGTTTAACAATGCAACGAATCGGCTTAGTTCCAGACAAACACCATTATTTTTGCGGAAATTGATGGTTTAAACATCGAAGTAGATACAAAATAAAAGGCGATGTAGATAATGATAATAAATCAATCTTATATTAGCGGCAATACCACGTCGAATGGCAATGCCGGCATGCTGGGTACACTGCCGACAGGCATCGCGCTTGATTATTCGGATAGTCTCAAGACTTTCATCAGTAGATAGAATCTTAATATTTTTTTAATATTGTTTTTAAGTTAGTTGGATAGTTAAATTGTGTGCATTTTGATTTTAGTTTAGGCTTGCCCATAAAAAAATATTATAGTGATAAACTATACAATCGCTTTTTTCATGTGAACAATAAATATGTACCATCCCACATACACACACATCCGCCAGAAGACGTCCACTGCTGGACGAAGGCCTCCTTTTTAATAGGGAGTGGTTGCCATAATCTCCACGCTTGGCAGATGGCTTGGGGATCACAGAATGCTCACCACCACAGAATGTTAACCAATAGGACGCTGCTGTCCGACCTCCGGTGGTTCTGGATGCAGTTTTAGGACATAACCAGGGCCCACATATGGTAGCGTTATATTGGAGTTTAATACTTCTAGCTACAATTATTAAAAGACAAATTTTGATCAATAAATTATCAAAATAATTATTCAGCTTCAAAAAGTCAAAATTGCCATGACAGTCAGAATTTATCATCAAAAATTAAAGAAAGTTTAACACGGGCCAGCCCTGCCGTAGGACGTTTAAAAAACAATAACATCGGCCATTAAATTGGTGCACGTGACTGCCCCGCTCTAATTGCAAACACAATGAATTGTGCGCGCGATTGTACTTCACGCTAGCACACTGCTTATGAGGCCTACTGTACTTATGTGCCGAAGTTATACGAAACTCTGCACCCGCGACTTTACAGGTGATTTTTGGGTTTTGTTGCGTTTTTACATATTAAAATAATGTTACTACATCAGTCTTGCAAAAGAATTCTCTGCCCGAGTGAGTGTTTGCCTATAGTTTCAATCTGGGGTTGTTCAAGTTGCGAGTGAATCGATTTCTTCTAGACAAGCGTGCTCCATCGTAGACTGCATCTTCTCCAAACATCAGGCGAGCAGACAGTCAAGCATGAGCCGCAATAATTACCCCAACCATTTATTTTACTTTTTTTCAATTATTTTTTTTCTTCTAATTTTTACAATAATAATAAATGCTATGACTGTCATAAGTTGTATCGCCATACTCCATTCTAGTAGTAGAAGTTTTCACTGGACCTGCTTAACTTTTGAAAATATTGCTGATCAAAATGCTTTATACAAGGCATCTATCTTGAAACGATTACAGAAATTCAGATTTTCGATTTCTTTGTTTGTGCACATTAAAAGGAAATTAAATTCCTTATGTATTTCAAACCTGCAATCTATTTTATTAAAATCAATTCCTTTCTTCTTAATTCAAATAAATTGAAATAAAAAGCTTACATGTAATCGAACCTCCTACAATGTAATCACAAAGGAACGTATTACAATAAAAAAGCAATGGAACGATTACATTGAATAGACACTGAGCGAACACAACCAAAAGAAAGAACACAATCAGTAATGTATAACAAACGAATACAGAAAACTCCGTACATACAAAAACGCCCCCGTACAAAAATGAAATAAAATAAACAGTATTATAGCTAAATCCATTCTTCTTTATTTATAAATGCTGGCCATTTTGAATATCATTATTTTTAAAGCGAGATGAATATACATTTTATAATAGGAATGAAAGGGATGAAGAGTTGAATTAATAAAAACATCTGCTTATAAACTCGATTCAAGTTTGCATCTGGCTTACGTTTAAAGCAATGAGGTTTTTAATAATTATATACTTTATAGCAAAAGCAACGGAGTTTTACACTCGAAAAATTGCGTAATTTTTTTTAAGTAAGATTTTACAGATTTTCTTAATTCCGTAAACGCAAGGGAAGTTGCTTCTACATTATCAGAATATGATTTGGATTTGACTGTGAACTGTTTTGTTTGACTTTGACTGTAATTGTCTGAGCGAGGCAAGCGAGCGAAATCTTTGCTTTGTTTCGATGTTCGTATTTATCAACTCATCTTGGAATGAAACTTGGTATACAGGTTCCACAATCATAGATATTTTAGTAAAATCATACGAGTTTTTGCAAACTTTTCCACTTTTTAGTATTTACCCCAAAAGGTGGTAAAGTTTGCTGCTGCGGTGCCATCTGTCGGCAGATTGTTAAGGAAGTTTGTTTGTGATCGCGAAGTCTGCTGTTCATAGAACTTCTAGTTATAACTTATTTGACTAGATTATCATCAAAAATTGGAGAATGGAAGAAGTACGCAATAACGCCAAAAATGTAAATATCTGCCATTTCGAACCAATCAAAATGCGTACAGCTCAGGACAGCCACAGTGTGAAAATGTAGCAGTGAGCAGTTAATCGTAGACACAATGGTAGCGGCCGATGGCGCTGCCATTGTCCTACTGATTTACTGAACGCTGTGGCGGACGGGCCGGTATCGCCACAGAAATAGCCAGCTACAATAAATAGGTCTTTGAGTTCCGAACTCGAGAGGTATCCAACGGAACACCATTACTAAGTCCATTCCTGACAGTATTTCTATTTTTCCTTTAATAACCTGTATCAACTAACCCGCAACTGGGTCAGTGTGGTGGACATGGCCCAAACGCACTTCGATGGTAGGCCTAAGTCCAGCAGTGGATGGTTAATCTGTATCTTTTGAAGCTTAATAGGTAGTTGAAATGTTCATAGGATGAGGAATTTTTTAACAAAAAAAAACAAATATAATATATATAATTTTGTTACTACTATCATCATAAGACGAGACAACTGAAGTCTTCGGACAGCTGGACCCGCTCGCCAGTGGACCCGCGGGTCCACTCAACTTAGTCACATTGCTGAGCAAAGACCTCAAAAAATAAAACCTCGAAAAAAATTTGGTAGTAAATTTTTGTTATAATTAAGTTATACAGTTTAAGTTTCATGTTATTTTCTCCTCTCTAACCTTTCCTCTACTGCAAACAATGCAACGACCTTACATTACACATAAAATACATTGCCGCTTTTGTTCCCCAGCGCGGCCAGTGTTATAAACAAGGCCGTTAATCACCGCCGGACAATGCGTTTCGGTCGCACTGCGCTGTGTGCAGTGTTCATTTTGTACCACTAGATATCGATTTAGTTTTGGCCAAATTGGCCAAAACTAAATTCACAATTGCCCACTAATATTGTAAATGTAAAAGTAGCTCCGTACAGTCTTAGTTATCACAATGAAACGTGCGTATCGATCATAGTGGTGATTTATAAAAAAACGTAAAAAAACGTGACCTACTAAAGATATTCCATAAATCCTTTCATTCTTTCTTTTTCTTTTTCCTTTTTTTTCCTTTGATCCTTTTTTTGTGTATTATTATTATTTAATCTATAGGCTATTTTCTATTTTTCTAAACGAGAACTTCTCGATAAGTTTAAAAAAAATACAATACTTAACTAATTTCTGTTTATAAACCTTCCCCAAAAGTAGTAGATAGGAACTTAAAAAAATTATGGCAGTAAAGCAGGGGGCGAGACTGACACAAGATCCAAAAAAAAATGTGCGTTGAAGACTGAAGAGGAGATCTATAAACTCAAGTAACGGTCAGAAAATGGTTGACGTCTAAAAAAACATCAACATAACCAATAACTTCATAAATAAAGGGTTCAAACTCTTTGTTACATACATCATATTTGTACAAATGAGTACAGTACTCTCATAGTACGGTTAATAAATATATATCTCCCTCAATACGTTTATTACATTCACCGAATGGTATTTATTTGTAATCCGCGCACAATAGATGAAGCTCCGTACAGATGCTTAATTTCATTTCGATTCAAACTGCTTCATGGTTGTCACCAATGCACTTTAGTTGTGAAGCAATTTGATTTAAAAAAACTATTTTGTCGGCCCCTGATATTACAGATACCCTTAAGCGACGGTGGTTGCTTAAGGCATTAAAAAACCCATCAAAATTTGTTATTTGTTCCAAACATTATTTCAGTGAATGATCTAATTACAAATATCTAGATAAGCTATAAAAACAGGTTTCGAATTTTTGGAGTTGACAGATGAAACGGAACAATGGAAGTAGTAGACAATAGAACACATTATTATTCGAAACTCATCAGCCAGAAGACGTCCATTGCTTGACGAAGGCCTCCCCCTTAACAGAGAGGGGTTGCCATAATCCCCACGCTTGGCAGGCGGCTTGGGGATCGCAGAATGCTCACCACCGTTAACTGAGAGGACGCTGCTGCCCGTCCTCCGGTGGGTCTGGATGCAGTTTTAGGTCATACCCAGGTCCAATTATTTTATTAATTGATACGAAAAAATCGAAGTTATTTTTATTAGCTGCGGTTTCAACCGCGTGGTGATGATTATGATAATAAAGAGTAGCCTATACATATTATATTATTCCGGGAAATAAGATATCTCCCTAGTTTTATCAAAATCCATTTAGCCGTTTTGATGTGAAGAGGTAGGGAACATTACACACACACACAAACACGTGCACTGACAAACTTTCGCATTATAATATTAATGTAATTAGTGTGATAATGACAAATGGATAATTAATTAATGTTTTCTCAAATAAATGCTAAAAAAGATATAGGCACATACCTAATTAAAAATTAAATGTAATACAATTAATGTAAGTATGTTGTAATGTGTAGTTTTTTTATCAAATTGTAGGTAATTTTCCCTGTAGAGACAACCCTAACCTACAACCGAATCGCTGAATGATTGCATTGCAATATAATACTAATTCTTCAATCGAATGCGAGCTGCTTTCTGACATTGCAATTAAAAATCAACCTTAATTTCAACTAACCCTAAATTTAAATTAAATCTGCAGTTTTGAATAATAGACCGACCCAACAATCGGTTTTATTGTTACCACCCGCCGTTCTAAAGTTACTCCTTTCTAAACACTCTACTAGCTCAAATTGCACTTTATGGCTTATACATTACAGTCGAAATCAAAAAGCATTATGAAATTTGCTCTACAATTTTTTTATTAATGCTAATATGACCTTTAGAATGTGATTAATAAAGTCTAAAATACAATGTAGATAATTGACACTAAATTAGAGGTGTCACAAACAAACGGGAGTATGCCGTATTGTCATAGAATAGGTAATCACTTGAAAACGGACAGAGGGGCAAGTAGGCAAGTCAGGGGTCAGGAGGGTGGATTTTATTAATATTTTGAGTAATTTGAAGTTTATTACGCTGTTTGTGGGGTTTATCAAATTAATATAAAGTAAGTGTATGTCGATTCAGTTGTACTAAAATGAGTTTTTTTTAAGTTTTTTATATATACTGTTAGAGGAGAGACGCCATTTTGTGTCACCTTACGCCACCCCACCGCTCAAGAATCTATAAAAGCGGCCGCACAAGCAGCGCCGCTCTCTTTCTGCTTTCCGACATCGAAGCGTGCACATCGCTCCTACCTTGTATTTGCCTCCATTTTGAATTATTTATTGAATTTGTGTAAAGTTATTTCATTTGTCAATAATACTGTTTTTCGTGTTAATTAAATTAGTTTTTTTTAGTAAAATATTTGCCTATCCGCTAAAATCAGAAGTGGGATAGGCTCCATAGCCTATCCTAGCTCTGGCCGTAGCGACAGTAATTTTGTTAAAATCTGAGTGATGTGCTAAAACAATGGCCAACCGCTCCACCTCTAATAATAGAGGTCGGAACCGGCGCGGTCCAACCACGGACGCAGAAGGTATTCAGGATCAGCTTGGCGCCATTCTCGCGCGCCTCATCGCGTTGGAGAACAGCGGCCAACCGGCCGCGTGCGCAGAGGCATCTCCGTCAGCAGTGCGCGCCATCGTGGCGTCCGAGGTTGCTGTACCCGCCACTTCAACACCATGCGAGGCAAGGACATTCTCGCCTCTGCCACCGGTGCCACCCGAGTCTTTGGCGAGTACATCGATGTCCACCGACGTGACAGAAAGGTTTATTGGAGCTTTGCACACGTTGACAAAGGTACGATCCACCCATTATTATATTTCGAACTTCGATCCAAACTTGCATGATATCGATTCTTGGTGCGAAGAGGTTGATAGGGCTCGCGATATCAATAAATGGGACGATAATGAGTGTTTGTCCAGAATAGCGAACTGCCTAAAAGGTGACGCGCGTAGCTGGATGAACGATTGGGTCACTAATGACCGTTCCTGGTCAAACTTTAAAGCGGAGTTTAAACCACTCTGCGCTCGTAGAATCGATATCGCCCAGATTTTATTTGATGTCATGAGCACTAACTCTGATCGTTACTCCACGTATGCCGAATATGCAAGACGTTCTATTCTGCGATTGAATATCGTAAAAGGGTTGAGCGATGAGCTGGCGACAGCTATTGTCATACGAGGCATAACCGATCCGCAGATTCGCGCGACCGCAACGAATGCTCACTTGAGTACTAAAGAACTTGTTCAGTTTCTGTCGATTTATACCAAACCAAACTTAAAATCATCTAACACCTCGACAAAATCTTTTCCAAGTAAGGATAATGACCGCAATCTACGTAAGCGCGTGTTTAATAATGGTAAAAATGCGGGTGAAATGAAATGTTTTTCATGCGATTCTGTCGGGCATGTTGCCAGGTTGTGTCCGAAACGACTAAAAGTAAATACGTCACAAGACGCCTATAAAGCGGGTAGTAGTCCATGCACGTTTTGTAAAAAGACCGGGCATGACGTCACAAGTTGCTTCGCAAAACAACGATCAGAGGAACGTAATAAAAATAATGTTAACTTCTGTCGTGAGTTGCAAGGCGCCCCAATAGACAACGACGTCACAACTGCGGTCATACAAGGGGTACCTACCGACGTATTGATAGATAGTGGCTCACGTGTTTCGCTAATTTCCGAGTCGGTCTTGAAACACTTTAAACATTCGCGACTACCCACTTTTCAAGCGTTGCGCGGTATCGGTGACCAAAGTATTGAGTGTACTTGCTCTGTTACGTTGGTTATAGAATTTCCCGAGATTGCGCTTGAAGTAGACTTTTTGTGGTTCCGCAAAAATGCTTGAATGTGCCGGTACTGATAGGTACAGACGTTTTAAACCGTGAGGGGGTAGCATATATTCGTGCAAACAATACGCATCGAATAGCTCGAATTCCTACTGCCGGTAGCGAAAGGGACGTGATGCTCGTTAACAAAAGTAATCTGTCAACTGTCAACTCGCCTCTCGAGGGTGACGACCTATTAAAATTGCAAGATATTGTTGACGAGTTTAGCGATTATTTTATTGAGGGTACTGCTACAAGTACTGTGACGACCGGTAGTATGAATATTGAGTTGACAAGTAACACGCCTGTATGCTATAGGCCGTATAGGTTATCTTCAGACGAAAAATTAAAAGTACGCGAAATTACACGTGACTTGCTCGAAAAAGGTATTATTCGGGAGTCTACGTCACCGTATGCGAGCCCGATCATTCTCGTCAAAAAGCGTGACGGAAATGATCGCATGTGCGTAGACTACCGCGCGTTGAATGCCATTACGGTAAAGGATCGTTATCCTTTACCTTTAATCGAAGATCACATCGATCGCCTCGGCAAGAGTACCTATTTTAGTTGTCTAGATATGGCAACTGGTTTCCATCAGATTAAATTATCTGATGACTCAGTGGCGAAGACAGCGTTTGTGACGCCCGAGGGTCATTTTGAATACCTCAAGATGCCCTTCGGATTAGCTAACGCTCCAGTAGTATATCAGCGAATTATTTCAAATACGCTGAAGCCACTCATCGATGCAGGCAAGGTACTGTGCTATATCGATGACGTCATCGTACTGGCGTCATCCATTCCTGAGGCGCTGCAAAACCTTCGTGACGTTTTGACTGCGTATTGACTACTGCGGGATTTTCCGTCAACACGAAGAAGAGTACTTTCGTGGCCACAGAGGTTGAATATTTAGGGCGCATCATTTCTGGAGGTCAGGTTAGACCGAGCCAGCGTAAAGTTAAAGCTTTGATCGAGTCCCCTGTGCCCACGAACGTAAAACAAGTTCGTCAATTACTTGGTCTTGCAGGCTATTTTCGTCGCTATATAGCGAACTATGCATCTAAAACAGCTTGCATAGCCGGGCTTACACGAAAAGGAGAACCTTTTCATTGGGGTGAAGATCAGGAGGCCGCCCGTAGGTACCTCATCGAGTGTCTAACGAGTGAACCCGTGCTGGCTATTTTCGATCCTTCGTTACCGACGGAATTGCACACTGACGCAAGCTCCGCCGGTTACGGAGCCGTTCTCATGCAAGTTCACGAAAATAATAAAAGACGAGTAGTGGCATACTTTAGTAAGTCTACACAGGGTGCCGAAGCGCGGTATCACTCGTATGAACTCTAGACACTTGCGGTTGTTAGGGCCTTACAGCACTTCCGTCATTATTTGTTGGGTATTGCTTTCAAAATCATAACTGATTGTAACGCTCTCAAAATGACTGAACGAAAGAAGGATCTTCTACCACGCGTTGCGCGTTGGTGGATATATATGCAGGATTTCAACTTCAATATTGAATACAGGAAGGGTGTTATGATGCAACACGCTGACTTCCTTAGCCGAAATCCTGTAGATGTGCGCCACATCGCGAGGCCTAAAAACTGGGCTCAGATTGCTCCTGCTGAACACCAGTTATACGTAACTTGGTTCGCGATGTCGCTGTAGATGATACGCGACCGAATTGCGAAGCGCTTCGAGAATTGCAGAGACAAAGAGCTACCGAGCTTCTGGATAAAAATAGAGGTAAACAGGACGCGTATGTCAACGAAAATCGAGAAGTTTCGCGGTCTTTCCAGCTAGATGATAAGGTATTTGTTATTAAAGACGCGCAAGTTACAGGAAAACTAGACTCGAGCATGCGGGGCCCGTACCGCGTGACACAGGTTCTACCTCGTGGTCGGTACGCGCTACAACTACTTGGCGGGTCGTATGGCAAGACCACTCGGGCTGCCTCCGAGCATATGGTTGCTTGGCGAGGAGAGTGGACCCCCGAGTCGTGTGCCGCGTTTTTTGAGAGTAAGTTGACTTTGCTTGTTATCGAGCAACTTAGTTAATGTATGCCGTTTGTCCCTCATAGCTTGCCAGTACGTGCGGACATACTGTCATGCGCTTTGTTGATGCCCACTGTGACAAACGACTCCGAGTGCTTATGTCTGCCATAAGTTACTCGTGCGTGTTGAACTGAGCTCCACTTGGATATGCGAACTTGGTGCCTATGTCCTTTGCGTGGTGTCGAGCTGTTCATTCGGATATGCTAACTTGGCGCCTATGTCCGCTACGTGTTGTGTCGAGCTGAGCTCCACTCGGATATGCTAACTTTGGGCCTATGTCCGCTACGTGTTGTGTCGAGCCTAGCTCCACTCGGATATGCTAACTTTGGGCCTATGTCCGCAACGTGTTGTGTGTCGAGCTGAGCTCCACTGGGATATGCTAACTTGGTGCCTATGTCCGCTACGTGTTGTGTTGAGCTGAGCTCCACTGGGATATGCTAACTTGGTGCCTATGTCCGCTACGGGTTGTGTCGAGCCTAGCTCCACTTGGATATGCTAACTTGGTGCCTATGTCCGCTACGGGTTGTGTCGAGCCTAGCTCCACTTGGATATGCTAACTTGGTGCCTATGTCCGTTACGTGTGATGTGTTGAGCCAAGCTCCACTCGGATATGCTAACTTTGGGCCTATGTCCGACACACGTCGCTATTATTGTTTTGTTCGTGTATTAATAGGATGTGTTTTCCTAATGGTTTGTGTTTCTACGTCCTCAGCTGAAGACGAGGTCCTCGAAGACTCGTCTACCGGCAGCCAGGCATCACCAGCTCCCCTTCGGTCTGCCGAAGCTGGACAGGGTCTACCAGCTCCTCAAGACTAGCAGCACCAATGAAGATGTGGCCGGGACGACCACACGTCAGGAGAGGCCGTGTTAGAGGAGAGACGCCATTTTGTGTCACCTTACGCCACCCCACCGCTCAAGAATCTATAAAAGCGGCCGCACAAGCAGCGCCGCTCTCTTTCTGCTTTCCGACATCGAAGCGTGCACATCGCTCCTACCTTGTATTTGCCTCCATTTTGAATTATTTATTGAATTTGTGTAAAGTTATTTCATTTGTCAATAATACTGTTTTTCGTGTTAATTAAATTAGTTTTTTTTAGTAAAATATTTGCCTATCCGCTAAAAATACGTTAAATTTCCAAGCTTAGGGACTTACCTATTTGAATGTTCTATCTAAGGTAAAGGTAGAGGTAAACTAAGTACTTTTTTTTTAATATTTAACGCACTTTAAAGAGTATTTAGGTAATATGTAAGGTAAACTTTTTTTTCTTCAGAGAATACTGTGGATAATCACGTCAGTGTTCGTCCTCATCTTACTCTGGCGTGCTCCAGGTTTACTACTAGGCCTATTTGCGATAGTAGCGCCTCTATAAAAGTTTATGTTAAGTTTATGTAATGCAAACCTTTATTTTCATTGTACGTATTTTAAATTTATTGATTTCTAATATTTTAGTTTTTTTTTCAAACTACACCCTACTAGAATCGACTTGGTTCCATCCACCCCGGTGCCCTGCCCCGTTACCGGGGCGATGGGAAAATGAATCCAATCCTTGTATCCAACTTACCTACCTATTTTAGTTTTCGAAATTTTATTTGTCTATAAGACCTATTGATTTTGATTACAATACTATACAATTCTTTATTCATAACGCCTAGTTATAATTATAAGTCATTGGTATTAATTTAATTTTACAAAAAAATTATTAATCTAAATAACAATAATATAATTAACTAACATAGGTAGGTACTTAGTCAATTGATTGTGTAAAATAGTAAAATCGTATTATATAACAAATTAATATACTTTTATAAAAGATTAATAACTATACCTACACATAAATTGTGGTGGTGATATTTCTCAATACCAAAAACATTTCATAAAAAACAATAATAATACGCGTAAAAAGTGTCCAAATAAATAATTATTATGCAGAGATAAGTGGGTGTGTTTTATCGAGACTTAATAGACTTATAGTTTCGAGTCCGAGTTCCAGTGGTAATCGGAGGAAAAGGCTAAAGTGACAATGACAATGTTTTCGAAGTTTTTGACAGCTACCGGCATTATACTGTCTGGTGCATCCAACATTTTTTTATACAATCAAGTGGCGAGACTAGCAAGACGTTCGCCTGGTGGTAAGCGTTACGCCTGCCACTAACAGTAGCAGTGCCAGAATTGTGAACTTGCGAACACAATCCTGCGCCGCACTGCACTCGTCACCCTGAGATATTAGATGTTAAATCTCTTTATACCCAGTAATTTCTCTGGCAACTGCGCCGAAATATCGGAAGCTTGTTCCACAACTTAATCACGGCAAATATTCACGAAATAATGGAACTGTATGAATAAATCATTGGACCATCATCACAGTCAAAGCAAGATGCCTAACAGAACTCTAACCTAAACAAACTCTAACTCTGGCAGCTCCCATGTCAGCATTAAAAATAAGAGAGTTTTCAACAAAAACAAAGTTGTTCGCCGCTTTGACCA
The DNA here is from genome assembly GCA_905404285.2 of Erannis defoliaria. Lineage (NCBI taxonomy): Eukaryota > Metazoa > Arthropoda > Insecta > Lepidoptera > Geometridae > Erannis > Erannis defoliaria. Next base: position 266,603 of record FR990090.1, on the reverse strand, counting down.
CGACAGCGTTTATTTAACTTTTTACGTTTAACCCTTTTGCTTTTGACGGTGGAAGCAATTTTAGACTCAAATATTGATTTTGAACTAGAAAAATCCAGTTATAAACGACTAAAGAACTGACTGGGTGAATTTCAACAAGTGTCTTTTTTTCCTAGTTTTGGTGGAAATTATTGTTTGAAATATTTTCAGTACTTTTTGTAATTATGTGATGGTGAAATATACCTCATTACATAAAATGTAACAGGCATTTGATTTAGGTAAACTGATTTATCCTATCGGGCTTAGGACGAACTAGTATTATAGCCTAGGCTATACCAGTTTATCCTATTGCATGTAGGAAGAATTAGTTTAGCCTAGGCAAAATTGTTTATCCTGAAATCGGGTTTGGCCGGTAACATATACAATAAGATATGTTACTAAAAGTAAAAAAAAAGAAAGTTATATGTAGTAGTACTATATTTAAAACTAAGGTAAGCCAATTTGATACCATGTTAGTTGTATGCGGAGATGTTGTGGTAAGTGTGTGTGTGTATATGTGTGTGTGTGTGTGTGTGTGTGTGTGTGTGTGTGTGTGTGTGAGGGACGCGTGCGTGGTGTGTGCATGCATGTGCTATGAATGTGCGCAAGTGATTGTGTATATGCGAGAGAGATTATACGTCTTGTGTATTGTCTTGTTGTATTGTCTTAAACGTTAATCCGTCGGATGCGTGTCCTTGTCTATCTTTCTTAGTAACTCAGTGAACAAAAACAAAAAAACGGATTACAAGGCTACTCCAAGTTTGTTAAAAGGAAGGTCAGTGACAAATGCATGGAGCCGCGGTAAAACCGCTCGACTTGAAATCGTGAGGTCACTGGTTCAGAACCAGGCCCGTGACAAACAGTCTATGAAGCTTATGTACGTATTTTAATACCACAGTTTCTGGTCTAAGTAAATATCGTGAGGAAACATGCGGAGAACAACCTCAACAGCGTATGCGATTCCACCAACCCGCACCTGGGCCAGCGTGGTGGATATGGCCCAATGGCCTTTCGAGAATAGGCCGTTCAGCAGTGGACTATTAAAAAGGAAGAATATGCTAGCAAATACCCAAAGGAAAAGCATAAAAATCTTAAAAAATCAATTATAGGTGGTACGAATTTCACCAATATGGGTCAATACATCCATATCGATTCATCAATTTTAAATAGGTCGACTTCTTAGATGATATTGTGGTCGATTTTGAAGGTTTAATTTGACAGAACTAAACTAACTAAAGTATTGCTGTCCTTAGCTAACATATATGCTATGCCTAGTAAAAAACTGACAGCAATATTTAAAAAAAATATATTTTTATATTATTAATATTAATATTTTATATCAATACTAGCTTTTGCCCGCGGCTTTGCCCGCGTAGTAATGTTGAATACTGGAATTCGGTTAAATCGGGGCCCAACTCAATTGAATCACTAAAATACGTATATTATTGAATTTTTTCCAAGCCGATTGCAAGTCTTTAAGTTTGCTTGAGGATGACCAAATTAAATATTAAAAATTAATTTAGCAGCTTAGGCTGTACAGTATCTATAATAATTATGTCCGTCAAACAGTCGTCTGCGTGGACCTAAAAAAAAATAGCCTATGTCCGTTTCCGAACCTTATGCTATAACTACCTATCAAAAAATGCAGCTCCATCTGTTCAGCCGACCAATAAATACGCCCATCCCCGTCCCCATTCCCAGCCTCATCCCTATAAGCGGCCCCTTCCCCATCCCCATCCCGATACCAAATGTCATTTTAATATGAACACGCCCATCCCCGTCCCCATCCCCGTTCCCTCCCTCATCCCCATCCCGAACCCCATCCTCACCCCATCCCATCCCCACCCCATCCCATCCCCACCCCCATCCCGATTTCAACTTTCATCTTAATATGGACACGCCTTTCCCCGTTCCCAGCCTCATCCACATCCACATCCCATCCCTACCTGTCCCCACCCCATCCCCACCCATCCCCATCCCCACCCCATCCCCATCCCCATCCCGATACCAATTGTAATCTTAATATGAACATGCCTATCTCAGTCCCGTCTCCGTTCCCAGTATCATCGCCACCCCCACCCCCACCCCCATCCCCTTATCTATCCCCATCCCTATACCAAATTTCATTTTAATATGTACAGCCGTTACAAAGTTAAGGAGAAACAAACGTACTATCACTAAAACTTAGTTTTTTTTTTATACTAACGGGAGCTGATTTTGAAAAAACTGTGACACCCGTATCTTCTTATTTTTATAGTATAATATGTATACCAAGTTTTGTATCAATCGAACCAGAGAATAAAAAGTTTCATACAAACTTTAACACCCCATTTAACCCCCTTCGGGGTTGATTTTCGAAAAATCCTTTCTTAGTGGGCGTTTACACCTCTCCAAAAACATACCCTCCAAATTTCAAGTCTCTACGTTTAGCGGTTTGGGCTGTACGTTGTCTATATGTCAGTCAGTCAGTCAGTCAGTCAGTCAGTCAGGACAAAGCCTTTTATAGTTATATAAATATAGAAGATTTTAATATTTTAAAACGACCGTGATAGTTTAAAACAGTGTTTTGAGCAATATTTTAATTACTTTAGAACTGTCAATTAAAGACTTCAACATTGACCACATTGCATAATTAAGTGAACTGATAATTATAGGTATAAAAAAAGCGGTAGGAGTTTTGACAGACTCCACCTGGGGAAGTACCTTTGTCAGTCATTCAACTGCGAAGCAGTAGTGTGCGAGCATTACTGTGTTTCTGTTTGAAGGGCAATGTTACCAGGTATTACTGTTACTGGGTATAAAGAGATTTCACATCTAATATCTCAGGGTAACGAGCGCAGTGCAGCGCAGGATTTTGTTCGCAAGTTCACAATTCTGGCACTGCAGTGCTGCTGTATGGGCAGGCGCTTACCACCAGGTGACCGTCTCGCAAGGCCCGTCACTCAATAACGAATTTTTTAAAGAAGATAAATTAAAAACTCAAAGAAACCAAACAACAGTACCTATAGTAGCCACAATCGTCAGTCGTCCGTCACTCCCGCTCTTCTCTTCCCCATCCTCGCCAACTTTTGGATATAAAGCTTTCCCCAACACAAAAAAAAACAACAGAAAACTGGCTAATTGCTGGCGACCCTCCCGCTATTAATGTACCTACTTAATTATAAACTTTTACTTTTATTACATTTTTTGACGTTCTGGTTTGATGTAGACTGCATGTACTCGTAGATATATTATGTAGTTTCCGTTTGTGATTGCACTTTGAGGGATCAACTTGGTTTGTATGATTTGACTGACCAATTGCTTTTTGTTGACTATGGAGAGAGCTATGCTATGAGTTACTTTGCGCGATAGAATCCGGAACGAGGATATTCGCCAAAGAACCAAAGACAACGACATAGCTCGCAGGGTTTGCAAGTTGAAGTGGCGCAGGGCAGGACACATCGCATCATATAAATGACTGAAAAAAATATCTAAAGCTGTGATGAATATATGAGAATACAACATTCAGCACCAAGCCAGCTTTTAAACTTTAAAAAAAAATGTATTTAGTGACGAGACGAGCGAGACGGTCTGGTGGTAAGCGTCACGCCTGCCCGACAGTAGCAGTGAAAGAATTGTGAACTTGCGAACAAAACCCTGCGCCGCACTGCACTGCTCGTCACGCTGAGATATTAGATGAGAAATCACTATATACTCAGTAATTTCTCTGGTAACATTGCCCTTCAAACTGAAACATAGTCATGCTTGCACACTACTGCTTGACGGTTGAATAACTAACAAAGGTGTGGTACTTCCACAGGCGGATTCTGCAATAGAGTCCTACCACTACAAAATTCGTTTCAGGAAGTCTTTGAGGTCTCTGACTATGTGAGCATCATCGATAATAATGTATATATATAATTTTATAATTAAGTAATTTATTGATATAAAATTCTCAAATTGTATGATTAATCTTTTTAAATTTAAGTTTTAATTGACATTTTTATTTTGACTTTTTTTATTTAATTTTACTCGAAAATATTGTTATTGCATGCTGTCTTCACCTATAATTATTGTGACATTTGGCTTTATACTATTAGTTTTAAACCGTTTTAAAAATGTATTGATGTACACAGTGTTGGTGAACTTATATAAATAAATAAATAAATAAATAAATGTAATTTAAACGACACAACTGTTAGTTATACACGGCACCTGATTCCTAACCAGTATTCCTGCGACCGATACAACACTAGCCACCCCCACCCGCCGCTAGATGGCGATAGTGATCAAAACACGGCACTCCAGCGCGAGGGGCTCCGCTCTCGGCTTGGGCTAATTAATTTACATTATCTATCGAAGGGTCGGCCGGTGATAACAATGTACCAGTGCTGCCATCCAGTGGCCACTCGAATAAACAAGCTATTAGTACACCGGTAAAATAGATATAATAACTACTATATTCATGTTCATGCCAAATTAAGGAGAATTAGGACAAATGACAGATCTTGAAAGGGAAGAAAAAATAAAGAACAATGAGAAAACAATAAAGGAAAAAAGAGAGTAGCTGGTATACCTTAAAAATAATGTCTGCAAGTCTTTAATAAATCATATTATTCAACTAAATACTGTAAAAAGTCGAGTTACTATCAATGAGGAAAACAATATTATCACTAATAAGTAAAATCCAAAACGACTATCTATCGAACAAAATGTATGTCCTATTGAACTGTTACGTAACAGTGTTAAGATATTGTTAGAACTATTCGTTTTGGGTATTATGAACATATTTTAATTACTTTTTTGGGGTCACAAAGCAGGAGTTTAGAAAAGCATTGTAAGATCCAGAATAGATAGATAAATTCTCCATTGTTCACACCGTAAAAAAAACAAGAGTATTGGCTTCCTAGTAAGTTTCTTCATGCTAGATTATTCAAAGAAGGTAGACCAACGCCTTTGAGCAAACTACAATATTCTATATTTATTTTCCTGCCAGAGGTCATAATGTTTCTTACTGTTTAGTAAGAAAAATTATGACCTCTGGCAGGATTCGAACCTGCTTACGAGCAATCTCTGGGTTTCCGTCGCATCTGGTTTGCCAATTAAGCTACAGAAGTCTCTGCCGTACTCGTCATAATTATGATACTGTTTCATAGAAAAATCCAAAGGTTAGAAACACTTTATACAAAATAAACTACACTATTATCTGATCAAAGACCAACCTATTTAGTATTTTTTTAGCAAATATATCTATTCGCGTCACATTCGTATTTCAATCGATGCTCTCTCATGCCTCCCTAACCTAAACACACAAATTATGTAATACGGTATAAAGTTACAAAACAAGCAATATTCTCACGTAAGACTTCTTCGCCAATAAAATAACACTTCTCCATCCGACACCGTTTAATCACGGCCAGAATAGCAATCCGAGTATAAAAACGAACCGGGACGATTCTCGCGGAAAATTTAATAAAAAATCAACTTAAGAAGCCAACAAACTGTTGATATTGCGTTACTCGAACAGAATCATGAGACATAAGGATGGGAAAAGGCTAGATGACTGGTTTTTTTATTGTCCTATTATAATGTGTCCCATAAATATAGCTAATGAACGAAAACCAAATTAAAATCTGATCAAAAATAAGCGACTTATAAGCATTTTAATATCTTACTAGACAGAGAGGAGATTATGACGTCACTTCACTGTACGCCATATAAATTCTATTATGACAAGTAGCCATACTTGTCAGAGGCGTGGCGTCATTTTTTGTTTTGTGGGAAAGGGACAGAGTTTTCTCTACCAAAAACTTTAAACGCTTATATATGAGAACATTAATAACCGATTTAAATTATTTTTTCAGTAAATATTTTATTAGTTACTTTAATTCTTCATCATCTTTATAATCCTTCATCGTTTCAACGATATAAACATCAGTCATCTACCCTAATGTAAGAATGTAACATAATGAACGTGATCACGACCGGTCCACATGATAAGATGACGTAATATCTTGTTGGCTCGGGGCTACCGTACAGCATCCAACGAATTTCCTAACATTCAAGTGATTAGTGTTTAGTTATATAATAAGAAAAAAATAAAAAGTATAAACGTAATGTGAGATATTGGCCTAGTTCATACAAAGAGCTATGATACATTTGTACCGCTAGGCCACTTGCGTATTGGAAAGGATATTGCGGGTAATTTTGTATGGTCCCCAAAAAAATCTTTATTGTATTACTACTATTAGTAATGGATAATAATGTTACATATATATAATGCTTTCTTTTAACGATTGCAGTATAAATGATTATATTTGGAGAAGTCTTGAAGAAGATTGAAGGCACTTTTAGTGTAAAAAAATACAAAAATCGTGACAATTATTAACCAGTTAGTTACTATACACTTCGTCAATTATAATTAACATACTACACAATTACAATTCATCACTATTACAATTCTTATCACAATTCGTCAATTATTAAAATAATTGAGTCCACTGCAGCAGCAGGATCTATAAAATCTGGCTGATGACAAAACAATCTATAATATCTACTACAGAATCCACCATCATCATAGTGATACAAATTAATTCAAAACTCGGGACACTAATTACCCATTTTCCTTTCCTTTTATGTTTTTTTTCCTTCAGAGAAAGTTTTTATTATTATTACTAATCATTTATATTATTATATTATATTAAACAAAATTTATAACAATAGTACTAAAATTGGAGTACTCAAAAACTAAAAAATAAGTCATAAATATATATCATTACTTACTAATTACACACGTATCCGCCACTACGGATAAAAAAAAGTTAAAATAACTTTTTAATCTGTCAGTGTACTCGTAATTTTGGCCTGGTACGCCTATCGACCAAGGTATTCCTCGGTAGGGATAGTTTTGTGTTATGATGACTATTTTTTAATCAAAAACACGCCCCTGCTCCGCAAGACTCTCAGATGTAACACCACCCCATCACTAGCGCCAACTGGCAAATATAAATCAATCGTGAGCGCCAGTGTATCAGTTTCACTCGCCTCGCGAATAAAAAGGGAAAATATATGAGATGTCGAAACAATAGAACCGCTAGAACTGTATTAATACATCACTGCGAAAAAGGACAAACATTTAAACCAAAAACATATATAACATAGGGTTGAATGTCAGTACATGGACCACTGTAGTCTTAGGGTTCATGTACCTGACTGATTTATAATGACTAAATCATTAGTATGTTATTAGTAGGTATCCTAATTTATGAATAAGTATGAATTTTGACTGATTTTGATGTACTTATGTATTTTAATGTAATTTAATTATAAGTAACTTTTAATTTGCTTCTATGACTTATTATTGTCGAAATAAATGAAATTTATACATGAATTTTTATTTCAAAATTATTAATATATTTATTGACTTAACTTGTTTATTGTATACACTTCATTTTCATCTCTGAGACTGATCTAAAGGCTTTTTGGCTATTGACAATAAAAGGAAACTGTTTATAAAAAATATGTTAGACTTAATATTATTTTAACTACCCCTGCCGTCGAATTAAAGATGGTTTTTTTTTGTCAAATAGTTCTCTCAAAAACAAGTTACTAAAAGGATTTTTGGTCAAACAGTCTAAAAACTTCAGAGGTTGTAGAAGAGGATTTCTGTTTCTTTTTTCTTTTGTTGGCATTCGTGATAGCGCGACTCTTTGGTATACAGTATATTCCCTTTCCTTCCCTTCTTCTATTAGAAACGCTAAATCTCTTCCTATCTTTAATAATCTTGTCTATACTCAATATCTTTCTATAAGCTGATTGGTACGTATGTGTATATTTATACTAGGTATATATAAATTATGATATGTATTGTTTATCTATTTATATGTGCGCCATCGACCTAATACTAAATTTGTTTGTTCTGTCCATCCAAAGGTTGCCTGGAGGAAATCGCTTAAGGTGATAAGGCCGCCCTTGTACTGCCGATGTATGTATTGTATTGTATATCGAGACTGGCATACAGAATAAAATTAAAAAAATAAGATTTTAATTAGGTAGCTGTAATTATTTCATGAAAAAGTACATATTTTTTGTGAATTAAATCGATAGCCCATCTAGCATCTTTAACTCAAAACCAAACATATCAAACGCAGACAGAACCCTCGGCGTCTGCCGATTAGTGAACCATTACCCTTACCCTAACACTGCCTCTAGGGCTCTTCACCTAACCTGACAACACACGCGCCAACATCAACTGTAAACACTACCACATACGATTCAAATTCTTTTGAACTTCTATCTTTTAAAGATCACCAAAACGTGAACACAAAATTGAATGAAAATGAAATTTAACTTTAGAAGATACGGTTTAAAATTGTTTAGCAAGTGAGATAGATGTTTATTCGTTTTAACAGATTCCAAAGAGGTTTTTTTCTCGATTGGTTTGAACTGGTCAGTTGAAGGAGACCTGAGGTAAGCACTCATTATGAAACTTTTTAACAAGGTAATTCTATTGGTTTGTTTTGTTGAGTAAATTGGGTTTGCGTTGATATTGTAAAGAGTTTTGTATATGGGAAGTATCTCAAACGTGTATCGAGCTTCTCTTGGAGTGGACGTCATTCCGAATGAGTGCCCTCTACCGAGTCTGTGGTTTCTGGACACTCTAATTTAAAATACTCTATACCCTAACGCTAACGCGTTAGTTGGTAGCTTGAAACAGTTTGAGAAATTTGCATTTAAGGCAGAGACTTCTGTAGCTTAATTGTCAAAGCAGTTGGAACGGAAACCCATAGAGACTGCTCGTATGCAGGTTCGAGTCCTGCCGGAGGTCATCATTTTTCGTCCTGTTTATGCTTTAAAAACATTAAAATACTCTAGTCTTAAAATTATAATCATATTATGTTCCTTCTACGTAAGCGTGCTCCATCCTAGATAATTATATTTGTTTTTATGTAATTGAGTGTTGAGACATGCGAGACGTTCGCCTGGTGGTAAGCGTCACGCTTGCCCATAACAGTAGCAGTGCCAGAATTGTGAACATGCGAACAAAATCCTGCGCCGCACTGCGCTCGTCACCCTGAGATATTGATGCCATCTGTTTATGTCCAGTATTTTTTTTATTCTACTTCAAATTAAGATTTATGTGTATAGTCTGTGCAGAAAAAAAAAGTGACATTCTAAGTTTCCACGAACCTTTTTTTATAGATAAGTACTACTTTATTGATACTACTTTTTGGCTATTAAAGGATTATAAATTGTTTTTTCCCCGTAAGAACTAAATTAAATAAGTACTTATTGTAATATTTGTAGATCGGTGTACATTGTTTTTCTACGAATCTGCCTTTCTAAATTCAGACAAATACTCGTAGATTTAAAGATAAGGGTTTAGATACAAATACAAATACATTTATTGGACATACATTTTGACAAAGTGTAATACTGAATCCATTGGCTCCGAACTAGTACTAACACTGTGTTTCGGAAACCAATGGCCTCTCCCAAATATAGGACTTAAATAAACTAAATGCCAATAGTGCAGATGTAGCACAAAGTTAAAAAAGATTATATAATTAAATAATGTAGTTTAAATATTTTTGTATGAAGTGATTCCACACTTATGGTATTTCTATGTTTTTAATGTAGTTTAGTTTGAACTAAAAATAAAAATTATAATTGCATGCTTAATAAAAACACGATCCTGAGATAATATTGAAAAAGAATTTGAGCCGTCGTAGGAGTTCCCAATATTTAGATTGAAACATTTAATATACCCACAGATCACTAAAGTGCTCGCTATTAAAACCCACTATCCCAAAATACATGATTTTTAATTTCTTGACTCAAGCTCCCTATTTTCATTTAAAAAATACGGGACCTACTAAACAAAATAGTATAATAATCAAAATACTTAACATTATTTAATATTTATAAAGCTACCTCTCCACTACACTGTAAAAGCGTCCGGAAAAATCCAGTAAAAACCGGTTCAAAAGCAACCCTTGAACAAATTGAAATCCGTTCTCATTATACCGCTTACAATGATAACTCACGTTGCACCCGCTGACCTCAAGTGGACGCGAGATAGCGATACCCCTTTGCCGACGACTGGAAACGGGATAGCAATATCCACTAAGTGGTGCTTCAAATATAAAAGGTATCGGATTCGTGTGAAAAGGATGGAGATAGTGATTTTGTAATGATAGAGTAGGGAAGAGTTGTGAATGCGCTCGAGTGGGTTAAGATAAGTTTTGCAAAGGTCTGAAGATGACCTTTTCGTTTTACAAGATACGCATGTTGAAAAGCGAAAATTCAAATGTTGCTCAAAGTTTGCAAAGCTGTACGTGCTTCAGCACTGCGCCGTAATATCGACTCTTATTTGTACAAATAGAGTACAAATTGATTTCCTCAATGCCATCGTAGACTGCATCTTCGTTTAACAACAGATGAGATGGCGGTAAAAGAAAAGAAGTACGAGTATATGACATGATTGTAATTGTGTTGTTGTATTTTGCTTGTTGAATCCCACTGCTGGGCAAAGGCCTTCCCCCGACGATTGTAAAATTATAGATTATAATATTGTGGTTAGAGTTTAGAAGTGTTTAATATGGGAGTAAATCTTCTGTATGTAATAAATTATGTTTTCTGTGATAATATCAGGTATTTACCTATGAAATTGCCGTTTTGTATGGAATAAGTGAAAGTACTTATTTTTTTAAACTTTTTTATTTCTGTTATTCAAAGTAATCACCCATGCAATCGACGCATCTTTGCCAACGAATTGGCAGTTTATTGATGCCCTTCTTGTAAAAATCAGCTGGACGGGAGGCAACAAACTCTTCAAAGGCATTTTGTACTGCCTGTCGAGAATTGAATTTTTTACCCACTAAAAAGTTGCCTAAATTATGGAAAAAGTAATAGTCGGTAGGTGCAAGGTCTGGTGAGTATGGCGGATGAGGGAGAGCTTCCAACCCCAGCTCTTGCAGCTTGGAGACTTCTGTTGTGCAATATGGGGTCGCGCGTTGTCGTGAAGGAGCACTGGGGACGACCGATTGACCAAAGCTGGTTGCCGATGTGCAAGCTTCTCCATCATTGTCTCCAGTTATTCACAGTACACATCTGCAGTAATGCTCATGCCGTTTTGTAAAAAGCTGTGGTGAATCACACCCGTACTAGACCACCAAACAGTGACCATCACCTTTTTAGGGGTCATTTTTGGTTTAGGGCATTGTTCAAATGTAATGAAAATACAACGCTAATCAATAAACAAAAGACTGAGTTTGAGTAAAAAGAATGTCATGTTTTTAAGACAAAATTAAATTGAATTCAGAATACAAAGCCATTCCTAACTTTTTTCTATTTGAAATGACCAGTACTGAAGAACGGCAATTTCATAGGTAAAGACCTATTATCTAATTCCCAGTACAAATACTTACTCGCAGACAGTGCGCCCCCGTCGCGATACAATATTAAATCGAGTTTCTCTTTGACACGCGACTCCCGCGGAGTCAGATGCTCGCGGGAACTGCACAGTTTTGTGATAGTATCTAGTAGAGCAAAGCATGTTAGGTGCCAAAGTAACAAAAAAACTACAACTTTTTAAGTCTACAAGTCTTAAGTAAATGAAGTAGGTAAATGGGGAACAACACTGTGATTTTTTCCGCTAGGTGGCGCATCGTCGATGGGGCCATAGTCAAAGCTGTGAATCTCATACATTTTGTTTTTGCAGAGAACATTTTAAAGACTCGGATTACCAGGGAGAATGTGCGTAATTTTATTATACTGGTTTTTTTTAATTAAAGCTCTGTCCAACATCAAATGTAAACAACTATCTAACCTACAAATCTATTTTCAGGCGTTCAACAGCTGCATAACTGCATGGATTCTTAAAACAAGGCACAGCACCCAGTATTATTCCTTGGACTAGATTATTTATGCAACGATTAACAAGAAAACTGATTTTGACAAATCCAGATCGTGGCGGCATCAACGAAAAGTTTTGCCTGTGGAACCTCATCGTTCTAGAATTTGTAGAACTGTACTGCAGAGTCTCGTTTGGGGAAGTACCGCACCTTTGCCAGTTATTCAACCGCCAAGCAGTGGTATGCAAGCATTCCTTTGTAACGGAATGAAGAGATTTAACATCTAAAATACCAGGGTGACGAGCGCAGTGCAGTGCGGCGCAGGACTTTGTTCGTAAGTTCACAATTCTCGCACTGCTACTGTTACGGGTAGGCGTGGTGCTTACCACCATGCGAACGTCTTGCTCGGCTCGTCACTCCATTGCATAAAAAAGTCCCTATAGTAAAATAATTTTTAAAAAACTGTTAAGTATTTAACCAACAGCATCCTGAGCATTATAGCAGGGCGGGTTGACTGCCCTGTTATCAAGCACGCAGTTCAGCTTCATGTCAATAATAAATAACCAAAGGAACTAAAATTTAAACTTTGAAAATTGAATATTACATAGTTCACTGACTTTTAATAACTACTTATTTGATTTTTAATTTGACATGCAATTATTATTTGACATTTTTATTTTTATTTTGACATTTAATTATTTGATTTATAATAGTTTTAATTATAATTAAAAAATTTCGACTATTGATTATTTATTGATTGACATTGACACCACCGAATTTTAAATCTTTTCCAATTTGTATTTTTTGTTTTATGTGTAAATTGTGTATATGGATGTAATTGGTCTGAAATAAAAATATATTATTATTTTATTATTATTTCTTTCACAGCTGTGGTTGAGTTACGTAGTTCTTTCCCTAAACCACATGTTTACCCACAATGAATGCCGTTCCGCTCAATTAGAGATTAGGTCTGTAATCGAATCATTATTGTCGAGGTATCGAGTTCTTTTATCGCATTGTTAGATTATAACAATACAGTTTTTATTGGTTTTTAGAACTCTTGTTAGTAAAAATACTTGAGATATCGTTTCATTTAGTGGATACTGTTGCCTGCGATTTCGTAGCGTATTAACAAGAAAATATGCCAACGAACCAGAAGAGGTTGGAAATATATAGGGACTAGAGGTCGCCCGCGACTGCGTCCACGTACGGAAGAAATTCAGCCCGCTCCCAAAATTCACCACTTTAAAAGAAAGATAGAAAGAAAGAAAGAAATGTAAGTAGAAAAAATAAAAATAAAAACATCACGAGCAATTTTTAAGACCCCAACTCCCCCAACTCTACCAACTCTAACGACTCTACCAACCCCCCAACCTCCCAACCCCCCCAACTGCAAAACAAGCAAGTAAGTGCGAATATGATCACTAACTCACGTAACCTATTTATTTATCTGAAAGTATTTTTTTAATTATTCTTACGAAGTTTTTTTTTATTACTATTTATTTTTTTGGTCATATTAAATTAAGATATCCCATTTCGCGTAGCATGCGTCGTAGCACCGACGTAGCGCTGTTACGAACTATATTATTCTAATCCCCGCCGTATGATCGTAGCGTAGCATTATATTAGTGCTAATAACAAGACCCACCAACAAATTTTCAAAGTGCAGTAAATAATTCGTTCGAATAGGGAATATGCATGTATTTTGTTTATTGACTCACAAAAAAACAGACTCGTAACAAAACCAATCATAGAAAAAAAATACTAAATATGTTCACAAATAACGAAGTTATAAACATTTTAGTTTCTTGTTAAACAGGGAGGGCAATATACTAGTTTTATGACGGCAAAGTCTATGATTCCAAACTATTGTATGATAGATAAATAAATTTAAAAAAAAAACTAATTCTATACTAGCACGTGTTTTGCTAGAAAGGGACAAATGACTCCCTCCCAAATACTTTGAACGCTTATATTTCAGAACTTTATCAGCCGATTAAAATTTTTTTTTTTAATGTAAGCATCAGATTCAGTTAAACTCTCCACTTATTTTATTATTTTAAATAATTGAAACTCATGCATATTCCCTATTGGCCGGGGAACACCCTTAACCTTAGAGTTAATAAAGAACTGAGTCCTGGATACCTCGTTATGATAAAACTTAGGATCCGCCTCGATCCGATTAGATCTTAAAGCCTCGATCATCGTCGAAAAGTTAGCCTATCGATATTTTATCGAATACATTTCGGAGAGTGTGCTTCGGATTTGCATGATCTTATTCCCTCCTGCCCATTCTTTTATCGAACGGCCAGGACCTCGAAAAAGCGACACCGTTTTTTGGTTGATGTACCAAAAACTCGTACGAAACGGTTTGATTCCACTTGCTTTATTCGAACTGCTAACAGTGGGTAGCGCTGCCCGAGCGGGTGTTTCCAGATAATTATAATCTGGGTGTCTTCAAGTCGCGAGTGAATCGGTTTCTTCTAGGCAAGCGTGGTCGTGCAAGATGGCAGTCAAACGCAAGCCTATAAACATATTAAAAAAAATAACTTGTAATAAAATTAGAAAATTCAGTAATCTTAAAGAGATCTTTCTGTAGTAAAAGTATGTCGCAAAAAAATATTTGAACATGTACCCTGGAGTCCAACATCAAAATAAATCATAAACTAAACATTGGAGTAATAATTCCCCGTTATTTACGACAATAACCCTCCAAACACGCGACAGTACCGTCGGCGGCTTCCAAATGTCGCCGTATCGAGTGACTCGACAACGGTCCGACAATACCGTGCCGGGACAAATACCACGTAATCTGATACCGTGATCACCACTAAATAGGGAAATGGTAATACCTAACAATAACTTTTATTTACCTTCTGTTAATGGAAACTCCGGACCTGGGTATGTCCTTAAACTGCAACCAGACCCACCGGAGGACGGACAGCAACGTCCTCATGGTTAACGGTGGTGACCATTCTGCGGTCCCCAAGCCGCCTGCCAAACGTGGGGATTATGGCAACACCCCTCTATAAAAGGAGAGGCCTTCGTCCAGCTGTGGACGTTTTATGGCTGACGACGAATGGAAACTCCGACCGACCGACGACTGTAAAAGTCGCTGGTCGCAGCCGGTGGATGCGAATGGCAGGTTGTCGTACAGTGTGGCGGTCTAAGGGAGGCCTTCGTTCAGCAGTGGACGTCTCCGGGCTGATGATGATGATGAATGGAAACTCAAAATATCTTATGTACTGCTTATTTCTTTTCATTTTCAACAAACTTCAAAAAAGGAGGTTCTCAATTCGACTGTATGTTTTTCTTTTTTTTGTGTTTTTTTAAATTTATATTACGCGATTACTCCGCCATTTATGAATTAATTTTGATGATAATTTTTTTGTTTGGTAGGTGATACTTCTGAGGTGGTCCCATATAAATTTTATCAAGTTTTATCGAAATCGGTTTAGTAGTATGATTTTTAAATCAAAATTACTGGAATAAATCAAAATAACTGGACAATATGAACATGTCATCCAGGTAGTCAAAATTTAAGTTGGTTGTTTTTTTTCTTTTAAAGTGTATTATTTCTTTTTCTTGTGTGTCTTCTTTTCGGTGAAGGGATAAACATCGTAATGAAACCTATAATTATATTAATTTGTTCGGGGAAGAAATTCAATGGCGTACGTAATTCCACCAATACGCAACTGGGCCAGAATAGGCCCAAGCGCTATGTTCAGAACGCTCGATTTGAAATAGTGAGGTCGTGGGTTCAAATCCCGAGCCCGTACTTGGAATTTATATTTTCATACCACTGACTTTTCGATGTATGCCGACTGCTACATCTCGTGGGGAAACCGGCGTAATACAATGAAGAAATTCAGTGGAGTGAATCCATGTACGGGAATCCCCGTTTGAAGGATAGGCCTAAGTAGAGCAGTCGTCGTCAGCTATAAGACGTCCACTGCTGGACGAAGACCTCCCAAAAAAGGGGTATCGCCATAATCCCCACGCTTGGCAGGCGGCTTGGGGATCGCAGAATGCTCACCACCGTTTACCAAGAGGACGCTACTGCCCGTCCTCCGGTGGGTCTGGTTGCAGTTTAAGGACATACCCAGGACCAGGAGAGCAGTGGACTATTATAATTATAGCAATCTCGAGTCAAAGATATTGAGAACAAGGTTCATTTTGCAGTAAGAGGAAAGAGAATTGTAAAATTATGATTACTTGTTAAGAAGACCCCTTTTTCTAAACTGACAGAACGATATTATATTTAGTAAGTGCTATCTATACCAATATTTATTAATTATTTATTTACTTATTTATCTATGAACAATTCAATTATTTGGCTATATTACTGGAATTGTGTATTTTTTAGGGGTGAGACTTATAAAAAACCTGTGCTAATCCATAAGTTATCTCAATTCCAGATTTCACTCAAACCCGTCTAGTTGTTCCAACGTGAAGAAGCAACAAACAAACATACACATACACACACACTTCCTTTCGTATTACTATTACTTATTTTTATTTGACTAAATATCTGTGCCTGTGGGACAATCGGAAAATATCGAATTCGACAGTAAAATGTAATAGATTGATTTCAGTCCACCCCTGTATAATCGACACACGTCTCCTCAATACACCCCCGCGGGGGCGCAGCAAGGGCGCGTACTGGTGTTTATTCTATGGTAGGTAGGGGCGGTCCAACTCAATCGATTGTGTTCGATAGCCGCTAACGAGTCTATAATTACGAGATATTACAACAATGCTATTAGCATTTAGAATTAATACAATCACACTAACAAGAGCGCCTAGGAGTAGGTAAGCCTAACAGCTGCATTTTGTATAAAATAATAATATTAACACTACACAAAAACAAAAGGACTGTACCGATGAAAGTCTAGAGACAGTCCAAATGCTCAAACCCACTTCCAGTCGGTAGCGTACCCAGCACGCTGGCGGCATTGCCACGTTGAATGTCAATGGAATGAATTATGATAATGGTCATAGAACCTGGGTATGTCCTGCATCCAGAACCACCGCAGTTCCACTGTTTAGCAGTGGAATCAAACTGTTTCGTACGAGTTTTCGGTATATCAACCATGAAACGGTGTCACTTTTTCGAGGTCCAGGCTCATGATGATGTGGTAATTGTTTCCTTTCGGCCTAGTACCGTTCCGCGTAACCCTGCATGCTGTAGACACTCTCCCTCACTAAGGCTGTAGGTAGACAGTGTGCGGTAGGAGTGAGTGTGAGGACGCAATATACTGTAACCGCAATATCTGGCGCGTGCCGCCGCGCGCCGTAATATCGTAGCGACGCTCGCGCGGCGCGCGCCACGAGCGACAGCGGCAGCGGGTAGCGGGGCTGACCTTGAGTTTTAATCGAGGTCAAGCATGAGACGTACCCTGTATTACACATGTTGCCATTTACCGGGGCTACGCTTAGCAGGGATTTTTTCATATTCTTATTCATTTTATTGTAGCATTCCACAATGTATCTTTCTTAGGTGGCAAAAATTAAATAATATGGTTACAATTGTGGACCCCGTCGGGCATAGCTAAATGTTACAAGGTATGATAGAGAAGAAGACAGCAGCAGAGTGAGTACCGTTCTATGTCGTTAACTTTGACGTGTCAGTATAGCAGATTTAATTAGACGAACTTGAGAATATACCGAATTAAATGTCAAATAGAACGATCGTCAAGAACGGTACTCGCGCTGCAATGTCGTGATAAAGGAAGAATATTGACAAGAACGGTAAAAAAATATGGTTTTTGCTATATATTTTCATCTTTGAGGTATTCTTTGATGTTATAATATGTTTTGTTTATTATTTTGAGGTGTTTTAAAAAGTGAGTGTGATTAGTTTTTTTTTTATCGATTTTGGTAACTTATTATATATTTTAATACACATTACAAATGGGCTAGTTGAATGGAGTGTGAGGCGCGACACCGGTAATATGAATCTATTTTCATATCTTAAATGTTTGATGTGTATTTCTGAACGTTTTGTGAAAAGATTTGAGTGGGTTCTGGCAAACTTACATATGTCAAGGATATAAACTGAAGGTAATGTGAGTACCTTATGTTTCTTAAAGAATGGTTTGCATGAGTCGGTTTGTTCTATGTTGGCAAGGATACGAATCGGCTTTTTTTGAGCAGTGAAAAGAGTGTCGACGTCCGTGATGATTTTTTCTTTGCGTTAGAACACATTCTTCTTGAAATTAAGACGCGGTCTTGGACGAACCATGTTTACTTAAAATAACCTCATAAATAGCTTAATGACACTTCATTCCCATAATTTTAATTATTTTCTTAGGATGTTGGGGGAGGGGGGGGGGAACAAACTTACAGCGTGAAGTTGTGAGCTAGAACTAAGTTACTAAATTACTTTTGGTGACGGTGAACCGCTATAGCTACTCCTCTGCCAAATATACAAAATATTTTTATGACCAAACAAAGCGAAGATCTCTGAGCCTAGGAGGACAAGTTGGCGTTTGTATATCTGTATGTGTACCCACTAATATTGTATATTTGTTCAACGATAACTTGATAACTTGCTAACCGTTAATCCGATCATTATGACATTTTGTAACCAAGTAGTTCGTGCAATACAATTATGAAATTCGAATATGAGCCAAATTGGTCAAGAGGCTTGGAATTTATTAGGGTTACTACTAGTTAATCCGCTGACACTCTGAATAAACGTTAAGTTGTATTTCGAAAGACCTCAACTCTCCTATAACTTGTCCCGCACGTGCGACCCCCGAGCGGAATGCGAGGCGCGAAACGTCGCCGGTTTATGAGTTCATATCCCGCAAGTAAAGATATTATATTGTAATGTTGCCGCCGCCCCGCAGTTGGCGGACGTATCTCCATCTGCTATATGAACAGAACAGCTGAAGGCTTGGACCCGTACACGTGATAATGTAGAGAAAGAGTGGTTTCTCTATAATATGAGTCTTGGTTTCTTTATGTAGTATCATGTGTGCTTCAGAATCAAGCGGAACGGTATTCAATGTCCAGAGCAACCAGATAAATGACTGGGCATGTAGGGATTTGACATGTTATCTCAGGGTGACGAGCGCAGTGCAGAGCGGCGCAGGATTTGTTCGCAAGTTCACAATTCTAGCACTGCTACTGTGAGTGGCAGACGTGATACTTACCACCAGGTGAACATCTCGCTCCTCTCTAGTTCTTAAGTGGTCCTAGTGGATTAGGCCGAAATAGGTTATATAATAGGAAATAGGAAATAGGGAATAGGGATTAATAGGTACTTTGAACAAGACATAATTAGGTACTATTATTGACTCTGACTCTGACTCTGACTCTGACTTGATTTTTATTGGTGTATGTACCATCAATAGTTTTTAATATCTTTTACTGTTGGTGTACAATAAAGCTATATTGTATTGTATTGAATAATACAAAAAAAAGAATGATTTCAGAGTTCATGTATGTATCTATCTACTTATCTATATAATATGTATGTGAGTTCCTTAATTCCACCATAACAAATTGGGATGTATCGTCATTAGAATCCTTACATTATTCCGAGTGACACATGCTAATTTTGAAGGCTGTCGTGTTTTTTTTTTTATTGAATCATTCAAATGTGTATAATAGAGAGAGCTAGATCCTCCAAGGCAAATAATGCTCGTGTTGTAATTCGAAAGTCAGTGCATTTTGATGCGATAACTCTAGCGTGATAAAAAAATTATATCCCAGAAATATTTCTGCATAATCGTAATTAAAAGCAGTCTACAGTTTCAGGTAAAGTGACGTCAAGTTGGATTAAAAAGACTGGCTTTGCGACGCAAAAGCTAGTTTGAACAGTTATTCACGTTAGTAGCATTAATTTAACAAGTCTGCTTCGAATGCCGCGCCAAGGAAGGGTGCTACTGCCTACTGCCGTATCGAACTCGTTTCGTACTCGAATCTAACTCGTGGCACAGACAGATAACTGGTAACTTTACTTCACACTTGTAATTTGAAGGAGTAATTTTTTTCTTCGGTTTGGCATTGCACTTTGTGCATTCTGCCAGTGTCAAGTACAATAATGCATTTTCAAGTTTATAAAGTATCAAGTCAAATATGTATTAAAATCAGAGTTAGTCACATGAAATTTGTCATGGTCGAGCCTAAGTCATGCCCTAGTAAAGATGTGGCGACTTTACTATACTATAATCTTTTACGGAGTTTTGAATACAACACGAAAAGACATGTTTCACCACATTATATCACTTGCCCACACTCGTGTATCAACGAATAAAACACTGCCATTTTTTATTAATCCGCGATTCATTCATTAATACGCGAAAAAACACAAATTTTAGAAATAAATAGAATTCACCGACATGATTTTTCCGTGTTCCCGTCAAAAGTTTTTTTTTTAAATTAGGTAAGATAAATATAAATATAACTTTACTGGCAAAAAATTATACACAATTGCTAGAATAAGGACACAATAAAAGAGTAGGAGTCTTAGGAGTTTCGGTTTTGGACGCAACGCAAAATGACCGAAACTGCGCGTGATCTTGTTCACAAACTACTCGATCAAATGCGTCATCTAAGTAACTAGCTAAAAAGTGAACACGGCGGATTCCCTACATTCCCTATTTATTTTATTTCAAGTAAGATGAAGTACGTCATTAAGCGTCAGAAATTGTGAACTTGCGAACAAATCCTGCTCCGCACTGCACTGCGCTCGTCACCCTGAGATATTACATGTCAAACCTCTACAAATGCCCAGTTCTACCAAATAAGTATCATAGAAAAATATGGCAACAAAATTTAGTGTTTAGACTTGTAGCAAGATAAGAGGTAGGCGCACACACTTTGATGTTTCACAAACGAAAGTCAACGAAGGCGAACAGCTACCTTGCAAAGCAGCCATTAAATGCGCTAAAAGTAAGAAAAACGTTTTTATTTCAAACGAAATTATACGAATTTACGCTTTTCAATTGATGTCGGGCTTTTGTGAGTTTGAATAGGTTTGTTTTAAACATTAATTAGTGGCATTTTAACAGTTTTTAGTAAAAGCTCTCGGGTATTTTATAATGAATTACCTGACTCGTATTCTAAATCATAATAGTGAATTCCTAGTTAAGAATGATTTGATGTCTTCAGGTAAACTGGACATGGAAATGGAAACTCTATATATACATATAGCATACTAGAGGTCCCCCGCTACTTCGTCCGCGTACGGAATAAATTCGGCCTGCTCCCAAAATATACCACTTTAAATCATCCCGAGCGTTTTTTTTAGAGTCCAAAAACAAAGGACTTTCATTTTCTCCTCCCCCTTAGGGGTTGAATTTCGAAAAACTCTTTCTTAGTACACCCATACGCATCGATACGAATACACCCTCCAAGTTTCAAGTCTGTACGACCAGCGGTTTGGGCTGTGCATTGTCTGTCAGTCATAAAATCAGTCAGTCAGTCAGACAAAGATTCTTATAGTATTAGATTATTACAAGTGTATTAATCGGCGCTGGTAGTATTGGTATGTACCTACAGATTATCAGCCAACCACTCTCCGAGAATATAAATATCCAGATGTGTGACATTTCAACAATCTACTGATAATGGCAACAAATACTTTGGACGGCAAAATCTCGGTTTGTTGTATTTTTTTATGTATTCTTTAATAGGCTTACTTTTGTCTTCTATTTCGCCTGATGAAGCTGCAGTCTCTGATGGAGCACGCTTGCCTGATTATGCTTATTTATTATTAATTATTAATTTTCGTAGTAATATTTTTCCTCTTTAGTACCTAATGAGATGAACAAGATGCTCCCGTGATGGTAAGAGACAACGCCTGCACGACCATTGCAGCGACACCCAGAGCTCTAAATAACAAAACACCGAAAGTTCAGGGTATCACTGTTGGCGCTCATTGTTGTGAGAAATTCATTGGAGAGTCCATTAGCCCATTAATGTCGCTCGCTTACCCTTATTATCGGAACATAGTCATGTCATCATCAGACGACACCACCACCACTGCTGAACGAAGGCCTTAGGACCGCCACACTGTACCACAACCTGCCATTTGCATCCACCAGTTGCCCGCGACTTTCACAATGTCGTCGGTCCTCCTAGTGGGAGGCCTTCATCGCTGCGTCATCTGGTACGTGGTTGCCACTCAAGAACCTTTCTTCCCCATCGGTTATCAGTTCTTCGAGCGATGTGACCTGCCTGCCCATTGCCACTTCAACTTGCAAACCCTGAGAACTATGTCAGTGACTTTGGTTCTTTGGCGAATATCGTCGAACCGGATTTTATCACGCAAAGAAACTCCGAGCACGAGCCCAGTAATGTCACAACAACAGAATGGGCTATAATATTTAGCTAGGTCGTCGTCGTCAGCCATAAAACGTCCACTGCTGTATGAAGGCCTCCCCCTTTATAGGGGGGTATTGCCATAATCCCCACGCTTGGCAGACGGCTTGGGAATCGCAGAATGCTCACCACCGTTAACCAAGAGGACGCTGCTGCCCGTCCTCCGGTGGGTCTGGTTGCAGTTTAAGGACATACCCAGGTTTAGCTAGGTATACAGAAGGAATCATAAGCTTTTCCCCCAACACAAACTTGATATTCTTTATCCAATTCTCGACACTTTTCATCGATTCCCGCCGGCAGCGGCAGCTGGTTGTACCGAGAGTAGTGACACTTCGCCGCTGTGTCTGAATTTTAATTGGCAACCCAGGCGGAGTGGCCCTTTCTTCGAGTAAACTGTGTTTTTTCTTGTTTGGTCGCGCGATTGGTAAAATGATTTATGCTAGTGACGAGACGAAAAAGTTGCTCGCCTGGCGATAAGGACTAAGTACTTACTACTGGCTGCACCTAATAGTGACACTTCGCCGCTGTGTCTGAATTTTAATTGGCAACCCAAGCGGAGTGGTCCTTTCTTCGAGTAAACTGTGTTTTTTTCTTGTTTGGTCGCGCAATTGGTAAAATTATTTATCTAGTTTAGTAGTAGTTGTAGTTTTTCCCAGTAATAAATTAATATTTATAACATAATATTAAAATGCAGTAAAATCGGTATCAAATTAATGTTAAGCAAAGAAGTTGTTTTTTTTTTTTATATCTGCGCCCGTTTAAAAGATGTTGTTTACTTTTTTGGCGTCTCTTTCCCTAACTTGCTCTCCCATCAACAACATCCGGACTATCTTGCTTGCCCAACTGATAGATGTAGGTACTAAAAACAGATCAGATGCGAAGTTAAGAACGTGATCTTACGTTGTCAGAGGTCCCTTCGTTCTTCCGCCCGGAAATATGTGTATTTCCTGTATAAGACACATTAATGAATCCCATTATATATGTTCAAGACAATATGGTCTGTTGGTTGGCTCGAATTTACCAACTTATTTTGCAAAAGAAGTACGTGACAAATCTAAACGTAAAGAATTAGAAGTTGTTTAAGTGCGTTTTTCCACGAGACGACACACGACACCGTAAATTATGGTGAAGATTAGGGTAGATGACTGATGTTTATATCGTTGAAACCAATAGCTTTGATGAAGAATTTAAGTAAATATAATATGTTTATTGAAAAAATAATTTTAATCGTTTATTAGTGTTCTGATGTATAAGCTTTTAAAGTTTTTGTTAGAGACAACTCTGTCCCTTTCTCACAAAACAAAAAATGACGTCACGCCTTACTTGTCAGAATAGAATTTATATGGCGTACTGAGAGGTGACGTCACGATTTGCTGTTTCTTCTCTCTGTCTAGCATGATATTAAAATGCTCATAAGTTGCTTATTTTTGATCAGATTTTCATTTAGTTTTCATTAATCAGCTATATTTATCGGCCACGTTTTAATAAGATAATAAAAAAACAGTCATCTAGCCTATTCTATACACCGTTTTCTCACAGAACGACACGACACATGTCTTAGATGATTTTTGGTTATATCGTCGGTGTCATTGAATCTAACGTTTTTTTTTTCGTCACGATATAGCGGCTACGAGAACTAGCATGAACTTGCTCACGGTATCGTTCACTACGACGACACGACTCTTCGTTCGGCACTTTTTTTTACCAAGCCGCGACTTCCGTGCAGCTGTCGTGTCGTCTCGTGAGGAAACGTAACACGACACGTCGTGTTTACCGTGTCGCCTGTCAGTCGTGGTGTGTCGTGCTGACCGTAAGGCTAATTATGTGACACGTCTTTCTCGCGCGCGCCGGACCGACTTTAAAACACTGCGCACAATTAACAAGTGCGAGCGAGACGGCCTTCTCGAGAAATTACTTACGGTGTGCGGGACCTAGTTCAAAATGTATGCACGGAGTGCCTCCAGGCGCAAACGTCCGGTTTTTCAATCGGAGTTTTCTCATAATGTGCGGCCGCTCTAAACGTGTCGTGCAGTGTTCCGTGAGAAAACGCGCTTACAGTTCAATTATTATGTACGGGATATTTACCGTGATTAAGTTTTATTTTGAACGCACCGGTATTCTTCAGTTTGAACATGAAGCATGCGACTGCACTTGCTTAAAATATAAAACTAAAATAAAACTTTCTTAGTAAAGAATAACCTTGTATATAAAAAAAAAATGTTTCTTCGTTATCACCAAGAGGTGAGTCCCGAATTCGGAAGTTTTTGTTAGGTGGGTTGCGGTCCAGTCAACTTTGGGAACCACAGTCTTAGGTATAAACTATGCTTGGTGAGAAACTACATGCTCGGTGAACTATATGCGAAACTATAGTTCACTGCTGTTCCCCGCACCGAGCATAGCTCTCTTCCTAGCCGTGATAGTTAAAAACAGTGAAGAAGTTTTAGTTGCCTTACCGGGCGAGTCGTCGGCCATGTCGGCGTAGTGGTGAGGCGCGGCGGACGCCTGCCCGGCGTACAGCAAGTTCAGCTCCCGGGCTTCGTTCTCTTCCTGCGCTTGCTGCCGCCGGAGCGCCACCTGCCGATACATACAAGAAACAATTAAAAAAATAGGGCCTGAGGAGAAAATCGCTTCTGAAATATTAAGTTACTAGCTACACACCACGGTTTCACCAGCGTGGTGATGAAAAACGGTGATCGCGATGAAATATAAGTAAATGAAAAATGAAAATATATTTATTACAACTTATAAAAACTAATTACAATAACAACAAAAAGTATTGCTGAAGTTTTGACGTGGTAGGACTCTACTGCAGAGCCCGCCTCGGAAGTATCAACCTTTGCCAGTTATTAAAAAGGAATTTTGAAGGGCAATGTTACCAGAGAAACTACTGGGTATGAAGAGATTTAATATCTGATATCTCAGGGTGACGAGCGCAGTACAGTGCGGCGCAGGATTGTATTCGCAAGTTCACAATTCTGGCACTGTTACTGTTAGTGGCAGGTGTGACGTTTACCACCAGGTGAAAATCATGCTCGTATCTACTTGACCGTATAAAAAAAGTAGGTCATTGTCTAGTTAGATACACATTTATGCAGAGTTTATTTAGATTAATCATAATGATATATCTAATCACAGAAAAGCGAAAGCCCTACTTCTTCACTTCTCTCTTCAGTATATCTAATGATCTACACACTAGGCTAAGCCTATATTGTGAGGATCTGGATATCATCATCATCATCAGCCCGGAGACGACCACTGCTGAACGAAGGCCTCCCCCTTAGACCGCCACACTGTACGACAACCTGCCACTTGCGTCCACCGGTTGCCCGCGACTTTTACAATGTCGTCGGTCCACCTAGTGGGGGAGGCCTTCCTACGCTGCGTCTTCCGGTTCGCGGTCGCCACTCAAGAACCTTTCTTCCCCATCGGTTGTCAGTTCTTCGAGCGATGTGGCCTGCCCATTGCCACTGCAACTTGCAAACCTTGCGAGCTATGTCGGTGACTTTGGTTCTTTCGCGAATATCCTCGTTCCGGATTCTATCGCGCAAAGTAACTCCGAGCATAGCTCTCTCCATTGCCCGTTGCGTGACTCTAAGTTTCTCCAAAAGGCCAGCAGTTAAAGACCACGCTTCAGTTCCATATGTTATCACTGGCAACACACACTGGTCGTATACCCTTCAGACACTGCGGGATTTTGGACGAGAAGATATTACGCAATTTCCCGAATGGATGGACGATCTGGATATATTTTTATGTTATTCGGGGAAATAAGCTCTACCTGCGCCGCCATGACACGCTGCCGTTCCGCGATGAGCGTACACTTGGCGCACACGCAGTCCCGCCACCGGCAGTAGCGCTTGTGTCCCTTGAGAGCCGACACAACGCCGTGGTTCCGACACCGAGCACATTTCGGCGTGCGCTGCAACAAGGTCAAAAATACCAGTAAGTATTGACACTAAAGATATGAGAGTCAAACTCAACTAAGACTTTAAAGAAGCATATATCTAGCTAGGTGTCGGTGTTGGTAAAGTTTTCTCAGGCCCATATGAAATAAGAATGATAGAAGATTGGATTAGAAGGGGGAAGAGGAGAGAAGTAGTCTAATGTTTCAGTCATTTCATTCTGATATCGTTCACATAAACGTGTATATGGTACAGAGAGTTTCAGCGAGCGGAAGCAATGATGGGCTGACTAATCTCTATCAAGCTGGGACTACATTCGTAGAGCTAAAATTAAACACGAATGCTGGGGCTCTATGCGTGGAGGTTAAACAGCCCAAATACAGGGGCTCTATGCGTGGACGTTAAACTTAGCCCAAATAGGTACAGGGGCTTTATGTGTGGAGTTCAAACTTAGCACAAATACAGAGGCTCTATAGGTGGAGGTTAAACTTAGCACGAATACAGAGGCTTTATAGGTGGAGGTTAAACTTAGCATGAATACAGAGGCTCTATGGGTGGAGGTTAAATTAAGCACAAATACAGAGGCTCTATGGGTAGAGGTTAAACTTAGCACGAACAAAGAGGCTCTATGGGTGGAGGTTAAACTGAGCACGAAAACAGAGGCTCTATGGGTGGAGGTTAAACTTAGCACGAATACAGAGGCTTTATAGGTGGAGGTTAAACTTAGCGCCAATACAGAGGCTTTATAGGTGGAGGTTAAACTTAGCACGAACAAAGAGGCTCTATGGGTGGAGGTTAAACTGAGCACGAAAACAGAGGCTCTATGGGTGGAGGTTAAACTTAGCACAAACAACATTATCGTCATCGTTTCTAGCTTACTGCAGCTAACCCGTTGCAGGGCGTAAGCCCAGCAGCAGCAGGCTTATCTCGTCTAGTCTTCCCAGTTTAGTACAATGCTATAGTAAGTTATGAATAAGTAATTAATTTTCATATTTTTTCTGCGTCAAGCAGCACCACTGATTTTTATTATCTATGGATTTATATGGTATATCTTTATCTTTACATTTCGTTATCATTACATCTATATATATAAAAAAGCGAAAATCACTCACTCACTGACTAAACATGAAATCTTGAAAACTACTTAATCCCTGAAGCTGAAATTTGGCAGGTAGGTAGTTTATAGGTAGGAAACGTCAGCTAACAACGGATTTTGCGACAGGTCTAAATTAAGGGGGGGAATAGGGGATGAAACTTGATGAAGCTTTTAATATTTTTTGACAAGGATGATTTAAGGGGGAGAAACGGGGGATGAAACTTTAGAATGCTAAACACGAAATCTCGAACACTACTTACTACTACTATCACTGGAGCTAAATTTTGGCTGGTAAGTAGTTTATGGGTAGAAAACATCAGCTAAGAACGGATTTTGCGACAGGGGTGAAATGGGGGATTAAACTTTCTATGGGAGTTATTTTTTTTTTAAGTTATAGTGATAAAAATTGATATTTGGGTAGTCCATCTATCTTCTTCTATATATATAAAAATGAATTGCTGTTCGTTAGTCTCACTAAAACTCGAGAACGGCTGAACGGATTTATCTTATCTTAGTCTTGAAATGTTCGTGGAGGTCTAGGGAAGGTTTAAAAGGCGAGAAAAAACAGAATAATTTTAAAATAAAAAATACTGATTTCTAATTTTTATCGATTTAAGGGGGGGGGGAAGGGGGGGGGGGAATGTTGTATGGAATGTTCTTTGTTTTTAAAGTTATAGGGATGAAAAATGGATATCTGGGTAGTTCATACAAAGGGGGGAAGTTGGGGGGGGAGTTGGTAGAGTCGGTCGAGTCGGCAGAGTCGATAGAGTCAGTATAGTTGGTAGAGTTCGGGGAGTTGTGGGGGCGGGCAAAAAAAATTGTTTGGGATGATTTAAAGTGCAGAATTTTGGGAGCGGACCGAATTTCTTCCGCACGCGGACGAAGTCGCGGGGGACCTCTAGTTTAAAATAAAATATGTGGCTTTTAATATTTTTTGACAGGGATAATTCAAGAGGGACAAACGGGGGAAAAAACTAACATTTGGCAGGTAGGTAGTTTATAGGTAGAAAACTTCTGCTAATAACGGATTTTGCGACAGGGCTGAATTAAGAGGGTGGACGGGGGATATAACTTCACTTGGAATGTTCTTTGTTTTTGATGAAAATTGGTAACTACTTGGGTAGTACATACAAAATAAAATATGATATTTTTAATATTTTTCGGCAGGGCTGATTTAAGGGGGTAAAGCGGGTGATTAAATTTTATAAAGCAAGGTCTTTATTTTTGAAGTTATAATGATGAACATTGATACTTAGACAGTCATTCAAAATAAAACTAAGTAATTATCTATTTTTTGACAGGGCTGACTTAAGGGGTAAAACGCGGGATGAAACTTTGTATGGGAAGTACTTGGTTTTTAAAGGTATAGTGATGACAACATTATAGGCAATTTTTTATTATCATCTTCACCGTTTTTCTTCATCACGTCGGTGGAACCGCGGGGCACAGCTAACATTACATACGTGTATGTGTCGAATTGAAAACTTCCTTTTTTTGAAGTCAGTTTAAAATGGATAATAACCCCCGTGCGAAGCCGGGACGGGTCAGCTAGTTATGTTTATAAAGTTACGGTAATAATTCTGTTCATCACCGGAATTAGTTATGCGCATAACAATGCAAAAACAAAAAAAAAAACTTTATACTTGTACTTAAAAATCGTCTACTGACATCATTTATCTATTTATGTTTAATCATGGACCGACTAGACCTCACGACACAGGCCCTAGTGTGGGATCCAGGATTCCAATTCAAAATCCTATTAATATTATAAATGCAAAAGTTTGTCGGCGTGTGTGTGTGTTTGTTCACGCTGAAACGGCTGAACATTGGAAATTTGGTTTAGAGGTAGCGCACAGCGGTAGATACAACAATCGCGGGTAAAACCGCAGGGCGCAGCTAGTATTTAAATCATAGTTTTGGATCAAAAAATAATGATTTATTGTTTTATTATTAACCTCGACGGGCATTTAAAAATGGCCGTCGAGGTTAATAATAAATTGATTTGAGCGCGATTAAGACCCGGTGATAAACATACTTATAACATACATACTTTTTTTTATAGAGAATATAGTGATACAGCCTACGTATTGTTTCGTCCAACTACAAAAAAAATACTTAATTTTACCTACCTACGGGATTGTATAACTTTTTTATCAGTGTAAACGTATAAACTAATTCGTTTTAATAAATAAAAACGGTGGACATTTAACACATCACCATCTAGCCCCAAACAAAGCAAAGCTTGTACTATGGGGAACAGTTATCTGATAAAATACTCATAGATCAACTCATAGATGTTTGTTCTGTGTCTGGGAATACATACTACAATGTATTAAAAGTATATATTTACGAAAAATAATAGTAGACAATAGACAATAGACAATATTTTATTTGTAGAAAAAAACACATTTTGTACACAAGACAAGACAATAGAAACGCATAAGTAAACGCAACGCATATAAGTATTCTATCAGCTATCAGCAGGCTAATCATGTAACTGTTCAGGATCGCGATGTGTCATAAATGTCACTTGTCACTGTCCCGCCAAAACTCATTTGACCCTGCAGGGCAGGACGAAACGCCAAAAGACCGACGGATTTGCTTAACTTAATTAGGAAATCAATGCATTCGTTCGATAACGATAGCGAGAGAAATCCCTCCGTGATACCGTGAAGCTGTGACAGTGACAAGTGACAATTATGATAAATCGCGATCTGAATCGCGATCCCGAACAGTTACATGATTAGCCGGCTGGTTTCCATAATACAAGCTTAACTTATTATGCGGCTAGATGGCGCTGCGTGTAAAAAAAGTCCCCTTATATTTATAAATATTTATATATTTATAAAGCGAATAGAATGCTAGGATTTGTTCTACGTACAGCCAAACCGTTCAGAAACAGTGCTTCATGGATTACTTTGTACAACAGCTTGGTTAGGTCAAGTCTTGAATATTGCTCTTCAGTATGGTACCCTATTTACGACACCCATGTGGACAGGATTGAGTCTATTCAGCGAAGATTCTTGCGGTCATTATATAGTAGACTTGGTCTTAGGCGTAAGCATAAGGAATACTCAGACAGGATGAATAAATTTAATATGAAGAGTCTGGAAAGTCGTAGAACAATTACAGACTTATGTACCTTGTACAAGGTCGTTAATGGTACATTTAGTAGTGAGTTGTTATCAAATGTTAATTTTAAAATACCTACCCGATCTGTTCGTAATGTTCAGTTATTCAGCATTCCTCCTGCCTACAACAATGTGTCACTCAATAGTCCTTTGGCTAGAATGTGCCGTACATATAATGATTTAAAGAATCCCAGAGACATGTTTACATCTGGCTTTTACTCATTTAAACTTAATGTCAGCAAGTTGGTTATATAAAAATCTACATTTGTATCCTTAGTCATAGTCAACTACCGTTAATACCAATGTTTCTTTTCTCTTGTATAAGTTGTGTATGGTTTTAATTGGACTTTAGGTTCACAGTGTTCTATTTACTATGTTATTTTCTTGATATAAGATAGCCTTTAGTCTGTAACTGTACCTTATTAAATAAATAAAAAAATAAATAAATAAATTTAATCATGTAATTTTTTTTGTAAATATTTACCTACTCATAGTAGTTCGTTTTCCCAATAATAAATAAATATAAATACCAATCAGAATTCTTAAACATGGGTCATAAAATGGTAACAAATCGTAGATCTTCAAAGTTATTTTCATCGATGTCTCTAATAAACATGACTGATATAAAATAACCTTTAAACAAACTTATTTTCGAACAAACCTAATTCTAACGCATGATCAAACTTTTTGTTACAATATTACAACAAAAAGTAAGTATTTATACCGCACCCTTGCGTAAATTGTAAGTGTCAATTACACAGCGCCCTTTTGTAATTTGAAATTCAATAACAACATTGTAATTGTAAATTTACAATGTTAATCATGGCGGTAATACCATAATTAGGTTATTGGAAAGGAAATGATACTCGAAACTGCTACTTTGATGCATTTTAACATTGTTAGTTATACAACGTAACTTTTTTCTTTGTTAGGAAGTTTCGTTTTGGCATGTTAGGGATTCATATTTCTTTTTTGTATAAATTATGTCTTATACAATGAAAGCTTGGGATTCAAATATAATCTTCATTCAGATGTTTAATTCAGTTCCTGAATCAACACTAAGTGATAAAATACATTTTATAAAGATTTGTTACGGAGATGTGTTAAGTAAGTACCAACTGATTACTGTGCATCATAATTTCCGATATAAAAAGCTATGAAATAAAAATTATTTACACTATCTCACTATCACTATAATTATTGTATCTAGTTATACTATAATAATATAACTAGGCCAAAAAAATTTCATTACTATAGGTATCCATAAATTTTAATGTTCATTAAGTTACCTACATTTAAGTTTTTGATTGTTAAAATAAATGGAAGAAATATCACGATTAGAATAGTTTAGATACAAATTAACTTCAAGTATTTTCATTTTTTATAAATCAAGGTAACCGAACCGCTCGTGGGTGGAGCACGTAGCACCCGTCGGTGTCTTTGCGTGAACTCTGCCAAATTAAAAATTATTGTCAAGTAATCAATTATTTAGTAAATTATGTAAGTATAAAAACAGAAAACGACGAGGTGATTTTTTAACTTAAAAAAATAAGTTTCGTTATTTTAGTAGGTAGGTAAGGTACTCACCTACCTATGTACCTCTACAGAAATTTAAAACAATTGAAAATTATTTCGGTTTTTCCAAGAAATCATTATCTTGTTGTTTTTATTTTAGTATCACTATTTTGTTATTTTTAGTTGTATGTTGTCCTAAGAAATAAAATGTTTTATCACTCATAAAACTTACCAATTCCACACTGTAAAAAACACAAATAAGCAATCCACGAATCAATTATAATAATATCTTGTTAAGTAAGTACATGATACTAAAACTGTCCCCGGAATACTAACTAACTTGAATACCTGATATCTCTCCGAAGCGCGCAGGAAGAACGGCGGCAGAGCGGCCAACACTGGATGCTGCACTAACTGCGACACATCGACCCCGTTCGGAAGCGACATTTCCATTATAACACCACAACAGACCCACTATACAACTAACAGTCCTCTAAAACTCTCACAGTAACATTATTCCTTCAAATACCGAACAAAAAATCAAATTCCGAAACGTCAAAATGTAACCGACGCGCTGTTAAGGCGACGCGTTCCGCTTGAAGATTTTAACAACACTGTTGCTTCAATTTCGGGCGACAGTTGCCGGGGCGGTTTGCGGAGCGAGACGGCACGAGTGCGAAACGACACACTGTATTACAGCTGTATAGCTGCGTCCCGTTCGCGCGCAGTGTTAACTGTATATGTTGTATCAGCCGGTTATATAAAATGTTGTAAGATGAGAGAATGGAGAGGTCCAATCGGGAGGCTTTAAGTCCCCGCCTCTGGTCTGTGATTGGTCGAAACCGATGCTGAAACTTAATTTATAAAGGTGACTTTTTTGAGAACTCGTTTTTGTGTTACCGGACAAAGCTGCTATTGAATGAAGCACAAAAAACACAATTATGTTTGTTATTCGCATCGCGTATTCCGCTTTTTGTTTATTGTTTATTGTTTGTTGGGTTTGTTCAGAGCATTGTTTAGACAGTTTGGTTTCTTCTTTAGAGAGTAGTTCATAATGAGATTCTAACTATCGATTGTGGTTGTTGGCCATTTTTCTGTCAGATCTGTTTATTTTGACTCACTTTCATGTTGTCTGATGGAAGCATCTCGCGATGGGTTTTAGATTTGTTTGATTTAGAAATCTATTCAGTATAGCAGAACAAAAAGCTTATTACCATGAACCTCTTTCGAATGATTTGTTTTTTTTCGAATGAAGGTGAACTTAGATCTTTTTTTTATGTTATAATACGCTAAGCCAAGCATAAACCGGACATAAGTCGCAAAAGCATAAGTCGAAGCATACCGGCTTAGGACATTTCCCATACGCAGGTGGCCTAGTGGACTAGGCCAAATGTCACATGACCTTAGTAAGTAAGTAAATACAAAAATAAAGAATCACATTTACGACTTACGTACGATTTTCTCGCCATGAACTTTTATCATATTACGTCTATACCTATAGATAAAAGTAGTATCTCAATATATTATATAAAAATTCTACAGAACCGTACAGAATTCTAATCAAAATTCAAATTACCCTCCATTTCAAGATCTCAATTCCAATTTCAAAATAAGATACAAAACCGGCGCCATCTTTAACTTATTCGAAATTAAATTCGCCGAACGGAAGGTGGGTTCGAATTGAAATATTTCAATTTACTTGTCGCCGGGAATTCGATTTAAATTACAATGAGAGGCGAGGGAGGGGGCGGCTGGAGCCGAGGGGAGGGGCAGGGGGGTAATTATTAATGTATATCTGCGTATTGCAGATATTTTGTGAACCGATCGGTTGCCAAGACTGGAAGTAAAGTAAAAAAGTTTCGCTCTACATATTTTTGGCTCTGCCTGCTTTGGCTGGATATTTGTGATTCAAGGGAACTCTGTTTCTTTAAAGTTAGAATGTAATGATTCAATTGAATACGTATTGTCTTCAAAAATAAACTTCCAAAGTACTTAAATGGAAATGGGAACAACGCAAATCGATAACGTTCTGAATCGTTCTGACCTTTTCTATCTACATTTTTTTTTTTAATTTGTTTTAGTTGTTGTGTAATGAAAAATAAATGATACCATTGTCAAGTTATATTATCTAATAATAAGTATATAATGTTTCGTTAACTTTATACTGCACTACTATATAATATTATATTAGGCCTTTTCAGATATATTAATGTTATTCTGTATAGATCAGTAGGTAGGTACTACACCGCGCAGTGCATGTATGTCCTTTGTATTCTTATTCAAACTAATGTCTTACCAGATACAACTCTCTGAATGCTGTAAACACCTGTTAAGGGTATATACATATCTGAACTTTTTAGTCATGAAGATTTACTATAGAAGTTATTTAATATGTGTACTGTTGGTGTTTCTATATAAATAAATAAATACGTATAATTAAGTTAATTTTAAGAATCTTGGAGTAAGAATATCCTGTATTTTCTCACTAAATGAATGTATATTCTTCGAGAAAATAAAATCTTAAACCATAGCAGAATGAATTTAATGCAGGCCGAGGCTACTCGCACGTTATCCGAACGAAGCATGAATCGTAAAATGTGATTTTTCGAGCAAGTATTGCCTACTTAGTTGCAACTTGCAAAGCGTAAAAAGTAAAGTCTTACTTGTGTATTTTCAGATGTCAAATTTTATTTTATTTCGCTCTTTGCTTTTGTAAAATGTATATTTCAGCACAACAGACCTGCACTGCACTGTGCAGTGCCAAAATAATATAATAAAATAATAGTAGCGACATTTGTACATATTTATATAATTCTATTGGAGTTTAATTAATTAAACAAATTAATTCTCAAATTAAAATGGCGAAAGCATATCAAAGCAAATGGTCTAACTTCTTTTTTTTATATTTTTTTATATCGGGGGGGACATTTATTACACACAGCGCCATCTAGCCCCATACTAAGCAAAGCTTGTATTATGGAAACCAGATAGCTGATAGAATACTTATATACAATTATTTTTTTCGTAAATACATATTTATAATACATACAACACCCAGACACAGAACAGACATCGATGTACATCACAAAAAAAAATGTTCTGAGTGGGAATCGAACCTGCAGCTCTGAAGGCAGACATGCTACCAACTGAGCTATCAGGCTGTCTGCTTCGCAAGTATCCGTATTACATTAGTAAGTAAATATTATAATTATACTAATTCAAATTAGGTTATTCAGTTTGTACGTAAAAATAAATAATTTTAAAAAATATGAAATCTATGTTGAATAAAACTTGTGTTTTTAAATTATACATCTCATATTTCTCTATACAGCATTAATAAAACACCCCTAAACCTCCAAAGACTAACAGATACAGGTGTGAGGCGGGGAGGACTACTGGCAGGGGGTGGGGTGAGGCCGGGTCGGGAGGGGGGAGTAAATGAGAATTCCGCAGTGGAGCGATCAACACGCGAAATGTTCACATTGCGCAAACGTCTCAACTTGGCGACGTAGTGAGGGGGGACATGTCGATAAATAAACAACTGTTTTTATTTTATATATTTTTTACATCAGGTTTGTTAATGACAGTTAATTTTTATAGCCTATTTTAATATTTATAATATGTAGGTATGTTAGTCTGTAAGGTAGATATCTATTATATTATATGGGCACGTGTTTTTAAAGTAATTCCTGTTGCCTGAAATTAACGAGTTAATATAATAATTATATTATAATTTTACATGAGTCGTAAAACTTGAGACCGTGCAATGAAATCTTAAACGCCGCGGATTCAAACCCCAGCTAGTGCCAATGAGCTCTTTGGAGTTTATGTACAGATTTTAATACCAGTGGCTTTTCAGTGAAGGAAAACCATGTAAAATACTACAGGGTGTTAGTTTGAACACCGTTATCCTTCTAGCATATCATTGTACTCATCATTATGAACAACTTTTACTATGGGGCCTTTTCAAATCACGAAAAAAACAGCAGTTCCATACATTTTGTCCAAGATCGATGAACCTTTTTGTATGGAACAGCTGTTTATTTATGTCTTATTTTTAGTTTCTGAAAATTAAAAAAAAATATATATAACCTAAGGTTTGTAAAAATTACTTGTTAAAATGTCGACAACCGATAATTAAAATAAGGACAGCCCTACGTAGCGTGGGAGCGAGCAAATATCTTCGCAAGCGTTAAAATGAAATGTTCGCAATTTGAATATCGTTCTGTTCCACCCCGCCCGCTGCCCCCGCCCTCACCCCGGCCCCACGCGCGGCTGTACTATGTAATGGCGCGCGTTTAAATAATAATAAATACAATTTAAACATAATTTTAGGTCGTTTGTTTTTTTTAATAATAAATATGTTGATTAAAGCTCTACTGGTCGACTTATGTTTTTTTTTCTAGTGGGATATTTTGGTGGTTTACTATGACCCACTGACCAACCCTGGAACAACTGAGAATTGGCCCGAATTTCCCCACTGGAAATTGGTCTGTAGTTCACGAACGGCCTTTTTGTGTCCGTAGAATTACTTAACATTGTGCAAAAAAAACCTGTTAGTTAATACTGTTTAGTGATACCAAAAACCACTGAACCCAGAGGGGCCAAAAGGTAAATATGTCTAGTGCTCACAAAATTCAAAATATAACTATAAGGCCATTCTGCATCGCTCAAAAGATCTTGAAATGATAGTTTGAAAATATAGCGCTGCTACGACTTGCTACGACTCTCGCTACGCTACGCATTAGTACAGATAATCAAATGCTACAAGTAAAAGCTTTTAATTTATTTTTCTACCGAAGGTCGTACAAGCCATGGTAGCCCTTTTGTAAATGCTTCATGCAATCGTGAGGTCGTGGATTGTCTTATAATTAACCGACTTTAAAAAAGGAGGAGGTTCTCAATTCGGTTGTATGTATATTTTGTTTATTACCTCAGAACTCCGTAAAAAATGAACCGATTTGGAAAATTCATTTTTTAATTGATAGGATACCTTCTTTTATATTAGTGCCGTACAATTTTCATCAATATCGATTTAAGGGTAATCTGGTAAAAAATTGATGTCCTTCATTCGAAGTTAAAGTTGGTTGTTTCACTATCAGTAAAAACTTTATTGGCTCATTTATTCATACTGTTCTGTGTCAACAAATTAATTTGTGATAGTTTGTGTTCCAAATCCTACTAATGTTATAAATGCGAAAGTTTGTCGGTGTTTGTGTGCGTGTGTTTGTTACTCCGTCACGCTGAAACGGCTGAACGGATTTGAATGAAATTTGATACAGAGGTAGTTTATACCTTGGAGTAAAACATAGGGTACTTTTTATCCCACGAATAGCCGGTAAATCCGCGGGACGCAGCAAGTAATAAAGAAATAAAGTCATAGCCTTCCAAGTTTGAACGCAAACACGTTACGTTCTATGCCCCCGAGACAGCGTACTGCGGTGTACGCGCGTAATTTGAAGACACACGCCGCACACCCGTATACCAATATACTACAGAGTATTCTGTTGTTCTCTTGCCTCGCCAGTATAATATATTATACAGACTTTAATGGGATTTTGATGTTTTGTTGATAACCTTTACTAACTCCGTTGCAGATATTTGTAAGTTGGTGATGAAGATTCTATCGCGCAAAGTAACTCCGAGCATAGCTCTCTCCATTGCCCGTTGCGTGACTCTAAGTTTCTCCAAAAGGCCAGCAGTTAAAGACCACGTTTCAGTTCCATATGTCATCACTGGCAACACACACTGGTCGTAGACCCTTGTCTTCAGACACTGCGGGATTACGGACGAGAAGATATTACGCAATTTCCCGAACGCTGCCCATCCGAGTTGGATTCTTCGGGCGACCTCTTTGTCGAAGTTGGACCTACCTAACTGAACAATCTGTCCAAGGTAGTTGTAGTGGTCAACAACTTCGAGAGTATCGTTCCCAACGACGACCGGCACGGGCACAACATGGACATTGGACATGATCTTTGTCTTGTCCATGTTCATTTTAAGACCTAACTGTTGGAAAACTTTACTTACGCATTGTAAAAGTCGCGGGCAACCGATGGATGCAAATGGCAGGTTGTCGTACAGTGTGGCGGTCTAAGGGGGAGGCCTTCGTTCAGCAGTGGACGTCTACGGACTGATGATGATGATGATGGTTTGGGGAAGAACCTTTGGCAGTTATTCAACCACCAAGCAGTAATGGACCAGCATTACAGACTGCTTCAGTTTGTAGGGCAATGTTTCCAGAGAAATTACTGGGCAAGAAGAGATTTGACAGATCTGTGACGAGCGTAGTGCAGTGCCGCGCAGCGCAGGACTTTGTTCGTAAGTTCACAATTCTAGCACTGCCCATGGGCGAACGTTTCGCTCGTCTCGTCTCCATTTGACAAAAACACAATCTTAGAAATAAAGACCGGGTGTTAGTTTGAACACCGTTATCCTTCTAGGATATCATTGTACTCATCATTATGAACAACTTTTACTATGGGGCCAACCCTGAAGTCACATTAAAAAAACAGCTGTTCCATACAAAAAGGTTCATCTTCATCGTCGTCAGCCATAAAACGTCCACTGCTTTACGAAGGCCTCCCCCTTTATAGAGGGGTGTTGCCATAATCCCCACGCTTGGCAGGCGGCTTGGGGATCGCATAATGGTCTCCACCGTTAACCAAGAGGACGCTGCTGCCCGTCCTCCGGTGGTTCTGAATGCAGCTTAAGGACATACCTACCCAGGTCCAAAAAAAGGTTCATCTATCTTGGCCAAAATGTATGGAACAGCAGATATTTTTTTCGTGATTTCAGGGTTGGCCCCATAGTAAAAGTATTTCATAATGATGAGTACAATGATATCCTAGAAGGATAACGGTGTTCAAACTAACACCCTGTATAGTGAACCCAACCTAGCTGTTTACTTGCCTAAATATGCAGCTTATTTTTTTTTTACTATAGGTACTTAGCATGCAAATATTCCCAAAATTGTAACAAACACCCACTGGGCACAAATTTCTGCGGATAATATACCTACTCGTATTTATAATTAGTGAGACGCAATGTTTCTTGTTATATTTAAGCAAAGATCTTTGGACCTAGCTGTAGTCAGACTTGGTCAGAATACTCTTAACTATGTCTTACCAAAATAGCCTTACATCCCACCGCTGGACTTCCCTCAAACTCGAAAGTTAGGTACTTATAGCTGTTATTCATTCTGCGAAAGTATCTAAATCCTCTATGTATTTCCTATACCCCTCCCTCATACAGTATAAGTAACAGTTAGTACAGGCACTGCGCGAGGGAGCACAGTATAATCAACAGTTACTATAGCCGGGTCGTTTCCTGAAAAACGTCTCCGTAATGAAGTACTCCCGCCTCCTGTTGATACAGTCGCGGTCCGCCAATAGCAGCTCTCGAAACTGTTGCGAGACCGAGCCGCGCTGTGATTGGACATTTTGATACAGTAACTATAACAACTATAGTATGATAGGTATGATGTTTACTTTCGCAGGCAGTGCAGGATTGTAGCAGGCTTTAGATATAGATTTATCTATCTCATTGTGAATGTCGCGGGCAACCGCTGGATGCATACGGCAGGTTGTCGTACTGTGTGGCGGTCTAAAGGGGAGGCCTTCGTTCAGCAGTAGACGTCTCCGGGCTGATGATGAAGTGAGGCCCTTGTCGCATATTTTGACTACGGAGTTATTCTAAAGCCTGCGTTCTTCATCTTCGACCACGTCGTTGGGCGAGTTGGAATTGGACTAAAACTAGTGCGGATGTAAGTAATGTAATACTTAGTACTATAATAGCTTCTCGTTTTAAAACTGTCAACAAAAAGAAACGTCGTCGTGGTTTTTTTATTTAAAAAAACAAGTATTTTTTAACGAATAATATTATAAGATAATAATTAGACGAACAGGACGCTTTTGTGATGGTTACTGAAACACGGCCCATTACTATTGCAGTAAGTAGGTATACCTACTCAACTTTAAGTGCCAATGCACAGACGCTCACTGGTTAGAGTCATTCGATAGTGAGTTTCATTATCTTCGACATACTATCCGGCCAGTCTTCATAAGGGTGACCGTGACATTTACTACTGAGCGATACCGTGGGTCGGATGACACATGCCTTCTAGGTATGCGTGCTCCATCCTAGACCACATCGCTGCAGGATGTGACCAAACGCAAACCTAATTAAAAAAAATAAAAATTTAAATAATTGTGTAGGTTCCGTTTTTTTATTTATTTATTTATTTATCGAATCTTAAAATCTATCAAACAATATTTTTTCTATTGCCTAAAAACCTACTATGTAGGTAAAACAACGACAACTGTCAAGCCAAGTCAGTCCTTGGCGACACTTTAAAGACGACGCCTTTACACGATGAAAATGTTATCTTAGAACATTATTTCAATATCGCTATACTCACACGTAATTGAAGAAGCATAAATGACGAAGATAATTTGTATTTTAAAATTGTATGGCGAGCGATATCATGAAATATTATAGCATCTTCGTCATCTGCGACGCCTTTAACTCGTTGTCCAGTTTCAGCAGGCAAGTTTAGATTATAGTAAACCAATCGTTTTATATCCAATAAAACATGCCGTCCACGACGCAGCGTCCTTTTTTCAGTGACGGACTGCCGCCAAAGCTCAGTTTTTGTCAAGTAAACCCTTCGTAAGTGAAGTGGGCGCACAAACGGCGCTCGCCATTACTCACCGGTCGCACGAACCGCCGAGCTGACCGCGCGCCGCTGCCGACAGCTACTGGGGATACGACAGTAGGGTGTGGGTAGTGGTTATAGCCCTTCAATTACAGAGAAACTACTGCGCATGAATAGATGAACTTTTTGTATCGAACAGCTGATATTTATTTCGCGATTTCAATGTTGGCCCTATAGTAAAATTTTATTGTTTTGATGTACAGAATATAAAAAGGATGCTAACTGATTAAAACTAGCCCTGAGCCTATGAGCCCATTGTGTAGTTTTTAAATATTATAAAAATGTATAATTAGTAGGTATTTAGTCTGTTTTATTTTATTTGTATATTAGGTATTTACCTATGAAATTGCCGGTTTGTATGGAATAAGTGAAAGTACTTATTTTTATAAACTTTTTTATTTCTGTTATTCAAAGTAATCACCCATGCAATCGACGCATCTTTGCCAACGAATTGGCAGTTCATTGATGCCCTTCTTGTAAAAGCAACTGGACGGGAGGCAACAAACTCTTCAAATGCATTGTGTACTGCCTCTCGGGAATTGAATTTTTTACCCACTAAAAAGTTGTCTAAATTTTGGAAAAAGTAATAGTCGATAGGTGCAAGGTCTGGTGAGTATGGCGGATGAGGGAGAGCTTCCAATCTCAGCTCTTGCAGCTTGGAGACCAGCAGCAGCATTACAGTAGCTGCAGTCTGTTGTGCAGTATGGGGTCGCGCGTTGTCGTGAAGGAGCAGTGGGGACGACCGATCCACCAAAGCTGGTTGTCGATGTGCAAGCTTCTCCATCATTGTCTCCAGTTCTTCACAGTACACATCTGCAGTAATGCTCATGCCGTTTTGTAAAAAGCTGTAATGAATCACACCCGCACTAGACCACCAGTGACCATCACCTTTTTAGGGGTCATTTTTGGTTTAGGGCATTGCTTTGGTGCTGAACCAGGATCTAACCAACTTGCTGTGCGCTTTCGATTGTCGAACAGAATCCATTTTTCATCGCACGTAACAATTCGGTTCAAAATTCCTTCATTTCTTTGCCTATTGAGCAGCGCGAGGCAGGTCTCGACGCGTACGTTGCGCTGGCTATCGTTAAGTTCGTGGGGCACCCATCTATCAAGCTTTTTTACCTTGCCTATTTGTCGCAAATGGATCAAAATTGTTTTGATGCAAACATCAAAAGCTACTGCTAGCTCAGCTGTAGATTGAGTTTCGTCAGCTTCCACAATCGCCTTTTATTCATCATTGTTGACCAAAGTCTCCGGACGACCACGAGCTTAATTTTTCAAGTCAACATTTCCAGAACGGAACCGGGAAAACCAATGACGGGTTGTGCGTTCGTTTGTACAGTTCTCTCCGTAAACGTTTTTGATGTTACGTGCCGTTTGTGTCGCGTTGGTGCCACGACGGATCTCGTATTCCATAATTACACGAATTTTTTAAGTATCCATTATGACGAAAAATGTTCAAATGTAATGAAAATACAACGCTAATCAATAATCAAAAGACTGAGTTTGTAAAAAGAATGTCATGTTTTTAAGACAACATTAATTGAATTCAGAATACAAAGCCATTCCTAACTTTTTTCTATTTGAAATGACCAGTACTGAAGAACGGCAATATTAGTACGTATTTTATATGTGGATGAAAATCCGGCCAATAAACAATTTCATTTCATATACTGAGTTATAGGTTTGTGGTGTTGTGGCGTAAAAGGTTCTACTCATCATTGTGAAAGTACATATTGTCAAGAGTATAATGTTTTTCATATAATGATCTGCTTTTTGGCAATATCAGGGTTAGCCCTGTAGTAAGAGTTTTTCAGAATGAGGAGTGTGTTAAAACATCTATTCATTATCAGAATAATGTTCATTCTCCAAATTATCTTCTTCTGCAATTATACTTAAGTAACGCAACATTGCTGAACACATTTTTGTTTTATTTATACGGGAATACTCGTACTCACGTTTAATTAAATCGGATACTCCGACTATAGCCTAAACCGCTACCATCACGCGCGCGACGCGCAGCGGCCCGCAGTGCTAAGCAGGACGCAGCTGCACGTGCGTCGGGCTCTGTTTTCACTCTTTGAAAAAGGTCACCGGATGTGATCGAAACTATAGTCGGAGTATCCGATTTAATTAAACGTGAGTATTCCCGTATAAATAAAACAAAAATGTGTCAAAACCACATCAGTTTTCATTATAAAATTGCTGAAGACCTTGTTTTAATCATATACATATTTACCTGAAACTTAGGACCAATAGAATCCTACAGAGTATAATAAAATTTATTATTCTTTATGAGGAGTAAAGTCATTGGCCTAAAGTAGTTGATGAGTTTCGATTGTATGTTTTTTTTTTGTATGTATGTTACGCGATTACTCCGCAAATTATGAATAGATTTCGATGAATCTTTTTTGTTTGGTTGGTGATACTGCAGAGGTGGTCCCATATAAATCTTATAGTAATCGGTTCATTAGTTTGGTTGTTAAATAAAAATTACTCGAATAAATCAAAATAACTGGAAAATTCCAAACATAGAAGGTAGTCGAAATTGAAGTCGGTTTTTTTTTCTAACCGTGTATTATTAGTAACAGCTTTACGCGACCTAACGTGAAATCATGTGAAAGCTACAGCTACACCCGTGGATAGCGCTCAACAGTGGAGTATCATGATCGGAATGACCGCTCGAATGCTCGAAGGACCAGGCATGTCCACACTAGCCTCGCGCGTCCAGTTCCGCTGACCGACAAAAACAACGAGTCGTTTGCGCGTTTTTCCCGCTGCGAGTGAGTTTGATGGAGAGCCGGACTTTACCACCTTTACGGCGGCCGTCCACTGCGGAGCGAGGACACAAGCGGAGCTGCTAATCAAGACTTCTTAAGCTGGGACTTTTTTCCACAAACCACAGAAATCTACTATGAAAACGTGGTCTTGACACATTTCTGTTTGATGTATAATAAAGTTTCTTTTTTCTTCTTAGTTTTTGGCTATACGTTGTGCATTCTGCCAGTGTCAAGTTTATGAATTTTCAAGTTTTTTTAATTAAAATCAAGTCAAATATCAAAGTCATGAAATCACAGTCAGTCACACGAAATTAGTCGTGGTCGAGTCCAAGTCATGCCCTAGTAAAGTTGTGGCGACTTTACTATGAGCTTCTACGGAGTTTTGAAAACAACACGAAAACACATGTTTCACCACATCATATCACTTGCCCACACTCGTGCATGTAATTCAACACTCAATGAACAAAACACCACCATTTTTTATCATTAATTCGCGAAAAAACACAAGTTTAAGAAAACAATAGAATGCAACATGATGTTTCCGTGTTCCCGCCAAAACTCCAATACAGTATTACTCACTTTTAATTAAGTCCGATACTCCGAATATAGTTTTGATCACTTCCGGTGACCTTTTTCAAGGAGTGAAACCGAGGCTGTAAGCCACTAGATTTGGAATCGTGAATTCGACTCCCAGGCCAGTACCGCACGCGTAGTTTACGTAGTATAGAGTATTCGTAGTACGTATTACTACGAGTATGCTAATGTTTACTATGCCATCACCAATGAGCTCGTAAGAGTTAATGTACTTAGGTACGAATTTTCAAAGCACTAGCTTTTTGGTGAC
The DNA here is from genome assembly GCA_905404285.2 of Erannis defoliaria. NCBI lineage: Eukaryota > Metazoa > Arthropoda > Insecta > Lepidoptera > Geometridae > Erannis > Erannis defoliaria. Next base: position 222,432 of record FR990090.1, on the reverse strand, counting down.
GGAAAACATTGCGAAGAAACCTGCAATATCTACGTTCGGAGACGAAACCGGAGACAGCTTACGGTCAAGTAGATCATTTGTAAAGTATTTTATTAAATACATACAGTCGAACATAGAACCTCCTCCTTTTTTGAAGTCGGTTAAAAATAATAGTGTTGCTTGGTTTTACTCGCAGCGACATCTAACGTCGAATAGCGAAACAAATTCTTAGACAAGTACGAACCAGACTACTTCTCTATAAGCTTCAGCTACTTGCCAATAGATGTCGCTAGATTTTTTACTAAGATTTGTATTTATGTACTGCGAAGATATAATATTACATAACTAAGTAGGTACCTCTCACAGAGTAATAGAAGTAAGTAAGTAGTAAGTAGAGTGCGACTAATGCCAGAAAAATATCAGATTTCACCCGCGCGTCTTGCATTCGTTTAGAGTCGAAAATCGCATGATATAATTTATGATGATGATGGCTTTGAGCAATTTACTTAGGTGGAGTTTTATTTAATTATTCAAAATGTAGGCATGATATAAAAAAAACGGCTACTGTGCTAAAACATTAGTTTGGTTATGTAATTCGTAAAAAATAATGTGGTGCTATCGCTATGATAATTTAGAGCATTTGAATTAAAACAGTTTTTTTTGTTGGTAATTTGTATTTTTTAAATTAAAATAAACCAGATTATTTTCCAAAATTCTATTCGGTTACTCGGCTTCTTTAGGTTTTCCCCTACCTGTAGTATTTTTTTATCTGAATAGTTACGTTATTTGTCATTAAACTACTTATGTGTTTAAAAATACACCTTTTACTCACTTTTGGCATTAGTCGCCCCCTTAATATAATAGTGGTACCTCTATAGGCAATTATGCCTCGACGTATTTGCCGAACTCGCTCCATATAGAGGTACGTAGAGCTATTCTGGTACCCCACATCAAGCTACAGAAGTCACCGAGAGATTTAATAGAAGTCATCCTACATATTAATAATCCAAGTATCTTTAAAAAACCATCCGTTCCACAATGTTATGGACGTACTTACCAAGTAGGTGCGCCAAGAAGTACAACACTCCGCCGGCCGCCGGACGCGGTCTCAAAACATTTTGCAAAAAAGTTTACAAACATAAAATTCTACACCTTACTAAACATCCTCTATCACCCGTCAGTCCGCCAGCTACTGTCGAAGATGCAACATGGAATAGAGATTTAGCTCGGTCCAGTTTACCATCTTTTAATACCTACCTACATAACGTAAGTGCATTACAATACTTATGTAACTACTTTTTATAGTTTTAGTGGTGACGAACTAGTTTTTACAATGCTACCTCCCAGATTATATGATGAGTACTACCTATTAGGTACTCATATGATGAGTATCTATTATGTACTCATCATCAGCCAGAGGTTTTTTTTTTATACTGTCAAGTAACGAGACGAGTAAGACGTTCGCCTGGTGGTAAGCGTCACGCCTGCCACTAACAGTAGCAGTGCCAGAATTGTGAACATGCGAATACAATCCTGCGCCGCACTGTACTGCGCTTGTCACCCTGGGATATCAGATGTTAAATCTCTTCATGCCCAGTAATTTCTCTGGTAACATTGGCCTTCAAACCGGAACACAGTAATGCTTGGCGGTTGAATAACTGGCAGAGGTGTGGTACTTCCCCAAGCCGACTCTGTATTAGAGTTCTACCACTACGGCCACTGCCGGCTAAGGCCTCCCCCTAATACGGACGGGCATAAATGATCCGCACGCTTGGCAGGCGGCTTGGGTATCGCAGAAGGACGCTGCTCCCGTCCTCCGGTGGTTCTTGATGCAGTTTTAGAACACACCCACCCAGGTCCATGATGGTAGGTACTAAGCCAAATATATTTTGGTTTCCTTCAAGTTCTAAAACAAAAAAGTGTTTGCCTTATTACTACTTACTAAATGATTCGCTCATTTTCTAATTTCATTTACCTTTGACTAGAGAGTCAAATGAAGGTAAATATCAGATCTGAAATCCTGACGTCAAAATCATTTGCAGTTTTTAAATACGTAAGATAGATATTTAGTACTACCTTTATGGCAGTCCTTGTGTTCTCACGGATTGTGTGCCTCTCGGAACAGAGGACAAGGTGTTCCTTAGCGCGCTGGGACTCAGTTTCACATTATCAGCTAGGAACGTAAACAAAATTTTCTGTCCTGCTCATACAGACATTCTCATCATCCCTCCTCTTGTTCCAGACCACCAACATGATCAGGGCGCTCACGCTGGCCCTGCTCTCGACGCTGCTGGCCACCGCCTACCCCATGATCATGAGAAATAACGCTCTCATGACCAAAATGGTCTCTCAGTTCCAAGGGAAGGAAGGCAGCAGGCCTCGAGAACACAAAGTGGAAGACATCCCTCCACCAGAGGAAGAGAGACCGGACGACGAAGGGAACCCCACCCACGTCATCACTCTGATGCAGAATGTTCTTTGCAAAAACTTTCCCACGGTTCCCTGCGAACTGATCACAAAGGACGAAACGCTACGAAATCTAATAGAGAAATCCATCCAGCAGCTTAAATACAAGAAAATTACATTGGAAAGAACTACCTCTCCTCCCAACTACCAGCTGACTCTATTCCCCGTCATCAACAGCGAAGACTTGTCCAACTTCCTCCAAGTCAGCAACACCGGTTTCTTCAAGCAGAAAAAGACGAGAAAGAAGCAAAAAAAAACCAGAACGGAGAAGAATCACTGGTCGCAGGAGAGGAGAGATAAATCCAGAACTTCTCTAATCAGTGGAAGAAAGAAGATTAGGAAGTTCTACCCCCACAAATACAAGGATAAGGGAAACAAGAAAGATTTCCACGATTATTCCGACGAGAAGCTGTCGATGTCAGTGGAGACGCCTCAGGAGCACAGTGCTTACATCAAGAGGAAGCATTTTAGCTACAGAGGCGATCCGTCGGACCCCCCAGTGTGGCGGATAGACTACATGAAGCACGGAGAGCCGAGCATCAACATGTTTGCTTACGAGTCGGACAGCTTGAAAGGCAAGATAATGAAGACGGGACCGAACGTGATCGTGGACGACAACTTTCTAGAACAAGCTGCGAGGAGGGACGTGCTGCACCCAGACGTATACATCAAGAAAAACTACAATAAAAAGAGTATCAAAGATAACTCTGAGGCCATGGATTAGAAATAAATAAACAAGTAGGTATTACTCAACGGACATCGAAAACGAAGTTCAGTGTAGGATTTTATTAATAAAATATATGATTTTCTTCTCGTGGAATTTAATTTGTAATAAAAATACTACCACATATATTATTGTACTCAAACAGACGCCTCGAAAATAAACATAGCAATACAATCTTTTACTTTACCGCCTTTAATAGAATATTATCAGGCGCTAAGTTGCAAAAGTGCGAGCTGAGAAAGAAGTACGAAAATAACTGAGTGTAGTCTGACTTCTAATTTTATCCTTATTTCCGATGTCTTACGAAGTAAAATAACATTCTCTCACATTTGAAACTGTTTATCAAAGCAGCAAAAGCAAACATTTCACCGCATCACTTTATCTCAACTCTTAGATAAAATTATCATAACTAAACTGTTTTGTTGACCTCATAGCCGGAGTTCTCACAAGTTAACCAATCGTAGACTCGGCCACACACACTTATAGCAGCTGAACACATTGTTCTTTAGTAATAAAGTAAATGTTTATAGGACGGCACGCCGCGGATGTAGAAAGTGATGAACGCTAGAGCGTTAGTAATTTATTCAACCGTGTTGTTAAGTGTTATAACTTTCGTTACGGCCATGTCTCGACCAGTTCTATCGTCTCATATCTTGGATACGTCTACTGGAAGGCCAGCGGCGGGTGTTTTTGTAGAATTACACAAGAAACGGGATAATTCTTGGACGCTTTGGCACAATACCACGACGAATGCCGACGGCAGGATTCAGTTTCCGTTTACGAAGGAATCCATGGCTGAAGGGACTTACAAGCTGGTCTTCAGCGTCGAAGAATATTATAAAAGGGCCGAGTTAGAAACAATATATCCCTTCATAGAGGTAAGTAGACCCCTAGTCTTGGTAAAAAGCCTAAGTTTGTCAAGTATACAACGCAGGGGTCTTTCTTTACCTTATAGCAAAATGTTGTACTCACGAAATACCTATCGCTAGATCTAGCAACTTTAGTCAAATATCTAATTGAAGGTGAACAAGTGGCTCCTATTTATACACTTTTGATACCTTGGCTTCATCTCTTAATATTCCAAATTATTTATATACCGGCTGCTTCGAGCTTTGTTTGCATTTTAACTTTATTCGTTTTACCGTTACTTACTTGGCGGTTGAATAACTGGCAAAGGTCTACCTATGGAACTTACAATAGCATGTGAGAATTGAATTCCCTTCGTATAATAATGTACCTTACTTCCAGGTTGTTTTCAAAACCAAAGAAGACGAGCATTACCACATCCCGCTGCTGCTGAGCCCCTACGGATACTCCACCTACAGGGGCAGCTAGACCAGGAGCCCTCTGTGCCGGCTCTTACAACGAAATATGACAATATACAACACTCACCTAGCAACCTGTCGTTTTTTTATTATAAAGACAGCTACACTTGTTCTAATCACGTGACATTTATGTGAAATGCGATTTTGTTGCCAAAATGGCCGAACGGATTTGGATGAAACCTGAACGGAGATAGCTTATCTCCCGGGACAACACATAGGCTACTCTTTATATCCATCATCTCGCGGGTGACACCGCGGGGCGCAGCTAGTGGGAGTATAGTAATAGTTTAAGAACCTAACCGATTTCCTCCTATCCTATCCTATATGACTAAATCATGACAGTTTTCGCCATTGGATTGCACGAGTTCCTTATGTACTGACAACCTAAAAGTAACGCAATAATTAGATCATTCTTTCAATTATCTACCTGCCAAATTTTAGCTCGATGCACTCGATAATTAAAGAGATATTAATCTAAACCTAACAAGACTTCAAATGGTCGATAAACCGGCCAAGTATCAAAGGTCACCAAAAAGCGGCCGCGCGGTATATAGTGCATTCATTATCAACATCATCATCAGCCTTTATCAACACACTGCTGGGAATCGAAGACGCGTGGAATTCCCCTAAACTAAAGCAATGAGCGCTAATTTAGTGATGTCAAGTGGGCACCGCCGCAATGGTCATTGCAAGCTCTTGCCATCAAAAAACCATCTCGTTGGCCTTAACACCTACTTTTCCAAAAACCTTCCCTAAATGTCATGGTTCCCTGCTCGGGACTATCTAAGTGTGTTAAAATAATACAACAATTTCATTACAATAAGTATATTGGAATTTTCAATAGAAAACTTAAAAACTATTCTAATGGAGCATCGTAATAATAACTTCCCTAACTAAACTAGCTAAAATATCCTATCATAAGTAAACATAATTATTTATTTACAGTTAAACTAAACATAAATAATTCAATTGAATATCTAATCACATTTTAAATAAAATTGACAGCAATTATAAGTAGCTGTACAGGGTTAGACGGAAAGAGTGCTTAGCCGAAAGGGTATCCTCTAATCAAAACTACGAGCAAGCTTTCGCTTCTGTGGCATTACCACAATTTTGTCAATGACAAGCAAGCTTTACCTATAGAGTAATAACTATAGAAAAATTATTGACACCTTTACTTGACAGAATTCAAATAACTGAAACAACTAAAACGTTTCTTTACAATTTTAAACAGGTCTTGTAGCTTTAAGACTAAATCAACATTTAGCAAATTCCAAGATGTAGGTAGGTAATTGGCACAAAACTCTTTTTGCATAAAGTTTTTTTTAAATTAAACATATTATCAATCTATATTTTTTGTTTAATTTATCAACTACTTCCTCTTCTACTCCCTACCTATAAGTACTATTATTTATTCTGTGCCTATAAGTATAATTGCATTAAAATTACTAAGTGTGCTAAAATTAATTACACTAACATCAATTAATGTACTTGCACATCAAAATTAGTTTATAGAAGTCTTTAAGTGCTTTAGAATATTATAAGTGCGCAATTTTAAGGCATGAATTATCTTAAAATTTATACCAAAGACCTATTTACTAACTTCATAAATGGGATAACTATACTCTCTTTAATCTTAACAGTTTGATTCTGCTGTAAGATATTAACACAGTATTGTTATGTTTTGCCCGATCTACAGAATTAGTCGGAAAGGCTAATATGAAAAAAAAAGTCATTAAACTCATAATTCTGAACAACTTAAGTTTCAAAAATCAACTCTGAAATCGCTAAACAAAAATATCAGCTGTTTTACATATTAAGTAAAGTGGTTCTTTTCTATGGGTCAACTGATTTTTATCGACTTCAGAGCAAATTTTATGGTGGGAAGTATATAAGTATATGATGGTTAAAATGACCCCCTTTCCGATTAACCCTGAACGAGAAGCTGTTTTGAAAAGTAATACTGAGCTAATTTCCTTTTGACATTAACAGCTTAATAACATTCTTGTGTAGTGACGTTTAGATTAGAATTAAAATTGTGTTATAATTTGGCCTAATTGTATTCAATTAACTTTAAAAGAAACGCATCTATTTTGGCCCTAATATTAAATCTTAGGCCAAACCTAGTAGACTATTTTAAACTAAACCTACCTACTAAAGTTATGTAGTTTCGTCTTTTTTGTACAACATTTAAATAAAGACCTATCTTATATCTACGAGTATACAATACATATTAACAATCTAGCTTTTGGCACGAAGTCTGGCATCTGGTGTGACTCTGTAACGTAAATGATCAAATTTGTCAGAAAAATATCATTTTGTCACAAACCCCGTTTTTGCACAACACTAGTTTATCACAGTTCTATCACAGTTTCAGTCCAAAAAGATAGTCTTTTGTTTCCCCCCGAGTCTTCTTGGTTCTGGGCGCTAAATGAAATTGCTAAACAATCAGTTATGTTGAGTATTTAGCACTAACACGAGTCTACTCCAAACTTTACTGCAATCTGAACGAACTGAACTAACAAGCACTTCCATGTATGCTACCATGACACAATCTGAACGTTCAGATGGTGTATAAAGCTGAGGTCAGACTCAACTGTCAGTCTTTGTAAAGGACACGATTTAAGATTTTATAAAATAAACAACCTTTAGATTTAAAAAATATATAAGAACAAGCACCAATAACAGGATTTTTTTGTTTGCATTTTCTTTATCAACCAGACTGACAGTATTTTACAGTTTTTGTGGTAAATACTAACATAAACAGCTATATTTGAAGATTGGAAAATATAAATAATCCCTGAGGAAAAAATGCTGCAAAGTAGAAAAAAATAACAACCATACTCGTACCATAAAAAATAGGGTTGATTCTGATATTCCATTTACCTAAAATTATGTCTCTCTTTTCATAATTATGAAAACAAAGGAGACAACTTATTAGTACGATAAAAATGTTGTTCAAATGATGGACAGAATTATCCTATCAGTCATCCAAGCCATGTCCATTGGTTTTTGCAGATGATTCGTTCAAATATTTACCCGATTCCCCATGTTTTGTCATACTTTACCTGTCCTGTGGAAAAACATGAATAGTGATACATTTTCTAGCGAGTTTTATAACATACTCACCGCGTGAATGTGGAGCTGTATGGCCGGTGCCGCTCAGCGCACGACCGCAACATCTATTGTAGCGAAACCAGAATCAACACATTAGAATATATCTCATGTGAAATTTGGACCACAACCCATTGTTTTAGGTTGCTATTTTCAGTTGAAGATTTTTGGAGTAACACATCTTCTTCTGTATGTAATGTTCTTGAAGTTGTCTCCACTCGATATCAAATTGTTTTGGTGACATATAGCAATGGATTTAATACTTACTTAGTACCTATTTATATATTTCTCAGAAATATTTTTTATATTGTTAAAAATTGTGTTGTGCAATCCAATGACGCTAATTTAAGTTTTAACTTAAATCAGCGAACAAAAAAGACACGGCGGCATCTAAAGACGATAGAGGTAAACTATGATGCTATCATCTTTTAAGGTTTGTTCATTTTTAAATGATCATAGACAGCTACAATGTTTTATCATAAAACTGTGTTGTTCAGGACTTATCCAAATATTTTCAAAGTAAAATGATAAATAAATATTGTGTGGTAATTTTTTACACAACGCCATCTAGCCCCAAAATAAGCTAAGCTTGTACTATGGGAAACCAGATAGCTGATAGAATACTTAAATATACTCTTTTTTTTTGTAAATAGATACTTTTAATACACAATGATGTTATAATGAAAATATTGTAACATTTTCATCCAGCTTTTTACAATAACCTGCAGGTGTAAATGTTCATCGCATTGCAAACAAACTACTAATACTGGTAGCTTGTTTAGACATTAACTAAAACTCTCAGAATCAAAATCATTAAGATACACCATCAAAAAACGAAAAACTGATTGACAAGTTGTTTCAGCTTTTAGCAAAAAAACAAAGCTATAAATCCCAAAAAAACCCAACTGACCTGCATCCTGAGAACCTGGGAACAGATTAAGGTTAGCAGAAAAATACAGAAAAAGGCACCCACCTATTTGCCATCTTCGCTTCCAACAACCTCCTTGTATCTCGCTATCATGAGCTTCTTCACGGTGTCTCGGTACGTCTCCCCAGGGGTTGGTGTGTAAATGCCTCTTTTCTGCCCTAAGCCGGCTAAACTTGGCCTTTGCTCGGCCTCGATAGGAGCTATTCTTCCCTGACCGGACTTTCCTAACCCTGTGCCTTCAGACCAGCCCATTTTTTGGAGCATCTTACCACCAATAGTGTCGACTACGTTTGGAGGCGGCGCATGCATCACTGGAGGAGGTAGGTCAGCTGGTTCATAACGTTTCCTGACCGGCAACTCGTCTTCTCCAAACTTCATTCGTCTCTCTGCTGCTCTGTCTCTATACCCATTAGTCTGGGGTAACAGTTCATTTTTCTTTCTAAACTCGGCTAAATTCTGCTTATGCAACTCAGAAAGTGTTTTGTGCTTTGTCAGGACATCAACCGAGGGGAATTTACGTTTGCAAAGTAGGCAGGTGAGCTTTGTCCAGTCTATGATACCATCATCATCTTCTGCAGGTGGCGCTTCCGGTACTTTTTTGACAAGGAAATCGTCTCCTGTGGGGGGTGGTGATAACTCTCTAACATGAGTCTGTAATGGTACAGACGGGCCTGCTCCTAACACTGTGAACCCTATATCGGCTGATCCTTTGCTGGCAGACGTGTCCAAAACCTGTTCCATGACAATGTTGCTCCTCGCATTCTCTTTCTTCTGGTTGAGTGTCCGCGCCCACCTTTCCATGTCTTTGGCAATTTTCTTTGCAACTTTTACTTTATCATCCTTTTCCTTTTTCTTTTTTTCCTCCGGTTCTTTTATGATGGTGTTTTCGGTTGTTGGCTGCGGTGGATTCGGCAGTTTTGGTTGTTCAGTATTTTGGTTAGTCTGCGTGGCTGCGATGTATGTGCTAGTAGATGCGTCCCAATACATGTACTGACCGGTAGTACTGTTGTAGAAATATAGAGTTTTGTAATCATAGTATAACCCTGTTGACGGATCGTAGTAGTACCCTGAAGTCTCATCATACATAAATGTGGTCATATCTGGAGCAGCGTATTTAGTTTTACCATCACCGGTTGGAACGGTGACAGAAGGAGCGACTTGGGAAGTGGAACTAACAAATGGAGTAGCAGAAATCGGAGTCCAAGACTGATGTCTAGCTTGAGCTGAAGCAATAGCCGACTGAGCTACAGCTGCAGCTGCATTCACCCGGTCTGCCTCGGACATCGCCTTCTGCTGAGCTTGATTGTACTGAGACATTTGAGCATAATATGCGGAATAATCAGCCGATACCTGCTTTTGCGGTTTTTTAGGTTCAGTATAGAAAGTGACAAGTACTTCACGGCCATCTATTACTAGTGAAGGCTGTAGATTCAGTAACTCTGTATGTGCTGCGGTAGAGTCCGCAATAGAATTGAAGTTTATGTAAGCAAGACATTTAGAAGCCCCCGTCAAAGTCTCCCTACCGATCGTTATCCCCGCAATAGAATCTAAGACAGATTTTGAACACCTTTCTTTAATTGCCTCTAAAATCTTTTCTTCTGTAGTAAGCGCATCTAAACGTCTAAAGAGTAGCCTCTTCGTGATCCCCGATGTCTCAGTGAAATGTCTATCATTTTCACCTCCATAGACTATACCTTCTGATCGTTTGCCACAACAGTTACGTCTGTAGCAAACCTGCCGACGTTTGAAGTTATAGAGCCCACATTTACAGAACCAATCCCCTGGAGAAGCGTTAATGGTCTGGTTTTCATCTTGAGTCTCTCGGTCTCTATCGTACTTGTCATATTTATCTGTCTGTTTATCTTCATCTTGATCTCTGCTCCTGATGACACGGTCCCGACTCCTGGAACGACTTCGCGACCTGGACCTGGACCTGGAGTAGCTGCTGATTGTGGGTGGGGTGGGAGGGGCAGGGACGTCCTCCTCGTCGTCATCGCGGCCAGGGGAGCGACGCGAGTCGCGGCGATCGCGGTCGCGGCGGTCATAACGGTCGCGGCGGTGACGGTCGTCGCGCCGCTCGCGGTCGTAGCGGTCTCGGTCGCGGTGGCGGTCGCGCTGCGGTGAGCGGCGGTCGGGGCTGTCGCTGCGTCGCATGTCCCACACGGGCGAGCGGCGCGCCTCGGTCCAGCGGTTCTCCTGCTCGCCCCAGCGGGACGGACGCTCATCGCGACGCCACGACATAACGCCTGCGAACACCCGGAACAATGAAACCTCTACTCACATACCGCTCCGATGATCCCTTCTCCTTGCACGGCGAAAATCTGCGACGCTAATGATGTCATTGAACTGCATTGAACCAATCTCCGCGCCCGTTTGTTTACCTGCTGCAGTCACTGGCTTGTAATGATCGATGAACAATTTAATTACGATCGTTTGATCTATTTACTGGGAAATAAATAATAGTTCAAAAATCAATGATATTGAGAAAATATAACAGTAACCCGTGCAAAAAGAAAGATAGTCGCCATGTTTTATTGAAGTTTTATTTTTCTTTCTATCTCTTGGAGAAAGGAAACTATGAATGGCTGAAACATACTAACACTGCTTATAGCGCTAACATCGCAAATGATGACCAACACAACTGCTATAAATGTGGTTAGTTTTATATCGATGTGATTAGCGCTGTTAGCGTATTGTTAATACTAGTATACTTCGGAATACATCAACAAGACTTGACACTTGACAGATATAAGAAGTGTTGCCATAGAAAAAAACTACTGTCTTCAAAGAAAAATTATAAGCGTACTCTGCTGGATCTTGGACTGTATCAGTTTGTTTTTGTTTAGTTTATCTCGTCCCCCGCAAAAGTGGCTGAAAAATATTATGAAGGCAGATATTCGCTATAAATGCATCTCATATCAAAGCATAAATAATTAATTTTATCTCCAATGCGGTATGCTCGAATTTAGAAATGACTTTTACTTTTTTTTTAAAGATGGGCTAATTCTTATTATTTATGCACATTTCGTTTTCTTTATTTAATTTGTCATCTTTGAGTAGAATAAGGACTTTACTGTAGGTAGTTAGCGATCGCACGTCCTGAATTGCACTTTATTGTGTCGTACCTACCAAGAGTAATACTTATTTTAAATGGTTTTGTGGAGTGAATCTTTTGTACTTGTACTATTATGTATTGTGTGCCTTTTCTAAGATATTTTTCGAACTGCTGAACAGTCGAATGCGATGCCCTAGTAGGTGTTTCCCGAAAATGTTATTATAATCCGAGTGTCTTCATGTCGCGAATGAATTGGTTTCTTCTAGGCTAGGTTCCTAATGGTTCTAGGCAAGTGTGCTCCATCGTAGACTGCATCTTCTTTTAACATCAGACGAGATGGCAGGCAAACGCTAGTATAAATAATAAATAAAAAACCTGTTTAACACACTGAGCATTTTTTGTCTCATAGTCAGCCCCTTACATTTGTCTACAGTAATTAAATAGGATTAAAATTAATAAAAAGGCTTTTGTCAGATTCATAATTTTACTTTTTGAAATAAAAACTTTGCTGAAAATGTACAAGTAAACATTTAGAAATCTACAAACTAAATATAGGTAGCATGGCTAAAGCGTCTTGACATGAATTTTTCTTTTTCTTTCCTGGCAATACTAAGGATAAGTCTATCTGTCTTCATTTGTCCCAGAGAAATTTGAGATGTCCCAGACCGATTACAGGGCTAGGCTAGTACCTATTTACAACTATTTGCGATAGTGGCGCCCGTATTAATTTCTACTTTGTTTTGCATTTTTGGCAAGCTGTAGCATGGCTGTAGCCTGTAATTTCATTTCAAAATATTAGCTATTTTGTACATTCCATTTTTTTGTGAAAGAACAAACATTAATTAATTAAAATAATACTACCTAGGTAAGTACCTACATATTATACATAATACATGTTATAATATAATATTTATAATAATTATAATTATACTATTATGGTCAAATATTGAGCTGAAATTAGCTAGCACAAACAACATTATTTTTCTGAAACATTATTCGCATGTTCTAGAAAAGATCTATATCTTTATCTGAGTCGTTGGAGCTCAATGTTCTCAGCGTTATCAGCGGAGTGCTGTGATCATGTGAACCTCATTTAGTAAACCTTAAACAAATCAACCGTTTCCATAACCGTTTCATGAATTCGTGTGAGCAAAGTAGTTACATGTTCTATGCTGTTTTTTTTCTATGGGATTGTTTTGCGGTGAGATCGGCTCACCGATTAGTACTACACATCCGTGTAACCCTAATCCCTATGTAAATCTTTAGGTACGGGGCACACAGTCGTGGTCCCAATGTGTATAAAGGGGATAGAACCTTTGTGGAACAGGTATTGACCCGTCACGCTGCAACCATATTGTCATGCATTCTATTGTAACTTGTAACCAAATAATATACTTCCCAGGTTGATGTAACTTTTTATTAGAAGACAGTTTAAATATTTGTACGAAAATATACTTTCATAAATTAAGTTTGTAAATTCCATCACATCGCAAAGAAATATTCATTCTGTCTTATAATAAATAGTAAAATGTACTATTTGAATACAATGGAATGTTACGCATTCCATCATCATCATCATCATCATCACGTATTTAAGAGCACGGCTCTTCTTACGCATTAATTACGTATGTGTATGGAACACATACGTAATGACTCTCGTATGGATTATCTTTATCTAGAAATATATCGGGAACGTGATACTTTATCCTTTATCTTTAACCTCCATGGTACCACATTACTCGTATTTTTTTGTTTGTACAAATTGCCCCCTTACTTTCGTCGTGCGCTTTGAATTTCGATTGATTTTCGAAACATTGGTAAAAAAACAAATGGGCGCAAGTAGATATGCCAGCTTCCTCAGAAAAATGTTCGAACCCCTTTGTAACAGTAGATATTCAGCACAAAAATACAATGATAAAAAACATGTTGCTGCATTGTATTATTTTTTGTATAACTACGTACTTGTGTTTTTTCGATTAAAGATAAAAAATGTGGTGTTTTATTAGTCAAGTGTTACATGCACGAGTATGGGCAAGTGTTATAACATGTTAAAACATGTCTTTTTGTGTTGCTTTTAAAACTTATAGAGCTAAAAAAAGCTTATAAAGCTTATAGTAAAGTCGCCACAACTTTACTAGGGCTTGACTGTGTAATTTTTTTGACTGACTGTGATTTTATTAGGTACTTAATTGACTTGATACAAAAAACAAAAAAAAAATGCGTATACTGACACTGGCAGAATGCACAAAGTGCGGAGGAAAAATTAAGAAAGAAGATAAATAGCCAAATATTTTATTTCATCCAACAAAAAATATGAGTAAATAAATTGAGAATGTTTTACATAAAATGTATTAAATGAGCACTAGCTTCTTCCTAATAATTATTTATTATGAATTTATTTTCCTATCTGGGTATATTATTTTTTATGTTCACTACAAAGCAAATAGTTGGTCTCTGCACTGCACCTGAAGGCATGGGACATTTTGGCCTACTTGGTACAAAGATGTATTTGTTCCCAGTAGGCCACATTTATGTAGAAAATGTCCTAAACCACTAAAATATCCTTCGTGTACATTTTATATCAGATTTCAGTTTTTTGCCGTAGGTAGTAGGTACAAACCTTATGACCTATCATTTTTAAAGGAGATCGCTTATTTTGGGCTAAAAAGGCGTCACCTGCAGGCCTAACATGCGCACCGCGAGAATATTTTCTCGATTCTACAAAACAGGACAAGGCTACGAATCTGTATAAGTTTGTCTCGTTTTCGCACGACATAAAGACACGACAAAATTTTCTCGCGGTGCGCATGTTAGCCCTGCTGGAGGTAGAAACTGACATCAGCATCGTCGAAAATCTTCGACAAAGTTGTGTTACAAAGGACCAATTCTCAAAATCGACAATAACTCAAAATTATGAAATATACGTACATCAACAAAAATGTTTCCGTTGCGTAACGTTGAGGTTCTATTTCTAGTATCTCCACTAGGTAAGTAGGTAGGTACTATATTTTCTTGTATCCCACGTTACTTATAGTGAAGTACCTACATAGTTATAAGGTAGGGTTTGTCTCACTGGTACCATTATACAACTAGTTGTATGTTGTACCATTGATTGATCAAACTGGTATGTATTTTGTTTTATTTATACGGGAATACTCACGTTTAAATCAGAGACTCTACAGTTTGATCACATCCGGTGACATTTGACGTGATTCGTATAAATAAAACAAAATGTGTCAAAACCACGTCAGTTTTCATAATAAAACTGGTATGTATTAATTTCTCCCAGTATACCAGTGGTTGATGTGCCCCTGGTACTAATATTTCTGTTTCGTTCACTATGACGTCTTCGTTTGGTTCAACTGTTCATTTAGGTTGCTAATTTCTCTTCGAACGTTTTCTCTGGCAGCTGCTTCTAAAGGTTGAAACTCAGGCGTGTGGAACAGCTTTGGTATTTTTGATAACTGGTTCAATACCTGAAATACGAAATAATTAGCAAGTTTGAGTAAACATAGTACACAGAAAATAACGAAGTAAGTAATTTTAGAAATGAAAATTAAGTTCCATGTTGGCTATATAAGCCGTAGCGTATTTAGCCAAATAAAATTCTACTTTCTAACTCGAAATTTGTTTAATTATACGTACCTATGCCCATTGCCCAGTTCAGGGACCTGGGTACGTCCTAAAACTGCATCGAGAACTACTGGAAGACGGGCAGCGGCTTGCTCTCGATTAACGGTGGTGAGCATTCTGCGATCTCCGCCGCCTGCCAAGCGTGGGGATTATGGCAACCTATATTACGGGATAAGCTTTCGTCCTGTGGACGTCTTCTGGCTGATGAGTGAGTGAGTGAGTGAGTTTAATATCCCGATACTGTGCATGGGTCTATCCTCGAGGACCGATTGGTCTATATTCCGAGACGCTGGCCTGGTGCCAGTCTGGATCCCTCTCCGTTACTTTACGCGATTTTTTCCCCCATGTTTTAAAACCAATTGGAAGTTACCAGATCAATGGGACCTTACCTTAATTCGGAGCTCCACAAATTTGGTGTGCGAGAGCTGCGCGTACTCCGCACGCACGAGCCCGGCGTGCGCGTCGTACTGCTCCTGCGCAGCCGCCAGCACGGCCAGCTCGCAGTCCCCGAACAGCTGCAGGTCGCGGGGGGGCGCGGGCCCGGGGGGGGCGGGGGCCTCCTGCTCGGGGGCGAGCGCGCCCGAGCTGGCGGCCTCGTCGTCCGTCAGCAGCGCCAGAATGTACGACGTTAGGTCTTGCTGTGAACACGGAATGGTATTGTTTTTAGTACTAACTTGTAATGTTGAGTACCTAGTACAAGCGCCGTACCGGTTGTACAATTAGCAATTACATGGACACTTAATATATGTTAGTGATCATAGATAGTCCTAAATAGTCCTACTAGTGGAACTATTTAGAACCATCTATATATCTATGTAGCTTGAGTATAACTAGTACACGCTTGATCAGTTGAATCATTGGGTAGTACCCTCATTTTTACTATCAAATAACAAATAATTCTCATTTTGAATAAGGTGATCATCTGATCATATCATTTTATATTTATTTGTTTTTTTGTTTTTTTTTTGTTTATAATTATTTTTGAGAGATTCTAATGTAATTGGCCTGACCATGTTTTAATCTCAATAAATACTTTTTTTTTATCATGTTAATGATTACTGACTACCCTCAAAATGTAATTTTGCCAGCCATCAGAGTTGGCATGCTACGACTCACGTTTTG
Source organism: Erannis defoliaria (assembly GCA_905404285.2). Lineage (NCBI taxonomy): Eukaryota > Metazoa > Arthropoda > Insecta > Lepidoptera > Geometridae > Erannis > Erannis defoliaria. The sequence continues at coordinate 206,086 of FR990090.1, read as the reverse complement.
AGGATGCTGCCGCAGCAGGTCCGCCAGCAGCTTGACGGCGAGGTCGGGCGGCGTGTGGCGCAGCACCAGCGCCAGCTGGAAGGCGGCCGGCTGCACCACGTCCGTGACGCCTTCGGCAACCATGCTCTGCCACACTCCCGCCTGTAGACAATGGACAATACTTTATTCGTAAATAAAAACGTAACACACTTAAATAAAAGAAATTGATAATGCCACATTACTGGAATTTCAGAAGAGAAAAATCACGTAATAGTTACCTTTGCCTTTTAGAAGTAAATGTACGTGTTGAATTTTTGAGGGCATCGATGGTACCAGTCCTGTCAGTTGGTAGCTAACCATTTACTTTATTTAAAAATAGATGGTCAGCGAAGTCGCGAACCGCCGTATCAGATATAAATTATATTACTGCTAGTATTATACTATTAGCCAGTACCAGAGGGGTGTCACTCCGCAGTTTAGGTATGTTGGCCTTGTAAGGCAGTGGCCGCCCGCACGCTAGCCTCGTCGCACGTAACTAAGCATACGTGATAGAAAGAGAGCGGTATATCTAGGTGAATATAGCGAGCGGTATCCAGCGCTGTGCGAGTTGAATTGCTACTTTATTGTGTCATAGAGAATATAAGTTTGGTATCCAAGGTAACAGTGTTGTTGATTTTAAGTTGTCAAGAGAATAAAAAGTCGTATTAAATATTGTAAAATGTGTTTAATATTTTAAAGTAAATTAACGGCTAGGAATCGTATAGATGTACTCTAAGTCCACTGTGTGACTGCTAAAATACTTCCACTATAAAAGGTTATGGGTATGTAAACGTAAAAATGAGTCATCACGTTCATATAGAGCCGTTGAAGAGAGAAAATTACGACACATGGAGAATCCATGCAAGAGCTCTCTTGATGAAACTAGGCCTCTGGAATTATGTCACCCACGTAATTAAAAAGCCTAATCAGGAAGGTGACGAGCTGAAAAAATTTCTAGAAAAAGATGGTTTGGCATTAGCAGAATTATTTCTCATTATTTCACCGAGTGAATTAAAACAAGTGAAGAACTGCGTAACTAGCAAAGATGTCTGGGACAAGCTCGAAAATATTTATAATAGCAAAGGTCCTGCTAGAAAAGCAAGTCTTCTTAAAGAATTGATACTGAGAAAAATGAGGGATGACGAAAATATGGTGGATCATTTAAATAAATTTATGGACATCGTCGATAAGTTAGCTGATATGGACATCGCGATTAATAAGGATCTACTTAGCATTATGTTGCTTTATAGTTTACCACAATCGTTCGAGAACTTTCGAATCGCGATAGAATCCAGAGATGATTTACCAGATCCCGACAATTTGAAAATCAAAATTATTGAGGAAGCTGAAGCAAGAAGAAACATAGCTAGCCAAAGTGAAAAAAATCCTGAACAAGAGGCGTTATATAGTAAGCAACGAGGAAAAAACAAGAAATCTACTGTAGAATGTTTTAAATGTAAGAAAAAAGGACACAAGTCTAATGAATGCTGGTCAAAAGTGAACCGAGATAATAATGTAAGTAGTATTAATAAGTATTGCTCAGAAGAGACATGTCTGAATACAAATGATTGTAAAGAAAAAGTAGACAAGTGGTGTCTTGATAGTGGATGCACGTCACACATGACGCATGAGATAGAAAGATTTCAGAATATAGAAAAAGATGACAATAAAGCTTTAAAGTTAGCATCAGAGAACTGTACAGCGCAAATTGAAGGCCATGGGCAAGCAAAACTTCATATTAAGAAAAATCCTGACCTACATCTGTGTGAAACTTTGTATGTGCCATCACTGACCACAAATCTAATGTCAGTCGGAAAGATGACAGATAAAGGTGCAACCGTTTTGTTTAAAGAGAAAAATGCAACTGTCATGCGAAAAGGTAAAGTGATATTGAATGCAAAAAGAGGCGAAGATGGTCTTTATTACATAAAGGAAGATAATGTACCAGAAAAAGCTAACTTCAACTGTGAAAACAATAAAATGGATATATGGCACAAGAAACTTGGTCATCTAAATGAAGGTCAAATGAGAATTGCGCTTATGAAGAAAAATTTACAAGGTTTAGATTTTGACAAAAACGACACAGTTAAAGACTGCGAAACGTGTGCCAAAGGAAAGCTGACTAAACTGTCGTATGATACGTCTAAAAAGGAACCAAGAACTCAAGAAAGAATGGAAATTATACATACTGATGTATGTGGTCCCATGAGACAGCCATCAAAAGGAGGTGCTAAATATTTCATCACGTTTACTGATGATTATTCAAGGTATACAAGGGTGTATATGATGAAAACAAAGAACGAAGCACTTGCAAAATTTAAGGAATTTAAAAATGAGGCTGAAACATTTACCAAACAAAAGATAGTATTTTTGCAAAGTGACAATGGGACGGAGTATATAAACCACGAATTCGATAAGTACCTAAAAGAAAATGGCATCAAGAGGAGACTTTCTGCTCCATACACACCAGAACAAAATGGTTTAGCTGAAAGGAAGAACAGAACATTACTTGATAAAGCTAGATGTATGATGATTGAAGCCAACATGAAGGAAGAATTTTGGGCTGAAGCCACATGCACAGCTAACTACTTAGCCAACCGAAGTCCTTGCAGCAGCATAGATAATGCGACTCCTTTTGAGAAATGGGTAAATAGAGTTCCATCTGTAAGGCATTTACATATTTTTGGGAATAAGGCGTTTGTTCTCAAAAAGGGAAAGAAAAACGGAAAATTTGAAGCCAGAGCGACAGCTGGAATATTTTTAGGATATTCAGAAAATCATAAGGCGTACCGTATTTTCAACCCAGAAACAGATAAAGTGATGGTTAGCAGGGATGTCAAGGTACTGGATAAAATGTTTTATGAAAAAGAGATAAAAGAAGAACGAAATCAAGAAAAAGTCGATGAAAAAGAGATTGAAATATCATTTTTTCCTGAAGAAGAAAATGTAGAATGCAGTGAAGCTTTACATGAAAATGAGATTGATGAACCAGGACTAAATGTTGATGAATTATTTGAGGACGCAACAGAGATAGACGAAATAGATAATGAAGTTGAAGTTGTTCCTTGCGTTAATGAAAAACGGCAAAGAAAGCCACCGGTTTGGCAGAAAGATTACGAAATGGATGTCGAGCAATCATTTTTATGTGAAGTAGATGAAAATAGTGATGAATGGGAAGATGCAATTATAAGCGAAATTGAGTCCCATCTTAAGAATAATACTTGGAAAGTAGTAGACCGAAACGAGAGCAAAAATGTAATTGATAGTAAGATGATTTTAAAATATAAATATAATGCGCTCGGAGAAATTGATCGACGAAAGGCGCGACTAGTTGCACGAGGTTTTAATCAAAAAGAAGGTGTAGACTATACAGAAACGTTTGCGCCAGTTGCAAAAATGAGCACCATGAGACTATTAGTTGCACATGCGATGGAAAAAGATATGAAGCTATGTCAACTAGATGTATGTACTCCGTTTCTAAATGGTGACTTGGATGAACAGATTTACATGAAAAAGCCGAAAAATTTGGATAAATACTTGATAATTATTTCTACACGCGGAAAAGATAAAGAAATAATGAAAAAAGCTAAAGAAATGCTAATAGATATAAATGTTCACAAACATAACGGAATATGCAAACTGAATAAAGCCATATATGGATTGAAACAGGCCGGACGACAGTGGTTTCTAAAGCTACATAAAAAATTGTTGGAAATTGGTTTTAAAAATTCCACGGCGGATCCTTGCCTGTATATTTTAGAAAAAAGACAAGAAAGACTGTTTGCTAACATTTATGTTGACGATCTAATAATAGCATATAAGTCAGAAAGTTTGCTAAAAGAAGTAAAAGCAAAATTGCAAAAAGCATTTGAGTTGAGAGATATGGGCAAACTTCATCATTGTTTGGGGATACAATTCTCCCATGTAGGGGGAGAAATAACGTTATCTCAAGAGTCTTACGTTGATACTTTAATAGAAAGTTTTAACATGGGAGAATGTAATGCAGTTTCAACACCGATGGAACTGGGAGTAAAATTAGAAAAAAATGAGACAGGAGAAGAGAAAGATGTTTACCCATATCAAAAATTAATCGGGTCGTTAATGTATCTGGCTGTTGCGACAAGACCAGATATAATGTACGCTGTCAGTTACTTGAGCCAATACAATACATGTTATGACAACAGTCATTGGCAAGCAGCAAAAAGAGTTTTACGCTACTTAAAAGGGACGAAGAATTTATGTCTAAGATATAAAAAAACAGGAATGGCACTAACAGGTATGGCTGACGCAGACTGGGCAGCATGTACTGTTGACCGACGCTCATACACCGGTTATATTTTTAAGTATGGTGGCGGCCTAATAAGCTATGAAACTAAGAAACAAAGGGTTGTAGCTCTGTCGACAGCAGAAGCTGAATATATGGCGATGACAGAAGCGGCAAAAGAAGCTCTGCATTTAAAGCATCTGTTGGAAGATATTGGAGTATCTCAGCAGACCATTCTAATATATAATGACAATATGGCCGCGCAGAAACTGGCAAACAATTTGATCACTGGTAAGCGATCGAAACACATCAGCATAAAAGAACACTTTATAAGGGACTGTGTTCAAAAGAAATTGGTTACAGTTCGTTATAAGGATACCGATAACATGGAAGCGGATCTTCTTACAAAGGCTTTACCACAGCCAAGGTTGAAGAAGCTGCTCGGTATGATGGGAGTCACTCAGACCTCGTCCTGAGCAGATTTGTACTCCACCGAGGTCATCGTGAGGGGGAGTGTCATAGAGAATATAAGTTTGGTATCCAAGGTAACAGTGTTGTTGATTTTAAGTTGTCAAGAGAATAAAAAGTCGTATTAAATATTGTAAAATGTGTTTAATATTTTAAAGTAAATTAACGGCTAGGAATCGTATAGATGTACTCTAAGTCCACTGTGTGACTGCTAAAATACTTCCACTTTAAAATATTGCCTAGTAGATAGAGTCCTTATTTATTTCAATTCCTTTGCGGAGTCATAGATTAATGATAGTATACTTCATCTATGGCGCGGCGGAGTGAACTTTCTGTACGTAGTACTATCACTTATTCTGTGCCAGTACCTACTATTATTGTTACGACTAGTACCCATTAAAGTTGTCCTACTACTACCATTGTGATCCAACTGGTACACGTTATACCCGATGTATAATACCTAGTACTGGCTAGTACCATTGATGCGCTGACACTACTTTATTCGAGTAGTAAGACCATAACTCAATAATAGCAGATTATTTATTTATTTAATGATAGGCGAGCAGCATTATGCTGATGTGCCTATATCAAACAGTGTTGAATTTCAGTATTTGTCTGTTAAGTCTATCTTCTCCTTTTTTATCCATTTATCCAGACTGTTCTTAAATGCGTTTAAGGATTTGGATGAAATTATATCCTCAGGCAACCTGTTCCAATTATAAACGACTCTATTGCCGAGGATGTGATGTGCAGTGTTGGTCTGTGATGGAGCTGGCTGCAGAAGAATTTTATGCCGTCTACTTTCTCTAGTGTAGTCTTTAAGTGAGTAGATGCTATGAATGTCAGGAAGATTGTAGAACCCGTTCAGGATTTTAAAAGTCTCAATTAAGTCACCACGCAGCCGTCTTTCTTCCAGAGTCGTGAGCCGCAGAGCCTTTAATCTGTCTTCGTAAGATTTGCGACGAAGAGCAAATGGTATTTTGGTGGCTTTCCTTTGGACGCTTTCGAGCAGATCAATATCTTTCCTGAAATATGGACTCCAAACTTGGAAGCCATACTCTAACAGAGGCCTTATATAAGTTTTGTATATTTTCAGAAAGACATCGACTGTCATGGTCTGAAAAGAATTGCGTATGACGTAGATAAAGGAGTTAGCCTTTTTAGCAATTGTAGTAATGTGTTCTTCCCATTTTAAGTCTGAGGCAATGATTACACCCAGATCTCTTTGCTTGTTGACAGAGGCTATGACGGCGCCATTTAGATTAGACCGATATTCTGTTTCAAGTTCAATAATGTGCTGTCTTTCTTTCTGTGTTTTGTATAATATTGTAGCGAACGATAGCAATAGACTATATGCCTACTAGATTTGTCATAAATCGTTACTTACAACTGGATTGTATGAAATTTGCTATTTATATAAACTTTTTTAGCGTATTTGTTCATACTTTTCTGTGTCCTATCAATTTTTAGTGTAGTTATTTGTTGTCCAAATAATAAATAAATGCAGTTCAGTGTGTAGCTGTGACCTGGATAATAAATGCCCTTAAAATCCAGAACCACCGGAGGATGCACTGCCATCCTCCGGTGGTTCTGGTCCGGTGGCAGCAGCATCCTCTCAGTTAACGGTGGTAAGTAATCTGCGATCCCACACCCGTAACCCCATATTAAAGACTCCTTCACCCAGCTATATAACGTTTTCTGGGCGATGATGTGTACCTGGTAGGCGACGCAGTTAGTGAGCGAGTGCCAGACGCCGGGCGCGGGCGAGGCGGCCGCGAGCTGGCGCCAGGCGCGCTCCGCGTCCGGCGCACGCAGCGCCGCGCACGCGCCCGCCCACATGCGCGCCGCACCGCTCCCAGCCACTGCAGGCGAATCAACGTGGCCTAGCGGTCAATAAAGCCTTAAAATCGATAGAACATAACCATGTTGAGATGTCTGGAAAGGTAGGTAAAGGTAGTTCACAATTCTGGCACTGCTACTACTGTGAACAGACGCTTACCACCAGGCGAAAGTCCTCGCTAGTCTCGTATTGTCCCGTGACGCTAGCTCGTAAGTAAAAAATAGGAGTCCTTTAGTAAAAAAGTAATTTTTCATTTGTTAATATCTCAGAAACAGAAACAGCTACAAGGCTCGTCCTTGAACATTTACGGCCTTACCTAAAATAATCTCGATTCTCTTAGTCACTGCTTAAACTTCTCTGTCCTTTTCTAGCACGTGCAACTACACGTCAGAGAGAAGATGGCAGAGCATCTTAAGCAGTGACTAACGGTTGAGAAGTTTTTTAAGTAAGGCCGTGAGTCAGTACCTACATAGTTATGTATTATCATTATATTATGGTTTCGTTTTCAGCCGCATAGAAAAACTAAAACAAAAAAGCCTTATTTCCTTTAAATTGTGTCAAAAGCAAAATTTTTTCTTTTTGTAAATCCGCACCGTGCCAGCATGTGGAATTACGAATACGACCCCATCACCCTTCGAGGGTAGGTAGGTAGGTAAGCTAGCAGCTGTCTGGCAGTGGTGTGGTATTAAGGTTGGTGCACACATGATTGTGTACCTATCTAGGGTTTTGTTGCAAACTTGGGAGAATTTCTGATATTACCTTCCATGTCAGGCTCTTTCCACCACGTGGCCATTGTTCATTCGAGTCCCGTCAGTCTAAACCTGCTGAAAAACAATTTAAAATGATTTGTGATCAGTGTACACAGCACAAGAACTATAAAAACAGAATGTAAAAAGCATCGACATATATATATATATATAAAGAATACCCCACACGCGTTTTTTTTTGGGTTGTTTATGTGTTGAATGTGGTTTGTTTATTTGTATCGGTGGCTGATTTGTTGTTACCTATAACAATCAAAATAAATAAATAAACAAATTAAAACAATTTAATGGAAAACATTTTTATTTCAACTTTACATTCAATCGTTTGTCTCTGTAGTAGGTACCTAGAGAGGTAAAGCAACGAGAAAAAAACTTTTTGAGAATGTGGTTCACCGACACCATTTAAAAAGAGGTAGGTAAGTATTTACGAAAAAGCATAGTTAAGTACCTATATGTCTTCAAAATAGCAGAATGCAACAAAACTTCACCACAGGGGAGACTCTCTCCGTAAAACCAAATTTCTAACGCGCTCACGCTGAAAAATCGTATATAGATATATCGTATACTTGATACCTACATCAATTATAACGTCACTCGCCATCCTACTACTTATCTCTATTACTTATGATTCAATCAAGCTGTCTACATAATCCATAACCTTTACAAATCACACAACACTGTATACCGCACTGTTCAAAAACTTACATCATCCGATTCTCCCGGAATTTACAATTTTTTTCTACTTACCACCAGGCGTAGGTATAATTTACAACACTAATAGAAATAAAAAAAACCAATAATATAATTTTGTTATCTAATAATGCAAATTATTATGGTAGTACTTACATCAAAAAATTATAAAGGTCGTTAAGCCAAAGTGAACATTAAAAAGTTATATTTTTGACACGCGACCACGCGAGGGGCGTGCTCGGCTAACTGTCAAGCCGTGGATGAGAGGGAAAGGTAGTGATGCGACACATTGCCTTGTAATGTTGTCGATAACATTGCGTGCAGTGGTACCTACTACTGGCAGTAATACTGTAGTACCACGGTCAATAAATGCATATTATTATCGTCGTCAGCCATAAAAAACGTCCACTGCTGGACGAAGGCCTCCCCTTCTATAGAGGGGTGTTGCCATAATCCCCACGCTTGGCAGGCGGCTTGGGGATCGCAGAATGCTCACCACCGGCTGCTGCCCGTCCTCCGGTGGGTCTGGTTGCAGGTTAAGGACCTACGTAGGTCCATATTATTATAAGTAGCGAGTATTATTGTATCTCACTTGCCGGATTTTATTTAGTTATTCCGCGACCTAAAAAGTAACTTTCAACTTGTTATACGATTTGGTTCGCGCCTTCCGCGGGGCGGCGCGAACCAACCTCGGCCAAATCCGCAGCGCATCGTCGGTAGCTGAACCTATTCGGTGCGGAACCGAATAAGAACGTGACGTGAACAAGAGTTCACGGTACGGCCCCAGAAACTATTTCAACCGACATGCTTTAGTCTTTCTTTCAATCATTTTGTTGTTTTCTTTTGCTCGATTGAATGGGTGTATACCTACTATCTACCTAATAATAAATTTGTAGGTATACTAAATTAATATACTTAGGTACGACAAATTATTAGTAAAATAGTTATATTTATCGATTTTTCACTACAGACTTCACTATTCTATAGGGTAGAAAGGTAGGTCAAACGCATGCGCTATAGGGAGTTCTGTATAGTTGTGTATAGGCCTATGATGAACCTTATTTCCTTTACAGAAATCTACATTCAACTTTATATTTTCACACATGAGGCACAAAATTGAAATGACAAAACTCTGACATTAAATAATGGTCAATCGATATGAAGTTTTAGCGAGGTGGACGTAAGGCATAAATTAAGTTAATCCATAACGTGTAAGGCGATGTGAGTCAGCAGAAAATCGCAATCCGTGAACTTGAAAATGTACCACTTCGGAAAACTTTAAAATCTGTGCCAACCAGCGACAATGATAAGATGAATGGACGGGAAATAAGCGCACTGATTTTAAAGACTATATGTTGAGCGCCGGCTCTCCACTCGCTTCAGTCATACTCTGTCTCTGCGACATGCGAGCTGTACGATACGAAAATACAAACTTCTAATACATGTACATGTGTTCTCTTTTTGTCATGCAGTAATTAGATTCGCTATCTTTATTTTCCGGCAAATGTAATATGTATACTTTTAGCTAGGTATGCTTGATTGTGTTGTCATGTTAATTTTGAACGATTTGCAAGCGCTAGGCCCGTCCATTACATTATCACCGTCGCTGGTGCAACCATATTCCACGCTCTGACCTGGGGTAATTTTTTTAATAATTCGATTGCGTTTTCGCCCGAGCTAGGTATCCATCGGTTTCGGGAGCCGAGCGCGCTCTTAGTAAAATTATAGGTATCGAAAAATACGTATTACGTACATTATATTCCGTATAAAAATAATATTATGTGCGCTTATTATGGAAACTGGGTCAGCGAGCATATAGGGCAAATGGTACTCTTTGGATACGGTTTCTGTCGAATATCACGGATAATATCGTAAATTTCAATAGTTTCTATGTTACTATGTTAGGAGTCCAGCCAAGTCATACTTTAGTGCGTAAATTTAATCTGCAACTGCTTTTAAAAGTGGAGCTTTGTTTAGTTCTTTTTTGCTACAGTAAAAAAGACGAGAAGTATTCTCTAGTCGATTTATTTTTAGAAATAACTGTAGTGTAGGGTACCTACATAAACCTACTTACTTAAAATTATGTATTTTAGCTAAACTTATATTTATTTTATATTGTATGTGAATATTTTTCTTAAAATAATAACTAGTTAGATACAAGAAAGAAAAATATTTAATAGAAAATTCTGTTCATAAAATACATAGACAATAGACAATTCTTTATTTGCAACAAAAAAACATAGCACACGGAAATAAAGAAAAATAACAAAATGATACAAAGAGGTAGATGCTAGCTAGTATATTTTCGACATACGGCTCCAGCTCGGCCTGGCGCGGCTGGAGCCGGCCGGCGCGCGGCGCTGGGCTTCCGTCGGAGCCGGTATACAACCGGCTCCAGCTCGGCCTGGCGCGGCTGGAGCCGGCCGGCGCGCGGCGCTGGGCTTCCGTCGGAGCCGGTATACAACCGGCTCCAGCTCGGCCTGGCGCGGCTGGAGCCGGCCGGCGCGCGGCGCTGGGCTTCCGTCGGAGCCGGTATACAACCGGCTCCAGCTCGGCCTGGCGCGGCTGGAGCCGGCCGGCGCGCGGCGCTGGGCTTCCGTCGGAGCCGGTATACAACCGGCTCCAGCTAGGCCTGGCGCGGCTGGAGCCGGCCGGCGCGCGGCGCTGGGCTTCCGTCGGAGCCGGTATACAACCGGCTCCAGCTCGGCCTGGCGCGGCTGGAGCCGGCCGGCGCGCGGCGCTGGGCTTCCGTCGGAGCCGGTATACAACCGGCTCCAGCTCGGCCTGGCGCGGCTGGAGCCGGCCGGCGCGCGGCGCTGGGCTTCCGTCGGAGCCGGTATACAACCGGCTCCAGCTCGGCCTGGCGCGGCTGGAGCCGGCCGGCGCGCGGCGCTGGGCTTCCGTCGGAGCCGGTATACAACCGGCTCCAGCTCGGCCTGGCGCGGCTGGAGCCGGCCGGCGCGCGGCGCTGGGCTTCCGTCGGAGCCGGTATACAACCGGCTCCAGCTCGGCCTGGCGCGGCTGGAGCCGGCCGGCGCGCGGCGCTGGGCTTCCGTCGGAGCCGGTATACAACCGGCTCCAGCTCGGCCTGGCGCGGCTGGAGCCGGCCGGCGCGCGGCGCTGGGCTTGCGTCGGAGCCTGTATACATCCGACTGTAAAACTTTAAAAATATACAGACAGAAACTCTTAGTGCTACGTATTAGGTACTAAGTACTTATTATATTATTTTATGTGATTCTATGCTATTTCCTCGCAGTTAGATATGGTCTGTGGTGAGTACGGAGCATGGTACTCTGTGGTACGGAGTAAAGGCTCAGGACACTTCCCACGCGCCCGTAGCAACAGGAAAATCTACAAAATAGTCCATAAATCCTATCGTTTTCTTTGGATCAGATAATGGGCCACCAAAGACGAGAGAAAGGAAATTGCCCGCAGAGGAGATACGAATGCTGACTTCGGATGTGTGGAGTGAATGGACAAGATTAGAAATTATGGTCCGAAAGTAGCGCCAGTGAATGAAAAATGAAGGCGCTGAAGGCAAATGTGGTATGGACACGGCAGGTGAAGAGAGGAGAGGAGGGGGAGTTGAGAGGAGCTTTTCGTTACGTAGAAATGATAGCACATAAGGTTTAAATCCGCAAGGGGGCGTCCTAAAAAATAATGCTTAAATACTGTGTGAAAAATAATGTGTAATAGGGAATGTAGGGATCACAAATTTCTTGATAGAGTGAAATGGAGAACTAAAACATGCTGTGCCGGCCCTACAGTGGGATAAGGATATGAAGACTATGTTGTACCAACTAGGCCATAAATATGTCCTATGCCTTTAGTACGTTGTGTGAATATAATTATGTAAGTAGTCAGTACTGTATGGGATACAGTTCGTCCCATATCTTGAATCGATCTTCGAACATGTTCTCTTGTATTGAGAGCTGCTTCCCCAGCCTCAGGAAGAAGCGCGCCTCGGGCTCCGCGGGCGGCCAGCGCAGCCCGGGGAGCTCGGGGGACTCCGCCCGCGGGTTCGGGTCGCTGGGGACGTATGAAAGGGTGTCTATAATGTACAACATGATATTTTCCGACAAGATAATTTACTACATTATAATGCACAGCATGATAATTGGTGTACATGTACATCAAACATCTTGCTGTACAATCCATGTCGAACAATACTGGCCGTCCATTATTGGCTCGTATCTATAAAGTACGGCCTTCTATTGTACAGCCAATAATCCGAGTACATTTTTCAAATTTACATTTAAAAAAACCTGAACCTAACTGCTATACAAATAAGGAATTCGTGTACTTGTACATCAAATATCAGTCTGTACAAAATCATTATTGCGCCGAGCTGATAATGTACGGCATGATATTGCACGGCACGATATTGCACAGCATGATATTCAATGTACATGTACACCAATTATTATGCCGTACATTATCTGTGTCGTACATTATTGCCTCCCGTATGAAGAACATTACCCTTAGTGCAGAAAACATATAACATCATTGGCAGAAACTATCAAAAGTTGCGTAAGTAGTAACTAGGTACGTAAACCATACAACAATAATTTATGAAACAGACAATGCAAAAAACAGACTTTTTACGTACACTTTATAAAGTTTAAGTTCTTCCTACGTAATTTCCGAGTTCTGTGCTCGGGGCTCGTGACACTAATAAACAACAGAGTGAAAAATATCTGAATCTGAATCCTGAATCAATAAAGAAAATATTAATCTGATACATTTTTGCCTCGGCCTTTGCAAATATCTAAACAATTTGATCATAAGCGTTTTTTTTCTAGAATTCACTTTCAAGTTTCTTCAACTGTTAATTGTTAAGTATTTTGCTGTTAAGTATTCTTTCTTAGACGGGCTTGCGTATGATTGCTATCTTGTTAGACAGAAATAAACGAGTTAATATTTTACAAACCCATATCGCGCGACATTGTACCATGTGGCGGTCATTTTGTCCACCATCTTGGAATCCTCGCTGTCGCTGACCTCTATCGTGGGGAAGCGGAAACTCAGCGTGAACAGGTACATCAAGTCGTCGTGGTGAGCCACGCCTGGGAACATGGGAGGCGCTGTAATACAACATCAGATAAATACACAATGCCAGAATGTAGTGTATTGTGGTCAGAATAAATTTGTAATGTCACAAAAATTAAAATTGTGACACCTTGTTTTCGTTTTGGTGCAACCTCGGTAACAGTAGAAGTTGCGGTAGTGTCGCCATCTGAAAGCGTAAGCGTCACCAGTCTATTTGACTACCCACCATAATAAAGCTATCTGTGGAACCACACCCAAGTTGCAAAATTGAAATATTGTTATGTGTAGTTTTCAATTTCGGCTGCCAAGCTTGGGGATTATATCTCCCCTATAAAGCCTTCGATGTCCAGTAGTGACGTCTTCTGACTGATAATGTTTCCTCCTTAAATGTTTTAACTAACCGACTGGCTTCTTGGTGACAGCGTCCTCGTACCAGCTGTGGTCGCCGATGTAGTCGAACATGTAGTACCACACGGGGTGCTTGGAGTGTCGGCACATCAGGTTCGCCAGCCTGAAGCAACACGAGGACACATCCACTCTGATCTCCTTCTAGCTGCTGTATGTTGCCACCATTTTACCAATGTTTGGTGATACAACCATCAGGACTTATTTTCTTTGTTTTTTTCGAAAAGAATAGGCATGATGACTACTATTTTTTTATAACCTCATAAAAAAGCTGATCATCAATAGAGCCTATCAACGAAAACAAAATTTAAAGTAATTGTAAAATAAATAAGTTCTAAGTATTTTTATTTCAAGCTAGGCTGAGAGCGCGCTATACTGAGCTATGACGTCAAGCCTCAGGCGCAGCGTACAAATGCTATACTATCACGTGCTTTGCGAGAAAGAGCTAGAGCGTCCCCTCTCTATGCCCACCTAAAACTTTAAACGCTCATATCTCAGAGATTTATCAGCCAATACAATTTATTTGTTCAGTATGTGTAATGTATTTAGTTATATTCATCACTATAAGCCTGTTATTTGTCATAAATTAAACATTAGGCCACGCGCCTATCAATGATCATTTATGTGATCTTTGCTTAGGGGATCTAGCTCTCTCTCTCTCTCTCTCTCTCTCTTTCATACCAAATACATTTTCTAGTTTACTTTTGTATTAAGTCATACAATTAATCTTTTATGTCATTATATTAAACTTAAAATCTAAAAAGATCATGTCAAACTATAGCCCCTCGCCCAAACTTACCCATTAGGCTGGCCGCGTTCCCCCGCTGTATTGCGAGGGGAATCTGGTGCACGAGATACTCCCGAGACCGCGGGTCTCGCCCCCTATCACGTAAACGCCGTCCTTGGTCCGCCACAAACGTCTTGGCTTCTGAACAGCACGGCCCCGCCACCTCCACAGCAATAGGCACGAACTCATGGAATCAGCGTCAGTCCATCCGGCCGCTCACCGTCAGAGCGCGAAAGGCCGGGAGGTTCAAAACGAGTCCTTCTAACGATTTCATTTATGGCACGATGCCGAGGCCTCCTCCCAGCGCAACGAACGCAACTGAGTCCATGCAAGCCGCCGCTTCCACTCTCGCACCACAAACGCAGACGTGAGGCTCACAGACCGCACAGCCGAGTCGGTATCCCGCAGCCACCCTGAGGCAGTCGTCGTCCAGCAGCGCGCCCGAGTGAGGAGGTGGTAGGGCGCGCAGCCAGGCGCCTGACTCCGGCTTAGAGGCAGCGTCTATACGGGCCAAATCGGTCCCAGAGGCTCCGCTGCGCAAGTGGGCAAGGATATGCGTCGAGGCTAGCTCATCACAACTCCTCTGCAGATTCGGCTTTACAGGCAGGACCGCCCCTGGATATAAGCTATTCCACACGCTATGAGCCTCTGCAGTGAAGGGAATGGTAAGAGAGTCCCCAAATCCCGGCAATATGCGGCGGACCAGACCCGAGACCCCATAGGAAGAAGCAAGGAACGCTATGGGGCCGCACTCCTCTAAACGACGCACACCTAAACCGCCAAATCGAATCGGCAGACTGGCCTGACACCACTGCGCATCACTAAGGCTAACTTTGAGCGTCTTCTCAACAATACGTCTTAGGGGAACCATCGAACCGGAGGACCTCCTCTGGGCGCTTCCAAGTCGGCGACGTTCTTATAATATATGTCAACTTAGGCATCCCGAAACAGGTCCTCAAAAGCACCAAGGAGACGTGAGCCGGATTGTGCTGAAAGTGATGTCAGGGTCTCAGAGGTACAGGGACTTCCGGTCCATAACTCTAAGGCCGGGGATGAGGGACATAAAACTCGCACTCGATTCCGCTGCCGCTGGACTATAGGGGTAAAATTCGCACTTGGCGGTATTTACCTCTAAGCCCAGTTCCTTTAGGGCTGGGAAGAGCGCCTTCAGGTCCCTAGTTTACTTTAAATTGTAGAATTTCTTTGTGCATGGACTCCAGTATCCTCAACTATAGTCACCTGTGCACAGGGAAGCCAGTGATGGCGTCTCCGTACAGCTTGCCCAGCCGGTCCGCCGTCCAGGAGTCGTTAACAAGCCGCTTGTCTCCGAAGTAGGCCTCCCGCAGCCTCCGGGCCGGCTCGCTGGAGCTCTCGCGGGGCAGGACGAAGGAGATGGGGGCTATGCGCTCCCACTCCTCATCCATGCTCCGGCGGAGTGACTCGTTCTGCAGAACAGCTGGAAAAATTTGAAAGATAATTGTTTTATCTTCGGGAAATGGGTGCAATAGGTTGCAGGAAAAATTGTCTTTCGTGCGCGCGGAAACGTGATACAACTAAAATATGGATAATATGTCTGTATCATTTTTACGGAATGTCGCGGGATACAAAGAATGGATAGATTTTTATTTGTTGCGAGTGTGACTGAAGGCAGTCATGGCGCTTGCCATCGGGAAGCGACTTGCTCAACTTGATACTCAAAGGTGTGTAAAAATAAGTGATCGACATTGTCGTCAGAGTACACTTAGTAATGTAAAGTACAATGACTGTGTTCGAGTACCTACACGGATAATCAGGGTGGCAAACATAAAAAGGTTGATGTATCTTTAGCACAACAGCTTGCCCAGTAGCATGACTGCCGCGTGGTACACATGACAGCAGCTCACCGAATGCCTTCCAGAAGAACTCGTCCCTGGTCTGGCTGATGACGTACGGCACGGAGTGGAGCTTCCCCTCGCGGATGGCGGCCATGGGGTCCACGGGGAGGAACCGCTCCTGGCCGAAGTCGGGCTCCACCACCGGACGGAACAGGCTCAGCGGGTCATAGCCGAACTCCTACAACATTGCGTACGATGTGTAGCTGTAATATTGACCTTTTATAACATGCGTCCCGGAGCTCGGTTTTCAACTCAACAAGACGGCCTTGGCTCTAAATATAGGTTCGGGTCAAGTGAGATTTTTTGCATCATTAAAAAAAATTACGCGAATTCGAGCTTCACAATCATGAGGACTTTACGTGGAATAATAATGAGTACCTACTTAATAAGGAATTCTGACGAATTAAAAAAAAAAACCTTTATGTGGAATTTTCTGGCTTTTCGGTGAAGGAAAACATTGAGAGAAAACTTTCCATATATTCCAAGGGACAAGCGCGGTGGCAGTCTCCCCTCCAAGATATAGGGCCATGCCCATAACAGTGGCGTCTAATTTCTTGAAAATTATTATATAAATCATTGAATTTATCAACGAATCACATTAAATCACGAAGATACGATTACACGAAGGAACACCGTAATGCTTGCAACTACTGCTTGGCAGTTGAATGCATGTGCAAAGGTGTGGTACTTCCCCAGGCTCAGCAGCAGAGTCCTACCACTACTAGGTATAGAGTATAGAGCTAAGATCTTACAAAGAACCCCAGCAGCGACCCGGCGAGCTCCTGCCAAGTCTTCGTCTGCAGACAGCGGTATATGGCCGCGGGGCTGGAGCTGGCGCAGCCGCTGGTGCGCGCCTGCTTGAGAGCCAGGTCCATGCGGGCAGGAGGACTCGCCACCTTGGACGTCGGCGACCCGCTCATGGAGATCGCGCGGTGGAACAGGCCTAGTGGATATATCAGTATAATTACTAGGTATACTCGGGTAAACAAGGAAAACGGAAACGTAGCCACTCACAGTTGGAGCGGTCCACAAGTACTTAGCCGCTTAGCGAGCTACGGAAAGGGCGTTTCGCTCAAGGACAGTAACCGGCACGTGGTGAAAAGTCGCCATAGATCTAAAAGCACCGACAGTCCGACATGGCTCAGCGTATTTGCAAGCTGAAATGGTAATGTGATGTAATGAGCAAGTAGTGCGGGCCCGCGATGAGGCTCCGCCCCGACATCGAGTAGAGCCCGCCCGCGTGGATGTACACCATCACGGGCAGGGCAGCCCGCCTGCAACGTTACAGGAGACCTTGTACTTATGGCGCATGAAAAAATCTTCTTTTATTTGAAAGGATCATCACCAGCCAGGAGACGGCCACTGCTGGATGAAGGCCTCCTCCTTAATAGGAAGAGGTTTCCATAATCCCCACGGTCGACAGGCGGCTTGGGGATCGCAGAATGCTCACGCTGCTGCCCGTCCTCCGGTGGTTCTGGATGCAGTTCTAGGACATAATAGTTTTGAAAGGATAATAATATTTTATTATGAAAACTGACGTGGTTTTGACACATTTTTGTTTTATTCATACGGGAATACTCACGTTTAATTAAATCGGATACTCCGACTATAGTTTCGATCACATCCGGTGACCTTTTTCAAAGAGTGAAAACAGAGCCCGACGCGCGTGCAGCTGCGTCCTGCTTAGCACCAAAAACAAGCAAACGCAGCAGCTAAGCAGAACGCAGCTGCACGCGCGTCGGGCTCTGTTTTCACTCTTTGAAAAAGGTCACCGGATGTGATCGAAACTATAGTCGAAGTATCCGATTTAATTAAACGTGAGTATTCCCGTATGGATAATAATATTATGTACTTTCAAATTGGTCCCATAGACATTTTATAATAATTAGGTCAATAGATTGCTTTTTAAATCGAAATAATTGGAATATGTCATAGTAAACGAAATTGCCTATTTACTTTTGAGTGCTGTTTACAGAGTTCGTCTCATTGTTTGAAGTCTGTATAGCTTTTTTATAAAGCTTGTTTGCTATTAACCTAAATTGTCGGCGTCACAATGAGAACGTGGGGAACACCACCTAGCCATAGCGGAACCCCGCTTGGCTGCCAGTCGAACCTCTTGACAGATTTCCTAAAATGTATATACCTACTATACAAGGCTTAGACCCACAAATGCATACATGCCACCGAGGACGTTTTAGCAGATGCAATCCTAGATATCTCGTCTACATTCCAACCCAACACAGACAGGGTATCTACCAAAGATTTCTATGTTTAGATACGCCTGAGTTAAGAAATCGTAAGTTTAATTTCTCTTTGAGAAAAGGACAACACCATCTCTCAGATTTCGCGGTCACTACGTGCAGCGCCAGTAAGGCGCGGTAGAAGAAGCGCAAACTGTACGAAACTAGAAACGACTTACCTATTACCAAAAAATAAAAGATTATGTGTAAAAGCAAGTTTAGTTTAACTTTAAACGTTGACTTACTGGTCATAAGAAACGCCACCTTTTGTTTACTGCACTTTGAAATGTAATTCGTACAGCCCTTCACCACACAGTTTGGCATTTTGCTCTCAAGTAATCACGTCGGACGTGCGTCGCAGACTGTGCC
Source organism: Erannis defoliaria (assembly GCA_905404285.2). NCBI lineage: Eukaryota > Metazoa > Arthropoda > Insecta > Lepidoptera > Geometridae > Erannis > Erannis defoliaria. The sequence continues at coordinate 187,318 of FR990090.1, read as the reverse complement.
GGCATCGGTGTCAATGTGTTTATTTGACACCGACGAATGGGCGACATTTCAAAATGGCGTCCAACCCGTCCCTACCATGTATGTCTATGGTATCTTCAATCGTTTCCCCCCGGGTACCAAAAAATACCCTTTAGACAAAATAGAAGCTGTAAACAGACTCACCGATCGTTAGAAGGCGTGTAAACGTTGATAGTGAGGCAGTCCTCGTCGATGTGTGTCCCCGGGGCCGCGGGCTGCGGACACGCGGGCCCGTCCTGCCGCGCGTCCGCGGGGGACGGCTGCTGCAGGATCGGCTCCGGCGGCTGGGACAGGTGGCTCTCTGTTGTTCACTTATACTGGACCACTTAGACTAATGAACTATACGTCACTGCTAGGCCACTTGATGTGTAAACGCAAGATGGTAAACATAACGTGATTAAATCAGGCGTTACTCACCTACACCCTCCAAGTACGTAAGTTTACTTAGCGGTATTATAAACTAGCTAATACTTAGCCTAGGACGCTTTCTGTTGGACACTCGATTAGTAGATATACAGATTTTTTACCAGAGAATTTTAGCTAGCCGAGTAAGTACGAAAAGTACCTACCATAAAATATAACCAACATGCTAAGGTTTGCCATGAAATTATTTTTAGCCGGCAGTTCAATTAATCATTGGAATTTAAACCCATGTTCTGCAGCTTGCTAACCGAACGCTCTAACTACTAAGGTACCATCACAAGCTGATATAATGTCCAGTAAACTGCGGTTCATAGAGAGCGGGACTGTGTTACTGCGCCATATCCACCGGCGCTGTCTGGTGGGACATATTAGAAACATTTACGCGAAATATTTCTACGATACCGAAATTAGCTAATCTTTACACGTCTTTTTATGCTACGCGTTGAATTGGATGTCTGATTTCCGAGACTAACACTATGCTGGACTAGAATGAAGTACCTACACTTGCCTAGATGCCTAGGTAGCTCAGTGTCGTAACTAGCCTTTCAAGCGCTCGGTGCGAACTTAAGGGTTAGTTCTAATCAGTTAGCATCCTTTTAAGGGCATATTATGTACATCAAAACAAACAACTTTTACTATGGGGCCAACATTGAAACCGCAAAAAAAAAACAGCTGTTCCATACATTTTGCCCAAGGTCGATATTTTTTTCGCGACTTCAAGGGTGACCACATAGTAAAAGTTGTTCATAATCGGTTTCACAATAAGAGTTCATGGTACGGCCCCTGGTCTGGTCATATCTGCGCCCTTCCAGGGTCTGCCCTGCCCCTGGGCAGTGCTGTCACAGCCCTAGTTACGGCACTCCTGGGTAGGTACCAAATTTATCTCGATTTCAAAAGTACAGTTCTTGTGGAGCACAGTGTCCAGCAGAGTATTTGTAGTGGTAGGACTCTACTGCAGAGTCCGCCTGGGAAAGTACCACACCTTTGCCAGTTATTCAACCGCCAAGCAGTAGTGTGCAAGTATTACTGTGTTCCGGTTTGAAGGGCAATGTTACCAGTGAAATTACTGGGTATGAAGAGATTTAACATCTAATATCTCAGGGTGACGAGCGCAGTACAGTGCGGCGCAGGATTGTGTTCGCAAGTTCACAATTCTAGCACTGCTACTGTTAGTGGCAGGCGTGACGCTTACCACCAGGCGAAAGTCTTGCACGTCTCGTAACTTGACAGTATTAAAAAAAAAGAGCTATATTTGTTTTATTTATACGGGAATACTCAAGTTCATAATAAGAGTTACGCTAGTCACCTGGAAGCGGAGCGCGCCGACAGGTGGCGCGGCGTACTTGATGCCGCGGTACGCCTGGAAGCGCCGCCCGCGCCGCGTGCGCATCCACGACCCGACGAACTCACCTGACGGAGACGTCGTCACCGGACCCGCCGAGCCGGCGCCCCCATCTGGAACTGAGGTATTATATTGACACGAATGGCGAACATTACCGTTGTCTATGAACTACAATCAACCTTTTCAATGCTGGAGAATAGATTTCTTCTAGACAAGCTTGTTCCATCCTCGGTAACATCGACGCTTACTAGAGTCGGTGGCCAAACGTTGAACGAACTATGTCCAATAAAAAGAACTGTAGCATCGGATTGTGATTACTTATAGATTATTTGGCAGCAGAGACAGTCATGACAAATGTGTACATTCTTCTATGGTTTAGAAACCTACTCCTTTTGGCTTAGTACCATAGTAGGTACCAAGTACTATTATTTTCTGTGCCAGTAGCTTGGAGGATCTAGCTCTCTCTCTCTCTCTCTCTCTCGCCAGTAGGTACAATAAGTATAAGAAGTAGGCAAATAAAAACAATAAAGTAACAATAGCTGTTCAATGAACATTGATCAATAAACAGTAAGCGTAAGCAGTAATGAGTAAGCAGGCGTTTTCACACCACAGCTTGTGGCTGCAGGAAACCAGCCAAAGAGTCGGACTTGGTCCGAGGGCCCAAGGTTCCGTACCGTACCGGTTACCGTATTTTATGCTCAGGACATTTTTCGATGACATTCATTAATTCATCATAAATTTTTTTTTCACACCACCTGCTCGACAATGTCCGATTACATATCATGTAACCCCAACGTAAAGTAATGAGAATACTTTTTCACTGCAGCGAATGGAGCTTTCACGCTCTGGACTGTAAAAAATGGAGAGAGGGAAGGGAGACCTTCGCCCTGTAGTGGGAGTGGGACAGTCATGAAATGAAATGGATGAGACTAGTGATGCTCCCTTACGTGTACATCGAGCCAAAGTGTTATTTGCTTTTAGTTTTAGTATAAACTTTGTTTTTTTTAACCAGTCTCCGCCAAGAGAAAAAGATATTGTGTATATTTTTATGCGTTTTTATTACAGCTTCTCTAAAACCAGTAATGCTTACTAAATTACACTTAGTAAGTAATAAACTCGCCTCTATGTAGAATGGACCTTACTAAGTTATAACTTCGTAGAATAGTACCTAATTGTATGCCAGCGTATCCAACAAAGTTTTTTTTTGTCATGAATGGGTTCGTAATTCGCATATTTGACTTTGCCTTACCGACGCGTAAACAAGATCTGAGATGGAGCATAGAGCATAGAAGATACTTTAGTTTTAAGATCCCCAGACTATGTAGCTACATCATCTGGAGCTTAGGGTACATTTCATGAATTTTCGCTAACATCCCGTTTGTCTTCATAGCATTTTGATGTACCTACCTATGTTTGATACTTCCATATTATTCCCACGGTACCCTAACATGCATCACCCGCTGGTTACATCTATCTGTAAGTAGGTATAGGAAATCGAATGAGACACATTTCCTTCACCTTACCAAGCACAGGTTTTCCTTATAATCAAAACAATAACATTTAAACAATAACAAACTATTTACCTGCTAGTTTCGTCGCACGGTTTTCCCCCTTGCCTGGCCACGCACACAGGTACAGCAATAATACCAACACACGTGCTCCATGTGTGAGTGTAGTGGACATTTTCCTCGTATACGAAATACTGAGTGGACGGGATGGAGCGCCGGCTTATAAACATCTTTAAGTACTTATGTTAATTGATGCGCTGGTTGATTCTGCAATCGAATATAAAATAGGTTGAAAAATAAAATACACCTCTCACGTCACAATACACTGACTATACCAGGGGGGTGTCACTCCGCAGTTTAGGTATGTTCGGCCGGCGCTCCGTCCGGGAGGACAATGCAAGGCAGAAGTCAGTGGCCGCCTGCACGCTAGCCTCGTCGCACGTAACTAAGCATACGTGATAGAAAGAGAGTGGTATATCTAGGTGAATATAGCGAGCGGTATCCAGCACAGTACGAGTTGAATTGCTACTTTATTGCCTAGTACATAGAGTCCTTATTTATTTCAATTCCTTTGCGGAGTGAACTTTCTGTACGTAGTACTATTATTTACTCTGTGAATATACTTCTGACTTGATATGGCAAGCCAAGGCGTATCTCTCTGCCAAAAAGTGTGACATTTTCTTTGATCACATACCATTAAACCTCTTTAGAAATAATGTAGGTGTTATCAGCATTACGTTTCCACTTTTCTACTGGTACTTGCTTTAAGATTTCACACCAAATATCTCAGGGTGACGAGTGCAGTGCGGCGCAGGATTTTCAGTTTTTTTTATTATTATCATAGAGGGTTTGGTTAGACACGACCATGCCACTTGCCACTGGCCACTTACCAACTATTACATATTACCTACGTTGTAAACATATTTTGACGATGTTGAACAGTGTTCCAGCTTCGTCCGACAAGGGATAAGCCAGAATAATATTACACCACCCCACATCTCTCACGTTAACGTTGGTGTACAAATAAAAATCGGACCTTTTAGCCTCGGTCTCAACTCACTCCGCCACAACATGATACACGTCTTCGACCACTCCACACTCGCGCCGCTACTGTTATGGGCAGGCGTAGCGCATACCACCAGGCTAACGTCTCGCTCGTCTCGTCTCTCCATTGCGTAAAAAAGACAACAACCGCTAGAAAAAAAACCTATTTACGTTTAATTCCTTATCACATTGAATATTGCAGAATCACCCGCCACCGGCCATATAAGCTTTGCGCTCCGACCGCTGAGTTAGTGTCTCCCTGAACCCGCTACCATGTGGGCTAGAGTGGCGAGTGTGTGCGCTGTGCTGGCGCTAGTGTGCGGACATGATCATCGAGATGGCCATGACCATGATCATAGACACGATCATAATCATGATCACAGCCACCAAGTGACGAGCCCTGCAGGTCTGTATTTTTTATTTTTTATTAACTTCAAAAAGAGGTTCTCAATTCAATTCAGTCTAATTTATTGCGTAAGTATATGGGTATAAAGTATAGGTGGAAATAAATAAATCAATTTTGTTGCCGCCATATCCTACCTTTCGGCATGCAAAAATATAACATTTAGAAAAACAATACACATCTTAATAAAATATTGAATAATACGCTTTAAAAACAAATACAACCGAGTTCAACTTCGAATACCTGAAATCTTCATATTTTTCTAGTAATTTTGATTTAGAAATAAACTACTGAACTGATTTCGATAAAAATTATAAGGGAACAAAAAATTATCATCAAAATATGAAGAGGTTACAAACATATACCCACACACACATACCGTATACTACCGATACCGAAAAACTTTCAGTATTTTTATAGGTAATGTGATATATGTGTGATAATTAAATAGTGAGATTAGTGTGATAATTAGTAAGTACCTAAATAAACAAATTGTCCCACAGCGGCGTCAAACCCAGGAGGGTCGAGCCCCGCGCCGCCTGTTGCCGCGCCTGCGCCGGCGCCGGTGGCGGAGTCCCCGTCGGGCCGGTTCCGCGGCTCCTGGATGCAGAGCCGCCGCGGGCGCCGCTTCCAGGCCTACCGGGGCATCCGGTACGCGGAGCCGCCCACCGGGGAGCTCAGGTTCCAGGTATGCTCCGACCTGATGCTGCAGTACGACAACAAAGTGGTAGGACTCTATTGCAGAATCCGCCTGCATGGGGAAGTACCACACACCTTTGTCATTATATTCAACCGCCAAGTTACTAAGCCGCTCTCATATCTCAGCGTGACGAGCACAGTGCAGTGCGGCGCAGGATTGTATTCGCAAGTTCACAATTCTAGCACTGCTACTGTTTTGGGCAGTTGTGACGCTTACCACCAGGCGAACGTCTCGATTCTCTAGATCGTCTTGCCCCGTTACAACGAAGGGACCGCTTATCTCATAATGTGTGTGTACTAACCGGTTCGTCCGTGGCATGTCCGCAGCCTCCGAAGCCCATCCTGCAGTACCCGGGCGAGGTGGACGCCTCCAAGGAAGGCCCGGCGTGCCCTCTGCCCGCGCCTCCGGAGTACTTCGTCAGCGAGGACTGCCTCACCGTCAACGTGTACACGCCCGATAACAAGAGGTCAGTTTGCTACATAATCACACAGAAGACGTTCGTGCACTGCTGGATGAAGGCCTTCCCTTTAATAGTAGGGGTTGCCATAATCCCCATATTAGGCAGGCGGTTTGGGGATCGCAGAATGCTCACCACCGTTAACCGAGAGGACGCTGTCCTCCGGTGGTTCTGGATGCAGTTTTACGAAATACACACCAATCCCACACCCCAACGTCCACACGTCCAATATTGTGAGGTAATCTGATAATCCTTCGAGTCCTTTTCACATGTTCACCCTGAACTCCGCAGCAAGAAGCCCCTGCCGGTGATCTTCTACATCCACGCGGGCGGGTTCTACTCCATGACGGGGCGGAGCGACGTGGCCGGCCCGCACTACTTCCTAGACAGGGACGTCGTGCTGGTCACCATCAACTACCGGCTCAGCTCGCTCGGTCAGTAAGGGAGTTTGTACTAGTACTTCATATACAATACAGAGACAAAAGATAAACCTAGAATAGATTTCCCACGTTTATACTATTAAACATAATTATTATCTCCGGATTAGCGACGCATCGATAACTTTTCAACCATCATCAGATAGGCAGTAGGTAGGTTAAAAGTGGATTGCATTTGCCCCCACAGACATTCAATAAACATAATTAAGTATCTAGGTACCCCAGGCTTTTCGGTGTAGGCAAACATTATGTACTACAGTTACGTGAATCTGACTGACAGGTATAGTGAAATGTTCAACCCAGTCTTAAACTCATAAATGCTCTGCCTGGTCTGCAGCATTGAAATGTTCAAGGTTGATTCAGTGTGTAGGTAACCCCAATCCGGATTCTTCTAAAACACCTCGAATCGCAATGTCTTGTGAACCGATTCGTCTTGGTTCACAAGACATTGCCAAAAATTGGAACAACAGCGCTACGAAAATATGTTGAAGTTTACTGTTGCAGTTATTTGTTCTATCCACGACACCCTTTCTTCGAATCGTAGCTTTTCTTTTCTATAACGTAGTACTTAACATTTTTCCGTTGCGGACAATACACATTTAATTCCATTCCAGGTTTCCTCAGCACGGGTGACAAGCTAGCTCCTGGCAACAATGGCATGAAGGACCAGGTGGCGGCGCTGCGCTGGGTGCAGAGGAACATCGCGGCCTTCGGCGGAGACCCCAACCTCGTCACCATCAGCGGCTGCAGCGCCGGATCCATCAGCGTAATGCTGCACATGATCTCTCCCATGAGCAAAGGTAAGCCTGAGGAAACTTGCACCACTTCCGCTTCTCCCTGTCTTTATACTACTTCCTATATCATTTTGTTTTCATTTTGTCTAAAACTACATCGTTTCATTATATCTTGGCTGCAAATTTTTAATTTGAGTACAATATTGACCCCTTTTCGACTTGGTACACCGCAAGCTCATTATTACATAGCTGTTCCAGCCGCCAAGTTGAAACAGAGCTCTACCGACCGCATACGAGTCAGTCGCATCCTGAAAGAGTTCTAGGTCAAAATAACTTAATGGAGTCACGGGACTACCTTCTGGGAGTTCCCTACAAAATGGTACGACGGGCTTATTTGATAAAGACTGGACTGGCTGGAGTCAGCTCAGGTTTAGTAAAATTGGGAAAGTAAATGGAGGGTTCTGCCTATCAGTAGCAGAGCTCTACACTACAGTACTACAGAGAGAGAGCTGAGAGAGACCCCTCTCGACGGATCAACGCTTGGCCTTGCCAGGCGACGGAAGAAACACCTCTAGCATTGACATAATATTCGAATTGATCAAGCCAGAAATTATAAGCAACTAGCTAAACAAAGGTAATTTGTGCGTAGGTCTTTTCCACCGGGGCATCTCAATGAGCGCGTCTCCGGTGTCGAAGGCCCCCAGCCCGACCCACCAGTACCACCTGGCCGTGAAGCAGGCGCAGCTGCTCAACTGCCCCGCAGACAACAGCTCCGTCATCATCAGCTGCCTCAAGACGAAGACTTGGCAGGAGATCGGCGACTGGAGAGGGTTCTATGTGAGGAAATCAATTTAACCTACTAACAGTTACATAGTAATATGTGATTAATTTTGTTACTCACAGCTCTAGGTACTGCTGTTGGTCATGTGCAGGCATGATCTCTTATAGAATACATAACTATGTAACGTAACAGTATCAGCCAGAATACGTCCACTGCTGGCCTCCAGGATGCTTAACCGAGAGAAGGCTGCTGCCCGTCCTGGTGGTTCTGGATGCAGTTTAGAAACATATACCAAGTTCCGTACGTGAAGAAATAATACCTATATCTACGAAGCCCTGTTTCGCCACGGGCGTACAATTATCTGACGGCTACGCTACGACAGCTAAACTCTAAAGTGCTGCGTTTGGTAGCGACGTAAATTAACCCATAATGTTGTTGTAAAGGAGTTCGGCTACGACCCGACCGGCATCTGGTGGCCGGTGGTGGAGCCCGACTTCGGGCAGGAGCGGTTCCTGACCGTGGAGCCGCTGGACGCCATCCAGCAGCAGAAGATGCACGACGTGCCCTACATCATCAGCCAGACGGAGGACGAGTTCTTCTGGCAGGCCTTCAGTGAGTGCTCGCGCTTCGCTCTTCGTTACGTTCGGGGATAATAATATTCACTACTATTTTCGCTGCGAGATCGGAATCGTGAAACACGAAAAAATATTACAGCCGACTTCAATTATCCATATCATTGACATATTTTTACCAGTTATTTTGATTTTAAAACCAAACTACAGAACCGATTTTGTTGTGTAAGTGTGTATGGGACCTATCTGGAAAAACATACGTTAAAAAAATCGGTTTACAAAATGAAGGAGTTCTGAGGTAATAACAAATAAAAAATTACACCGAATTCGGAACCTCCTCTTTTTTGAAGTCGGCAAAAATCAGCTGCTATACGCTTTGATTATGAGAGAGCTAGATCCTCCAAGGCTATAAGAATCCATTGACTTCCGACAAGACGTGTTTGTCGGAAGACTGTTTTTTTCCCGGATATGTTAACTACACGTCATTTAACTTTCTTCGCAATATATAAGTGAAGTGCGCAATATAAACTTAGGTACCATACGTCAATGAACTGTATGGCGCTCTGTCTGTGGCCTAGATAAGATAAAATAACTTTTAATGCTCAAAACTGTGTAGGTAGGTACATACCTACAGTTAATTTATTTATACGGGATATAATTAAAGTAAATAATTAATATTGTAAGTAAACAAGTTATTTATTTAGTATGCAAAGCTTTTACTATGGAAACCTGCAGGCTAATCATGTAATTGTTCGGGATCGCGATTTGTCATAAATGTCACTTGTCACTGTCCCGCAAAAATCATTTGACCCTTCAGGGCAGGACGAAACGCCAAATGACCGACGGATTTGCTTAACTTAATTAGGAAATCAATGCATTCGTTTGATAACGATAGCGAGAGAAATCCCGCCGTGATACCGTGAAGCTGTGACAGTGACAAGTGACAATTATGACAAATCGCGATCCCGAACAGTTAGGTACATGATTAGCCTGATAGCTGATACAATACTTATGTAGTTACAAAATATTTTTTCGTAAATACGTACCTACTTATAATACATATTACACCCAGACCCAGAACAAACATCTACGTTCGTCACATACATTTTTGTCCTGGCTGGGATCGAATCCACGCCCTACAGCTCTGAAGGCAGACATGCTACCAACTGAACTGTAAGGTGCTGTCAAATTTGCCAGACGCTCTACAAAATTATGTCGTCAACTTGCATGAACTGTCAAACTAATGGACTGAGTTTATAAGTCCAGTTTTGTAGCATATGCTGCACACTAATAAACATTACAAAGATGAATGACAGATCATAAATTGATGACATCTCTTTCAGCTGTCCTCAAGAACGAGACCCTCCTGAGGAGTATGGACCAGGAGTGGCGCCGAGTGGCGCCCATCTCGTTCGACCTCCCGCGGGACAACTCCTCGAGCCAGAGCGACCGGCTGCGGCAGTTCTACCTGGGAGGGGCGCCGCTCCGGGACGACGGGGACAGCGCCAGGGGGCTGGGCAGGCTGTACGGCGACGCTGTCATTGGATTCGGAGTCCACAGGTCAGGGCATATGGCTGATTTTGCTTTAGGTATAGTAACACAATAGTACTACGAACACTCGCTCGACGAACTGGTAACCGATGGGGAAGAAAGGTTCTTGAGTGGCGACCGCGATCCGGAAGACGCAGCGTAGGCGCGGCCTCCCACTATATATAGGTGGACCGACGACATTGTAAAAGTCGCGGGCAACCGGTGGATGCAGGCAGGTTGTCGTACATGCAGTGTGGTGGTCACGGGACATCATACCATGGGAGTGCCCTTAGAAAACACGTGTAAACCAACGGCTTGGGGATCGCAGAGCTCACCACCGTTACCCGAGAGGACGCTGCTACCCGTCCTCCGACGGTTCTGGATTTGGATGCAGTTTTAGGACATCCTGTTTTTTTATGTGACGAACATATATGTTTGTTCTGTGTCTGGGTGTAGTATAGATTATAAGTACTTAATGTACCTGTTTACAAAAATATGTGCGTATACAAAGTATTCTATCAGCTATCTGCAGTTTCCATTGTAGGTACAAGCTTTGCTTAGTTTGGGGCTAGATGGAGCTGTGTGAAAAATGCCCACCGCTTTTTTTTCTAATGTGCACCGGCTCGTCCGTATCGAGTCGGTTGTATACTAAAGTTTCGGGTGTACGTGCAGGCTGGCGAACCTGATGTGCCGACACTCGGCGCACCCCGTGTGGTACTACCAGTTCAGCTACATCGGCCAGCACAGCCACTACGAGGACCCCGACACCAACAAGCCGACAGGTGATTTACCACATCTAGAGCGAATAAATGACTTTAACTTGCACTTGATTCAACTACCTACTTCGTACATGTTAGTTTTTTTTTGGAATGGACTGACGAGACGGTCGCCTGGTGGTAAGTGTCACGCCTGACGAGCGCGCAGTGCAGATGTTGTTCGCAAGTTCACAATTCTGCCACTGCTACGGTTATATTGCCAGGCGTGACGCTTACCACCAGAGGAACGACTCGCTCGTCTGGTCACTTAAAATAATATAAAAAGCCTTCATAAGAAGTGTCCCCCAGGCGCGGCGCACCACGACGACCTGATCTACCTGTTCTCGCTGTCGTACCGGTTCCCTGCCATCGGGCCCGGGGCCGGCAGCGCGGACTCGCGCCTCGTGGACCAGATGACGGGGCTCTTCTACAACTTCGCTAAACACGGGTAAACTGAGGCGCATAGCACACACTGCCACTCGCGGCGGCGCCGGCCGTGGCCTAGCGCCCGCAAACGGAAGACAACATTGCGGAACGCGCTAATCAATTAATTGTACTTAAAAGGCAAAGAAGCGCGGCTCCGCCTCGTCGCTTCACTCTGTGTGCGGCGCGCATAATGGTGTCATGGCACTACCTGCTCTCGAAGTCGATCAATGTCCGAGGATGAGATTATTACCTACCTATATACATATAGCTCATTCAATCTCGCATCGCCTCGGACGAGTTCTATTCTACTTCGGGTGTAGTATATTTTAGTTACTATTATAAGGAGGTAGGTTTGTACGAAATCCGTCCGAGCGAGTATGCGGTCATGGAATATAAATGTATCTACCACTACCAGGCTCTCATTCATCATCATTGACAGCCATAAGACGTCCACTACTGGACGAAGGCCTCCCCCTTAATAGGGAGGGGTAGCCATAATCCCCACGCTTGGCAGGCGGCTTGGAGATCGCAGAGTTTTACCACCGTTAACCAAAAGGACGCTGCTGCCCATCCTCCGGTGGTTCGGGATGCAGTTTTAGGACATACCCAGGTCCAGCTGAGGCATACTGAGACTACCAGGTCGAGTAACTCGGCTTGAGAATTTGGCTCCATTGTACTTCGAGGCAAAATCATTATCCAATAGGGAATATGCATGTTTCAATTATTAAAACTACTTCGTTATTAGTGCACATATAAAAAAATACTTTCGATGATTGGTTTTGTTGCCAATCAATTAAAAAAACACATGCATATTCCCTATTGCTGGGCATAAAAAGAGCCTGTGTTAATCCAAGGTTTAGCTGTCCAGTCCAACCTCATAAACACACAGAGTCCAGAGGCAGACAACACACACAAACCCTCGCACTATCACTAAAGGCTTAGGACATTTCCCAGGGGCAGGTGGCCTAGTGATGTAGTCATACAAACGTCCCATACTTCCTTCTAGGAACTAGGCCAAAATGTCACATGCATTTATCGTATTCATAATTGTACTAGTGGATGCTGCTTCCTTGATCGAAGTACCACAGAACTATGTAGTACTACTGACAGCCTGATAGCTCAGTTGGTAGCATGTCTGCCTTCAGAGCCGTAGGGCGTGGGTTCGATCCCCACCCAGGACAAACATGTTTGTGACGAACATCGATGTTTGTTCTGTGTCTGGGTGTAGTATGTATTATAAGTATGTATTTACAAAAAAAAATGTATATAAGTATTCTATCAGCTATCTGGTTTCCATAATACAAGCTTTGCTTAGTATGGGGCTAGATGGCGCTGTGTGTAATAAAAATGTCCCCCCAATATTTAATTTATATTTACTACTAGTATAGTATTATACTATCTTTGGTAGTAGTATCATTTTAATCTATAAAAGAATACCTACTTGATAGGATCCTGGTATGTTTCCGTCCAGGGACCCGAACCCCCGCGGCGAGACTCCCGAGCTGGGCGCCCTCTCGTGGCCGGCCATGACAGCGACTTCCCGCAAGTTCTTGCGCGTCGGAGACAAGCTCACCATAGAGGAGAACATGAAGGAGGACCGGATGAAGGTCTGGGAAGAACTGTACCCGATCAAGTATTGACCTGGTAGTGTGCTCGATTCTCAAGGTTTTAGTCAGAACTAAAGTATTGCTGTCCTTAGCTAACATGCCTAGTAAAAAAGTGACAGCAATTTTAATTAGTTGAGAACTGTCAACTAAAGCCTTCGAAATTGACCACATTGATGTGTTAATTTTTAATAAAAGTAAGTAAGTTCGTATAGGCTGAGTGGCCAGCCCTAGTGTCAGAGTTAATGTGCCGCCCGAAGACCTCTGACATGGCTGACGGTTGTTGTTATAGAAACTAGAACAAACAACCGATTTTTAATAAATAAATCTAACAAAAATGACCGTGTTTTATATACCTATCGCTTTTTAATGACGACGACGATACAATGTCATATCTGTGGATATGAAGAGTCTGGACTTCAGATCATGATTTCAAATGACAAAAAATAGATATGTATAAATATAATGTATTAATATTACATTATATTTAACGAGGAGAGCTTCGTCCAACAGTCGGACGTCTTTTGATGTTCAAAATATTGATACTAACATTGGTTTACTTGTTGACTGCTATCTTTTTAATGCAACAAGGTGAATCCAAAATCTTATTAATACGACATGGCATTATAGACTCCTAGGGTAGCTGTAAATGATTTAAAAAAAAGTTTGTATTTTTGCCAGCTATGTGGAGTTGTATGATCAAGTACCTTGGGATATGGGAACTCTCTAGGTATATAGAAAACATAGCTTTCAATATTCCTAAAATATAATATCTGAATTTGTACTATCATTGTCTGACTCGGGTTCCTCTTTAATATCTTCTTCTGATTCTATTAAGCTTATTATAGGTATGCTGCTCTGATTTTGATCAAATTCATGCTTTGGTCCAAACCCTTGATTTACATACATTGCTTGCATCTGTCTAGACCTTCGCTCTCTATTGGTACCTTGATTATGTGTAGTTTCTTCAATTATATTAGCATTTTCTTGAGTCACATTTTTAGCTTTTTCACTGGTTTCTTGATGCTGTTCAGTGTTTTGATTCTCTCTATCAGCTTGATTCTGGTTAGTTGCTTGGCTACAATCTGCCCCAGAGATGGAGATACGAGGACCTGTAAATGGCGTATTATCTCGCATGGGCTCATTTTCAGTGTGGAAGTACAGAGCGTGCGGAGTGTCGTGTGGCAGGTCGCTCGTGCTGCTGGGCCTCATCCGTGGGTCCCTATTCATTTCAGCTTGAACCACGTAGCATCCCACTTCCCAGACCAAGCTCTTGGTCTTATTCATCCAGTCTTGGAGTCTTTCCGTCACTACCGTCGGTAACTCATACTGTGAAGGCTGATGTTCTGTTACTATTTCGAACTCGGGGCACATTTTATTCAGTGAAGTACCAATATTTTCAGTTAGCGATGAATTGTAGCTGTGTACGACGAGCCTCGTGGGCGGACCAAACTGCATGAATATTTTGCACAGTTCTAACGATATTTCTAGGCCTGTTTTCTCTATGAGGGGTCTGAGAATAGTGTAATTCGTGTATTTGTCTCCATATATGAGTAGATACCGGAATCTCTCCTCACTCCGAGTCTGGGCCATAGCCATAACATGTACCACACCAACCTTCAATGCTTTCCACTTATAAAACCTGCATTTAGTCGCTACACAGTGATTGCAGACTAGCCTGAAGTAGTATAAACACATGGGAGGGAATTTATACTGTACCCGGTGCCTCCTGCAGTGGGACATCACGTACTGCTTGAGAGCCAGTCCGCCCCTGTGCCCGCTCGACACGTGTATAGGCATGAAAATGTCGAACATCTCGTCCCAGGACAGTACTTGTGTGTATGGGATTGTGCTGGTCATTAAAATATTTTTGCCGCCTTTCATAGTCACTTCGAATTTTGCGTGAGCGCATTGGCTTTCTAGTTTTTGAGCAATGATATGCTCGATCCTAGTTTTCAAGTGAAACTTGTAAATGGATCGATATTTGTGATGGTCGCTCATTTTCTCTTCTACCATATTCAGGAAGTCTTTTTTCGATTGTTCGTAGTTGATTATTACATCGTTTATTCTGCCGGTACTATACTGTGTTGACATAATTTTTTGTGGGATGCAATAAACTTTAATGTGGGATGGCTGCGGGCTACGCGTACGGCGTACGGCAGACAAAATAAAATTCGCTCGCGGCAAATATACTTTAATTAGGTATTTATTACAGACGCAGTTAGCACTAAGAGTAACTAGACAGTCATTGAGACGACATTATTCCAACTGATTCCAACTAGGGAATTTGAGTTAGGTTCCAGGATTTTGAAGATTACAGAATGAACATGAAGTCTCCGAATCCTTATTTTAATTTGTACGTTTATTTCTAATTCTAACAAACGTAACACATTGAGCATTTAACTAGAACGTAACATAACGTAAACAAAAAGACAAAATCAAACATAACCAGGGTTTTTTTTGTAAATTAAAGGGAGGCAATAATGTACGACACAGATAATGTACGGCATGATATTGTACGGCATAATAATGCACAGCATGATAATTGTTGTACATGTACATCGAATATCATGCTGTGCAATATCGTGCCGTGCAATATCATGCCGTACATTATTGGCTCGGCACAATAATGCACACCCCGATTTGTACAGACTGATATTTGCGGCCTTACCTAAAATAATCTCGATTCTCTTACGGCCTTACCTAAAATAATCTCGATTCTCTTAGTCACTGCTTAAACTTCTCTGTCCTTTTCTAGCACGTGCAACTTCACGTCAGAGCATCTTAAGCAGTGACTAACGGTTGAAAAGTTTTTTTAGGTAAGGCCGTTGATGTACAAGTACACGAATTCCTTATTTGTATAGCAGTTAGGTTCAGGTTTTTTTAAATGTCAATTTGAGAAATGTTCTCGGATTATTGGCTGTACAATATAGAGCCATACTTTAAAGACACGAGCAGATAATGTACGGCCAGTATTGTACGACATGCATTGAACACCATGATATTCGATGTACATGTACACCAATTATAATGCTGTGCATTATTATGCCGGACATTATCGTGTCGGCAAATATCATGTTTTTGTACATTATAGACACCCCAAACTTACAAACACAAACAGCATGATCATAGAGGATTTAGCTCCTCTCTCTCTCTCATGAGAGACAGAGGAGCAATGATTCTCAATGATTCAATCATTCTCTCACACGATTCAATCTGGATTTAATGTTAGTTATTTTTCTATAAAAGATAATAACAAAGAGCTTTATCTACAGTTTATCTATAATGTTTCCTGATTCAGAGTGTAAAGCAACGGGAGAGAGGAGAGATGCTAAATCCTCTTGTCCTCCAAGAAGAAACATGACTGACTGATAGTGAAAATATCAAAACGGCGCATTGTTTTTTTTTTCTAAATCTTTTTTTTTTTCGTATTGAATCAGGTGTTGATGCATGAAAATAGCGGCGTTTTTACGAGTACTGTACCCATAATATCTTTGATTCAGAGGAGAGAGAGCTAGATCCTCCAAGCACTAAATCAAAGTCAGTCACACGAAATTAGTCTTAGTTAGGTATTTATAAACAAAAAATAATGTTTAGTGGGAAATATAGTGATTTTGAGAGTACGTTGTTTTTTGTTAGTGGTTTTCTGGTAGTTTTGGAAGTTTAATCTGGTGGAGTGGAGGTTTAACTTAGCTGTTGGCAACACTGACGTTGATGATCGGCCCAAAACAAAGGCCAAAAGGAAAGGACCAATATCTAGGCCAGTGTTTTTTTTTTAATTTATTCGCCCATTTTGAGCAGGCTAAAGCCTTTAAGGTCATACCGCCTCCCAGGCCGGTGAAATATAAAAATAAATTAAAAAAAAACCTTGTTGTGTGTGTTTTTTTTATAAGTTTACTTCATTCGTATGGGTATAATATGGGTATTCATCTCGAAATACCCATAGAGTAAGTAAATACTACGTAATAAGAGACGGGTGTTCCATAGAGAAAAACGAAAAAAACAGTCACTCAAGATGTTTTTTTTAAATACCAATAAAAAAAAACATATCATAATCATAATCATTTATTGTCGAACTGTGTGGTACAAGATCTTATAAATACATAGGTTAAGTTTCAACAGCTTCGCCCATTAAGGACATACAATATTTTCAAAATTGCGAGATTTCATTACATCAGGTATTAAAATAATATTTAATAATTAATCAATTAGTATTAATAAATGTCAAATCCATAAAAATAATAAGCTAACAAAAAAAAATTACAATTTTACTAATACATTGTTCAATTTGTCATTAAAATATTCTTCTATTGTGTAGTAAACCTTTATTGTCAATAAATTAAATAACTAAATTCAGCCACGCTTACCGATCCCAACACTGATATAGGCAAATGATTATATACTTTTGGACCCATTCCTAACACACTCTTGTTAAATAGAGCGGTGCTGTGGCGAGGCATGCTAATTTTATTAACATGGCGTTTAGATGACAAACACTGAAATTGATGTAAATTATTTCTCACAAATAATGCTATTTCATATATGTACAGGCACGGAAAGGTCAATATTTTGAATTTTTTGAAGTACTTTTTTGCAGGAATCTCTGGTTTTTAAATGACACACTGATCGTAAACATTTCTTTTGAGCTTTAAATATTGTTTCTCTTTCCGTGCAATTGCCCCAGAATATAATCCCGTACCTTAATGTAGAAGTTACGTACGCATGGTATGACGTGAGGACAGTTGGTTGGTTTACGACTTTTCCCAGCATGTATAAGGCATAAGAGTAGCTGCCTAGTTTGGCGCAGACAGATTCTGCTTGCTTTTCCCAATTTAAATCTGAATCTAAATAAAGGCCTAAAAATTTCGTTACTGAGACCTCTTGAATTGTATTATTAAGATAATTTATTTGTGATGTCAATTTTTTATATTTATTAAATGTCATTATACAAGTTTTGTCAAGATTTATTACATGTCAACCATTCAATTATGTTATTTAAAGCTAAATTAAAATAAAGAATGGGGCGTTTGTTTTAAAAAAAAAGAATTGAGTCGAAAGAATCTTCGATGTCGTTGTATCCCAAGGATCTTGTGGTCAAGCATTATCTTGGCGCACTTGGCGGTGATTAAAATTGAGTCATTCGAGGGTATCATGTGTTTCGATCTTGCTGTTCGCTCCATCTCAGTCTCATGCAGAGTCGCAATACCACTTTCTGCACTGCAAGCTGCCATAAATATTGCCTTTCATGGCTCCCCGGATGACCTGGAAAGTGACGTTATTATATTATATGGCTGCTTCCGCCTCCTCTAGTCCCTCTTAAATTAGTTTTATGCTTCCTAGCCTGTTTTTTTTTTAAATATATTTTTTTGTTATTGCGCTATGAGCGCGAATACTACGCGCGCAATGTTTATTATTTAAAAATGTAAATAATAAACATCGACAGTCGATAAAAAAGGGACAAACACTATTGTTAGACTATTTATAGCTTACTTTCTTAATATTTCTTATTCTTTAAGCTAAAACTGTAAATCAAGTAATTCTTATTCTATAACAGCCTTACATAATTAGTTTTTGATGCTTACCTATCTTCATCCAAAGGAAATTTTGCCAGGAAGTTTATCTTTTGGTCATTTGACTGGCCGGATCTAATACCACATATATGACACGTTTTCATTATTATTAGGTGTTGTGACCTACTTTATACTGATCAACCTTCTTGATGTTTTTAATGTAATGCGTGTGACGGATTTTGAGTGTCAGAATATAAACAACGTGTAAACTAAAATGTATTGTAATTTATTATATTGGCGACAATAATTACTTTTTAATCGAAAATGGACTCGAAACAGTTTATAGAGTTCATGAAATTCCAACAACAATCCCAACAACAACTTGTGGAATTGTTGCGTGCCCTAACAACACAACCAAGCCCAACAACGTCCCGAACAACAAATAATGATTCGGTAAGCAAAAAAATTTCACATTTTTTTCAACGATAAGTTCGATCCAGAAACTACGTCAGTGGACAACTTTATAGATTTTTTCGAAGCTAAATGCAAGATTTTCGGAAAAGATTACACAGACATTCAAAAAGATCTCTTCATAACCTGCTTACCACCAGATGTTTTCCACAAAATAAAAACCTCGTTCATAGGCACTTTGGAGGAACGCTCTTACGATGAATTAAAGGCAAAACTATACAGTTTCTATGCAAAGAAAACAACACGATACAAGGCTCGCACACAATTTTGGAGTTGTTTAAGAAAGAAGAAGAAGGCGAATCAATGGAAACATACGCAAACAGAATAAAGGATTTGAGTAAAGATTGTGGATACGAAGGGAAACTTCTAGAACGCCAACTACGTGACCGTTTCGCAACCGGTCTTAATCATGAAATGTTAGAAATTGATTTGAAACAGAAGTGGCCGGAACTACAAAACAAAGATATTGACGGAAATATGATAGAGGTAACATTCGAACAAATTTTTGCGATTTCACAATCTAGAGAATTGGCAGAAAACGATAATTCCAACAACGAGCACGCAGTACAACGCATTAAACAAAAAAATGTGAACAGATCCTCTACGAACATCTACAAACAACGACCGCTGACTAAAGATCAATGCAAAAGATGCGGTAAGACCGAAAAACATGAATTTACTGATTGTGTAGCTTTCAGTCACATTTGTAAAGCATGTAACATGAAAGGACATTTTGAAAGCTGTTGCCTGAAGACTGGAAAAGCATATTTGTCATTTCGACGTGGAATTTTTAACAAAAAGAACGTGAATAATGTGTTAAATAGGAGAAACAACAATGATGAAACAAACAAATATCGAGTGTCTACGACAAGTAGTTCATCAGACAACGACAGCAACTATGATTTTAATGTACACAAAATCAATGCTAATACAATGAGATGCAAAAAGATTGACGTCAGCATCAATGGACTCAAATGTACTATGGATTGGGATCCAGGTTCTATATATTCAATAATAAGTACGTCATTTTGGAAGAACATTGGATCACAGGATTTGAAAAAAGGACCAAAGCTACGAGCTTATGGTGATCACAAACTAAAACCAAAAGGTCTAACCGACGTCAAAGTGGAAGTTCAAGGGGAATTAAAGATTTTACCCGTAATTGTAATGACACAGGCAAACCCAATGCTCTTTGGTCTCCAGTGGAGTGAAATGTTTAACATGAATTTCCCCAGTTCAGTTTACTCAATTCAAGTTCAAACGATGTCACTAAAACAAATAATTGATGATAATAAAGAACTTTTCAATGACAAACTGGGCGATGTATAAAACTATGAAGTTAACGTTCATATCAAACCTGGAACGGAACCAAAACATTTACCAGCACGACCAATTAAATTCAGTATGCGGAAAAACGTTGAAATTGAACTGGAACGTCTAACAAAAGAAGGCATTATTGAAAAAGTTGATCCTAATAAAACAGCAATCGAATGGGCTACACCAACTGTAAACGTAGTGAAACCGAACGGAAAAATAAGAATATGTGGAGACTATCGTACTACTATCAATCCAGTGTTGGTGACGCATACTCATCCTGTACCACAATTTGATCACCTAAGACAACGCCTTGCTGACGGAGAGAAGTACTCAAAAATTGATTTGAAAGACGCTTATCTGCAATTTAAATTAGCACCCGAATCAAAGAAATACCTGACGATATTGACACATAAGGGTTATTTCCAGTACAATAGAATGCCATTTGGAATTACAACTGCACCATCGATTTTCCAACATTATCTCGAAAATCTACTAGAAAACATTCCTCACGTGGCAATTTATTTTGATGACATAGCTACCACGGGCAAAAACAACGTAGAGCACCTAAAAACACTGGCAGAAGTCTTAAATAAACTTAACAACGCAGGAATGAAAGTAAATCTCAAGAAATGTGCTTTCCTGCAAACTGAAATAGAATATCTGGGACACACAATTAACAAACAAGGAGTTCGCCCTACGAGTTCAAAAATTGAAGCCATTCTCAATGCACCACCTCCTGTCAACACAAAAGAACTACGATCTTTTCTAGGTCTGGTAAATTTTTACGAACGATTCATACCAAACCTACACAGTATATGCGCAGAATTGCACACACTCACAGGACACAAACAGAAATGGAAATGGACGGATCACGAAAATGCAATTTTTGAGAAAACTAAGAAGTGCATAACAAAATCGAAGCCTTTAATCGCATTCAATGAAAAAATTCCTCTATTTTTGGCTTGTGATGCGTCAGAGAAAGGAATTGGCGCTGTCCTTTATCATAAAATTAACAACATAGAAAAACCGATCGCGTTTGCATCGAGAAAATTAAAACAAGCTGAGAGCAATTACTCAGTGATAGATCGCGAAGCCCTTGCTATATTTTTTGGTATAACTAAATTCGACCAATTTCTACGTGGATCAAAGTTCACACTGGTAACAGATCACAAACCACTTATACATCTACTAGGAACCAATCGAAACTTACCAAAACTAGTGAACAGCAGACTAATCCGATGGGCTTTAGATAGATAGATAGATAGATAAACTCTTTATTGTACACACCAAAAAAATAAAATAATAACAGTCATGATAATCACAACAGAAAAATGAATTTAGCACTAGTGTAACAATTGGCGGCCTTATCGCTAAAAGCGATCTCTTCCAGGCAACCTAAGGCTTTAGTAATCGGTAGCTATGATTACGATATTAAATATACAAAAGGTGAAAATAACATACTCGCCGACCCGCTATCAAGACTACCAAATCCTAACGAACAACCGTCTACGGCAGAATGTGCAGTAAATAAAATTGTGCAAAAGATCAGTGAGTCAATGATTAATGAGATAGCTATAAACGAAGAAACTATCAAGGAAGAAACCAAAAAGGATGTCACGCTTTCGAATGTTCAACAGCACATAAGAACGAATTGGAGCTCCTACAGATACGAAGACATTTCTTTGCAAGCATACTTCAAAAAGCGTAACGAATTATCAATCGAAAACGATATTCTAATGTGGCAAGGTAGAATTGTCATACCGTTTTCTATGAGGAAACTCACAGTAAAATATCTCCATAGAGGACACCCAGGCATATCTGCCATGAGAGCACTTGGACGTTTTTACGTGTGGTGGCCATCACTTGAAGAAGATATTAACAGTTATGTTAAAACGTGTAATGGCTGTCAAGAAAATAGACCAAATAACCCAGAACTTCCAATTAATTCATGGTCTATACCCAATAAGGTTTGGGAGAGAATTCATGTCGATTTCGCAGGACCTTTTCTAGGCAAGTATTGGTTGGTTCTCTGTGACGCCTTGTCTAAATGGATAGAAATTAAGCCAATGAACAGAACTACTGCTGACAAGCTGTGTGAAGAGCTCAATGATATCTTTACAACCTTTGGTTTACCAGAGATAATTGTATCTGACAACGGACCACAGTTCATTTCAGAAATATTCAAAAACTATTGCAAGAGAAGAGGCATAACGCATATCAGAGCATCACCATATCATCCACGAACCAACGGTTTAGCAGAGCGCTTAGTGCACTTTTAAGACAAGAATGTCTAGCGGAAACACGCGTGACGTAACAGAATGCCTCCGAGATTTTCTGTTTACATACAGGAACACACCACACAGTGCAACATTGAAATCTCCGGCATTCATGATGTTTGGTAGGCAACTGAATTGCATATTGGATAATGCTCGTCCTAGTACTAGAAAAACATTGCATTACAAACAAGTGAAGGCAAACATTTTGGCAGAAAGTCAACACACACACACGTACATGCCTAACAGCAATGTTTATATGAAAACAAAGGACGAATCGGCATGGAAACCAGGCACAGTAGAGAGGAGGACACACAAATACTCATACGAAATTAAAACACCGGAGGGTATCATAAAGCGAAGGCATGCCGATCACATAAGGCCACGTGCCGTGGAAGAACTACAAGCTCCTAACTCGCAAAACACACCGGGCACACCTTTCCACACTCCAGCAACGTCACCTGAAATGTCAAGAACGACGCCACCTGAGCCACCTGAGCCAACACGCAGAAGTACGAGAGTAACGAGGGCTCCTCGTCGCCTCATCGAGGATTTGTAGTGGATGGGGAGGAATGTTGTGACCTACTTTATACTGATCAACCTTCTTGATGTTTTTAATGTAATGCGTGTGACGGATTTTGAGTGTCAGAATATAAACAACGTGTAAACTAAAATGTATTGTAATTTATTATAAAATACACTCATTGTCTCATTCACAGAATACCATCTTTTTACGTGATAAAATTAGGAATTTTGGTTAAAACAGGAAAATTATGCTTATAACAAACAATTTTTGACAACGAAATCAAAACAGTAAAACATAGTGGTTAAAATTCGTTAACTAAAATGTATTGTAATTTATTATAAATTACACTCATTGTCTCATTCACAGAATACCATCTTTTTACGTGATAAAATTAGGAATTTTGGTTAAAACAGGAAAATTATGCTTATAACAAACAATTTTTGACAACGAAATCAAAACAGTAAAACATAGTGGTTAAAATTCTTTGGTTGGCGACTGCGTAAATAGATAACTAA
Source organism: Erannis defoliaria (assembly GCA_905404285.2). Lineage (NCBI taxonomy): Eukaryota > Metazoa > Arthropoda > Insecta > Lepidoptera > Geometridae > Erannis > Erannis defoliaria. The sequence goes on along the minus strand of FR990090.1, from coordinate 163,972 downwards.
CCTAAGCACCATTATTCCAAGAGTTTTTGGCAAGAACGCGAAAAAATTATGTCGCCGCATTGTACCTATTATTATCCAAAACTTGTGTTTTTTCGGGTGTTACTGCATAAAAATTAGTGGCGTTTTATTAATTAAGTGCCAGTTGACGTGCATGAGTATGTGCAATTAGTAATATGGTGTAATATGTCTTTCGTGTTGTTTCCAAAACTCCGAAAAAGCTTGTAGTAAACTTGCTACGACATTATTAGGACATGATTGGACTTGACCGTGACTTACGTGTGTGTGACTTGGACTGAGGCTAAAACTCATTTAGTCGGAATAAGAAGGATCAATGAAGAAATATTTATTCAGCTGAAAGCCTAGTATCCATGGCCAAGAACAAATTATAAGACACCATTATTCCTAGTGACCTTTTCATACATGTATTGTCCATTCATGTCACTATGGCACTTTCGCCAGGCTTCTACCTATTTGACACCTATTTTCATTCTATGCTCTAGTTAAATGCTCAATGTTCTATGCCTATTAGTATTACTTACTCTATGTCTATGCCTATTTTACGCCGGAAAACATGTAATAAATGTATATTTTATGCAATTTAAAAATTGTTTCTTTGTTATAAAACTCACTAAGCTAATTCAGAATTTACACAATCGATCTCGGACTAAGTTTATGACAATCAATAATAATGGGCGAAACTGCAGTGCTTTATGTGATCAACAAATTCAAAATGAGAAAGCTGAGTGAGTTCCGATGCGTTATGCTTTACCAGGACTTGGACACCGGCTTCTGTTTCGTCAAACCACTCTTACGTAAGATAGATTTAGAAATCGTCATGGAGCTCTTCAAGTGAGTATAAAACTGACTGGATTCATTCTGTAGAACCTTAGCGCCGCACTGACTGTTCCCCGGTTTTGTTTGTTTTTCTACACACGGCTTCTCTCTGCTGTTTCACCCGCGTGATAATGAATAACGGTGACGATGGTTATAAAAAGTAGCCTATATTTTGCGGGGAATAAGCTATCTCGCCAATCCTAGTTTCATCCAAATCCGTTCTACCGTTTAGGCGTGAAAGCGTAACAAACATAAGTACATACCTGTGTAAATACGCACACACACACACACACCACACACACACATGCCGACGTTCAGTCCGAGCTACAGGGGCCTTACCATGAACGCTTATTGCGGGACCGAATACGCTCAGCAGCCGACGCTGCGCGACTGTGAATTTTAACGCATCCTAATAAGGTTCGCGGTCGCGCAGTGTCGGCAGCTGAACCTATTCGGTCCCGCTATAAGCGGTTCACGGTACGGCCCCTGGAATGAAAACAAAATGGCACATAATAATCTTGAACCCTTCGATGTATGATGTATAAACATTAAAACATAGAAACTGTTAGTTTTCCATGCTCTAAGCTAGGATGAAATATGTACACACAGAACTGAACAGAACCAATTTACTTTGATTTGAAGACTTAGTGTGTACATGAGGACATGAAAGGGTTGCACTTAACTTGTGTTTGTCCAGCCTTATTAATAGAAAAAAAAAAAAAAATGTGGACCTGGGTAAGTCCTAAAACTGGATACAGAACCAACGGAGGATGGGCAGCAGCATCCTCACCAAGCAGCCTGCCAAGCGTGGGAGTTATGGCAAACCCCAATTATTAAGGGAAAGACCTTCGTCCAACATTGGATCTCTTCTAGGTGATGATGATGTGTACTTTTTTTTTTTTTTTTTATTTATTCATGACCATGGATACTAGTCCTTCAGTCGGAGATGATGTGTACCTACTGTTGGTGTTGCCATAAATAAATAAATAGAAAAGTGCAAGTGGGATCCCAGGCCATACTCTTTGAAATGTAACGTAACTGATAAAAAATATTATAAAGCAGCTATGCCAACAGGATATTTACATCGTATGGGCCGCCAGCTAAAGTGTACGTGAACTCCTGTACGCTAGATATAGTCAACAATATACAAGCAAGCATACAGGCTCTGCTTCCGCAGTTCAATATAAAGTTTATCAAGGAAAGCAGCGGCAGCAACAACATTTCGATGAAGGTAGGCAACAATATAATGTTTTATTATTACCAGGTTCATCTAGTTTAACTGACCCTGGAAAAAAGTTGTCTATCCTCGGCTTTTCTGGAATTATTTCTTTATTTAATAGGCTAGATGACTGTTTTTCTTTATTGTCCTAATAAAATGTGGCCCATAAATATAGCTGATTAATGAAAAGAAAATGAAAATCTGATCAAAAATAAGCAACTTATAAGCATTATAATATCATGCTAGACAGAGAGGAGAAACTGCAAATCGTGACGTCACTTCTCAGTACGCCATATAAATTCTATTCTGACAAGTAAGGCGTGCGGTCATTTTTTGTTTTGTGGAAAAGGGACAGAGTTGTCTCTAACAAAAACTTTAAACGCTCACATATCAGAACATTATTAAACCGATTTAAATTATTTTTTCAAAAAACATACTATATTTACTTAAATGCTTTATCAAAGCTATTGGTATCAACAATATAAACATCAGTCATCTACCCTATTATAAGTGAGCAGCATACACTGTCTGATGTGCCTGTGTGACACAAGAAAAAAAAACTAGTATTTGTCTGTCAAGTCTATCTTCTCTTTTCTTTTCCATTTATCAAGATAGATGTAGAGTCTTTAAAAAATACACAGTGAAAAACTTATTTGATACAGTAGAATTCGGATATAACGACTTCGCTTATAACGGCTAACCGCTTTTAGCAATAATGATGTAACCTATGGTTTCATAGTTAGTTACTAGGGAAACATATCCGTTTAGTACGACTCCGGTTTAAGCGACCTACTGGTTATAGCAACCTATTTTTGACAGATTGTTGATAATTCATCCGGTTAGAACGTCGCTCAGTGTTTTGTTTACAAAACCTACACACCAATACCTCACCGCCCCGCGCTCCGGCTTCTCCCCGCGTGATTATTACTATCCTTATTAGGGCGCATAAATCACAGTAAAACACACACATAAATGTTTTTTTAAATAAATAATGTGGAATGTTATTTGTATTAATTGTTTTATTTACCTAAATACAAACTTCTCTAACTATTCTATTAAAAAAGCACATATTAAAAAACAAGCGTAAATTATCCATCCGTTTTGTGCGTAGTCCGGTTAGTACGACGTAGTTTCGCCGGTCCCTTGAGGGTCGTTATATCCGGATTCTACTGTATTTGATTTGACAATAATTTTATTGATATTTACAGGTAGTCACCAAACTACATAACTGGATGGGAACAACCAAGAAAGAAGAATGGGAGATAGGATGCTGCATAGTGCAACGAGAAATCAACACGGATGTCTCGGCCGGACCTATGTCGCCTCACAAACAATTCTTCATAGGACTGGAAAACATACACACATCTACAAATCTCGCCGGGTACTTAGATAGATCTACAAATGTCACGCGGGAAAATAAATCTACAAATGAACAATCTAATATAAAACAAGAACAGAATAGTCCTAAAGCCAATTCTACCCCAGAAGTGAGTTCCAGAAGCTTACTAACTAACTCTCTTGACACTATCACAGTGAAAGAAGAGGTAAGAGATAGTGAAGAAACGAGTTCTGTCAGCGATCGCGTCGTGTTGTTTGACGGAGGACTTATATTGCCGGGATTAAATAAAAACCATCGGACTGTTGAAGTTAAAATTGAAAGATTTGAAGAAAGTTAGTGTTAAAAAAATATGTGATTAAAATAACAAAAACGATTAGAATGTGTGTTTTAAATGTATTCGTAATGTGAATGGTTGTATGAACGTATGCTTGAGTCATCTGTAAAATGTCCCACAGCTGTATTATTGTCATGTCAGTAAAGGTTTTATTTCTTTGAAAACTGATAATTATTTTGATACATTTATTGTTTTATTTACATGGGACCAGATCTTGCTAGTGGTAGGACTACTGCAGAGTCCGCCTGGGGAAGTACCACACCTTTGCCAGTTATTCAATCGCCTAGCAGTAGTGTGCAAGCATTACTGTGTAATCAATCCGGGTTGAAGAGCAATGTTACCAGAGAAATTACTGGGTAAGAAGAGATTTACCATCTGATATCTCAGGGTGACGAGCGCAGTGCAGTGCGGCGCAGGATTGTGTTCGCAAGTTCACAATTCTGGCACTGCCACTGTTAGTGGCAGGTGTGACGCTTACCACCAGGCGAGCGAGGCGAGACGAGCAAGACGATTTGACTGTTGTGTTGACTGTATAAAAAAAACAGTGCGAGGCAGGATGTGGCAGCGCGTGTCTGCATGTTTTCACTCCTTAAAATAGTATCGGCGCTATTTCTCTGGAACCAGGCAAAACTGACCAAAGGACTTCATTTATTGTTATACTTGCAATAGCCGCCAGTTTTCGCTCCTTGAAGAAATGATTCGATGAGGATTTTGCAACTTCAGAATTATGATGTGACTAATTTAATAAATAAAGTAATTGCACGACAAATACAAAAAAAACAGTCTAATTGAGATCATCCTTTTATTTAAGTCGGTTGAAAACAAAGTCCGGGGCATTACTCCACATTAAGCTGTGAATGACGTCACGTCTATTTGGTCAGCCTGCAAACCTCGTCAACTTTGTGGTACGTGGAGACATTTTATGTTGAATCTCAATAATCCTGAGTGTTAGGACGGACTGTCTCCGCCTAAACTGTACACATAATTAATATGTCGTAGATTATAAGCGATAGGTATATCATATATATACCTATCAGTCAGAAAACGTCCACTGCTGGACGAATGCCTCCCACTTAATAGGGAGGTGTTGCCATAATCCCCACGCTCGGCAGGGGGCTTGGGGATCGCAGAATGCTCGCCACCGTTAACTAAGAGGACGCTGCTGCCCGTCCTCCGGTGGTGCTGGATTGCAGTTTAACGAAATGCCCAGGTCATTCACGAAGGTACTACGCCTGAAGCATGGCACAGGAGTATGGTGGTGCTGTTCTTCAAGAAAAGAGATAACACCTTATTGAAGAACTATAGGCCCGTCTCACTCCTGAGCCATGTGTACAAGCTGTTCTCGAGAGTCATTACGAACCGTCTCTCCGTTAACGGAGGTCAACAGAATGTTGAACCCGTCCTCCGGTGGTTCTGGATGCAGTTCAGATCCTACTATACTTTGTGGAAATTTCAACCAGCCACTGCATTTCAAAATATATATTTTTATTAAAGCTAAGACATTAACGTAGGTACGTAGAGGTCCTCTATCACCCCACACGCACTCTGGGTATGGGATCTAAAAGCTATTGTGTCAATATGTGCAATATGGACAGTGCGGGGGGCTGTACAGCCTCTCCCAGAGCTGGAAGCGCGACTCGAACAAGCCCTCGTGCAGGGATGGGTGTGTGCCCATGCGCAGGTACCGCCGCCGCGCGTGGCTCAGTGGCGGCCACGCGGGGACCGACGGCTCGGCCCCGGCCGGCGGGTTCGGATCCCTGGAACGAATGGAACCAACTTGTAATTTTAAATTCCAAATAGCAGGCTGTCTTGGGAAACGGGGCTTGGGCGAAGCCGATTTGCATATACTAAATACGATACAAAAAAATACTAGGGCTCTAGCGCACATCACCGGTGCCAGGGCATGTCCGACTGCTATTATTGGACTGCTGCTATTATGGGAACAAAATAATAAATCTGATTTTATTCCCCTTTGAGCACCTACGGTGGCTTCTAGTTCAGCGCTAGCGCAAATTGCTCTAGTCCCTTCTGAAACCTGCGAAGCCTAGCGCCATCTGCGCTGGACAAACGTCCGGTGATGCTGTGGAGGCCTGAGCCAATTGCAATAATCTTCAATTCATGAAAAAATGTCGAGCTGCGTCGAGTGGGTGCTCGACTTATATGGTTGTTTTCAGTTACCTTAAATCTTGGTGACCTTGGTTTTGTACCTCATTACTCTTAGAGTGAGCTATTTTGTGTCTCTTGAAAGAACGTCAGACGCCGTGTCTACATAATAGGTGTATTCTATCGGAAAAAATAGGGTGTTTGTAAGAACCTAAATAAATGAAATAGAAACTAAAAGCATATTATACACACCTAGTTAGAATGATTTTTATTTTACGTGGTTATACCCACAGCAACTATTACATTATTAGAGTGCATAATTCATAAAGAAATGTTTATAAAAGATTCGGGAAGTTATCAGATATAGGTACTAACTTATGTGATACGCTTGAGCGCTTGTACGAATGGTACATAACTACTTTCGAGTATCGCTTCGATTCGATATCACACGTACACCACACACCCATAATATTTTTGCTCACGGTAAAAAAGTAAGTTCATTTTTCAAATTTTTCCTTCCTTCCAATAAGTTGCACATAACTGATTATCATCCCCATATGATGGTCGTGAGGACCTGAAAGAAATAAGATTGATTATATTCATATGTACAAATACAGAAAGTGATAAGTGAGGTGGTGTTTATTTGCTAAAATTAACAACTGACAGATGTTGAATTTGAGGGTGCACATTACTGTTTCTGGAACTATACGTAATATTTTCTGAAATGTAGGTTAGTAGGTTAGGAGCATTCTACGATCCCCAGGCCGCCTGCCAAGCGTGGGGATTATGGCAACTAATCGCTATTAAGAGGGATGCCTTCGTCCAGCAGTGGACGTCTTCTGGCTTTTGATGAGGTACTTAGCAATAAAAATAGTACAGTAGGAAACATGAAGCCTTCTGTAGATGTGAGTTAGCTAACCTCAAAATCAGCCTATGACATCCAGTGTTAAAAAAGCTTGTGTTAGTTTAATTATATGCACTAAATATGAATAAAACTGTAGGTACTTACAAGGAAGTTTTCACACTACGAAATTCAGATGAAATAAAGTCTTTATACTGTGCAAGAAACTATCCCAACATCAACAAATCAATTCTGGGCAAATTAGAGGTATTTGCCTTAATAAAACCTTGTTCCATCGTCGATTCTTGGATTTTCTGATTTTACCACAAGCCTACGAATAAACAACAACTCAATTAGGTAATTTTACGATACAGAAATCAATCAAAACGCGTAATTACAACCAAAAGTTCATACAACACGGTGAGGGTTACTATGGTGTGACGTCATTCGCTCTGATTGGCGTTTGAGTTAATATGGCCGATTGCAGTATTTTGTACTTTTATTTTATTGAAAATCTTATCGATCTCAATGTTTTTAATAAAAATGGGTCATTTTTATGAGTCCTTCTATCATATATTTTTCTCTAAAACCATTGTTCCTTTGATTATTAAGTACTGTCATCATGCCTATTGCTTCTGAAGTTTTATAACGGTCATCTGAAGTTTACGTCTGAATCTGGCGTAGGTGTCGAAGTTTTTTATCTATGTTTTCGTTTTATCATCTAATTTTTATTCATACCTGGCGGAGATCCCTGGGCATCATGCTTCCACACAGCGTCACAAATTCCTGCACCAAAGACAAGGAAAACCCACACTACACTGCTCATCATTTTCCTGTTCACAAGACTCGCTGCAAAGTCGCGCTGGCTCGACTGCGGAGTTGTATGGCCGTGTGGCGAGGTTGTTACCCTAACAAGCTTATTTATATTATACTCACACTCGATATCTCTACACTTAGGTAATGGCCCGTGCTTAGTCATAATGAGGCTTTGGCTGTACAAAAGGAGCGAATAAGTACTGAGCGCCTGCAGTAATAGACTTTGTTTTGTAATTAGATATACTCATATTAAAGTTTCCAGAGAAATTATTGGGCATGAAGAGATTTCACATCTATCTGAGGGTGACGAGCGCAGCGCTCTGCGACGCAGGATTTTGTTCGCAACTTCTGACAGCGATTTTATCCGCTAGGTGGCGCAAAGTCGTTGCAGATAGCTCAGAGTATACCTCTACTCGAATGCATTCATACATTAGTGTTTATAAAAAAATAAAAATATTGGTTAGTTTTAATTGACGCAGCATATGAGTACCTATACCTATTTCCTAGGATGACCGAACTTAGGACGGAACTGATAATTGTCTCTGTTGTTTATTGATATCATGTATTTGCCTGTTTAATTATGAAAATAAGTTTCATGTACATTTGGTCTCATAAACAGTAGTAAATTGTGAGAAAATAATGCCTGTAAAGTTAAGCTGAGTCCCTTTCTTGGATCATCGCGTCACTTTCGTGGCATCTAGAACTTCCAACACCATTATTCTTCCAAACGAGACTCACGATTTGTAATTTACATATGAATTAAATCGCTTAACAAGGCGCTACAAGTTTATTACAAAAATAGTTGAAATAAGCCATAATTAAAATTTGCCACGAAGGTGACGATGAGAATCCTGGAGAGTAGAATTACCCAAAGAGTAAACTATATGTGACCCTATAAGCCTATAACATTAGCGTGCCAAACCACCAGAGAACCACGCAGAACACAGCGAAATACGCAAACAAAACCGCATAATTAGCCAGCTTTAGCCACTGCTGTCTGGCCACGGCCTTCTCTGTACCTTTAAGACCGTCTTTAATAATATACTTTCTGATCCCGATAGCCATCATCATGCCATTATGATCCCAATCAATCGAATCCACGTTAAAGTTGTAGATCGTTCTGTCGGTGCTAGACATTGTACGCCAAAGGTTCTGAAGAGCGGTATCATCGAAAATCCATTCGTTGGTGGTGAAGTACGAGATGGTGTCTGCTAGCTTGTCAAACTTTCTGTACTGGTAGATAAAAGAGTTGAGCCCTATAGGTTTCTGTATCTTGAAGGTAGCTGAGACCACGTCAGCAATGTACGCAGGTATGTAGTGCAGGATCCAGGACAGGAACCAGTAGAAAAAGCGGCTGTCGGTTTCGACGAGGTAGCAGTACCAGACAGCCGCTGGCGTGGTGAGCACCCGGCGCAGGTCACGCAGCGGGCGGGAGAGGTGCCGTAGCGTGACTCCGCATCGCGTGCTGCTGACGTTGTACACCGCCGGCGGCTGCAGTCCTCGCGCGCCGGCCTGCCATCCCGCCACGATCGCGGCGTTGTTCACCAGATCCACCGGCACGAACGAGATCCTCGCAGAGTTGTCGACGTAAAACACTCTGATCACACCTAGCATGGCGCCGAGCACGATTCCGGCCAGGCCGTACCTGGTGCCTTCGTCCAGCCACCCCGGAATTGGCTCTCTATAGGACCCTAAAACTATAGAAGGCCTGACGACGCACGCGGGCAGCTTGCCGCTCTGCTCGCGCACCAACTCCTCAGCCACAGCCTTGGTGAACGTGTACGTGTTGGGCCATCCGCTGATCAAACTCTGCGTCATGGCATCCAGTCTCTCTTCGCTGACGGTATCCACGAGCGTCAGCAAGGTCTTGGCGGGGACGGGGCTTTCGTAGAACTTCTCCCACACCTTAGTTCTCCTGCGATCGGCCGTGGCACCGGAGTATGTGGTGGATATGTGCACGAACGCTCTGAGTTTCTTACAGGCACTGCCCAGTCTCAGCGCTTCTCTCGTTCCTTGAACGTTGATCTTGGTGGCTGCTCGTATTTTCTCGTCGAACCTGACTGTGGCTGCTGCGTGAAAAACTATGTCTGTCTCTTGGACTACCATGTCCCAGTCGTGATCCTGGATGCCGAGCCGGATGTCGGCGACATCGCCTTCCACGCAGACGATCCTGGCCGGCAGGTCGGGCTTTTTCGTGAGGACTGGCTGGAACACGGGGTCACTGAGCATGTCGTGAAGCCTCTCGGCAGTCGGTATCCCTTTCTTGGGTCGGATGAGGACGAATGCTTTCTTTATGTTGCAGGAGCGGAACAGCTTCTCCAGTAGCTGCTTGCCGAGGAAGCCTGTTCCGCCCGTGAGGAAGATTACGGCGTCCTGGTAGAACTGCTGCACGTCGGAGCCGCCTCGGTCCGTGGCCTCGTCTATCGGTTTCACGAACCGCATCGCTTCCTGCTCTAGCTTCACTGCTGGATCCATTGTGTACGCTGTGAACACAAAACATGTCTTCTCTTTTACTCATTCTAGGAACAATCAATTTGCTAGTAAATTAGATAGGTAGCAACCTATTTCCTACTATTTTAGAACAATCGTAAATAGTTATAATAAAATTTCGACACGACTCACCAATGTCAACTGCAGTACATATGTGAGTCCAAGGCGAACTTTCGAAATTACCCAGCCAACACAGATTAGCTGAATAAATTTTGCGTAAAAGCAATTCTTTTGACTTTAAGCTGGATAAAGTATTTGTATAACTTCTGTGTAAGCGCTTATACAGATGATATTCATGCAATTTGGGCACAAAATATCTTGCTTCAATTTGGATAACATTTGATTAATAGCCACATAGCAGCTGAATAAATGTACAACACACTGAATATCGTCTGCATAAATTCTGATTTTTCTTTAGTCCAGAAATTATACATATTTTATGCAGTTGTTAATTTGTGAGTTCAGATATTCAAATGATATTCAAAATTTCGATCTCAGGAGTAGTTTTACAAAGAAATTATGCAAGTAAAAAAAGTATAAATGTATTTTTCATTGTGACGAAATTATTTTGTGTTATTCAAAAAATTGTACGTCTTCAAAAATTTGGTAAGTAAATTGTTTCATACATTTTAAGTAAGTTTAAGGTGAATTATATAAACGCATGGCACTTTACTGTGAATTATCAATATGATTATTGTACATTTTTTGAGCGCCTTAAGATAAAGCTACAATTTAAAAGGTAAACAAATGTGAAATAATATTTAAATTAAATTATCTTTACTTTTTATTAAATTTCAGTCCCAGCAAATAATGAGAATCAAATTTTGTATAACTGCTAATGTTTCCTACTCACTAAACAAAGTGTTTCATAAGATAAATGTTGAGGATTTTTATAAAAAGAGGTTATGTCGAACGTTAGTTAATGGCGGACGGCCAATTTGAATAAAAGTGTCCATTTCAGTGATTATTTTGCTTATTTCTGCATAATAATTCACATACGACTACATATCCAGAAATTATTTGGTTTAAAGTACAATAATTATACATTTCTCAGAGAAAGGTCTTAAATTACATAATGCAGTATACTCATATTCAGCTTTTTAGGGTTCTTTTCTATAGACAATAAATCCATGAATATTTGAGGTTGATGGAACCTATACTAATGTAGGTAGGACCCACTATTAGGTATTTAAAGTTATCTACAGTACTACTATGAATGACGCATTGCGTAATATTTAGTTGTTTGACAATTTGACAATTGTTTATATTATCAACTAAAATATACATAATTATAAACACACAGCACATTGTAGGTAGTCGCAACCAAAAGTATCGCGCTTCCTTTCCCACCACAACGCTTCAAATGGGCGCTCGGCTAAACTCGGCTTACGATCGGTTTGCGCTCGGCCACGCTCGCTGCGTTGTTGCTCATTCTAAATTGTAACTTTAAGTAGAGAGGTCCCCGTTATCGTAGCTTCCTTGTCGCGCTCGTGTAGTCAATAAGAAAGATACAAACGTAAACATCGAGATTTATTATATAAAGTTAGTATTTATAATAGTGTTGTTGTTGTTTGTAATAGTGTTGTAGTATTTTTGAAGTGTTATAGAAAAATTATATATTTTTTTCAGAAACATGTTCAAAATCGTTTCGACTCGTAAAAAAGGCCGGGTTGAATTATCAACAGTGCCCGCTTCTTGGGAGAACAATGGAAAGTTATACTGGCCAAAAAAAATGGCGAGCTACTTTGCAAGAACCCTGTAATCCTACCACAGCCGGACTGGAACACCTACAACTGTACATTAAAACGCAATCATTTCAAAACTTTTGAAGAAGCTGAGGAAGAATTATCTCAAATGTTGAATAGAACTGATACGGATGATACGGATTACGAACAACAACAAGATCCACGCGTTAATACATCTTCTCGTATTTTACAAAATAAAGATTTTAATTGAACCCGGTCTATTTGTTTGAATCACTAATCCTGATGGTGATGCACAATCATCGTGTACAGAACCCTCTTCAACTGTATTGATCGCACTTGACCCGGGCCTATTTGTATCAGCTGTCAAACCCTTTTCTATTACTGCACAGATACTATTTTTTATCTTTACATACTCTCGTGAACACTTTCTTCGTATTCCTCCCGTTCTCTTTCTTTTTTCCATGAATCATTTACGCTTTTGTTATTATCTTTCTGAGGAGGCATATTGTTGATGAAGCATTTATCAGTTTTGTCACAAAATGGTGAAATATCTGGATATAAACATACGATATCTTCAACTAATCAGTTATTTGCTGCTTAAGATACCCACATTTGTAACTGATATTGTTTTAAGCTGAACATAAAGACAATTGTACGCTTATAGCGCTAGAAGTTAGGTAAAACAAGAAGTTTATTTTCAATTATGCAGAAGTCAGCTGTGTAAAGAAGAAAAATTCTAAAATATTCAGCATCTGAATAAATTTGTACCATTTCGTACACTATGCAGCTTAAAGAAAATATTTCGTCTAATATTCAGCGTTTTGCTGTTTAACTGCTTTGCTTAAATATGTTATACAGGAAAATGCAAAAACTTCAGCTACTGTGCAGATAATAGCTGTTTCAATTACTTTTATTTGCATATCGCTTGTTTAGCTGATTCTACTCTTGATTACTATTCAGCTTAAAAAAATACCGCGAACTTTATACAGAATTTAGTAAGCTTACAACATTATTTTAATTTAAGAACTCTCTTATTCAAAATAAAGCCATAACATCAGCTGTAATACAAAAATAATAAAGCTTGACACTGCTTATTGTGGTATATTTTCGCTACTATCTGGCTTATGTGTTGGCTGGGTAGGTACTTACGCACGTTTTCAAAACAATTACCTAATTGACAGTTTCTAACGATATTTACTCGGGCTTTACGTATTTTTCAGATATATTGTAGTTGACTAGTAGAGTGCCGAGGTTTCACCCACTGTTCTACTTATTTAAATTAAAATAACCGCATCCAACCTGAACGTTTGGCCGTTAATGTTATCGAGCGTACGTTCTAAGTTGTGATGAATAAATTCATTGAAATAAAAAAAACAGAATGAAAAAAAATATACAAAAAAAAACATTTATTTCAAGTAACATGACCCGTATGCAGCACAAAGGATAATTTCATTAGGTACAACAATAAAAAATACTCACAAATTAAATACAATGTCATTCCAATTACAATACAAATAATTAAAATGTCAGTGGTATTCAAATTATGTCAGTAAGTATAAAAGATGCAAAGTCAGTCCTAACTCTTTCTTTTCGGCATGGGCACGGGTGCCGGTGAGTGCCTGTCGCACTCGCAGCCATGCCGAATGAAAGAGCAGTCTAGTCTGGCCGCAATCATCGCCAAGACGGTCGAACCAGCTCCAACGAGCAGGGGCCGTTCCGTGAATTGCTTATAGCGGGACCGAATAGGTTCAGCTGCCCGCGCAACAGCGAACTTTATTGCGAGGCGATAAAATTCACAGTCGCGCAGCGTCGGCAGCTGAGCGTATTCGGTCCAGGAATAAGCGCTTATGGTACGACCCCAGCAGGCCTAACATGCGCACCGCGAGAAAAATTTCTCGATTCTACAAAACAGGACAAGGCTACGAATCTGTATAAGTTTGTCTCGTTTTCGCACGACATAAAGACACGACAAAATTTTCTCGCGGTGCGCATGTTAGGCGCTCTGGTCCTTACTCTGCGCACTAAGGATGCGGCGCGCTTGCGCATGGTTGCGTGAAAACAATCAGTTCGCGCTTCCGCGAAGCGCTGCAGTACCGGGGCAGCCCCATCACCGCCCTGAACGCGTTGTTGTATTGGACGCGGAGGGCACTGTAATATTTTTCTGCGTAATTAGCCCACAGGTTGTAGAGCGATGTGCAATACGCTCTAAAGAGCGTAACTTTAACCTCTTTTGAACATCGTGCAATCCTGCTAGCTATCATCTTGGCCCTTATAGACAGAGCCTGGAATGTTGTATGGAAAGTTCTTTGTTTTTGAAGTTATAGTGATGAAAATTTATATTTAGGAAGTTCATTCAAAGGAAGGGAATATGGGGGGAGGGTGGAGTTGGTAGAGTCGGTAGAGTCGGTCAAATCGGTCGTGTCGGTAGAGCCGGTAGAGTCGGTAGAGTTGGTAGAGTTTGCTCGGAATAATTTAAAGTGGAGAGTTTTGGGAGCGGTCCGTATTTCTTCCGCACGCGGACGAAGTCGCGGGGGACCTCTAGTATTTATATATAAACAAACATCAGGCGTCCCACAAGGGTCTATATTGGGCCCTTTACTCTATGCATGCTATTTATATGATGTGGGTTAGTGGTATTTTATGCATATGACGGTGAAACTGTAATTTATATAAGTCCTATTAGTCCTATTATTTTGTCCTATTTATGTAAAGTAAATCCGTTATTGCCGTAAGCTGGATTTTTAGATACTCTTTATATTATAATTATGAATAAGGGCTATGGCTGTCTCATTTATAATATTCACATGTGAGTGTGTGTGAGTGATGCAATAAGTTTGTACAATTTAAGTTCACTTCAAATGTTTCAAATGTTCAGTGAAGAACGGGACAAACAAGCACTTTACACTCACACTCTCCGTATTAAATGATTATAAGTAAGTAAGCCATTGTAGCAGGAATAAGTAGTTATTTAGACAGGTGGTTTGTTACCTCTTCCGCTTCTCAACGTTTGTAACAACATGTGTATTACATGAATAACTAAATTAAATTATTATCTTAAAGCCCTTTATTAAGGGGGAGGGCTTCGTCCAGCAGAGGTCGTTTTATGGCTGACGACGACATTAATAACTGCCTACATTTATCGTATTCCAATCTTGGAGGATCTATCTCTCTCTCTCTCTTTAATTATAATCAAAGTATTCCAATAGTCAGGTAATCATGATTCGAGTTCTCCATGATACTTAATTCTATTTGTATAATGCTTATTAGCTAATGTTCGTCTAAAGCTATTCTTTAAATGCTGTTTGAATATTGATTTTTATACTGGCAGCTATTTTTTGGAGGATGGAGAAACAGGGATGGCGCGAGGAGAACACTGTCATTTGTACAACTCAAAAATGATCACTCTTGATATTATCTCCATATTGTTATTTTTCGTCTCTAAACCTACTTGGTTACGTCTCAGAAGTGGGATAAGCGACGAAAAGATGCTGGATTCGACTTGTATTCTCATTAATTAGGCGGAAGAAGAGCAAGAAGTCGCGAACGAAACATAATCAGACCAAGAATCCGATCAAAATGGCGAAGATTTTATTCCCACGGCATGCTGAAGCGGAGGCTTGCAGTAAAATAATAAAGTGTAGTTGAAATTATCCCATAAATTGATCCAGGAATGAAAACTACAAATGAAAAAGCACGCAAAAGGCCTTTGAGGGTTCAATATCATTGACCAACTGACTACGTATCTGTGAATGGAATCAACTAGGTAGACCGCATAGAGGATGGTAGACCGTATTTCGCCTTCGTGTTGCTGGCTCGAAAATATATGACAACTGGCCCTGGATTTACGTGGCTGCTTGATCCTCCATCAAGCAGCCACGTAAATCCAGGGCCCAATGTAAGGGGGGGCGAAACGGGAAAAGGCCCAGAGCGGCAAAAATCAGGGGCGGCAAAAACAATAATATTTTTTTGCCAGGGTTGACTTAAAGAGGTGAAAATGAAAAGGAAAAAATAATATTTAATAACACAGCGGTATGGAAGGTAGGTAGCGATAGCGTGGCGAATTTCTTCCCTACACGGACAGAGTCACGGGTTGAACTCTAGCTACATAAATAGTGTTAATGTAATGTCAAGGGCGGCGAATATTATTTTTGACCGGAACAGCTAAATAGCTAGATCGGGCCCTGCGTGAGTCCAGTGGAAAAAAATTACGCTCATCTCCAATTATCCACAAAGTAAGCGAGGTGATCATGATCACGCATGTCATTTAAAAGAAGAGACGCAGAAGGGAAGATGACGCTGCCATGTCCTGTCTCATTCAGAGCTTACCGATTGAATTGCACGCAAAAGCAAAGTCTACATCTGTAATATTAGGTACACAAGAACTGTATTATGTACCTAATTCATATGTTTTTTGACATCACTGAACAACTGCAAAAAAAAGTTGAAGAAAAATTGGAAGAATCAGGATCAACATGATGTCGAGGATTAACATGCCGAGAAAAATAAATTGAAGGTGCCCTACCTACATTGCAGACACAGAAGGGTTTGTCTCCATGGATCCCGTGATCAGACTGAATTAACCACGGATCGAGGAGCGTTCTTCAGAAGCGCTTTTACTAATGATGAAAAAATAAGATAAGAATACCCAATTCAATTGTGCATATGCGATGCGCTCAACGAACAAGATGGAATGTCCTGCTAAACTTTGATTTGCCTTGGAAAATGAAAAGCAGACCGTGCAGTGTGTTTGAATTTAGAACAACACGTTCCGACGTGAGCAGGTTGCGCGCGAGCGCGGCCTTCTCGGCCGCTTGTCGCGTCGGGACATGCCACGGAGCTGATACAACCATCACCACTCCCTAGTACATAAAACTTTGGTTACCACCAAAGTTTACCATCAAGTTTGGTTACAACCAAAGTTTTATGTACAGGCAAAACTATAAATAAAAAACTTTGCCTGTATGAACATAAAATGCATACCTAACTCTACCTTACCTGTAAAATCTGCAAAGTTTGGGACACGCTATTCCTATGCATGTGGCCTATTAATGGTGAGTTTTTTTAACCTTATCAAGCTATATCAAAATATTCTATGCTCTTGGGTATGGTGTTAAAACAGATTATTCTGAAAAACTGCAAAAATTGCTTTCGGACTTTGATTCTACGTTATATTTCTAATGCTACGTATATATAGCATAGCTATGGATAGAACCCTACCACGAGCGACATGAGCGTGTCTTGGCCGGCCCATTGGTTAGCGTAGGTTACGGTGGATAGGTATATTATTTTCATTTACCTAAAGTAAAAGTAAGGTCAAGTACCTACCTCAGTATATTTAGTGGCATAAAAATATATAAGTATATACTCTTGTACTTTTTAATCAGCGATATGATTTTAAACCGATAAAATTCTTGACCAAGCTCGTCGTCAACACTATTTGCAAAAACTTGACAGGCCAAGTTCATAACGTAATTTGCTGTGCCCGACGGGGTCCGTTGAACTTATGTACCTACTTTTATAAACACCATGTACTGAACGGAATGGCAATAAATATCTGAATCTAAATCTGTAATATGCCTTATATGTGCCTAATATTCTTCCAATAATTCCAAGTAGGTCGATGGCACAAGCCAGGCTTGTTTTGGAAAAATTAGTTGTAACAGCTCTAAGTGGTGTCCTTTCACCGAATACAGTATCCCGTTCTACACTTCCCGCTAGCCCAGTGGCTCACTGGCGCACTGGCTGAACGCACCGCAATACCGGAGCCAAAAAAACTTTACGGAAGCGCGCGTTCGATACTTAGTTTTTTTACTATTGACTATCAACAAGTGCATTTTTTTAATTTAGATTGATAACTTTTTGAATACAATATTTTTTTCAATGATCAAGTGATTTGTGACTTTCTATTTTGCTTGTGCGTGTGTTTTTATTTAAATGCTTGTGATGGAGAAAATGACGCGACATTCACTTGTTTATTTGGTAAGTGGCTTCCCACCGCAAGTAACGGCTACAGCTACACCACTCCTAATTTATATTGGCTTACAACTACATTTATCTAATAATGCCCAGGTTATAGCTACAACTGAATTTAAGGTAGGGCAACTGTTGTTACAGGTAGACTTAGGGCTCTTCACAGTATCTACTTTGCTTATTTTATGGTAGGGCATTGCCCCTCAATGCCCACCCCTGGCTACGGCCGTGATAATGCCTACATCTAGAATTTAATATATGGACTACTTGTGTGTAGGTAGTGAATGATTGCTATGTCTGTATGTCGATGAGTACTATTTTTAACCGACTTCGGATAACGGAGGTTTTTGATTCAACCCGTAGCCTTGTAGGTATGTTCGCAAGTTTATCAAAGACTAACGGAATATTTTTACGTTGTTACACAAATAGCAACTTTAACAGGCATATACTTAGGTAATAAGTCTTTTGTTTATAATCGTGTGTACCTACCTAGGTAGGTATACTCTTTAAAATGCACAGCACCTATACACGTACAATATACTTACTTACCTAAAGTGAATTTTAACGGTTGAGGAATTTTATTTATGAGTTTTAGGGTGCTATTTAAACCAGATTTCTGTAAACCTTGATTTAATAAAACCCCTACCTGTGTAGAGTGCACATGTAACTGACCAAGTTACACCTACCTAGGTATAATAGTACTTATCTAAATACAAAAATCTACAAATAAGTATCAATCAAAACCGTTTTTTTAAATATTTATTTTTTGGAAGGCATACCTACATACAAGGCATACATCTCCTTGCTGAATAGAAAAAGGTGGTTACAGATGTGTTGCAATAGAATTGTGTCCTAATGTTTACTGAACACAAATAACTAAAACGTTACAGGCGAGTTACTTTTACAAAAAGATGTTAAAATTAGAGTTCAAAAATAGTACAATATTATTCTATTATGCAAACTAACGATTGTAAAATAAATTATCCAGATTCAGATCCAGATAATGTACCTATTACTTCGATAGCATAGACATACATAGAAGACATTGTTCGATAGTGTACACAGGTATTGTCAAAAAGTAGTTTCATATGGACCCCGTCGGGCGCAGCAATGATACAAGCACAGAAGGGAGACGTGAATAGAACGGAAATGTGACCAGCCGCGCTAGCTGGCATTATACCTATTAAGTGTAAATGCGCTTAATAACAATTCTACCAAAATACATGTTTCATGTTTTTAAACTGAGAGTTCTCAAAAAGAGAATTAAAAAAAATAGACGCATACGAAAGCAAACCACATTGCATCGTAATTAGATCAATTTTAATCTGTCGCAAAATGGTATTTCGAGCGTTTTACTTCAAATGCGCGACCAATGATTGCCATTTTTTCGTCTTAGTTTCTATACAATAGGGTAGATGACTGATGTTTAAATCGTTGAAACCAATAGCTTTGATGAAGAATTTAAGTAAATATAGTATGGTAATTGAAAACATTATTTAAATCGGTTAATAATGTTCTGATATATGAGCGTTTAAAGTTTTTGTTATAGACAACTCTGTCCCTTTCCCACAAAACAAAAAATGACGTCACGCCTTACTTGTCAGAATAGAATTTATATGGCGTACTGAGAAGTGACGTCACGATTTGCTGTTTCGCCTCTCTGTCTAGCATGATATTAAAATGCTTATAAGTTGCTTATTTTTGATCAGATTTTAATTTTCTTTTCATTAATCAGCTATATTTATGGGCCACATTTCAATAGGACAATAAAAAAAAACCATCAAAAAAAGTCATCTAGCCTATTATGTGTGAAACTGGTTACAGCGGTTTT
Source organism: Erannis defoliaria (assembly GCA_905404285.2). Classification (NCBI taxonomy): domain Eukaryota; kingdom Metazoa; phylum Arthropoda; class Insecta; order Lepidoptera; family Geometridae; genus Erannis; species Erannis defoliaria. The sequence continues at coordinate 144,489 of FR990090.1, read as the reverse complement.
CCATACAATTGCTTTACAACATTGTTTTGACAGCAGTTCTACCCAAGAAGGGTAGGGCTTTCGCTTTTCTGTGGGTAAAAGAGGAGGACGACTTCCTTTTACAATAAGATGCCTCAATGAACTACTATAACTAGATGTATTTTAGCAGGCGTATAGTAATACGATTTTAATATACTTACGTAATTACCTATCGCTGAGGCCCTTTTGGATTATTTTGTTCAATCGGCTTTATTTATCTTAGCGCGTTATACTCGCTCCATGCAATTCATTTTGTAGCACAATACCTGCCTAAATCAGTTTTACCAAGTCACGCAAAGCTCGAGAATCTCGAACAACGATCGCGTAAAGAAAGCGACACGCGGTGAAACTCGATGACGGACCAAACAATACAAAAATTGCTCTCAATTCCGCCACTGCAGGCTATTGTTTGACAGCTTGGCTGGACATAATGGCATAATGGGAGGCACCTTGTTGAAGCGAATCTAGCTTTGAGAAGACAGTCGTAATATCTGAGGATATCAGTTGTTGATAGAGAAAATGCTGAGAGCAATTACCGGGAGTATATTGCTATAGGAAACTCTACAAAATTCTACAAAACACAATACAGCCGTTCGTTGTCTAGATGTTCCCTGTACTTTTTTACCATCTCTAAGTCGCTTTTCCTCTAGAAAGTGGTTATCTAATGGGGACCCATGATTATTATAGCGGGCTAAGTTCACCCGTGCTCTACCCAAATATCTACCATCATCATAATGTGGATGAAACAGCGGGCGCAGCCATTAAAATTATCATAGTGTGTATTGACTAATGTGATAGCAGCACCACAGAACAGATCATCATCATCAGCCCGGAGACGTCCACAGCTGAACGAAGGCCTCCCCCTTAGACCGCCACGCTGTACGACAACCTGCCATTTGCACCCACCGGTTAACCGCGACTTTTACAATGTCGTCGGTCCACCTAGTGGGAGGCCGCGCCTACGCTGTGTCTTCCGGTTCGCGGTCGCCACTCAAGAACCTTTTCTTCACCATCTTCCCCAGAACAGATACGAGTACATAATGCATCGCGCACGCTACCCGGCTCTCCTTGCTGGCAGCTCAGAGCGCACAATATTGCCGCAGCGACGCGTACCGTACCGTACCGTACCGTACCGTACCGTACCGTGCCGTTCCGTCCCGTCTCGCCTGCGTTACAGCATGTTGCATGACATGCGCCGCTTGCTCACTCACCACTACGTATAGGACTCATAAACTTCGTGTGATCATTCATATGTCTATTAGCTGCTCCCCGCGGTTTCACTCGCGTGACGATAAAAAAGAGAGTCGTTTAATAGATACAGTTATACGATTATTGTGGCTCGTATCACGTATCACAACATAATCACGGTAAATATCTCGTAAGCAGTCTTATTATAACTGTCATATAATATTTTATGCACACTGAACTTCGCCCAGTTTTCCTTGTTCCAAGTTTTTTTTTTTCTGTTTTTCGTTCTCGTACTGGATGACCTAGATGCCTTTATTAATTCGTTCTTTATGTCCAGAACTACCTACATAATTATGAATAACTTGTATAAAGATGGAGGAAAAATATTACATAATTTATAGGTAGTATAGTACCTACTTTATATTTTACCCTCAGAAATAAAATGAAACAAAAAATTCAAAATAGACGCAAAAAATGTCACAAACAAAAAGTCAGAGAAGTCAACTATAACAAAACTGAGTCGTGTAGAGCACGCCTTGTTGAGGTACAGGTAGACTGGGCTACTGCTGAAGTCACGGTAGCTGGGCTCGCTGCTGAAGTCACGGTAGCTGGGCTCGCTGCTGAAGTCACGGTAGCTGGGCTCGCTGCTGAAGTCACGGTAGCTGGGCTCGCTGCTGAAGTCACGGTAGCTGGGCTCGCTGCTGAAGTCACGGTAGCTGGGCTCGCTGCTGAAGTCACGGTAGCTGGGCTCGCTGCTGAAGTCACGGTAGCTGGGCTCGCTGCTGAAGTCACGGTAGCAGGGCTCGCTGCTGAAGTCACGGTAGCTGGGCTCGCTGCTGAAGTCACGGTAGCTGGGCTCGCTGCTGAAGCGGCGCTAATGTGGCTCGACAACACTTGACTTCTAGAATAGGATGCTCATAAAAGAAAGGAGTCCAAGTGTTTCTACATTTTACAATAAGATGAAATACAACCTCAAGCGCAGATGAATCCATAGCTTACTGCATGAGAGCAGAACTTTGAGAGCATCGTAGTGCAAATGGAACTATGGATCTGTACGTACTAAGCCGAGGTAGCCCTAAACACATCAACAAGTTAGAACAAAACGATTCACACCAGGGTTTAGTAAATATATTAATTCAAAAAGTTATACATATAGATATGACTTCATGTAGTGGTAGGTCTCTACTACAGAGTCCGCCTGGGGAAGTACCACACCTTTGCCTGTTATTCAAGCGCCAAGCAGTAGTGTGCAAGCATTACTGTGTTCCGGTTTGAAGGGCAATGTTACCACCTAATACCTCAGGGTGACGAGCGCAGTGCGGCGCAGGATTGTGCTCGCAAGTTTACAATTCTAGCACTGCTACTGTTAGCGGCAGGAGTGACGCTTACCACCAGGCGAACGTCTTGCTCGTCTCGTCACTTGAATGTATAAAAAAAACTTTCTTTATAAAAGTGAAAACTATGCCGACTCCTGCAAAAACCGCGAAGCAAGACACAAAACAATAAAATTACTTGCGATAATGGCGGCCAGCGAGCCGAGAACCGAAATAGAGTCAGCCGCGGAATAAAAGCACAGATAAAAGTGAAATTAAATGTGAGGAAAGTGGAGCGACTTGCGAGTGATCCGAGATGACTGCACAGAATATATAACAGTCTCACGCCAGGGTCCGAGTGACGACGAGCCCTTTGTTGAGCCCTTTGTTTGGACATATTATATATATCTCGAGACTCTCCTTGCGATAGTTCAAGATCCCAGGGCCTCCACACCTTACTTATTTTCTGAATAGTGTTTGTGGGATATAGTAGTGTTAGTAAGTATGTACTTTGAACGTACGCATACCTGCAAGCTCGGGCTGACGGCCAATTTACTGGTACTAAAGATACCTACGTATAAACATTTCTCAAGTGGACTCTGAGTGCTGTTTTTATAATATGTTTTAGAGAATATTGTTAATTATTTCGTAATCGATATTGCCACTCACGCGTCCGCGGTTGTTTTCGCCAGACGCTTCTCGTAACGCCTTTAAAAATATAAAAATCAAAGGACGCGCGTCACTCCCTCATCACATCAAGCCTCTTTATGAGGGCATATTGTAGAGACCCATTACCCATTTGGATGACCATTTATAACCTAATGATAGCAATATGGCAAGAATCTGGCCTATATACAAAATGTAATCTATCTATTATATTTATTCCCGTATAAGGGTGAACCTTTTCAAATATGTAGAATAGAATAGAATAGAATATCTTTATTGTTTCACTGTGTAGGTACATAGAGATGTTACAGAGTATAATGGTATCAACAGCGTGCCCATTTCGAGCGTACAATATTACAATTAAATTTTAGCATTTAACAATAAAATAATTTTCTTATTAGTAGGTATCTAAACTCCATACACACAGTCGGTTTCACTTACACGTTAATTATATTATATGCAATCAATTTGTGATCATTAAAATATTCTTGAATTGTATAGAAAGATTTAGAAATTAGCCACGCCTTTAATTTTGTTTTAAATGTACCACTTTCTAATATTTTTATGTCTAGGGGTAAACAGTTATAGATTTTAATTACCATAGCAAATACACTTTTAGAGAACATACTGTTGTTGATCTGTGGTATACAATTATCGTACCTATGCCTAGATCTCTTAATTACAGTTCGATTTGACTTTATTTCACTAAAAAAGCTCATATTATTTTTAACAAATGTGCAAGATTCGAATATATAAATACCAGTAAGTGTCAGAAGATTGTTGGTTTTGAAGACGCCACGGAGACTGTCGGTGCTATCTAAATTAAAAATAGTTCTTAAGCATCTTTTTTGCATTATAAATGTCGAATTCACCTCCACAGAGCTTCCCCAAAATATCACTCCATAGGTTAACTGAGGATAAACGTATGTAACCATAGTAAGCGTTTATAGCAATTTTTCTCGAAGAGATATTAGATAGTATAGATAAAACGTAACAATACTGTGAGAGTTTGCTGTTTATTTTACTTACATGAGATTTCCAATTGAGGTATGTATCTATATTGATGCCTAAAAAATTGGTTTCTTGCACTGTCTTTATTTGTCTATCTTTGTATGAAATGTTGATATGAACAGGAGGTTGTTTATAGTTCCTAAGGTTTATAATTGTCAATTTATCAATAAATTACTTAAAACCAAAAGTCCACAGCCTGGGCTGTGTGTCCAGGGCAGGGTAGGGTGCCATCAGACGTGCGCCGGTATAGTGCTCGGGTCGGGCTAGTTCTCGCGAGCAGAAGTAGCGCATGCGAAAGGAGCCGACTTTTAAACGATATTGAATCTTATTCCAAACAATATCGTTCGAAGGTCGGCTCCTTTCGCATGCGCTACATTTGCGTACGATTTAAAAATGAGGCCCCAGGACTCGGCCCCTTACACTTTCCACCTCATATATCCCGCCTACACACTGTTGTGTTCGGAGATGCCTTAGCCGAACTTGGCCTGACACACTGCCGCTATCCTAAATTCCTACGTCATTACCATATAACTATGGTTAGAGTTCTAAATGGACAAGAAATCTATAAGTGTGCTCTTTCCTAAACCGGGTGTGCCAAACACAAATCTATTAGGAACATGGAGGAGTTATTTTGGATAGAAATACAATTATTTTTTATAAGGCAGAAAATTACCTACTGATAAGAAAGAAAAATGACCTACGGACAGGATAGAAAATGACCTACTGACTGGACAGAAAATGACCTACTGCTCGGACAGAAAGTGACCTACGGACAGGATAGAAAATTACCTACTGACAGGACAGAAAATGACCTACTGATAGGAGTGAAAACTACCTACTTACAGGATAGAAAATTACCTACTGACAGCAGGACAGAAGATTACCTACTTAAAGGGCAGAAAATTACCCATTGATAGGACAGAAAATTACCTACTGGTAAGATTTATAAGACATTAGTTCCTACTGGTTAAACATAAAATGCGGTATCGTTATCGCCTAATTGTGTGCAGTATAATATAATTTGCACTTTTTCTTGGAATGCGTTTCGATTTGTGTATGTATTCGGACGTGTATGCTTGCTTGGAGGCTGTAGCTCCTCTTATATGAGAAACATCCTAACAATTCTAAAAACTGGTTAAAGCCTTAAACACTTAAATATTATTTATTGTATTCAGGCCACTTCCAAAACAAGAGTTGTGAGTGTAATTTAAAATAATGTGATTAATGTGGTGAAAGTAGTTCCAGATAGAATGGACAACATATTATAACACATACCTACTTATGTTTATTTGTTACGAGATGACTCATTTTACAAGAAGTTTAATCGGTTTTACTTCGTTATTAATTTTAGATTGTATAGTAAGACCATGGTAGGACTCTATTGCAGAGTCCATCTGGGGAAGTACCACCAATCGCCAAGCAGTAGTATGCAAGCATTACTGCGTTTCGGTTGGAAGCCAGAGAAATTACTGGACAGAAGAGATTTGACATCTGATATATATCTCAGGGTGACGACCGCATTGCAGCGCGTTAAAAAAAGAAACATCATGGCATAGATCTTTCTTTTCACCACATGTGATGTGATTCGTCTTGAGAAGAAAAAAATACAAAAAAATTGTTGGTTTTTGAAAATCGTTCAAAAACCTTTGGAACTTTCTTATAGGTAACTATTTGTGCCTTATCATCATTTTCAGTCCATAAACGACCACTGTTAAGGTTATGCCTTCCTTCTTGTACCTACACTACGAGTAAGTACGTCTAATGTCACTCATCTCGGCCCTGTGTCAATACCCACGACTTTCGAGCTATAGGTTGACCACAGCTCACCCAATATTAAAGTGACGATGTGATAGATGAGGGTAAACACACCACACAACATGGTGTAGGAACTTGCTCCGAAGTCTAGAAACTAGAACACACTGTGCTCGGTCGAGGCGAACTACTCACAACTCACAAGTGTTGTACGTGGCAGCGACGGTGATAATGTAATGGACGGGCCCAGCGCTTGCAAATCGAACAAAATTAACAAGACAACACAATCAAGCATACCTAGCTAAAAGTATGCATATTACATTTGCCGGAAAATAGAGAATTCCCGTCCATTCATCTTATCATTGTCGCTGGTACGTAGGTATCAGCTGGGCCAAAAAGTCATAAATTATGTGATCTGTTCTGAGGTAAGTAGGTACGACTAAAGGTGCCACCAAGTCACGCTCGACTCACGCCGGCGCCGTGATGATTATATTCACGTATTGCTGTGGTATCCGGGCGTGAGGTTCTCGACACGCGGTGACACAGTTCCCGTTATGGTGACCTTCACCCAGTGACTGCCCGCGCGCGCCCGAACCTCCGGCCCGCGCTCGGACTGCCTTGCCGGCTGCTTATTGTCTGCTACACGCAGACGCAGATGGACAACTCCGTCGAACAAATATACGGACGAACAACTCGACTACAGACTCAACATAATACGTCTACATGTAAAATAAATGGTGTTCAGTACACCATGTCTATCTGGATTAAACTGCATTTTTAGTCACCAGTCAGGATTCTAACCTGCATTGCATGGGCCAACTGGTTCTTGAAGTAGACCTGTAGACTGAGCACTGTTAAGTCGCTTAATATCCCATTCTTAAAACTTTCCATTCGCATGACCTCCATTCTCAAAACGTCCCAATCACAATAGTACCTAGAACTCCAAGAAGTATCTGGTAAAGTGGTAAGCGCCAGGTATCGTTTTCGACAAAAAGAAATTGACTTAGCGCTAACTGGGCTCGCGTTACTACAACAATTTGTGTTGGAGCTCATAAAATGAAGCGGTGTCATCTGAAAAGTTGTCAGGCGCGTGGTTTGGCTTAAGACACAAGTCCTACAGAAAGCATTCGTATGAACTTAAGACCGGTAGAGTCGAATTGTACACCGAGCGTAAACTGCGTTACGAGCAGGTACTGATGAAAGCGAGTATTTGATGGTGTGGTATGACGTCACGTTACACGGACAGAGCCTACGTATTTTTTAGGTCTACATTTTTCCGTATGAGTTTTCCTTCTGCGTTCTTTCGGTCCGGCGCCGCGCTGGTCGTCGACCCGCATTTAGTATGAGCTTTAGTTCACGGCTGTGTGGTATTCTGTGTGCACTGTGCCGGTCGCGCGGTGGAGGAGTCGGCCGCATTCCGCCCTCGCGCGCGATCCTTTATGGTAATAATCAACAGGCAACTGGTTCCAATCCAACTCCTAGCGGTGCGGACCGTTGTGCCATCCTCAGTAACGTCGCAGGTAGAACGGCTCTAGCAACGTCATTAATTTTATAGATATGAGCTAGAATGCCATCGCGCCAAATACATAATTATTGACATACTTCTTGTAATCTATTAAAAGACAAAACAAAATTATTTTTGGTAGGATCACTTAGGTCTCTTACACTTAGTATTTGTTTTACCCAGAGAAACACTTAGAACTCTTCTATAGTGAGATCAACTTAAACTATACCACTTAGCAGATTCACCCACTTATTGGATCACTTAGGACTCTATCATAGTAGTTTGTGTCGTTAGTCGTGACTCTACTAGTAGTCTGTCATGATTATTCCCAAGCATTTCACAACAAAAGCGAATTAAATTCTTGCAAATCTGATGACAAAATAAAGGAAACAATCTCCCCTGCCGCCTGCCGCCATCATCCATCGCAGAACGAATTACACCACTCGACGCAGCTCTAATGACCACCCGCGCCACATGCCGATGTAGGCTCTATCTCTTCGAGATAAGGGTAAATATCAGTACGTGGCTACGCGGTATAATGGTGGTGCCAGCTGCGTGCGACGACCGCGTCAACTGCCGTGACCGGCGCGGTGCCCGGCGCCCGCGCCGCCCTGATTAGCAGAAGCAAGCGAGTAATATAGCCAGCACACGCTTTGCGACGTGACAGATATTTTATCATATACTTATAGGTAATCGTACACGCAGGATCCTTTTCCTACCATCTTCTATTTGCTACAAGAAAAGTATCGAGGGATGGCCCACTTACCCACTGCCCTTACATTGTGGATTTTCCTTGGATCATAAGATCGTCCACTTCTGGGCGTAGGTTAATCGGTAAGGGTTGCCATAATCCCCACGCTTGGCAGACGGCTTGGGGATCGCAGTGTTACCACCGTTAACCAAGAAGACGCGCCCGCCCTGCCGTGGGGTCTGGATGCAGTTTCTTGAGATTTATTATCTTGATCGTGAATTATCTTCTAGGTATGTTAGACCGCAACGTCGTCGCTTACGTGCAGGCAAGTCGGTAGTCAAACGTTATCTAATTGAAAAAGTGGTATTGGAATCACAGAAAAGCGAAGGCCCTACTTTTCCTTCATATATTCACTCCTTCTTAAAAAAAAATGGAATCGACCAATGATATTGTAAGCGCTTCCGTCGCGGAATGCTTAATATATGAAAGATGAGTATTATATCGTTTGGAGGCTTGCTACAGGAGAAATGAATGGAAAATTGGAATACGTACCTCGGCCTTTCCTCCACTCCACCTCGATCCCGAAAATATCACGCCACGAACGTCGCGTCGCACGACACAAAGTTTTAAAGATTCTGATACTTCACACCACTGAATTGTTTCTTCTGGAGCAACCTGGAGTGTCTGAGCCCCGTTAAGTAGTAAAGAACGGGGTTAACTCGCTTAGATTGTAGTTTTTCTTCTCGTAAAAAAAGAAAGCACACCGGCACCCGTAAACACAGTCGTATCTATTTTTTCCAAGTTCAAGATCTTCTTCTGGTCCGGCCGAGGATAATGTGATGAGGAAAGAGGAAAGGGAAGTGGCAAGCCTCAACAGATATTATAGGAGGGTATCGACTTGAAGTTCATGATGTAAAATTGTTTTTGTTTGAAACAACACCAGACGTAGTACTATCCTTTCTTCTGTAACCAGACTTAGGTCATAATGTATTATAATGTAGATTGACCACATCGATAGATAGATAGCCGTAGCCCCGGTTATAATATACCTTTTTTAAATATATACTATGCGACTCTAAATATCAGGTGTTCGTTTCACAACATAATCACGGAATATACCGTACGGGTATGGAACGGAATATTTATCTCGTAGCTAAATATTCATAGAACTGTAAAGAACAACTATGACAGTTTAAAATTGACAGCCTGATAGCTCAGTTGGTAGCATGTCTGCCTTCTGGGCTGTAGGGCGTGGGTTCGATCCCCACCCAGGACAAAAACGTTTGTGACGTACATCGATGTTTGTTCTGTGTCTGGGTGTATTTACGAAAAAAATTGTATATAAGTATTCTATCAGCTATCTGGTTTCCATAATACAAGCTTTGCTTAGTTTGGGGCTAGATGGCGCTGTGTGTAATAAATGTCCTCCCAATATTTATTTATTTATTTAAAATAATGTTTTACCTATTATTTATATATATTTATATACGTATGTGACCGAAGTGTTACATTAGACCTACAAATACTAAAACACTGAAGTCTTACCAGGAGGATATCTGTTTACAATTTCGTTGCGGAACTCCAAAACTGTCATTAAGAAGTGGGTAACCGAGCCACTCGACACAATGGAGGCCACGCACGGTGCCGGGGCCGGCAATTTTGATAATGGCGTCTTTAATTCGGTGCTATTTCGTTTTATTACTCTATTGTGGAATTGATTGGTGTTCTAGCAGTAGACGTAGACATGTTCTACGAAATCAACAACTATTGTTTGTAGAAATGTGGATGTGGAGGACTCGGTTGAGCAAAGACGATCACGAGACTTCTCGGCTTATATACGTTCAAGTGACGAGACGAGCAAGACGTACGCGTGGTAAGCGTCACACCTGCCACTAACAGGAGCAGTGCCAGAATTGTGAACTTGCAAACACAATCCTGCGCCGCACTGCACTGTGCTCGTCATCCTGAGATAGGTATTAGATGTTAAATCTCTTCATACCCAGTAATTTATCTGGTAGCATTGTCCTTCAAGCCGGAACACAGTAATGTTTGCACAATACTGCTTGGCGGTTAAATAACTAGCAAAGGTGTGGTACTTCCCCAGGCGGACTCTGCAGTAGAGTCCTACCACTACGAATGATATGATACAAAATGTTGTTGTAGCTTCGATTCCGGGCAGGTACCAGACGCGCGAATCTTAAAAATGTGCGGATTTTTTATAGCGTATGGTATATATATAGGTAGGTACGTCCGGAGAAGAAATTCAATGGCGCAAGTACGTGAATTTACCGAATCTACTATCCCGCTGCTGGGCCAGCGTGGGGGAATATGGTCCAATCGCCCTAGGAGAGCAGGCTCCTGCTCTGCAGTGGGATGCTGACGCTGTAGACTGTAGGCTGCTGGCTGAATGAGGAAACTGAGGCGCTAACACAACACACTGTAATGCTAGGGCTTCACCTGCGTGACGCTCTACGTCCAGTTATCGAATTAATTAACGTGCAATAAATGATGCACTAAACAAAGCGCTACATGGGTGGCCACACTATCATTTGACTTTGAATATCACCTAACGTCTAACGACGTTAATAATGCCACTAGTCTATTAGCGTGCTAATACCCGACCATATCTGCGTACTGTATAAAATACCGCGCTAAATTACACAGCACACGCAGGTGAAGCCCTAGCATAAGAATTAATTAGAATATAATGTACAAAAAAAAATGTTTTCATTTACGCCCGATAGAGGAGTTGATCCAGTTTTCATATATTTAATGGTTTAGGTACGTAGTAAAGTTGATTATTCATTTCAAAAGCGCACCAAGCAGAGCAAATTGCACTACGATCGTTAACCGGGTACTGCTCGCGTCATTGACCACATTTCATTTTATTCTAAGAACACTTATAAATGAGACTTCCCACACACAGGTGCGCTTGTGGTAAACATTTCCCATAGCTCCTTGTATGAACTATAGGCTGAAATGTCACATGCCTTTACAATTTCTATTAAAAAGTGTTATCATTAGAAAATTGTTACTTTTAAAAAGTTATGAACCCTCCGTATAACAGTAGGTACGTTATTCTTGGCAATGTGTCTCTGTTCTATGGTCGGGGCTCCGTGTAGTGGACTCGCTCCGCTCCGTTAGTACGCCCGGCCTGAATACCTATGCGCACGCGACGGCGCGCGGCGCTGGCGCGAGCACGCACCTCGTACCGCACGCCACGTTATATAGACCACTACGACTTTATATGTGTTTTACAATTCGGATTATCTATATATTATAGCGCCTATTCTGCGAACATTTCATCCGGCTACCGAGATAGGTCATAGCCCTACAGCATTGTCGGGCGTGTGTTCGATTCCCGGCAGGACAAACATTTTAGAACTTATGTGATGGACATAGATGTTTTTGTACTTTGTCTTTACAAAAAAGTATAGGTATACCTAAGTATTCTATCAGCGTATCGGCTATCTGGTTCCTATAGTCCAACAAGCACAACAGTACAGACACACACAGTACACAGGTGTACAGTTGTTGTTGTAGTACAACAACAAGCTGTTTAGTTTGGGGATAGAAAGCTGTTACAGGTCGGTCGGACCGATGGCTCGTTGTAAACTCGTACCAAAGTTAATTCGCTACACATAATAGGTTTATTAAGTGTTTAGCAATAAGGGTCGCATCGAATTAGACTCCTTTCGCGTACAGAACCGCTAAAAAAAGACACAACTCTCTGCTCTCGTGGTCTCTCGCACTGTAACTCTCTGCCAACCGAGATGTATTCATACCAGCCCCTCCCCCAGGTGTGTCTGGCAGTAGTGTGCGGGCGCGCATCCCCGCAGACGGCGCCGGCCGCGACCCCCGCGCCCCCCGCCGACTCCCCCGACCCCGCGGAGGAGAGCCCCGAGGGGTACTACGCGTTCATGGAGTCTCCCAACGCCACGCCGCCCAGGTAGGCTACTCCCCGCTGCTATGAATGACTGGACTACCTCCCCAGGAGGTCGCTGCACTAACATCATACACAGCGGGAAGACGTCCACAGCTGGACGAAAGCCTCCCTCTTAATAGGGAGGGTTGCCATAATCAAACTCCCCATATTAAGGGAGAGGCCTTCGTCCAGCAGTTGACGTCTCCTGGCTGATTCTCAGTCACCACTCGCGTTTGGCCGCTGTCCGCGGTGGGAACAGATTGTAACACATGGATGTCGGCAGGGTGCGGCCGCCGCCCTACCGGCAGGTGGCGGCGGACTGTCCCGAGGCGGAGTCCCCGCGCCCGCACGTGTCGGCCTCCAACCTGTGCGGGGACCTCAACCGCGGCACCATCCCCCGGAACCCCATGGGACAGAACCCCAACGGCGAGCCCTACCCCTTGTGAGTACCAACCTTCCGTATGATGTCGCAGGACAATTAACAGTTTATCAATATCAGGTGAATATTTAGGTACTTATAAACAGATGAGAGATTAGGTAAGATTCTAGATGTATATAGTCTTCCAATCAGATGATCGCTCCGTTCCGCTTCTTGTATTTACTTGTGATTGTGAGCTCAACGCCGGAGTTGCTCTACCTGCGAGTCTGGTTGCGCTTCCAACTTCCAAGTCTCGGAACACAAATAGAAATCAATTTGTAGTGTGTTGCATGTGTGGTGGGCGGGGTCCGTTCGGTGCTCAGTTACCGAGCTGTTTATAGAATGTGTTGCGTGATGTTGCAGCGAGCTGCTGCGGAACCACACGCTGCGCTTCCTGTCGCGCACGCTGCCCGTGCTGAAGGCGGACGACACCGTGCCGCGCGTGGCGCGCGTGGCGCCGCCCCTCACGCACAACAGGTACCTATCGCCGCGCCGTCAGTCACTACCCCGTTAGATTATAATTATTACTTATTCGGCATGAAATGTCAGCGCGGTCAGCTATACATAGCCCCTTCACCGACTCGAGGACTGGCCGATCGTTGTTAACTTCGGCGACCGTTCGAGAACACGTCATGCAGCTCGCAGACACCTCGCCCCGCGCGCCCCGCTTGTAGTAGTGAGTCGGTCGCCGGGCAGTACGCGCGGCCTTACTCTCCCAGCGAGCTGAGCTGAGATATGGGAGCCGCATCTATAGTAGAGCGAGAAGAAGTATTTGCTAATCGCTTCCTCGCCGGCGGCAGTGGGGCAAGTGTCAGGCAGGCGATACTGAGCTTGCTGGCAGTTTAATGAGATGTCGTAATGTTTCCAGCCTGGAGGAGCGCAGCAAGCGGTCTGCGGAGCCCTCGGGCGCGGGGGAGGCCTCGCGCGAGGCCCGCGAGCCTGCGCACGCGCTGCCCGCGGAGCACCGCAGCTCGGACGCGCCGCGCGAGAGCCGCAAGTTCTGCGACGAGGGCGGAGTGTGAGTGCACGCACCTTTGTTTCTAATTTATGAGGCTGACAATAGCTGATCCTCCGCGCGTCTGTGGTCTCTGTCATTTACTCATTTTATTCATGTGTCTTCATACAAAACACAAAGAAAAATTCACATTGAAATGATGTTTTTGCGGTTATTTTAAGTATTTTTTCTTTTTCTTTTTTTTCTATCTAGTAAATTATTCGCAAACGTATTTTCGAAACTATAGCCAAATAGGAAATATGATCAAGATCAACATTTAAAAAATTCAGTACTTTTGACAAAACATTAATCCGAATGAATCCAATTCGGGTGTACTCATCCTCTTAATGCTCGGCACCGCCGCAGCACGGCAGCAGCGACCTCTAGCACCCTAGGTTCCACGAGCCACCTGCTAAGCCTTTGCTAGCTCCCCAAACCCCTTATATTTCTCACAGTGTTGTCGATAATCACGCCTCCAATAGGCTAAATGACTGGTTTTTTTTATTGTCCTATTAAAATGTGGCCCATAAATATAGCTGATTAATGAAAAGAAAATTAAAATCTGATCAAAAATAAGCAACTTATAAGCATTTTAATATCATGCTAGACAGAGAGGCGAAACAGCAAATCGTGATGTCACTTCTCAGTACGCCATATAAATTATATTCTGACAAGTGAGGCGTGACGTCATTTTTTGTTTTGTGTGAAAGGGACAGAGTTGTCTCTAACAAAAACTTTAAACGCTCATATATCAGAACATTATTAACTGATTTAAATAATGTTTTTAATTACCATACTATATTCACTTAAATTCTTCATCAAAGCTATTGGTTTCAACGATTTAAACATCAGTCATCTAGCCTATTATCTTGTTCTGATTCGTTTCTATTAAAATCTATTTGCGACAGTGGCGCCATTATTACATTAACTTATTAGGACGGAATAAAATAAAAACACCAAAACAAGTTTTGACATAATTTAATATAAAGATTTTACTTTAATTACAAAGTAATTGAATAAATACACGTCGCTTATAGTAACTTGAGTAAAATTTAACAACTTATTTAAAACCATTCATACAACCGACGCATGGAACCATACAGCTCAGGTACTAGCGCCGAGTGCACACGCTCGCCGATGTTGTCATCCGCCGGATGTTAAGGCTGGACTACACATGCCTGGCTCAGGGGAGTCTCCGGGGGGACAAAACTTAATAAACAACAAGTATTTCATTTAAAAAAAAGAGAATTTGAGACAAAACCTCTAATGGTCTGACCATAATGAATGAGTATGTACATATTGAATGAGGAACTCACTTGTGACCTCCGACTTAAGTTCGAGGTGGAATTTATTTTAAGCAAGTCAAGTGATTAGGAGTTCGGATGCTTCAATATTTTTTTAATCTCAAGGGATTCAGCTGCCCCCGGCTGGCGACGCCCGTGAGCTGGCTCACTTGCATGACAGCTCCTCGCACGAGCCACCTGCTGTTGTTGTGTACGCTGGCTGTACGGCGAGCACGTCCTGTACTGGCACATGCCGGGGCTGGCATGTGGCGGGGCTGGCATGTGGCCAGTCCCGCCTGTAGGATTTACGACTGATGCCAGCTTGTTTGGCGACATGCAGTCGTTGTACCGACCGTGCGTGTCTGTTGCCGAGTTGTTGTATTTACAATCAGTATTCGGACAAACTGAGTTAACATTAGCCTTACGTTTCACTACCGCGTGTAAAAGTTACAAAAATAAGCTAAACTGTGCTAACATTACACAAATATTTTGATTCATAACAAAGTTCCTTAACAATTAGCACACTCGCTAGTGCTAGCTAACCTAACCTGTGACGTCACCAATGCCAATGCAATGCAACCACACGACAGCCAATGGGAGCGCTTTATACCAGCTACCCGCAATTTACCAAAATGTTGTGGCTCGTACGGGGTCGCGCGGGACGGCGGCACTGAGCCAAAAGGAGGCCGCCTGGACTTGTAACTATGCCAACCAGCTTAAAACCATGAAGCGATTTTTCTTAGTGGTATGTCAGTGTCCGCCTGGGGAAGTCCCGCACCTTGTAGGCGGTGTAGCTAGGCCCCGGGTGTCGCGCACACTAGGGCCGGCGCGCGCGCACGTCCGCGAGCACGGCGTCGAGCGCGCCGCCCGCCGCGCCGTCCAGCATGCGCACGCGCGCGTCGCGCTCTATCTGGACACGACACAACACAACATTAAGGTTATAAAAAAAAATTTATGTTGTAGTAAGTAGAAAAGCAGTTTAAGCAGTAGATCGTAATTTTTTTTTAAAGTTTCTTTTTTAGTTTAGTAGTTTAATATACAAAAAAATCAAGAAATAGTATTCAACTAGTGAATAAAGGGCGGATTTAAAGCGAGGGCCAGAGATGAATGGCTTGCACGAGCAAATGAAGGATTCTAATGACTGAACATCACTCGCTGCGGTCGTGATTCATTCAAGTGTTAGAATCCTGAGCGACGCGAGTGATTCATGGCCCTCGATATAAATCCGTTTTATCCAAGAGTTGTATACTATATTTTATACCATAAATACTAGAAAAAGAAAGATTTTAAGAGAAAATTTACATTTAATGAAGAAAAAAGGAAGGTTAAATTAGATAAAATTCACATTAAAATAAGTTAGGAAAAAAGACTCGAATGTGCCAGAAGCTTGATTTTAACTTTTCCATTTGTAAACTCATCGTAGGCTCGAGCTTGAGGTGCTCGGGCCACACGCATTGCTCGAAGTACCCCTCCACGTCGGGCGGGTCGTACAGTGAAGTGGGTGGTTACCTCGGCGCGGTACTTGAGGTGCTCGGGCCACACGCATTGCTCGAAGTACCCCTCCACGTCGGGCGGGTCGTACAGTGAAGTGGGTGGTTACCTCGGCGCGGTACTTGAGGTGCTCGGGCCACACGCATTGCTCGAAGTACCCCTCCACGTCGGGCGGGTCGTACAGTGAAGTGGGTGGTTACCTCGGCGCGGTACTTGAGGTGCTCGGGCCACACGCATTGCTCGAAGTACCCCTCCACGTCGGGCGGGTCGTACAGTGAAGTGGGTGGTTACCTCGGCGCGGTACTTGAGGTGCTCGGGCCACACGCATTGCTCGAAGTACCCCTCCACGTCGGGCGGGTCGTACAGCCGCAGGATGCGCCGCGACACGCACTGCTCGTACTCCAGCACTAAGTAGTACCTGCACCACACCACACCATGTTCACTTCTAATGTCTACATACAACGCATCACCAAAAGGTTCAACAATACTGTATCATCATCATCATCATCACTGACCTCTATTATACAAGTACGCTGGACTAAATATTGTCTAGGAAATTACAGTTTTTTTTATAATAATAATAAAAAAAAAAGCTACTTAGGGCTCATAGAAGTATGTGTCTTTCCGAGGTCTAAGTAGAACAGCCAACATCAGCGCAGGATGGTGGTTTTGGAGTGGTGGCGGAAGAGTGTCCCCGACACCAACGGCGGCATCCATAGGCTTAATTAGATAGCTTACTGCGCGCTCACTCGCTATGGACCAAACGGCGTGAGCTTACAAACGTCCAAACAAAAACTATGAAAATGAATCCAAAAAATTGTCCCCAAGTGTCCGGCGGCTCTAGGGGAGATGCTGATGGCAGTAGGCGGAGACCTCTAAGGGCCAGGGGCGAGAAGAATCTCCGGGCGAGGGTCTTAAACTGTCCGACGACTAATGCTAATCATAAGGATAATGAGATAAGAAACTTCGACGATACGGCTTTCCATACAGGGGATGAGATAAGTAACTACGACGACCTAGCTACCCATACGGACACCGAGATAATCAACACTATCAGCGCTAATAGTAAAACAACTAATATTGCACCAGCAGCCGAAGAAGTTGTGCAGGAGACCTTGGTCAATAATCCTGTACCCGCTACGGTTGTAAAACGTGCACGCAAGAAATGGACACAAGATATGAACATATTTATCTTGCGCACGTACCTCATTCTAACAGCATTAGAAACTGATACAAAATCATATTTGACAGACCTACACACCAAATTTTCTAAACGTTTCCCAGATATGGAGGTTAGCAAGCAACGAGTAGGAGACCAACGTAGGGCAATCATTCGAAGTAATTTACTAACACCTGAACAGATTAATGAAATACGAAATGAAGTAGCAACAGAATTAAATAACCCTATAAGTCAAAACATTACACAATTACAGAATGTATCACAAAACAGCGGTGGAACTCAAAGAATGCGATGGAGGAATGACATTAATGAAACTATCATGCGAAATTACTACCGAATCACTCAACTAGAGACTAACAAATCAGCTTACAGACAGCTACTGCACAAAGCGGTCATTGAACAGCTTCCTGAAATTTCACATGTCTCTGAACAACGAATAGCAGACCAACGCAGAGTAATAGTCAACAATAAGTTAATTCGTTATGAAAGATTACAACAAATCCAAGACGAAATTTCTATAGAATTAGGAGCATCATCACAAACCCAAACAGTAACAACCAACACAACACTGCTCAATAGCACACAACAAACTCTTATTATGCCTCAAGCCACCCCTATTAATGAAGATTTTTGCAACGAAGACCAACACTCAACTACTGAAACCGATTTAAATACACCTGAAGCTGAACAAAACGACACTGATACCGATTCAGGCACCATTATAAGAAACACTGATAATTTATATGAAGAAGATGAACCAAATAATTCTCAAATTCCAATTGAAATGCAAACACTAATTGAAACTACTTTAGCGGAAACCATAGAAAAATACAAACATGTTGACCCAATTACTAGACCTTCCATTCCTAAACAAAAACAGTCAAAGACACTCTCAATGATTACTCATTATATTAATAAACATCTGTTAAAAAAATATACAACTACCGATTGTGACTATCCGGTAGTTCAAACTGCAATTTACTGTGCAGCATACACGGCCGTTATAGCAAATGGTGGAAAAATCAAAGATACACCTAATATTCAAAAAAGTACAAACCTAAAACCCAGATGGCAAAAGCGGCTTGAGAGTAGGATACAAGATTTAAGAATCAAAATTGGAAGATTAACTGAATATATCAGAGGTAATACAAGCCCACGTTTAAAAAAGTATATCGATCAAATAAAACAAAATCATAAAATACATTCACAGCACGAAGCTGAAAACACTGAATTATCACACTTTTTAGATACCCTCAAACAAAAACTAAACGCACTCTCTAGTCGCCTGCGCAGGTATGTTGCAACCACTAAAAGAAAAACGCAGAACAAACTCTTCAACATGAACGAAAAAGTGTTCTACAGAACACTCACTGACGGACAGACTGACAACACCACAGCAGCAGAACCCCCACATCCTGAAACACTCCACAAATTTTGGTATGAGATTTGGTCAATTCCTCAAGAACATAATAAAGATAGTGACTGGATTAAACAAGATGCAAAACTAGTACAAAATATTCCCACAATGGCATTTGAAAACATTAGTATAGACACATTTAAACAGATTGTAAAAAAGACACATAACTGGAAAGCAACAGGGTCAGACAAAATACACAATTACTGGTACAAACACTTCACATTCACACACCCATGCCTTCTCAGACACATAAATACTTTCATTCAATCACCTGAAACTATGCCTCCGTACCTCACCTTAGGAACCACATACATGCTGCCCAAAGATAAAACAGATTTGAAAAATCCATCGAAATACAGACCCATAACTTGCCTACAAAATATATATAAAATAATTACCTCCTGCATAAGCGAGTTAATATATAAACATACACAAATCAACGGCATACTAGCTGAACAACAAAAAGGATGTCGCAGACATAGTCAAGGCTGTAAGGAACAACTTATTATAGATACAATAGCCTCAAAACAAGCATCCACGAAAAAGAGAGATATATTTACAATGTACGTTGACTATAAAAAAGCGTTCGACTCTGTACCACACACATGGTTAATCTACATTTTGGAACACTATAAAGTCCACCCAATACTAATAAATTTTCTTAAAACTGCAATGACACACTGGAAAACAATCATCAAGCTTAACACAGGTGACACTCCAATTGAAACTGAAGCAATACCGATACGCCGCGGAATTTTCCAGGGAGATGCATTTAGCCCCCTCTGGTTTTGCCTATCCCTAAATCCACTATCAAATCTCTTAAACAATAGTAATTACGGTTACAATATCACATACAACGATACAGCATATACATTATCACATCTCTTATATATGGATGATATTAAACTTTTCGGCAGTAAACTACACGAAATCCACGACCTAGCTGATATTACACACTCCTTCTCAAAAGATATACACATGGAATTTGGGATTGATAAATGTAAAATTTTATCGGTACACGAAGGACAAATAGAACAAAACATATACGAGCTCACAGATGGTCAACAAATTGACCCCGTTGATGAAATATCAGGTTACAAATACCTAGGCTACTTCCAAACGCAACAAATTCATCAAAAACAATCAAAAAATACAATAGAACAAAATTTCAAGAGCAGGCTGCATAAGATCCTAAATACGCAGCTTAATGCCAAGAATATGATAAAAGCTATAAACTCCTTCGCCATCCCCATCCTCACTTATTCTTTTGGAATAATCAATTGGCCACAGACACATTTAATAAAACTACAGCGCGTAATAAATACCCTCATGACAAAATACAGAAAACATCATCCGCGATCTTGTATTGAAAGATTAACGCTGCCCAATATAGAAGGAGGAAGAGCACTTATTGACATCAAAAACCTACATAATACTCAAATAACCAGGCTCCGAGCTTTCTTTCATGAAAGATCAAAAGAGACGACTATGCACAATGCAATTGTAAATGCTGACCGTAAATACACACCACTCAACTTATACAACCGCACGCAGCAAAATAATGAAACCATAGTATCCCCAGAACAAAAACAATTTAATTGGTTGCAAAAATCTCTTCATGGTAGACATCGTAGAGATTTACTAAACCCCAATGTTGACAAAATTGCATCAAATATGTGGCTAAAACGAGGCGAACTATTCCCGGAAACCGAAGGATTCATGCTCGCAATACAGGACCAAGTAATAGACACTAGAAATTACAGAAAGTACATCATAAAAGATAGCACATCTGACCTTTGCAGGCATTGCCACAGTGCCTCCGAAACAATACAACACATAACCGGAGCCTGCAGGTCAATCACACAAACGGACTACAAACATCGCCATGATCAGGTTGCAGCTATCATCCATCAATATCTGGCCTACAAACACAGACTCATCTCAGAAAAAACCGCGTACTACAAGTATTCACCCGAAGTAGTTCTAGAGTCAGCAGATTACAAAATGTATTGGGATAGGACAATAATCACAGATAAAACCATCCACCATAATAGGCCAGATATCACAGTTCTTGACAAAAAGGGAAAAATTGTGTTCCTTATTGACGTTGCCATACCAAATACTCACAACATTACTTCCACATATACAGAAAAACTTTCAAAATACACGGATCTGACAATCGACTTAAAAACCCAATGGAGGGTCCAAACTGTTAAAACAATCCCCATCATTCTTTCTTCCACCGGTGTGATTCCACACACACTCAAAACCAGCCTAGATAGTCTCGATATACACCAACTAACCTCCATCTTGCTCCAAAAAGCCGTCATTCTGAACACATGTAGAATAGTAAGGAAATTCCTGTCATTAGAAGAATAAAACTATAAAGTACTCTTCAATATTAACTTACACTAATTTTCGCTTGGCCAACAGCCCGCGAATATTAGTTCTCCCTCGGCAACGAGAGATTTTCGAAAGAAAATATATAAATAATAATAATAATAAAGACGTTTATTTCAGGCACATAACCCATAGTAATATAAAATAATAATAAAAGCAAAGTTAAAACATTAAAATTAATATTAAATAAATAAACTAGTCAGCTATTTAAAACTAAATTAAATAGGTCAATAGGCTATTAGCGGTTTTCGCTCTGATGAACAGATATCCAGAATCTATAAATTGGACATGACAGATTATTGGACAGGCACTGCAGTATGCTGTTATTCGATCCCCGTATCCTATCCCAAAAGGACGCGATACGAGATCGAATAACTGCAAAGAAATCGGGAACCCGTGCATCAGAGAACATGCCCGACGCGCTGCAAAATCTATAAATTTATATATTATTATACATCACTCGGTAACTCGGTATATACCGGGTGTTTTTTTTCGTGAGGAATATAATAGGGTGTTATAAGTACATAAATAGAAGCTAATGGCATAGTAGGTTTTTTTTAAGGTTAAGTAATACCTAGTCACAATTAATTTATTAGTGCATAAAATATTACTCATTTATAAATGTTTATAAAATAGAACTAATAAAAATGTGAAATCTTAAAATGTTGTCCCTGCAGCCGCGAGAGACGTGCTTAGTTAAGCAAGCGCACGAGCGCTTATACGAGTTAGTAGGGTGGCTTACTTATGCCAAGCGCACGAGCACTTATACGAGTACACTAGAGGCGGTATTATGCAATGTAAGGAAACCGAGAACGTAATTACTAACATAGCACAAGAGTTCCATACGACTGTTTTCATCACACTTGCGAGGAAAAAACAAACTTTTTTTGATAATAATCAAACACACAGCGAAAACGTCAACAAACATTTGCGGAAAATGGCGCCCAAACCAGCAATGCGCGCGCAGGTTGACATTTACTTCAGCGGCATAAGAACTCTTTGTTGGTATTATAAAAAAACTGTAAGTATTACCCGGCTATATTAAGAGTGCTTCGTATACATACGTCTAATTGCAGTCACGTACAAACTTCACTTTACCGGGTTATACCTATTATAGCACAAGTGCCGTAATGTAAAGTAAAAAGCACCCGTGCGTAATAGCTTGGATTATGAGCCTAAAACCGATGTAATAAGATCCACTTTACTAGCAAGTGTGATGAAAAAAATATTGTAGACGTGTAGTTCGTACAAATACAATCATCAAGTTGGAATATGAGCTAAATTGGTCAAGGGACTCGGAATAAATGGAGGTTGCGAGTTCCCAGTTCGCACTATTTGTTTATATTATACTTAACAGCACGACACAATGTGCCCCCAATATTTATTTAATTACTTTCGTATATTGCTTCAGTTAAATAAACCCCACACAATTTTTTTCCTCACGGTAAAATAGGCCGCGTGTATATCGTATGGTGTCTGGAATCGTACGTTACCTGAGGTCGCAGAGCTCATTGATGGGCTTGTAGTTGAGCACCGTGAACCCCTCCAGCACGAGGAACCTCTTCCCGGGCAGCCCCTCGCGGCCCTCCGTGGTCGAGGAGGTGGCATGCGCCTTGTTCTGCCCCTGCATGATGCTCACCGCGTCGCGGTGGAACGCCTCCATGTCTGCCCACAAACAGTCGTTTTTTTTTCTTTTTCTTACTGTTCGCCTGTGGAAGTATCCCCAGGCGGACTCGGCTACAGACCTACTCCTACGACAATGTGACCCAGGATCGCATGCTACGACGTACCGAGCGCGCCGAGCACGTCGTAGTTGTTGTGCGGCAGCGCGGCGCAGCGCACGTGCCGCGGGTCGTCGTCCGCGAGGAAGTACCGGTCCTGGTGCAGCGCGTGCGCAGGCGCCAGCGCCGCCAGCAGGCGCCCGGCCAGCGTCGTCTTGCCGCCGCACGTCACTCCTGCCGTCACGTTACGCACTTAGCTTGTTACTCCGTTCGGTGGCTACGACGCCACGGGCAGATACACAGAACTCACATTAAATGTATAAGACATCACTCCCTTGTCGACGATCGTCTGTTTGCGTCGATTGTCAAAAACATCATCGGTGATGGTTTTTTTTTGTCTGATCTTTGTAACTACAATAAACTGATCGAGTATTGCCTCACCTGAGATCCCGATAACGATCCACTGGCTCCTCGTCGCAGGGTCCACAGACAGGGCCATGTTCACTGAGCTCGCAACTCTGGTCACAAGACCGGGCACTCTCACCAGCGGAGGTAATCCCACAAGTCCGGTGACAGTCGGGCACACGCTGGCGCGCACGCGTGACGTCACAGCTGCGCGCAGACGGCAGTCGCATGTAGTGATGTCGCGGCTCCGGTGTGACGTCACAGGTGTGGGTAGAGGTGGTAGAGCGAGAACGTCATGAGTCCTCCGATGAAGGCGAGCCCCGAGCACCCGCAGCCCAGCAGGAACCGGCTCGGGGCCGGAATGTACGCGTATAGTATTGTATCTGGAATCGACAGATAGTATTTTCAATCTGTATTTAACAAACAAAGTGTCAAAAAAATATATTTTTCTCATGATCAATATACTGGCTGATTTTTTTAACCTTAAGGAAAACATTATGGTGTTTTACGTGTGATACCGAAGCGACACACGAAAGTTCTGGAATGCATCACAAATTTTTTTCTTGTGATAAATTCATAACAAAAATACTCAAGTATATATCTCGTATTCGTTCTAGCGTCCGACTCGCACTTGGTACGTTTCCACGAGCCGCCTCACTGTGGACCAGGACTCACCTTCGTCAATAAACGGATAAGTGTTCACCCAGAACGCCAACAGCAGAAACAGAGTAGTCGTCGATACCAAAACTAGTTTCCCTACTACCGAGTCCGCCACATCCATAGAATGTCACGCCAATGTATTCCCTATTTTTATCAATTAGAGTTCATAATTTCCCAGCACAGTTACACAGCAATGTACACCTTGTTTTATCTTGTTTAAATTGTGTAAAAGAGCTCAGGATGTATACACATTTCATGCAAAAATCCACTCTATTCCTTCTCATTTAGAGCTCGCAATGTCTGTAGAAATTCGCAGTGATATTTTTCACAATAGACCTTACACTTTTCTTTTTATTTTGTAATTATCAGGAATCTCTTTCCCTTATTCTATATTCTCATCAATATCCGTGTTCCGTGTATGCTCCCAGCAGTGCTGGGCCGGCGGCGGCCGCTGGCACTATCCTGAATTTTTTTTTCCTTTCTTATTTTTGTTCCTCTTCTTGGGAGGATCGTCGTCTGGGAAGAGGATAGACTTCTGCACTTCTTTTTTGACCTTAATTTTATCGAACAGCGGTTTGCCCGAGACTGTTCGCCGCACTATCTGGAAATAAATAATTTTACAACTTATGACGTCATATTTCACAACACTGTTATCACCTTATCATATAATTTACACAATCATAACTCAAGCTAACATCATTATGTTACTTCGAAAACAGGCTGTATTGCCATCGATCAACGAACATGACAAATGTGGCCCAGAGCCAGTCAAACTCACATAATGTGTTACTCTGATACACACACTATACATTATGTAAAAATATTCATTGAATAACTTGTCAAGACACACACATAGTTGTCAAGTAGGTTGAGAGAGGAGCGCTGGGAACTGTCCTGTTGTGTGCTGGCATTTGTTATCACTATCTTTATGTAAATTCAGCCTAATAAGTTAGTTTTAGAATTACTTCCCAGCTAATGTTCTAGAGAAATTATCTTATGAAGTGCTTTTAAAAGTATACTCCATAATAAAGGATTGTCTTTTTTTTTCAAGGTTATATATAATGATGTAAATTTTTAGCTAAAGTAGTTTATCTTTAACTTTATATTGTTTGTTATCATGCATTTCTTTAATATATTTTAACTCTGTAAGATATTATATCCTAAAAATAATTAAGTCGCTTCTTACTCAAGAGAAGAATGCAAAGTGTTATCAACAGACCAGGCACATTATTATGGAAGGCTGTAATGATTGCGAGGCAAAGATTTCTCACTATATCCATTAATTTCTAAGAAAGCATAAACAATAGGAAACATTCAGCACTACATTGCGTGGCCTTGTAACAGCCACTGTGAACAAAAACATACTTTTTCTGAAATTGCCTTGTTAACAGTTGTCTCAGATAGTTTCAGTAGTTTAGCAATCACTTCGTTGTTGTCCTCCGAGTCTCTCTCAGAGCTTCTCTTCTTGGTTTTCTTCTTGTTCTTAGATTCAGTTTCATTCGGCTCCACTGGTTCTGGAATGGTGTTAGTGTTTAGCACGGCAAAGCTCTGCAGAGTTTATTAGTTTTAGGGTAATAATTGTAAATTGTATAAATTATGTAATTTTTTATGCAATGGTTTAACGAGTCGAGCAAGAATTGTGAACTTGTGAACAAAATCCTGCAGCACTGCTCTCATCACCCTAATTATATTAAGATGTCAAATCTCTTCATGCCCAGTCATTTCATAAGCAATAAAAGAAATGAACCCACTTGAAACTTGGAGAAGTTCATCCACAGACAGATATACAGATCCTCACATTTGTGGTATACAATAAAAGTCGATAATTATGAAAAAGTCGCGAAGTTGCCCTATACTATAAGGAAGATCTCAATACTAATACCTATTACCCTACAAGTAGTGGAAAAGACACTAGTATAAGTATTAGTGTCACATTTTTTTAACTTGAAAGTAAGATACAATCACAGCTCTGATGCTATGACTGATACTGGACCTTAAACTTAACATGATAATACTCATAGATCAGTTGCTATTGTTTTTTTTTATTGGGAAACTTGTACCTATGTCTACCAGACTCTTTAGTAAAATATCAGCAACTTTATACTTTGCAGTATTTATGCGAGTGAGTTGTGCCTATTCAAATTAAATTACCACAAAAATTGTTTATAAAAAACCTTTGGTCCCTAGTTAAGTATTTATATTTAGGATACATTTATTTTAGCAGTGCTTGCCGCAAACAAGACGTTACTCAGGTAACTAGTGCAGCGACACATCTTAAACTTACACGAAATCAACGATCGACGACACTAGAGTTCAGCCGGGCACTACGACTAGCCCACGTCGCACGCCGGTCGCCCGCGTACAATGAATGACGCAATCTATCGAAAGTAATAAATTATAATCATACCTTGACCCGCGGCGCCCCGGGCCCGGCCACCACGCTTTTTCTTGCTACCGCTCTTGCTCTCTGAAAAACAAGGACGACCGTTTTGTTTACATTTAGTTAACTTTACATAACAAACATGTATTGAATCGGTATAATTAATCTCACCGTCGGGATCCACGAACTCGAGAGCTTGTCTCACTAACGCTAGAGACATTTTAATTTCTAAAAACGTGATGGAAACATTGAAATCTTCTCAATTTCAAGTGAATTCTAACCTCAAAATAAAGAACGACCGAAGATTTTGTCATTGACAGATATCAAACATTCAGATGTCAATGTCGAATGTAAGGTATCATTTTATCAATGTCAAGACTTCTTCGGCATTGGCACTACGTGCATTCTGCCAGTGTCAAGTATAAACTATGTTTCAAATTTATAAAATATCAAGTCAAATAACTCATAAATCATAGTCAGTCGCACAAAATTAGTCACAGTCAAGTCCAAATGATGCCCTAGTAAAGTTGTGGCAACTTGTGCATGTAATTCGACACGCAATGTATAAAACACCACCCTTTTTAATCATCAACGGCCTTACTTAAAAACGCCGTTCAAACTTAGTCACTGCTTAAACTTCTCTGTCTTGTTCTTGCACGTGACACTTCACGTCAGAGAGAAGTTGACAGAGCATCTTAAGCAGTGATTAATGGTTGAGAAGTTTTTTAAAGTAAGACAAGAAAATAATACAATGCAGTGACATGATTTTCCCAGGTTCCCGCCAAAATTCCTCAGGGATTTTATCATTGCTCCTGATTATGGCGTTGCACTTTGTGCATTTGCCTGTGGCAAAAGGCTTAGGACATTTCCCATACGCAGAAGTGGTACCCATACCTCCTTGTATGAACTAGGCCAAAATATCACATGCCTTTATTTTAATATTTGTTGATGATTTCTTACCAAATAAGTCCATGAATGTTGTGTGTTCGTGTACAGTTTCTGCATGCTGTACCGCGCGTTCAACGGCGCCAGCGAGCCGGCGAGCGTGGAGCGCCGCGAGGACCCCGGACACGCAGCGCCCGCGCCCCTGCACACCGCGCAGCACAGATACGAGGTTAGTGCTGCTGCTACCATACCAGATAAGCTAATGCTAAACTTTAGACAATTTTGTATACTAACGTAACATTATTATTTTCATTACTCATACTAGGAAAGTAGGTTTGAAGTTGCCTGAGGAGCGGGTTAAAAGTAATACATTTCAGCCCTAGGGAGAATCACTTTCAACTGACAGTGATAAAGAAACCCATAGAAATTTAAATTATAAATAAACGTGGAAAGAAACTCACATATTTACAGTATACAAACAAACCCTGAAAACATTAGGTACACTCTGATTTTTGGGCAGTCGTGTAAAAACGGGTGTAATGTAAGATGTAAGTTGTAATGTAACGTGTAACGCGCAGGGCCCGCCGACGCCGTGCCCGGCGCGCGTGGAGTACGCGACGCCCGTGTTCGCGCGCAACTACCAGGGCGTGTGGCGGTACGTCGTGCAGATCCCCTACGAGGGGTATTTCACGCAGACCGTCGAGGTCACCAGGTACTCACACCTTCTACCTACATTCATTTTACAGCTTATGGCACCCCCTATTAAGGGGGGAGACATTCGTCCAGCAATGGACGTGTTCTGGCTGATGGTGATGAGTGTGTGTGGTTGCAGATGCATGCAGTCGCGCTGCCACTACCTGGAGGGCGGCTGCCTGAGCTCCCCGCGCTGGGTGTCGCTGCTGGTGGCCGAGCTGCACTACCCTGCCGCCGACCGCAACGTGCAGGTACCCACTACCCACCCCCACTACCTGGAGGGCAGCTCCCTGAGCTACCCGCTCTGGGTGTCGCTGCACTACCCCGCCGCACACCGCAACGTGCAAGTACTCACTACCCACCACCAGTACCTGGAGGGCGGCTCCCTGAGCTCCCCGCGCTGGGTGTCACTGCTTGTGGCCGAGCTGCACTACCCCGCCGCCGACCGCAACGTGCAGGTACCCACTACCCACCCCCACTACCTGGAGGGCAGCTCCCCTAGCTACCCGGTCTGGGTGTCGCTGCACTACCCCGCCGCACACCGCAACGTGCAGGTACCCACTACCCACCACCAGTACCCACCACCAGTACCTGGAGGGCGGCTGCCTGAGCTCCCCGCGCTGGGTGTCGCTGCTGGTGGCCGAGCTGCACTACCCCGCCGCCGACCGCAACGTGCAGGTACCCACTACCCACTACCCACCCCCACTACCTGGAGGGCAGCTGCCCGAGCTCCCCGCGCTGGGTGTCGCTGCTGGTGGCTGCGCTGCACTATACATATCCTATACCTATAAATACCTACTAGCGTTACCTAGGTCAAGTTTGAAAAGAGACAAAATTAATGTAGAATTGTGTTGTAGGAGTACCAACAGTATCTGCAGAACCGCGGCGGCGCCGGCGGCGCGGGGGCGGAGCCCGAGCCGAGCACGGAGAAGCCCCCGCACTGCGACGGACACGATGATCTCGGCTGCTTTCAGGTACTACTTCATCCATAATTACCGGCCTTCGAATTTATAACGTGCTTTAGACGTGCTAACCCCTCCCTATTAAGGGAGAGGCCTTCGTCCAGCAGTGGACGTCTTCTGACTGATGAGTGAGTATATATACATGCACATGTACATGCAAGGCCGTAGCCAGGAATTCATTTCGGGGGCGGGGGGGGGGGGGGGGGGGGGGGGGCTCGATCTATACGTAAGTAGGTATGTATAAAACGGTGGGTTGGCGAAGGCATTTCGGGGGGGGGGACTCCCAAAACCCCCCCTGCCTACGGCCTTGTGTACATGTACAGTGTACACTGTACACCCCTTGAGTGTGATACGTAGTGAGTAAGTAAGCGAATCTCTACTATTGATCCGCTGCCAGGGATATAACAACTTTTATATATATTTATATATTTCCTATTTGCCAATGGATGGGACCAAGTCATATTAACTGACTAAAACTAAATGATATCAATTGTTCATCCCAAACACCAGAATCAACCCAGATCGAGGTTCTTCATTCGCTAGAGAATGGACGCAATATAACTGGGTTAACGAGCGTCAATAAGTCGCATAAAAAACAACGAGACCTCATGGAATAAGAAAAGTGGCGCAAAATAGAATCTTCACGGACTGAAAAGTGTATCTTTTCCCCAACGATTTATATGTAAATTAATGCTTTTTCCACACTATCTCTTGTGGTTGTCACAAAGGCTGTTGTGCTGCCGCAGCTTTTCTTCTTGTACGGTTATCGGGGACCTGTCCAAGTGTCCATTGCATAAGCAACATAAGAAACGAGTCTCGCTACCGGCTCGATACGTACCCTCCACCGACCCCGCGGGAGCTCCTGTGCCGCGGGCCGAGCCGGCTCCGCGCTGCAGGGCCGGGCCGGCTCCGCGCTGCAGGGCCGGGCCGGCTCCGCGCTGCAGGGCCGGGCCGGCTCCGCGCTGCAGGGCCGGGCCGGCTCCGCGCTGCAGGGCCGGGCCGGCTCCGCGCTGCAGGGCCGGGCCGGCTCCGCGCTGCAGGGCCGGGCCGGCTCCGCGCTGCAGGGCCGGGCCGGCTCCGCGCTGCAGGGCCGGGCCGGCTCCGCGCTGCAGGGCCGGGCCGGCTCCGCGCTGCAGGGCCGGGCCGGCTCCGCGCTGCAGGGCCGGGCCGGCTCCGCGCTGCAGGGCCGGGCCGGCTCCGCGCTGCAGGGCCGGGCCGGCTCCGCGCTGCAGGGCCGGGCCGGCTCCGCGCTGCAGGGCCGGGCCGGCTCCGCGCTGCAGGGCCGGGCCGGCTCCGCGCTGCAGGGCCGGGCCGGCTCCGCGCTGCAGGGCCGGGCCGGCTCCGCGCTGCAGGGCCGGGCCGGCTCCGCGCTGCAGGGCCGGGCCGGCTCCGCGCTGCAGGGCCGGGCCGGCTCCGCGCTGCAGGGCCGGGCCGGCTCCGCGCTGCAGGGCCGGGCCGGCTCCGCGCTGCAGGGCCGGGCCGGCTCCGCGCTGCAGGGCCGGGCCGGCTCCGCGCTGCAGGGCCGGGCCGGCTCCGCGCTGCAGGGCCGGGCCGGCTCCGCGCTGCAGGGCCGGGCCGGCTCCGCGCTGCAGGGCCGGGCCGGCTCCGCGCTGCCGGGCCGGGCCGGCTCCGCGCTGCCGGGCCGGGCCGGCTCCGCGCTGCCGGGCCGGGCCGGCTCCGCGCTGCAGGGCCGGGCCGGCTCCGCGCTGCAGGGCCGGGCCGGCTCCGCGCTGCAGGGCCGGGCCGGCTCCGCGCTGCAGGGCCGGGCCGGCTCCGCGCTGCAGGGCCGGGCCGGCTCCGCGCTGCAGGGCCGGGCCGGCTCCGCGCTGCAGGGCCGGGCCGGCTCCGCGCTGCAGGGCCGGGCCGGCTCCGCGCTGCAGGGCCGGGCCGGCTCCGCGCTGCAGGGCCGGGCCGGCTCCGCGCTGCAGGGCCGGGCCGGCTCCGCGCTGCAGGGCCGGGCCGGCTCCGCGCGTCAGGGCCGGGCCGGCTCCGCGCTGCAGGGCCGGGCCGGCTCCGCGCTGCAGGGCCGGGCCGGCTCCGCGCTGCAGGGCCGGGCCGGCTCCGCGCTGCAGGGCCGGGCCGGCTCCGCGCTGCAGGGCCGGGCCGGCTCCGCGCTGCAGGGCCGGGCCGGCTCCGCGCTGCAGGGCCGGGCCGGCTCCGCGCTGCAGGGCCGGGCCGGCTCCGCGCTGCAGGGCCGGGCCGGCTCCGCGCTGCAGGGCCGGGCCGGCTCCGCGCTGCAGGGCCGGGCCGGCTCCGCGCTGCAGGGCCGGGCCGGCTCCGCGCTGCAGGGCCGGGCCGGCTCCGCGCTGCAGGGCCGGGCCGGCTCCGCGCTGCAGGGCCGGGCCGGCTCCGCGCGTCAGGGCCGGGCCGGCTCCGCGCTGCAGGGCCGGGCCGGCTCCGCGCTGCAGGGCCGGGCCGGCTCCGCGCTGCAGGGCCGGGCCGGCTCCGCGCGTCAGGGCCGGGCCGGCTCCGCGCTGCAGGGCCGGGCCGGCTCCGCGCTGCAGGGCCGGGCCGGCTCCGCGCGTCAGGGCCGGGCCGGCTCCGCGCTGCAGGGCCGGGCCGGCTCCGCGCTGCAGGGCCGGGCCGGCTCCGCGCTGCAGGGCCGGGCCGGCTCCGCGCGTCAGGGCCGGGCCGGCTCCGCGCTGCAGGGCCGGGCCGGCTCCGCGCTGCAGGGCCGGCTCCGGGAGCGAGCCCACATGTGAGGTGTCCGCAGGTGCGGCTGTACTACGACTGGTTCCTGGTGCCGGGCTCCTGCAAGTGCTGGCGGCCCGACTACTTCGCGCGCTACGTGCGCCGCCGACAGAACACCGAGCTGTAGGCGTCTCTAGGCGCCGCTAGGCCCCTCTAGGCCCCTCTAGACCCCTACCCCAACCCCGCTACGGGGGGTGGGGGGGGGCAACCCCGCGCACGCGGCTTGTAAAACGATTACATTTGTTTGTGGAATAGGCTAGATGACTGTTTTTTTTTGTTGTCCTATTAAAATGTGGCCCATAAATATAGCTGATTAATGAAAAGAAGATGAAAATCTGATCAAAAATAAGCAACTTATAAGTATTTTAATATCATGCTAGACAGAGAGGCGAAACAGCAAATCGTGACGTCACTTCTCTGTACGCCATATAAATTCTATTCTGACAAGTAAGGCGTGACGTCATTTTTTGTTTTGTGGGAAAGGGACAGAGTTGTCTCTAACAAAAACTTTAAACGCTCATATATCAGAACAACATTAACCGATTTAAATTATTTTTAACAATAAACATACTATATTTACTTAAATTCTTCATCAAAGCTACTGGTTTCAACGATATAAACATCAGTCATCGACCCTATTGTGTCGATCGACGCCAGGCGTCACCGAGTCCCGACATGTTGAACGACACTCAAGAGATTTTGTAATATTTAGTCGAGCAACAACAATGATCAATATAAATTAGGTCGATATAAGTAGTAGAGTAGCTGAGCGATAAAACAACAAAAATCGATCGACACAGATTATTATGTCCAGAAATGAATTTCAATGGAATAATTACTTACCTATCGCCAACCTTCACGGCAATTGCTTTGTGAAAACTGTGGTAGGTTATATTACACTGGTGCTATAGTGAAATAATATTCAGTTTTATTAGAGATACAACGGAATAGGTTTCATCGACTTGAAAACGGTTTTTAAGCTCTTTTGATGTTTTTCCCTGCTAAGGGGCAACAAACATTTAATTTAAATAAGTATAGATAATTAATTTGGTGCTAAGCATGACTTGTATGTTTGACGTTTTGACAAGACTGTATTTTATATTATTAATTGTAATACTATTGTATTGTAGGTATGTCTTACCAAAACTGTATTATATGAAGCTCGGATGGGATCTCTCCCGATACACGAAGAGAGGAAGCTCGGGCTGCGCGTGCGCGGATAGCTTCGCACGTGTCGTGTGTGTACTCGGCTCAACTTGCATTTATATTTTTAATTTATTGTAAAATAACATAGAAAAATTACCTAGTATTAAAAAAATCAAGAGAGATAAATACTTATTGGTACATAATTATTATTTAAATAAACAAATAAAGTAATTTTAAACTAAGAGAGTATTAAGTATAATCAATGTATTTTTAATAAAACACGTTTTAAGATTTAATAAAATGTACTTGTGAAATAAGAAAATCTGTAATTACTTAAATACCTACCTTCGATACTAACATGTCCACTAATGTATATATTTTTTTATAAGTTCAAGTGACGAGACGAGCAAGCATTCACCTGGTGGTAAGCGTCACGCCTGCCACTAACAGTAATAGTGCCAGATTATTGAACTTGCGAACACAATCCTGCGCCGCACTGCACTGCGCTTGTCACCCTGAGATAATTATTAGATGTTAAATCTCTTCATACCGATCAATTTCTCTTGTGGCATTGCCCTTCAAATCGGAACACAGTAATGCTTGCACACTACTGCTTGGCGGTAGAATAACTGGCAAAGGTGTGGTACTTCCCTAGTCGGACTCTGCAGTAGAGTCCTACCACTACAATAATGATACTCAGATTGAGAATGAAATATATTAAGTTCTTACAAATCAAGGCGGATAAAAACTTACAAACATCGAACAATGTGTTCATAGGAGATACTGAAGCTTTGATATTATACATAATTATAATGTTACCAGCGATGGAAGTAATGGAAGACGCAGCGTAGGCGCGGCCTCCCACTATACTCGTATATATACATATAATATAGGTGGACCGGCGACAGTGTACAAGTCGCGGGCAGCCGGTGGGTGCAGGCAGGTTGTCGTACAGTGTGGCGGTCTCAGGGGGAGGCCTTCGTTCAGCAGTGGACGTCTCCGGGCTGATGATGACGATAATGTTACCAAGCACAGCCTCATAAGTAAGAAAACTTACTCTTTGTAGCGGCTACTAATTATTCAGAAATACAAAAATACCTACAAACTATGACTAGCTATAACCAGCGACAATGATAAGATGAATGGACGGGAAATAAGCGCACGGATTTTGAAGACTATAAAATGTTGAGCGCCGGCTCTACAGTCGCGTCAGTCACATATATAGTCATCTGTCTTTGCGACATGCGAGCCGTACCATACGACAATACAAACTACTAATACATGTACATGTGTTCTCTTTTTGTCATGCAGTAATTATATTCGCTATCTCTATTTTCCGGCAAATGTAATATGCATACTTTTAGCTAGGTACCTATGTTTGGTTGTGTTGTCTTGTTAATTTTGATCGATTTGCAAGCGCTGGGCCCGTCCATTACACTATCACCGTCGCTGGCTATAACTATAACTCTACGTGGTGATCTGAGTTTACAATATAATTATAACTTACTCGTTATTTATACTAAAGTCGCACTAGGTTGGCTTTGTTGAACTGTCTACTGCAATATTTCTCGACTTTTGGAGATTTTAGAAGAACTACTTTCGTGTTGTTTAAAAAATTTTATGGGCGATTTTCTGGCCGGCAGTAAAATAAAATATGTAAATAATTATCTTCAACTCGATAGACGGCGCCGACTATATATACGTGCCAGTCAAAAATAGCATCAAATTTATGATCTGTATCACAAAAATTTGACTAAAATAAAATAAATAAACTAAGCAATGACAGACACGTCTGTTCAGCCCCATCTACAATGAGCTTTTTTTTTAATTGACTGTCAGAAAATCGCCCATTATTATTTGACAGTGTCATCTTAATCTTCTCTTTCTGTCTTTTATAGACCTTGCAGGATTTAGATCTCTCTCTCTCCTTAATCACTATAGCCCTGTCGCATGACGACCTACCTATCGCTGTTTTGTAACAATCTTATATTTAATTTACCACTGAATTCACGATCCCAGGTTTCTGTTTTGTATTACTCTACAGTCTACACCACCTCTACACCGTTATATTGTTGTCCGTCTTTGGCATTATTTTCGACTCCTGTAATTAGATTCGAGCGAACAACTATGTTACAATCTGTACTCGTTGTATCAATTTGAGTATCGACATCAATTATATGAGTATGTAGCGTACCGTTCTTATTGTTCGTGGATGCATTGTGATGAGTGATATTAAAGTTAGTTTGTAGGTTGCTAGCGTCGTCGTCGGTTTCCGTTTGTAGTTCTCTGGTTGTAGTTATGTCGTCGTTTTGTTCCGAGCTCGCTGGTCCGCCGCCGAGGCCGCCAGACTCCGACGCGAGTATATCTCGCCTGCTGAGGAGCGGAGTCCGCCGCCTGCTAGAGATAATCACCGAATGTGTGCCGTTCTTGTTAGCGAACTCGACGTACGTGTCCGAGTAGGCGGGAGGAGGGTCTTCGTACTCGGGCGTCTTGAGGCCGGTCACGCCGGGGGTCACGGTCGCGCGACCGGCCGCGTCCGCGCACTCGGAGTACGGCGGCGGGTGGTCCGCGCCGCACTCCGCCGCCCGGGGCTCGGCGCGCTCCGCCTCGGGGAACAGCACGGTGCTGACGTCTGTCGGTAGGTCTGGAATCAAATTTTTTCATCAAAAACAATATCATGCCATAATTACATTGATTTAAAAGAATGCAGCTAGAAATGAAAATGTTTACTTCTATTTTGCTGTGATTGATGATAAATTTATTACATAGGTACACGTATGGGGTCTGATTTTAACCCAAGTGTCTGCCAAATCGTAGTATTACAGTGATCTAACTAGGTACTCCATCCATGCATGAAAAAACTAAATATTTACGGTAACTCCTCTGTCCTTTCCGTTATGTACTTACTGCTAGTAGCGCAACCATTGGCTAGTGGCGTGGGAAACTCTTGAGAATACTCGTCCGCTGAAACGGGAGGAGAATTTAGAGTATTATTAAGGATTTTTTACTAAACTGATGCAATAAAATTCCATCAGCGTACTGTTCTATGTATGTGGTGAAACACAGTGTTCGTCACAAGTGTCTCCAAGACTCAAGTAAACATTCATTTTATTAACGGCTGTACCAGGAGGGAATTAGTGGAATTTTTCCACTGTTCCATTCTAAAGTAGATGAGTGGAATCTGCTTTTAGGACATGTGCGCTCTGTTCTTTACTTTTACGTATAGCTTTGTCGTCGAACACACACACGCTGTGAGACACGTCCACCTCAAAGAGGATAACGTAGTACATCTGGGCGGGCAGACCCTAATATTGGGTCTGCGGCGGGCGGTTTCACCTCTTATCAGGGAATTCCTCGCTCGTCGATCTGAGGAGCCAATCGCCCAACGCGCGGGAAAAACCAGTGGAACTGCAAGAAAGCTTAGAGGTACTGTCATCTACTGGCACCGGTGCAGTGTTCGCCGGGGGCCCACAGGTGTGCGTGTTAATGCGGAGCGGGGAGTGCACAGCGTCAGGGTTGTTATCACGACAATATAGTTACATACATAGGAACAGTTTTCTCTCGAAGCACTTGTCGATGAGGCGCGCGAGCACCACCACCAGCACGATGAGCGCCGAGCCCAGCAGCCAGGCCAGCAGCACGGCGTGGCTGGGCAGCATCGGCGGCACCGCGGGCCCCGGCTGCGCCTTCACGGTGCGCGGCTCGCGAAACGTCATCTAAAAATATCAAATAAAATTTCACGTCTTCAAAAACCCGTCATGTAATGTTAGGACTTTATTGCAGAGTTTCGGTTTGAATGGCAATGTTACCATATAAATTGCTGTGCACAGAAATTACTGTACTGTGCATGAAGAGATTTGACATATGATAAACAAAATTAATATAAATAAAAATCTCAGGGTCATGAGAGCAGTGTAGTGCGGCGCAGGATTTTGTTCGCAAGTTCACAATTCTGGCACTGCTACTGTTAAAGGCAGGCTTGCTAACTACGAGGCGAACGTTCGGACGTCTTGTCACGCCACATCATAATAAAACAAGTTTACACAGATTATTAATTTGATTAGAAGGACTCGGGTTCCTCGGGATCGGGTTGGACCTGGGTATGCTCTAAAACTGCATCCAGAACCACCGGAGGATGGAGCAGCAGCGTCCTCTTGGTTAACGGTGGTGAGCATTCTGCGATCCCTAAGCCGCCTGCCAACCATATAACAATATACTCTACGAGCTGCTGCCAAGCGTGGGGATTATGGCAAAGGGGAAGGCCTTTGTCCAGCAGTGGACGTCTTTTGGTTGATGTGTAGAAGGGCTCGGGCTCCTGTAGTTCAATGGACCTCAGCTAGGAAGGTAATTTCTGTTTACATAAAAAGAAACTTCTTAACCTCACCTCCTCAACATTGTTCGCGTAGAAGTGGACAAACGGATACCG
This sequence comes from Erannis defoliaria, assembly GCA_905404285.2. Lineage (NCBI taxonomy): Eukaryota > Metazoa > Arthropoda > Insecta > Lepidoptera > Geometridae > Erannis > Erannis defoliaria. The sequence continues at coordinate 107,269 of FR990090.1, read as the reverse complement.
CAGCGGCAGCCAACCTTCCACGCCGGTGATCTGGAACTCCTCGGGGGACAGGCGAGGCCGCGGCTTGCGCGCGCTGCCGCCGCCCTCGTGCTGCTCCGCGGCGGCGCCGACCCTGAAGACGGAGTCACCGACGTCATTGTAGTTTATGCTGGCGTGACACGAACATTCGCGGGATCCCGGCTTTATTGGAATGAATATTACGTGGACGAATATAAAACGCAGGTGCAAGTCAAAATGGACCGTGGGACCACAGTTAGGACCTGGGCGGTGGAGGATCGGTGGGGTGTCGCTGTTGTGCTCTCACAGCGGCAGGCTACAGCGCGTAGGGTCGCCATCATCATACCTAGTCCACTGCTGGGCATACGCCTCTCCCAAGCCACATCACTCGGCGATATCATCGGTTCTGCGCTTCCAATCACTGCCTCCTGTCCTGCTATCGTCATTCCGTTGAATACCAGGGCGTTGTCCGCTGTTTCTCGAATCGTGGTCTCTACTCTAGATCACGTCTGCGTCCGCTGGTTTACGGTCAGCAACTGATAATACCCCCTCTCCGCCGGCCCTCTGCCACTTCAGCTTCCTAATACGTTGAACTAAGTCGGAACGAGGATATTCGCTAAAGAACCAAAGTCACCGAAACAGGTCAAAGGGTTTGCAAGTTGAAGTGGCAATAGGCAGGCCACATCCCTCGAAGATCTGATAACCGATGGGGATGAAAAGTTCTCGAGCGGGGCCCGTTCTAGCTATTTAGCCGCTCCGGGCGAAAATAATATTCGCCGCCAAAAGGCGGATTAGTGTAAAGACATTAACACCATATAAGTCACTAGAGGTCGCCCCCTGACTCCGCCCGCGTACGGAAGAAATTCGCCTCGCTAACAATTAAGTATCTTCCATACCGCTGCTGGATAATTCACTTATTTTTTTCTCCCCATTTTCATCCCTTTAGGTCAACTCTAGCAAAAAAACCTTAAAAATTTACTTTTTTTATACTTATTGTAGTGGTAGGACTTTACTGCAGAGTCCGCCTGTGGAACGACCACACCTTTGCCAGTTATTCAATCGCCAAGCAGTAGTGTGCAAGCATTAGTACTGTGTTCCGGTTTGAAGGGCAATGTCACCAGATAAATTGCTGGGTATGAAGAGATTTAACATCTAATATTTCAGGGTGACGAGCACCGCGGTGCGGCGCAGGATTGTGTTCCCAAGTTCACAATTCTGGCACAGTTACTGTTAGTGGTAGGCGTGACGCTTACCACCAGGCAAACGTCTTGCTCGTCTCGTCACTTGAATGTAAAAAAAGTACCTGAGGGCGGGCGGCACGGCGTCGGGCGGGTCGCGGCCGTAGGGCTCGTACGCGTAAAGCGCGAGCCCGGGCTGCCGGCGGGCGCGCCCCCGCTTCCGTCGCCGCCACTCGGCCGTCCACTGCGCCGCCCACGCCGGGAGCTCCGCCTGCATCTTGCTCCACGCACTGCAGCCCGCGCACTCGTGTCTCGGTTCGCGCTCCTGGTCGACGTCCATTTGTAACATAATTATCATTTAAGACAAATTTGTTATCTGTGTTTCAAATATATAAAACAAATAATATAATATATAAGATCATTGGCCAAACTAATAAAATGCTAAATAATTTAAGGCCAGACAATAAGTATGCCTAAAAATATTTATACTGCAAAGAAACCTTTCTGCTAAGATACCATAATACAATAATATTATAGATTATTATACAAGGGGCTAAAATAACCCATTAATATACAAAGTAGTTTTACGACCGAACTTTAGCGAGGGAGTAAAAGTAATCCAGTTATAATGGGTTTTAGCGCCGTGTGTTACACACTAGTTTTCACTACGAATGCGAGAAAATAAAATAATCAGAGTACCAAAATAAATGCTTTGTCGAAGTCGAGTCTCTATTTATTATTATTCTACTTATGAATAAAAACTTTATCGTTTTTGTAGGCTTTTTGGTGTAACAGAATTAAAAAACAAACTTTTCTAGAGCAACATTTTTCTTTAGCCTCTAGAGCATGGTATGCTATTTTAGCCCCGCTCTGGAGCGCTTTAATGACGGACTTTTTGAGCAAGAGAAGTGACAAATGCCGAACAATTTCCGCCAAACGATTTCAGGAAAAATAATAAATAATAATAAAATAAATATCGCAGGACATTTTTTTTCACACAGCGCCATCTAGCCCCAAACTAAGCAAAGCTTGTAATATGGAAACCAGATAGCTGATAGAATACTTATATAAATTTTTTTTTGTAAATACATACTTATAATACAAATAAAAAGTTTCTGCGTATCCAAGGGGCACCCGGTCATTATAGATCGGACGAACAGGCAGATAAAGTGCTATAGTAATAAAGCTCCCATAGGAAACTCTTCCGGTATGAATCGAATGCTCTCAGAACTTGTAGCAGAACCTGTGCTTCGGGACAAGAATCGTTACAAAAAGATTGCGATCCGACTTCAAATATAACCAGTTTTCTATAACGCATATAACTATGGTTTGTGACACATAACTAAATAACCCCTTAGTTCGAGGGGCTCGACCTGGCCCCTCTAATCCGATAGCTTCACGAAGGTATGAAACAAAGAACTGCCGGCTTGGCTAGCAGAGAGCAAGTACCTACTACGACGTGTTTTGAAACCTGTGTTTATTTTGTATTTGCTCTCTCGTATTTATATAAGTTCTTCATAGATGTAATAGTACAGCACAACCCGCCACCGTTCAACTCAACTTTTTGCTTTTCCTAACCTGACCCGCTCCCGGGTCAGGTTATCGGGTTAGGTTCGGAATAATTCGTCAAGATGCTCACTTCCAAATTATAAGCAGGTAAAGATAAGATAGCTTATATTATTATTCCTTTTTTTGCATAATTTATCTGCATCTTGCATAATTTATCTGGTAGTACACCGCAGGGTGGTGTCGTATGGTTTTCTTATCCTAAAATAAACCTATGCGAGTTTATTATGAGTCAAAATAATATTTACGAGTACAATAACATCGGGTAGCTCACCTGTAAATCTCGCACTGGGGAATCCTGTTCAACACGGTTGAGCTCGAGTTGTCACGGATGCGAAATTTAAAGTATGACTTCTCCGTGAGGTCCGCAGCCGCCGCCGCCTGCTCCCATAGCTTCTATTCTCCTAGGTAATCGTGGAAGTGTGCCGTTATTGTTGTATTCCTGTAATAACGGGTTGTAGAGTCGGACACTGGAGCGAGGCTGGTGGCGCCGATTGATTTCTCCGTGCGGCGAGAGGGGTGCGGCGCGCATGCGCTGACTGACTGCGAGGACGACTGCCATGGCTACAGGGTGGCTGGTAGCGCCGCTGGACTCACAGCTTCAGAGGTACCGGGTTCGATCCCCGAACCCAATGTATATATTGTTTTTTAGTCCTTCGTAAGAATATTTTTTATCACGATAACTCAAAATAAATAGAATGGAACCAATCGCACGGAGAGTGAAGAGGTATAGGGCGCCACTTCCTGGTTGGTTTATCTAGGTCTTATGATATGAAATACATGTCGACTCAGATAATAGAAAAGTAGGTACACAAATTTAACGGATCCCTGGAAGTTTCCGCTTCAGGGATTAAATGCCTATTTTGACGAACGGAGCGCAAACCTGGTTTGTAAGTAAAGATCTGAAGTCCGAGCTCACAATGTGCCAGTCAGCTGTGGAACAAACTCAAAGTCTTTTAATGACATACAAATTTACAAGTCAACCCAAAAATAATGATGATAAGAGTGGAACTGTAGCATCCTCGGCGTCAGAGCTGACCGCACGAGGAGCACTGTCCCTTGTTCCAGCAGACTAGCTCTACAACAGCTGTATCACATACTGGGCGGGTGTGTGGACCACAAAGCTAGCAATGTGAAGGGTGGGGCTGGCTATGTCTGTCGCACGTGGGGTGATCTTCGGTTCAGGATTACCACCACATTACACACGCGAGGCGTGTGAAACGTGCCAAGAGCGGTTTGATTCCACTTTCTTTGTGTGTACACACAAAAAAAGTGGAATCAAACTTGTTTGTGCTTTTGGTACTGCTGAACAGTGGGTAGCGCTGCCCAAGTGGTTGTTTCCCGATAATTACAATCTGGGTGTCTTCAAGTCGCGAGTGAATCGGTTTCTTCTAGGCGTGCTCCATCGTAGACTGCATATTCGTTTAACTTCAGACGAGATGGCAGTCAAACGCAAGTCAACCCATAAAAAGAAACTCGTATTAATATAAATAAAGATTTTTTAAAGCATTTTGGGAGTTTAAGTTTCCGAAGAAGGACGATCATGTTTTCATTAAATTAATAATAGTAAATACTATAGCTTCTAGATCTGTACAGAGTTTTCAACTGACATTGAATTGTCTGACAATAATTATCTTGTTACGTATGCTTTTTTTTATGAATGACTAATGCTGTAGGCCTCAGATGGCCTCTACAGCGTCACCGGACTTTAGCCAAGCGCAATGGCGCTCGGCCTAGTTTGGGTTAAAGGCGACTAGCTCAAGGGCACCTCAGACGGTACAAACCTCGGCTTGGCCGTCGCCGGGAGTTGGATCAGACTTGCCCTGGCACCCCAGAAGGGGAATGCCCTGGTAGGTTGATCTGGTTGACTATTTGGAGAGAATCTAAACAATCTTCTGACAGATCTGGGGATTCCTCGATCTCGCCGGCGAGGTCGGTGCGTGTTTGTGTGCCTCTGGTAACCGGCGCCTATACCAAAAACGGAATACTTCCTGTTGCTAGGAGTGGTCGGATTGGGGTACGTATGTTATTTGTTCGTCGCTTTCTATCAGGCGAGCGACACGCTCGTCTCGTGCACGACTATGCGCGCTTCCTCCGCGAGCCTCCACCATACCCCGCTATTAACCCACTTACTTACACAAAACCGACGGACGAAACATTGGTCTACAACTTGTGTGCTACCAAATGTCGGCGTCACTATTGCATTTTCTGAGTGGAACTTATAACGTGTAAAGGACATTTTTAGTTCGCACAATTGGTCTCCCCTATCCCCGAGGTGGTAGCACTGAGTATAACTGGCACCTACTTATATTTGTGCGTGTTTTAGTATGCGTGTGTATGTGTGGGTGCGACGGAGAGGAGCACAGAATAGCCAGCAGTCCCCAGCAGGGATCGATCCCGCCGCGACACTCCGGCGCCTGCCGCCCGCGCGCTCGGGACACACTGGGTACTGGTATGGGAACTCCAACGATTTCCCCCAGTTTTCCTTAGTAACCTTTGACGAACTAGGGGTTAGTTCGATTCATTTATCCCAAACCTAACCGTATCTTGTGTAAAGGCGTCAAACAAACAAAAATTACAAACGATATTCTATCATAGTTGGAGTTGTTTGCCAGTTATTCAATCGCCAAGCAATAGTGTGCAATGTAAAGCTTGCTCATTAGTGTGTTTCACTTGAACCATTACCAGAGAAATTAATGGACAGCAAGAGATTTGACATCTAATAAAATCTCAGGGTGACGAGCGCACTGCGTTTGTTGCCCGTAGCCAAGCGATCCAGTACCACAGGATGTTTTTTTACCAGTGTTATAAACTCATAGCAATGCAGTGAGGTGCATTTGGCCGGATTGAACAAAAGTTACTTTAACTTTGATGACTGTCCAATTTGTTTCTGTAATTTTTGCCCTATATTATAGAATGGGTTGCTCTCGGTGTGCCACTGGGCTCAGGTTTTACTCTCCCTCGAGTGAGAGTACCATCAGATGCGTCCGCGGAGCCGCGCCCGCCGCCGGTCGCGCTCGCCATCACGCCGGGGCATGCGCGCACACTACTACCCACCACTGACATGTGAGACCCAAGAACATGGGGAGCTGAGTTCCTGCTGAGTCGACTGTATCGCCCGCACCAGGTCCAGCCGAGGTCGGCTCCTGCAGCCCGCTGGGGATCGAGCACAGCTGGACGCGCTTCCCACCTTCAAGTACGCAGGGCTGCAAGGAACGATACTACTAAGCCGACAAAAACTCCTTCATTACCATTGTTAACAACATTTTGCATCGAACGACCCTGAAATAACGAAAAAACAGCTGTCCTTGTGTTGGGGATGAATTGCATTTTTAAATGGAACAGCTGTTTCTTCGGCTACAGATTTCATCATTTGATAGGTTTTTTATATACTTAGCTTTACTTCGTAATTCAAGTTACGGTCGTTTTATCTCTCTCCATAACCAAGAACAAGTGTTACCTCCAGAGTTGTTCTCTTACATTTATTTTCCACAAACGTGTCTGTTTCAGTTTGCGAGTTATTGTCCAGTTCCGTAATATCTGAATATGATCCGAATATAGCTTAGCTACACGTAGTAGTATAATTGTTTCTGTGGCTACAAGCTGGAGGACAGCATCCTCCCTTCTCTCTCTCTCTCTCTCTCTGTGGCCTTTTCTCTTTTCCATATTACTTAGTCGGTAGATAAAGACATAAGAGGGATTAAGGTTACTCCTACTGGTGTTAGAGCTCCAGTAGGTGAAAGGATATGAGGAATTTTGCACGGCCCTGGTTAAGACTACAGTTTCGAGCCGCGGGCAGCGCTGAAATATCAACACTTCCCAGTTTAGCGTCACTTCAAATCAGGCGAGCTGTGGTCGACCACCTAGTCCTGTCTATCATAAAGATGGTTCCAATTATGTCAAGCTTGATGCTGAATTTGGATAAATTAAATGGAATACAATTTTAAATGTACGGTAGACTGGGGTAGAGTTGAGTTTGTCAAAACGTAAATATATAAATATCGATTCACGGATATTTTATCATTCAGTGCTGCTAATCAAAACGCATGTCTGCCTTGTAGACCTCGCGTACGCTGTAAAGCTGTAAGCATTCTTGCTATGTTATTTCGGCAGGCGGCATGGAGGAAGTCACCGCCAGGGCCGGAGCCAGGGTGGGGCCGGGGCCGGAGCCCCACTCCGCCTGGCTTACGCCGGTGCTGATGGTCTACTACCTGTGCTGCTGGCCTCAGGACGCCAAGTCAGGTAAACAGAACTAAAACCTTGGAACACTCGCCACACGCACGCCACAAAGTGGTGAATCTTTCACATCGCACCTACTGGACCGAAACGTACCTGTTTATTTTTATACATGGGGTGACGAGACGAGCGAGACTTTTGTTTGGTAGTAACCATCACGTCTGCCCATAAAAGTAGCAGTTCTTTGTTGTAACTCCAACTTCGGTTGAATGACATAAGTATGTTTATTATCAATTTGACTAATTCAAAACTGGGTCTCTCAAACAAGTAGGCCCTGTATTGCTTACGAAGCATGTAAGCTATAAAGGGCCTTACTTAGGTCTTCTAAGTGGCGTTTGCAAGTCTTGGAAAGTAAAATTTTATTGTTTAGAAATACTTAGTATAAAACTAGAGGTCACCCGTGACTTTGACCGCGTACGGAAGAAATTCAGCCCGCTCCCAAAATTCACCACTTTATATCATCCCGAGCAATTTCTACGCGCTTATTTTTATTTTCGTGAATAAAAGTACAAAAACAAAAAAAAAACATACAAATGTTTCCCCCCCTTAGGGGCCGAATTTCGAAAAATCCTGTGTCTTAGTGCACCCCTACGCATTGAGACGAATACACCCTCCAAATTCCAAGTCTGTACGACCAGCGGCTTGGGCTGTGCGTTGCCTGTCAGTCAGTCAGTCAGGACAGAGCCTTTTATATGAATAGAAGACGGGCGCAGTGAAGTGCGGCGCGGGGTTTTGTTCGCTGGCACTGCTACTCTACTGATATGGGCAGGCGTGAGGCTTACCTACAGACGAACGTAAAACAAATAGGGCTTATCTAATTTAAGTTAAAATAATAAAACAGTCAATCTAATACTATAAGAATCTTTGTCTGACTGACTGACTGACTGATAGATAGATTCAGCTAACGAGAAGATAATTAATGTTTATATTCTGTTTCGTTTGGATCAAGACAAATAAAAGTACAAGCGGTGGTGCCATCGAGCCTGAGACCTGCTCCGAGCAGTGCGTCGGACGAGTCGGCTGCTGCTGATGATAACTGTTGTTACGTTCCCAGATAGCAGTTCCGAGAGGCAAGGCAGCCGGCGAGGGGCTTTCGGACATGGTGAGTACTCATACCGACCGACCACCAACAACACCTCTTGATTTTTACTGTGACAAAAATAAAATATTTTCCAATTAAGTATATAAATAATAGGAACTGCGATCGGCGCACCAGTGCACCGGCGCACTAGAAAATGTATGGCCAGACTCCATTTCACCCTCAGCATTAACTAAACAACACTGGTTAAATCACTATTACCACACGATTACCACTAAACATAATTTTTTAGTAGTTAATTGCATTGACGTATTTTTTTGCTATTGCCCGTTTGAATTTGGAGCATAAATTAATGTTGTCACTATTGTTGTACTTTGTCATACACGTTGCGTCACGCCCACAGAACAGCGAAGGCCCTACTCTTGCTCTCTTCAGTGGTCACGCCTGCCACTCACAGTAGCATTGCTAGAATTGTGAACTTGCGAACACAATCCTGCGCCGCACTGCACTGCGCTCGTCACCCTGAGATATTAGATGTTAAATCTCTTCATACCCAGTAATTTCTCTGGTAACATTGCCCTTCAAACCGGAACACAGTAATGCTTGCACACTACTGCTTGGCGGTTGAATAACTGGCAAAGGTGTGGTACTTCCCCAGGCGGACTCTGCAGTAGAGTCCTAACACTACAAAAGTCATTTTTGAAGGCTCAGAGTAAGGTTTATACAATTTACATAAGTTTAAAATTTTAATAAGTGAAATTTTATGCGTAACCTATACAAATACAAATAATGTAACTTGATAGTTGTAAGTATTTGTTTGTTAGTTTAACGTTTTTGATAGCTTTGTATTCAAGATACCTACTCTAGATTTTTTTAAATGGTGGTATAACCATTGCTTCGAAATTATAAATGTTTCATTTATTAATCCTGCTATGTTTACACATGCTTAGGCGCATAGTCTGGCTCGAAATTGTACCTAGCTAATAATGTATAATGTTTTGACTGAGTATGTTCTGTTTTGTGTATCAATAAATAAAATTAAATAAAAATTAATAAATTTAGAACGGGATCTTGGTTGACCTCACCACACCGAAACGTAGACCTACAAGGTGTACGATGGAGCACGCTTGCCCACAAGATACCTGTTGTCTGTAGAATCCTAGATTGAATCTGAAATGAAAGGAACGTCTTAAACCGATACTATGTCCCAGATTCAGGGTCGCACCGGCGCGCCAGCGACTTCTTCAGCCGGCGGATGGGCAGCAGCGCCGTCTCGCTGCACCTGCCCGGCACCTCAGGTACCGCCTCCTGCCGACACCTGGCCACCCCGATCAGGCCTTACTGATACATTCTCGGACTCAAGCCACGGAGCACGCAGTCAGTCCTCGGATGAGTTATTAACGACTTTTTGTTTAGTGTGTTATAAAAAATATACTTATGTATATCTTTGTCACAGTGAGCTATCATTCCGTATCTCTATTAGTCTGTACAGCATTTTTGGTGGATAAACTCGTTACAAATTTCAAATAAACCAAAGTATTTTAACATCTTATAACATTGTTTTATCTGTTAATTTCTAGTGTATATTTTACAGCGGAAGTACAGTAGAAACTAACAGATAAAACAATTTAGGTTACAATGGGCTTCCGCAAAGTAACGCCTGAATCAATCACAAATCTTATAACATTTTTTTTTTGGCAAATGGGTTAAATTATTCTGAAATTCTATTTTAGTGTGAGTGACCTTCCAAGGAACGCAGTAAGCAAGGGGAGGACCTATGTGAGAGCCTTCACCTATACCCGTGCGATTTGGAGTAGAGCCAGTAAACAGATGATGTCACGACGATGTATTCTTCAATTCGGTCGTATAGATAGCCCTATTAAGCACCTCCCTAAGGCCCAGATATTTTGTATGCCTGGCTGTTCCTGGAGCCTCTGATTGTAGGTCACAAGAAGGAGGCGCTGTCGGCGCACCGCAGCCATGAGGAGATCGGGCGCCGCAAGTCGCACCACGAGCCGCGCGACGACTCGCGCTACCACTCCGCGCCCAGCGTCATCGACGAGGTACCCGCCAGTACACCCTCTCACAACAACGCTGTTGTGGGTACTAGAACTAGTTAACATTGTATCGGCTTCATGCTTCTGAACCGATTGAAAACTTGGAGGAAGGATTTACCTCTTTCTCGATAGAGGTTAACCGGGCCGTTTGTCTTCCAAAAGGGCGTTATGCACTATGCCCTGTTTATGATCTTGATGATATTTGCGAATAATTAGTACCTTACCTGTATCCTGAACAAAATGTAGAGAAGCTAGAAAACTGCACGAGGTAGATGTGAGAACAGGGATGGCATGTGTGTAGGTGCTGCACCGGCGCGACTGGGAGCGCTCAACGCGCGAGCTGCACATCCCGCTGCGGCCCGAGGGCGAAGCCCTGTCTATCTCCAGCAGCAGCCCTGAGGCGCCGCGGGCGGAGCCCGAGTCCTCTTCGCTAGAAGACCACCGCTCCGAGGACCAGGTACTGTTTCTCTTGGAATACACAAGGATATGTAACATTGGCATTTGGCCCTAAAAACGTTGTCCACCTAGAGACGTCATATAAAATGGTTCTGACACTCAAATCACCATCATCATCCGACATAATAAAATAAGGGAAATTTACGACGGCACGCTCTACCGTGTAACAAAATACTACGCACGCCGTCCCAGAGTCTAGGAAGTTGTTTGGTCGCATCAGCAAGTCTCTAATTGATTGCACTTCTAGTTGCAGGTGGTCGGGCGCAACTGCAAGAAACACCACACCAACATCAAGTCCTCCAAAGGGAAGAAAGAGAAGCATATCGACGACGACAAGGACTGCGACGCGACAGAAGCCTCCAACTTCTACATCGGCGACAACGAATGCTTGTCTGTCAGCAATTCGCCGCGAAACGAATGCCCTTCCACCTCGGCCTTGAACTCGCCGCGAAGAAAAGACGCGAGCAAAGCCAAGCCGATGTACAGGGCGAAGGAAGCGAAGCAGTCGTTCAATGAGTCCATCCGGGCGAAGGAGCGGCCGCGGCAGACGCTGCTTCCTCTGGACGAGCTCCAGCCCAGGTAACTTACGCTGAAATCTGTCATATAATTATTATAACAAAATTAGTACATTATGATACAAGTGTGCTATGTTGGTCATTACACTAGAGGCGGTATTATGCGACGATAAGGAAGCCGAGAGTGTATTGCAACATAGCACAAGATCGTTTCATACGACTGTTTTCATCACACTTGCGAGGAAAAAACAAACTTATTTTGATAATAATCAACCACACAGAGAAAACGTCAACAAACATTTGCGGAAAATGGCGCCCAAACCAGCAATGCGCGCGCAGGTTGACATTTACTTCAGCGGCATAAGAACTCTTTGTATGATATTACAAAAAAACTGTAAGTATTACCCGGCTATATTGAGAGTGCTTCGTATACGTACGTCTAATTGCAGTCACGTACAAACTTGACTTTACCGGGTTATACCTATTATAGTACAAGTGCCGTAATGTAAAGTAAAAAGCACGCGTGCGTAATAGCTTGGATTATGAGCCTAAAACCGATGCAATAAGATCCACGAGCAAGTGTGATGAAATAATATATTACAAAACAATGCTAGGCTATATTCAACTGCTAAAAATGCTAATCTTGAATCTGCCTAGAAGAAGAAAAATGGTTGTAAAGAGATTACACAGCTGATTGATGTTTTTAAGTCTGTGATTGTTCCTGTCCCATGCACTGGAGCCTCGAAAAAGAGATTTTCAGACAAACTGATATCGACGGCTACTATAATAACCAACCAATAAAGTGTGTCAGCCGTATTATTTTGAATGTGTTGATGTAACAGTTTGGTTCGGCAGGACGTTCGACTTCTCTCTGGATGAGGTGATCGAGCAACTGGAGTCGCTGGACCGCTCCGGCGCGACGCACCACTCCATCGAGTCGCGGGTCAGCCTCTCCAAGCCACCCTTCCCGCCGCCCTCCGTTGGTCAGTACACTCTTTAAATCAGTCAGTGCCGCGCTGCCAAGCCGCGACAGTTTTGTGCTAGCCGGTCGCACAAAACTGACGTTTTCATGCTGTTTAATATCAACATGAGGATGAGGAATACACTTTAAACTTCTACTACTCTAATGCTTTGTGTGACTGTAGCTTTTATGTAACTCCAGTACTATTTTAATACGACTACTATGTCTTCAACCATCAGACCTCTCATGCCTAGGCATGAATAAACCGAGAGATGTAATGAGTCTTGGACTTGGAACTGTAAATTCACGCAGCAATCTCTGCTGGTCTATTTTAAAAATAGGTGATATAGACAGCCGACTACAATGTCTTCCATCGAGTGAGGTAAGATTATATAGGTAAGCACTACGGCGGATACATAAACTTTGTGGCCGCTTTGAAAGATTATAGAAACTGGCATGTTCCTTATATCTCCTGTGCACGCCGCTATATCTGCTGATGTTTCGTCTTATTCTGCTCATCAAATTATTCTCATGTAAAGCTTACCATGATATTTATATTATCTGCATGGAGCCGCTGTATACTACATAATAATGTATTTATGTATATGACCGCTGTATGAGCCTGAACAGCGGCTTGTGTGGTGTGCGCTTGTGATGCATGTGTGCGTGCGGGGGCAGAGGCGGTGGGGTACGAGGGCGGCGCGTGCTACCTGGCGGAGCGGGGGGAGCTGCGCCGCGGCCCCGCGCCCCCCGCGCCCCCCGCCCTGCGCGCGCGCCACGCTAGCGACGGCGACATCCTCGCGCCCCCGCTGCGTCCCGAGTCCGGTGCCTTCTCTGGTAAGCGACGCCTGTCCACTCCACCGCTTCTACTAACTCGAGCCTTGTTTCTAAGAGCATGTTATATTTATACATATAAATATTTATTATTCTGAACTGATTAAAGGTTCCTAATGCAGACCCACACGTTACAATCATCTTTCCATGAATAAATCTTGTTATCTATACACCGCCTGCTACATGAAATCATCATCTTCATCCCGTAATCGCCCACTATTGAGCATATGCATGCATCTCTTCTTGTACGCCACTCAACCCGATCCTGGCCAATCTTTACAAGCTTCATAAAATATTTCATATCAATTACTATTATTTTTTTAATTCTATTATTTGATTTTCTTGAATTTCTTGTAAAAAAAATATTACTCTTAATAAAAAACTTACGCATGAGAGTCACCCGCATATGTGTCAATCATAGTTTAACAAAATCCATAATTATCAGCTTTCCATATATAGTCATAGCCACTCGGCTAGTCCTATGTCGATCGTGATTGATCGAATCGCGCTTTCTGCGTGACCGACTCGGTCGTCAATCGTTAAAGACCCGGGTCGTGATTGATCGACGCGCGGCCCAAGATCCGCGGCACTTGCCTTCCCATTCATAACGATCTTCCGATCTGCAACCGACCGAGAGAGCGAGACCGAATGTCTGACCGGCGATTGATACAACACCAACCGGTTTCGTCTCAGTTTTCTTCGATCAATCTCGGTGAAATTGCGTACCTAGCTAAATTCAACTCTATATTAGACTTAAGCCTTATTTTTATTTATAGGTTCTCTAGACCGATGAACGATGTTTTGTTCGAATCTTTTTGCTCGGTCACTTGGCTCGTCGGTTACGAAAGATCGAGATCTCCGAAAATGAACGATCGACACAGGACTACACTCGGCCCCTAAACATAAGCAATCACTAGCAAATGTTTCTGTAAAATATGTTTCCCACCTCGGTCGGAGGTAGAGTCCGGCCGCGGTGGTACAGTCCAGTAACGGGCGCGCCTGCCCCGGCTTGCAGAGAGCGACCTGGACCTGGAGCTGGAGGACGAGGCGCCGCCGCCCTACGAGGAGCTGGAGGCGCGCCGCCCGCCCGCCCCCGACCGCAGGGAGACCGCCATATAGGAGCCGCCACGCCGCTACACCTCCTGCCTCCCTCCTCTGAGGGCTTAAGCTACCATCACAAGCGACAATCACGTACTAGTAGTATAGCTATGTACCACTGTTTTTTATTACCATCTACCTATTAGGTACTTAACGCGCAACGCACACAGAATATGGAAGACATGGAAGATGAGGCTAAATTTGTAAAAATGCTTAAAGAAATACTAGTCAAGAAATGTTACTATACATTAGACGAATTCTTTACAGATAAATGTATTAACAACGGAATAGAATGAGCCGCTCCGCACAATATTGCTATACCCCAATGGGGTCATTATGTCGTTACGTCCATAAATTGTGCTAAATAAGATCTGCATGTATTATATAAGTTACATAATGTTTGCAATAAAATATTGAGTATTGAGTATTAATAAACTCGGGGCGAGGTCGAGGCGGCGGCGGCGCGCCGCGGGGGCTTCGTCTTAACTCTGGCAGTGTGCTATGCGCCTTAAGGTGTCATTGTAGTCATAATTATGAACAACTTTTCCTATAGATGCGACCAACACTGAAAAAAAATATCTGCTGAAATAATAAAAAATATAATATCAGCTGTTCCATACATTTTGTCGTAGGTCAATTAACTTTTTGTACGAAGCAGCAAATTTTTTTTTCACGATTTCTATAAAATTATGGGTGATCAGGTATGTTCATAAAGACGAGTACAATGACCCCTTAAAATATTATATGTTCATAAAATAGTACTACGTACATAGACCACAGTCAAATGTATGGAAAAAAGCAGTTTGCCTTAACGCCCGAAAAGGACGCTATCCCAGTTTTGGTACATTTTACTGTCGTCCTACGAACCTACTCAAGATAAGGTACACATTATCGGTTCTCGAGTTTCGTTCCTCGAATAAAGTTTATCCGAATAATATTTTAGATACGAAGGATAGATGGAGATTGAAGCAGCAACTGATAACTCTTCTCTGAATCTCTTACGGCGCGTTGTTACTTGTTACCCGCTCGTGTAAATAACACATTTCCGGCCTAACTTAAGAACTCCGCTTTAAGTTAATACTTCTGCGTAATACAAAACTGAAAACTAACATCATTTAACTATAAACAACGTTGTTCAGTATTAACGCTCGGTTCTCCCGCGACCTCACAATTACAAGTCAAGCGGTCTCCCGATTAACACTGATGTTTTGTTTAAAAAGCCCGAGCCCCTCATCACTGATCATAATATTGTTATTAGATAAGTAGCTAAATTATAACGTATAATATGTATATACAGGGTTAGTTCTAATCAGGTAGCATCCTTTTAAGGGCGTATTCTGTACATCAAAACAAACAACTTTTACTATGGGGCCAACCTCGAAATCGCATAAAAGAAACAGCTGTTCCATACATTTTGCCCAAGGTCGATGAACTTTTTCTATGGAACAGCTGTTTTTTTTTCCGATTTCAATGTTGGCCCTATAGTAAAAGTTGTTTGTTTTAATGTACAGAATATGCCCTTAAAAGGATGCTAACTGATTAGAACTAACCCTGTATATATATTTACAATAAGTCTTGCCAGCTACGTGTCTTGTGCAAAGTTTATGTTTTTGATTTTCTGTCAATTAACTGTAAGTATTTTTGTAATTAATTATATGTACCACAAGTTCAATCACCTAGGATAGTACAATTTATGTAAGTAGATATCTATTCCAACTACAAGTTTCCTGATAAGATTGAGATGATCCTCTCGCGTGTTACAAAATATCACCCGACGCGCTAACTGCACGCCGAGCCAGTGTTATCCTTTTGTTTCCAGTGCAGTCGGGTAATATAGGAACGACACGTGACACGTGCGACCACGCTCTATGTAGCCTTGTCTGGCTATAGTCAACTTGTGTCTATTTAGCCGCAGTTCTTGGAGCACATACCAATGGAGAAGGGAAAGATCACTGATATAACTTTGGCAGGGGTACGCCTCTTTTGGTATATGCTCGATGCCGCAGTTGTTGAATAAAGCTGAAGCTTTCCTCCATAGGATTTTATTGAGAGCTCGTACCTGCGCTCTACAAAAGGGGCGAAGTTGATTCTATTTTATTAAAATTATTATGATTTAATGTGTTGTTTATTACTGTTAATGCATCAGCCTTTAACTTTCCTTAGCTGGGCCAAGGTCTTCCTTGGAGGGGCGGGCGGAAGACACTCCAGCATGCTGGCCTGGTGTGGTTGTCGCATTCACACATCTAATACTATAAGAATCTTTATCTGACTGACTGATTTAATGACTGACAGACAGCGCACAGCCTAAACCGCTGGTCGTACAGACTTGAAATTTGGAGGGTGTATTCGTCTTGATGCGTAGGGGTGTACTAAGATAGGATTTTTCGAAATTCGAAAC
Source organism: Erannis defoliaria (assembly GCA_905404285.2). Lineage (NCBI taxonomy): Eukaryota > Metazoa > Arthropoda > Insecta > Lepidoptera > Geometridae > Erannis > Erannis defoliaria. The sequence goes on along the minus strand of FR990090.1, from coordinate 90,934 downwards.
CCTAATGCGGGGGTAAGTTTTGTGGTTGTTTTGTTTCAACTTTGTTTTTGGACCCGAAAATTTGGATTTGGATAATTAATTTATAATAAAAAATGCTGTTTTAAATATTTTTTTGATAGGGATGATTTAAAGTGGTAAATTTTGGGAGCGGGCCGAATTTCTTTCGTAGCGGACGAAGTCGCGGGCGACCTCTAGTATATGTATACCATTGAGTTTCTTCTCCAGATACATGCAAATTTCCTCACGAAGTTTTCCTTCAGAGAAAAACCAGTGGTATGAGTAGTTTCTGTCTCTTTCACACACACAACATCTGCCAGAAGATGTCCGCTTCTGGACGAAGGCCTCCCCCTTAATTGAGAGGAATTGCGACCTCCACGCTTGGCAGACGGCTCGCGTGTGGACGGGACGGGACAGCTGCTTCCGTTTCGGTATGTCTGTCTGTAAGTACATTTTGTACTATCTGGAAAGGAGAACTGGAATAATAATAGTCAGTCAAAAATTTTGGGGGACTAGGCTTCAAGAGTCCGTAGCGGCGTGCTACGCGGGGTTGTAGCAGGCGATATACACATACAGCCTCGTAGCACGGCGAGCGGGACATAGTGGACACACTCCTTTTTTCCTCAGGTTGATCAAAATGTATAAATATAAATATTGGTGAACATTTTGACCCAGCGCCATCTAGCCCAAACTTAACGATGCACCGCCCGACGGCTCGAACTCATCGGTGAGCTAGGCTAAAAACCCTGCTCTCTTCATCAAACAAAGTGTGGGAAAGGGAGAATAAAATGAGCGCCCAAATTTTTTCATGTCAACCTTTGGCTGCAGGATTGTGATGAATAAACTACCGAACCACTTTATTCCACCTAAAGTTATTTGACATTTTGAAGGACTGAACTATGCCGCTGGATAGTTTATTTTAGAGTTTTCGTACTCCTTGTGTTAAAAATGAGCTAAAATACAAGATGTTTCCTGGCGCTAATTTCCTGGTTTATTAACTTTTTACTTTCTTATCTATTTACAATCCTAGATAATGTATAGACAAATCGATATACTTAATACTTATTCTTGGACTTAGAACATTACGTAGTGGAGTAATATTACTTCCCCGTTTCTATGGAGAAGTGACCGGCTTGTTTACTCTAAAGCAAAGCTTGTACTATAGACTAATCGGCCCAACCTCCTAGCAGATGTTGTTATATCTATTGTATCTGATACTATACCTATTATATAGTCATTTATTCACTTATAAAAAAAATACTGAATCTTACTTTCGTGACAAAAAGAACCATATTACTAATGAATTCATACTTTGTCTTCATGCTACGCGCTCTGTAGCACCATGCTACGTGCTTTGTAGCACTATGCTACGCGTTTGTAGCATTCTGCTACACCTTCAATAGCGTGATGCTACCTTAGAATTTACTGTGCGGTTTCTGTCCTGTGTTAATATAGTTTGTACTGTTTCTCGGGGAAATACTGTATAACAACGCAACACTATTTATTACCCATAAAAAATATTGATCTTTTGAATCTATCGAAAGCTTTAACACGTGTTAACGTTCGAAAGTAAGTATTTTTGGACGAGAACTCATGCGTAGGGTCCAGGCCAACATATTTGGTTCAGGCGAGGACATGAGTCGTGACACCATGGGATAAAGGTCTAAGCATCAAGTGCGAGTGCACTCAAACTCAAACCTATTCTAAAAAAGGTGATATTCCACGTATAATATTTATTTAACAAACAGACGAGTATAAAATTGATAAAGCTTAACATCTTACAAGCGCCCGTTAAATAGACATCGAGTACAATAATACATTAATATATTATTCTATATTATATATCCAAATACAAAGGATATATTTTTGGCACAAAGTTTTGTATATTGACATGGCAGTACGTAGCTAGTTTAGTTTACTATCCAGTGGAGTTTAGACTTACAAGAGTTGGTTGTCGCAAGTGACAATAATAATAACTAACATATAGCACTAAGACTTGCATGTTATGTTGCCAGTCTAAACTTCACTGCAGTAAATGTAATAACATACTATAACTTGATCAACATGTTATAAAAGTGGGTGCTCCTTATTGGAAGAAAGCGATACGACACTCACTTAGCTGCTAACTTATATAAAGTTGTATATAGATTGGACAACTATTACAATATTCGTTGGTCTGGACGGCAAATATAACAATAATAACATGCTGGGAACGTAACTGTATAATTGATTACTTTGTACTTTTGACTTGCTATTTTTATATTTATATAAAAATCTATCAGACACACAAACTGTAATTAAGATATAGCTGCACGTGCCCCATGATGTGGCGCATGAGTCCCCAAAAAAAGGACTCATACCACAATTTTATCAACATTAATATTTTGATCTTACATTTTGGTTCGATTTCTCAGCAACAGCAACATCGAAACAAAGCTCAACGTGATGATAACATACATGTAAATTATTTTTAAATTATCGAGATTCTGGTTCGTCTTCTGGAAAGTATGATTATAGCAGGAAGCACGACATATCTCTCGTTAGACGCAAAGTGAACAACGAAACCATACGACACTTGTTTTACCAACAACCTGTGTATGAGGATTTGTCCCCATACTGATGCGAGTCACACGGTTCATTGGGGGGTTCTATCTATCCCGGTGTTTTCCCCTGAGGGAAAAGAACGTCGAATGACAAAAATTTCGAAAGTCGAATTACAATCAGTGTTAAACTAGCGTTCTATCACGTTCGAATTATAGTGACAGCAAGGCCGGATAGACAGAGACAAAAGCAATACCGACCTCTGCCTCGCAAGCTAAGGGCTCTGTCCTTGCGCGGTCATCACTTCTACCACTCACACAATACTTGTTCCGGTATAAAATCGGAAGCATCTCGTGCTGCAGCTCGTACCCGTAGTGAGTCTACCTGGCCTCCACATGGCAGGCGGCGGGCGGCGCGGGCGGCGGCGCGGGCAGCTTGTCGGGCGCGGGGTGCGGCAGCGGGGGCGCGGGGCGCGGCAGCTGGGGCCCGCAGCCCGTGTCCGTCTGCAGCGCGGCGGGGGACGTGGACGCAGGGAACACGGTGCCCCCGCGCCCTGCGCCTGCCACCGCGCCCGCCGCCCCGCCCGCGGCCGCCGGCGCCGGCAGCTGCTTGCACAGCACCGCCATGGCACTCGCGCTCTCGCGTATCACTGGAAACACACACGCACACTCATCGGGAGGATGATCGATCGAGATCATGTCTCATCATCTGTTGATGTAATCGTGTCCCACCGAAACAGGCATAATAAGAGAGAGCCCACGAAGCGCGAGAGTGCCGAAACATAATTATGACATTTTTAGTCTGGAAAGAAACAACTCTGAGAAATCTGACTCTCAAATTTTATTGCATTGCGTTGTTATAAAACGACAAGTAAAGAGGTCGGAGAAAGATACTCAACTAGCGAATGGTAGCAATAAAGTCAACCTTATCCGAATCGAAGGTAAGCAATATTTTAGAAACGGCTGGAAGAGAAGGTGGCTCGCAAGGTCTCTCGTCGGAAGCCAGAGAAGGTCTACAAGCCGATGCGGAACATGGTAGTGACCTGGTTGTACGGGGTAGGCTGACGGCTGCCGCTGCGTCGCTGACGGCGTCGTGGACGGCGTCTCCTGCTGCGACAGCTCTGTGAAAACATCACATTCTATATTTTAATATAAAAACGACCAACTCCCGTCAAATACGTTTTAAATGAGCCATCGAGAGAGAGCTGTTACACTTTCAATCAGTCCAGTCCCACGTTTTTTTTATCTATTCTGAGATACCTAAGTATTACAAAAACGGTCAGCAGTTACTACAGCTGGTGGTAGGTACATCATCAGGCCTAGATCTCTCCTCAGGCACGAGGCACTACTCATGCTGACACTCGCGTTGATGTCGGTTGAGTTGACACGCATTCACGTTACATAACATTACGAACTTCCGGGGTAAGGAAGGTTACATGCGTCGAAGGAAACGTTAGTGTTAACTGTTATTAGATTGAAGAGTCGGAGTAACATAGAAACTTGAGAATTGGGCTATTTTCCTGACATACCGGATCCTCGCCTGGTATATGAGGAAAGCCATGTCTGGTGGCACTATAGTCACCAGACTGCGACCATGTCTCCAGGCGGTTCTCTCCGTGGCAAGGACTTCATGAGAGGAAGGACATCCCGCTGGTCTGTGAGGCGCACCTTTGACCTTGGATATGAAGAAGTAGCAGAAGTAGCAGCAGAGCAGCACCAGCAGGAACAGGATGGAGACCAGCGCTACGTAGTACGCGGCCTGGTTGGGCGGCCCGCCCCGCGGCACGCCGCCGCCGCCCATCCTCTCCGCCCGCCGCTCGGCAGCGCTCTAACTGCTCGCCCACTGCTGCTGCTGCTTCAGACAATTTAACAAGTGTAGTTCGACCTGAACTGTGATCTATGATTTTGTGTCTTCACAAACTACGAGACCGTTTATGATGATATTTATTTTCAGCCCGACGGGTCCCGCTGTCCTGACGACTTGTCCCACTGGCCCGCGGACCTGGGTATGCCCTAAAACTGCAGCCAGAACCGCCGGAGGACGGGCAGCAGCGTCTTCTCAGTTAACGGTGGTGAGCTCTGCGATGCCCAAGCCGCCTGCCAAGCGTGGGGATTATGGCAAATCCCCGTTTAAGGGGGAGGCTTTCGTCCAGTAGTGGACGTCTTCTGGCTGTTGATGAATGTGTCCCACTGGCAAAGGCATCCCTTCCTACATGCACTAAACAGTGGGTAGCGCTGCTCGAGTGGTTGTTTCGCGATAATTATAATCTGGCCGTCTTCAAGTCGCAAGTGAATCGGTTTCTTCTAGGCAAGCGTGCTCCATCGGAGACTGCATCTTCGTTTATCATCAACAACACAAGCCTATAAACATATTTAAAAAAAACGCTTTCTTAAGCTTTGCTGGCCACATATTCTGACGACAAACTCTAGTTTTTGTGAGAATCCAGCTCGTCACGCTATCTCCATCGGGTCGACCCTGAGATTATTTAGGTCTATTCCTTATATTTGAATATTATAAAATGTATATCTATATCTATCTATATATATCTCAACCCACTAGTGGACCTAAGCCTCTCCCATGCGCCACTCAGCCAGCCTGATCCTGAGTTGCCGTAGATGAAGGTTCGCCCGCAGTCTCCGCGTTGGGCGGGCGGGTGAACCTACCACTACCAGCCTACAAAGAAGGATGGCAGATTCCTAACATGCTCAGGCTCGGTGTCGTAGAGCAGATGCAGGAATCCAACTCCTATGCTTTGCCAGTATTATATACTAACATATGACTAATATCAGGACCTTGGTGGAGGCAACACACGTAGAAAAAATACGTCCTACAATACAAACACCGATTTTAATTGTGAAGCCTTAAGAATTACTCCATAATTTTAATGAAAATTTAAACTAAACTTTCACCGAGACCATATTGTCCCCGATTTCTTACTTTAAATAAAGTGGTCCGACGTCCGGTTAGGTCAGCAACAGTGGTCCCTCCCCGCAGCCCACACACGCCGGCACGCACCACTCGATCCACACATTATTGGTTTAAACTAGGAGGACCTTATCCCCGTTCGTAACTATATCACTTATCCATTATTTGATTGGAGCTGTAGAGAGGTATAAAAATATTTCTATTAATTTACTTATTCATAGGTAAGGGTGTTCAGAGCAGGAGCCTGGAGGGCAGCGCGGCGGGCACTGGAGGCCCCGGCGCCGCGGCGGAGGCGGAGAGCAGTGACGTCACGCGCTCAGGCAGGCACTCAGGAGGCACGTGGCCAGCAATCTCCAGCGCGACGCGACGGTTCATCCGTTTGGATCTATTTACGCGTTGTTTTCATCAAAATCCGAAAGGACTTCCATGGAAATTTCCAGCTCCCCTTTAATAAGTCCCATTTGAAAATAAACAAAAGGACTACAATACATACAAAAACCTTATTCTGAAAAATCTTCTTCCTACTTCAAGCCGCACACGGGACACGCGCCACAGCCACAAGACGCCTAAATCGCAGTATTTTTCACAGTCATCAAAGTTACTTAGTACAAAAACAAAGCGATAACTGTCGAAGTTACACTATCCAAAAAAAATCTGCGGTCCTACTCTTCCTACGGCCAGTCCTCAGTTCGTCCCGGTGGCGTTTTCCCGACTCGACGCGAGTTTTCGTAGCTGGAACACAGTAAGCGCGCCGAGTCCTGCAGGACGCGCGGGGGCAGGGGCGGGGCGGGGGAAGGGCAGGCCGGGCGTGCAGGGGGGCAGACAGGCAACAAGTGGCGCCGACACTCCGGCGCCTCTGGACGGCTGAGGTAGGGTTGCACGCGGCTTCTTGCAATTTTTTCTCATACATGTCTACAGTCTACATATTGGATTCAATTCAATTTTCTGAATCATTGTCTTTTGTGTGATGAAAATAGTTCCAAGATTTGTTTGTATCCGACGTGTTCTCGCGATCTACATGGAACATGTAAACAAGACTTTGTATTCTAGTTTGCATTTATTAAGTTTTTTTTCTAATTTGCACGCTTGCACTGTTTTGAACTGTTTCGGAATCATCATCATCATCAACGAAAGCCTCAGCCTTACACTGCCACACTGTACGACATATTTATTTTTGTACAATCAACTGACAAGACGTTTAAGACGTTCGCCTGGTGGTAAGCTTCACGCCTGCCACTAACACTTGCTACTGCGCCAGAATTGTGAACTCGCAAACACAATCCTGCGCCGCACTGCCCTGCGCTCACCCTTGAGATATTAGATCTTAGATCTCTTCATACCCAGTAAAATGCATCCTCCGGTGTCCCGCGACTTTTGCAATGTCGTCGGTCCACCTCTAATAAGTAGGGCGCTTTCGCTTTTCTGTGCTCCACCTAGTGGAAGGCCTTCCTAGGCTGCGTCTTCCAGTTCGCGGTTGCCACTCAAGAACCTTTCCTCCCCATCGGTTCGGTTGTCAGTTCTTCGAGCGATGTGGCCTGCCCATTGCCACTTCAACTTGCAAACCTTGCGAGCTATATCGGTAACTTTGGTTCTTTGGCGAATATCCTCGTTCCGGATTTTATCGCGCAAAGTAACTCCGAGCCTAGCTCTCTCCATTGCCCGTTGCGTGACTGAGTTCTGAGTTTCGCCAAAAGGCCAGCAGTTAAAGACAACGTTTCAGTTCCTAATAATGTCCGCTGGCAACGCACACTGGTTGAAGACCCTTGTCTTCAGACACTGCGGGATTTTGGACGAGAAGATATTACTCAATTTCTCGAACGCTGCCCATCCGAGTTGGATTCTTCGGGCGATCTCTTTGTCGAAGTTGGACCTACCTAACTAACCAATCTGTCCAAAGTAGTTGTAGTGGTCAACAACTTCAAGAGTATCGTTTCCAACGACAACCAGTACGGGCAGTAATTTGTAACATTGCCCTTCAAACCGGAACACAGTAATGCTTGCAGAGTACTGCTTGGCGGTTGAATAACTGACAAAGGTGTGGTACTTCCCCAGTCGGACTCTATATAGGTACTTACTTGTCGGAATGTTATTATATTACTTACGTTGTCATTTTTATTATTATTATTGTATTTGACACAAATAAAAAATTGCGCTTCGGACCCGTGAGATCGTAGGCTCGATCCCGGGCCTGTAACAATGAGTTGTTTGGAAATTACTTTCCAAATATAAAAATGAATACCACTGGTTTTTCGGTGCAGGAACACATCGTGAAGAAACCTGCATAAATACGGATAATATATTCAACGGCGTATGAGAAGCTGCCAACACGCACTGCACCGGGCCATCGTGGTGGAGTGTCGCCCAAGTAAGGCTATGCCCAACAGCGGGATGCTAACGCTAATAATGGAGAGGCAGCGCGCGGCAGCCCTGGCGGGCGGGCGCGCCGCCGCGGCGCCGCAGGACACGCGCGGCGCGCATGCGGCTCGCGCCGTCGCGCCGCCTCACACCCTACACTCTACTCTCACTCTCTCCACTCGTGGCGTTACACTTACACTTTTATTAATGAGTTTGTTGATAACATCGCTGTTAATAAAACGGCTTGGCACAGAAATCTCGTTAGACAATCGGACTTCAGACCCATCCACCCCGGTGCCCCTGCCCCGTTATGTACCAGGGCAGATAGGAAAAATTGTTTATCGATCCCGGTAGCCCCGCTGTTGGCACTTAACGGGCTGGATGGCACACACCAAGTATCATTTACCCCGATATCGCTTTTAACAAAGTGGATAGCACATCAAGTATCATTTAGCCCGACATCACTTATAATGAGGAGGATGGCACAAAACATGCAGGTATAATTTATCCCAGTTTCGTTTTTAGGGGTACAAAGTGGCACGGACCACATATTTTTACCCCTGCCTTAGACGTAGACGCAGGTATAATAATGTCTAGAAGCCGAAATAGGATTGCCTATGAATATTATTTTTTGTATAAGTTTAGTAATAGTCCGTTTTGTGAGAACTGATGAACCGATATAAGATTTTAATAATCAACTGTAAAAAAGATTTTTAAACAAAAAACTAAGATCTCAAAACAATAATACAAAAAAATTGTTCCTATGTTTAAAAATGTTTTTTTGTTTGAAATGGCATCTATTAGTAACCATTATCATGCCTGTCCTCTCTAGCATAGCGTATATACAATCTAGTAGTTTGGCAAGTTTTTTTAATATTAAAATAAATATAATATAAGTACCTAACAATAGAAGTATCGGGAGGTGCTTACGTACATTACCGCAGACATTGTATTATTGTAGAATCCTCACATTATTGAGGAAAACTAGTTAGTTTGAGGATAAACAGGCAATAGTCATATTTATATCCGTAACGTGTCCCACTCGTCGGTCGAGCGGCCCGCGCGCAGTGCGGAGCGACAGTGTCTGTGCCTTGGTCGTGGTGTTCTGGCAGTAGTGTGCAGCGATGTCGTGGCCCTGGTGGAGCGAGAATCAGATCCTGATTACGGTTTACATTGTGTTGGTGCTGGTGCTGGCGGTGACGGTGGTGACGGTGCTGCGCAGCTGCTGCTGCTCCAAGCCGCGGCACCGCGCGCGGCCGCCCTGCTGTGAGTGCCTACTGCCTACCCTGCGCTGTGCGCTTGAGACCGTTCAACTCAGTTCTTGATACAAGACGTTGCGTGTGTGAACACGTTTACTCCGCCGTGTCCCGTAGAAGATCACGTCGAGCTGGCAGGTCCAGCGCTCGGAAGCTGTGTGTCCGCCAGCCAGGCGAACCGAGCGCTGACAGCTGTGCGCGTGCGAGCTCGGCAGCGCCAGCGTCCTTCGTGCGCCGCGGGTGGAGCCCTTTACTGTCTTGTTGCCTGTTCTCGAACGAGAAAATGCAAAACCACTAGGTTTGCCCTCTAAAATCAGTAGATTTGTAAATTTTCCATAAAAAGAAACAGTACTTATACTTACCTATATTATATGTCTAAAAACACGGCACCAACCCCAATCCACCCTAGGCCAGAGAAGATAGGTCCTTTCGGTCGGAGGTATTGTCAAAACTTACTTACCTATTAACGGAATAATTATTTACGTACGTAATAAGTGTACCTATTTTCTAATTACTTATTTAAAAATAAAGTGTAATATCTCTCCGTTGTACAGCTGAAGACTCCGAGTACTACTACACGGCCGCGCCCCCGCTGCCGGCGGCGGGGCCCGCGCCCCCCGCAGGCCGGCGCTGGGCGGAGGCCCGGCACACCCCGCGCTGCCTGGCGGGCCCCGCGCTGGAGCCCCTGCACTCGCTGCGGCCGAGCGCCCCGCCCGGACCCTGCGACTATGACGCGCTCGGTTGGTAGCTGCGCCTTTATAAGTTAGCCCACACAACTCCACTACTACCTACTTATTTGCTCTCCCTTCTTTAATACGAAGCCTCCAGTTACTAGTCTAGAAGACATCTTGAGTTCGCGGCGGGGTCACTCGTCGCTCCACCAGCGTCCGTGTTCTGAACCCACTCGGACAGACTTTCATTCGACAACTAGGTACTCTCACTGTCTCACTCATTCAGGATGACAGAGGTACAGATACATACATAGTTACAGTGTAGTTATGCAGTTTTTAGATGGAAACCATTCCCATTTTGGTTCTGAATGTGAAGACAGATCTGCGACGTAGGAACGCATCGGACGCGCGCAGTGCAAATCACTGGCGCGCAGGGACACTAGGATATGACGACGCGACGCTGCGACAAGCTACAGCAGGTTTTTTTTTTCATTATGAATGTTTTTTAACTGTGGTGCGCCAGCGCCACGCACCGGCGACGGCGATGCCCGCCCATGTGGCTTCACTCTGTAGGGGCAGAGGCACAGTTTAAAAGTAAGTTACTGGGGCAACCACTGTAGAGACAAGTAAAAAGTAGGGATTTCACCTTTCTGTGGGGGCAAAAAAGGAGTCGTTATCATCATCATCATCAGCCAGAAGATGTCCACTGCTGGACGAACGCCTCGGGAGGGGTGGGAGGGGTTTCCATAATCTCCACACTTGGCATTGGCAGTTAAATAATATTTTTCTTGCCAGTGTTTCAATAATTGATTGCGAGACAAATCAAATCTTATCAGTAAAGAAATTAGGATATATACCAAACATTTTTTACTAATTGTACAAACAGTGTCGGGGGCCCCGAGGAGTTGCCCTCCTTTAAATCCGGCGATGACGCTATGGCTGGCCCTTGTGTCGATAGATTGTCTGGCCAATAAACCATCGTAATTAATCTATACACTACGAGTATTTCATTTATTACATTCCCATACTAGGCAGTCAGACCTGATAGACGACGCGTTGCGTGTGGCTTCTCTGTAACGTCCGCCCTGGTTGCAGCGCCGCCACCGCCGCCCTCCTACGAGCAGGCTGTCGCCGCGAGCCACGTCTACCTGCCGCACTAGCCGCGTCTACCTGCCGCACTAGCCGCGTCTACCTGCCGCACTAGCCGCGTCTACCTACCGCACTAGCCGCGTCTACCTGCCGCACTAGCCGTGCGCACACACACACACCCACGGAACACTCGAATCTCGGTTGTCAGTGTCTTACCTACTTCAAAAGATATAAATTATCTGCATCCATTGTAATGTGACGGTGAGGGCCGGACGAGGCCGCGCGGGGCCGGACCTGTAGCGCTCCCTGGCGTCGGCGACTGACAGACTGACACTCGGGTCGGATCGCTGCCGCTGCGCTGGGAGCCGAAACTACTCCACCATAGTAGTTTTCGAGCATATGTACCATTGGAGACGTCAAGCCGAGCCGGACCCTATACCTACCTTTTCTATTGGCAGTGTTGTTTGTTTTATTGTGCGTTCATATACGAACAGGAATTTGTTTTGTTAGTGTGAAACTATTTGAAAATGTGTCACGCGAGTTTTCCTCGTGCCTTGCTAAAAGTGGCGGAAAATGATGTAGAGTCAGATCATCGACATTGGCATCTCCATGTACATGCTCGAAAGTTAGGTTAGTTAGGCTTAGCTACAGTTACCTACTTGATGTAAGCACGGTGCAAACCTCGGAGGAAGGATTTCACTCTAAAATACCAGTCAAGTGCTAGTTGAACTCACAATAAATATCCTCGACTAAAGCGAGGGCCGTACATGAATCACGAGCAAGTGAAGGATTCTAACGACTGAATCACGACCGTAGGCCGTCACCGAATCCGTTTTTTCCGCGATTTCAAGGGTAGAGTAATACTACACCTTTTTTTTACTCGTTTAAACGTGATAAACTATAATTACTATTATGGTAAGTATAAGTCAATCTGCCTACTCAGTGCACTATTCTTAATTTTTTAATAAAGCAAGTTCCACGTTGTAATATACATTTATTATTATTAAAAAAAAAAAAAAAAAGTGACATCAGAACGTGGCGGTGCTAGGGGAGTACCTCCTGCCTACTAACCTTAACCTTAATTAATTAATATATTTATTTATTATTATTTTATTTATTATTTATTTATTAATATAATTAATTAATTTTAGGGCAAAGGCTCAATATTAAGACAGGTGACTCCCGCTCCGGTTCGTTCCTGGTGCAGAGGATGGCCATTGCCATTCAACGTGGGAACGCGGCGAGTGTGATGGGCACCTTTGCACCGGGAACGGTCAGGGGCGGGTTATTTGATTAGTTATTAGGTTATTTTTTAAGTGTTTTATATTGACAATTTAGTATAATAATTTAATTAATGTAATTCAAATTATATAATAAATATGGATTAATTAATTAATTTAAAATTAAATTAATTATTAATTTAAAAAACTTTAACCTTAATACTTTATAATCTTCGTAATATTTCTTATAATGTTTTAATGTGAATCTAATTATTTTAAAAAATATAAAAAAATCGCTGGACATATATTATATTATTGGTGGGTATATTATGGCCTAAGTCTGAAAATAAATTACTTATTTGAATTTAACTTACCGACAGCAGACACCGCGCGGGGATCGGACCACATGCGCTTGCTGAACAAAAATGAGTAACTTACAAGTTAGGACACAGTTACATAGTTATTAGTATTTGTAAGGCAGCCACGGAGCCGGCGCGACCTACCCTCGTGCCGGCGACCAGCTCGCGACTGACGACTCCTACGACAGGCCAGTCACAGGCGAGCAGCCGAGGCAGGTCCCGTGAGCCCGTGTCACAACGTTGCATTACAAGTATTTTGTAATTACTACAACTCAACGGACTATTCGTATTAACTTTGTAAACAATACTATTTTTTTAACAGACTTCTAATAAGGAGGAGGTTCTACGTTCGACTGTATGATATTTATTTATGTATGTTGACCAAATTTCTCCGTCAATTGTGGATTTTGTAAATATATTTTTTGTTTTGAAAGGGAACTTGTGACAGATTGAGATTTAAAAAACCCACGAGTGTTACTCGTCGGGAATGGTTGGGGACGACCCCGCTCGGGGTGGTCCCATTCCAGATTGAAGTTGGTTGTTATTATTTAAATTTATTGTGTTAATATAAATACCTACATTCTATCGAGTATTGGAAATTAGGATACCGATAACTAAATGAAACAAGAGATACATATTTAAATTTTAATATAATGACACATAATTATCATTATGTACTTGACGTTTTAATGTATGTATTTATCAGGCTGGCTCGCGCCGAGGACTAGCGCAGTCCCTCCCCGCGCGGGGGATATAGCTGGAGAGTGGACTCGTCCGTCTCGTGTCGAGGGACAGAGTGGATAGAGTTTTATCACGGCTTTATAAATTGTCTTATGTACTAATTACAGATAACAAGTGTCTTCATAATAATAATTACGATTTACTTTGTAATACCACAGCACAGGAAGATGACTTAATAATGCATTAAACATACCTTAAAATTAAAGAAATGTATACTAATTTCAAATAAAACTTAAGTATAAAAAGTGAAATATACTCGAAATTAAAATATTTCGTTAAGGTCCAGAATATTGCCGATGATTAATATGCGCCGCTATCTCGCTCTCGCATCCCGACATTTTTGCATACTTATATAAAATCACCGAATGCAGTTATGAAAAAGCTCAAGCGGTGAAAATGCTGAGAATTGCGTAACAAAGGTTTGGAAAAAAGGAATATTTTGATCCAAGCCAGCAGTTTTCTTTTTATAAAACTGGGCAAAACCTATAATTCCATTTTCGGATATTAAAACTAGTTTAGATCAATACAATATTCTTGCTGAACCGACTGCAATTTATCGTAACCATATTCAATGATTTTGTTCTCAAAAATGGATAATGCGCGAACGAGACCCCGGCCGCGGGGATCTGGACCTTAAGTTAAGGTCATCTAAGAGTCGGTACTCGCCGCGCCAGTGACATCTGTCATCCACTCATTTGTACTTATCATAACTAAAAAGCACCAAACTTATCTCTTATAATTTCAATACGTAGGAAAAGAAGAGTCCCTCGAGATCGGGAGCGGGAGCTCTCCACTCTATCTATACTATACTAATTAAAAATCAAAATAATGTGAAGCAGGTAACATAACGCTACAATTTATTTACATATAAATACAAATTCGTTCGACCAGAATATCAACAATTATTTTTTAGTGTTTTTGAACTTGTCACTCACAGTGTTTTCACAATTCATCAAGAAAATCAGAATACATAAAAGTACGAATACTAACGTAATTGTTAAATAGATAATTATGTATACTTTTAAAAGTAACGATCGAAAATATATTGGAACTATTCGTCCGTTCAAATAAGTATGAATTTTTAAATAATTCTAAGTTTGTGTTTATATAGTTTATTTAAAGAAAAATATTCACACTTTGTTTTTGTATATTTAAGTAGTTTAGTTTTGTTTTAATGTTTAAATTACAAGTTGTATACCTAAACAAATATATTTTCCTATATCGTTATATAGAGTTTTATTGCATGTCCTGCCAGCAAGGATGGATCTCGCAGGTTCACGGCTCGCGACCGTGCCGCCGCGGAACCTGTGTTGCCGGCGCCGGCCGCCGCGGAACCTGTGTTGCCGGCGCCGGCCGCCGCGGAACCTGTTGCCGGCGCCGGCCACCGCGGAACCTGTGTTGCCGGCGCCGGCCGCCGCGGAACCTGTGTTGCCGGCGCCGGCCGCCGCGTAACCTGTGTTGCCGGCGCCGGCCGCCGCGGAACCTGTGTTGCCGGCGCTGGCCGCCGCGTAACCTGTGTTGCCGGCGCCGGCCGCCGCGGAACCTGTGTTGCCGGCGCTGGCCGCCGCGTAACCTGTGTTGCCGGCGCCGGCCGCCGCGGAACCTGTGTTGCCGGCGCTGGCCGCCGCGTAACCTGTGTTGCCGGCGCCGGCCGCCGCGGAACCTGTGTTGCCGGCGCCGGCCGCCGCGGAACCTGTGTTGCCGGCGCCGGCCGCCGCGGAACCTGTGTTGCCGGCGCTGGCCGCCGCGTAACCTGTGTTGCCGGCGCCGGCCGCCGCGGAACCTGTGTTGCCGGCGCCGGCCGCCGCGTGCGGTGGCGCTAGTGTCTATGCGAGTTTTTATTCGCATGTTGGTCGCATTATCGCTTCTATAACGTCACCGCCACGCAGACACGTGAAACTAATAGGATAATAACATATAGGCTAGTAGTGTATTTATTGTTTGTTTTCGAGTTAATATTGTGTGCGTGTGGTTCGGGTGTGACACCTCGGAGACTTCACCCATTTCCTGTTCAACATTACATCTTTACTATTTTCATAATATATGCGGATAAGAATAAAATTAAATAAAACCGTTTCCTGGTGGAACAAAGCGCAGACAGTAGGAGTCGAGTTCCCGGCTTCACATAACTTAACTTATAACTATTAAGTGTACTGACTTTCATACAATATAAAATAATACAGTTTATGAGAGAACGACCCTGAACACATTAATTCGGAAAACGTACAAATTAAATTCACTTCAAGTAAAAAAATACAAATAAAACTAAAACACAAATGCAATCTTCGTAGGATAATACTAGAAAATAATTACAGTACAATTGCTTTGGAAGAATATTTTCCCAAAAGTAGGAAAACGTTCAATAGTAGCCCGCTCGTGCCGCTCGTGTCGCTCGTGTCGCACGTGTCGCACGTGTCGCACGTGTCGCTCGTGTCGCTCGTGTCACACGCTAGGACGGGAAGGGTTTTACAATAGCTTTGAATTATAACATTTCTTCGTATACGTTCGTGGCCTACTTTTTAACCGACTTCAAAAAAGGAGGAGGTACTGTTTTAGTTGATGTTTTTATTATGTAGGTAAGTATGACCGATAGTATTGTGAACAGATTATAAAAATTCTATGTTTTTTTGATAGAGTAGACTCTCGGGATGATCCCAGAATTGTTTGAAGTCGGTTGTTTTTTTTTAAACTTGAAAACATATAATCTATATTGTCATTTACACCGGTAGATAACCAATGTGTCGAGTGTAACTCTTCTGTAGATGTTATTGATTTCAGTTTCAGTGGAGCTACATCGTTATAGCTAGCTCACAGTTTATAATGATGAGTAAGTAGTCGCCCCAGCCAGCATCCCTGCGGGACCACACCTCTCCCTACAACTGCAGATGGACCGACACAATGTGGAGTGACGCGTCGTCCGCCGACATTAGCGGCGACGCGGGTCACTGTATCATTACGGTATACTGAGCTGGTGTTATTTCAACATTACGGTATACTGAGCTGGTGTTATTTCAACATTACGGTATACTGAGCTGGTGTTATTTCAACATTACGGTATACTGAGCTGGTGTATTTCAACATTACGGTATACTGAGCTGGTGTTATTTCAACATTACGGTATACTGAGCTGGTGTTATTTCAACATTACGGTATACTGAGCTGGTGTTATTTCAACATTACGGTATACTGAGCTGGTGTTATTTCAACATTACGGTATACTGAGCTGGTGTTATTTCAACATTACGGTATACTGAGCTGGTGTTATTTCAACATTACGGTATACTGAGCTGGTGTCATTTCAACATTACGGTATACTGAGCTGGTGTTATTTCAACATTACGGTATACTGAGCTGGTGTTATTTCAACATTACGGTATACTGAGCTGGTGTTATTTCAACATTACGGTATACTGAGCTGGTGTTATTTCAACATTACGGTATACTGAGCTGGTGTTATTTCAACATTACGGTATACTGAGCTGGTGTTATTTCAACATTACGGTATACTGAGCTGGTGTATTTCAACATTACGGTATACTGAGCTGGTGTTATTTCAACATTACGGTATACTGAGCTGGTGTTATTTCAACATTACGGTATACTGAGCTGGTGTTATTTCAACATTACGGTATACTGAGCTGGTGTTATTTCAACATTACGGTATACTGAGCTGGTGTTATTTCAACATTACGGTATACTGAGCTGGTGTTATTTCAACATTACGGTATACTGAGCTGGTGTTATTTCAACATTACGGTATACTGAGCTGGTGTTATTTCAACATTACGGTATACTGAGCTGGTGTTATTTCAACATTACGGTATACTGAGCTGGTGTTATTTCAACATTACGGTATACTGAGCTGGTGTATTTCAACATTACGGTATACTGAGCTGGTGTTATTTCAACATTACGGTATACTGAGCTGGTGTTATTTCAACATTACGGTATACTGAGCTGGTGTTATTTCAACATTACGGTATACTGAGCTGGTGTTATTTCAACATTACGGTATACTGAGCTGGTGTTATTTCAACATTACGGTATACTGAGCTGGTGTTATTTCAATATTACGGTATACTGAGCTGGTGTTATTTCAACATTACGGTATACTGAGCTGGTGTATTTCAACATTACGGTATACTGAGCTGGTGTTATTTCAACATTACGGTATACTGAGCTGGTGTTATTTCAACATTACGGTATACTGAGCTGGTGTTATTTCAACATTACGGTATACTGAGCTGGTGTTATTTCAACATTACGGTATACTGAGCTGGTGTTATTTCAACATTACGGTATACTGAGCTGGTGTATTTCAACATTACGGTATACTGAGCTGGTGTTATTTCAACATTACGGTATACTGAGCTGGTGTTATTTCAACATTACGGTATACTGAGCTGGTGTTATTTCAACATTTACTAACTAACTTATTACAAAAATACAACTTTTGTAGAAATACCTCTTATAAAAGCACATTTTTTTCTTTTTTTCTGCTACAAAATTGAAAAAAAAATGTAGACTATTAAATTATTGTTGTAAACTATCGCGGTTACACATTACAGTTCTATCATGATTTCCGGGATATTTACCGTGATTATGTTGTGATAAGAGCTCCCCTTATATTTCCGCGCAGTTGCATGCACCATGACCATGGTCGTGGTCACGGTAAACATTCCGTAAATAGTAATACAACTGTTATTCAATTATTACTCGCTACAAATACAGTTTTACTTAGGTATAGTTACAAAGGGCGTGAAGTTGGATTGTATTATAAATACTTCCACTCGTACCTCGGCCGGGGCTGCGGGGGGCTACAGGGCCACGCAGGCGGCTGCAGGGCCACGCAGGGGGCTGCAGGGCCTCCAGGGCCACGCAGGGACGGCTGCGAGCGCTAGTGCGGCGCGTACGGGTTGTAGGGCGGGTGCTTCGCCTCGTTACTCATCACCTGGTCGTAGGTCGGCGGCAGCGCTGCAACACGACGACACACGTCACTAGTGCTCTAACGAAGCCGCGTCTCGTGTCGGGTCTGCGGCCGTGCCTACTGCGGCGGATGTTGTGGGGGGGGGGGGGGGTCCACCGTGTCGATATACAACGATACTAATCATTGCTCTCTTATCAGGTGGTTACAAGAAAATTTATCTACAAATAACTCTAACAAGTCTCTTATCGTACTTGTGATTATCAAATGCGAATGTACCTAACTCTAATATATTCTGAAAACAGTTCGTCACACACACACACACACACACGCACACACACACTTGCTACCAGCTCCAACCAACTGTTAACAGACGGTTGAACTGAAATTAATGTAATAAGTAAATATGATCATATGCCGGCGCGGGTGTCGGTGCACGGATCTAAGTATGTGGAATGTGTGAATGTGTAAGCTCAAGCTTAGTATTAGCAAACATTACGTTGATGTGCTTGTTTAGAAACAAGTCCGAGCAATAAACACATTCTGTCGCCACAAGTTCAAGTTGCTGGTGGCAGTTACAGTAGGTACTATACTATACAAGCGCACGCCGCGCGCGTGCCGAGCCAACTAACGGAAGCATAACGTTGTTTGTGTAACGTCATACAAACAAAAATAACAATTGAAATTGAGTTAAAAATATATTTTTTACATTACAACTGTACAGAGTACACGACTACTGGATGCACTACACAAATAGGAATAAGACAAAATAAGCAAAACCAATAAATGAATGCTAATATGCAATATAATATTGTACAGAGCTACTTCTATTACTTATTACAATACATAGATAGAGTGTACACTGTACACTGTACATGTACAGTGAGTGTGTGCGCTCACCTAGCGCGTGCCAGCCGGGCGGCGCGAGTCCCAGGAAGGCTGCCACAGAAGCGCACATGTATATACAACCCTTCACATACTACACACTACACGCGTACGCTTACAGCTGTAAGCACGTACGCTTACAGCTGTAAGCGTACGTGCTTCTACATAAATCTATTCGTATGTTGACCACTCAATTCAAATATGCAGCAGCCAGCGCCCAATATAGCTCCACATCACACGGTGTCAGCGATGACGACGTACATTTTATAGATTTAACAAAACTCAACAAGGTAAGCGGTCACGAAACACGTTTTTGGTGGTTTTAAATGGTGTTTTTTTTCTATTTAGCACTATTTGTTATATACTATAGCACTTGTTAGATGCCACGTAGCATCAGCATGTGGTGTCGAGTTGGCAGCGGCTCGCCGCGTGTCCGTCCGTGCGCACACCGGGCTCGCCGCGTGTCCGTCCGTGCGCACACCGGGCTCGCCGCGTGTCCGTCCGTGCGCACACCGGGCTCGCCGCGTGTCCGTCCGTGCGCACACCGGGCTCGCCGCGTGTCCGTCCGTGGCTACACGGGCGCGTACACGTAGTTGAAGTAGTAGAACATGGTGACGGACACGGACACGCACGTCACTAACGTCGACATGGCCACGGACGCGCACGACATGTTGGATATTATTGGCCCGGGCCCGCTCGCTACACTTTACATTTATAACGTTTACAACAGGCAGGGCAGGAGACAGACGTTAAACCAATATCTAGGGACACCGAGCGTGTTCCTCGGCCGGAGGCTGGGGCGCGAATGATCGCAGGTCCTTCGCAAGCGTCAGTTTTGTAGTTTCCTTCAGGAAAACCAGAGAAGAACAAGTTGCGGTCAGTCGCGAGTCACGTCGGCTCGTGACTCACCGCGGGCAAGTTTTACAGTAACCCAGTTCATTGTGAATAGCACGTGACGAGGCAGGAAGGAATGTACTTGTATCAGCAGGTAAGCCCTGCAGTGGGAGCGGTGGGTACAGGGCGGGTTGAATTATAAAGGGTCTGGTCACCGACTACTGTCACAACACAAAATGTGAGTGCGCGCAACGCGATGCCGCGTGCGTGCCGCGGCCCCGTGCGTGCTGCGGCCCCGTGCGTGCTGCGGCCGCGTGCGTGCCGCGGGGCTCCGGCGCGACCCGCTGGGACCGATGTTCATGGTCGATTAGATAAAGGTTACAAATGTAGAGCTCGGGATAAAAAACTTACAAAAACAAAATTTACAAATAAATTTATAAATTTATTTTATTAATTTATAGCGATTTAGTCCCGGTGATAAATATAATTATGTGTTCAAATCCCGAAAGTTTAAAAGTTTCATAAGGTATGTCCACGTATATGAAACGTCTTACGAGAAAGAGAACCGAACGCATCCCCAAATCATTCGATGACGTATTTGTCTACGACAGATAATGTTCCATGACCGAACATGGGAAGAAAGAGGCATCAAGTTGTCAAAACTTGAAAAAAAAATGTTTTATGGTCTACGAGGCACTCAGTCTTGCAGTGTATTGCGGCGAGCGCAGCGAGTTACACCGGCTGAAGGCGCGGCCCGCCGGAGCCTCTGGGGGTCTAAAATGGCCGCATTAAGCATTCCCTAAAAGCAGTTTTTGGAAGTAATATATGTAGTCGTAGTAGATTATTGTCTATATTAGCGTGCATATGAAGGAAAAGTCCAAGATTGCATAGAAAAGTTATAATTGTCCGAACTACACAGCACACAAGAAATGAGAAGGCGGAAGGAAGAATCACAGATAGTTTTAGGCAAGATCAGGAAAGAGAAACAATAAAAACGTAAGCGCGCGGAGCATGAAAGCGACGCGGGCTTCGCGTGGCAAGAGCAAATAGCGACTGCTGGATTCACAAGCGGAAGCGGCGCGGGCGGCGCGCGGGCACAGCCAGCGCTGCGCCGTAACGGTAAATTGGCATAATAGTATTGCGCGCGCGGCGATGCTTGTGTAAATAAAATATAACTTGTATAGTGTGATGAATGTGTGAAAGACAATGTGTGTGAGTCATGTGTGAGTGTGTAATTATATACTTACGTAAAATAGATAAGAAATAAAATATTGATATATGTTTTGTGTAGTGTACATTAATAAATAAAACGAATTAATAAATAATGAAATAATATTAGGGTCACCTACACAGTTCATCTTATACATTCTTGGCAGAATTAATTGTAAAAAGTTGCTCTCGAGTAACTTCTAAGGAATCTGCTAATTGACTTTATGCAATTCGTCTTTCAGCGACCATTTTACGACTTTCTATCGAAAACTGTCAAACGAATGAATTCCGTAATAAAAACATCTGCAAAATCATAGTATGAATTGGCGTCTAAGTGGCCGTTTTACGATTTGCAAAATGAATCATCATAGGATCATAATATGCAGAATTGCTAAAGGCGACCATTTTAGCCCCCTTGCTCGCGGCTCGGACGACGTCGGCTGTCGAGGGAGTGGGCGGGAGCGGGCGAGGAGCGCGGGGGGAGGATGACAACCGATACGTGGCGTAACTGACCTTGTGCGTCGGGCGCGCTGGGCTGCGGGAGCGGCATGCCGGCCGGGTAGGGCGCCGGCGCGGGGTATGGCGACACGGCGGGGTACGGAGCCCCCGCGCCCGGGTACGGAGCCCCCGCGCCCGGGTATGGAGCCCCAGCGCCTGGGTACGGGGCCCCCGCACCCGGGTACGGCGCTCCGGCCGCGGGGTACGGCGCCCCCGCACCGTGACCCACCGGCATTGTCGACACTGCACACAAAATCACACAAACTCTACTCTGTGACACGCAACATAATACAAGAGTTATAGCACACATGTGAGAGGCCGCGCACGAGGCGGCCTGACTTGCGAGCTCCGCCGACGCACAGGAGCTGCAGCGGGTGGACCAGTCTCACGCCCGAGTGAGTAGCTTGTAGAACATTGCTACAGTTGTGTCCCCGTACAACATTGATGATATGACTGCGGTTATGGTATATTAGTGTCCTGTATGCCACAGCTACTTGGGCGAGAACCTACAGCTCGCAAGGCAATCTTTAAACTACAGAAAAGCGAAAGCCCTACTTCTTAGGTAGAATGGCTGTCAATACCATGTTGTAAAGCAATTGTATAGAAAACCGCGCGCTGTAACCAGTTTCACACATAATTGTATACTCACTACGACGAAAAAATGCCAATCATTGGACGCGCATTTGAAGTAAAACGCTAGTTATGCCATTTTGCAACAGATTAAAATAAATTTAATTACGATGCAATGTGGTTTGGTTTCCTAGACGCGTCTATTTAAATTGTCTTTTTGATTAGTTTCAAAACATGTATCCAGAGTAAACAGGTTCCTTCTAGGTTAGCGTGCTCCATCTCAGACTGCATCGTTGCGTAACATCAGGCAGGATGTGGTCAAACGCAAGTCTATCAAGAATAAAAAATATGTATATTGGTAGGATTGTCATTAATAAGCGCATTTACACTTAAGACGCTGTCCAAAGATAAGATCCGTAAAACGTCCTGTTTTTCGTCGCGCAGTTAGACAATATCCATTACTGATACACACTTGGAAAAGAGTTTACAAAAAAACACTTATGTAAAAATATTGTACAACATCTACCAGACATCTTGAAAAAACACGCAAATAAAACATCAGAAAAAACTTCCGTGTCGCATTTCTCAATATTTTGAGTGACAACTATGTACTATACTTTTTGTAATTAGAAAAAAGGAAATTTACTTTAGTAAACACATATCTATAATTTTTCTCTAACTGGGTTCCTTTATTTTTAAACAAAATAATACTGCGAAAAATTAAGCCATTAAATTCAACTAACATCAAACGAATCGCGACACTGAACTCTATTTTGTTGCAATACATAATAGCAAGCTAGCCTTAATGCCGGCTAGCGCGGCCTAGCGCGGCGCTGGAACTGCGCTGGTGGCGCCGCCGCCGCCCGCGACACGACTACAGAACAGACACTGTTATCTACTCTCCTATGCTCGTGGCGCATTTATTATCTTTCAGATTGTGGGATGAATACTCGGCTCAGTACCGCATACAGCGATATGACGCCCTGTACAGGCCGCGCTGAATGAATATACCTCCAATAAGGGACAATGTGCCTGTATGGACCTGGGTATGTCCTTAAACTGCATCCAGACCCACCGGAGGACGGGCAGCAGCGTCCTCTCCGTTAACGGTGGTGAGCATTCTGCGATCCCCAAGCCGCCTGCCAAGCGTGGGGATTATGGCAACACCCCTCTATTAAGGGGGAGGCCTTCGTCCAGCAGTAAGCGTTTTATGGCTGATGACGAAGGGACAATGTCCCATCCTTATTGACCATAGAACATAACAGGGTTCCCGGGAAGTTTCCCTCGGATTAAGTACATTTATATAATGTACCTAATTACCTTAGGTATGTATGTATAGAAATAACGCGAACCTACACAATAACACGAGTGCCAGGCAAGCGATGACGTCACAGCGGCGACGCGACGAGTTTCGAGGAATTAGATATATTACAATATAAAATAAATGTATCATTATAATTTCAAGATACGGCGCGTGACGCGTGAGCGCTTGCCTCAAACACGAACGGGAAAACCGCACTACATACATACAGAAACTGCTGAGTAATAACTTTATTAATTTAAAAAGTTGTTCAAACCATGAGACTGACGAACTGGCTAATTGTCAGCCAGATATGGACTGTGGTACAGATTCTGCTCAATTATTAGGTCAATATTCCGAAATTGTATTGAATACTTGCTCGATGTGTTCGTACCCGTGATAACTAAGAAGTGTTCTTATGGTTGGAGAACTGTTTGGTGAACAACTGATTGTTGAAAATGAACAAATAAATAATGAGTGCGAATACATTTATTGAACTTGAAACACTTTTAGTGTAATGATGCACCTGTCGAGTGACATATCGACACCAGGCAGGCGCAGGCACCTACACTACATGGTCGGTCGATCGGTTGTCGCGTTATCTCTGAGAACTCGATCACAGAGATACCTAGGAATCGATACTCGGAACGTACGACTAAACTCCTTGGTACTCCTAATAAACATAAGATAAAGTGTAAGTATAACGAAATACGATTTTGACTACAATATTATTAACAGCAGAGCAGAGCAGGGGAAGTTGTCGGGGACACGAGCGTAATGGACGCAGGATGTATGTTGGGAAGCCGCTCAGCGAGACAGCAACAAGCTCTGCTCGGCGTGTCTTGTCGTATCCGGGCCCTAGCAGATCTGATCAGATGACCGCACGGGTAAATGTTCTAGAGTGGAAGACCGCAGTCGACGGACGTCGCAGAGGAGACGGAGCGGACACAATATAGGTGACGCAGTGGACATACAGGGCAGGAACTTATTTTCAATATTTTTTGTCTGGGATGTCTTCAAGGGGTGAAGCTTTGTATGGCAAGTACTTTGATTTAAAGTTATAGTTATAGTGATGTTATTCGGCTAGGCGGTTTAATAACTGGCAAAGGTGTGGGAAGCGACATGCCGAAGGCCGGACTTGCGAGTTTGGATGAGGTCTGTGCGCGGCGGCGGAGTGTCGAGGCAAAGCGAGGGAAGGTTGGGGGATGGAAGAGGGAGGAGGCGGGGGTCGAGGGGCGTACCTGTGACCGTGCTGTACTGCTGCTGGGGGTACGGCGCCGGCCCCGGGGGCACCGGCACCGAGCTGTTGGGGTCTGGAGCCGCTGCAACAATATCACCCGTTATATTGACGAGTAAATAAGATAATTTACCAATAAATGAATTTGAATATGAATATATACACTGGTTACTGAAGCCTACCGATTTGTACGGTCGTGTCAGCGGTTCTTTGCACCTCTATAATAGTATCGTCAGAAGTGTTTTTGAATACTGCTCGGGACTCCAATGGATCTGGGTATGTGCTTACATTGCATCCAGAACCACCGGAGGATGGGCAGCAGCATCCTCTCGGTTAACGGTGGTGACTGGTGAGCATTCTGAGATTAGACCGGGGGCCAACGTTTTATGGAGCGCCGGGGATCAGGTCCATGCGGACTGTTTAGACCGGGGACCAACGTGTCATGTACCATCTAGCTTTCATGGAAAACAAATGAAAAGAGCTACGACTTTGTGAGCTGAGATTAAGCCTGAACATGTTGATATTAAACTTGCTCAGTTTTCCTCCTTTAAATATAAATAATAATATGTTAAAGAATCTGTGGAAGTAGGAAACTAGAATAAGAAATACAGTTTGGAACACCTATTTGCAACAATAAGTAGTAGAGCAGATATCTCGAGAAGCTAGAGCTCGGCACGCCGCGCTGACGGTGTACTCACGCTGCAGCACGCGGCCGCGGTACTTGGAGGAGCGGCAGCAGCGGCACAGCAGCGCCAGCAGCAGCGCCACGCCCACCACGCACGCCACCCCGATCACGATGTCCATCGCGCCGCCGCCGCCCGCAGTCCACTGCTGCTCCCAGTGCGCGTGCCTCTGCAACACCAGCACCACGCGCCGCTACACTCGACACACTCCGGCCACACCGCAGGAAGCGCAACACTCCTTCGTTTGTAACACACACTCATCTAAATATTATATACGAGCGCAACAGGTGCAACGAGCGTAGGTCGAGCCAGCGTGCGCGGCTTGGGCCCTGCCCGGTGGACGACGCGCCCTGGGCCCTGCCCGGTGGACGACGCGCCCTGGGCCCTGCCCTGTGGACGACACGCCCTGGGACCTGCCCGGTGGACGACGTGGAATGTCCACGCTTCTACGCGAGCGGAAACCACCAAGTAATAACTTTTTTTTTAAGTTGTTCGAACCATGAGTCACCTTCCACCCGGCAAGCACTTGCAGTGTAACACACTAATACACAAGTTTAGGAATGGTGCGTGTGTGTGTGTGCAGGACAGGAACTACTCTCACAGCTCGAATGTCTCGACCGGGTCGCACTACGTGTATTATAGTAATTACTTAGTGAGACACCTACAGATATACACAGTCACAGATATAATGCTGGGCACAAAGCAAACACAATAACAATACGTCTCAATGTGTGGAGAGCTGGTCGCGGCTTCACAGCCAACCGAACACTACCGCACTGGTTCGTCTGCTGTGTGGTGTGTGGGGGGAGTAAAACATTGCAATTAAATAAATAATAATAGTTCCCACATTTTTGTCCTAGTAGGCGTTATCAGAGCGTCCGGCTCAAATCACCTACAAAGCTGACCTGCCCAGAAGGAATGTCCCTCCTTTTTTATGGAGTTATTAAGCATGCTTGTGTAATTACGAGTGTCGTGTTCCTGGGTGACCTCATTTAGCTGAAGTACGGACAGATTACTGCTGCGTTCCGTAATGGGCTAAAAGTGATAATATCGCGAATCCGACCAAAGTCAGAAGTATTACTCAATCGAAACAAAGCCCTATTATTTTGTGACTATTAAATTTGGTCGGATTCGCGATATTATCACTTTTAGCGCATTACGGAACGCACCATACAATGGTTTATTCCACTTTGTACACCTGGGTGAAATCACCTAAGTGAAGTGGAAATTACAGTCTCTTCATTTCACCTCGGGCTCGTTGCACCTAGGTGATATCACCTGGGTGATTTGTTTCGACATTATTGGTGTCCTTTGTTCACCTTGGAATTAAAGCCTCCAGGGGCGACTTTTATATTATCCTTGTGGACTTTAATCACCCACATACAACATATATGTATTAAAACTTAAAAATCAAAGCCAACTTAACTTTTAAATCAGTTTTATGTACAGGGCATGTGACATTTTGCTGTGAGGTGGCGTTAGATTCTTTCCTTATCAGGGGTCAGGTCCCGTGGGGTATGTGTCTCAGGTTCAGTCATTAAGTATTGTGAAAAGATAACACATTACATGTGTGATAACATATTGATGGATAGAGATAAAGCCTTATGTATGTTAATGTGCTTATGCACATAAGATTGGCTCCAGCGTTTAGTCAGTACCTACTTATCTGTAACAGATACTGTTATGTTCCAACTGCCGTAAGCTGTATCTCTAGTGTATTTCCGCTGTACCCTCGTATCGAGTACTAACCTTACGTACTTTACCTACTTTATGTTAATTAACCTCAATTTGCTTAAACTGTATAACTTGGGGCAGTACCATGAACGCTTATTCCAGGACCGAATACGCTCAGCTGCCGACGCTGCGCGTCTGTGAATTTTATCGCCTCGCAATAAGGTTCGCGGTCGCGCAGTGTCGGCAGCTGAAGCCTAATCGGTCCTGCTATAGGTGGTTCACGGTACGGCCCTTGGAAATGTGAAAACTCAATAAGGTTTCTTTGAAGCGTGTTGTTATTACAGATAATATTGGAACTCTGTGATTGTTAAGTACTCTCGCAATTTCCGACATTGACATTGATATCAGATAAACTACCCGAGGCGACTTCAGAGCACAACGCTCACTGATAAGATTGTGACGTATTCAAATCTCTAAACCCACAACAACTCATTTCTAGTCTGATATGTGATAAAGCAGTAATGTAATATGTTAATGGGCACACCAATGTTATACATAATTAATTATAGGAGTGATTCATGTTGCTGACAACTCACTGCTGCAGGGCTAACATGCGCACCGCAAAATTTTGTCGTGTCTTTATGTCGTGCGAAAACGAGACAAACTTATACAGATTCGTAGCCTTGTCCTGTTTTGTAGAATCGAGAAAATTTTCTCGCGGTGCGCATGTTAGGCCTGCTGGACGTGTGAAGGGGGATTGAGCCGTATTCCCACATGCAAGCCGGCAAGTCAAAGCAGGTTGGCGTATTCATATAAACCATTCAAATAAGTATGAGGGTTCGTTATTTTTATCACAAAAATACAGGTTAGTCAGAAAAATGCAGTTAAAATTGTAGAGTTAAAACCAGGATATTCCAAAGTCTCCCCTCGCTAATTCTATTATTTTCGCGAATGTTATCTAGTCAAATTACTACATTTAAAGCCAAAAACAATATATGTATAAGTATACATTACAGACGAATATCCATCTACCTAAGTAACTTCTGACTACGGTCGGATTAAATAATAAATTACACATACCTCGATCAAAAAAAAAACTCTGTTTCTGTGCCTATTTATAAACTTTTCAACCGACTTCAAAAAAGGAGGTTTTAGTAGTTGGAGGAATTAGAATATATGTTTTTTGCCAATAAAAAAAAGTTGTTCTAAAAAATCTGTTAGACAGCGATGAAGAGACATGGGCCTGAACAGTTCTTCACTATCTACTCTGTGGTTTTGAAGATTTTGAACGAATGAAACAAAAAAACGTTCAAAAATATAAAATGTTACCTTATTTCATTTATATCAGATCTGTCAGGCGTTTTTTGGGTTATTGTTTATCTAACAAAGTATTTGCCCATAGTATTTCCTAAGCTTTCGCTATTCCATGCAAAATAATAATACGTCTTGCCAATTAACACTATTAATAAAAATAACAATAACTATCAACAAAAAATAATAATAATAACTTAACGTAACAATAACAATTTATCAGAATTTCAACAAAATGATACAAGAAAACTTGGAAAGGCACTTCACCAACGAACGCAAACTGTGAAGTGAAGCAGTGAAGGTGAGTGAACTGCTTTTTCACAAGAAAAATGCAAAAAAAGTGAGCCATATCTCGCCAGCGCCGTCTATCCTTTGCCTGTAGAACTACGTGCTGACAGCTGTCAGAAAACTTCCCATTATAGCAAATAAGTAGTTACATTTCGGATAACTTTCTATAGTAGTTTTTTTTTCTAATTTAGACGCTTTTTGATTTATCTGAGAAAAACCTCAAAAATCACGGTTAAAATGTGGTTGAAACATGGAATAACCTGACATTAAGTGCCTATGAGTAGGGCTGTAATCATTATAGCTCCTACAATCCAACAGTAAATGTTATGAAAACATGTATTTGCGAGTACCGCGCAGATAGCGCCGCCAGAGATAGCGGAGAGGATGGGAGCCGCCCGCGCCCGCGCCCGCGCAGCCAGCGGGAGCCGTCTGATAATCGCGCGCTACATCCTTAAATCGTGTAGCACTAGTGGCCTCCTGTGGGGCCCAACTGGCCCCTTGGGGACAAAATCAGCCCATTTAGCCAGACCAAGGGGGCCAAAGGAGATATTTTTTCTTATTATATCTGCAATCGATCCACAACAGTCATAATCAGACCTTGTGTCTTGTGACTGTGTTAGGTGATGCCCTAACGGGAATCATATCAATAAATCAATATGTATCATTCAGGTCTGCTCTTCAAGTAATGTATTAGTAATCTTCAAGCCAATGGACATAAAAATAAGTTCTGTCCCAGCGAAAAAGAGCAACAAAATCTGTGGGACAAGAAAGGCGACTGCAAGCATGCCAACACCGCTTTCCCAATCCTGGACAGAAAGATCACTAACAATCTGTTGAAGTTGCAATGACAGGACCTTCGTCTTTTAGTAGGCCTTATAACCGGTCATTGCAACTTGAACAGCCACTTGTACAAACTGGGAGCCACGGATAGTCCGTTATGCCGGGGCTGCATGCAGGACAATGAAACCGTAGAGCATGTGCTGTGGCAGTGCAAAGTCACAGAACCAACAAGAATTGCTACCGGATTGCATGAGGCAGCTTTATCTCCTCAACAGCTTGTACGCTTCTCATTATCATCATCATTATCATGTACACTTCCATCTAACCCACTGGAGTTACTATGCCAGCGGCCCAGAGCCTCGCTCCGTTATTTCAAGGAGCTGGGTTGACTCGGGTAGACGCTGGCGGGGGAAATGCACAATACACCCCTAGCGGGACGTCAGTGCAGGACTTATCGCCCCCACGTTGAATAAGAATAAGAATAAGTTCTGTCCCAGATGGCCACTCAACAGGCCAGAACTGAGTGGACTGACTGACTGTGGCTGGTATGAAACTGTATCATAGGGGGACAAGTTGGTGTATTATTATTATTTTTCACGTATTTATTTCAATTCTTAATTTTTTAGTTTTTGTTCAATATAAATAAAAAAATTATAAATATTATAAAAAACTTAAAAACTAGGGTGCCGCCAGCAGCGGGGCAGGGCTCAAGCTGCCGGTGGTTAGGGCTGCAGAGTGAGGAACCTCCTGACAATGCGCGCCGTGGCAAGAACCACTGCCTTTTGTATCTGACCCTTGACCCATCGCCCTTTGCTATAAGACCATTTGCCGAAACGACTTACTGGAAAAAATATATAAAATTAAACTATTAACTACTATTGGCAAGTTTAGTAGTTTGCACTGACTTGACACATGCAAGCTATTGTTCATGATACTTTGGATGTTACTCAGTAAGTACCTGCTTACTATTTAATTTTCTTGATTTGACACTATTATCCGAACGAAGTACCTACTAAAATAAATGAACAAAAATCAGAAGGTTTGTATGAGTTATACCTACTTACTGACTGGTCATTATCTACACGAAAAAATAAATGAGCAGCGGCACACTGCGTGCATCCAGGTATATTGAACATGAAGGCAACCGAGTTGTTAGTTACCTAGCATCCTAGTAATATACTAGCCTCTGGCTTTGTAGGTACTTATATTTTACTGTGCATATAGAAATAAGTTTAGAATAATGAGTGGCATGCACAATATAAAACACCAGGGGAATCCCGACTTACTGTTGTTGAATAAGGTCAACAAAAAACGATACTGAGCAGATTTATTATTTGTATTCGAGACTGCGAATCGCTCGATCGCTTGTTTTACTGAGCGCGGCGCCAAGCACCGAACTCATAGGAAGTAAGCTGACCAACCTTGAATAAGTCATCCTCCCAATCGTCAGAGTTAAACATAGCGAGCAACAAGTTTTCGAGAGCGCTTGATTGATATCACGACACACACAGCGGGCGCGGCTGGCACTCGCAGACTGTCGCATCTCTCCGCCACACTGCGATTACCCGATATCACATTAAAAACATTGTGAAATCATTATTACTCATCACACCCGCACAAGCGTGCACAAGCAGGGGTTTCCGCGATAACACAACAAACACAAGACACTCACTCTTTATCTTAAGACGACTTTCGCAGAAGAGACTGGCTGGGATCTGGATATTTGCACCTGTACCAAGGAATACTGTCACAGTGCTATAATTATTGCGAACTAATTAAACGTTTTATTTATGATGATCAAAACAAATTTACTCGACAACTTCGACAACGTTCAGTGTTCAACTTCGTCAACAACAAGTGAAGTTTATCTTTGACATTCACGGCACATAGAAAATAAATGCCAATGTTACTGTCAGTCGGTTTTGCTTTTTTCTTCTCTTATTCATTGGCATTGCACTTTGTGCATTCTGTCAGCGTCAAGTATTCTGTGGAGTATCTTCTAGTCAAATAAGTAAAGGTTATCACAGTTAGTTCATGTTAGTCACACGAAATTAGTCATGATTTAGTACAATTGTAGTGACTACAATTGTAGTAGAAGTTTTTTAAGTAAGACTGTGTATCACATAGAGCAGAGTATAGAGGCGGTTTCTTAAAAAAAAAGGGTTAGTTCCTAAAATTATAAT
Organism: Erannis defoliaria; assembly: GCA_905404285.2. NCBI lineage: Eukaryota > Metazoa > Arthropoda > Insecta > Lepidoptera > Geometridae > Erannis > Erannis defoliaria. The sequence goes on along the minus strand of FR990090.1, from coordinate 59,404 downwards.
AGATGGCGTGAAGTCGTTTGAAATTGTTTATGTCAAACTTGTCAATGTGACATTGATTGTAAAACAGTTCATTTCGTTTAAAAACAATAAACTCTTCATTCATTGCAGTTTGCAGTTTGCTTCATAGGGAAATTAAACACTACGTTTTAGTTTGTTTTCGCTCACGAGCGTGGAATATTATTGTTATTGTTTTTTGCGCTTTCCTATGCCTCAGCTTTGTTTTCTGGACCCATCGAACATGACCCCTGCATTTCAACCTTCGATTCGGCTTCAATTTGCTTACGTTTTAGGAGCGTTTACTTTAAGTTTTACCCAATATCATACCTCAGGGTGATAAGGCCGTAGTCCAGCAAACTGGATAAGGCTAAGTGCGGATATGTAGATTAAAAACGCCACTGAGTTTCTTCTCTAGACATAAGGCCGGTTTCCTCACTATGTTTCCCTTCACCGAAAAGCCGTTAGTCATCCAGTAGTATTTGAATTCGTACATAAATTTCAAAGAACCCATTGGTACGAGTCGTTGGGATGTGAACCGGCCAACTCACGAATACGAAGCGGGCCGTCTCCTACTGACTACCTCTTCACCAATATTGTTAATTTCGTCCAAGGTAAAGACAACATATATTAGATGTTTTCTTTACCTTGGACGCAATACTGTTTACTAACACATCTCAAAACTGCTTTGGGTGAAATGATCAGAACAAAAGAATTAAGACTTGAAGAACAACGGCCTTACCTAAAATAATCTCGATTCTCTTAGTCACTGCTTAAACTTCTCTGTCCTTTTCTAGCACGTGCAACTTCACGTCAGAGAGAAGATGGCAGAGCATCTTAAGCAGTGACTAACGGTTGAAAAGTTTTTTTAAGTAAGGCCTCAAATGGTTAGAGGCGAAGTGCTTGAAGAAAATATTAACCCTCGACATAAGGAATGGTACCTTTGATCACTGCACTTTGAAGAAAGCTGCTTTAATAGAACACTTGTTGTGATAAGATTACATGACAACTCAGTTCCCTCAATATTTTCAGTAAGTGTAATAGGTAATAATTTATTTAGTTGGAGACAGCTACGCATTTGACCACCAGGTCGCGTAGCCTTCAGGACTGTGGCCGATGGTGAAGCATGCATAGTTTGAAATGAATACACAGTTGGATTCTTGGCAACAGCTTTTCAACATGAAGATGATAGCTAGCCAGCCGTACACTAGAAATGCCCTACCATCATGCTGTGGTTTCTTTACGATGTTTTCTTTCATTGGCAGTTCATCTCCATGTCGAAGTTAGTGCCCACCTCTCCCGGCACGGAAATCGATCGCACCAATCACTGAGCTATCATCGCTACAAAAATGAAATGGATATATTACTTCGTACAGTCTTACTGTTGCCTGATCTAAAATATTAATTTATTAAAATAAAATAAAATATATATTATTTTGCTAATTATATTACTAGCTATCGTTTCTTTTCAGGCTCCAAATAAACAAGATAAGCCTGTTTTGTGTAAAACAAGCAATGTGGAGTACACATGCTTCGGAGACCTAAACCCGAATTCACGTCATCCGACCGCCGACTGTGCGCGCCGCCGCACCGACTCGCAAAGACGTCCAAGTTGACATGCAAATTTTTTGTTGTTATTCTCTAATCTTATTGAATAATATTCATATCTTAATAATTTATTTATTCAATGATAATAATTTAGTTAATGTTATTACGTTTACGTACCTACTGTGTAAATTTTTAATTTATTTCGTTAATATTGTAATTTTTTTATTTTTTTATCTGGTTTTAACTAGATTTGTATACTTTTGACTTATAACTATGAATAAGAATAAAGCAAAAAAATGGTTATGAATAAAGAATCTGAATCTGAATCATGCAAAATATTAGACCCGTAGCATTGTCAGTTTCTGAGATTTTGTATAAACTTTCATCATCATCATCAGCCCGGAGACGTCCACTGACGTGGTGCTGAACGAATGCCTCCCCCTTAGACCGCCACCCTGTACGACAACCTGCCATTTGCATCCACCGGTTGCCCGCGACTTTTACAGTGTCATCGGTCCACTTAGTGGGAGGCCTTCCTACGCATAGATAAACTTTACACCTCGTTAAATCACTTCTAGGGGTTGATTCGAAATTCTCTCGAAATTGTCTTTTAAAATTAAAAAAAATATTAAAATTTGTTCTTAGTGAGCATCGAATATGTTTATTGTCCTAACAACAAACCATGTGCAAAATCTTAGTCTCGTAGCTTTGTAGTTATGGTTTTCGCTTCTCTTCTTTAAATATAGATAAGTAACAAATACAGGGTGTCCAGTAATGGAACGATATCCCTGTAATGGCAGATAGCTCACATCGTGTCTAACTATTTGCCAAAATTTCGATTCTGTAAAAGTCCCTCCATTTTTGAGATATCGATATTTTTATTATTTTTTTCGAAAAATTCGATTTTGACCAATGATTTTTATGCCATTTCTACAAATGACGACTTTTTTTAACTCTGTTTTTTTTATTTGTCAATGAATACTGTATTCATCTAATGCATTGTACTTTTCTGTTTTAAGATGTTAAGAAAATTAAAAGAAACACATTTTTGCAAAAAACATAACGCACATTTATTTAAATGACTGACTTTGATAGCCTGTGGTATAAAAAAAATGTACTGAGTAGATCGTGCCATTTGTTTTAAAAAGTTGCGTAGTTACTGCCGATTTCAAAATGGTACAATTGTTTAGCATTCCTTCAAAACTTTTTTTTTTATGGCACATAACGCAAGTTCACACCTGACATATTAGGGAAATTTCGTCTACGGGTTAGGTAGAGCATCCAACCATTAATGCAATTTGACGCTACTTTTGATAGTCGGAAGGTTGCACAATAAATAACTAATTTGAATGGGGTATCTATTGCAGAATAGTCGTTACTTTGAATTCCAATAACATAAGTACAATATTGAAGTGAAGTTACTATGCAAAATGTTGTCATTGTTTCAACAATGAATTTCTAGAAATCTGCCTGTCGCTGTTAAAGTGGCTACCTGAGTGCCAGCGCGTTATCCTAAAAAGAGATAGATTTTAAACATGTAGTACAAAAAATGATAATAATGATTTTAAAATGGCCTGGAGCTTATGCTATAGTGTGGGTAAAAAAAGACAGAATTTTACACAAATTACTTTTTTATTTCGTCAATTTACAAATATTGCTCAAAATGGCCGCCATTTGCTCTAATACATGCTCTGAATCTTTTTATGCACGACCGCTTAATTCTGCGAGCAAAACCCTCGCGAGTTATGTGTTCCGCGGCTGTTCTTATTTTTTCGCGTAGGTGTGTGACTGTAGTGACCTCCGTTGCGTACACCAAATCTTTCATGCAGCCCCAATAAAAGAAATCCAGCGGATTCAGGTCCGGTGACCTAGGGGGCCATAAGATAGGTCCGAGGCGCCCGATCCACCTTCTCGGATATCTTTCATTCAGATGCTCAGATTCTTTTAGGATAACGCGCTGGCACTCAGGTAGCCACTTTAACAGCGACAGGCAGATTTCTAGAAATTCATTGTTGAAACAATGACAACATTTTGCATAGTAACTTCACTTCAATATTGTACTTATGTTATTGGAATTCAAAGTAACGACTATTCTGCAATAGATACCCCATTCAAATTAGTTATTTATTGTGCAACCTTCCGACTATCAAAAGTAGCGTCAAATTGCATTAATGGTTGGATGCTCTACCTAACCCGTAGACGAAATTTCCCTAATATGTCAGGTGTGAACTTGCGTTATGTGCCATAAAAAAAAAAGTTTTGAAGGAATGCTAAACAATTGTACCATTTTGAAATCGGCAGTAACTACGCAACTTTTTAAAACAAATGGCACGATCTACTCAGTACATTTTTTTTATACCACAGGCTATCAAAGTCAGTCATTTAAATAAATGTGCGTTATGTTTTTTGCAAAAATGTGTTTCTTTTAATTTTCTTAACATCTTAAAACAGAAAAGTACAATGCATTAGATGAATACAGTATTCATTGACAAATAAAAAAACAGAGTTAAAAAAAGTCGTCATTTGTAGAAATGGCATAAAAATCATTGGTCAAAATCGAATTTTTCGAAAAAAATAATAAAAATATCGATATCTCAAAAATGGAGGGACTTTTACAGAATCGAAATTTTGGCAAATAGTTAGACACGATGTGAGCTATCTGCCATTACAGGGATATCGTTCCATTACTGGACACCCTGTATATTTATTGCTATCATGCATTGAGGCGACAATAGATTTTTCTAACTGTATGTCGTTATTTTTTTCAATAATAATATAACGAATATTTATGTTATAAACTACTCCTTGACTGATACAGCCAAGCCCTAACAAGCAGCCATTTTAAGCGCCACTTTTTTTTTTTCTTAGTTGTTGGCATCGCACGTTGTGCATTCTGCCAGTGTCAAGTTTATGAATTTACAAGTTTTTTATTAAAATCAAGTCAAATATTTCATGCCATCACAGTCAGTCACACGAATTTAGTCATAGTCGAGTCCAAGTCATACCCTAGTAAAGTTGTGGCGACTTTACTATGAGTTTCTACGGAGTTTTGAAAACAACACGAAAATACATGTTTCACCACATTATATCACTTGCCTACACTCGTGCATGTAATTCAACACTCAATGAATAAAACACCACCATTTTTAATCATTAATTCGCGATAAAACACAAGTTTAAGAAAATAATAGAATGCAACGACATGATTTGTCCGTGTTCCCGCCAAAACTGCATGCGCCACTTTGAGTTGTAGGTATGCACCTTTTTTTTTTAGGTATTTCGGGTCTATTTGTTTAGTACGTCCATGCACTTGCCCACACTCGTGCAATTATGTTTTTTTTTTATTTCTAACTAAAAAAAACATTTATCAACAGACAAAGTTCGAAGCCAAATCTTAAGAAAAAATGTTTACGAAAATATCAACATAACCTCATGCATGTAATGGAACTAATTAGTGTTTAACCATTTTTTAAAGATAAAGATTGAAGAGGGAATACAATTCTGTAAGAAAGTTTTGGTTTTATAAGTAAAGGTATCCTAATAAAAATGTATAAAGGAATACTATGCCAGAGTTTGATACAACTGCGCCAAGTCCTGTCGATGCCTTCGACCCGCGTCCACACGAGCGCAGTGTCGTTTGCAGCTAAGAAAACCACCTCTGCAGCCGGAGGTACATATTTATTGCAACAACTCACCTGCATTGGCATTCTGAGTAGGCCACATTGGTTAACCTGAGTTGTTCACTGTAAGTTTGTACCTGTTCCCAGGTGTAATGGGTCTCGGTAAGGGCAAGAAGAAAGGCGGCAAGCTCGGAGCCATGGAGAAGAAGGAGATGCCCGTGGAGACGGACCCCGTCCGACTGGTGAACTACGTGTGCGGCTCCAACATATACACCACCGGGGAGGACGTGCAGGTGAACACAAAGAGTCCCACAGGCGCTCGCGCAGCTGACGTCCCTGGAACGACTGAAGTGATGCGTGTGCACGTGTGTTGCAGATAAAGGCGGACAGCGAGTACCCCGAGTGGCTGTGGGAGCTGCGCACGGGCGGCGCGCCGCCGCTGCACGAGCTGGACCCCGACTCCAAGCAGTACTGGCTGCGCGTGCGCGCCGCCGGCATGCGCCGCAACAACAAGCTGCGCTCCATGCGCCGGTTCTAGTGCGGAGACTACACTTCCTCTGCGGGGGCTCACCAACTTGTAGGACGGCAGGCGCTGCAACCTGCTGCTAGTATTTCAGTTCAGACTGTATTCATAGTTGCCGATCGCTCGGCTGCACAACACATGTCATACTAGATGTCTGCTGGCGGGGCTAAGTATTGTTTTATTTTCACTTGTTCTACTTGCTCAAATTCTTGTAATCCATACCAGTGAATTTTATATCTCATTAAACATAATTTGAGGTTGTTTTCTCGTAGCACAATTTATTATAGAATGAGTGGCCAGCTAGTATCAGAGGTAGTATGCTGCCAGAAGGCCCTGATGTGACACAGCTTGACGGTTGCCATTATACAACTATGGAACAAAACACAACAAGGACCAACAATTTATTCCCATTTTTAGATCTTCCACTCAGTTGCCCCATTTTTAAAATCTTACACTACCTGGACTATCTGACTGGCAGGAATTAATAATATTGCAGGATTATGTGCCAGCTGCGAGTATTGTTAATATTTCATTGGCCAAGCCTACTGGACTGCAAAATTACTAAATCTTATATAAGCTAACTCACAATTGGTAGGATTCGAACCTACACAACATTCTGGGTTAGTGGCGTCATCTGTAATATAAAAACTGTGTGATTATGTGAATAAAAATGCCTAGTTTGTAAAATCTCAATGTTATATATTATTTCTAAAACAATGTACCTACAATCTACGTCACGTTTCCAAAACCCGCTACAAAACATTGTACGAACCAATTTGTTGCCAGAACTAATAATATCACACACTGTATTACTTAAACGTTATTTTTCATTCAATTCGTCAATTTAACGTTTTTACCTCTAGCAAGGAACCAGTATTTTATAGAGCATTGTACTAATTGGAGCGCGATCGCGCGACCATGCGATCTCATAGCGTAAAAGAATGATTGTGTTAATAATCGGGGATTATGGCAATGTAAATATAATTATGGCCCCTTACCGAACAGTGGCATCTTCTGGCTGATGATGTGGTCCTGGATGTTTGCATGCGAGTATGACCCCTGCCGTGTCACATACAGGACAATCTCCAATGGCTGAATACAGCATGCACATGCTTTATTTGTAATAGTTTAGGGAACTTGAATGATTATATCCTAAAACTATACATTCCAATAAAGCTAAAAATGCCGCACCAACGAATACCGCACACGGGACACGCTATATATAATCCATTGCAGTTAGAATCTGTTCATGACTTTATTAGGTTCACATACAATAAGCCCAGTGTAGGTACTCAGTGTCAATCAGCCTTTACATGTCTTGAATGTCATCATAGAAGTTTGCGCGATCATTCCAGAATTGAGGAGCATTTTGATCGCGTGATCGTACGACCGCGAGTCAATAAGGACGAGGCTTTAGGCGGCGCACTAATAGACGACTACACGAACGAACGTTGGATTTGATCGTGCGATTTTTTTTTTTAACATTTCACAATCTGGGGCCTTATTTTTAAATCGTACGCAAAGTAGCGCATGCGAAAGGAGCCGACTCTAGAACAATATTGAACCTTATTTCAAACAACATCGTTTGAAGGTCGACTAGACAGAAAGTCGGCTCCTTTCGCATGCACTACTCTTGCGTACGATTCAAAAATAAGGCCCAGGTCGCGCGAATACTGCAGAGGTGCACGAAGAGCTTGGATGGGGAGCTTGAACGATTCCACTTCGGCATGAACAACGTCTGTTCGTGCGAATGCCAGCCGGCCAATTATAGCGCCACCTTAGGATCTCTTGTTCGTTGTTTTCTCGACATATTTGCAATATTTTTCCCGATTTCCAAGTTCCAAGTTGATAGTGCGTCTGGTTTCCTTGTCGAGCGTCGCCGGTGTCAAGCCGGCGAGCCCGCGCCTGCGGCTACAGGCAGTCCATGGTGTCCTCGCGAATGATCATGGGGCACGCGTGCGTCGCGTGCTTCGTGCCGAACGAGTACGAGTACGGATTCTGAAACACGACCGGCGCGGGCTCACTTATCTTTCTACTGAGACGAGCTGGTTCTACTGTTGGGAGACGAGCTGGTTCTACTTTTGAGAGATGAGCTGGTTCTACTGTTGGGAGATGAGCTGGTTCTACTGTTGGGAGATGAGCTGTGGTTTACTGTTGGGAGATGAGCTGTGGTTCTACTTTTGGGAGATGAGCTGGTTCTACTGTTGGGAGATGAGCTAGTTCTCTTGTTGCGAGATGAGCTGGTTCTCTTGTTGGGAGATGAGCTGGTTCTACTGTTGGGAGATGAGCTGGTTCTACTGTTGGGAGAATAGCTGGTTCGACTGTTGGGAGATGAGCTGGTTCTACTGTTGGGAGATGAGCTGGTTCTACTGTTGGGAGATGAGCTGGTTCTACTGTGGAAAAGAGCTGGTTCTACTGTTGGGAGATGAGCTGGTTCTACTGTTGGGAGAAGAGCTGGTTCTACTGTTGGGAGATGAGCTGGTTTTACTGTTGGGACGTGAGCTGGTTTTACTGTTGGGAGATGAGCTGGTTCTACTGTTGGGAGAATAGCTGGTTCTACTGTTGGGAGATGAGCTGGTTCTACTGTTGGGAGATGAGCTGGTTCTACTGTTGGAAGATGAGCTGGTTCTACTGTTGGGAGATGAGCTGGTTCTAATGTTGGGAGAAGAGCTGGTTCTACTGTTGGGAGATGAGCTGGTTTTACTGTTGGGACGTGAGCTGGTTTTACTGCAGGGAGATACGCTGGTTGCACTTTAGGAAGATGAGGTTACGGCAGCAGGTACCTTCTTCACGTTGTAGAGGTGGGGCGGGTAGGCGGCGGGTCCGGGCGTGCGCGTCGCCTTGCCCGCGCCCTCCAGCCTTGCGCCCAGCGAGTAGATTGGCTGCCTGCGTACACACACGCACCTTGTACACGCTCTCCTTAGAGTAACTCACTACGTTACATTTATATCTACACTAGTGGGACTGGCTGGGACACTACTACATAACTCGTGTTTCTGGATATATTCGAGCAGCAGAGGATAATTTATTTTCATCATCTAAATTTGAAATTAGCCCGTATTTACAACGCTGACTCGGTCGCGTAGGTATCATAGAATATAGACATTAGGTTCAATAGATCACCACACGTATGACACGTATTACTATTAAGTTTTTTGTGACCACAAAGCGACGCGACGCCGACGTTAGTGGCGCGTGTGTTTGTGTTTACAAGCGTGCGCACGGTCGACGTCTTCGGCCTTAGGTAACCAGGCCATGCACGGCACTCCATCTACCCTCGTCCGCACCTTATAAGCCGTCGCCGTGTCCCGCCGTAGCACAGGCCGCACGCACACAGCTCGGTGCCACTTGCCACAATATAGTACGTGGGTACGTCACATTGCGAGATGTAGAGAGAGGGATGTATGCGACAGTTACTTGCACTTGTAGACGTTGGTGTCGTGCTGGAAGTAGACGGCGGGCCCGGGGGACTTGGCCTTCCCGCTGAACCCCACGCGCGCGCCCATCGTCCACGCGGGCGTGCCGGGCCCCAGCCCTGCGGACATCGCCCCGCATTACGTCACCGGCTCGCGCAAACTAACTCTATTGCAGGTTCTGTGAACTGTGTTCTTAAATTAAATTGACTAAGTATAATATAACTCATCTAAGTAAATCTAAGTAGGTACATATTTTATGATAGCTGTTTTTTTATGTTACTACAACATAATACCTAGCGTTGAACAATATTTTCTGACAATGAATATTTATTTGCCAAAAAGAACTCGACGCGATGCTACTTTGTAAGTGTGTGTGTGTTGCACAGTTTCACTCACGTATCGCGTACGCGTTGGAGGCGGGGCCGGGCCGCTTGAGTTGGAAGCCGAGGCGCGCGCCCATGGAGTAGATGGGTGCGCGCGGCTCGCGCATGGGCGGGCAGCGCTCGGGCGCGTGCGCGCCGGGGCCCGGCGTGCGCAGCGTGCTGCGCTGCGGGAACGCGGCGCCGAACGACCACGCCGCCGACGTCACGTTGCCGTCGCGCGTCACTTGGTCGATCTTGTACGCGGGGCCCGGCCCGATGCCCTTGATGCGGAACCTGCAACACGGACACGCACCTCACCTCGCCTGAATCTAAAATAATTTATTTGACTTCCTTCACCATCAACCAGAAGACGTCCACTGACGAACGAAGGCCTTCCCCTTAGACCGCCACACTGTACCATAAGCTACCATTTGCATCCACCGGTATTGCCCGCGAACTTCGTATTGCTCGTCGGTCCAACTAGTGTGAGGCCTCTACCTACGATGCGCTTTCCGGTTCGTGGGCCACTCGAGTACCTTTTTTCACTCGAAAACTATTTGCTTTGCAACAAGATTACTTTTATATTAAAAAAAAATAGAAGTGAAAAAACAACATTAAGTAGAGTGTGGTTACCCGGCGTTGGTTCCGAAGGAGTACATGGGCTCGCGGTGCTTGGAGGGGTCGTGCTGCGGGTGCCCCACCGTCGTGGGCAGCATGTACGACCCGGGGCCCGGACCTGAAAACAACACGCCTCAGTACGTGCCTGCGCGCCCCCTGCCAACTACACAACGACTCGGCCATTTCTAATCCGCACAGCCGAGGGACGGAACAAGCTGGCGGCTTCGTTTCCTAAGAGATATATGCTAGGCTATCAAGATCAGAGTGTGTATGACCACGTCTTCGGTTACCAACAGGATAAACGCAAACATGGTCATGGATGTGGTCAGTCTAAAATAATAGTAAAAAAGACCCACAGAACACGCGCAAATATCTACTGATACTCAGCCGCCACACTACGCTCTTCGCTTGGCTCCTCGCGCTATGCATCGTGCTATCTCGTTCCTTCTGCATTTCTTTAGTCTCGCCCCGGTTCTACGACTCGCACGAGAGCGGCAGGCGTGAGGCGAGCGGCCACATGATGTCGTCGTGCCTCGCACGCGTCCTGTAGTGCCGCGGTGTGGTGTTCTCATGTATTTACTTGCGCGCACTTAGCCAAAATGTTCCCATCATCATCGTAATGCACCGCTAGACGTAGACCTCTCCCAAGGCACGCCACTCAGCTAGTTAGCTATCCGCTTCATACGCTGCCAGCTGTACCTATATCGTCACTCCATCAAGGCCCAAGGCATCCAACGCTACGTTTTCAGACTCGTGGTCTCCGCTCTGGAACAGATCTACCCGCTAGTTACCGGTCGTGCGACAGACATGACCAGCTCACTTCGGCTTACTGATGCGCTGAGCTAAGTCGGCGACTTTAGTTCTTTGTTTCATAATCGGTATGAACTCCGTCCGTACCGAACCCCAACAAGAGGCGCCGGCGCGGGGGGCGGGGCTCTTATCCCGGCCCGTGCCTACTCACCAATAGGTTTGTTGCAAGACATCACGGCAGATTTTGTTAACGACTATATATAACACTGAAATTTGGACCAAAATAACATGAAGATTGCACAATAATTTAGATTTTTTATAAAACTGTAATTTTGATAGAGATGGTTGAGAGATGGCGTCCAATGTTTATTTCAATTTATTTGAGAACCATTTTAAAACAATCGACACTCCATACGTCAGATGAAGACGAAACTCGTTCGGCCATCGTTCAACAGAGGTCCCGCGCAAGGTAGTCTCTGTAATAGCCGCCGCGCGACCTGCCGGGGCCGACGACGACTACCTACGAGCTGGCTACTCCATGCGGTAGACGGACTAACTCCAAGCCGACCGGCATGTCTGTCTTATATCTTGAAGGATCCTTCGATCTATAACTATAAAAGGCTTTGTCCTGACTGACTGACTGACTTGGGGACAGGTGGGGATGGGATGTGGATGTGGATGAGGCTGGGAACGGGGATGGGCGTGTCCATATTAAGATGAAAGTTGAAATCGGGATGGGGGTGGGGATGGGATGGGGTGAGGATGGGGTTCGGGATGGGGATGAGGGAGGGAACGGGGATGGGGATGGGGAAAGGGGCGCTTATAGGGATGAGGCTGGGAATGGGGACGGGGATGGGCGTATTTATTGGTCGGCTGAACAGATGGAGCTGCATTTTTGGATAGGTAGTTATAGCATAAGGTTCGGAAACGGACATAGGCTATTTTTTGTAGGTCCACGCAGACGACTGTTTGACGGACATAATTATTATAGATACTGTACAGCCTAAGCTGCTAAATTAATTTTTAATATTAAATTAACTTAAAAGTATTAAATTAAATTTAAAAGTTAAATGCCTAAACTAAATTTTGAGTGGTGTAAACTTACACTCAGCTCAAGCTGTGGTAGCTTCAGTGAGATCAAGCTCGACTCACATTCTTGGGGTCGCGGGTTCGAACCCGGGAGAGCCCGTTCCAATTAGTTCTTTGAAACTTACGCATGGATAATACCACTGGCTTTTCGGTGAAGGAAAACATCACGAGGAAACCTACATATTTCCGGAGAAGAAATACGATAGTGTATGTGAATCCGCCAACCTGCACTGGGCCAGCGTAGTGAATATGGCCCAATCAGGGTAGGCCGATATACCATTAGTGTTAAGGGCTGATGCAGAGAAACGCACACTCAGCAAGGATTTTGAAAAATTCGCAAGGGGTTCAATGTATCATTAAAATACCATTTTGCTGAAACCATTCATTTAAGGCTGTTAAGTTTTTTGACTTAAGAGATAAGATAAAATAAACATAAACATGTTTCAGAATTTTCAAACAATTTCAAAACTGGAAGGCCACGGGTCAGTTTTTCATTTGAAAAAAAATGTTATATTTATAGATTAGCTAATCGAGTGTTTATGCGTAAGAAGATAAATGTTTTAAACACATGTACTTGATCCGGTGCACGCACCAAGCACAACGCTTTTGAAACGTTCATCCCGCGTCGGCTCAGATACGTTAAAACCCGAGTATAATGACGCGCTGTACCTCGAGCGCGCCCCACTCCAACCAACACTGAGTCTACCTAAGCGATCAGTGCAGCACTGTATTTTATCGAAGTTTCGTAATTCTTGCGATATTTTGGTGATCTTTTTGCGTTCTTTGTTATCATACTTTTTCTGCTTAAGCTTATTTCATTTCATTTGTTATTTAGATTTCGTATAATTATCGTTATTTGTTCCTTTAATTGTTTAGATTGCTATTTAGTTTGTTATTCGTATTTTTTTTAATTTTAGTTTACATTGTTTGTTATTAGGTTTTTTTATATTGTTACTGTTGATATTGTTATTTAGTCTGTTATTTAAAATGCTTAGTGAACTTCTCTTCATTCATGGAGCGAAGGTAAAACACTATGTTGTTCCCATCGTTGGTGATGGTGCGCTTTCTTTTTTAATGCACGGTACCCAAGAAAAGGCAATTGAGGTGCGAAAAAACATCGTTACTCATGTAGTAGGTAATTGGGAGGAGTTTGAAATCATGTCTCATGATTCAAACGGCGACAACTACACCACTGCGACTGCATACTTTGATGACATGTCACGGCAGTCGAGTTGGGGCACTGCGTGTGAACTAGCCGCTGCAGGACAAATATATGAGTTTGAGTTTGAAGTTTATGAAAATGGCAAATTGTATGCAAAGTTTGGTACAGCAGGAAGACCTATAAAGCGGCTACGATTTACGGGAAATCATTTTGATGCGTATCTGTTAGAAGACATAGATATAATTTCTAACGGCACTCCACGTGTTCCAGTAGTAGCGAAAAAAATAACTAAGCGACGTGTTGAGGTTCCTACATCTCCAAGTTGCATTCAAACAGAAGCTATAAGTTCTGACGCAACTTCTACTTTGCCTTTGTACTTTGATTCTTTAGCTGTAGAGATGCCCAAAAATAATTACAAAACGTCTTCAACTCATACCGTCCTAACTTCTTCAGCCCGATTTTTTTCTGAACTGAATTCACCAACATTTACGGCTCAGTCTGATAACTTAATTTCACCTACATTTACGGTACAGCCTACTCAGTTAACAAATGACAAATTAATTTCACCTACATTTACCATCCCAACTATTCCCAGTTCATCACATTCTAATTTACCGACCTGCAGTGATATATCTCCCACATATATTTTTAAAGAAGCCTCACAATCTTCAGAAATTCCATGTCCATCCATCCATCCATTCTGTCATGTCCATCTGTCTGTCTGTTTAAAATTCAACAAGACGGCTTTGTTTTGAAGTAAGTATTGCAAACGCGACATGCCAAATTTGGTCATCCTCAAGCAAACTTAAAGACTTGCAAGCGGCTTGGAAAAAATGCAATAATATACGTATTTTAGTGATTCAATTGAGTTGGGCCCCGATTTAACCGAATTCAAGTATTCAACATTACTACGCGGGCAAAGCCGCGGGCAAAAGCTAGTTCTTCTATAAATTTTTTAATTTTTAATTTTAATTTTATTTTACATCAAAATAACGAAGTCTATTACAGAGAGGTGTTTTATCAGTTCTCAAGCCGCAGGGCGCGTGGGCTCGAATTCCATCTTTGAGCTTGAACTGACTTCGTGAGAAAGCTACGGCGGCAGGGTGAAGAAGGGAAACGCAGTGAAGTCATTAAAACGTATATTTCTGTAGACACAAGTGCGTGGTCGTGAACTGGGCAGTACTGTGTGTAGGTGGCGCGGCGTCCTACTGGAAGGTGCGGTAGTGCGCGGGCGGGTCGGCGCCGGCGGCCGCGCGTGGCTCCTCCGCGGGCGGCGGCGCGCCCCACTGCAACAACACACGACACTGTACCGGGCCGCAGCGGGCGGGGGCCAGGGGCGGGGCTCACCTGCGCGGAGAGGGGGTCCAGCGCCAGCGCGCGGTACAGGTAGCCGGCGTACAGCAGGTTGGCGACGGCGAGCGTGCGCAGCGTGGTCTCCAGCCCCGCCAGCCACGCCAGCGCGCCGCCCAGCGCCGGGCCCAGCGCGTACGCCGCCGCGCTCGCCGCCTGCGACACGCCCGGGGGTCACTCACTGCCGGCACCGCGCCCGCACGCGGCCGCGCACGCCGTACCTGCAGCAGCGCGGCGTGGTGCGGCGCCAGGCGGCGCGGCGCGCGCTCCAGCAGCGCCGGCACCAGCGCGGCGTCCAGCGCGCCCAGCCCCGCGCCCAGCGCCACGTGCGGCGCCACCAGCCCGCCCACCGACCTGCGCACACCACGGTCGCTGTACCGCCGCGCCCCACCCACGGCGCCGGGTGCGGCCGGGGAGTACCTCGCGTGCGGCAGCGCCAGCGCGGCGCCGGCGGCGGCCACCTGCCCCGCCAGCGCCACGCGCTCGGCGCCGAGCGCGCGCGCCACGCCGCCGAGCAGGGTCGTCGCCGCTAGGTACGCCGCGCTGTCCGGGATGAACACGGCGCCGGTCACCCACCGCTGCCGACAGATCGTTCAGTCGCTGCGTTGAGAACGTCCGACGCGAGCCCGCGCGTAAAGGAACGGCGTACCTGCGGGTGGAACTTCTCCATGATCCAGATGGGCAGGCAGGGCTCGAGCGCCGCCATCACGCTGGTGGTGAGCAGCACGGCGCCGGCGCACGCGCCCGCGCACCCCCCGCCCGCGCCCCGCAGCGCCCGCACCCACCCGCCCGCGTCCCCGTCCGTCGCCGCTTCCTCCACGCACATCTGCATCATAGGTAAAGGTTCAACACAGTCGTGTTCATTTTCGCATGCTGTGTTCACAGTTGTTAGGATGGACGCTGAACGTTAAAGGGTGATATCCAATTAGTGAACAGAATAAATAAAAATACAAAACTCGTTAATGTCAGCTTGAATATGCTCTAAAATCACGAAATTTTAACCGAACGGGAAACGGCGCTACGGACGTAAGAGGGAGCGCCGACCCGAAAGCAGGCTCTCGGCGACCGCCCGAGGCACAGCTAAAAAAAAGGGACACGATCTGGAAGCTCAGTTCTTAGCTTGCTTCCATTTACCAAAACCTGACTAGAAGGTGAGTCGGCGCCCATCACGCGTGCCGTGTCGGCAGTATATAGGTCACCCCACAGAAGTTGGCTACGTGTGTGTATCGCGGGCG
The DNA here is from genome assembly GCA_905404285.2 of Erannis defoliaria. NCBI lineage: Eukaryota > Metazoa > Arthropoda > Insecta > Lepidoptera > Geometridae > Erannis > Erannis defoliaria. Next base: position 43,737 of record FR990090.1, on the reverse strand, counting down.
GAGTAGCTGCGGCTGCAGTCGGACGCGAGGGCACGGGAGCGCTCGAGGACTGACCTGGTTCAGCTCCTCCGTGTCCAGCAGCGCGTACTGCAGGCCTGCGGACAGAACACCACACACACGTACACAAGGACAGTCAGGGAGGACGTGACGAGCGTCAGCACCTGCGTCGTGCGTACTGCACTCGAAAAACTACGCACCAAGCAATCAAAAAAGAAGGATGAAGAAAACCACACTAAAATTATAACAAGGTAGTTAGTGGGTAGGAGGGAAGGGAAGTAGGTAGTTTTGTTTTTGTTTTCAAAGATGGAGTAAGGAGGAATACTGTTGTCATCTCCGCGGTTTTAGTTACCATCTCATGGTCAATGAGATCTGTGCCGCGACTCACTCGGTGGGGGCCGAGGGAGTCGACTCCGTCCTCGGTGAACGGATACCTCGATCTCGTTCAACAAAGGCTATCCAACGGGACGCTACGGTTATTATTACATCGGTCGTCAGTCAGTCCGACCTTGAATGGGCTGTATTCGTAGTGTAATAGACAGCCGGTTTAAATTTGACACAATAAAATTAATGTATGACGTATTTCGTAGCGTAGGAATAGTAAAATATTGTATGTTGTTAGATGAATGTTAGGACTACATCTAGAAGGGTGAATGTACTCGTTAGTTTTTTTTCTTTCAAAATTTGAAGCCATGTCAAAATGTTCACCCAGTTTTGTAATCCCATATAAAAACAAATAAAAACTTCCATCAGCATGTCTCCAGCGAAGTCCGGTGACGGTACCTAAGTTGATGGCGAGCGCCGCGGCGATGAGGAGGAAGGGCGCGGCGCGGCTCCACAGCGCGTTAGTGGCGCCGCCCAGCGGGTATCCCACCAGCACACCTGCAACACGGTAGGTCACGTCACGCCACCGCCCCGCCTCGCTAGCGCGGCGCCGCGCGTGTGTATTGCAGCTACCGAGTGCGACGGCGCCGAGCAGAGCGGCGGTGGCGCGCGCACGCAGGCGGCGCGGCACGGCGGCGGTGGCGAGCGCCAGGCCCGCCACGCCGGCGCCCGCCGCGCCCGCTCCCTGCGCCGCCCGCGCCACGCCCGCCGCTAGCGCTGCGCCCGCGCCGCTGCGCCCGCTGCACGCGCTGAACACTGCGGACGACGCGCACGGTCACATGGCGACAACGGCGACAGGAAGCCGGACGGGACGGACGGGTACCTGCGGCGGCGAGCAGCAGCGTGGCGGTGGCGCGGCGCAGCACGCGCGGCGCGCCCAGCCGGCACACCGCGGCCGCGGCCGGGCCCGCCGCCGCCAGCTGCGCCAGCGCCTTCGCGCTCAGCACGGCACCCACCACCGCCTGCGACGCGCCCGCACCTGCCCGCGACCACTGAGAACACCTCGCACGAACGGTATCGACGACGAGTGTGCGCTCGGCTGGCGCCGTCTGCCGAGTGCAGCCACCCCGGCCCAGCGCACACTCGCATGTTCCCGCGCGACCTACATATTACCGTGTCCTACCCGCGTTCTGTGCCGTCTCCCTCGTGAGTTACCTGGTGCGTGCCTGACGGTGGCGTTGAGCAGCGCTGCGAGCGGTGCCTCGTGCTGCGTCCACGCAGCTAGCGAGGAGCCGCGAATCCAGTCCGGGATTATCGGCACTGTCGACAACACGGGCCGAGTCTACTGAATCGATTCAATCACGTATACAACACGACCACTTGTGGTGTTACCGAGATGTATATTGTCGATTTTATCATTAGGTACCATTATCTCGGCGTATTTTCCTGGGACTGGGCGATATCTAGGATCTCACGGAAATGAAAAGACCATGACGACAAATAAGCGCGATGGAGTCAGGACCGAGTGGGACAGCACGGAAGCTTCGTGGACACGTGATGGCTAGCGTGATGGCAGCGAGCTTCGTCACCAGTACGGCGGGCGACCGCCGGTGACACTCACCCAGGACGGTCAGCAACACGTTGTCCAGGAAGAAGGTGAAGTATATGAGAGCGAAGGCGACGGGCCAGCCCCGCACTCCGTCCTCCTGCATGGCGCGCGGGCGGCGGGTCGGGAGCGCTAGGTGCGGCCCGCGGCGGAGCTCCGGGCACCTGTTCGAGGTGCAGGAGGCGTCACAGTCGGTGCCGGCTCGGTTCAGCTTCGCAGGGTACACTCGCCACAGGATGGCGCGCTCACGCTCAGTGAGAAGATAAACGAAGAGACAGAAGATTCAGGCCCAGAAATCGCCCGCGGGGCCCGAGTCGGGACGACTGCACCGAACTGACGGCAGATGTAGCGAGCGTGTGAGAGTTACAGCAGCAGTGGGTCGCACGTCGGGCGAGGTCCGGGGGCAGAGCGCTAGTGGGCTCCCCGGGAGACAGGCGGCGGGGCGGGGGCGGGGGCGGGGGCCCGGCCCCATGTGTGTGCGGCTGCCGATAACGGATCCAATAGAGTTTCAATCAGGACGCGACCGCGCGTGTCACTTGTTCACGCAATTTTCTGCCCCAGCCGGTAAGGCGCGCGATGTGCCGCTCGCGCTATCAATTACTGACGATACTGGCGCAGCTGGCTTGTAGCTTGTAAGGTAATCACATCAAATTCATATTATTATTTTTTTGTATTAATGGGAAACGTTACCCGCTAAATGTACGAGTAACTGTACAGATGTTTTAATGAGTTTATTTCCAACTTTACTAGGTAGCTAGCTGCGGCCCGCGGTTCCACCGCCGCGGCGCCGTGATGATAAATTATGGTACTTAGGGTATAAATGATGATATTTATGATGATTTTTAAAGCTCGTAACAGTATATTGTTCTGTACTTTAAAATCAATAACATCATTGTTTAAAATGATCTAATAAAGCTAATTTCGTTCTAACTTAAGATAAGTAGGTACCTACTAGGTGTTCATAGGTGTGCATATACGTCCTAAGAATGAGCCAATAGGATGTCACATTGATCGCGTGTTCTTCAAGGTCAGCACTTGCACTGTATTGCACTAAAACTAATTGTTGAAAATAGGTAGGTAATTAGTAATTACACTACACGAACTCTAAAGGTTTTGTTCTTTTCAGTCGTAATAATCATAATTAAACTTTGGGATGTGCTTTCTAGGAGCTATGTATAATTATGTATGTAGATAGGTAAGTATGTATGAATAATAAACTGTAAAAAAAAGTTACAATGGGATTGGTATGGTACTACACTGCGATTTTTTTCCGCTATGTGGCGTATCGTCGATGCGGCCATGGTCGACTGTCAATCTCATAAATTTTGTTACTTTTTTCTACAATTTCTAATGGTTTTAAATATTATTATTAATAGACTCTGACTTACATCATCAGCTAGAAGACGGGCGTCTTCTCGTCGACTGCTGGTTGAAGGTAGGGAGGGGTTAGACTCGAATTACTAGGGATGGGCAATGGAGAGAGCTATGCTCGGAGTTAGGTACTTTGTGCACGATAAAATCCGGAACGAGGATATTCGCCAAAGAACTAAAATCACCGACATAGCTCGCAGGGTTTGCAAGTTGAATTGGCAATGGGCAGGACACATCGCTCGAAAAACTGACAACCGATGGGGAAGAAAGGTTCTTGAGTGGCGACCGCGGTCCGGAAGACGCAGCGTAGGCGCGGCCTCCCACTATATATAGGTGGACCGACGACATTGTAAAAGTCGCGGGCAACCGGTGGATGCAGGCAGGTTGTCGTACAGTGTGGCGGTCTAAGGGGGAGGCCTTCGTTCAGCAGTGGACGTCTCCGGGCTGATGATGAATGACAAAATACATAATTATACCTACCTATTATTTTTAATTTTTTTAAATATTTGATTATATATTTATTATTATATCTATACATTTTATTGACCCATTCTTCTGTGCAAGCTACTTGCGCATTGCGCACGTAATAACAATAAAAATCTTGAAAATATTCGAATATTATTTTGACTCTGGACTCTTACCTATATCGCACAAAGCGCACGCAATGGCGAAATTGGAGTTTGGCGCGAACACGGAAAACTCATATTGACGCATTTTATTATTTTCCTAGCCAGTGGCGGATTTACACATTTGCCGCTAGTAGGCTATTAAAATTTTGCCGCCCGTAGTCCGTAGCAACATATATATCCCGCGTTCACAATCATATTTTTTGTCAGTGAAATTGTATTGTAGTCGTTGTCGTAGAAAAGTTGTGTCAGTGGGATTGATCATTTCCTAGATTATTTTTACAACTCAACGATTCGATTTAGTTAGGACATCAAAAGAAATAGTATTTTTAGTATAAACATTTGCCGCCCTAGGCTCCAGCCTACTCAGCCTGCTGGTAAATCCGCCACTGTTCCTAGCCTATGTTTTTTCGCAGTGTGGGCAAGTGACAGAATGTGGTGAAATATTATGTCTTTTCGTGTGGTTTTCAAAACTCCGCAAAAGCTTATAGTAAGTCGCCACAACATGACTTGGACTCGACAGTGACTAATTTCGTGTGAATTCGTGATTTCATGACTTATTTGACTTGACACTATACAAACGGCAAACATGAACATCGATAATAATACTTGACACTTGCAGAATGTACAAAGTGCGATGCCAGTAATTGCCGATATTCGATGCGATGCCGATTACGATGTGAGTTGTCAACTGTCACTGTCATAAATAGTGTCAGTCAGTTGTCACTGTCAGCAGCTTTGTGTTCTTAGGTTCGTTGATCGTTGTGGGCAGTGGGCCATTCTCGTTTGACATTTTATTATAAATTATTAGTGCGTCGTTATGTGAATGCAGTGTGTCCAAGCCATGCGTGGTGCTGCGTTGTGGAAGCAGTGTTAAAGTGGCTAGCTTGAATTTATACGTGTGTACAATCAGAACCCTGCATCGAGGAGCGCCGATGACCTAGCAGTGCCCATCTCCCGCCCCTCGCTGTCTGCTGCCGCCCCGACTGCCTGCCGCGCCACGGTGCGCCGTGACGGCTCGCTGTGAAGCCATGGTGAGTTCTCCAGGTATCTAAATCTAGTTCACATCTCCTCCGCGATCGCCGTTATTATTGCTTGTTCACGTTTCCACTTGTTGTTTGATCGTTATAGAACTGTTCCTGAAAGCTTGAGAAATTCTCATCCCAATTTTATTTTTGGATATAAAAAGATTCCAATTGGGTTTTGCGGGTGATAAGTCTTGCACTGAAACTCGGTGGGTTCCTACCGGACAGTGAGTACCCGAGGCTCGCTCGCCTCTTGAAGTAGTGCCAGAGAGAGGCAGGGTGTGCGTCGCGGGCATTCACACCTGGTCTGGCCTGCATGGAAAATAGAAAGCAGCTGAAACTTACAGTGTTGCTCTGAAAAATTTCCAAATCACACTAACAGTTCTCTAAAAGCTATTCTACCTACTTGGTCCACACAAGTACATGTTAGAGAATGCATCATATGTGCCGTGTGTACTGAAGGACCAAATACTAATGAAATATAACTGTATGCAAACTGACTGGATATAGGAGTATGTTGCATATTCATACGATTGAACAATGCAATGTAATTATCATGCTACTATAGGTAGGTAAGTAAAAAATCACTACAAACATTTTATTTAAATTTTTATGATTACTATGTTCATTTTGCATTGTTAAGTATGACATGCAAGTAACAAGAAAACACCAACGTAATGTATTGTGTAAGAATATGATATAATTGGTTGTGGAGCCGCGATGGCAATCAGTTGCACAAACATTGGCACAGGTGTGGGTTGTGGGGCAATCAACTGCAGATGTCACTGATTTTATTTGCATTACCAACGGCCTTCGTACAGAATACATAAGACAATAAGTACACCTAAAGAAACACTATCTATCCCTACTTTAATTTAACATGCAATTTTCTGTGGTTGTATTACTTAAGTACATAGGTGTTTCTATGATTATATTCTGCCAAATTTTGTAGCTTTAATAGTTGTAACATTATGAAAAACAACACAAATAGGTCTCTTCCTTGCGGTTATGGTACAGTAAAATAAGCTTCTAAATATTTTTGAAAGATTTCATTGTACTGTCATCTAACATTCCTATCTTGCTCTCTGGAGCATGTACAGTTTGTGCAATCCACTCAAAAGTATGTGAGTGGTTCTGTGGATCAGCAGTTTATGCAAATCATACATTCATGCATCCGGGCAATAAATAGCTATTCAAGGACTGCAGGGTACAGCAGCAGGGTCGGTGGACTCCTGCTCGTGTTACCTGACCAACAGAATATAAATGACATGACATGTCTACATTGTACTAAATCTGATCACGAGCTGAGCACCTACTGTTACCACAGTTAGTGACACAACACAGCTGTGTATGAATCATTTTGACCCAAATAGGTATATAGGAACATCATTTCCTGGCCTAAGTATTTCTGAGTTAACCATAAATAAAATTTTGGTAAAAAAACAAAAAATAATTAGTTTAAAGCAAACAGCATAAAGGACAATCGACCAAATTATTGATACTTTTATACTTTAACGTAGTTGTACGAAGTTGTTTAATTATTGTCGATTAATTGTAATAAACAATTGTACACAAAACTTACTACAATCAAAAATATCTATTGTAGAATTACTAGAAAATTTATGTCATCTCAATCCCAAAAATGTGATATATGTACCTAGATACCTAAGACAGATCCTCTGCCGAGCCGCGCCCTGTTAGAGTTTTCCTTCAGCCACATCCTGAAATGTGATATATATATATATCTAGGTACCTACGACAGATCCTCTGCCGAGCCGCGCCCTGTTAGAGTTTTCCTTCAGCCACATCCTGAAATGTGATATATATATATATCTAGGTACCTACGACAGATCCTCTGCCGAGCCGCGCCCTGTTAGAGTTTTCCTTCAGCCACATCCTGAAATGTGATATATATATATCTAGGTACCTACGACAGATCCTCTGCCGAGCCGCGCCCTGTTAGAGTTTTCCTTCAGCCACATCCTGAAATGTGATATATATATATCTAGGTACCTACGACAGATCCTCTGCCGAGCCGCGCCCTGTTAAGAGTTTTCCTAAAGCCACATCCCGAAGAGACGAGACCACCCACACTCAAAGTCTCGGGACATCCCGGGAAATCGAGACTTCTCGGAATAGAATAAGAATCGAGTTAGTTTTTGGCGAGATGTATAAATAAATAAGCAATTTTAGTAAAAATCCATTTTTTTATATCTTAAAATATATTTTTTTACATATCTATAACATGTTAAATGCAAATTTAAGTGTAATTTGTTTTTGTTTTTAATGTCTCTTTAGAGAGCGTCGCAGTCGCAAGTTCGCAAAATAACCGCGTACAGCACAGGATACTGTACTATTTCAACAACCGTGTCTCGAGTCTCGACCCGAAAGTCCCGGGACTCAAATCCTAATCCTGAAATGTGTGGAAAAGCTTACAAATGGCGAGCGAGTCGCTAGTGCAACATAACATACTTGCGGAGCGAGCGGCCGGCCCTGTTGTCCAGGGCTCCGTGCGACGAGCGTGCGTGGAGCCGCGACCGGCTGGGTCGGGTGTCGCGTGTCGCGCGGCAGCCGTGCGCACGGTGCCGACGACGCGTCCATAGGGGAGCCGCCGTCACCCGTCGTGTTACACTGTATTAGACAGGTACTAGTAGCTTGCAGCGAACTGAGCCCTCGCGACCTCCATATCTGGCTCTGACTCTGCGCAGTGCAGTACGGCGCAGGATTGTGTTCGCAAGTTCACAATTCTGGCACTGCTACTGTTAGTGGCAGGCGCTTACCACCAGGCGAACGTCTTGCTCGTCTCGTCACTTGATAGCATAAAAAAATAATTTAACTTGCTAATTGTATTTGCACGAACTACTTGCTTACAAAATATCATTGAGATCAGATCGACGGTTCGCTGGTTATCGTCGAACGAAGACATAGAGCCGCCTACTTCTCCCCTTCGACGCGAAGACCGACGCGCGACGCTTCACTTCGGTCCATAAACGAAGTCTCATTTCGAATGTCTATTTACGCGCTTACTTTATGTCCGTCAGACATTTTGATCGGGCGTTCACTACCTATATACCTATCTATAGTGTAGATAGAGTTTTCCGGGAAGGTCTATGTATCACACTATTACTAATCACATCACAATAATATTATAAATACGAAAGTTTGTCGGTGTGTGTGTGTGTGTGTTTGTATGTGTGTTTGTTACTCCTTCACGCTGAAACGGCTGAAAGGATTTGGATGAAATTCGGTATATAGGTAACTTATGCCTTGGAATAAAACTGTTTATTCCAGGAATTGCGGGTGAAACCGCGGGGCGCAGCTGGTGTGTACTATATACAGGTGTGCAAAGCCGGGGTAGTGGTCAACATGGCTAGATACCGTAGAGATGGTAGTTTAGTAGTCAACACTGTGTAGTGGCCGCCGGCCGCGCCGCGCCAGGACCCGCGGTCACCACTCACGTGAACACTGCTCGCCACGATCACTAAAGTAGTCTCTTTACTCTTTTCACAGTTTCGGCATAGCTATCTCCATGTCTGCCTAGCTATATAGCTAGCTCTATGTCAAATTACGATATGGACAGCCACTCGGTCTAGAAAAGGTAACAAACAGAGAGAGTTGGAATGTATATTAGACCAAAACAAAGCGACTTGACCTTAAACTGAGAGACCTAGTCTATGGGGGCAAGTCGGCGTCTTGGTGTTGGTAGCTTTCGAACCGCTGATCCGAAACAATTTCATGTCTACAGACTCCCATTTCTACAGATTTTCGTTTTAACAGAATCTCATTGTAAGCAAGTACTGCAAATACTAATAATTTGGGGGCTCCTGGCGTCCCCCGCGAGGGCGACCTTACGCAGGCGCGCGCCTGCCCTCGCACCTGTAGCTGTGGCCGGGTGACGGCTGAACACATCACGACTCGCCTCCCGCAGCCGCGGAGAAACTCGATGATAAATCGTGACCCAACAAGGTTACGTGATGAATAGAGGTACCTACTTACTTATTCGATACTCTAACATAAAAAAGTAAATAATTACCCGACAGGTATATTCTGTCTACTAATGGGTACTACTTACTTATCTATGTAGGTATTTATATACATGTCGTATCATTTGTACATCTCCAATCAATTCCACGGTTACACGATTCTTCTGACATTTCCGTATAGTAGGTAACTAGTAGGAATGAATGAAGTCATCGTACGGTAAATTATACCACAGAGGACAGAGGTCGTACATAGGTCAGGTCGCATCGGTGCCGGTGTCGGTGGTAGGAGTCGAGCTACGGCGTGTAGCTCCACCACGCTGCCTCGGGCGGGTCGGCGGATTCACATGATTCACATACCTACATAGGTACGCCCTTCACACGCCATTGAATTTTTTCGATGTTTTCCTTCACATCTTCTGTGAATTTTTTTAGCGAAGTTCTCCTCGTTGAAGGGGACGATCGGCGTTTGTAAGTATAGACAACGGGAATACAGCGTATGGTCGACGACAACTTGCGAACCGCTAATCCGACCTTTATGAAATTTTGTAAGCGAGTATTTCGTGCAAATGCAATTATTAGGTTCAAATTGAACCAAATTGGTCGAGGGCTTGGAAGATACGGAGGTCGCGAGGTCTCGTCTCGGATTACTGTGAACTGCTAGTTAAATACCGTACCTACATTCTGAAGAACTCTTCGGTATACACCCGGGACCGAACCGAACCCACGATCTCATAATTGTGAGGGCGCGTCTTCCTTCAAAGGGCTAACTCGGCCTCTCGTGCAGGCCTTTCGGAGTCTCGTCATGGAATTGGTCATACAATATTGTCGATACGCACACCTATACTCGCTTGCGTCCCGACGAGCCGGCTCGGGTGCGCTGTCGACGCCAAATATTTACGATATTTGAAATATTTACGTAATTAGCAGCAAATCGTACGCGAGCGCTGTTTGCGAATCTATTATTACCCCGCGGAGGTCGGTTCGGCTCGCTCACCTGGCGGCGCGAGCTACTCCGCTTCGTACTAGGTATGTACCGGTCCAGGCTCGCGAGGTTCGATCGCGTAGTTCGATTCAATAATCGAACGATTCGACGAGGAATATGGAAATAAATGGACACTTCATATTTGTAATTATTTCAGTTCTTCGGCACATTAACTCGATATTCAGCTATGTTATTGTAATAATCTTTCATTTTCTGGTATTCATTTCATATTAATCCAAGTGAGAGTTATCAAAGGCAACCTCTAATCCTAGATGTCTCCCTTCTTTAGGGGAAACAAGGAAATTCTGCTACTGACATTATCTCTTTTGGATTTGCATAAAAACAAACTAGCAAGACTGATTTTGATGCAGAAAATGGTTAGCGACATTTTTAGTTTCTATCTTACTGGTGACCAGGAGCCGAGCCGAGCCGAGTCGCGAGCCGCTCCGGGCTCTGAACGTACTCCACAGTGCGGGCGGGCAGTCCGCGCCGGTAGAGGCAGGTGGAAGGTTCATTGACGTTCCTTTGTATAGACTGATTCAAACCTAATGGCGGCTGTGAAGTGCGCTGCAAGCGAGACTTTGCGATTGTACGCACACCGCACGCCTAATTTTTGCTACTGCGCAGTGTCTCGCGCCTAAGTTTACAGCCGCCATTAAGTTTGAATGAGCCTATAGTTGCACCTGCACCGCGTGTGGAGTCGCGTGCGGTGCGAGGCTCGCGGCGGCGGAGCTGCGTCGGTTGCGCAATGTGCGTGCGAGGCCGCGCGCCGGGGTCGGGTCGTCGTGCTCGTCGTGCTCGTCGCTCCGTCGGCGGGTTACTAGTTATTGGTGTTGCGTCACTCGGCCTGCCGCGTGCGCGCGAGTGCGGAGCGTACCCCGCGCTCGCTACCCGACCTGCCTCGACTTCTGCACGAGTTGAATCCCCCGAGCGAGTCCCTCGCGCTTCTCGTAAATACGACAAGTCGAGCGTAAGGATGGGGTGTAATCGTACGGGGCGTATGTATAGCATAGTTCCTCGATGTGGCGCGAGCCGAGCTGCGGGGCGGCGGTGACCGCGCAGCCCTCCCTCCGTCGCGGGGCGAGCTGTGCCCGCTCGTACCGCCGGCAGTAGTGTGCCGGCGCCGGGAAGGCCGGATTCCCGCACTCCCGCCCCGCTCGCCATGTCCGCGACTGCTATCGTATGACGGCGACACGTCCTCCAGGACGGTCGCGTTTCCTCCCATGCCCTGTTCCGAAAGTTGTCCTGCCGCGGATTTACACAGTTTTATCTGCGAGTACGTCCGTGTCCCAGTCGCAGGAGACGGAGGGTCCCAGTCGGCCTTAGGAATGAGACACGGAGCAGAGAACGAAGGGTGATCCGTCTCCGAGCACCGGCAGGGATGCAGGTGCCGTATAGTAGCGGCCCGGTCCGCGCTGAAACCGGCAAGCCGACGTGACAGCCCGTGGTGCCGGACGCCACAGTACCTAGTAGTGGGTCGCGCGTCTCCTTGCATTCGGAGTGCATTGGTATTTGTACCGTAGTGGAGGTAAACCAGATCTCTTCAATACCTGTTACAAGCTGGTACTCGATGAGGGTTACCAACAGTGCCCTCCCGGTCTATCAGTCAGTCGTCAATTTCATTTAATAAGGTGATGCAGTGCGCGGTTGTTTTGCGAACGTGCTATTGCGACACTCTTTTTAACGTTAAAGATTTTAGAATTTGATTTTATGTTCAACGAATGTCGATTTTTACTAAAGTTGCTTTTTATTGATACATCCCGCCAAAAATGAACTCGATTCTAATTCTATTTTGAGAAGTTTCTAAGTCGCGGGACGTCCCGGGACTTTAATTCTGGGTGGTCTCGTGTCCCGGGACTTTGAGAATGTCGACACTTCCCAAACCCTAGTTCGAGACCACTGGGTGCAAGCTGCAGGCGCGGGCACGTCAGTCGACCGACCTGCGCCTGTGTCGCGACACGGGACCTTCGTATCACATACCGAACCACCATACACTGTTTTATTACGTATTTCATTTATTAGCTAATTTTGTTTCAGATAAACATATTTAATTTTATTAATAATTATTAAATTACAAAGTCAAAATAAAACATTTAAAGATTAATTAATTAACTATTAATAATTTCATAATTTTGTTGTTAAGAAATTATTAAGTAGTTAAGTTTTTTAGTGTTTTTTCGCTCTTAAAAAACTTGTCAAATGAATAAAGGTAAAAAAAATATATTTGGACATTCCATTTCTTTAGTTTTACTTTAAATATATTATCGCTGGTAGAACTGGTGATATTCTTCGGCAAGCAGTTATTTATATATTTCCGACCCTATCACGTCAATTTCTCCGAGCGGACGAGCCTCGTATCGTACGCACAGACAGCTCACATGGCGGAGGTTGAGCTTGAAGGCGTGGCGGTGCCTTCGCTTCTCAAACGAGTCCGGGTTCATCCTCACAATACACATTTGTCGGTTTCAATTGCGCGAACCCTATATGCTAATATTGGCATTAGTCAGGGTCAGGACACTTGTTGCTAAGTTACACTCCAACTTGTGAACAGTTTCTACAGTTTGCGGAGACATTCAAGTTAGTGACTCAGCACCGACCACTCGAATCGTGTCTTGATTAATGATCGTGACACTTATGACCTTTTTAATTTTTACTTACCTACCTTTTTTGTGGCTGCGGACATGCGTAAATTCGTATGCGGTGTCGCAACGCACGGGTCTGTCACGGGTTGCGACTGGGTCTCTACTTTCCCGTAAAGCTGCGTCCCCGACTCGGTCCGGTCGGCTCGGCAGCCCGAGTCCTACACGCAGCCAGAGCAGGCCGTGATCGTGCGTCTGTATCGTTGCAGAGGAGCGCGGGCGCAGGGTGAGCGGCGGCGGCGGCATGGGCGCGGTGCGGCGCTCGCACGCGGCCGCGCTGCTCGGCCTGTGCGCGCTGCTGCTGCTGCTGCTGGCGCGCCTGCCCGCGCCCCCCGCGCCGCGTGCGCCCCGCCCCGCGCCGCTCGCCTCCACCGCGCCGCCCGCGCCGCCGCCGCCGGACACCACGGCCGCGCCCGCGCCGCCCGCGCCGCCCGCGCCTCCCCCGGCGCCCCCGGCGCCCGCCAGCGGCGTGGTGTACGTGCGCGACGTGTGGGTGGGCGGCCACCTGCGGCCGCACCCCGAGCTGTGCCCGGCGCTGGGCGCGCGGCTGCGGCTGCTGGTGCTGGTGACGTCGGCGCCGGCGCACGCGGCCGCGCGCGACGCCGTGCGCCTCACGTGGGGCCACTACCGCGCGCGCTCCGACGTGGCGCTCGCGTTCGTGCTGGGCGCGCCGCCCGCCGCGCTGCAGCCGGCGCTCGACGCGGAGGACGACCTGTACGGCGACCTGATCGTGGGCCGCAGCCTCGACTCGTACTCGAACCTGACGCTGAAGACGCTCTCGATGCTCGAGTGGGCGGACACGTACTGCCCGCGCGCGCCGATGCTGCTGAAGACGGACGACGACATGTTCCTGAACGTGCCGCGGCTGCTGCGGTTCGCGGCGGACCCGCAGCGCGCGAACGCGACGCGCACGGTGTGGGGCCGCGTGGTGCGCAAGTCGCTGCCCAAGCGCACCACCAAGTCCAAGTACTACGTGTCGCCGGCGCAGTTCGCGGGCAGCGTGTTCCCCGACTTCGCGACGGGCCCCGCCTACCTGCTGTCGGCGGACTGCGTGCGCCCGCTGCTGGCGGCGGCGCCCGCCGAGCGCTACCTGCGCCTGGAGGACGTGTTCGTGACGGGGGTGCTGGCGCAGAAGCTCGGCATCGCGCGCAAGCACACGCCCGAGTTCTACAACCGCAAGGTGGCGGCGCACCCGTGCACCATCCAGCGCGGGTTCGCCGTGCACATGGTGCGCTACCACGAGCAGTTCGACTTCTGGCGCAAGCTGCTCGACGGGAAGACCAAGTGCTCCGGCAAGGGGTAGCCGGCCGGGGCCGGTGTTTGACATGTTGATCCTCGGCTCCTGTAGGACAGCGCAGTTTCTCTTGAAGCGATCTATTGGGGTGTAATTATTGTTGTAGTCGGAGTCCGCGCGCCGCCTCCAGTTGCGCGGAAGCCATACTTGTGGAATTGAAATGTAGGCGAAGCTTGTACTGTCGAGTCTCGTCGGCACACTTCACTAAGACGACGATATTATATTTTATTATTTTTATTTTTACAAGGGACACGAATGAACAAAATCAATTGCGATATTAATGTTACGTTAGGCTAGTTGAGAATGTATTCTACGTTATGTACAAAGTGATATTAAATGAACAAAGGATCTGAACGAAGGAACACGAATGCTCGCTAGGAAATTATTTTCGTATAGAAAAGTGTGTGGCGGAGCCCCGGCACCCTGTGGCGGAGCCCCGGCACCCTGTGGCGGAGCCCCGGCCCCCTGTGGCGGAGCCCCGGCACCCTGTGGCGGAGCCCCGGCCCCCTGTGGCGGAGCCCCGGCCCCCTGTGGCGGAGCCCCGGCCCCCTGTGGCGGAGCCCCGGCACCCTGTGGCGGAGCCCCGGCCCCCTGTGGCGGAGCCCCGGCCCCGGCTCGCTACTCATGTTGATTTGTACTATACATACAAGTTTAGTTTAAGTAGATATTGTTTTGTATCATTGTACTCGTGACGCCGCGGGGTCGGTCGGGGCCGGGAGGATGGTCGCGACCCTCCGCGGTTCAACATTGAAATTAATTGCGGTAATTAGACTTATGTTAGGTTAGTTATACTGGGTCACGCGAAACAGTATTACTGAGCCGAAAGGAGCTCATTACGCTCGTCGTGAACGACCGTTACCCTGAACCGACCCTGATATCACGAATTTAAAGTCAGTACCATAGTAAAAATTGTTCGCCGAAAGCTCCTTCCGGCTCGGTACTGTCACGCGTAACCTTGTATGAAAACGTATTCTACGTTTTGTACAAAGTGATATTAAATGAACGATGATCTGTAATCTACATGAACAAACCAGAATGCTGGACATGAATTTATTTTTGTATAGAGTACGGAGTCTGCAGTCCGTGTTGCTCTCTGGCGCTCTCTGGCGGCGCTGCGCCGGCGCCTCTCGTTTATATTTTATATTGTGTTTAGTATTATATTTTGTAGGTACTAGCTGACCCGGCCCGGCTTCGCGCGGGGACAAAACCCCATGTTTAACCGACTTCAAAAAAGGGAGGTTTTCAATTCGACACGACATAGTATGTAGGTAATATTACTGGAACTGCAATAATATACTAAAGATAGATGGTCTGTAAATAGAGATGATAAAATTGTTCATAATGTTGATGATTGGAGTGACAATTATAAATCATCATCATCATCATCCAAGAGAAGTCCACAGCTTGTCGATAAGGCATTCGCTTTTCTTTTATAAATATAGACTACATGTACGGGTATATTGCAGAGTTGGTTAAATAAACATATGGTCAAAATTCAATGTAAACCTACCAAGATGTGAGTGAAATATAACTTATATAACGTAAAACACGGCATTGAAGTCGGTTGATACTGTTGATCAAGTAACTTTGGTAAGTCGAGTATTAGTTAGTTACTTACAAAATAATTAAATGGCCTGGATTATGTTATCACAATAAATATAGAGTTAAAAACTGTACAATGCATTATAATTCTTCATTGGTTGTGATTCTTTATGTTATTGTTCCAAATAAAGAGATTATTATTATTAATTCATAACTACTTGTAATAGCAAACTTTTCATAAACTACCTACGACAGATCATGATCCTGAATTTCGCAAACCAAATTTGGAGACTATTTTAGAATATTGTCCCAGTTCTGGTCCGATCGAGCAAAACTTTTCGATGGCAATCATAATGGATGACTAACGTAGCGTTGAGGTGATCTAATGTTGGGCTTAGAAAGGGTTTCCGAAATTTCCTAGCGGCTAATGTTAGATATGACTAAACTAAAATGAGCTTGATGGTAAAACAAAATGAGTAGGTATAGAAAAGTTGGCAGATGTGCATTGGAGGTGCTCGTGTTGTAAAGGCAATCAAATAAATTACTGACACAATAAGCCAAATGACCAAAGATTTACCAAAATGGTAATGTTTCAAACGCCCTTATATTATTACCATATTACCTACGTGTGCAGAATAACAACGAATAATTTGCGGCTTTATTAACAGCTGGTGATATATCTACAAAATCCACTATTTCTGAATTATTCTGCGTAATAAACCTGCAGAGCTCTTCGAATTCAACAGCACGTGAGGGAGGCGCTACGAGCGATGCTACAACACAACAATAATATAAGATGAACTTGAACCTTGAATTGAGTAAGTTAAAGGTGGGATTTGGTTGAAAATTGAAAGAATAATTTCAAAATACGGGAATGAAGAGAAGAGATTGGTTTTATTTAGTTTTGGTATGGCCAAGGATTATGTGATGAAAATTGTAATATCAGTTGTATGCCCGTAGAAGTATGTATTACAGACAATACATTCTTCACGACATTATTATTCATATTGTAATACCGGTTGTATGCCCGTAGAAGAACGTATTACAGATAATACATTCTTCACGACATCATTATATTATACAAATGTTCAATTTTGTCTAACATTTTGATGTTCCATCAGTAAAAAGTAACTTGAAAATCCCGGCAAGCAACTTGGAGGATCTAGCTTTCTCTCTATATCATCGACTAGCGGCCCGTCCCGGCTTCGCACGGGCGGACTATTATTTTTTAAACATTTTGGAATTAAATGTAGAGACATGACATATCCCATGTGAACGTAGAGTAAGTATCTTTAAGCAGGACATTGAAAATAACTTTTGATGAATACTTACCATACAAAACTGTGAGAATACTATAACAATTTAACAGTTAAGGTTTATTAAAATAATTTATAAGTCGTTCTGAAAAGAACTTTTTAACTGGAACAAATAATGTGCTATGAAAAAGTCTAAATATTCAACGTCCGACCGCGCGTTCGTGCCTACCTATTTCATAGGGTTTCTTACCCGTGGTCCACCTACAAGGTTCACCTAGGTGTTCCACGGATACCTTTTTGTATCAGTATTCCACGAGTACACTGAATTAAGAGTGTACTCGTGGAACACCCAGGTGTACTATGCATAACTCAATATAGGTACCCGTAGATTACTCATTTGTTTACTCGTTCACTCCCATGTCCTTCCTTATTAACCGACTTGAAAAAAGGAGGAGGTTCACAATTCGGACTATGCGTAATTCAATGTACCCGTAGAATACCCATTGTTTACTCGTTCACTCCCATATCCTTCCTTTTTATCCGACTTCAAAAAAGGAGGAGGTTCTTAATTCGGACTATGCGTAATTAAATGAACCCGTAGACTACTATTGTTTCCTCGTTCACTCCCATGTCCTTCCTTTTTACCCGACTTCAAAAAAGGAGGAAGTTCTCAATTCAGACTATGCGTAATTCAATGTACCCGTACTTAGACTACCTATTGTTTACTCGTTCACTCCCATGCCCTTCCTTTTTAACCGACTTCAAAAAAGGAGGAGGAATTTAAAAATATGCATGACATGGTCTGAGTTTGGTCGGCATTTCAATAAACTTTTAAGATGTAAAAAGTAGTTATAGTCGCTTAAACTACAATAGTTGGACCTATAGTATCGCGACGTTTTTTGTAAATATTGATATGTTCTTTAATATTGTAGAACATGTTTTCGTTCTATCATCAATAGTTTCCGCAGCGCATGCGATGAAAGACATTTTATGGCAAAAAAAATTACACCTTGGGTCTCATTATTGAAATTTTAGTAGGGACCCCTAATTTTTTATACTAATAAATATAGCCTATGTTAATCAGGGATAATGTAGCGTTTTAATGATGAAAGAGTTTTTGAAATCGGACCAGTAGTTTTTGAGTTTATTCGTTACAAACATACAAAAATACAAATCTTTCCTCTTTATTATATTGGTGTAGATATATATGTACTACGTATAGGTACTCTATATAATCATGGCAACCAATGAAACATAATTAAATAGAACAAAAACAAAATACGCAATTTATTGTTAAACAAATAAGATAACATAGGTACCTACTTACTTAAACAAAGTAAAACTGATTATTGATAATCTATGCTCTACGAAGAAAATAAACTTTTTGTAAGTACCGACTCTCGAAACCGCTACTCGTATTGAATACATTCGACATTAAAATCAACATAAGAAACAAATGAAATCGCAAATTTGAGTCTCGCCAGTGCTCATCGCAGCTTCTGACAGAGCGACACTGTTCCGCCGCTTTTAGAGGAAGCTTTAGATACGCTGCGTCTAAGTGCTGGAACAATATTCCGCCGCCAATAAGGAACCTGCAAAGTATACACGGATTTAAAATTAAATTAAAAAGATTTATTTTCAAGCACCAAAAAAGCGAACAACTCTTAGTTACAGACACCAGTGCCATATAGGTAAATGCTACTGTTGCTCTTTATCATGATAGTCCTATTATTAACTTCACAGAGACACTCCACCGAACACTTAATGCACCAGTGCGATGCAATCAGATTGATTTCAAGTTTGCTTACGAAGTATTCTTTGATTCTTACATTTCAAGTAAAGTAATAGGCTGGTACTGGTTGGTTAGTCACCGCATCCTGTGTTTAGTGTTACATTCTCTTTGCCAGTGCTTACTCTATAGCGCTCGAGATTATGTCAGAGTGGATCAAATGTCACTGTCAGACACCTGTTTTCTGTCAGTCTTTTGTCACGATATATAAAATAAAATCGCCGTCGTTTATATATTATTACCTTGTATTGTTTTTGTTTGTTTCTAGTTATATTTGTTTGTTTAAGCGTACCCTGCCGTGTGGTATGCGTGGGGGACGTCACCAACGGTTCCAACGGAAGACCAGCGCTGGCTGTTCGCAGCCAGCATTATGCTGAGTTGGAACCGGTTTGTGGCGAAAAACTATTTTGTACTGTTTAAATTTGTTATGAGTTTCTACTGTCTTGTCTTGTGTACAAAATGTGTTTTTTTCTACAAATAAAATATTGTCTATTGTCTATTGAAAAGTTAATTATGCATTTTATTTCATAATGAAAAGCAAACTGGACAACTTGGAGGATCTTGCTCTCTCTCTCTCTCTCTCGTATTATAGGCAATGCTGGACAACTTAGAGGATCTAGCTCTCTCTCGTATATAGTCAAAGCTGGACAACTTGGAGGATCTAGCTCTCTCTCTCTCGTATATAGTCAAAGCTGGACAACTTGGAGGATCTAGCTCTCTCTCTCTCTCGTATAAAGTCAAAGCTGGACAACATGGAGGATCTAGCTGTCTCCAGTCTTTTACTAACTTGGGTAAATTTTATTCCAAAATAAAAATAACTTACACAACTGGTGAAAATTCTGAGACTAATTAATAGTACATTATGATACGAGTGTGCTATGTTGGTCATTACACTAGAGGCGGTATTATGCGCGCGAGCCGCAGGCGAGCGCGATAAGGAAGCCGAGAGCGTAATGACTAATAGCACAAGAGTTCCATACGACTGTTTTCGTCACACTTGCGAGGAAAAAACATTTTTTTTGTGATAATAATCAACCACACAGCGAAAACGTCAACAAACATTTGCGGAAAATGGCGCCCAAATCAGTAATGCGCGCGCAGGATTTTTTTTTTCTTAGTTTTTGGCATCGCACGTTGTGCATTCTGCCAGTGTCAAGTTTATGAATTTTTACATTTATTTGTTATCATCAAGTCATATAAGTCATGAAATCACAGTAAGTCACATGAAATTAGTCATAGTCGAGTCCAAGTCATACCCCAGTAAAGTTGTGGTGACTTTACTATGAGCTTCTACGGAGTTTTGAAAACAACACGAAAAGATATGTTTCACCACATTATATCACTTGCCCACACTCGTGCATGTAATTCAACACTCAATGAATAAAACACCACCATTTTTAATCATTAATTTGCGAAAAAACACAAGTTTAAGAAAATAATAGAATGCAACGACATGATTTTTCCGTGTTCCCGCCAAAACTCCTCCGCGCGCAGGTTGATATGTACTTCAGCGGCATAAGAACTCTTTGTTGGTATTACAAAAAAAAACTGCCCTGCGTTCGTCACTCTAAAATATGTCATATAATCTTTAAATTATATTATTACTTTATTTTATTAGCTCCCATTTTGCAAATTGGCGCACAGGATGGCTTGTGCTTTGCTCCATAAAATATATCAGAAACCAACATAAAATGTTGGTGTGAAATTAATTATCAAAATTGTATTTAAATAACAAATTAGGATTTTTTAAGCATTTATTTTGGAATTGTAAACTAGTAATAAAATTAGTTTCAAATTTAGAATCTATCGGATAGCTTTATACAAAATATTTGGTTATCTGTTGGAAGCCGTATTACGACATGACGTCATATACGCTGACTCGCTCGCACTCGAAGAATTCTTCCATAAGCGAGAAAGAGAAGCTAGATCGAGGAGACCATTTTGAAAAATAGACATTCACGTCGGAGCCGCCGTTGCGCGTGTTACGGGGTGAATCACCTTTTGGATTTTTTTACATCTTTTTGAGAAGAGAATGACCTGAGGGAGCCAACGCCGATCCCGCAGGGGACACCAGGTCCATATTTCCGTCTGAGATGACGTAAAACTCCAACTTTCAAGAATTATTTTGTGACGCGCCATGCGGTCACCAAACTAAGGAACTCGAGCGAAATTCTCATTTGAAGCTTTGAAGACAAGGCAATGTCATTTCACTGGAGGAGCTCCATGAAGCGTTCGAGAATCGGATGATCCTGCAGAAGACACCATCAGCAAAGGATCCATCAGATAACCTCCTTTCATTTATTTTATTTTCCCAATTTTTCTCGTTGCCGTCATCCATTGGACTATCGCCATCAGCGTTTTAATATTAATATTGTATTAGGACTTATCAAAATAGTAAACGCATTGTAACCTCAAATAATCTTTTGTTCTTTTTTCTCGCATATATCTTTAGCACAAGATAGATAGGTAAATTATAAATCATCAATTTCATTTTCAACAAGAGGCCCCCTGTACTCCAGAGGTCTGATGTTTCGTGACTGATACGTATCCAGGAACCCTAACTTTTTGTTTTATTTTTTTTGTTATTTGTTTTGTCTTTCTTTGTCAAATCACAATTTTCTTATGACAAATACTAGCGTCAAATCTCTTCATGCCCAGTAATTTCTATGCAACTCTACAAAATTATAATGCAAATAAAGAAAGAAAGAAGAAAGAAAGAAAAATGTTTTATTAAAAAAAATAAAAAAAAAAAAAAAAAAAAAAAAAAAAAAAAAAAAAATAAAAAAAAAACCAAATAAATTCTATCAGATATTTTAGATGCTATTGTCTTTCCCTAGTTCACAATTTGCATGTAATAAGTAATGTATTACGGACATGGGTATGTCCTAAAACTGAACAGAAAAAAAAGAACCACCGGAGGACGGGCAGCAGCGTCCTCTCCGTTAATGGTGGTGAACATTCTGCGATCCCCAAGCCACCTGCCAAGCGTGGGGATTCAGGCAACACCTCCCTATTAAGGGGGAGGCATTCGTCCAGCAGTGGACGTTTTCTGGCTGATGCTCAGTTGTAGCTGTCTTCCTTCAGAACTGTAGGGCGCGCGTTCGATCCCCACCAGGACCAGGCCACACATTAATGTGACGAACATTGTTTGTTCTGTGTCTGGGTGTGGTACGAGGGCTACACTAAAAGTATCGGGAATGGAATATTTCCACTGTTTCTGTCATATTAAAATCTTTTTAATTGAAAACTTCTTGGTTTTAAAAATCGAATACCATTTATTTATTTAAAAAAATATTCTCGGTCTTGTCACAAGGTTTTGTCAAACTTGTTTAGTCGTTGAGAAAATGGATTTGACTCGAGAAAATTCAAGAGCGATGATTTATTATGACTTTCGAAGTGGTTTAACACAAAAACAGTGTGTTGACCGGATGATTTCTGCATTTGGTGATAAAGCCCCATCCAAAACCACAATTTATCGCTGGTTTGCTGAATTTCAACGTGGACGTGTCAAGCTCAGTGATGATCCCCGTCAAGGTCGTCCAAAAACTGCAGTCACCCAAGAAAACGTTGATGCTGTGCGTAAGCTGATTGAGGAAGATCGACATGTGACATACCGCGAAATTCAGGCAACTTTAGACATTGGCATGAGTCAAATACAAATAATCTTGCATGAAAAATTAGGTGTAAAAAAGTTGTTTTCCCGATGGATACCGCATTCGCTCTGTGAAGAGCAAAAAGCGGCTCGCGTTACTTGGTGCGTCAGAACTCTCGAAAGATTCCACGCAGGATCCTCAAATGCTGTATACAACATCGTATCAGGTGACGAATCCTGGATATACGCGTACGAACCCGAAACAAAAAACCAGTCACGAGTTTGGGTGTTCGAAAATGAGTTAAAGCCAACAAAAATTGTCCGTTCACGGAGTGTTGCAAAAAAAATGGTGGCCACGTTTGTCTCCAAAACCGGCCATGTTACGACTATTCCTCTTGAGGGACAAAGAACGGTTAATGCAGAATGGTATGCTAGCATTTGTTTGCCACAGGTCGTTTCTGAACTCCGTAAAGAGAACTGCAACCGCCGCATCATCCTCCATCACGACAATGCGAGTTCTCACACCGCGCACAGAACAAAAGAGTTTTTAGAGCAAGAAAACATAGAATTATTGGACCATCCGCCGTACAGCCCCAACCTAAGCCCTAATGATTTCTATACTTTCCCTAAAATAAAGAATAAATTGCGTGGACAGAGATTTTCATCACCTGAAGAAGCTGTGGACGCCTACAAAACGGCCATTTTGGAGACCCCAGCTTCCGAATGGAATGGTTGCTTCAATGATTGGTTCCATCGTATGGAAAAATGTGTCAAATTTCGCGGAGAATACTTCGAAAAGCAATAAATATATTTTTAAATAGTAATGTTGTGTCACTTCCTTGATTCCCGAAATTTTCAGTGCCGCCCTCGTAGGTGTTGTAAGTCTGTATTTACGAAAAATAGTAGATTGCTGCACCGAGCGCAAAGTGAGTTATTAATGTGATGTGGATGGATGGATGGATGGATGGATGGATGGATGGATGGATGGATGGATGGATGGATGGATGGATGGATGGATGGATGGATGGATGGATGGATGGATGGATGGATGGATGGATGGATGGATGGATGGATGGATGGATGGATGGATGGATGGATGGATGGATGGATGGATGGATGGATGGATGGATGGATGGATGGATGGATGGATGGATGGATGGATGGATGGATGGATGGATGAAAGAAAGAAAGAAAGAAAAATGATTTATTTTGTAACATTATTACTAATATAACTAAGTAAAGTTAATTACAAATAAAATAAAATTAAAAGTGATGTCACAAAAATGGCTTCAACTCAGCGTAATGCTGTTTATCAAACAGCGCTGATCTTCCGTTGAGGCCGATTGAAATGAGGCCACGAAAGGCTTAAAACAGCGAAACGTTTTAAAACTATGTAAAATAATATCTGTATTAAAAATTATAAAGGAATGAGATGTACAAAAAAACATTAAAAATAAAAATATCGAAACATGCACTGAACTGAAAGAACAGCTACCACATTTTTTCAGACCCCATCGGAAAGGACGGCGCACGGAACTCACACTATCCGTCTCCGTCATCCTTAATGCAGATGACGAAGACAAGTAGTTTACAATCAATTCGATTCGACTGGGCCTAGAAAATGGGGGCTGAAATGAGATAATAATTAAACTCAACTATATTTAGCACTATTTAAACATTATCTAAAAATTACTGTAAATAGGACATTTATGACTGAAGAGAAAGAATATATAACAGGAAGAAAGATCGATGAAGAAAAATGTACACGGCTGAAGGCCTTGTATCCAAGGCCAGGAATGATTAAAAACAACAAAACAATTATGTCATTTCCTTAGAGAAATGAATAAGATAAAGTCCTTTCATTGTCTTGTCTGTCCAAACAGAAAACCGACATTGGATATCTAACAAACTTAGGTTTACTTCCAAATTCCAAACATTTTTTAATAAAAATCTGTAAGATCTACATAGAAAAATCAAACAGACAACAATGAAGGACAACTAAATTACTGTGAAAGTGAACAAGATTAAGATAAACATTAAAAATACAACTTGAAACGGACGAAAACAAAATAAAGGTAGGCTTCATATTGCATAAATAGATTACATTTTTAGATAGCACTAGTGTCATGAGATAGACTTTCTTGCTGCTTTTGATGTAATAATAGAAATGTTCTTAGCTTGAGTCTAAAACAATGTAAACTTTGCAGGTTCCTGATCGGCGGCGGTATATTGTTCCAACATTTAGTAGCAGCATATCGAAAACTACCCCTGAAAGCGGCTGAGCGGTGCCGTTGTGTAGCAAGCTGCGGCGTGCATTGACGCGAGCTATGAGATTTGACTCTGCGCATCCAGGTCAGCTTCTCGAATAAATAGAGAGGTGCTTGATATTTAAGGACGCCGAAAAGTAAACAAGCAAGATGTAATTTTCGACGATGTGTCATCTTTAATACGGTATTTTTATTAAGGTATGGACTCACATGAGCCCTTAACGGAATTTTGAAACAGAAACGTGCACAAGCGTTTTGAACTCTCTGTATTAATTTCTGAGTTTTAGCTAAAAGTCGTGGACCAAATACTATATCCATGTAGTTTAGTTTAGATAAAACAAGCGACTCCACCAGACTGATACGCAAATCTTCCTTTAAAAACGGGCGAATTTTATATAAAACTTTTAATTTATAGAAACAATTTTGAACAGATTTTGCTATATGTTTTTCGAACCGTAGGTCACAATCCATGTGTAACCCTAGGTTGCGTGCATAGTACACGCGTTCAATAGGTTCATCCATAAGTGTTACACTAACTGTTGGTTTGATATTGGAAAGCTGATGTTTACTGCCAAAAATGAGATATTTCGTTTTGGTTGGGTTTAGAAGGAGGGAGTTCCGTTTAGACCACCTCGCTATACTTTGTAGATCTTCATTTAACTTTATAATAGCATTGTCAATCTCAGATGGCCTGCACGAAATATATACCTGAGTATCATCTGCATAAATATGTAATTTGCTATGCCTGATATGCGTCTTTAGATCAGCGGAGAACAAGATGAACAACACTGGACCCACAATAGACCCCTGCGGCACACCCCTAGCAATCGCTGCCCGGTTAGACAGTATCGAAGAACCGTCATTACGATTAATCTTAACATATTGGTAACGACCACTAAGGTAGCTATCAAACCACAGTAAAGCCTCTCTGTCAAAACCGTAGTATCCTAGCTTAGATAAAAGCAAATTATGATTAATTGAGTTGAAAGCATTAGAATAATCAAGTAAGACTAGTATCGTACACATTCCTTCGTCCTGTGCACAAAGAATGTTGTCAGTTACATCAAGCATGGCAGTCACAGTACTCCGTCCCTTCCTAAAACCAGACTGGACTTCCGGAAGGATATTATTTATTTCAAGATATTCAGTCAACTGCATGCATACTGCTTTTTCAATAACCTTTGATAAACATGGCAAGATGCTGATCGGACGAAGATCTTTAAAACTGGTTGGATTTGACGTTTTAGGCAAAGGGTGAACAATGGCAATCTTCCAAATATCAGGGCAAGTAGAGGTTGAAATTGACTTATTGATTAATTCCTTGATTACATCTAATGTTTCTGGAAAAGTTTGAAGCAGCATGCTTAAATTAATACTGTCATAGCCTTCAGCATTAGATTTCATACTAAATATAATTTTAGTCAATCTGTCAGTACTTATCGGTTCTAAGTGAAAGATAGCATCACTATATTTATGAAATTCAAAGTAAGTTAATTCAGAGATGCTGACATCTGTTAAACCGGGAACATTTAAAAAATGGGTATTCAAAATGTCAGGAGTATGAAATTGAGATGGAAGTTCAGTGCTTTTCTTGGGTAATATTGTGTTTCTAAGATTCTTCCATAATAATTTAGGGTTGTGAATTTTGCTGTTTATATTAAATTTAAAGTAAGCAGTTTTTTCATGAAATAATGCCTGGCTTACTGTAGATTTTAAAGTTTTGTAGTACTCCTTTTTTGAAGGAGACTGCAAATTATGATAATCCGCTAAGGCTTTATCGCGCAATCTCATCATAAGCTTTACCGTGTCAGTGATCCATGGGTACGAATGGTCTTTGATAAAAATTGTTCTCAGAGGGGCGTGAAGATCAAATAATGATACGACACAGTGGTTTAAAGCGTTAACCATATTGTTAACATTGCCAAGTGCCGATATTTGGTCCCA